>OZ025294.1:415010364-416350942 GCA_964019185.1 Maratus speculifer
AAAAATCCCTTTTGAAGTGATCACTAAAAAAGTAAAATTGTTTAAAAATCAAAGAATTATGTTCGGAAGAACTAACAAACAATTATATTTCCTCCAATAAAATAAAATATCTAGACTGTGATAGATTAAATAATCAACTTTGTTTACTCATATTACATTTAAAGTACAAAAAATTAAACTACAAAATGATGTACTTTGTTATTTCTCTCTGCATTCCATCCCATGTTCCAGCCATGGCTTCAGCTTCTTCCCGCAAACTGGCTGCATCTGCCTCCAAAATGCAGCTAATGCTAAATTGAAGCTGAAAGAAAAAATGTGTGTCAACTTGTTGGTACAGCCATGATGGTATACATACAAACTTTTAAAATCTGCATAAAGCAATTGTATTAAGTATTCAATATAAAAGTCTATTACATACGAGGGAAAAAAAAAAAAAACTTACAGTGTCAGGTAGATCAACACAAGGAAGAGGGATGACATTGAAATCCGGTAATAAAACGACACTATTATGTTCTTCAAATTCATATTTCTTTCCACTTACATCGAAACCTCCTTCAATACCTAATTGAAGAAAAAAACTTTCAAACATGAGCTCAAATACATTAAAACATGCATATGATATATGTATTAGCTTGAGTATGCTCAGATAACATACATAACATCAAGTTAAATGTGTATATGTATTAACCATTTAGATAGCAATTTATTTTTAATACTACCTTTAAACAGCCGTAAAACTAAAATATAAATCTTGATCAGATTTAATTGAAGAAATTGGATGCTAAAAAATTTTGATATTACTTGATTATCACATCGACCAAATTCACCAGATCATACAGCTTGCTAAACTTTACAAATTGGCATAATTTTTATTTTAAATAACAAAAGAACAAATAAATTAGTAAAAGATTAATAAAAATACAAATATAAAGTCAAATTCAAAATTACTTGAGGACAAACATGTGTAACATGTTTTATGTCAAGTGAATTTGAAATTTACGATAATCCATTATTGGCATTTATTTTATAGTTTGGTGATTTTATTTGATTAACATGATAATTAAGTAGTACCCAAACTTTATTACTGATTTTTCTTATTTTTAATATAAAATTCAAATATAAAAGTTATAAAACTAATAGTATTTTGCATATCTAAATTAGATAAATTACTTTCAACTTAAATTGCTTTTGTAAATAAGTTTATTTATGGACATGTACATAATGTAGAACAAAAAATAGTTAGGTCTAAAGATCTACATTTAACTAATTTGCAACAAGCATCACATGCTACATAGGTTGCATACAATCCTCACTATTTCTACACAATAAATTTTAGCCTTATTTATCCACTGATTTTCCACTTGAATAATTCCAAAATAAGAGTGATTAAAAATTAAAAATTGTATGCAAGACTTTCATAATGTCACAATGAAGAGGTTAAAGTGAAGATAGAAATAATTTCAATTGCATATTATTTTAAAAAAAAAAAAATCTAATCATTATTCAATATTTGGAGGGATTTTTATTATAACCTGAACATATGAAAAATTAAATATATTGATATTATACAGTAATAAAAATAAATGAATTGTTCATATAATTTTTTTTTATTATTATTCAGAAAATTACTATATAATTATTTTCCAAATTAACGTTTTTATATGGAACACTGGCCTGAACATAAAGATAAAAAAAGACAAAGAAAAATCAACACAGTGTAGCTATTATATATTTAAAAAATAAATACAGTAGACTCCCTCAAATCCGCACTCCTAAAATCTGCAACTCTCTAAAATCCGCACATATTTTACGGATGTAAACAATTAAACATTCAGTTCAGATGTAGGTGCAAAAATTTATTTTTTCAGTTTTACATCAATTTCATACATTTTTTAATTTATAATTTTTGTTAAGGTTATTGAATTCATGTTTTTTCACGAAGAAAGAATAATTTATTTCTGAAAAAATACAGATATTGCTAATATCATTGGTAATCACAATCTTACCAAATATATTTATGTATTAATCAAGCTTTTTTGGTTATTAAGTCTGGCTAAACCGGAAATAAAGTTTCATTATTTTATGATCCTGATGTGAATTAGATATGTACCTTTATGAGCCAAGTTTCATTGAATAATTTAAGAAAAACACATTCCCTCTTTTATAATGAATATTTAATTGTACATTATTGATTATTAACTTGATCTTTCCTTTTAGTATTTTAATCATTTTTAAAAATATCTAAATTTTTATTATTTTAGTTTATTACTTATTTTAATATTTCAGTATATTGTATGCATTCATTATACTTTTGATTTCATTATTAATTACATTTAAATTATTTTTTTAAAAATGTAAACAAAGCAATGACCAGAAATTTGCAAAATTCTAAAATCCGCAAAACCTCTGGTCCCAAGCTGTGCGGATTTAAGGGAGTCTACTGTATATTATTTATAAATAAAATATAAAATTTTCCAAACAGGAAAAAATAAATAATAAATAAATAAATGCAGTTTTTTTCCCCAAGAATTTGTATTTTTACACAATATGCACTTATAAACTTGATAAAAAAATTTAAAACAATATTACATACAATGCATTAATAGCTTACAGAAAGATAAAAATTATTGTATTATTAACAAAAACAAAAATATTACAAGACAAATTTTATACTATATTAAAGGTCTTACCAATTGCTAGTTTTGTTGGGGTCTTTTCAGGAACGGGTTTTGATTCAAGCTAATTAAGAAATATATGAAATAAGATTTTGAATTTTGCAATTACAGTAAAAAAAAATTACATTAAAAGAAAAATCATATGTCAAACAAAATTAAGTACTATTTTTTTTTTCTTCACCATTTTAGGGTGCTGGTCACTTAGCTTCAGAATTGTCCTCCAAATGTTAAATCTATGGAAGTTTGATACATTTGTATATTTAAAATATTTCTTGGTGAAATTAATATTTTTAATTCCTTTTTTTCTGTGTTGGAGAAGACGGGGTACAATGAAACAAAAAAAAATTTCCCACCTTTCCACAATTTTGCATGAAGAAAAATATTATTAATACATAATTTAATCTAGTATTTTCCTCATATAAATAACATTTTATTATTAGGTTATAAACAATATTTTTATGCTTGAAAAATCACAAAAACTAAATGTCTGACTGTGCTTCATTGTACTCTATATATCAAGGTATCATCTGGAGGTTAAATATCAACAATTGAAAAAAAGAAAAAAGTTTTCAAGACTACCATAAAATATCATTAATCCACTCTCCCAAACATCACAAAAAATCATAAAATATTCAGAGGGGGCATTTACATGGGATTTTTCTACAAACTTTTTAGAAAGTTTGGTTTTGTACGGACATATTCGACAAAATTTGCAGATTTTTTTTGTGATGGTTGATGAAATTTGTGGGGGCTTTTATGCAATGTTTGACAAAATCTGTGTTTTCTTTTTTTTTTCTTTTGATATGACGAAATTTGATATTTTTTCAGAATGTTTGACAAAATTTGTGATTTTTTTTTTTTTTTTTTTTTTTTTCTTCTTCTTTAATATTTGACAAAATTTTCGTTTTTTTTATTGCAATATTTGAGAAAATTTATATTATTTTGTTTGCAATCCTTCAATGAAAATCCCATTTTTTGTGATTCTTTGTTGAGAAGCTTTTTTTTTATTATTTATTTTATTTTTATTTTTTGGGGGGAGGGGGGATTCTTATGTGAAATATGTGGAGGAGCATTGTGATTCTTTAATGAAATTCATGTTTCTCCGGTGGTATTTTAACTAAATTCACATTTTTCCCATTCGTTAACAACATTCGCATTTTTATCACAATATTTGGGAAATTCTGCACTGTTTTACAATCTTTTAAATGTGTTATTTTAGATCCGGCTAATCATGTTTTTTTCTTGCAATCTTTTGACGAAATTTGCACCCCTTTAATGAAATTTGGATTTTTTTTTTTGTGATCCTTTGATTCATGATTTTTCAGTGATCTTTTGACACAAATCGTGTTTTTTCAGGGATTTTTTTGGTGCAAGTTGAATTTTTTCAACGATCTTTTGATAGCATTCTTTTTTCTCTGACATAATTTGCATTCTTTTTGCAATCTTTTACTAAAATTTGCAATCCATTGACGAATTTTGAGCTTTTTCAGCAATCATTTGATAAATCCCCCCCCCCCCTTGATTCTTTGACATAATTCCCATGTTTTAGCAATTCTTTGATGTAATTCACGTTTTATCGGCAATCTTTAGGAAATGGGGGGATATTCTTGAGATTTTTTGAATTTTTTTTTTAAATGAGGGGGAGGGGGGGAGGTTTCATTTGACCAGGAAGGGTAGATTAACGGGATTTTGTGGTAACGTGCTTAATAATTCTACAAACAGTTGAATATTTCTTATTTATGTATTAAATAAATTACTTGTGCACTTATATATTAGATAAATTGCTTGGAACTAGGAAAATTGAAACAAGTTAACTCTTTATAAACACATGCTGCAATTAGATTTTTAGAAAACTTTTTCGTCCAATTAACTTTCTAGTAACTAAAACAATTCACCATTTTTCCATTGAATAATATACAAAGAAGCAGAATTCATAAATATGTTAACACATTATTATATGTTAACATTATGTATATGTTTATCATAAGTTCTTAATCTTTCAACTCTTGTATTGAGGCTAAATATTCATTCAGTTATTCCAAGAATCCCAAAATATGATGATAACAATATCGTATTTTTTTTTTTATTCAAAATTTTCACTGCAAGTGAAAATATTTCTGCAAAATTTGCATAGAAAATTTTAAAGCTTCAACAACAATTTACTGAAAAACCAATTGAATGTAATATTTGACTGGTGAAGAGTCTTATATTTGCAAAAATATTTGATATCTCAGCTTTTCCTTGTAATAAATTCATTAAAAAAATTATTAAAAAAGTCTGCCAAGCAATGTACAGTCGACTCTAATTCGAACTCGTCGGGACCACAAGAAATGTTTGAATTATTCGAAGTTCGAATTATGGAAAGTATGAAATGAAAACATGCTCAATATGGTACTATTATAAAGGAATTATGTTATGGTGTTTTTTTAATTTATTTCGTCAGTTATCATTAGAATATGACTTAATATTAAATTAGAATGGATAAATACACAAACTAATTAAAAGATTAGAAACAAGCACAATAGAAGAAAAATTCAAAGTGTCACTGATGGACAGATGGGGCACTAAGAAAGTGGAAATCAAATGCATTGGATTACATGTATACTCGTTCGGTACAATTTTCACAAAATTCAAGGAAAGTTATTCGAATGATCTGAAATCTGCAAGAAAGAAAGGAAAAATAAAAAATTGGAATTCTCGTTAGTTCGAATTAAACGAAGTCAAGAGAAAATAAGTTTGAATTAATGAAAATGTTTAACGTTATTCTGCCATTGAAAATTTTGGGACTTCATGTTTAGTTCGAATTAAGCGAAGATTTGAATAATCCGATTTCGAATTAATGTGAGTTGACTGTATATTAATAATTTTTTCAGCCATCAACTAGCAATTAAATTTCATAAAATATGTTTTTTAATTATTCAAATTTAACTACAGCATGTACATTTTAATGCTTAAAAAATATATTTTTACATTTTAATTGCTTTTCTTTTTTTCATTTAAATAAAATCCTAAAACCGAACCCCCTTTTATGCATTAGATGCCAGAAGATAGTCTCAATATTCATGAATGTTAAAGTATTACTGTTTTGTCGGCTTACTGATGATTGTCTGAGCAAAGTGAAGTCTTATACTCATAATAAGTAACGATATTAAAAGTAAATAAAAATTCTTTCATCAAGCAAATCTCAAAAAATACTTGTCGGATTTCAATTCTGTTTGTACCAGAAGGTACCTATGAAGGTAACCTGGTGAATGCACCTACTTTCGAAAATTAGTTCCAAATACTTTAAAAGTTATAGTAAAAAAACTGATAAAAAAGCACAATTTATTTACATACGTCACAGAAATTTGGTGTGCGTCATTTTTCACCGGCTGGATATTTTAAAAAACAACCGAATCAGAGTACATGGAGTAAATAGTTATCTGAGCAAAGTGAAGGTTAATACACATAGTACGTAACGATATTAAAAGTCAAGCATAATTCTTTCTTTAAGCAAATCTGAAAAAATACATTTCAAATTGTGATTCTGATTGTACTAAACGGCACCTATGAGAATAACCTACTGAATGCACCTACTTTCAAAAATTAGTTCCAAATAGTTGAAAATTATATTTAAAAAGCTGATAAAAAAGCACAATTTATTTGCATACGTCACAGAAATTTGGTATGCGTCACTTTTCACCAGCTGGATGTTTTCATTAGATTCCCAAATTTAAGCACACGGAGCAAGGAAAATACACAATTTTGAATTAAAATAAATTATACTTAAACTTAAGAAACAAACTGGAAAATAATTTTGTTGTTGTTGTTGATTTAAAAGAAAAAAACCTTAATTCTTAGTAACTTAGTACTTGAGATTTTGCGATATTCTTTATAATAGCACTTTATAACTGCCATTAGCATCTTTTATATTTCGCACATGCAAATTGGAAACAATTCTGCCATTCGTAAATAAAATAAGTATTTAAATAAAATATTGGCATTACTTAGTTATATCGTTGATCAATTTCACCAAATTATACATACTGACATAGTTTTTATTTTAAATAACGAAAGAAGAAATAAATGAGTGAAATATTGATAAAAATACAAATAAAAAGTGAGATAAAAAATCACTTGATGATGTTTTAAACACATGTATTGAATGCGGCATTCACAATCATTCATTATTAGTATTTTACCTTATTGTTTGGGATTACTTTTTTGATCGGCGGGATAATCAAGTAATAAAAAAAAAACAGTAGCTGAAGTGATGAATAAACAGTTATAAATAACAAACATAGTAATAAATATAATAAATAATATCACAATAAATCATAAAATAGTTATAGCAATATTCAAAAACAACGTTTTCACCAATTTGGCGAGGGAAAAAAAATCGCGCTAACGTATAGCTTATATTTTTACACATAAATAAAACATCTGTGACATAGTTATAAGTAAAAATAAACATGAACAGTCATCAGGTTTGAAATCTAATTTCTGAAGCCCAAACTGGGCCATGATTTATAAAGACGCCAAGGTGAAGGTATTGGAAAAGTACCATGAAATTAGGGCAGAGATATCATATAAGCATCGGGTTTGGCGCAAACCATTTTAAAATTAATTTCAATTATTTTAAAAAGGAAATAATAATAAAAAAAAACACGATTAAATCTAGATTAAATGAATACAGAAAAAAATAAATAAACAATTTATTAATAGATGAACAACAGCAGACTGGTGACCATGCAATGTAAATAACGATATTTTGGAGCCAATTATATAAAAAAGTTTACCATATCTTGTTCTAAATTCACTGGAAAGCTTTTTTTTTTTTTGGCATTAAATTAATTGATAAGATTGCGATCTTCAACCTCTAAGGCTGCTTTTTTTTTTTTTTTCCCCCTTACACTTTCCAACAAAGCTAAAAAATGTTTATGCATTTGGTTTGTCTATCCATCTGTCCATGCTCTAACACCAGTAAATATACACCGATTTATATGCAATTAGTAAACATTATTTAGGGTCCTCTAGACATGTTTGGTATTGTATATGAAGTATGTGGTATTAATAGTTTATCTACAGGAGCACCCAAAAGAATTTCCTTACATTATGATCTATTAGTGGAAATCCTTTGCAGAGTATTTTAATGAAATTACGCTATTCCAACTGTGTGAAACCGAAACTTATATAAACCAATGAATTTCATTACGACTACATTATAACAGGACATTCATAGCATTTTTAATTCAATTGCAGGGACACACAAAACAAATCGGTTACAATACTATCTTTGAGCAATAATTTCTGGAAATGCGCTTTCATTATTTGCATCTGGTTTTTAATTTAATTGTTTTTTTAGGTGCGTCCCCAATTAATATAAATATTTAGTACCTATAGACATCGTCTGTCTGTCTATCTGCATATAACAGCACAAAAACTATCCTACCGAATCGTTTGAAATTTTAAATATCTATTTGTTGCCAAATTTCATTGCAAATTTTAATAAAATCGGATACAGAGTTCGAATACTGGGAAGTCAAAATTATTCTGTTACATTACTGCAGATGGGATGTAATAATTCCAAGTACTTTTTAATGATGTTTTTATCAAGAACACTAGAATATATATTTTGTAGAACATGCCGTGCAAAAAATATTTATTTTCATTTCCACGTCACCCTAAAAAAATTCCATTAAAAATTAGTATGGGGGGGGGGGGGGTACATTAACTTTTCAGCTTTATTAATCTAGGGATTTTATCATAGTCATTTTCTCAATTTCACTAGCAGGTCTTTTAAATAATAACTTTTTCGTGTAAAACTGCATAATCGAGTACACATTGACGTATTTGAGCTAGCATGTTATACTGAAAAAAATTGTTCAGATTTGTAAATCCTTTGTTTTGACATTTGACGGCTCAAAGCTTATGCAGACGAGATATTCAGATCTCGTTAGTACCTTATATTATAGACATTGCCAACCGTGGAATAGTCGTAAAAAAAAAAAACAGAATATACGCTCTAATCAGAGAACATACACTCAAGTTAGAGAATATACTCTAGAATGTATATACTGCAGCTTTTTGAGAAAGAGTGGGTATACAGTGGTTCTTAAAAAATCCGGAAAGTATACGGTGTATACCACTGTAAACTCTCTACCACATTCATGATTGCCAATTTGTTTTATTTTATGCATGCTAAAGCGAAATACAGCTCAATTTCATGAGAATAAGTTTGAAAAGAAAACAAAACAGCATATGTAGTGGCCAGCATGCAGGATCAATTTAAATCAGATTGAGCACACAGATTGACATACTCGAAAGGACGCATTGTATTCCTTTGTTGGCATTTTTGAGATTTTTATATATCATTTTTTAAAGAGAGAATACCCTAAATTTTTATCGAAAATCTCATCGTATGCATAGAAAACAGATGTAGACATTATACTATTATATATATTAACTATTTTGTTCTAACTATTTAACCCTTTAATTCTCATGATAGAAGATGTTCTAGAAATTATGTAATTCAGAAAATTTGATTTTACACCAGAAAAATTCAATGGCTAATTTCATTTTTTTTAAATACGGAATTTTCTGCTATTAATTAAAGAAAATAATGTTATTTTAATTTTCTGGTGGGAATTAAGATATACGAAATAAAATATCTCGGGCAGCTTGGGATCCAGAGGATTAAGGGCACCACACACCATATAAAAAAATCCCTCATTCTACTCAGGCGTCATGATTTGCGCCACTTTTAGGTATAAAATTGGTGTGTATATTCTTGACATCATTTTAAAAAAATCAATTTCCGATACAAAACATTTTAATGCTTTATTATCTGTATTACTTTTAATGTATTGCGTACTTCGAATTTTATACCCAAAAACTATATAAGTTAGAGAGTTCAATTTTGTGTACCAACAGCTGAATACCTCTTGTCATACAGCAAATCATAAAATTTTGTAAAAGACTATTATTTTAATTTGAATATATTTTTTAATATCATCAATTCATTTCGTTTTATTTTTTAAAGAAATGGAGTACTTCTGTTGATACAATTACAAGATTGGTATTAAAAATTACAAAAATATTAATATCTCAAAAACAAACAGAAATACAGCTTTTAAACAAATTGCATTTAAAAGAACATTTTTTTTTCTTTTCTATATGATGGTATAAAAATTGAAAATGTGCGATGCTTAGAAGTTAAGAAATTTGCAGTGTAACATAAGTTTCAAAACTGAAGTTTCATTTCATATTTTAAAAATAACGTATGCATTACGCACTGATGCATTTAGTCTTTATAATATAGATAATTTGCTATCAACTTTTTAAAATTTGATTAAAATAAATAACTTTCCTTTATAACTGTTTTAAAATTAAATTTGTTGGTGCTACCATCTATGAAAAAATATAATAAATACAAATTGATAATTTTGATTTTTTAATTAAAGGACAAGTTGTTTTTGAAAGAAATATTAAACAAAACCCTCTGTGCGATCTGCAATCACACTTACCCATTCTTTTTTTAATTTTAACCAAGACCAAGGAGGAGGAAATAGGGATGCCAATATGAGAGATGATTATTGACTCAATGTATAACTGAGAGTCATATTTATAATTTTCTGGAACTTACACATAAAATGTCAATTAACTCAAATTGTATACATTACTATAGCAAATTAAACTGAAGATACACCGAATATTATTCAAACTTACTTCTTTTCTAATACGCTTTAAGTTTAAGAAAACATACATGGAAGCTCGAGAAGAATATATTTCTACATGTTTTTGACAGAAGCCCAAAAATGAATTCAGACAAATGTACAATCCATTTTCAGATTCCTAAATCAAAATCAGAAGAAAAGGGACATTTTAAGTGAAAATCTACATACAATATTCATAGTAAAAATAAATTGAAAATTAATATGCACATATAAAAGATTAAAAGCACTAAAAATCATTCAACAAAACTAAGGACTTATGTTCCCTATGAGCTAAGCTTGTCACCCCCCATTCCATGCCTAAAAGTCAGTTGATTTGATAAGATTTAAAAAATTTACAGAAGATTGAATTAAAAACAGTGTTTATCGTCTGACAAGCAGATATTCTTTCTTTTCTGTTTTACGGAAGAGGTTTAAGGCCGAATGAGCTGCTTTTGCATTTGATCAAATAAGATTATTAAAACATTTCAGAATCAGCTAATATAAAATTAAATTAGTCAACAGAATTTTAGCTTCCCGGTATTTTTTAACAATGCTATAGGGAAATGGTTTCTTAAATGTGATGCTTTAAATCTGACATAATTTTCACCAAATTCTTTTTTCTTTTTGTAATGTTCATGCAAAAGTATTTTTATCGTTAGAAAGTAAATATTATTTGCATTGTCTTATTTTGTTTTATAAATAACACATTTTTTACCGCATACAATTTTTAACACATACTAAATGAATTTATTATTTTACAATTTTCTTTCTCTTTTAAAACTCTTGTGTAAATATGGTTTTAAAACCATAATTTTTAATAATTTCCTGTTTTTAATACTTAATATTCATTTAATTTTAAAGTTTTTTCTATTTATAGTAGTCACATCACGTGTCAATAAGTTTTTAATTTGAATTAACTTTTATTCCTTGTGCTCTTTTAATAATTGGCAGCAATTTAAAATGTCTAAAATCAGTAAAAAATGTCTCTTCAAATGCTGAAAATTTGAATTTAAAATGGAAGTAAATTTTCAAAAAATGAATCAAATTAAAAAAAATAAATGCAATCAGCACATCAGGATCTTCTATATAATATCTAAAAATATTTAAAGCCCTAAATATAATTTTTGCTCTTAATAAAACATTTTTAATGGAACGATTTTGACTAATTTTAACATTAATTATCTCTAAAAATAATATTCAATTTTAAAAATGTCTGCACTACTGTGCCCGCAGGAACAGCACAAAACGGCAGTAAGTGCAGCAGGCAGGGCCATCGCTAAGACTTTTTATTGGTGGGGGAGAAGACCTTAAATTGCCAAGTCAAATTTTCATATTTGCCATCTCGTTTTATATTTTTGCCAAGTTACCACATTTAGAAAATGTAATACAGTTCTTATGTGTAAAAAGTTAAATAATATTCCCAATTAGAGTTGTAACTTTTGCAAATTCTATCAAAAATAGGAAATGTATTACAGTTTTTATTAAAATTTTAATTAAATTTGACAAAAAAGTTTTAAAATTTGCCAAGTGTAACAACATTTGTGAATGTTTGGGGGGGGAGGCTCCCCCCCCCTTAGCGAGGCCCCTGGCAGCAGGTTTTATGCATTGCAGATTAATCTGCTAGCAAATAAAAAAAATGCTGGGCTAAAAAGTAGCAGAAATTTAGTTTGATTTTCTGTATTACATAAAATTAAATTATATTATACACCATTATGTTTGTTTCCATCTTGAATTTATTTTAAAATAATTTAAAGGAAAAACTGATTAAAATCAATTTTTTTTAATCAATTGATTCAAATTGTGGTTTTAATCATGATTCAAATCTAACTGATTCAAATCAACAAATTCTACAGGCAAAAAAAAAAAAAAAAAAAAAAAAAAAAAAAAAAAAAAAAAAAAACTTTAATTTCAATATTTTATTTAAATTATTCCATTTATTAATTATTCTGAGTGTCTTTATTAACAGACAGTTAAAAAAAGAAGTTGTGTAAGGTTTTTAAAATATTTTTAAAAGGTATGTTAAGTACTCAAACTGAATATTTTGAAACTTGGCCTTAACAGCACATTCAGTAGTATTGATGAACAGGTCCAATAACAAACCAAATATTTGCCGTGTATTTGGTTCCCTATGTAGGTACATTGCTCATCTTGATTGATACTGTGCCAAACGAATATTTTATGCACTATAAACATTACTAAAATTGCATTTTTAGCAATGTGCACATGGAGTGTCTATTACTGAAAATGACAAATTAACCATCCCAATAATGGACACCCTCTCTTAAAACTTTAAATAAATGAATTTTTGTAAATGACCATAGTAAATATTCAAAGTTTTCTGTTGCTACTTAAACGAGAAAAAAGAAATTGCAAGAAAATAAAGAATGTATAAATGTATTAAATGAAGCCAGTTCTTAGCATCTTCATTAAAATTTTCAGTGAAAAACGGCAGAACATTGAAACATTATTTTCTGCTTCCTGACTGGTTTGATTAAAAGTATCAATAATTCAGATTTATAAAAACATGAAAAGGGAAATTATAAAAAAATAATCAAACTAAATATTTTTAGTTACTTTATTATTATTATTATTAACCAGAAACATCAAGAGATGTCCATTACTGGCACATCTATTTTAAATATAGATTTAAATTATGATTAATTAAGTTCGAAATGCAAATGAAAGAAAAAAATATTATAATGCTTAATGAATCCACATGAAACAAGTAATTCATGTGTCCAAAATGTTATTTTTAAAATAAAAAAGAATCTGATTTGTAATTCTGATTTTATGAGCTGAATTATAAAATGCGTAAAATTTGAAAGAAATAAAACAGCATAAATTTCACAAAATTCTTTTTAAATACTGTAAATTGAAAGTTAAAAAATACAATATCATAAGATAAGAAGAAAGTAATACAAATTTGCAATTTAAGAATGTAAACAAAGCATAATGCCGGCAAAATTTCAGGCTTAATCATGGCCCTTTAAATATCAGTTTACATACAAATTTAAACAATCAATAAACATTTCGACGTACAGGAGTATCAAAGCAAAAGATGCAGTCATCTTTGTATACTCTGTCTGTAACAGTTGGAATTCTAACTTTTTGAACTTGCTGAGTAATCTTTGATTTAATTTCGGAATCCGACATGATTATTTAAAATTTTCAAGTTTCTAAACGACATCAAACAACATGACAGGCACACTCACGGTGAAATTAAAAAACCGCATAGATGGGTGTGTCCACTCCAAAATGTTACGATATCTGTCCTTCAATAAAATAAAGTATTGGTTGTTTTACCGTTAAAATTTTATTAAAAATTCTTTCTTGTTTGAAAATAATATTCATAAAGCTATGTACTTTTTTTTTTTTTTCTGTATGTATCAAACAACAACCTCGGAAACGGAAACAATACTATATTCACTGCAACTGCAACTGTCTGAAAAAAATTTAATGTTTATGTTTTGTGCAACTTATTGATATTTTGCACTATAGTTTATTTTTACAGCATTTTGCTTTATTTTCAAATATATAAATATAATGGCTTCTGTTGCTGAGCCTTTAACACTCGAAAGAGATGTCAAAAGAGCTATTGAACTGCTTGAAAAATTGCAAAAAAGTGGAGAATTGCCCAATCAAAAATTAGCTGCTCTGCAAAAAGTGCTACAGAGTGATTTTTGTACTGCGGTAAGGGAAGTTTATGAACACGTTTATGAAACTGTGGACATTTCTGGAAGTCCCGATATTAGAGCTAGTGCTACTGCTAAAGCTACTGTTGCTGCCTTCGCTGCAAGTGAGGGGCACGCCCATCCTAGAGTTGTGGAGCTTCCAAAAACCGATGAAGGATTGGGATTTAACGTCATGGGAGGAAGAGAGCAAAATTCACCCATATATATATCACGAATTATACCTGGTGGTGTAGCTGACAGACATGGTGGTCTGAAAAGAGGCGATCAATTATTGTCTGTGAATGGAGTGAGTGTGGAAGGTGAAAATCACGAGAAGGCCGTTGAACTTTTGAAAGCAGCACAAGGGACTGTTAAGCTTGTTGTGCGCTACACACCTAAAGTTCTGGAAGAAATGGAATTGAGATTTGATAAGCAGAGAGCTCTCCGAAGACGTCAAAATCATTGAAATCTGATCATTTGAATGCTAATGATTACTAAATTATGAATCCATTATTGTTACATCTTTTTCTCTTTTCATACAGGCATTTTAATATTTTATTTGCTGTTTTAATGTTACGGGAAAACAGGGTTTTAATATGTTTTATTATTCATAAAAGGGTAAAATTGGGCTTTACTTCCTGCTTGGTACATGTTTCAAAAATTGCAGACTGAGTTACTTTCTGCGTAATATCTTCTGAAGTTGATCCTTCAGAAAGTACTGCATAGAAATACACACTATAGATGCAGATTAACAAAACACACATTGATTATGACAAAAGAGTAAAGAAATAAAAATAACAGCACTTTTGTGAAGAAATGTTTTACTTTTAGAACTTAATAAAATAAAATAATTTTAAAAAAAAATTTCACACCAATACATTTAAACAATCAGAAAGAGTTCCATATCCTGTTTTTACAAAAAAGAAATTTTATGTGGTTGTTCTGATCTTCAGAATTTAGGGTTGGTTTTTTTCATTATTTAAATGATTACTTACGTATTAACGGACCGTAGCAGAAGTTGCGTTAATGTGCAATAAAAAGCAATCTTACTGTTCAGACGTGCGTAAAAAATAAGCAGAAGAAAAGGCACTAAAATTAACGTCAAAAATTAACAAACAACAAGGCAACAAAGTAGCCAAAAGATAACTGCGTGCACGTACGAACAACAAAATTGGTCTTTATTGGCCCATTAAAGCAACTTCTGCTGTGGTGGCATCAGGGCTAGAGGGGGGCAGAGGGGACACGCGCCCCAGGCGCCAACAGAACAGAAAATGAAAAGGACACCAATTTAAGATTTTCTTTGATGTGTTTGTTATAAAGAATGCATATATATGTGGAGGGTGGGGGCGTCAAAATCCATGTTTGCCCCGGGTGCAAAAAAGGCTAGTTTCGGCACTGGGTGGCATTAATTATACGTAAGTACCTTTAAATGCTATTGATCGATAAGTAATAATTTTGCATACATATGTTTTTATGATTTTTTTCATATTTAAAAATTTTTATTAAAAATAATTTTTTTTGCACTTATAATATTATGTAAATGTATTTTTTCTACATATTTTTAGATGTTTTAAGACATATATATCTATAAATTAACATTTATAATGTAATGTTACATTTTAATTTCACATATAAAATAAATATAGGTATAAAAATTTATGTATGACGTAAAGTATCTATTTAATATATAGGCATATAATATGCAATTTTATATATATATATATATATAGATGTGTGTGTGTGTGTGTAATTGCATGTTATATAATTATAAATATATATTTATAAAAATATAAAAACCATTTTTTTTTACCATCTTAAAAATTTTTTAAAAATGCTAAAATGACTTTTTTTCACCATTTTGGATTATTTTGCCAATCAAGCCAACCAGAACAGGATATGGAACTCTTCTAAAACTATTTATTATTCTACTAAAAAATTATAAAAAATTTTAAAGAAATTTTACTTACCTGATGTCTAAATGAACTTTTTTTAAAAAAAAAAAAAGAAGAAACTTCTTTACACCACATTTTTTAAGCCCCCTTCCTCCTATAAATAACAGTTTTTTTTAAAGCATAAATAATTTTAAAATGTAGCATTAATTTGAAAAAAAAATTATAAGTTTTCATAAATAAAGGTAATTTGTGAGATTTCAGCAAAATAAATAAATAATTTCTGGTATAAATGTTACTAAACACACTTTAAAATACTAATCAACCTTTTTTTTTTTTTTTACTTAATATTAAGGAGTGTAATAGTAAAGGTAAACAAGCCCTCTTTGAAACAGTTTATTTTTCGTTAAAAAAATACTTAAAAAAAGAGTTTTTAAAGAAATATATGCTTAGAACTCATTAAAAATACAACTGTTGCATACAAAATCTTATTATGGAAGAACAATGGTAATTTTCAGCAAGATGATGATCTACAGTCAGATTACCGTAAAATACCGTTAATCCGCCCCCCTAAACGAAAAGAAAAATCGTACAATAGTTAGGGGAGGGCGCTTACACGGGATTTTTTCGCGATCGTTCAACAAAATTTACAGGAATGAATCATCATAAAATGAATGAATCATAAATATATATACTTGAAAAAATTTGGGTTTTTTTTTCTTTTTTAAAAGTAAATTCTGTCGAAAAAACGCAGAAAAAAGGAGAAATTAGTAAAAAAAGCCAAAACAAGCATGAAATCAATTAAAAAATCTTGAAAAAACGCGCATTTAATCAAAGATTCATGATTCGTTCATTTCAAAATGATTGATTTCGCTCTCAATCGCCTTTGAGAATCGGGAGGGAGGGCGCTTTCTCGGGATTTTTTGAAATTTTCAAATTCTTTATAAAGTGGGGAGGGGGCGTTTGATCGGGAAGGGCGGATTAACGGTATTTTACGGTAATAAAAAGCACGATATTTCTTTTGTATATACAGTCGAATCTCTCTATAACAAAACTCCATACATCGAATTTCTCTATATAACGAATTTTTAGCAGGAACGCCCCCCTTTTTTCACGATTACATTAAAAACAGTCTCTATATAGCGAAATATCTATCGCCATATAACGAATTTTTTCATAAAATGTTCTTTATTTAATCAGTTTTAAAAGAGCTTCAAAATCACATCGAATCAAATTTCCATCACTTATTTTTGATTTATTGTTCAAGGCTAAGTTTTTTTATATTGCTTCTCTACCTTGATCTTTAAGTCCAACGAATCCATTCCACCAGCCCCCCTCGCCCTCCCACACATCTTGTAACATCCTTCGAGAAACAGTGTCAATTTAATTGTGACACATATAAAACCTGGATCAATGTGGTAATTAAAGTCAGTATTGATTTCAGGGGTGGCTTGGGGGGGGGGGGGACATTCACTCCTGTAGCAATAAGATCGCCTCCGAAAATTTGAGATGTTGTTTTCAGCGGCAAAAAAATTAATGTACATTTTTCTTGTGTGATTTTTATTAAGCTTTTAAATAAATGTATGACTATTCTCTTTTTTTGTAACTGTTCATATAATTAAGAAATAGGATATTACGTTAATATTTATAGTTAAACACTTTAAATTTTCAATTAAACATATAGAAAATAATACTTGTTCAAAATTTGCACATTTAACAGAAATTTTCTCTATTCAACGAATTTTTTATTGGAACAATGGATTTCGTTATATAGAGACTCGACTGTATATATTTTGTTTTCCCCTAATGAATGAAAAGCTAAACATAAAGAAATTACAGCACATGCTTCAAAAGTCAAAATTTCCCTTCACTTCAAAATAGATTGCCAGTATCAGACTAGAATTGGAAAGAATAGCAGCTTTGACATGATTATCACCAAGCAGAAAATAACACATTTCATTCAAAAAATGTGTTCATGGTTGAAAGTGTGATGGTTTGCAGCTCGTATTCAATTGAATTCTTAACATTTATTTACATTCTTTATTACTGTACTTATTATTACATTAAATTTTTTGTTGAATTTTATCATTATTGTTGATTTATCACTATATTAATATAGAGCAGCTTTTTAAGATTATTCAGTTTAAATGTTTGAAAAAAAAAAAAAAAAAAAAATACTGTGTTGTTAAATGTGTTAATGTTTCTCTTTTTACAATATTTCCACTAGCTGTGAAACTAAGTCTTTTTTATTTTTTTGCCACAAGTCTATACAATGCTAAATTGTATTTGAATGTGTAGTAAAGAGAGTTAAGCAGTGTTAAATCCAGGAGGGGGAATCCCCTCCCCAGAACAATGAAATATCCCCCCCCCCCCGGAAAATTTAAGATTTTGGGTTTTCAATGGTCAAATAATGCGATTTCCCTCCCAAAAACAAAAGGCATTTAGAAAATAAACTTTAAAATAGATAGTTAGAAATGGGTTCTGCAACATACTTCTGAGTTATTAAAATGCATATATCACATGATTGGGTTTCGGTTTGTAAAAGTGATTTTAGATAGTCCAAGTTGATGTCATGATATGCATCAGAGTATTTTAATGCTAAAGATCACAGTATAAATTTTGTATAATATAGTTTATTTAAAACTAGTGTGATTCATCTGAGATTTTTCTAATGAATAAGAATCATAAAGTATTATGCAATTAATCTGCAATATTATGTGATGTGATATTTATTTAATACATCTCATCCTGTGTAAAATTTAAAATTCTTCTTTTTTTTATTTTTTAAACTGCAGCTATTTTATTTTATATATTTTTTGTTATACAATCTGCATTTAAAATTAATGCATTTGTAAGAATTTTATTGCTAATAATTATTTTATTTTAAGATCTTTTTTTTTTTTTTCTTTCAGAATTTTGCATTGTAAAATACTTTATTGTGTTTAAGTTTTAAGATTAATATAAAAATAAGTATCTTAATTAGTGTTCATTCTAGTCCATTTTTGAAGGGTGCAGCACCCTGCCCTTTTTCAAATATACAAAATGCACCCTGCCCTTTTTAAAAGTAGTAAAATGCACCAATGGTTTTACCCAAATATTTTTAATTTTTTTTTTTTTTTTTTTTTTTTTTTATTCCATACTATTTCTAAATTTGTGTGCCCAAAAATGATAGAATTTTGTCATTTCTTTCAGAAAAAGAACATGAAACTATTAAATCATGTTTGAATTTAACTGTATTTTTAATTTTTATATCATAAAATCAATCGAAACTAATGTTATTTGATTTATTATACATAAAAATTATGTATTTTTCCCACCTTTTTTTTTTTTTTTTTCAACAATTCTAACAATTTTCTAACAATTTTTTTCTAGCAAATGTGCCCTTTTCTGCTGTAGTAGTGCTCTTTTTAGTGAATAGCACCATGCCCTTTTTATTTCTAGAGTGAACACTATCTTAATTCATAAAATTGAAATAAGTTGTCTTATTCAAATGTGATTTTTAATGTTGCATTTATTACTTTGTAGCTATCATTTATTATTAACCAGTAGACCCATGCAAGGACACTGCAATCTTTGAGTTTATTTTGTGATAAATTTTTCTTTAATTTAGAATTAACTGAAAGGATAATGTTGATATCAGAAATAATATAGTATGATAAAACTTAACCTAAAAATAAAACGAAAGTTTCGTATGTAGTGTCAAATGCGGACAAAAAAGAAATGCATGTAATCCCATTCATCGTTGTATGCTATATATTTGTTGAAAAAAACTGATTCTGACTATAGAAATAATACATATGACTGCATTTTATGTCCTTAAAGTAATAATCATTTAATATTTATACCTAGGGTCTGTAATGTATGCCAGTCTTTAAATTTTGAGCAGTACTTTAAAAATACTATTCAAATTTAGTCAAATTACCATTATAAAGAAATTTTTCATATTCCATAGAAAAACTCTTATAAGAAAATGTGATTGCATTACAATTACTTTCGATACATAAACAGATTTTTGCTATTCTGTGAAGTTTGTTTTGGGGGAGTTTAATTGTATTAGATTTGATACAAGAAGGTTTAATGTCCTACGGATGAGCTTAGCTGTCAAGAGTTATAGATACCTTTTTGTGGTATACAAGTTAGAACATTCCATATTTTTTTGGAGGAGTCTAGTTCAGGACTAGGCCATTCCATGATAAATGTGGCCCAGCAGAAAATAGAAAATTTCCTTAAGATTCAAGATTTTAATCTGATTTTCCAAATGTTAGATTAGCAAATTTCTACAAGACCTTCTGTAAAAATGTGTGTTTTATGATTGTTGGGAAGCATGATAATGTGTGTGACATATACTAGTATGTAGTGCAGTCTATACTCAGTTTTTTATTAAGGACTTTTACCTTCTGTACAAACAATGCTGCAGCCAAAAAAAATAAATAAAAAGTTCAGGATATACATTGTCTCTTTAAAAAAATCAAGAAGGTATATTGCATGTATTACTGTATGTAATTGCTAAAACACTGCATATCTATAAGGTAAATCAACACAAGTTGAAAATTATTTTCTTTGCCATTTTTTTATCACGTTGGATATTATATATTTTGTATCATATTTATTTAATAACTGTCATTAGCTAGTACGGTATATGTCTAGCCCGAAAAGATTTTTTTCATCTCTAATTCAGTCTGCAGTAGCTAAAAAATTCAACACCCCTGATCTACTGTTTCATTTAGCATCTCACTTAAATAAATAAGTGAAAAATCAAATCAAACCCAATTTTTGCAATGATTGAAATTTTCTTTCTTCATGGACCAGAATTGTATGAAGTTTAATATATTCATGTGTACAGATTTTTTTTTTTTTTTTTTTTTTAACTGTCACTGTTTGGTTTTTCTCATTTTAGCTGGTGCACATTTGTTTACTGCATTTTTACATTACTTATTGGATTAGGGTATTTTTATTCAACTGTGCTTTGTCCATACAAATAATGTATAGAAATTCTTAATAAATATTTATATGTGTTAACTGATTTGTGTCATTAATATGTGTTTTTATTATTATTTTATTTTTTACAATATCCCCCCTTCACGTCCCTTCCTTCTCGTTGGGAAAGTTTTATAATTTACATTGATTAATGATTTAAATGTGCAAATTCCTTTCCTGAACTTCATAATGTAGTTCCTGGTGGAAAATTTCTTCATTCAACATTGATTCAGACAGGTTGGAGACAAATAAAAAAAGAATTAAAAAAAAAATAATAATAATGTAGAGTTTTGTAAAAAATGTTCAAAAAGTGTGTCTAAGAATCCGTAGACAAAATAATCAGAAATGTTTGTTTATTAATCTGGAAATGTTAGATAATTTTGTAAAGGTACTTGGAAATCAGGGCTCCTATGCTGATTAGTCGCTCCCAATATTTTTAAAATGATGCATGAGTTTAATACTAAAAATTAAGGTGATCATATATACGGTTTTCCTGTGGGTAGCGCTTATGGCCAGCTTCAATGGCCAGTAAATTTGCATTTTAGATACAGTTTTCGCATGTAATGTTACATGGGTCCGATTTCATTAAAAATGTTTCTTTTAATTTATATTTCTGGTGTGAAAACTAGCAAAAATTAAAATAAAATAAAACGTCCCCCCCCCCATATGATATCAGATTTCGATATCTACAAATACAATTCTTTACTTTTAATTATTATTATTATTATTTTTTTTTTATGAGGCTGTTTTTATTTTTACAACCGGCTCTGATAAAAGTGAAAATATCTTAATAAAAACTAACTTGTAAACATAATCGAAGACATGGAAAACGGTCTTTCTAGATACCAAAATCGTCTATCCAATGAAAATAAAAAATCATTTAAAAATATGGAAATACAAATGAAATAGTTAGAAAAAAAAACCTCCCAGAGGATTAATAATAGCGAGTGAAGTAAAGTCTTTCTTAACCCTTCCAACGGCAAATAGTTGTTTTTCTGTAATGTTAAATCAACACTGAAATTCTCGGTGGGAAAAAAAAAAAAGTTTGAAAATAAGGAAATGCAACTTTAAAACTTTTTTCCACTGAAGTTATAAAATTTTACTTAACCATTTTGCAGTTCAGTATATTTAAAAAACAGAAACTTTAAAAGAATGACAATTTTATTTATTATTAAATGTGGAATGTGTGTGTGTAAATAATGTGGTGTATTATAAAGATGTGGAATAAATGTATCTACAGTACAGTATAACAATTTGTAATGCCTTTTGGATTCCAAAAAAGAAGTCACATGCTATTTTGAGAATGTATGTTTTTGTCACATAAAAACCTTTCCAATATGTACATGAATACTTTCTAATATATATATGTATATGTATTTTTTACAAGGAAAGAAGAAAACAAACGAAGTTGGTTGTATAAATTTCGCTTCGTTCTGGGTGTATCTCAGAAAACATTTTGTAGAGAAGACCAAACCCCATATCAAATGGAAATTTGATAAAATTACAAGAAGTAAAAGCACGGAATAATTTTGTTTAACCACGTTATTGGATCCCACCTCTCCCATTATCTCCCCACAATGAAATGGCTTTTGAGCCTGAATATTTCATTTAGCTAGCTATAAGTTTAGGTTGATTTATTTATAAAGAAGCGTGTTATCCAGAGATAATGTGATGGGATTCTTCTCTGTTTATTCTATAAACTATTCATTACAATCAACATACTTCATCTTTCTGATGTAGAACCTAACAATATGCTTTCTATTTTATCTTTTTGGTGATTAAAAGATGTAATATTTTCGGAATTCCCTAACTTTTATCGCAATATTTAGGAATGTATATGAAAGACTATTATATTTTTTCTATATACACATATAAAATAGAACATTTTTATGATTTTTAAGTACATTGTAGTAGTTTTAAGGGTTTCGATAATCTGACAAAACTCTATTCATCTCAGTCCTCTGTCTGTCCGTCAGAGTCCGTACATAAAAACTGTATAAGTCCGAGGCATTCGGAATTCCCTAACTTTTATCGCAGCGCAAATTTTGTGTATTTGCAGCTGAATACCTCATGTCACACGACAAATCATAAAATATTCAAAAAGTCTATTATTTTGATTAAATTAATTTTTTCAATGTCATCCATTCATTTTTACGATTTAAATTTTAAAAGGAAACCTCAATTTCAACGCTTTTCGTGTAAACATAGTTTGGAGCTAAAGCATCTCGTGAGCAAACAGAATGTTCTTAGTTCAAATCCCAGCTCTGGAAGCAGTGGCGTAGCTACGTCTTTTAGCGCCCGGGGCAGGGATTAATTTTTGCGCCCCCCCCCCCCCTCCAATTTTTTTTTTTTTTTTTTTTTAAGAAGAAGAAGAAACAAAATAGTCTTTTTGACTTGTACTGGGAGAAAAAGGCATCTTCAGTTTTTCTTGTTTTTAAGGATTCGGCAAATTTTACTCAAACACACCAAACTAAAATGCATAGAACTGGGTTACTGAAAATTTCTAATTTTCATTAATATTGAATTTGAATGGGAATTTCGAAACTTAGCGGTACGTTCATGGATATGTTTAAGTTGTTTTAAGCATGTGGGAAGCAGAGCCAGATTAGGATTATGTGGGGCCATGGCCCAGAACCTGTTTGAGGGCACCCTTTACATTTTATTTTTTTTTTTTGGGGGGGGGGGCGGCTTGTAAAGGATAAGGAATGGATTATTATTAGATATTACGATACGGTTTCAAAATTAATCAAAATATATTTTTGTTTTTGAGAAAATAATGCGGAAACTGCAATTTTAAGACTATTTTAAAAAATCATTTTATTAAATTTGAGCCCCTAGCAACAGTAGTTTTAAGGTCTGTGAGGTAATCTGGCTTTGTAATGGAAAAAGCGACCAAGAGAATAAAATTGCAAAAGGCACATTTACTAAAACTGCTAAGTTTTGATACGCCCGATTATGGTAATAAAATCTGCTGATTAAAAACCGCAATCGCCCTAGGAATTTCAAATTGCTGTACGCATTCATTTTTAAAGATGGATGGGAAAACAATAAAAGGTCTGAAATTCTTAAGGTAAATCAAGATATCCAACGAATTTGTTTGAGATCTTAATAAACCCTTAACATATTCTCAGTCGCATGATCAGATATCAATATAGAGAGAGATATGCTATAGATAAAAATGACAAAAACTAAAATCTTTTTGAAATTCAAAAATTTAAATTTAAATCCATAATTTTTTTTTTCTCAAAATCCATTTTACTCTTTGAATTTTTTTTTTTTTTTTCAGCATGACATTTATTATGTTCACCAGTAAAATCAAAGAATAACTTAAGATGAAAAATACTGACTTTTAGGCAATTCTTCTTCCGTTTGTGGCTAAATCTTTGTATGTTTCAGATTCCAGGAATTGTGCGGATCTTAACCATATGTCAATCAAGAGCTAATTAACCAATTAAACTAAAGGTTTCTCGCAAATTGACATCTTCGCCTCCTACTGGAAAATATTATAAAGCCTCAACATATTTGCATGAACTGGAACAAAAAAGTTTAGATTTGGCAATTCTGATAAGTCTGCATAACCTACGACCATGTAGATCCCGAAATTGGCGTAAATAAGTCGTAAGACCTCCTATCGAATTCACCGAGATGGTTGTAAGATGCGCAATGACGAAAGAGTTCGGACCAAAGAGGTTCCGAGTCAAATTATTTTATTCCATTGATCTCTCAGTCATTCCGATAAATTACATAGATAGATGTAGTTTTCTCTTATGCATATGTGCTGAATTTAAATATATGTAAAATAAATTGAAACTTTTAAAACAACGAAAACAAACGTTTGTAGTGGTCGTATACTAGGAAGACTGAAAAGTCCTACTTAGGTTTATTTTAAATACGATTTAAGTAGGAAAAATTTGGGGTAGGTCGCTCACATTTCATTATTTGGTTTTCTAAGTGACAATTTGATGAAAAATTGGAGTTTCCAATAAGAAAGAAATAATACTTTTCTTGTTGTTCTTTCAGCTAAATATTTTTGCATTGGTTTAAGGAAGCTTTCATTTGAAATATTTATATGGAATGCTAAGAACAACAAAAATCAGCGTGAAAACCAATCTATGTGTGTCCGTATGTATGACGGAGAGGACTAAAAATATCTTCTACACATACAATGTTCAAATTTTGGGTGAGAGTAGTACAAGGCAAACCCTATCCTAATTCATTTGAGACTAATTTTTTTTTTCTTATAGTCGAGATTATCAATTAAAAATTCATCAAAAATGCTATTTTTCCTCTAAATGGCAAAAACCCCACACTCATATTTCCCAGTCGAAAGAAATTTAAATTTTTCACTTATCAGTGAAAAAAAGAAAAAAAACTAATTAAGATTTCAATTCGAAATTATTTCAAAGTACATATATATAAAAAAATATATATAATTTTTTTGAAAATCGTTCGTTAACTTTTTTTCTTTTTAATTGACGGCGACAGTATACAAAAGAGAGAGACCCCATATGCAAAAGCTGCCACAGTCGACTATTTTTGTATTCTGTTCGCACAAGTATTTCTCTAATATAAATACTGGCGTTTATTTCTATTGTAAATGTTATTAAAGTGTGTGTAAGGATTTCTGTTTTGGCAAAGTGGTACCAATTAGAAAAAAAAAAAAAAAAAAAAAAAAAAAATCACCTGTGGCAACCCTGCATATGAGAGAAACATACAAAAACGAACATTCCATTAAAAACAGAACTAAAAATATTTTTTTTTTCCGTCCGAACATTCCACTAGTTTTCGAAAATTGATTGATCACAGATTATACATGCAGACAACCAACTTAATTATTGAACGCTATCGAATGCTAAATTCATAATTTAAAAGTATTTTATCAATTTAATCGAAAATTACTAGTGTCAGTGTGTTCTGTGGACAGAATGAAGTGATAGTAGTTAAGTGTCTGTCCACAACAGTATTCTTCCCTTTATTTACATTTTAAAGTACGATGACTATCGAACTTTTAAGCCCCTTTTTTGTCGGATTCCACAAAAAAGATTTCAACAAGTATTGATTCTTGAGAATTAGCTTACGATTTTCTTGAAATTTTTAGCTCCATCTTCATGTGAAGATGACGTATTCTTAACTCGGGTTCAATGAACCCAATTTCCACTGAGTTTTTCTCATTCAACTTGGTTTTCGATTGTCTCATAGGTTTTAGTTCTATCTTCCACCACCAGGGGCACATTTATCTGAGATTTCATGGGACGTATTTCAAGGGAATTTTCTTTCTTTGAATTTATTTTACAATTATCACCAGATGTTCTTGCACGTGCGCAGTACACCTTCTACACGGTGACATAGACAGCGCACATCGATTCCGGAGATTCATTTTGGCAGAAATAAATTTGAATGTGTGTGTTTAATGGTTGGTTCTTGGCTGCGTGGCACACCCGTTCTATGCTGCCGAAGACACTGGAGACTCATCCCAGAGGAGAGGTTCAATTTGAAAGATTTTTTTTTTATTATTTTTTATTTAAATTTGAATAGAGGTTTTAATCATTCGCGGTTCATTTAGAAAAATCGACGGATGAGTCAGCTAGCTACAAATGAAAAATGTTCTTGATACCAGAAATGTGATTTCAAGTCTCCAATCGGCTTTTTGATTTATTTACTTCAGGCTAGACCAGCGGATCTCAAACTATGGGTCGCGACCCACTAGTGGGTTGTGGCGGGTATTTTGGTGGGTTGCGGTATAATCGAGGTTTGCACAAAAACATACCTTTTATTTCACCTAATAAAAAATTATAACATATTTAACAGCAAATAATAACTCAAGGGAGATCCTTCTGGATGAACATACAAGCAGAATATTCAGAAATATCTAAATCAGCTTTGAATTTCTTCATGAAGTTAAATATGACATACTTGTAATGTGAACAAGAATTTTCTACTTTTGCTACTTTTGAAAAAACAAGTACAGTGACAAATTCCGTATAGGAAGTGGCTTAAGGTCAAAATTAACCCATTTTAATCCTGATATAGATGTCCTCATCGGTAAACACTAGTACCAGAATGCCACTGTTTATAAAACTATGTTTTCTAATAATTAAGCGTATTTTTAATTATCTTCGTATTTTGTATGTTGTTTTTAATTATCATTTTACTTTCACACATTGCGATTTTCAATTTTTGTTTTTGTTAACAATGTATCCTTCGCGCCCCCTTCCCTCCCTCCCCCCCCCAAAAAAAGTCTTCTGTTGGTTAAGGTAGCTAAGCTGGTAGAATTGATATACAGTTTTCCTACAATTGATATACTCCCGTATATCCCGTATAATGTGGGTCGCGAAAATTTTTTTACTGAAAGGTGGGTCGCTAACCAAAAATGTTTGGGAACCGCTGGACTAGACAATTAAAAGTCTCAATCAGCGATTGACAATTATGGATTTTGCCATTCCTTCCACCTTCACCGAATTTCTTCAAAACATTCACACACACACAAAAGATGTCAACGATTATTAACCATTTTCAAAATTTTGAAATAAATTCGGTTTAAAACTCCTCTGTATTTCGCGCCCCTATTTAATCATTTTGCGTCTCAATTCTGAAACATAATTATCTTCGTTACCGATTGTGTTGAGTCATCCCTAGAAATATTTACATAAATATTTCCTTTCTCCATTAATTGGATGTAACAAAATATTTTACTAAAGAATACATTAACACACATAAAAAAAAGTCAACAATTTTTGTTTATTGTTAAAATATGGAACATAATTTCGGTTTAAACCTCTCTCAATTTGGCGCCCCTTAGGCTCGGCGCACGGGGCGGGCGCCCCCCTTGCCCCCCCGTAGCTACGCCACTGTCTGGAAGTTGAACTTTTGATATTAAGATGGATTTAATTAAAAGAAATTTCGTATTTTTTGTCAATTTAATGGTTTATGTTATTTTTTATCACATATTATTAATTTTTTTCCATTTTTAGAAAACTAAAATTTTATTTATATCTCCACTATTTTTTTTTTTTTTCGTATATTAAAAAAAAATGGAATTAAGGATTTTATTTAAATAATATGATTGGAACATTTTTAATTAAATTAAAATAAGTAACTTCCTTTTATAATTATTTTAGAATTAAACTTATTGGTACTACCACCTATGTAAGTATTTAATAATTATAAAAGAACAATTTGGATTTATTAATTAAAGGATAAGTTACTTTAATAGAAATCTCAAACGAAATTTTCTGTGCGGTCTGCGATCATACTTCCCCACTTGTTTAGCATTCAGATATAGCTTGTAGATTCGTTATTGTGAGCTCGAAATGGAAAAATCCACGAGCTGGAATGCTGTTTCAAAATTGATGGTTCACTAACTTTTTTTATTTATTTACTTTATTAAATTTATGATTAATCACACCAAAAACAATTTAAAAATACATTCAACTTCTAAATAACAACAAAAAAAAAAAGTACAATAAATTATGTATATAAAATTGCAAAAATATGTTTTAACACTAGAACCGCGGGAAAATTCATTAAAGATTTATAAAAATATTTCTCACCATAATTTTCAATTTAAACTGTTTAAGTTATTTATTGAAAATACTTTTGCTCAGCATATTTTTAGCTTATTTTATTAAGAGTTTTCTGATTCGAATCGACGATTCTCCATAAGATACGGATCAAAATGACCCGTCGCCGCGGTTCTAGTGTTGATAATTGTTATGATTTCAGGAATCCGGCAATACCGTTCTGTTTTGCTCAGGTATATTTTGACCCCTGATTACTTATTTTATAGATTAAAGCAATAAATTTATTGATTTATACTTCGGTTTAAAAAAAAAAAAAAAGTTTAGAAATTAAAAATTGCACCAACTTTTTTTTATTCAAATGATAACATCCTCTTCTGAATTTGGCACTTTACGATAATTTCTTGTATCAGACTAACGCTTTGCTCGAAATGAAAAAAATCCACGATCCGGAACGATATTTCTAAACTATTGTTGATAAAAAACGTTTTCGAATTTTACAAAATTTGCTTCTAATCATACAGAAACAATTTAAACTAGATGGATATTTCAAAATGATTCTAAGCTTTCAAAAAGTAGTTCCATATTATTAGTTCAATACAAATATCAACTTCGATTTTTATCTTAAAAGTCTGCTTCAATTAATTAATCAAAATAATAAAAAGAATATTGCCCAGTTAAACTGATGGCATTGAGCTCACAGGCCACGCATACTAATTGTACATTACAGCCTTGTATTCTCGTTAATTCCGTTCGAAAAGAAAATTAAGAAGGGGGAACAACTCTCCCCTTTCTCCTTTTTTATACTTAATCATTGAACCTCCTAAACTATTAAGGACATGCTTTATCATATAAAAAATCTATATCCAAAATTCAAAGCAAATCGGATAATTCTTAATAAAAACCCATTTAGCATTTATATAATTTAAGAGGAGTTATTCCCCTTTTTTATACTTAACCATTAAACTTCCAAAACTACTCAGAGATTTGAACGAAATCTGACAATTCTGCTTGAAAAATCCATTTATACAAGTTAAGGGGGGGGGGGCATTAGAACCCCCGTTACCCCTGTTTATACTTATTCAATGAACACCTAATAACAGCCACGGTATCGCCTCATTAGAATGATCCTATATCTAAATTTTGAACAAAAACTGTTAATTCTCCATGAAAATCTCGTTTACACCAATTAAGGGGAGGAGCATGAGCCCCCTGTTCCCCCTGTTTATACTTATTCAATGAACATCTAATAAGTCACGGAATCGCCACATCAGAATGATCCTATATCTAAATTTTGAACAAAAACTGCTAATTCTGCATGGAAATCCCGTCTATATCAATTAAGAAGAGGGGCATGAGCCCCCCGTTCCCCCCGTTTATACTTATTCAATGAACACCTAATAACAGTCACGGAATCGCTTCATCAGAATGATCCTATATCTAAATTTTGAACGAAAACTCTTAATTCTGCATGAAAATCCCGTTTATATCAATTAAGGGGAGGGGCATGAGTCCCCCCCCATTCCCCGTCTTATACATATCCAATGAACTCCAAAAACTAATCAGGGAAGCGCCTTATCAGGATATACCTATATACAAAATTTCAAGTGGATCCGATATTTTTATCATGAGTTATCGCACGCACGAACGTACATACAGAACGGACGGGCACATAAGCTCTCAGGCTATGATAGTCTGTGAGCTAAAAACGAACAAATTATAAAAAAAAAAAAAAAAAAAAAAAAAAAAATCATATTCTACATTGTACATCAACAGAAATCAGAATTAGCTAATATGCATAAAATTGTAATAATGTGTTTTATAAATTTCACGAACCGGAACAAAACTGATTACAATTTCACGAGCCGGATCATCCTTCCGGTTTGCTCCGGTACATTTCGAGCCTTGGAACCAGACAAGCATATCAAATTGGCTTTTAACATTTTCGTAAAATTAACATAGAGAAATGATTGAGGATGTAATGTTAGATTTATGTGACAAACTTTAGCTTATATCTTCTCCCCAAGAAATCACCTAAACTATTTTTTTAACACTTTACAACATAATTGAAAAATGTTTATGGAATCGGTTTGTCCACGCCCAAATTCTCGTAAACAGACTAGGATTTTTATGAAATTGGTAAATCTTATTGCCAGAGGTTGGTTGCTCAGCGGCCGAATGGGACATTTTTATATTCAAAATTTCTCCTCGGGAAATTCGGCCCCCGAGATCTTTTTTCAGTGTTCTCTTCTTAAAAAAATGCATCTTTTTTTTCTTAGTTGTCAAAATATTTTTAAAATCTAGGCATAATTTTTTAGGAAGTGTTAAAATTTTACTTATAGCTTGTCAGTTTTTAAAACATAAAATATATTAAACTGAGCATAAATTTTATAAGTAGTTCGACAACTAAGAAAAAAAGTGACATCCTTTGAGAAGAGAACACTGAAAAAAGAACTTAAAAATATTGATTCCTTAAGGATATATTTTGAATATAAGAAAGTAATTCGACAGCTGAGTGACCAGTCTCCTTAACATTTCATTTACGTTTCATTACACCCGAAAGAATTCCATTACATTATGATCTATGGGAAAAAATCGTTTGCAGAGTATTTTAATGATATCGCGCTATTGCAAACGTAATGAAATCGAAATAAATGACTGAATTTCACTATGATTACGTTAGAATAGGACATTCATAGCATTTTAAATCCATTTACAGAGACACACAAAAGAAATCTGCTGCAATTCTCTCTTTGACTAATAATTGCTAGTAATGCGTTTCAGTTTTGGCATGTGCTTTTAAATGTAACTGCTTTAGGTGCGTAGCACTTATAGTCATCATCTGATCCGTTCATTTGTCTGTCCATATATAACAGCACAAAAACTACCCAATCAAATCGTTTGAAATTTTAAATGTATATATGTTACAGAATTTTGTTGAGTTGCTTCATATCTTAGTAAAATCGAATATGTAGTTAAAATACAGGGGCAGTCAAAAGTGTTTCGTTATATTATGACTGATGGGATAAAGTCGAAACATAATAAAATTGATATGTATCTATGAAGTCTATACTAAAATATATGTTCTCTACAATTTGTGGTACAAAGAATATTTGTTGTTTATTTACAGAGCAACACACACATTATCCCCATTACATCGAGATATAAAGGGAAACATTGTTTGGGGCGCGTTTTAATTATGTTAAACTATTTCACATTTTTATGAAATTAATATATGTTGCTAAGATTAACTACAAGTTACTTCCTGCATAATAGAAAGCAGATAGTATTTACTGGGACAATAGTGTATCCGACGTACTGTATACTATTACAGCAATATCTGAATATTTTTAAACTTCGTTATAGTAACGAATGCATCTCATTTGATACGCTTGACGTGCAATTTCCGACTTGATATACTATAACAAATTTCCTACTACTACTGTGGTGGTCAAAATTATAAGAACAATCGCCAAATCTTGACTACATTTGGCCGGAAACTTATGCAGATTTAATGGCAGGAAATCAATGTAAAATGAAGAATATTTTTATAAGTTTTCGTGGAAATATGTGGAAAATTCATATTTATAAAATATATTACGAATTTATACCGACTCTGATATGGACAAAATTATAAGAACAACTATATTTATGTGTTTTAAAAAGTAAAATTTGCATATTTTTTGTCCTGCACACAGAACTTCAAGACAATATAAATGAGTAGTATGCGTTTGGAATCGTGATATTCTGTTTTTCTGTCATGCCGTTGGGTACGAAGCTTTCGGAGTTCGGAAAAGGGAAAGTGGATGAATTTAAAAGTTCAAGTTTTTCTGTACGCCAAATTGCGACAAAGCTTAATAGATCAAGAACGGTTATTTACAATTATCTTAAAAATCCCGGTAAATATGGACGGCAAAGACATACAGGTAGGCCATCTTCTGTTTCTATACAGGAGAAAAGAATGATAATAAGACAAGCTTGCTCCAAAAAACAAACGTCAACAGAGATAAAACGCGAATTGAACTTAGAATGCAGTGCTCGAACTGTTCGACGTGTTTTACAAAAAGAAAAAAAATGTTCTCTATGGTAAACATATTTCACGACCGCCTCTTACAAAAGCTCATAAGAGATTGAGGATGGAGTTTGCCAAAAAATTCATTACTATGGGGAAAAAGTAGAATGATGTTGTCTTTTCCGATGAGAAAAAGTTTAATTTGGATGGACCAGATGGTTTTCGCCACTTCTGGTATGATCTCCGTAGAGAAAAAGACATTTCTCAAAGCGTGCTTTGGGGGTGGCTCAGTAATGGTCTAGGGAGCTTTCGCAGTTGGTGGAACCAGGGCCCGCTTATGAATTAGAAGTAGGGGAAGCCCGGCGTCCAATTGGGGGCCCCCTATTAATCAACTATTTTTTTAAACTTATTTATTTAATAATTTATTTTTCACATGCTTAGATGATATGAAATTTTGCTATCAAAATTTCGATAAATAACATTTTTAATATTAAACTCAAACGATTATGTTTATTATACATATGAAAAAGTATTTTATTAGATACATAATAAAATATAACAAATTAATTTTGTAAGAAACAAATATGAAACTATAATTAAGAATATTTCAACTTCAAAATATCTTTTTATGATTTTCAAATTACAACATAATAAGAAAAACAAAATCCTTATGCAAAAAAATCCATTACTTTTTTTATCATGAATTTTTTTTCATCTAAAAGTTAAGTTTGAAAAGTAAATTTTGGGGCCCTTTTAAAAATCAATGGGTAAGCACGGGCTTCACGGGCCTATTCGGTAAACAGGCCCTGGGTGGAACTACTCCAATAGTTTTTGTGCAAGGTAAAATGAAATCCGAGAGTCATAGTGATGTATTGAGCGATAATCTTTTACCGGAAGCACCGTTAATAACGAGTGGGCACTATTTTTTCCAGCAGGACAATGCTTCAGTACATGTTTCCCAAACGTCGAAATTGTGGTTTGATGCTAATTTTGTGAAACTACTTGATTGGCCGGCCAGAAGCCCAGATCTGAATTCAATGGAAAATCTGTGAGGTATTCTGGCACACGAAATATACAAAAAACGGTACGTAATATAAAAACAAGCAACAGCTCATGTCCTCCATCAAAAACACCTGGTCAAAATTTTCCAAGAATGTTCTTAAGGAACTGTCGAATTCCATGACATCAAGACTTTTAAAAGTAATTGAGAAGAAGGGGAAAGTTATTAATTATTAGTGTGTTTTAGGCAAAAAACATTCACTGTTCTTATAATTTTGCCCAAATTTTGATCAATGATATATTTTGTTAATTATCGCAAAACATTCGTATTTTGCATTTTTCAATGTTTTGAATTTTACAATGATATCTAGCATAAAAAAGTATTTTATATATAAATTTCACTTTATTTAGTTCATAAATAAATTTTTTCTGTGAAATTTTCAATTGTTCTTATAATTCAGACCACCACTGTATATATAGAGTCTATACAACTCTATCGATCTTGTACACAGAGCTACACAAAGAAACTGGAGTATCTTTATGGCTATGGTCGTTAATTGTTGAAATTTGGTTTTCAAATGTGTTACACTTTTCTAAAATGTTTACTTTTAATATTTTCTTTCCTTTATTAAACGTCGGAGTATTTTTAAAGCATTCTGGAAGTGTTGGAAAGTGTTTCATAATTTATGGTTTTTCTTTCTTGATTAGTAATGTTGTGATTTCTAAAAGAATGTTATTCTATGTTTCTTTATTCTATTGCTATTTTTAATCAAAGTATTGATTATAATCGTAGTAATTCTTGTTTAATTCATTGCAAAAAATAATCTAAATTTTGAAATAAGTAAATAAATAAATGCCATTGTAAAAAATGAAAGTCTTATTGTTCGGATCTTTTTTTTTTAACTTTTTTAAATATCTAGGTTACTAACCTTTTTTTTCTTCTTCTTTGGATTCGACCTGATAAAATTGAAATTCCTCATTTGATATCTTTGAAATGTAACTCTAAAAAGCAACATACGTTATTATTTGCTAGAATAATAATAAAATAAAAGAATTTTGTCCTTATCAGCTTTATGGGAAACGTTTCAAACTGCAAGCAAGCATTGGAGGAATGTGGAATTGCGCCAAAAACATAGCGCCTGCAAGTGCCTCCGATTACAGGAAATTTATTCAAAAATACAAAAATTTTAAAGATTATTTTTTAAGAAGGATTATTTTAGTAATATTTTTCATTGTCTTCTATATTCATAAAAAGAAGTGTGTTGTATTCGGAAATTTCCTCTTCCGGTTTTTGAAGGCTTATGCACATGTAAGGCCCTTGTCCTTTCTAAGATTACGAAATATAATTCACTTTATTGCGTTTATCCTTATGACTTAAAATAAATATGCAAATACCTCTTAAATGACTTAACCCTTTGTGAGTCGACAATTTAGAATTGATATTCAAAATAATAGGACTCCGTCTTAAATAGGAAATAATCACCATGGCAACCTAGAATCATTACCTAGCATGATGTATCATTTAATAAATTCTGTTGGATAGGACTTAACAGAATGAAGAAAACTTTTATTATTATATTTTTAGGTTAAGTTCAGTTTTATAAAATTTGAAAGGATTCTACAAAATTCTGTTACGGTTCTATATATTAAGCTTCAAACCATTTGGTTGAGTAGTTTTTGCGCTGTTCTATACCGATAGGCGGGTGGAACAGACGATGACTACAGGTGCGACATATTTATATAATTTCGAGCGCATCTAAAAAGCAGAGTCAGTTAAATAAAAGAAATGTAAAATTTGAGACAAGATGTGTCTGACGAAAAATATTATTGTAATACAGTACATATTATAGTACATTGATGTAATTTGTAGGTGTACAAAACCTAAATGACAACCTTTTTAAAAATAGTATTCTTTTATTACTATTATTATTATTATTACATATTTTTTTAGATGCTTACATGTATTTTTTTCTATAATAATATTTTTCTTTTCAAAGAATCTTATATAACTTTATAAAATATTTTGTGTCGTGTACAAGCTGCGCAAAACATAGATATATATTCTGGAGATATAAACGTAATATTAGTTTTTGTTAAATATATCATTTTTTTAAATTTCTAATTTATTCCATTAATGTTTATAAATAAGCCACTTACATATCAATCAATGCTTACACCGCTGTGTTTTTGTTTGATATAGAGAATTAAAAGAAAAAAAAATCGTTTACCCGAAATTGGACTCGAAATCCAAAATTTAAAAATGTTAATCTAGAATTTAATAAAATTACAAAAAGAAGTGGGTAAGTGTAATCACAGATCGCACAAAGGGTTTCGTTTAATCCTTCTTTCAAAACAAATAAATTAATAAATCGAAATTGTTAATTTATAATTAAAAAAATTCTTACAAAAATAAGATGGTAGCATCAAAAAATGTAATTTTTAAAAAGGTTATTTATTTTATTCAGTTAAAAATGTTCAAATCAAATTATTTAAATAAAATCCAAAATTCCAAGTTTTTCGAAAATCCAAAATAATAATAATAAAAAAAAGCATGGATATAAATAAAATTTTTAATTTCTAAAAACGAAAAAAAGTTGTTTAAACGAAATTTAAAATGCTGAATCATTAATAAATCGCAATAGCTTTTAAAATAGAAAGGAAAAGGAATTAAAAAAAAATTTGTTTATTGAATGTCAGATGCACAAAACCCTATTGATGTAAACTCTTAAATTTGGAAAAAAAAAAAAAAAAGCGAAATTTATTTTAATTAAATTCACCTTAACCCAGGGTTGCAAAAAAGCCGGCTAAAATTAAAAAAAGCCAGGCCGGTTGGTTCTTATTGATTTTAACCGGCTTTTTTTGGCCATAATTGGCTTTTATACTGTGAAGCCTTTTTATTATAAGCAACACATTTTTAAGTGTCTTTTAACTAATTTTAATGATGTTTAATTTACTTTGAGTTGAATAAATTTATTTATTAATATGAAAAATTGGGATTTTAATTATAATTCATTATGAGAAATTGGGTTATAACCCAAATTTTCAATAATGAAGACATTAATACTAGAATAACACATTGATGGAGTTGCTAGTGGTTTATAGTCAGAATTGCAAATATGTCTGCTAAATTATAAAATGGCCATACCAAGTGAAGTTTTCTGATTTACATTAATCTTTAATCCTACCCTTGTTTTTCCATTTTTACTGCTTTATAAAATTAAAGGTTACTTAGTTACATGTTTTATTACTTAACTAATTTTAAGAATTATTAAAATGTCATGTCTTATTCGCTATAAACATTTAAAATCATACGTATAAAAAAAAAAAACACCATTTCTCACTATTGAAAATAGTATTTCAAATTATGCATATTTCATGATATATTATATTTCACAATTTATTTCAGTATTCTCAATTAGCATATGCATGAATATATTCCTTCATGCAAGTGGGCATACATGCACTTTTAAATAATAAAGAGCTATTCAAAATTTTAATTCAACAAATTTTATTAGAACATTTTTTGTTGTTTAATTTTATGTAATTATGTATTAAACTTTCCCCAAGTACTGAATCCTTCCTAATTTCTCTTTCAACATTGTTCATTTTATTTTATGACTTAATCTTTACATATTGACCTGTAACAATGTTTCCATGAATGCTTTGATGTGTTTCATTTTGTTAGTGTTCATTCTAGGCCATTTTGGAAGGGCGCAGCACCCTGCCCTTTTTCAAATTTACAAAATGAACCCTGCCCTTTTTAAAAGTAGTAAAATGCACCTCTGATTTTACCCAGAGATTTTTGATAAATATTTTTTTTTATTCCGTTGTATTTCTAAATTTGTGTTCCCAAAAAGGATAGAATTTTTTCATTTCTTTAAGGAAAAGAACATGAAACTATTCAATCATGTTTTAATTTAATTATATTTCTAATTTTTATATCATAAAATCATTCAAATTAATGTTACTTGATTTATCATATTTAAAAATTATGTATTTTGCTGCTTTCTTTCTTCCCCTTCTAAAGGCAATAACAATTGTTTTTCTTGCAAAAGTGCCCTTTTATGATGCAGTAGTGCCATTTTTAGTGAATAGCACCATGCCCTTTTTATATCTAGAGGGAACACTAATTTTGTCATAATTCCATTAAATATAATTCTTAAGAATGTGTAATATAAGTAGACCAATGAAATATAGAAGTTTAAAACACATTTTTTGAGTATATTTTCTTTTTTCAAAGATTTATATTTTTCAGACAATGCCTTCACAGTTGACTTCTAGCAGTTAAAAACTCTTTTATTTGAAAAATTAAATAGAAATTTATAACTTTTTTAGTAGTAAATTATTAAAAATGTATTAAAAATAAATCAATCCAAATTTAATATGGATTTGATACAAATTAACACTTTAAAAATAAAACCGGCTTTTTTCAATTTTAGCCGGCTTTTTTTAAGTGGATAAAACCAAAAATAGCCGTCCGGCTTTTTTTGGTCCGTCTAAAAGCCGGCAACCCTGACTTAACCCTTTACCTACCGCATTATGAATTCATGAAAATTTTACATTCTAAAACATTCTACGTAAATTGTTTAAACTAAATTAATAGATTTACATAGTCATTTAATAAATTTTAAAGGATTTTAGAAGAATTGAAGGATTTAGAAGGATTAATTAAATTTGAATTTACAGGGATTTTGTGCTATTTTTATAACCCCACTCAAATCTTTTATTTTAAACTGTTTTGTTAGTATTTTCTAGAATTATAAAATATGCAAATAGGATATTCTTACACTATAAATATAGAAATATTTCCGAATTGAAAAATCCCCCCCCCCCTCTCACTCAACGCCAAGAAAGCTGAAAAAACACAAAGGCAAAAGAAATCATCCTTTCAAAAATATTTTTGTTTAGTGTAACCCATAATGCTTTTGGAACAAAATAAAGTAATGTATCTGTAATTCATTCTAAACAGTATTACAACAAATTGACGTATAAAAAGAATTTTATAATAAGTAATTTTTGTGGTACTTATAAGTACCATCGGTAGATAAAGGGTTAAGATGAAAATTTCAACTTGCAGCACTAGATCTTGAACTAACAACCTACTGTTTGCGAGCGAGATGCTATACTTCCAAGCTATGATGTGTACAGGTAGAACTTTCAAATTAAGGTTCTCCTTCTCTTATAAAATGTAAATCTGAAAAATGAACGGATGACATTGAAAAAATAAGTTTAATTAAAATAATGGACTTTTTCAAAATTTTATGATTTTTCGTGTGACACGAGGTATTCAGCTGTAAGTACACAAAATCTGAAGTCTCTGACTTATAGAATTTTGTGTACGGACTTTGTGTCGGACGGACAGACAGAGGACTGAGACGAATAGGGTTTCGTCAGATAAATAAAACAACAACAACAAAAAAAAAATCTAGAATTGTATCTCTAATAACAATTTTATATTTCATGCAGAAAAAAAAACCTGTAAAAATTTATACCTATTCAACTATATAGTTTATAATCTCAAAGCATATTCTAGACTTTCTTTAGAAAAATCGGATTAACATGATTTTCCGGTTCTTATTAACCCACACCCGAAATTATTAATGTCATTCCGACCTAATTTCAACCTAATGCAAATATTAACTCCAATCTGGACCCAGATCGAACATAGGTTTGTTTCAGATTCAGGCAAGTCCGACCTGATGTAGGATTCCAGCCGCCTCTCATCCCACCAGTGGCTGAAAGATTATATTCTCGCAGCTGGTAGATGGGAGGGGCTGAGTTCGAGCCTAATCGCGTCCGTCAGCCAAACCGTTAGGAGTTTTCCGTGGATTTCTTTTAACCTTGGTTATTCTTGCGTAAATACGGGTTAGGATGCCTTAGAAAGACCGCACATGGAGGTCACTCTCCCTCGGCCTATATTCCTAGTACAGATTATCGGCCGTCATAAATAATATCAAGCCACCTCTGCATTATCATCGAACAATTTTGATGACTTGACAACATTTACAGTTTTTTTCTCATAACAAAAATAAATTATTACTTTTTTACTATTTTATTCTTTAAGAAATATCGTGAAAAAGAAGTTTGTAGTGATTTTTTTTTTTGTAAATGTGATACGTTTTAATGAGAACATTCTTTAAAATGATTGAAAATTTTCAAATGCAACCATGCATGTTGTCGATGCATTTAAACAGGATTTTAAAAAATAAAATTTAAATTAACAGTTCTTTTCTAAAACTCTTATGCAAGTAAAACGAATGATGTAGTGTTAATAACTTATTTGATTAACAGTATTAACATTATGTTACAATGTTTACATGATTTATTTTAAGATTATGTTAATCGTGTTTGTATGATTTATGTTTTCATTAATTAACATAAAGTAATTTATTTTAAAAAGGCTATTCAATGCTTCCACTTTATTGAATTGGCATGTCACTATTATTAACCCCCCCCCCCCCCACACACACACACACTTTCTCATTGAATTGCTTCACGTTAATGTCAATACACCTGCCCACCCCCCACCCCCCTCTCTGAAAAAAACTCACTGCGTTTTGTTACGTTTTTTCCGTACATCACATGAAAAGGAGCTGCAGCTTGGAAACATAAACACTTCCTGAAAAAGGCAAAATGACCTTACCTCTCTATTTTTCTTATTTTGAGATAAAAGACTGAAAGGGTAAAAGGATATACTTACGTCTTCATTAATGCAAGTACAATGAATTGCAAGTGTTTTTACTCGAAAAAGGACAATAATAAAATGTTTTCCTTAAAGTAAAAAATAAGAAGGAGCTGTCTACATTTTCCTAGAAAAATGTAGTTAAGATTCTCTGTGCTCGAAATAACAGAAAGATATTATGGAAATCATATAAATAGGGCAAGAATTATGTTAAATGCAAAGCTTAACTCTTCTAAATTAGAAATAAATTTTTGCTGATTTTCCATTGTTGAATACATTAATCTTATTAAAATAATGACAGTATTAAATAATTGATGCTCAGACAACCTCTTACAGTGCAACAGAATCTTATTTCATTGTTTTTGGTAGATCCAAAATTTCAAAGACTCAACAAATGCATAATCAGAATTATGAGTAAATTTTTTATTAAAAATACGATCTCGGTAAAGCCTAAAGAATTACAATAAGTTTTTACTTTATAATTGTGCAGATTCCATCTCGCAGAAACAACAGAACGATTTTCTGGCAGTTAACCACCGAACCGCGTTTTGCTCGGCCCTGTAGAACTGATCTGCTCTCTGGTTTGATACTTTCCTACGCCATTCTACACAGTTTGATGACTTCGGGGAAAAAAAAAAAAAAAAAAAAGTTGGAAATTGCACGTGAAGCGTAGCAAATAAGGTGCGTTCGTACGATAACGAAGTTTTAGAAATATCACTCTCATATATCAATCTCATACAATTGTAAATAATTACAATTAAAATGCGCACCAAACAATGTTCTCCCTGTACCATTATGCAATGGTATACTTTTGTGTGGCCTTGTAAATCAATAACAAATATTCTTTGCATCACAGATTATGCAAAATGTATTTTATAATATGTACTATTATAATATGTATAGATGCATATCAATTTTATTACGTTTGAATGAGTGTAACACCATTAAAATGTATCTGAAACATTTTCCCCCACTGACCGTAATGCAACGGAATCCTTTTGATTGTCCCTGTAATTGAATTATGCATCCAATTTTGATAAAATTTAAAATAACTCGATAAAATTATGCAATAATTATGTATTTTAAATTTCAAATAATTCGGATGGGTAGTTTTTGCGTTGTTATATGCGGACGGACTGAACGACAACAATAGGTGCTACGTATTTACATAATTACGAACGTACCTAATAAATATGAATACCAGTAGTGGTTCACCCGTAAGCTTAGCATTGTGTTTTCCTGCACCCAGTTTTCCATGTTTTCATATTTTTGATTGTACGGCAAACACAATGTTCAAACTAGTGGTATCAATTTTTGGCTCATGCACCGCTTCGCTTCCGGCAGACATGGATGATTAGATTCCTCTCTTACTACTCTTCCATAAAATAAAGGAATTTTTCTTGTGCTCGATGACTTAGCGTTTTATGCGGTCGGCTCTTGGAGTAAAATGAACATAGCTCACCCAACGTCAATGATATGTTCTCCTAACTGGCAGTGAAGTACTGCTAATACCTTATTAAAACGAGTTTTTACTATACCTGTTTGCTTGCTATAACCAGAGCCTGACTAACGCAGGGGCATGCGGGGCAATTGCCCCGGGCCCCCCAGCTTGAGGGTCCCCCCCCCCCAAGAAGAGAAAAGTTTTTCGTTGAAAGGGTGCCAAATGATAAAAAATGGCGAAATATGACCAAACTTCTTTTTTTTCCAGTTTTAAGGGGCCCTTTTTTTCCTACCCCCTCTGTTTCCGTGCCCCACGCTCCCTTAAGTACTAGTTACATCATTAAATAAAAAGAATACTGCCCAGTTAAACTGATGGCATTGAGCTCACAGGCTACAAATACTAATTGCACATTAAAGCCTTATATTTTCAAGGGTTAATTCCGTTCGAAAAAAAAATTAAGAAGGGGAAACAGCTCTCCCCTTTCCTCTTTTTTTTATACTTAATCATTGAACCTCCTATACTATCAAAGACATGCTTTATCATATAAAAAATCTATATCCAAAATTCAGAGCAAATTAGATAATTCTTAATAAAAACCCATTTAGCATTTATATAATTTAAAAGGAGTTATCCCCCTCTTTTATACTTAACCATTAAACTTCCAAAACTATTCAGAGATTTGAACGAAATCTGACAATTCTGCTTGAAAAACCCATTTATATAAATTAAGGGGGGGGGGCATTAGAACCCCTGTTCCCCTTATTTATACTTATTCAATGAACACCTAATAACAGTCACGGAATCGCCTCATCAGAATGATCCTAATCTAAATTTTGAACGAAAATTAATTTTGCATGAAAATCCCATTTATATCAACTAACGGGGGGGGGGGCATTAGAGCCCCTTTTCCCCCTATTTATACTTATTCAATTAACACCTAATAACAGTCACGGAATCGCCTCATCAGAATGATCCTAATCTAAATTTTGAACGAAAACTTAATTCTGCATGAAAATCCCATTTATATCAACTAACGGGGGGGGGGGGCATTAGAACCCCTGTTCCCCCTATTTATACTTATTCAATGAACACCTAATAACAGTCACGGAATCGCCTCATCAGAATGATCCTAATCTAAATTTTGAACAAAAACTTAATTCTCAATTAAAATCCCATTTATATCAACTAACGGGGGGGGGGCATTAGAACCCCTGTTCCCCCTATTTATACTTATTCAATGAACAACTAATAACAGTCACTGAATCGCCTCATCAGAATGATCCTAATCTAAATTTTGAACGAAAACTTAATTCTGCATGAAAATCCCATTTATATCAACTAACGGGGGGGGGGGCATTAGAACCCCTGTTCCCCCTATTTATACTTATTCAATGAACAACTAATAACAGTCACTGAATCGCCTCATCAGAATGATCCTAATCTAAATTTTGAACGAAAACTTAATTCTGCATGAAAATCCCATTTATATCAACTAACGGGGGGGGCATTAGAACCCCTGTTCCCCCTATTTATACTTATTCAATGAACACCTAATAACAGCCACGGAATCGCCTCATCAGAATGATCCTAATCTAAATTTTGAACGAAAACTTAATTCTGCATGAAAATCCCATTTATATCAACTAACGGGGGGGGGATTAGAACCCCTGTTCCCCCTATTTATACTTATTCAATGAACACCTAATAACAGTCACGGAATCGCCTCATCAGAATGATCCTAATCTAAATTTTGAAAACTTAATTCTGCATGAAAATCCCATTTATATCAACTAACGGGGGGCATGAGCCCCCCGTTCCCCCTCTTATACATATCGAATGAACTCCAAAAACTAATCAGGGAAGCGCCTTATCAGGATATACCTATATACAAAATTTCAAGTGGATCCGATATTTTTATCATGAGTTATCGCGTTACGCACATACGCACATACGCACATACATACAGAACGGACGGGCACATAAGCTCTCAGGCTATGATAGCCTGTGAGCTAAAAAAGCTAATAGTTAAAATTATCTAACTTCTGCTATTATGTATATTAGATGTGAATAGTACTTGGTACGAAATTTATGCATACATACAAATAGGTTTGAATTTTAATTTTAGTCAAAAAAACTGTTCAAAGACAGATTCACGAACAATTTTAAGATAGAAGAGGGCCCCCCTAATAATGTTTGCCCCAGGGCCCCCCGCTGTCTAAGTCGGGCCCTGGCTATAACCGAGTTTGTTTGTGTGGGCCTGTTTACTGAATAGACCCATGAAGTCCGTGCTCACTCACTGAAACACACAGAGGCCCCCCTAAATTGACTTTTCAAACCTAATTTTTAGAGAAAAAAAAATCAATCAGGGTAAAAATAAAAAGTTCTTTTGAAACATTTTTTTTTCTTACAACGCTGCAATTTGTAAATCATAAAAGATATTTTGAAGCTCAAATATTCTCAACTGTAGTTCGATATTTGTCTTTTACAAAATTAATTGGTTATGTATAATTATGTATTTAATGAAACAATTTTTTTCCTATGCATAATATAGATAGTCAGTTTTAGTTTAATAGTAAAAATATTATTTATTCGAAATTTTGATGATAAAATTTCAAATTATTTAATCATACGAAAGTGGATTGAGTAAATAATAATAATAATAATAATTGATACAGTAAAAGGGATCCTCTGTGTTACGTTGATTTCCCCTACTTCTAAACCACAAGCGGGCCCTGTGTATTCTCTCATCAATTTGAAACGAATAATAGAAAAACTTTATTTAATATCTAGAACTGTAAATATACTTAATTATCATTACTGTTATAATTTAAATAAATAAATAAGAGTAATAATAATAAAGTAAATAATAATAAATAACAACAGCAATAATAATTTCTGCACTACTCTGCTTTTCGGTTTAATATACTATACTACTATTTTTCGTTTTATAGTTAATTATTTTTAATTTTATTTATATAACTTCATTTTTTTATTTCCTGTTTCTGACCTTGTCTATCTTTTAAATCAGTGTTGAATTCAGGGGGTGGCCCCGGAGGGGATATCGCCCCCGGAGCAATAAAATGTCCCCCCCTAGGAAAATTTGAGAGTTTGTGTTTTTTATGGTCAAAAATTGCAATTTCCTCCCCGGAACCCTATAATGTCCCCCCCCCCCCCGGAGCTACGAAACTCCTTCCCGGAGAAAAGTGTCTGAATTCAACACTCTTTTAAATGTTCTCGGTAGAACGTGATATTTATACATAAAATCTTAAGCCAAACGTGCCCTTCGTGTAATTTCTCAGTGACAATGAAACGGAATTTTTGTTATCCCCATTTATCGATCCAGCTCTAACAGTTATTTCGAAAGTTCGATATCAGTTAATTTCGGAAACAATGTCTTCTGGAAAACGAAACTTTTTGTTATCTAGAACTTTACAAAATTATCATAGCGGAATAAGAAATCAAAGATTAATGTTTTTTGTCATTGGTTATAGTTTCAAAATTCTATTATAGCTGTTTTACTCGGGTTTTTTTTTATTATGTCTTTTTTTCACCTTTTGTGCTACTTCCTTCTAAATGGAACAGTGATTGAATTATTATGACTTCAAGTTTATTTTCATGACAGGCCGCATTCACGTTTTATTTCAAAATAATTGTGACTCGCTGACATTTACTTATTGTTCTGTCAAAAACACTTTGACGCAGACTGCCACGTAAATAAAATAAGGTCAATGGTTTTAGCTTCAGATACGATGAAAATCCAAAAAAAAAAAAAAAAAAAAAGTGGTATGACTTTATTTTCTAAATCAAATTTAGAAAGGTTCATACCATAAGTCGACTGATCAGGGCCGTAAGCTAAGGGGGCGCTATGGACGGTTCGCCCCCCCCCCCCTAAATTTTTGAGTCCCCCTGGAAAAGATTCCAAAGTCACTCAATGAATTTCTGTTCCGAAAATTCAAATGAAATTCAGTTCAAAAATCTAATTTAGTTTTGAGACCCTTTCACACTTTTGAAGAGTTACTAAATTGTATCTAAAATGAGTGTTTCAACACTTTCTCATCCTATTTGTACATATGAAGCTAACAAGATGTTTAATTTTTCACCAGTTACAGACTCAAAATTTTCATCATCATGCACTTTTCTTAGCATAAAATGAAGTTATTACAACAGTTTAATAAGAAACATAATATATACAATGCGAATATGCACTAATTTATCTTTCTGTGTCAGAGAGAGAGAAAAAAAAAATATGAGCCCTCTCTACATTACTTGAGCCCCCCCCCCCCCCCCCTATTCACTTCTAGCTACGGCCCTGTGACTGATGAATAACGCAAAATTAGATTCATTTGTTCGTTAATTAAAGAAAAAAAAGTCAAAATTAGAAATTAGCAAAATCCAGTTTTTTCATTAAATAACTCATTTAAATCCCATTTGTATCTCAGACTTTTTTTTCCGTATCACCTCAACCCCAACATAAAAATCTAAACTTCTAAAAGGAATGAATGGTATACACAACAGAACTGATTGCAATAGATTAATGAAATACATCGGAAAAACCAATCAGAAACTCAAATAAATAACTTAATTAATTAAAAAATAAAAGAACACAAAACAGATATAAAATTGTCGCCAATCCACTGCTTTCTCTCGTTTATATCTCAATCAGAATATCACAATAGATTTTGATTATACAAAAATCATATTCCCAACATCCAATATTATATGTCCATTATCAGAGAATCCACAGAAATCTTATGCAAAAATAATCAAATACGTAACGACGCCCTATCGTACAATATACCGAGTATGTGATTTAACATCCTGAAAATAAATCCTGACTATTTGAGAAAAATGATGCATTAAAATTTATGGTACAACAGTTAAATTTTTCTTTTTACCGGTTTTCGTCTCAAACACTACTAATTCAATCTTCAAGCCACGCAATTAAAAATGAAATGTAATTAACACAGAGTTGAATTATAAAGTAAATGGACTGCAATTACTAATAATATATTTCTTCTCTCATTAAGTTTAATACAAATAATTACTTCTACTTTCAACTGAAATAATTATTAGCTCGTTCATTTTCAAAAAGAAATCTTGTATTTGCATAAATAAACAAAAATATTCTCTGGGGAACAGCCTGATTAAGGGTGTGTTCGAAAAAACGCTTTTCCACCTTCAACAGCTCGGAATTTTCCGATACAATTTCAGACACATTATTAAAAGTAGAAACATGAAATTTGCTGAGGGGATTCTTGAAGGGACGTATGAGGTGCCGTGTGATGTCTTTTTACGCTAAATTTATTAGAATTTGATTTATAAACAATTACCTTATCAGTAAGACCCCTTTTTTTCGTTCACAAATCTCTCGCTTCGGAAAAATCGGTTCGAAATGCCGTTTTTGATTGCTTTTTTTACAATATTTTCTGCATTTATCAAAGAATCGACCATCATGGCACCTTGCGTACTTTCCAAATAAGAGATTTTGAAAGTTTGGTGCATTTGAGAACAAAAATGAATTCAAAAATAAATCGGAAAATAAGCAGTTTGAATCGAAATACACCCTTAAGACTTGAAAACATTAATATGTTTTAAATAAAAATTAACTATTAAATCTCTGATTATTTTAATCGTCTTTTAAGTAAAACCGAATATTTTAAAGTTCATACATACAAGGTGAAAATTGCATCCCGTCATAAGTTTTGATTTTATTTTATTTTATTTTTATTTACGTTGCAATTTTACACGCAATTTACACATTTTATTTTTATTTTCTTCCAAACTCATTAAGTAAGAATAAAACTGATACTTAAAATTATACAGCACACTTTTACGAATAGTTTAAAAGAGATTAGCTGAAAATGTTGAAAATCGTACAAGGAGATATATATAATTTAAATAGTAATTTGCTCAGAGTGTAGCAATTACAGACACTTTAACTTCGTTTTTCCTTCGACATCATGAATGCTATCAACATTTATCTGAAAAAAAAAAAAAAATAATAATAATAATAAACAAATAAAGTAAAATATGCTTATATTGCATTTCTATTTAAAAGGAGAAATACGCTGAAATTAAAATGTATGTATTATAAATGAAAACTTGAGTTGTTTTTAAGACGTCGTAATTCTCTTATCAATGTCGGAGGTTTGATTATTGCAAGGGCAAACGAAACAACTGCTCAACCCTTCCAACTCTTAGGGGTAACCAGAATACATTTTATTAAATTAATTTTTATTTATTGAATTAAAATGTTGAAATTTTTTGTGATGGTTAACCACAATATTTGTAAGTAAAACCACGTGATAAAATTTATTATATTTTTTCATTAAAATTAAAAAAGTTGAGTAATATAAAATCGTAATAACTCGAAAATGTAATTTCAACTTGAATTTGTAAAATTTAATTTTTTTTTTCATTGAAATAAGTTTTGATTTTATATCAGCATTTTTAAAAACATTGATTTAAGTAAGAATTGAAAATATTTAAAGTAAAAATTTAAAAAAGATGATCTAACTTTAGAAAAAAATAATCAGATTTTTAAAAGTAAATATTTGCTGAATAAAAATTAATGTAAAACAACTGAAAAAGACATGATCCATTATTGAATCATTTATATTTAATGGTTCTTGACTTATAACAATTTAAATATGAGACATGGTTAAAAAAAAAACCATCACGGATAAAAAATAATTTTCACAAGAAGTCCTTTGCATGATAACCATTGTTTAAAAGTCAGATTTTGAAAATAAACAAAAATGAAAAAAATAATATTTCCTCTTCCAATTAAGATAGAAACATGATTTAAACGTCATTTTAAGCAAAAACTAGTTGGGTGTGCCAATCCCAAAACTTTCTTCTATCTCATACGTACATTTTACTATTTTTAAAAAATAGTTACTCATTTTAATGCCTTTAATAATTTTAATTCAATATCATACCAATTTTGATTTCTATCTTAAATTTCTTCTTCAGTCAATTAATAGGAGTAAAAACGAATTTCCGTCTCTGCACCAGCCGATAGACAATAGAATGATAGGCAGATTTTTTTTTTCAAATTCAGGGAGATCCTACTTGCCTTACCAAAAAAATAACCATATACAAAAAAATTAGTTCAGTTCTAGAACTAACTTCATGCACTTTTAGGTCGTGCAATATTGAAAATGGCACAAAATTAGCTATTGCAGCGCCCCCTTCCGGCGGATTTTTTTCAAATTCAGGGAGGACCAACTAGCCATAGTCATTCACTTACACAAAAAATTAGGTTCAATTCGGTGCATAACTTCATATATTTTTGGTCGGTACAATATTGAAAATGGCACAAAAATCGCGATTGCAGCGCGCCCCTTCCGGCAGAATATTTCAAAACGGAAGTAGGACCTGCTTGCCACAGCCAAAAACATTCACGAAAAATTTGGTTTAATTCTATGCATAACTTCATACACTTTTTGATGTTAGAATGGCGACATACACACAGACACACATACAGACAGACATTTTGTAAAAACATGTTTTTTTGGAATCTCTGACCCCTAAAACGTGTAAATCCATCGAAAACCGGAAGTCGAAAAAAAATTTCAATTACAATATTTTCTTCTATTGAAGATAGAAGAAAGTAAAAAAGAAACTTTTGATGCAATACATTTTCTTTTAGAAAATTTGAAGTTTTTGTATCCCGGGCCCCCTTAACCCCTTAACGGACAAAGCATTTTTCGTTGTTAAGATGTTGAAATAAATGTTTGACACCGGTAACTGCAAACAAATATATTTGTAAATAAGAAAAAGTTATTTTTCTCATACATATTAAAATGGATTTTTCTAAATTAAAATTCCGGTGTCGTTGTTGCATTTCGAAATTAAAAGTTTGTGGTTTCGTACAGAAACCAATGACCGTTAAAGGGTTAAAAGGGACATTTAAAGTCAAGAATCAGGTAACTTTTCTTAAAATGCTACAAACATGTTATTGGAACCTTCAGCTGTGGATTTTTGCTACAGGACCCCATGTAGGGTTAATCAGGATCTTGTAGAAACCATAAAAATTCAATATAAATGGTAAGTTTTCCAAATTTTTAATTTTGTGCATTTTCTTTTCAAGACATAATTAGAAACAAAAATAAAAAAAGATTTTAATATTATTGCATGTATTTTTTTTTCCATTATTAAAACAAGCAAATATTTATAGCTAAGTTACATGGTAATAGATTTTTAAAAAATCATGCCTGAAAATTATTTAAAGTAATTAGTATTTCGAAATTGGTCAGTGAAAATTTATTCAAAATTAATCTATAAAATGACATGTGAGTTCTAAAAGTGTGAAAATGTTGCATTGTAATCTGGAACACACAAATGTATATACTTACTTTATGGAACTTTAGCCCAACAGGACATGAGTGAAAAATCCTTTTCAATTTTCATCTTTACCAATATAAGTTAACACTAGAACCGCCATTAGGGGTCATTATGACCCCTACCAAATTGAAAATAGCCGATTCGAACCAGAAATTTCTTGATGAGATTTGTTAAATGTGGGCAGCGCAAAAACTGGCAAATTAAAAAAATAAAATAATTTAAAATAAAAATTCTGGTGTCAAGCACTTTTTTTTTTATAAATCTATACATATAATAAAACAGTAGGACCCGGTGTGTCTGTACATTGAAGATAATTGACAAAAATGGAGTCAGGGCGATAAAAGAAAACCAATGAAACACAAAAAAATTTTTTTTGAATTTTTTGTCTGTCTGTCTGTCTGTCTGTCTGTTTGTTCGAGGTTATCTTCGTAACTACTGAATGGATTTTTATGCGGTTTTCACTAATGAAGAATGCACACTCCCGGGCAGTGTATAGGCTTTGTTTCATCAAAATCGGACAACAGACAAAAAAGTAACAAAAAGAAACAAAAGAAACTATTAGGTGCGCTGCTCACGTTTTTTAGTACATAACGTTTTTTAGTACATATAAAATCCAATAGATGTCACTGTGCGATTTTAAAACGCGCTATCGTTATGTTTTCGCCAGTCTACTTAAGTATGAGAAAGTTTCAAGCTGGCTGTCGTTCCATGTGGTTTAGTCGGTAGAACGTCAGTGCGCCATACTGATGGCCCGGGTTCGATTCCCAGCATGGAATTTTTTTTCACTATGTTGGCATTAACGCCTATAAGCAATTAAAAGAATTTGAAATATTGTATTCAAGGCGAATTTTCTCTCTGGGAAAATTTCCTTGCATTAATATGTCAGTGTAATTTTTTTTTCGATTTAATTTTTTTTTTCGAAACTTTGTTTTTCTTAAAAAATTACAGTAAATATTTGATATTTCCCAACGTTTTTTGAATGATCGACTTGCTTTTTTTTTTTTTTTAATGTATGTCTGAACCTTATCTAACTACTTCTTCAAGATTTCTTTAGATAAACCGACCAGCGTAGCGGGCGAAGGCCGCTAGTCTTTAATAAAATAACCGGCAGTTCTAGAGTTAAAAACACGAAAGAAAAATTGTGCGTTAGGTATAGATTATATTGAAACACTTTCCAACATATTCAAAGCACTGAATCAAAACTTCGCCGCTTAAAAAGCTGAAAGATAATATCTTAATTAAATAATTTGGAAAACGTATTGCACATTTGAAAACCAAATGCCAAAAATTCCCATCTACAGTCAGAAAGTATCTGAATTCTTTTTTATAGCCATGTATATGATCTACCTATTTGTATATGCGCTGCATAGTATGCTAAAGTAAAAATTTAGCTCAGTTAGGACACAAATAGCACAAGTGAAAATCCCTTTCAGCTTTTTCCGTTAATAAACGGAAATGTAATAGAATTCTTTTGTGAAGCCTTGTATATTATCATACCAAGAAGTATAAATAAAATTCAGTTAAATTTAAAACGCATACCACTATTGAAAACGTACTTCCAGCAAATATTGCACATGGGCAGTACTTTAACCGAAATATTTTGCTTGTCCCTGTAAATGAACGATAAATACTGCGCATACTATCTTCAACAATAAGAATTTTGCTGTGCACTTCAGTGGTATATATGAATTTCAATAAGTTACAAGCATTGTAACATCCTTAAAGTACATTGTAAATATTTTTTTTTCCATAGGGCGTAATTTGAAGAAAATCTTTTGAGTACACCTGTAAATGAAACTATCATTGCAACATATTTCATTTCCAAAACATAACAGGCACAATTTTTAATTGTATCCTTTATAATTATAATAGTAAAGTTCTATCGATTTATCACAGACATTAAAACATATTTATATATCACCTTTCAACATACACTTAAACAATTAGTGTACAGGTTACCAAAATATATATTTCTAAAAACACATATACAAAAAATTTCTTTGTATAACAACAAAATTTTGTTGTGTTTGTATAAAAACTTTTTTGTATATGCGACTTTAGAAGTATATTATTTTGATAACTGTTGAAATGTGCACTAATTGTTTAAGTGCGTGTACAGTCATCTTCAATAACATATGTATCAATTACGCGGCAAAGGTGAATTATAATATAAACAGAAAAACCCAACTCATAAACATTTTTACACTATGTTGGGAAGTATATATATATAAAAAAAGTTAAATCATAATCTTAGGAATATTTCAAAATTAATAAGCAAACATATATAATAAGGAAAAAATTCATATTTATCGTGCATGTCATTATTTATGCTGACAAAGGGAAAGAAATGACATATTATGTAAGAAAAATAAAATTATATAATATAGAGGTTTAAGGGAAAATTTAATAATTAAAAAACAAATGAAAAAAACTCCTTGTGCTTTCTTTTTTGAAGGAGGAGGGGGAGTTTGTGAATTTTCTTATTATATCCAAACAAAAGGGGGAGAGTGGCTCTAAAATCAATGGAATTGTGCTTACGTAACACTCGAACACTCGGGATACACCCTTTCAAACTTCCCATCCTTTTTTGAAAACAAAGATAGCAATTCCTTCGGGCAAGAAAAAAGTATTTTTATTATCGATGCGTACAGTAGATTTCACTATTTATATAGCACTTAGCTCTTAAATGCCTGATTTTGGAAAAAAAAAAATATTTTAAAATGTTATTTGGTTTTTATTTCTCATTATTTTCAACATGATTCGGAGACCAAAAACAGTTTGTTTGCTAATCGACAAAATTTGTTTAAAAAATATTTTTTGGGGTTTTATCTATACTAGAGAATGTAATACAAATTTCCAAGGATAGAGAATATAGGATGAAATAATGTTTAGCCCGAAATTCTAATATATTTTTGACAGTTAATGTATTCTTTCTTATATATATATTACAAAATTTATTTTTTTCCGTCAAAATTAACCTTATATTTTATTAATTTCCTTTTAACAATATTTCGTATTTATTCTGGCTCGTGAAATTAAAATCCTACTATTAGATCTAATCTGTTATTTTTTTTAGAAACGATATAAATCCATCCTTTCCAAATGATTTGTATGAAATTGATAGTTAAATAAAACTACAAGTTCAGACAACACAAATCTAATAATTTAGGAAATTAAATTTTTAATAAAAACTGTCAAGAAAGAAAACTAAGAGATGGAAGAAAAAAATTTAACTCAACATAAAAAATAATAGCGATTAAAAAAATAGTTAAGAGCAATTTAAATAGAGTTAAAATAGATAGGATCATTTCCCTGAAAGAAATGTAATAATATTACAATATCACTTACCATTTGTAAGTGCACTGGAGATAATACATACAATAACAATATATAAGCAATAAATATTAATAAACAAGAAAAAATAAAATTTATTTTTCATGGGAGTTAATAAAATTTCCATAACTTAATCGGTATTTTTTATTTTTTCAGTTCAAAAATGAGTTTTATTAATCACAAATAATGTTCAAAAAGTCTTTCAAATTAAGTTACATAAGTTTTTCGTGTAAAATTATTGTTACTAATCGATCACGTTTGGTTAAAATACTTTTTTTTTCTGTTTTTATTTGTCAAACATCTTAGAAAAAACACTTCAAAAAGACAAATTTTTGTTAAAGTACAATCAAGAGGGATTAGCTTTTTTTATTTATTTATTTTTTTTTTTAACACAAATAAAATATTTATTCCCGCTCAAATATTCAAACAATATATTATAATTCGTAAGGAAAATAGTGATTTCATCAAAACAATTAAAAAAGAAGAAAAAAAACTAACAAAAAGCATATTTTTAAACATCTCTAAAATCAGCTACTTTATTCAATAATACTCATTCAAATTTTATTGAAAAAAGTAATTTAATCATGGTATTGTATTTGCAATTCAAACATAAAATAGTCTTTCTTTCTCATTAGTGTTAGTGAGAAAAATGATATACAAATGTATAATAATCCCTATTATTTTTATTTTCAGTGACAAAATGTAATGAAATTTTGAAAATGGATAAGCAGTAAGATTTTAGTGAATGCTACCTGTGTGACAACCCGATGTGTTGCGTTGAAATTGCGTAGAATCTCTCGGTTCTTTGGAAGGAAAAAAATTAATTTCATTTTAAATTTATGAAAAAAATTACGATTTTTTTAAAGACTGCATTTGTGTACTATTATTTATTACTAATATTAATTACTTATTTTCTTAAGGGGGCTCAGGGCTTGAAAACTTTTCAAAAAATCGATTTTTTATGATCTATTTTGATTATTCAATTAATTATAAACTCAGTGAAAAAAAAAACGCATAAAAATATTTGCATTTTTTAACGGAGTTATAAGCATTTATGTATCAACATTTTCAAAGCCGCACCCATATAATTTCAACTTTAAATCGCATTTTCTCAAAACTTGTTTTTTGACGACTCGTAAGATTAAAAAAAAAAAAACTATTTGATAAAATAGCTTTTTTTTTTTTTTTTTTTTTTTTTTTTTTTTTTTGCATGCATGCATATAACATTATTATCTATAGAATGAATTAATATATTTTAAATAATTTAATATTTTGAGTATTTTTAATGAAAAAAAAATGTATTTTTTAAGGGTTTTTTAAATTTTTAAATTTGAGAGTTTTTTTTAATATTTTTTTTTTTTGAGTGATAGTTATATCCTTAATTCATTCTATAGGGTAAAGTTTCCTGATCATTTGAAAGCAAAAATTAAGTTCTTATGTCAATTCAACGTTAAGATATGTTACGGATGGTGATATAACACATTTTTTTTTCGAAAATTGTGTTATATAAATTTTGCTGTATTTTTTATTATATTACATTGAAGTACTCCATTTTATAATTTTATAAGACTACAGACATACCTTAAAAATATCAGAAAGTTTAAACCAATTACATTGAATACATCTGTTTTTATATAGACTCGAAACGAGAGCTCTGTTTACATGTTTTTCCGTATTGATCAAACCCTGAGCCTTCTTAAACTTATGTTATAAATCATAATTAGAATGCAGGTGAAAGTTTTCCCAACCAAATTGCACTCTGTTAATAAGTTCATTTGTTATAATTGGTACGTACTATAAAAGATTTTTGTAAAACGTAATTTAATGGCGATATTGCTTTCGGCATTCAAATAGGAAATAGTTTATCTTTTCAATCGGAATGAGAAAAATTACATTTAAAAAAAAAGATAATAATGCCTTATATTATCGCTTTCTGTACTTGCATCAACATTTCTGAAGTAATTTAGTTGCTCCTTTTACAAAAATTTCATTGAGATTGCAAAATAATAGTAATAATATAATAGTATAATAATATCTCGTAAAGTAATTTAAATAAAGAAAAGATTGGAAAATTTCCAGACAACATTTATACATTTTTGAAAATTGGAACCATATATTTATAACAAAAAGTTTAGAAAATAGCTATTGAGAAAAGATACGGTGAATCATGGTCTATTTAAGGTTCAAAACTGAGTCATGTCTAATTTATTTAATCGATTAAAAATATGACAGCAGGGAGAATATGTTATCGAGATTATCTCAGCAGATAATGATTGACACGCAAGATTATCAATGTACTCATAAGATTATGAATAATAACATGAAAATTAACATAATTTTTTCTTGATTTTATTATTAAAAAGACATATCTTTATAATAAATTCATAAATATTAATTGATTTCAACATTTTTGTCTGTACTCCCTTACGGCTGTTTGCGTAGCGGAATTTCAATTACCTCTCAAATCATTCTTAATGAATTTTATATGTAAGTGTAAAAGTTAATTTGAGATTATATTTGGCAACAGTATAACCCTCATCCTCAGCCCTTTGGGTCAGAGGTCGGCAAACTGAGTTTTTAGCATTTTCCAACAATGTTGAAAAGTGCGTATGCATTCGCCTTGTCTGTTCGTCTGTCCACGCTCTAACTCCCGTAAATATACTCGGATTTTCATGCAATTGATAAAATTTACTTACTTAGGATCACCAAAGCATGTTTGGTATTGAATATGAAATATGTATGATTAATGGTTCATTTACAGGGACACTCAAAAGAACTCAATTACATTATGATATATATAGTAAGGGAAATTGTTTGGAGAGTATTTTAATGACATTTGCTATTTCATATCTATCGAAATTGATATAAATCACTGACTTTCACTATGATCACGTTAAAACAGAGCATTCATACCATTTTTTATTAATTTACAGAGACACATAAAAGAAATCGATTTTGCTTAGTAATTGAGGGAGAGTACGCTTTAAAATCCGGTATGCGCTTTTAAATTTAATTAGTTTTTTACATATTACACTTTACATAAAAATTCGATCCGTCATATACAGGGCTCTACAAAAGTATTCGCATACCATTCTTCTTATTAGAAGAAATTGTTGAAGGGGAATTTTCAACTGAAATATATGCATCTCTTAAATGAACTAAATTTTGGAATGTAGGTTGTTAATCCGTACAAATCTCTATATCGTATACAGGGCTCCTAAAAAATTCAGATATTTTTCCGATTGTAGACGGGAACAGCTGAAATTTGATTTTGAAATGCACTATACATTTCCATAGGGTGAAATGAGACATAATGTTTTAATTTTTTAAACGGTGCAATTCTGTTTCATTATTCTAAATGTGTTAGAAAGTGCTTCAGAATCTATACTTGACGAATGATTTTTTCTTTCTTGTTGACTTTTGATATTGATCATTTTCATATGCAATATGAGAAAGAAAAATCATACATCAGCATAAATTATGAAATATTTTCCAACACTTCCAGAATATTTTACAAAATTTCGTTATTTAGTTAAATAAGACCTGTATTGAGGAAAGTAATACACACTGAGCCATGGTAGAGAGTGAATCGGCAGTCACTTTCGCACATCGTTGTAACTTTTTCTCCTACCTAACTTTATCACATAAGCATCTCACAGTGGCGTAGCAACCTCTAAGGGGTGACACCCGCTATCTCTTTTTGCAAATCTATATATATAATCTTATAAGATTTTGGAAAAGTATTCTAGAATAAAATGAAAACTCTAGCGCACCACGCAACAGAGTTAATATTCTTTTCTTTGAAGATATGGAATTTTTCTAAATAAGATATGCACCAGAGAACAAAAACCAACTTATCCAACGAATGGGTAGCAAAACCAAACTTTAAAAGAAAGATTTATCTTCTACATATAGACACCGCATTGACTTATGCGGATTATGGGTGGAGTGGTGAGTGGCTCCTGTGTTTTTTTATGAAGGAGGACAAAAGGTAAATAAGGAATGCTATGGTCATGTGTTGTAATAACTTAGAATTGTGATTGAAAAAATATAACGGATGGGGCGGGGGCGAAACCCTCGTAAGTGGAGGTGACACCATTTACATCCGCCCCGGGTGTCACCCTTTCTAGCTACGCCACTGATCTCATCTTATGCAAGACGTGGCTGTGGTTTCGGCATTTCAGTTACTCATCCGACAAAATAATTCTTTATTCTATAAAGAAGATTTTTTTTCTTTTTCTTTTTTTTTTCTTTTCTTTTCTTTTCTTTCTTTTTTTTTTTTTTTTTTCTTTTTGGTACCAAGCGTGGATTTTCAAGAGCCCAAGAGACCACACTTGGCACTAAAAAGAGCCAGATAATAATTTTAAGTCTATAGGGACGTTAATTTCAAATATCTTACTGACATTTTAACATTTTTACATATTTTTTTTTCTTTCTTTACATAGGATAGCTGACGACGATCTAATAACCGGGCTAGTTTCTACTTTTTCGGTTTTGATTTCAAATTTTTCTTAAAAAATTACTTTAAATTTTGGAAACGGTTCTGAAATTGAAAGTATCACATTATATATAATATATATATATATATATATATATATATATATATATAAAACCAAAATCGAAAAGGTTAAAATTATCCCGGTTGTAGATCGTCTTCAACTATTTTATGTAAGAATATTAAAATTTGAGCGAGATATTTCAAAATAACGGCTCCATAGACTTAACATTATCATCTGAATCTTTTTGAGTGATTCGAGTGCATCTTAAGCATGGACAAACCATATACAGTCGACTCTCGCTAATTCGAAATCGGATAATTCGAATCTTCGCTTAATTCGAACTAAGCATGAAGTCCCGAAATTTTCAATGGCAGAATAACATTAAACTTTTTCATTAATTCGAACTCATTTTCTCTTGACTTCGTTTAATTTGAACTAACGAGAATTCCGATTTTTCATTTTTCTTTTCTTTCTCATGGATTTCAGATCCTTTGAATAACTTCCTTTCTTTGATTTTTGTGAAAATTGTTCCGAACGAGCATACATATAATCCAATGCCTTTGATATCCACTTTCTTAGTGCCCCGTCTGTCTATCAGTGACACCTCAAAATTTTTTTTCCATCGTGCTTGTTTCTAATCATTTAATTAGTTTATGTATTTATACATTCTAATTTATTATTAAGTCATATTCTAATGATAACAGACGAAATATATTTAAAAAACAGTATAACATTAATTTCTTTGTAATAGTGCCATATTAAGCATGTTTTTATTTCATATTTTCCATACTTCGAACATTTCTTGTGGTTCCGACGAGTTCGAATTAACGAGAGCCGACGCTGCCAAAAGCTCTCGATGAAACTGTTCATATCAATGAATTTAGAAGAGTCATAAGCGGACTAACTAATTTAAAATTGTGGATGTAAGTACACCGCATTGCTAGGATTGAGTTATTTACAATAGGCGATTTAAAGGCCGACAATATCCTGATAGGCATGTAACCGATATACGTTATTACGATTTACTATAGCATGTTTGGGGATGAAAATACAATGTATACCATTTATGGTTAGTTTACAGGTACATTCAAAAAGTTTTCGTTTGCATTACTCTCAACGATTACAAATCATTGTAATAATTACCTTTTAATGTTTTGTTCTTTAAAACATAATTAAATTTCTATGCATCATCATCATCGAGACGTATGGCAACATGCTTTCTAAAGACTCATAGATTAATTTTGAAAGCTTATGAAGTTTGGATTCTTTATTATTGATTAAAAAAAGTAACTTTAAAAAATGAAATATAACTTAACATTGCGTTGTAATAACGTGTTTTCGAAAAAAGAACGAAATTCATATCAACTAATAATAATAATAAATGATATATGACAAACCGTAGAAGAGAGTCAACAACTTCGTATTCGACCGTGAAAAAAACATACACATATTTTTTTTAAAACAAAGTAAATAGAGTTTGAAAGCTGATCTTCCTGCAGTGGTCGGCCTTCAACTTAATAAAAGAAGAAACCTTTGAAAAAAAATTCATGATATGTTATTGAAAGATCTCCAAATTTAGGTGCGTGAGTTACCCGACTTTATGTAGATTTCAACAGGTACATCTGCTTGAATCAGGAAATGAGTGTGTAAAAGGTTTCGCTAATAGGGGTGCGGCGCGGCGTATTTCCGAACTGCGGAACTTTTCGCCAAATTTTGGCGAAATTGCTTCCTTTTGGATAAGTCTATGGCACCCCTGCACTTGGTTCCGCATTTTGAAAAAAGCAACCCTTTCGTTCTACGTGAAGCCGAACGGAAGATTTTCTCGCATTCACATCCACAAACAAACAAGTCAGACACAAATTAAAAAACAAATAATATTCTGAACCACTTGCTCTTTTATCATTATTTTTTCGTATACATCGTATTGAATAAACTGAAATATACATTTTTTAAGTGTTTTGTTTTATATAGATTCTTTAGAGGATGATTATTAATTAAATTTTGAAGCTTAATTTTTAGATATTCAAATTTTATAGTGCTAATCATTTTAATTAATAGAAATTGTGTGTCTGATATTATATTTTCGCAAACTATAACACACTACATTACGGACAATACATTATTAGTTTTAGTTATTTTGTAATTGGATAATGCAGTCTTTTTGAAATACTTATTCAGAAAATATTAACTAAGCTTTTAACTTCTTTTTTTATGCATAATTTCTTTTCTTACGTATACTTATTTTATTACATGTTAACTATACAGTTTCTTTTTATATTAAAAAGAAGTATTTAAATTTACAAATGGTTGAGACAAAAATTAATTTTGGTAATTATAGTTATTATTTTTATTCCAAATTGCTGAAAAGTTTAGCAGTTCGGAAATACGCCATATTTAAATTTACAAATGGTTTGTTTGATGTACCAAAAGAATAATATTAAATATTGGGACAAAAATTAAGTTTTAGTGACTAATATTATAGTTATTATTTTTATTCCAAATTGCTGTTGATTGTTTGTAATCATCAAAACAAAAGAATGATTTTTGAAGCTGAAATTTAATTTAAAAAATAGTCAAGGCAAATTCATTTGTTTAGAAATGCTATCAAATGAGCACAAATAAAATGATACATTTACATTAAAGAAGAAATTTTTAACCTGTATTTGATCTGTAAAAATTTTCTGACTATTTCTTTTGTAGATATGGTAAAAAGAAATTTTAATTTTATGTTTTCATACAGACAAAAAGAAATTAAATATGCATAACAAGGAAATGTAATTTTCAGGAAAATATAAAGTCTAGTTTATAGAATTCAATATAAAAACATTTTTTTTTTTTAAATTATTGAGGGAGAAGGGAATAAAACTGTATGATCAACCATTTATTTATTTATTGTTACAATAAAATAATAGAGCAGAAAAATTAAAAAAATATTATAATTAAAGTTTTTTTTTATTATTTTAAGAAGTAAAGTTTATTAGATGACTAATTTATTTTTAAAAAGTATAAGTAGAAAAAAAGCCCTTAAATGTTTAAAAGAATTTGAATTCTATGTGCTCCCATACGTGGGAAGGGAAATATTGATCAATTATATATTGTGACAATAAAATGACAAAATATAGAATATATCTTTTTTTTTTTTTTTTTTTTTTTTTCTTCAATTAAACAGTTTTAAAGTTTGAGTAGTGTGTGTAGGATGGCGGGTGGGACATCAAAACAGAGAAGCAAAATCGTCACAGAAAGAGGGTAAAATAAATTCTATAAAATTATAATATTTATTTATTTATTTTTGAGGGGGATACCTTTTTTTAGATGCGTTCGTAATTATATAATACGTAGCACCTATAGTGGTCGTTCAGTCCGTCCGTCCGTCTGCATATAACAACGCAAAAACTACCCAACCGAATCATTTGAAATTTAAAATACATAATTATTACATAATTTTGTCGAGTCATTTAAATTTTTATGAAACTCGGATGCATAGATCAATTACAGCGGCAATCAAAAGTATTCCATTACATTACGGTCAATGGAAAAAAAAGTTTCAAATGCATTTTAATCGTTTGAAATTTAAAATATGCAATTATTACATAATTCTGTCGAGTTATTTCAAATTTTTTGATAATCGTGTGCATAGATCAATTACAGGGACAATCAAAAGTATTCAATTACATTATGGTCAATGGGGAAAAAGTTTCAAATATATTCTATACATTTGAAATTTAAAATACAGAATTAGTACATAATTTTTTCGAGTTATTTCAAATTTTATGAAAATCAGATGCATAGATCAATTACAGGGACAATCAAAAGTATTCCATTATATTACGGTCAATGGGAAAAAATGTTTCAAATGCATTTTAATCGTGTTACACTCATGCAAACTTAATAAAATTTATATGCAACTATAAAGTACATATTATAATATACATCTTACATAATTTGTGGTGCAAAGAACATTTATTGATTTACAAGGCCACGCAAAAGTATTCCATTACATAATGGTATAGGGCAGAGGTTCCCAAAGTGTGCTCCGCGGAGCCCTTGGGGCTCCGCAGTGTTCCAGGAAAATAATCAAATTATGAAAGAAATTAGCATATTGCAAGTGAAAGATTTTCAAAAGTATGCAGGAATTTGTGTGTGTGCGTGTCAAAAATAAAAATACCTTTAATTGGGATGGAAAATACAATAATACATCCCAAAGCTATTTAAGTGTTTGCATTAAAGATGTTTTTATTTTCTGTATAATATTTTCGGTTTGAATTGCTTTATTATATGTTTCTGCATTTAATGTGTTTAAAAAATTCAATTTAAATTAGGCTACCAGAAATAGTATTCTAAATCGAATGCACAACGTCAATCAAACAGAAAAGTCCCGCCAGTGCTGTTAACTTTGCTTGCTGAATAACTGTGCTTAAGAACAGTTTTGTTCTTTGAAGCTCCGCCTATTCATATGTTTGTATTTAATTCTTTATTTCTCACACTTCATAATCAGATGAAGCAATAAAAGAGCTTTTGGACAATGAAATTATTTCTGTATCGTACATCCCAAATCAAGTATTGTCATCAAAGCAAGACAGAACCGAGACATTGGGGGGAAGGCAATCTCGATAAAAAACTAAAATACGATGAAAATTACTTATAAAATAAGATTTGTTGAAACATATGATCGGCTTCTCTGTGTGATTTGTGATAAAGTTTTGAACAACAGTTCAGTATTTTATGTTATTTGTATATTTAAACTTTCTATACTGTTTTTCATTGTACAACAAGAAAAATGCCCCTCAAAAAAATGTTATTTAAAATGCCCCTTTTTCGTAATAGCTTGTATCATTTAACAAACCCCCCCTGTAAAATTTTCTTTTAATTGGTCTCTGCCACATTTTCCAATCAGAAATAAGTCAATAGCTATATAAAGAATATATATTGGTTCTTTACATTTGTTATCACACTAAGAATTTGAAATTTTGCTCAGCTCCACCTCTTGATTAGACGTTTGGTCAATGAGTGCCTGCCCTGATATAAATTTAATCCCACCCATACATTCTATTTTGTTAGTAAAGTTTTTCTATTAGTTGCAGTTCGTTTAACATGTGTAATTTTTAACTGCTTATCTGTTTTGAGGCAAAAACAATGACAAAAAAAAGTTTCTTTCAAAGCTATAATTAATAGCTAAATACTTATATTTAAATAAAGTACCCCAAAAAGTGAACAATTTTTCACCTGACAATTCAGCTTACAGATTTTTCCTCGCCCACTTAAATGTTAAAACGATGACTTGTTTCTAAATGTATTTTTTAAAAATGATTTTAAAAAAAAGAAGCTGAGAGGGGATTCATTTTCGTTGCATGTTTAGAAGTAGTACTAGAGACTTAAAGAAGCACGAAAAAATATTCCATAATCGCATAATTCTAATACGGGTAGGTGTGCTAGCAAAAACATGTTATATATTTTCTCATGGATGATTAGAACTACCCATTTCCTTTTTTTAGTGAGTAGCCTATTGGAATCATACAGAAGTATCACAGTGCAACAACTGTATAACCTACCTTTTTCTCTGTGTGTGTGTGTGGTTTTTGCCATAAATAATCGTTTTACGTAAACCCCCATGCAATACATAATCCAGACATGGTTACCATTTTCATATTTAATTCAGAATTCATATTGGAAATCCCAAAAGAATATTTTATATTTTAAATGGATGTCATGAACTCATTAACACTTGTACTGCCATGGCTGTCATTTGTGAAAGCCAGTGATGTTTCCGTTGGGCCATTGACTATCAGATATGATAGCCATGGTGTTTCAACACTTCAGGCCTTGGCTATCAAAAACGATACGAGTTACATGAAAAAGGTTTTGGAGTTTGATTATTGGACACCTTATATATGATATGTTATACATACGTGGTTTGTGCAAATTGATATATGTGTGATTGTATGAGCTAAGTGTTGTAGAAAATGAAATACTTTCCACATTTTTCTCTTTGTTATTGTAATTAAAATTCAAAAAATTCTAATCTAATATAATAGAAAATAAACAAAAATATAGAAAATAAAATAATAGAAAAAATAATAGACAGAAAATCTAAACCAATAATCTCACAAGCTCATCCTTACATATATTTAAAAATTTTCCAATTTCAGAGATTATGCAGTAGAAACATAAATCTTAATAAATGATTTTAATGATAAATGACAAATTTAGCTGGTTATCAAATAAGCCTTGACCACTCATGGAAGAATTTGCACTAACTTTCGTGGGGTGCTTTGGCTATTATTTTTGATAGCAAGGATGAGAATCTCCCTATATGTTTAGGCATAAAAGTGGGAAATGAAAAAAAAAGGGTGGAAAAATTTCTTCATCTATTTAGCGGCACTAAACTCGTCTAATTTAAGCGTCATTTTAATAGCTACATATATAATCAAATTAAATGTAACTGCACATATTACTATTTTTTTTCATAACTTAGAAATTATTAACAATATCGTTTGCTTCAGATATACATCTCAAAAAAGTTATCCCAGAAATTACCCAAAAGAGATGTATAAATAGTACAAATTATTCTATTCCAAAAACACTTCCTTTCACTTTGAATTAAAAAAAAAAAAAAAAAAAAAATATTTTTAAGACATTCTGAACATTTTTATTTATATGACTGACTTTCAGATGCTTATATAAGATAATTTTTCATTTTATGTCTTTTTCACAACAATTCAAGAACAAACTCCAAGGGTTTGAATCGACAAAATGTCAGGCAATTTTTCAGCCCCCACCCCCTAATAGCCTTCTAAAATTTTCTTTGAATTTTTGCATTAATCCAGAGAATGTCTAAAATAGCTTTAAAAAAGGCGGAATTCCAACTTTAGGAGGAACTCTTTCATGCCTGTAGTGTTGCAAAATGAGTCAGATTAAAAAATATTGATTTTGTGTTCCAAATATTCAAATTACAAACACACAAACTGGCACCCTGGTGAACATTAACAGTTTTTGTGTCAAACTAGTCAACAGTATTGCTTGAACACCGCTCTGGTAAAAAGTTTTTGTTTTAATATTTAAGAATTTTAAAATTTCTAGTATGAATTTAGAATTTCTGTGTCAGGAAAGGGCCAAACTGAGAATCATTTCTGGCTCTTACTTTTATCCATCAGATTTTTCTGTGCTCCTTAGGCAATAAAAATGTATTTATGAGCAATAGAGTATTGTTGGATTCAGGGGCTCCAGTTTAGAAATTCTTCCCAAAAAGGGCTCCGCGAGCCAAAATGTTTGGGAACCGCTGGTATAGGGAAAACATTGTTTGATGAGCGTTTTAATTGTAATTCATTATTTACAATTTTATGAGATTGATATATGAAAGTAATATTTTTAAAACTTCGTTATCGTACGAAAGCACCTAATTTGCTACGCTTCACGTGCAATTTCCAACTTGTTAATTATAGATTTCAGATAAATAAATGTTTGTAAACGAAAAATCCAGCATTTAAAATCCCTATCCCCCCCCCCCCCTTCTTTCTAAAGTTTACTTTACTTGTGAGCTTGTTTTGTTTGCAAATTACCCCCATTTTAAATTCAAACGATTTTTTCTTATAGTGTGAAGTTGCTTTTATGGAAAATAATTTTGTCAAGGAATTGTGTGAAGGAATCTATATTTTTTATTTGAGCGATTTCTGATTTTATCGCTTTAAAAATTGTATTTCAATGTTAGTTGGGTGCATATCTTGCAATAGTTTTCTTTCAGCAATAAAACCTTTTATTTTTCAATTGTGTATATTAGAAACAACGTCTTGATACTGAAATAAATATTTTAGTTTGTTATATTTATTTATTTATTTATTTTTTTTTTTAACAGGGTTGGCTAAAAATCTGTTTTTTTTTTTTTTTTTTTTTTTTTTTTTTAAACTAATTATTTTGGTTTAAACCTTTCTTTTTTTTTAAAAAAAAAAATCCTTTCTTATTACATATACATGCTTATTTATTGAAAAGATGCACATTATTGGGTTATAAGTAGTGTAACTTCATTTTAAAATAATTTAAATTAAATAATTACACTGTGAATTTATGAAGAAAATTGAAAAAATTCACATTTTAATTTTAATAGCAAACAGTCTTTTGTTCGAATAATAAGCTGTTCTACACAGTGAAACATTGATACTCTGAAAATTTTTATAAATAATCTTTTGCTCACTAAAAATGAATGCATGGATATAGTTTGATAAATATAATCTCTTCCGCAGTTATTCAAACAAGAAATTTCAAATATTTCTTGGGATTTTGTTTTCGGAGTGACAATTTGAAGTCAACATTTTTAATCATTAGATTCAGCAGATAACAGCAAAAGAAAAAAAAAAATTATTATTAAAATGCTATAATTAGCACCCAATCTTTGAATACTCTTTTATTCAACTTCATACTTTGATTTTAATTCTTCAAGATAATCTCCCCAATCAAGAAAAAATTCTTTTACAGCTCAAGCAAAATTTTAAAGATTGTGTTATCTTAATAAATGCATTAAATAATCTGCATTTTTTTTAGATTAAAATATTTTATACAAAATATTGAATATTTTAAATCTATTTTATGTTTGATCAATTTTTATGTTTAAAACTCTTTCTTTAGAGCAATACATATGTTCATCAACACATACTGATTTTAATCCTATACTTAAAAATATGACCTAAACCTTTTACATTTCATGCTAATTGCTGAAATAGAGTGTTAAAAGGTAGAAATTATTTATATCCAATAATCCTAAAACATGTAAATTATTTAAAAAAAAAAAAAAAAAAAAAAAAAAAAAAAAAAAAAAAAAAAAAGAAAATGTCATTAAATTTCTTCTAAAAAAAAAAAAAAAAAATGTTTTATTGAGAAATTAACCAGTTGGTTTAAACCATGGTTAAAACCGGTTGGTTTATATTGTGCAAATCCTGTTTTAATGAAATGAATGAAAATTTTATATTTCAAAAGAAATTAATACAATAAGAATAATTCCTGTAGAAACAATATTGAATAATTTACCTGATGTGGTGTCTAGCTAACATTAAGTACCCAAAAGTGTTATGAATTTGAACAATAGGATCAAATGGTATAACAAGGATTACACTATTCACTATCTCTCCATCCATAACAGGTAAATAAAACACATCTCTCAGCTAGATTAAAAATTCAAATATGAGAAATGTTGCAAAGTTGTTACTGAACAAAAATTGGATAATTGCATATTATCCGACTAGATAAAGAGATTGCCAAAAATGGTTGTCATTTGCCAGTTCTGTTTGTTAACTGTCCACTATGACTTGGTGATAAAATCAACATAAAATATAAATCGTGATAAAAGTATTAAAAAATCCTATACAATGATATAACATGAATATCACAATCTTGATGCAAACTGCGATTATTATACTTTTTCATTAAACCACAACTTTAAACAGCACATTAACTTGCAGTATTAAATATGATTTTGATTATTATGATACCAACGGAATGATTTCTACAATCCTAAACCATGATTCCTCAAAATTCTTCCAGTTTCAGCCTTCATATGAGAAATTGAATCTTTGGTTTCAAATATGATACACATGATTTCTCTCAGCCTAAACCATGATGAATCCTACTTTTCAAAATTTCACCAGTTTCAATTGTAGTAAAAAAAAAAATGAATCTTCAGTTTTGATTAGCATAATACTGTTAATGTGCCCCCCCCCCCCCCCCAAACCTGACGAAAAATCGTAAAATAGTTAGAGGGGAGCGCTTACACGGGATTTTTCTGCGATCGTTTCACAAAATTTGCAGGGATGAATCATGATAAAATGAATGAATCATGAATCTTTGAATGATTCATTAATTTTGATATTTGAAGCAATAGTTGAAAAAATTTGCTTTTTTTTTAAATATAAATTCTGTCGGAAAAACACAGAAAAAAAGAGAAATTTGTAAAAAAAAAGCATGAAATCAATTCAAAAAATGCACATTTCATCAAAGATTCATGATTCATTCATTTCATCATGATTCTATTGTTCTCAAGCGATCCGTTTTCAGCGATTTTTTTTTTTGAGAGGGAGGGCGCTTTCTCGGGATTTTTTGAAAATTTCAAATTTTCTATAAAGTGGGGAGGGGGCATTTGATCGGGAAGGGCAGATTAACAGGCTTTTATGGTACATGTCATGATTTCTCTGTCTTAACTATGATAACTCATCAAAATTCTTTCAGCTTCAATCGTGATGTGAAAAATAAAATCTTCAGTTTTGATTATTATGATACTATCATGATAGATCAAGTCATTTATTTCATCCTAGACAATTTTTAAAAAAGGAGAATAATTTCTGTGTTTCGATGACAGGTGATCAAATGTCTTGTTTTCGCATGCTGTTGTTGACAGCGAGTGATATAATATTCATTAATGTCTATTCTAAGGTTTATTTTTAGGGGAGAGGTTAGTTTTTTTTTTTTTTTTTTTTCATTAAAGGGACATTGGTCAAAACATATGATATCCTATCCAAGTTTCCTGGTTGTACAAACATAAGAAATAGTCTTAAAGTTTAGATAAAGGTTTTTCTTTTATTCAGAATTTTTTTTTTTTTTTTTAGTTAAATTCTCAGGACTGTTCTCAAAAAAGTATTATTTCATGCAAATTTCTGGCATTTCATAGACTTAACCAGCCTTTTGAACGGGGGGTGTCCAGATTTTTTAACCAGGACCTGTTGGGTACAAACAATATCTTATATAATAAAACCTGTTAAAACAGAATCTCATGAGACTGTTCGAATTTCCGTTTTAAACAAGTTTTTATCTTAGAAAGTATAATTGTGTGGCAGTGGCGTAGCTAGGATGGGTGACACCCGGCGCGGATGTAAATAGTGTCACCCCCCCCCCACAAACACACACACACCACCCCGAATCCGCCATATTTCTTCAATCACAATTCTAAGTTATTACAAATAAAATTTCAACATTTTTTGCATACATGATGTGCATTTATAGATAATTCGAAGAAATGGGTACAAAATTATAATTTAAAACTAAAAAACTAAAAAAGTCCATACATTTATAGGAAAGCTTATTTTGATTTTGATTTTTTGACAAAATTTTTGTAAACTTTTACTGTATTCTTAATCGGAATAAACTTATGCTACGATTCTTATCTTTGATTTTTTTTTTTCATGACTATTAGTTCATTTTTGAACAATTATTTCAAAAAGTTACCTGTCAATATATTTTTGAGACGTAATATAGCTTACAACCTAAAGTTTATGTATTTTTGGAAGACAAGGGTGCTGACACAGACTAAAGTATAGATTATTATTATCTTTTAATATGGATTATATTGTATGTGAATTTAATTGCTAATAAAAAATGAGGGGGGGGGGGAAGCAAATGAATGCATGGTATTTATAACACGGGAAATGACGAAATCTTTTTTTATTTATCTTCAGACCTCCCATATAAGAAATTATAAGGGCAACTCATAATTCATCCCAAAGTTCTCATAAATCAATGTGGTTGGTGCCTATATGTAAAAAAAAAAAAAAATCTTTTTTTTGCGTGATAAGCTAGAAATTTCATTTTATTTCAGAATCCTTTTCCAAAATTTTATAAGATGATATACATATGTATTTGCAAATAAAAATTGGGTGTCACCCCTTAGAGGGTGACACCCGGGGCGGACCGCCCCCTCCGCCCCCCGCTAGCTACGCCACTGTTGTGTGGTATTTTTTTTTTTTTGAAAAAAAGGGCCCAAACACAATTTTGTTTTAGTGAGGGGTATTAGAAGAGGTTCAAAATAAAATCTAATGGTTTAAATATATATATATATATATATATATATATATATATAAATTTTTTTTACAACAGTAATACAAGACAGAGACTGTGTGTGGACACAAGTGTGAAACTTTGAGGCACCCTAACGTCTAATAAAAATTAAAAAAGGATTTTTATTATGCTGGAAACTTCTATAGGTGCAAAAAAAAAAAAAAAAAAAAAAGCTGTATGAGATTTAAAATATTGTATTAATCAAAGTCTTGTGGATGAAATTTAGTTGGATGATAAATCTCATCCGGCAAAATACACATACATGTGTGTGTATGCATAAATTAGCAGCATAATTATGACCATAATAATAAATGTCACAATAAATAAAAAAGTTAAAGTATTTAGTCAAATTTTATGATAAAATCCCATTATAAACTCGGATCTCAAAGCCACAATAAAAATATTAGTGCTAGTGTTTTGTAACCAGGTACCACGTCGGATTAGGCGTACCATAGAGGGTTTCAGTTATAAGTAAACAAAGTAAGTACAAAAGTTTAAGTGCAAAAATCATTTAAACTCAATAACTTTTTATTTATAAAAAAAATGGAATATGAAATTCCATTTCCAAATCGCTTCAATAGACAAATCTCTTGAAAGCAGCACACGACCAAAGCCTGTGAAACGATCACAGCACGCAAAGCCTGCCATGCCGCTCATCATCAAGGGAGCACACATGCACTCAGCACATCACTCTGGCATCACCGCCAGCACAACACGCGTGCATATCGCCCGTCCAACGTCAATGCGACGTTCTTCTCACTGGGGGGGGGGGGGGGAAACGAGTTTCTTGCAGGAAGCGATCAAGCTAGCCTTTTGCTCGGCACATAAGATCTTGCTTTCTGACCGTGGGTTCTCCGGTTTGAACCCTGCCTGGGCACATCACTTGCAATTAGATAAAATTAAATTTAATAAAAAATATCTTAGTGTGTTAAATTTTTGCTATATTTTAACCTTTAGATTTACAATTTGCAAAAAAGTCTAATATGATGGTTAAAAATGAAGGTCATTTTCTGATTCATTGCTAAAAAGTACACAAAAATCAAATACCAAAAGTTAAAAAATGCAGCCATCTCCTCTATTATGTAGTATCCTTTTTCTGTTATTTTTTTAACTTTGAAAATTTATGATTTACGAAAAAATCCTGACCCAATAGTTAAAATTTAAGGTAATTTTCGGTTTTATCAGAAAAGGATACAATAGAAGTTAAAAAACACAAATATCATCGTCTTGTGCTATCTAATCCAAAACTTTTTCTTAAAATTCTTCGCAGTAATTTATCCAAAATTTTTTGCATTATCCTGTAAAATAAGTATAAATGGTAACTACCAAAAATCATAATAATATTTAAGTGTCATCGGATTTATGTCAGTATATAAAATTTAATCTTGTTTGGATATTTGAAAGTGAATTTAAATTTGAATTGAAAAAGCATACTATCGTTGAAGCTAAATAAAAACTTATAAAAATAAATCCTAAAAAGAAACAGTCTCAAATTCTTACAAAATAATACATGTGATAAAATATATTTATTTTGGACATTCTGAAAGTTAATTCAGTTGTAATATTTGTACGATATTTTTTTCAAAGTGCAAATACACATGAAATAATCTCTTCGAATAACTATAGGCACATGACATATGATCCCTCATATCATGGTCGATCTCATTTGTTTTCAGAAAGTATAAGTCATGCATTCTGAAGTTTCATAACTCGGTCAATTTTAATATTATATGAACAGAACTTTTTTTTTTGTCTTTCTTGTTAGTGTAATAAGAAAAATTTACTAAATATAACTTATAGGACCGGGTGACCATATAAAAGTTTAAATTTCGTAATTTTTTAATAAATGTTTTTATTAACCAGGGGAGATTGTAAGTTCATGAAGAAATACCTGAAATTTCAGCGAGAAAATTTCTCTCTACGGGAACAGGGGGAAAGAATATAATTTATTACAGGGAGGTCAAATTACATAATTTATAAATTTTGATTATGTTTAGCAGTCTTATGAAATTGATAGTTTAATCTTATTTTACGAATAGAACTATCAGAAAACTGAAATGTTGGTACTATAAATAAAAAAAAAAAAAAAAACTGAATTCAGGTATATAACCTAACACAATCACCCCTGATTAACCCAAATCAATTTTTAAATATTTCTTTACCTCATTTAAAACATTTTTGTAATTGGAACTATATGTTTATGACTATGGTTTAGGAATTAGCCATCGTTGTGAGTGGACGCCCTGATTTGTGTATGTTGTTTCTGCCGAGAAGTGGGTTCAACAGCTTTAAAAAAAATCAGAAAATACAAATCCAATTTTAGAAAATATATTTTTTTCAAGTTGTTAACATTAATTTTTTTTTTTTTTAATGCATCTTTCAAAAAGGAAAGGTATCCAGTATAGATTTTTTTTTTTCCACGTCGCATTTTCTTATCATAACAAAAAAAGTTTTAATCGTCCAAAAAATACCTGAAATTTCAGTACATATGATGGCCTCTTTAAAACTTTGTGAAAAAAATATTTAATAGTGGAAATATCAGCTGAGTTTGCCACAAAACATCCCACGTTTTAGCATTTTCATAAAAAATTTCTCAGATTTTTTAAACTACCGAAATATTTCTATGCCTCGAAATTTTTATTAATGATGTAAATGTGATCTAAAGTTTTAATATAATCTAACAAAATTGTGTTAAAATACTGATTTTTTTTAGAATAGGAAAAAGATAGTCTCTGAAATGCGAGAGTTACCTTGGTCATGACTTTTTTGAGATCGTTAAAATTTGCATTTTTGTAAAATAGTAGTTGAAGAGATGGTCTCAAATTTATAAATGTTTTTTTATTGCTGTGTGTCTAAAATCGAACTCTGAGAGAGTGGGGCTGAAAGGGAGAAATGTTTGTTTGCAAAAACAAAAATCAAAGAATTGGTACGTTTAAGATGCAAAAACACGAAACTTAATATATTGTCTGTTTTTCTTTTAATTAGCTTGTCCAAGAGATGTTAAATTACTCACCCCTCTCCACTCAAAAAAATTGAATTTGGTTCCACTCTTCTACACTCTGCTTAGACTTGTATCTTGTATAAAACGAAAAAATTTCTGCGCACATAATATTAGGTCAAAAACTTTCTGCAATTTAATTTAATGTTTAATAAAATTACACATTATATTATATTGGCATGGACGAAATTTGCTTTTGTTATGCAATTCATGGGTGTAATTTGCGTTTTTTGTGTGATTCATGGACGTAATTTGCGTTTTTTGAGCGATCTGTCGACGAAATTCGCTTTTTGAGCAATTTAAGGACGTAATTCGCATTTTTTATGTGATTTATGGACGTAATTCATGTTTCTTACGCGGTTTATGGATATAATTTGCGTTTTTTGAGCGATTCATGGCCGTAATTCACATTTTTTGAATGATTCATGGCCGTAATTGGCATTTTTTGTGTAATTTATGAACGTAATTCACATTTTTTGAGCAATTCATAGATGTAATTTGCTTTTTTTACGCTATTCGTGCATGAAATTCGTTTTTTTACGAGATACATTCACGAAATTCGCGTTTCGCGATTCATGGTTGGAACTGACGTTTTCAAATAAAGTAGATTCGCTGGCCATATCATATATATATACAGACAATTTTCTTTTATTGGTTTAGATACAATCTATTATCATTGCATTTGTATTATTTTTTCCAGGATATTGAAATTTCTCGTTTAATGCAGGATTCTAATACAGACAAATTATATTTTCACAGGCTTTGCTCTGTTTCAAATTTTTATTTATATAGCTGCCCCCACCTTCCTTATTTTTCAATTCAATAAAACATGTTTGGAACCAGAAATTTAATAGAGATAAAAATATATAAGAATCCTTTTGAAGAAAGACACATTTTATTAAATAAATTTTCTGGGGAAAAAAAAAAAAAGTTGACCTTTTGAAAATTTGAAACTATACTTTTGTAAAAACTAATGGATTTTTTTTTTTTCCCACAAATGGAAGTTGAGGTAGGAATGAAACCTAACGAGCTCTTAATTCCCAAATTGACTCAGTCCGAGCTCAACAATCTGATTGGCTAAAACTGAAGGAAGTGACATATATATTCGAGCCGGTGCTAAAAAGAAAAAAAAATAAGAACAACTGGACCCAATGCAGGAATCTGCTCAATGAAACTTTTATATATTCAGAGAGTTTGAAGATTAAAGAATACAGATTTGTCCAATTTTCTATATAATACATAAAAGTTTGGACTAAACCAATTTGGGAATTAACAGCTCTTAAGAATGTGGGGCAACAATTGAAATTCTGGACACAGGCACCCCCCCCCCCCCTGCATTACTAAATCCCTTAAAAATTAATATCTTAAATCATTAAATTGAATTTACTGTTACATCAGCAATGCATAATAAAAGATAGAAGATTTCAAAAAGCAATAAGTGACTTACTTTTCATAAAGATAGGCAATGAATCAAAATGTAATCTTCAGCAAAATAAAAATGTGTAGCTTCTACATGCATGAAGGATATAAAATGTGATTTAGCCTGCAAAGTTTGTATCCCAAAAGACTAAAGATTATTTCTAACCTATAGCCTTCCGGGCACATTCCCAACGGGCCATCATTAATGATGTACACGTAGAAAAAACAGAGGGTACATCCTAGAGTGTATATACTATAGCTTTCTTGAGAAACTGGGGGAATATATGATGTTTCTTGAAAAAATCCAGACTGTATACGGCGTATATCCACCACTACATCCTTGGCCATCACAGAAGTAATGAAAAAGCCTCAACTCGGTATATTTTCCTTTTTTGTCATCATGTTAATGACAATAACTATGTTGCTGATGAATAGGTTCAGAACAGATACATCGCAACACGTATTCACACATTTCTGGTTACATTTCTATCATCAATTGAAGCAGCTAAAGCAACTAGCAAAATAAAAGAGAAAAGAATATCATACATGCATTCATATACAGTAGACTCCCTCAAATACGCAAACCAGAAATCTGCAACTCTCTAAAATCCGCACATATTTTATGGATGTAAACAATGAAACTTTTAGTTCAGATATTGTGACAAAATTTTATTTTTTTTAGTTTTGCATCAATTCCATGTATTTTTTATTTTATAATTTTCTTAATAATACTCTATTCATGTCTTTTTCATGAAGGAAAAATAAATTTTTTTGGAAAAAATTCAAGATATTGCGGATATCACTGGTAATCACAATCTTCTTAGCAAATATATTTATGCATTAATCAAGATTTTTTGGTTATCAAGCCTGGCTAAACTTGAAAAAAAAAAAATCCTTATTTTACGATTTTGATGAGAATTAATGTACTTTTATGAGGCAAGTTTTGTTGAATAATTTTGGAAAAGCACATCTAAGCTTTATAATGAATATTTAATTATGCACTATTGATTATTAATTTTGACCTTTACTATCAGTACTTTTATCATTTTAAAAACTATCTAAATTTTTATTATTTTAGTTTATTACTTATTTTAATATTTTATCATATTGTAAGCATTCATTATAGTTCCGATTGCAGTATTAATTGCACTCAAATTATTGTTTAAAAAATATAAACAAAGCAATGACCAGAAATCTGCAAAATTCTAAAATCCGCACAACCTCTGGTCTCAAGCAGTGCGGATTTGAGGGAGTCTACTGTACATAAATTTTTTAAAAGCAAATATTATTTACAAATGCATTATTAGTTAGCTAAGAAATTTAAGTTTACTTTTTTGAAACCGTTAGACAAAAACCAAAATAGTTACGCTACTGTACCATTTCAATATTTATTACAGAATGCTAAATATGAAAATATATTCAAATATTGGAATAAATTTATAGCATGGTATTTTCAAAAGGATATGATCCTGCTGAGATATCGGAGAAATACTGCAGGATATGATATAAGAGTTCTTTTGTTTACATTAAATTTTCATCAAGGTTTGAGATAAACTTGTAATAAAGATTCACAAATGATGAGCTTCAATGTCTTAAAAATCATCTGTGTTTACATCCCCTAGAGGTCTGCACGGGCCGAAATTTCCAGGCCCGGGCCCGGCCCGAAAGTTAAAATTTCGGCCCGGGCCCGGCCCGGCCCGAACGAAAAAAATATTGGCCCGACCCGGCCCGGCCCGAACGAAAAAAATAATGGCCCGACCCGGCCTGGTCCGGAAAAAAGTTTAAAATTTGGCCCGAATCCGGCCCAACTCGAGTGAATATCTACAGAACATTGATCTTTAATCTTATGGAAGAGTTAGGACCAAAAAAAATTACATTAGTCTTTTTTTTTTCCATGTTTATAATCCCCACTTATGCAGAAGTGCCGATATTTATGCTTTTAATTGAATCTTTGTTTGATGTATGTAAATGTTTCAGTTATCACTAGTATTATTAATCGATATTCCCTGTAATGGAGACAAAAAATCGAAAAAGTGGTATATGGTAAAATTTCCAAAGACGAAATCGCTTTGGAAAGAAAAAAATATGCATTCCCTTCTTAACAGATGTAAATGTTTAATATATTTTTTTCTACCGTATTGTTGTATTCATTTTGCATGGATAAACATTTTAAAAGAAACTTCCAGTTTTCAGTTTAAAAAAAAATTCCGTCATAATAATTTTTTTTTAAGTATGTGCTTTTTTGCAGAAATTTTTGGACAAAGCCAAATATATTTATAAAAAGTCGAGAAAAGGATTTTCATATAGGAAGATTCAATAGGAACTGATTATTTTGGTCCATGAAAACGAGGAAGAATGGAATCAGTCTCGGCTTCGTACGGAAAAAAAAAAATTAGGCCCGGCCCGATATTCCAGCAAAAAAATTAAGGCCTGAGCCCAGCCCGGCCCGAAAAGATTAGTGACTAGGCCCGGCCCGACCCGGCCCGAAAGGATTAGTGACTAGGCCCGGTCCGGCCCGGCCCGAGTCTTCAGAAGTAAGGCCCGAGCCCGGCCCGAATGCCATTATTGGAAATCGGCCCGAGCCCGGCCCGTGCAGACCTCTAACATCCCCCTCCCCCTTTTTCCCTTCCATTTTTTAATCCCCTGAGCAAACTTCATATAAAAAAAAGGACTTTAACAAATTTAAATTTCAGCAAAACACTAGTCACGCATAGCTTAAAATTGTAATCACTCTCAAGATTTAAATTTTATTATTTTTTTTTTCCTTAGGAAAATATAACAATATTAATAAATAAATTGCCAAAATTAAGGCAAAAGAGTGGAAACCTAGACAGACCTCTCAGAATTCAAGTCAGAAATATATATGCAAAATAAGTTTATTTTCTAAATTTTAAATGAAAAAATTGAACTGTTGATAAAAAAAACATGGCTTTTCAATATCAGATAAAATACTTTGTTCTTTGAAAACAAGCAGCCAAATACCAGGGTCAAGGTTTAAAAATGATAGTTTTCAATATAAATTACAAATAGTAGTTATTTAGCTAGATTAATATATTTCAGATATCAGAATTTATTTTGAATGAAAAAAATTTGCTGCTGCACTGTTACACTTAGTAGCCATTTTCAAATTTTTTTAGTTAGTTTTGTTGTGGTAGTCAGAAAAAGTGTTGATTTAAAGTAAATAAAAAAGGGTAAGTTAAGCTTATTTAATCTGCAAATTGCATAAAATACTTATTTAATAATAATTTCCTGCATTTTTTAAAAAAAATAAAGTAAGATTAATATTTTAAAACAAAAAAAGTGTGGGGTAAAAGTTATACTGTTAGGCTTAACAAAAAATAAATGGAAATTTATCATAAGACTTGATATATATATATTTTTTTTAATGCAATTACTTAAAAGTAATAATACAAACTATATATACTACATTTAATTTAAATATTGAGGAACTAATTATCAAAATTCGAAAAATGAACAAAAGTTGAGTTTTTGGAGATTCTAATAGCACAACAATATGAGACTGCCAAACTTGCAAAAATGAATAGCTATTCTAACTTTACATTTGTCATGTTTTAGAAAAATAACTTATTTTAATCTTCAATTCAGTCAGGGGGGTTTAAAAAAAAAAAAAAACTGTCCAGAAAAATGCATTAAAAACGAACTTTTAACAAAATTATAGCAATAGCAGTCCTTTACATTGCTAAATTATCTGGCACAGTTGTCATATCCGCACCACATTGGCACGATTGCTACTAATTAGTGATTTTATGCTCTGCATGGTAACCTACGCATTGTTTCTTATTAATAAATTGTTTATTTTTAATTTTTTTTTTAAATTGATATAAATTATTTTGTTCTATAATTAAACATTTTTACTTTCTTTATAAAAAAAAAAAAAAATAAATAAAAAATGGTATTAGAAAAGTAAGTTGCTATCAAATTGGCATCAAAAGAAAAGCACACCAACATGGTGTGCATATGTCATCTGTGCCAGTTATTTATACTTCAACTGTTTTGTGCAATTATTCATGCATAGTGTAAATTTGTAATAGCTCTTTCAAAATTAAATTTCTTTTTAAAGGAAAGGCTGCACACTTTAAAATATATACATAAAATTAATAAATTACTGAAATTAGGACAAGAGGATGAAAACCTTGACAGAGCCTTCAAATTTCAAGTTAGAAATATGCAAGACAAAAATTCATTTTCTAAATTTTAAATTGGTAATTTTGTTTTGATAAAATTATTATTTCTTAAACTTTATTTACAAAAAACATTTAAAATGCACATGCAATAAATATCTTCGAAAAGGCTTTTATATTTGTTCTATGCCACCTAAAAATTGAACTGTTAATAGAAAAAAGGTGGATTTTCAATATCAGATAAAATACTTAAGTTCTTTAACGCTAAGCATGGTGTTCTTTGAAATTACCAGTTTGCAAATGTAGCCAAACATTAAGGTCAATGTTTAAAAATGATAGTTTTCAATAAAAAAATACAAATAGTAATTATTTAGCTAGATTAGTATATATATTTCAGATATCAGAATGGATTTTCAATGAAAAAAAATATTTGCTGCTGCACTGTTACACTTACTAGCCATTTTCAAATTATTTAATTAGCTTTGTTGTTGTGTTAGTCAGAAAAAGTGTGGATTTAAAGTAAATAAAAGGTAAGTTTCATCTTATTTAATCTGCAAATTGCATAAAATACTTATTTAAAAATAATCTCCTGCATTTTTTAAAACAAAGTAAAATAAATATTTTAAAGTAAAAAATGTGGTATAAAAGTTATACTGTTGGGTTTAACATAAAATTGAAATTTATCACAATAGAATTGTTTTTTTATGCAAATTACTTTCAGAGTTAAACAATGTTGCTTTAAGGCTATTCTCTTCAGATTAATAGATTGAAGAAAATTTAATTTCTTAAATTAAAACATCTAAGCTTATTTGTATAATATAAGCCATACAAATTCCAAGAGTTGTTTAAAAAATAGAAAATAACAAGGATTTACGAGAGAAAAACTATCACAAACTGCATACAATGCATTTAATTTAAACAAAGATGAACAAATTATCAAAATTGTAAAATGAGCTAAAGTTGAGTTTTTGGAGATTCTTATATTGCAGTATAATTAGAAATGTACTGTCAAATTTACAAAAATGAATAACTATTTTAATGTTACATTTTCTGAAAAACACAACATAAGGCAACTAATTTTACTGTCACATTTTAGAAAAATGACTTATTTTAATCTTCAATGAGAACAAATAAAAAAATACTACACACACAGCATACAAATGTACTATAAAGTAAATCTACTGCAAATAATTATAGTCTCGTTCCTTTTCGAAATGGAGTCATGTATTTGTATTATAAAAGAAATGTTTTTAAATAAAATTAACATCTCTAGTTGATTATTTTAATTGCCTTTTAAATAATCCTGAACATTTATAAAGTTCATATTATATATTTTGTGAAAAAAATACTTACTTCTAAAGTATTTTAAAAAAAAATTGTTCAAATTTTTGCCCCGATGCATAACAATTCGTTTCCATGCAAAGACATTGCATTTCCGGATGTTATTCCATTTTCAAAATACTCAAAGAATTTATTTATTTTTAACATAAAATAAGGTATTTTCAATATTTCAGAGCAAAATGTATTTAAATTGCATGACATAAACACAACAGTAGTCCAAAATTAACATAAAGGCTTCTAAGTAATATTTGATTAAAAAGTTCACATTACCTCTTTAGGTATTTTTACTAGCTTAAAAGCTACTATTTCTTGTAATTGCTCAAGTGGCATTTCCACACTGCCTAAAAAAATAAATAAAAAAAGGTAAAAGATTTAAATATGACATACAAAATTGCACACAAATTTTATGCATAAAATCGTGATTTAAGCAGAAATAAAATAAAAAAGCAATGTATATTTTCTACATACATACAAAACCCATGCCGATTTAATCCGAAAAAATAAATAATACAACCTAAGTTTTTAACCCTACCAAAAAACGTTTAATATTTATTATTATTACGTAGTACGAATTTATTGAACTTTCTTATTAAATATGGTAGAGTTTATGTGTAAAAAGTCTACATCATATCAGTGTTGAATTCAGACACTTTGCACTAAAATACACAATAATGCAGAATTTGAACAAAATAAAAATAAATGATAATAGTAATTTGCAGCATACTTTACCTGCTTGGAATTGTTACAATAAACAACCCATGCTGTTTTCGTAGATTTTATATAATCTGTCCGGAATTCGACGTATTTTTAACAGTTTTAATTAAAGAATAAACGTCTAATAAATAATCATTAGCCATGTCATAGCACGTGTTGAAAACCTCCGACGAATGTTGATGTTGAACAACAACAACAACAATTGTCACGTGATTTGGCGATTTTTCAACTGCTTGCAATTTCGCCAAAATTTGGCGAAAAGTTCCGCAGTTCGGAAATACGCTGCGGCGCGGCACGCGGCGTTTTTTTTTTAAAAAACTAATATTTGTAAAAGAAGAGAAAAATTATATTGCTCCTACCTGGTTTTAAAATTTAATTAGCTAATTAATCTTTTTCTCAGATAATTTTGAAAAGAAAACATTAGTAAAATTTATTACTAAAATTCATTACTAAGTGACTCAAAATAATTAAAAATTAAGAGAACGGGGAGCTAAGAATCTTTCATCAAGAAGCGGACGATGCTTTTCTTTTTATATATATGTATTTAAATTTCATTCAAAACTGCAGTTTGTGTGTATGTGGGAGGGATGCGGGGCGTAGTTCTTCTGGAAAAAAAAAAAAAAAAAAAAAAAAACTGTTTTAATTCTTCATTTTTAAAGATGCTTGTAAAAAATGGTCCGTGGCAGAAAATGATACGTGACCGCCCATGGGTGATAATTTCTGGAAGCATTTCTGATTTTAGTTATTTTAAATTGTTTTTTTTTCCTGAGCTAAATTGTATCTTAATATCTAATGTGCATAAAAATCTGCAGGTAATACTCGTATAGCGGAAATTCAAAAGAATTCAAATTCATTTTTGTTTGTTAATAACTCAATTAGCTTGCACGTTAGCAGCAAGTTAATTTTTTTTTTCTGATATTATCTTTCCGTGACAAAGGAGGTAGCGGGTTAAGGGGGGTCTGGCGGCCCCCCCGAATATGGTAAAACCGTTCCAAAAATCTTGAAGAGGGTCGAAAAACAAGCAGTATAAGCTTTTTACCGACATTACAACCCAAACGAAAACACAGTAATGGCGAAAAATATGATTTTTTGTGATTTTTATTTTTTTCAACCAGTTTAATTTATTTCTAAATGGTTTAAACGCAATTAAAAATTTGCTTTGGATGTGTGGAAGCCCCCTTAATTTTTTCAGATTTTTTGGTCAAGTAAAAACATGTGAATTTTAGGTTTAAATGCGAAAAAATCGTGAAAAACGCGTCATTTCCAAGATTCAATCCTCTAATTTTTAGGGTTGTTTTCATTTTCCCGAGGGGTGCTGTATAGTATAGATAGCGGCAATTGTCTTCTTTCGAATGCAGGCAACTGGACTCAATTTGGTCAATTTTGGTGAGCGGGGCGATTTTTTGAAAAAAACTAATGCGTCTTTGCTATAAAAAATACATCTCTATAGGGGTTTTTGAGGTCGCTGATCACGAATTTGATGTCAAAAAATCTTTTTGACAACAAATTCACCCATAAGTATTTATTAACACGACTCAAGAGGCGAATGACAGTCGATTTGTAACTAAACTAAGATGGGTAGTAGAGGCTGTTCATGGGATCATTGGCAGCAAATTCCAACTCTTGCATCATGAGTTTGACAATAAACGTTTGCTATCAGCTAAAACTTATTGCAAAATAGCGAATTTTCTGGTTAACTTGTTCGGAAAACGACTCAATTGTGATAGCGAATTATAAGATGAGATCACTAACGAAATGTTGCTCAGAAAAAACGTTAATAATGATTTAGCGAAAGTGGTACAAGAGAAAAACTGGAACAGAAAAAAAAGGATCTTCAGACCTCTGACGTCAAATGATGTTGTAGACTTTCCGGAGTTGACTGAAAGAGATCTGAAGATACTTTTTACAGGGTCTTACCAGTTATCACAGACCGTTTCTTATTTAGCAGAATTATGTACTGAAGATGGAGTTCTTAATATGCATTACTTGCTGGAAGATAAATCAATTTTGAAATGCGAAGTTAAATCGAGGCACATAAGTCGGAAAAAGTACAGGTGTTACGTAAAATGCGTTCTTAACGCTATTGGAAGAAGTGGTATAGAAGAATACGTATGCGATTGTGCGAATGGCCTCAGAACTGTCGGTTGTTGTGCACATGTGGCCACTATCATTTACTTCTTACGGCATGCGAGATATTTGTCGCGAATTATTCGTCCAGCACAGATTCTCACAAATCTTTTCTCTGTTCAAAGCGTTGAACCTGTTATTGAAGACGATAGTGACGAGGATTAAAACTGTAAAATTGTTAACTTAGCTCTGTAAAAAAGTATTATGCTATTTTATATTACTGTGTGACTATTACGTAAGCTTGAATAAAATATGATTTATACAAGAAAATTTAGTTTCATTGATTATATTAGTTGAACACGATATTAAAATTGTTTAAATGCTGTGATTCAATGATATTTTTTACATTATCAAACCTGTGTTAATAAATACTTATGGGTGAATTTGTTGTCAAAAATTTTTTTGACATCACAATCGTGATCAGCGACATCAAAAACCCCTACAGAGATGTATTTTTTATAGCAAAGACGCATTATACCAAGTACGCGCCGTAATTTACCGAAAGTTGAAAATTCGAGTTTTTTTTCAAAAAATCGCCCCGCTCACCAAAATTGACCAAATTGAGTCCAGTTGCCTGCATTCGAAAGAGGACGATTGCCGCTATCTATACTATACAGCACCCCTCGGGAAAATGAAAACAACCCTAAAAATTAGAGGGTTGAATCTTGAAAATGACGCTTTTTTCACGATTTTTTCGCATTTAAACCTAAAATTCACATGTTTTTACTTGACCAAAAAATCTGAAAAAATTCAGGGGACTTCGACACATCCAAAACAAATTTTAATTGCGTTTAAACCATTTAAAAATAAATTAAACTGGTTGAAAAAAATAAAAATCGCAAAAAATCATATTTTTCGCCATTACTGTGTTTTCGTTTGGGTTGTACTGTCGGTAAAAAGCTTATACTGTTTGTTTTTCGACCCTCTTCAAGATTTTTGGAACGATTTTACCAGATTCGGTGGGGGCTGCCAGACCCCCCTTAACCCGCTACCCCCTTTGACTAGACAAATTCTAAGCGAATCTCCCACAAGGTAGACCTTCATCCACTTACATGAGTCTAGTTTGTTCTAAAATTGATGCAAGGCTGTCTTTAATTCTCGAAATTGACGAAACCAAAAAATTCCTTTGTTAACAGAATAGACAACTTTCGGACTGAATCCCATACACTAATTTTATTCGGTTTTTGCCGCTTTTTTTAAACGTTTTACTTTTCAAATGCAAAAATAAAACTCTACTTCAAAAATATAAATATCGCCTTTATTTGTTAACCACTTGAGCGATCGTAGGTGGTATTTCTATGAAACCACTTAATTTTAATTTCCTAAAGCCACACTGATACCAGAATTTTGATAAAAAGTGTTCGGTTTAGTATGTGTGTGAAATATGGTTTTTACTTTCTTAGAAATAAATTTGTTTTCAAATTCCAATGTCCACCATTCTTTTCAGCCCTTTAGAAATGGAATTGTTTTGCCCTTCAATGCGGAAAAACAGTTCCATTTTTGCCGAAATTGTTGAAAATCCATTAATAACAAAATTAAATTCAAAAGAATTCAAATTAATTTCTGTCTATTAATAACCTAGATTAGATATCATGGACATTATCAGCAAGTTTGATTTTTTTTATATTATCTTGCCGTGACAAAATTGACTTGACAGTTTCATAATGAATCTCTATCGAGTTAATGATGATAAAATTGGTTAACGGTGAAAAAAAAACGGTGCATGCACTTTCTGACGTTGCGTATGCATCCATAGACCTGATGGGGCTAAACTTATGGATGTGACAGTTGTAAATCTGTTAATAGTATGATCTGACAAAATTACTATTTTGCAACAGATTTGCAGTACTTTTGACAAGACAAAGCTAAATTTTCAACTAGCGTGCAAAGAAATTCGCAATACTTAAGTCACAACAGAACTAAATTTTCTACTTGTTTGGGGTTAATTTGCAATAAATTTGATACACCAAGAGATTAATTTGCATGACAAGTTAGCCTGCAAGTGCAAAGTGTGGTGATCTCGGTGTTTGCGTTATCTTACTGCCAGAGTTATAAACTTCCAGTCTTGTCATGCCAAACTTGCTGCAACTTTGCTGGTTTGCAAAGTAAGTGTGCTGCAATTTTACTGTAAAATAGAATTGCTGTGTCGTAAAATGCTGAAGGGGAATCTTCAATTTATTATGCGTTTTCTTATTAAACAAAATTTTAGCATGCTTTGTAAGATAATTACAAATTTTTAGGTTATATGAAAGGCTGCAAAATAATTGCAGTATTTTTCAGGACAAGAACGCAATTGTTGAAATGTGGTTTTCTAATCCGTTATGCATTTTCTAAAATATTCACTTATCTATCTTATTAAACAGCCAAGGTTGTTCAAGTATTCTGAAAGTATTAGAAAGTGTTTGATAATCTATGCTTGATGCCTGGTTTATCTGTCTTGTTACATAATGCTGTGGGTCTTTCAGATAAAACTGTCGAATATTGCGTTTTGAACTGAATTTCTTACAAGACAGCCTGATAAGGATCTTTTTTAGACAGCAATTGCACAAAATGTTATTCATTTATCGAAAAATATAAACAAATATTGTTCGATTATTGTATCGAATAATGTATCGATTCGAATATTGTATCACTTTAATAGTCGTTGTTTGCATCATGCTTTTAAGTTAAACTATGAGTGTTACGTACTCATTTTAAAACTAAGTTTGTGTCATAAAGTTTTGCGAGAAATATCTTTTTGAGAACCCTTTTAAAAGCCCTTGGGGACGAGCACGTGCCGCGTAAGGTACTCAGAATCTTCGATTATTCTCACCACGGCCGTAGCTAGTAGAAGTGAATAATAGGGCATGTAGGGGGGTTTGGTCATATTTTTATTTTCTCTCTTTCTGTGACGCAGAAAGATAAATTAGTGCCTATTCACACTGTAGTTACTATGTTTCTTATTAAACTGTTGTAATAACTTCATTTTACGCTAAGAAAAGAATAGGATGATGAAAAATTCGAGTGCATACCGAGTGCAATATTAAACATCATGTTAGCTTCCTATGTACCAATAGGATGAGCAAGTATTGAAACTCTTATTTTAGTGACAATTTAGTATTTCTGCAAAACGGTGAAAGGGCCTCGAAACTGAATTAGATTTTTGAACAGAAATTCATTTGAGTTTTCGGAACATAAATTAATTGAGTGACCTTGGAATCTTTTCCAGGGGAGGTTCAAAATGTTTTAGGGAAGGCTAAGCCGCCCGTAGCACTCACTTTGCTATGGCCCTGATTCGCACCAGTAAATTTTGATAGTAAACTTTGCCTTATTTAATACAAGCATTTATCGCGATATAATTGGGCAAAAATTTCTGCATTAAAGAACCGGGGCGGTAAAAAGAATAAAAGGTCAGTAAAACACGTCCGTCCTCGAAGAGCTTAAAGATGGTTTTACCTATTTGAACAAAAATTTGTTTAAACTAGAAATTTTATCTTGTATTTTGAAAAATTCCATCTTAATATGTTTTAAACTATTATATTTTAACATATTTCAAGAAAAAAGTATCTTTCTGAATGGCAAAATTTTGTCTGCTCATATTTTAATTGGGTTGAAAATACACATTTATTCAATGCGAGCTTTTCAAAATCACCTGTTGCGCTGCCAGTGAGGACAATTGAACAGCTTTTCATCATATCGTCTAATTCCGGCGTTAGAACTAAACGTCACTCCAACTTGTTTCTATCACCTGTTATGCTTTAACTGTTAGCATTATGTAAAAAAAAAAAAAAAAATGTTCATTGCCACACTCCAAATGTTCTAAAAGATTTTCTACTATTAAAAACATACCGTCTGCAAAGCCGTAGCTAGAAAAATATTTCTGCGAGTGGATTTAGAGCCATGAATTTTAATCCTAACTTATTTTAGAAATTTTTTTTTCTGATTTTAAGACTGATTCTTTGTATCGGTTATTGCAATCGTTTTATTGTAACAGCGTTAAAATTTTGCTTTTACAGAGTCGTTTTAAAGATTTATTAAAAACTGCATGTATTTTTTTCAATTTTCTAACACAATCCAGCAATAAATATATAATAGCGTTGAATTTTGAACCTTGACTGTAGCTGATTTCCGAATTTCGTCCGTTTTGAATGACAGTTAATAACATAATTACAGGAAAATCCGAACCACAGCTCCAAGCAGTAAACCTGATGAAAAAAGTCAAGAGATAGAATCGAACTCGGGCCATTTGGCTGGCAGGCGGGCACTCTGCGATCACGCCACGGATTGCTCTGACATACTTACAGTCATCCTCCCCCAAAAAATTTTCCGAAGGGGTTCAAACCCTGGTGATCCCTCTCATTGGCTACAGCTTTAACCGTCTGTACTTGAAAAGTGCGGAGCAAAGGTAAAACAAAACAAGATAATAGTAGTAATAATGATGATGATGATGATAACAACTATGTAGAAAATTATTCATCGCAATAGGGAATTTTGCACCTTTTAAAAAGAAAATGACATAAAAAATCGTGTAAATTAATTTTTCCAAACAATGTAAAAAGATAGCAAGCATGACTGACCAGTTAGCTTCTTCTCACCTATTGGGTGGCTTTTGAACTGTAGTTCCAACCACGGTAACTAGAACTAAACGTAACTGTATTCTAGCTACCGTGGTTCCAACCATTGGCGATGAAATGCGCCTCACAAACTGCAGGGTCCCATTATTGCCACTTCTTCCTCAATGCAATAATTCAAACCGTGCATTTCCTTTTCCAAAGTCCCAGTAAAAATAAAGGCTGGACTAATTTATTGTAACACTTATGTATCTGCAGATCTTTTAGCAGGAATTCATACTTAAAACTATTATCTTCACATTTTTGCTCTCTCCCTCTGATGCAGAAAGATAAGTGAGTGCATATTCACACTGTAGGTACTATGTTTCTTATTAAACTGTTGGAATAACTTCATTTTCTGCTAAGAAAAGAATAGGATGATGAAAAATTCGAGTGTACAACTAGGGCAATATTCAACATCATGTTAGCATCGCGTCATATGTACAAATAGGAAGTGCAAGTGTTGAAATACTTATTTTAGTGACAATTTAGTATTTCTTCAAAACAAAACCGTGAAAGGGCCTCAAAACTAAATTAGATTTTTGAACAGAAATTCATTTGGATTTTAGGATCATAAATCCATTTAGTGACCTTGAAATCTTTTTCGTAGAAGGCTCATTTTTTTTTTTTGGGGGGGGGGGGAACTGAGCTGCCCCTATCACCCAAGATTCTTAAAATATTCCCTCTATTTTAAGAACCTTGCCTATCACCTACCTACGGCCCTGGTCCAAAACATTTGGTGTCTCGATTTATCAGAGATATCCGACAACACTAATGGTCAGTGAAAGACACCTCTCCAGTGCAAAGTTTTTTTTTTTTATCTTTTTGTATAATAAAGATTGTTTTCATTTCTTTTATAAGATATTGTGGAGAGAAGAAACGCCGTTCCATAAACCTTTAATCTAATTATTCAAATCCGTGGAATATGAGACCTATTTTTTTATTCTTTTTGTGAATATTCCGTTTTTTAAGTAATGATCTAACACGTATTCTTTGTACACACACACACACAACAAGTCTCAAGGTTAATTGTAGATGTTGCAGGAGAACACAATTTCCATTCTCAGTGTAATTCTATTATTTAATCATATGCTTGAATAACAGAATTATAATAAGAATGGAATTTGTGTTAATCAACGGAAGGTATACTTTTACATTTTCTCCCTCTCCGCTCCAAACTAGATTTAACAAACATCAATTCGCAGGGATTAGCTAATTTAGGTTAACATTTAAGCGTGTATTCCGAATAAAACCCCTTATTTTCAGATTTACTTTTAAAATCGTTTTTGCTCTCAAATGCACCAAACTTTCAAAATTTTTTGTTTGGAAACTACATTATGTGCTGTGTTGGTCGATTTTTTGGTAAATGTAGAAAATATTGCAAAAAATGCAGTCAAAGTTGCCAATTGGAACAGAAATTTCCGAACCTGGAGATGAAAATGATGAAATTGAGAAAATAATTGTTCATAAATCGAATTCTATATGAATTGAGTGAAAATTGATATTCCACGGCACTTTGTACATCACTTCAAAAATCTCCCTAGGAAGTTTCGTGTTTCTAATTCAATTTATATTCAGTTTTAAAAATAGTTAAGCCATTAAACATTATTCAATAATTTTAACCGTTGTAAGTATTTGAAAGTTTTAATTAGTTCGACATCGTAAATATCCAAACAATAATCTGAATTCTGAATACAACAAAGTTTAAGAAAAGTAACCATTTCAAATTTCAAACATGAAAAAAAATGTAATTTAACAAATTACCAGGGTCGGACTGGGCCAGGGTAAAGGGCGCAGACCTTGGATTTTCAGAGGGCGCAAAAAGAACCCGCGTCAGTTTTAATTGCTTGTGTTGTACCTGTAGCTTAATAAGATTTAACGCACTCGCGTAGTCACTTCGATCAAATAAAAAGACCCATACGCTAGTGCTAATCATACGGAAGAAATTTATAAAGATATCTCGATTGCATTTCAATATTTTTTTTTTTTTTTTTTTTTTTTATTATTATTATTGATAGTTGATATTGATATAATTTTACTGTTTTGAGTTTGTTAACAGATATTTTAATGTGTACACTATTATTTTCGGAACCGATTTGGAAAGTAAAAGCATCCTCATAGAAAATATCTGTAATCAAAATTGAAAAGGTAAAAAAAAAATGGCCTGCATACAGATCGATCTCTGCGATCTATTGCAAAAGAAAATCATTTAAAAATATTGAAAAGCAACCGAAATATCTTTATAAGTTTCTTCCATAGGATTAGTATTAGCGAACCGATCTTTTCTTTTAACTGAAGTAGCCTCTTAAATATGAAGCTGGCTTAATTTCTGAATCTAAATAGTAGATTTCTTCTATTTCTCCGTGCCTGTTTAAAGTTCCATAAAAGCTACAGAACTTTACGCAGTGTTCTGAAACTAATCGTTTAACATCTAACAGTTTCAGCAAATTGAATACAGATTTGCTTGTAGGTTAGGGGTTTTTGGTTGTATTATTTTCCCAAAAGGTCATTAAGACGAAAAAAATTATTCCCCCCCCGCTCCGAATAATTCTCTTGGAAATGACTGTATGAAAAAGACATAGGTAAAACTGATTGAAAATATCGACTATTAAATGCTATTTATACATTTTACTTTTGAACTCCTTGTCCTCACCAGTGGTCGAGAGATTCCGCGCTCGAAACTGGTTGACGGGAGGTGCTAGGTTCGAGCCCAGTCGCGCCCGTCGGTTTAATTGTTCGGAGTTTCCTGTGGTTTTATTCGAACGTTGGATTTCCTTGCGTAAATAACGATTAGGTTCCCTTCGAAAGACCACCGCGGAGGACATCCCCACTCTTAGGGCCTATACAAAACCAACTTTGGAGATTGTCTACACATTAAAAAGTGCCATGAACATTGCATTTAAAATTATATCACATGTGTTTGACGCCTTATTAGAGTCTCTTACCATCCTAAAAACATACATAGTAGTATAAGTAATTTTCTTAAATTTTAATAAAATTATAAAACAAAAAGTGATCCATAAACATCGGAAAAGAAAATGAAGATCTTACAAGAAAAAGCATCAAAAACATTCAATTAGTCACCAGTAAAATTATACAGAAAATTTAAATTTATAATAATATTAATAATAATAAAAAAAATGGTCCCTCTTAAATTAATGAAGGCAAAAATTTTCTCTATCTCGAAAACTAATTATTCGAATGAACTGTAAACTTTCAGATCGATGTTTTTGACAATTATGGTTCATTGTATTAAAAAATTAATGTATGTCAGAATCCACAATTTTATTATTTTTTTAATATTAATTAATTTAAAAAAGTATTTGAACAGAGAAATTAGTCTGTAATATGTGTAGATATATTCGGTGTATCCGTTTAATAAGTTAATATAAAATTGAATCAGATGATTTTTATAACCATGTAAATTAATGTTTCTGAAATGGGTTTACTTTAGCGTTCTTAAATTTATACTTTAGTAATTCTATGAAGATTTTTAAAAATGTGGATAACTTTTCCTGACTGGACCAATAAACTCAAATAAGATGACAAAACTGGGCGTTTCTGTTTGAAAATTCAAAGTTGGTACAACTTTTAAATGTTGTTAAATTTATAAACATAATTTATACTTAACAATAATTAGCAGAGAATATTCAAAGTTTATATTTGCTTAGATTTTTTATGATTATTTTTAGCAGAAAAAGTAAGGGCCAATCACTTTCATTCCAATTATCATAGTCTAGGAGCCGACAACATAAAAACAAAATATCAAGCTAAAAAAAAAAAAAAAAAAAAAAAAACTTTATTTTATGGAAGAGAAGTAATAGGGGAATCTAATGATCCATGTCTACCGGAAGTGAAATGGTGCGTAACCCAAAAATTTGTACTACCAGTGGTTTATTCGTAAGTTTAGCATTGTGTTTGCCGTACAATCATTTCATACCTTTGATTGTTAGCCTACGTGTAAATCACTAGTGGTATTTGTAATTTTTGGCTTATGAAGCCCTTCGCTTCCGGCAAACATGGATCATTAGATTCCCCTATTACTTCTCTTTCATAAAAAATAAAGTTTTTTTTTTCTTGTGTTCGATGGCTTAAGTTTTTGTGCTGTCAGCTCTTGGATTATCATCAATGTCGCACAGAAAATTAGTAGAAAATTAACAAGATTTTTTTGCACGTGGCGCCAAATAATGTTGCAGTTAAGGGCTTCAACTTTGTTTTTATCTCTTTAATGTAATAAGAATTAGTCATCAATCAGTTAAAAATGAAATAAATTTTATTTGTTACAATCTGAACAGCAATTTCTTTTGCAAATCCGATACCTTGTGGGAAAAGAAATTTTCTACCCTAAAATTTTTTTATGCATCCATAAAATAATTTATATTAGATCTTTATAAAACTAGTATATAAAAAATCAGCCTTATTTGTTTTAAATCATTAAAATCATTTTTTTTAATTTACTCTTCTGTGCACGCTCTTTGCAATATTTGTAAAATTTTTATTATAATTAGAGATCAAGGGAAATATATGTTTCGAAAATGGAGAGAAATGCCCCAAAGATTGCATTCCTAAAACATGCAAAATCCTGTGACCATTTTTTTTTTTTTTTTTTTTTTTTTTTTTTTATTACAATAATTTCTTATTATGACCATCACTTTATTTAATGGTAGATTTTTTCGTGATTAAATTGAACTTTTTAAAATTACATACTAAATTATTATAATTTAAATTACATACTAGAAACTCCTAAAAGTTATTTAACCATGGGAAGTGTATCATTAAATTAAACGAAGATTACTAATTTGGGAATTTTGATTACTATTTTGGGAATAAAAATATGCTAGCCGCGTTGGATTCCAAAATTTGCAAGATTGTAATCTAGAAGGGTCATCAAGTTTCTATTCCTCGAAGAGTAAAATATTGTTTTCCAATCAACAACAAAATCCACACTTTTTTTTGCCTTCTGATACTCATTTCTTTCTTTTCTTAAGTTTTTTCAAAAAGAATTGTTTTAATTATAGGTGCATTAAAGACTGGATTTAAAAAGATGGACAAGGTACAGGACAGAAAAAATGCATAATATTTGGTTAAAATCTAAGCGATATCATTCATTAAAACGATAAAAAAAAATCCAACTGAGGGTGTCATAACTAGATTTTCCTGGGCTAATGTTTTCTCTTCAATTGCATGCAAAGATGCCTACGTTGGTTTCCGACCCTGGAATTATTTCGGTATATATTTAATTTATTTGTTATGATAAAAAAAAAATACCTCTCTTGTGTGTCTGTTGAATGATTATTATTCTCTAACGAATTCTCGAAATTTAGTACACTAATCAGAATTCATATGTACACTGTAAAAAAAGTTCAAGAGGTTACTAAAAATTTTTTAGTAAATTTGTATTCCACAGAATTTTTTAGTAACCATTACAAACTTTTTTTTTGCAAGTGAAACAAGCATTTATTTTGTAAACCGAACAAAAGAATTTTTTGTATAACTAACTTAAAAATTTTTAGTATGAGCCACCAAGCAAATTTTAGTAATAGCTCCAAAATTATTTTTAATAACCATTACGTGCGCCCGAAGGGCAGGAGCTTCCTTCGAGCTGCATTCAGACTTCTGACGCGGAAGATTTTCGGCAAAACTGCAACAGATGGCAGCACCAAACATTGCTAACTGCTCCGACAGGATTTTCATAATCCCTTTACTAACGAGTACTTACACTACATACATTCGGGGCGTATTTGGCGGTGGCCAGTATCGAACCTGCGACCTTTTAGTCTGGAGTCCGTTACTATAACCACTATGCTATCAAGGCCACACCAAGTGAGTTTTAGTAATAGTTATTAAAAATATAAAACTATTAACTCTCTTCGTTGCTAACTTTTTTCTAGTAATTCTTACAGATTTTCTTGTAACCGACTAAGATTACTAAAAATTTTTTAGTAATTACAAGGATCACTAAAGTTTTTTTAGTAGATCGACCCTTTTTTTTTTACAGTGTATAACGAACGAAAAAAATATTGGTGAGACTAAGACACTCAGGGGCGCAAAGTTTTCCCTGGAGGAGGGCGCACCGGCCCTCGGGCCGATGGGCCGGCGGGCCAGTCCGAGCCTGCAAATTACAACCGTTTAGAAATTGATTTTTTTCAAAAACTAAAAATTTAAGACTTATAAATAAATACATTTTTCCAAACCAAGATATGTTTATATACAGTTAAAGTTAAATAAAGATGAAACATCTCGTTCAATTTCTTTTATAATTATATCTACCCTATCTATAATATACAGAACAAATATATCTGAGCATTTTTATGAATAACAAGATAACAACACTTACAATTTTTAAATGAAATTTCAAGTTTACAATTTTTGGTACTCCCAATTTTTAAACTTCTAAACATCTCATCTTTTCAATTTTTACCCCCATCGTATGGGAGAAAAAATATACTTTTAAATGCAATTTGTTTGAAAGCTGTATTTGAGTTTGTTTTTGAGTTATTATTATTTTGTAGTTTTTAATATTTTTCTTGTCATCATGGAAACAGTATTCCAAAAATGTGGACATCACAAGAATTCAGATATATGGCTCAGATTTCAGATGCATTCGGCTCTTGTTAATTCGAACTCGTCGGAGCCACAAGTAATGTTCGAATTATCCGAAGTTCGAATTATGGAAAGTATGAAATGAAAACATGCTTAATACGGTGCTATTATACAAAGAAACTAATGTTATAGTATTTTTTAAATTTATTTTGTCCGTTATCATTCGAGTATGACTTAATATTAAATTAGAATATATAAGTACAAACTAATTAAAAGATTAGAAACAAGCACAATCGAAGAAAAATTTAAAGCGTCACTGATGAATAGACGAAGCACTAAGAAAGTGGATATCAAATGCATTCGATTATATTACTCGTTCGGAACAATTTTCACAAAAATAGAAGAAAGAAAGTTATTCAAATGATCTGAAATCCGTGAGAAAGAAAAGAAAAAAGAAAAATCGGAATTCTCGTTAGTTCGAATTAAACGAAGTCAAGAGAAAATGAGTTCGAATTAATGAACATTTTAAACATTTGCCTTTGAAAATTTCGAGACTTCGTGTTTAGTTCGAACTAAGCGAAGATTCGAATTATCCGATTTCTACCTAACGAGAGTCGACTATATATCTTTTCTCGACCGAGAACAACAACAACTTTCCACAAGGTTAGAAAAGGAAAAAAAAAAAAAAAAACCTGAAGTATATATTTGTCTTTGGCCTCATATTTTTGAATAAAATAAACAAAGAACCCACTCGTCTGATTGGGCTTAAAAACCAAGTTAATTGAATGCATCCTGTCTGACTCAAAATATTAAAAAGAATCCAGGAATAAAGCCTGTAATTACGGAGCTCGAGGGCTCTGAGGATCTCAATGACAACGGATCATGATAATGATTTTATCATGAATTTATTTACTCTTTAACAGTGAAACTGAACAGTATAAAACTCGACACTCTACTAGGATTTAAAAAAAAAAAATCTTTTAGATCCAAAGGAATATCAAATTAGATAGTTAATTCGATTTCATACTTAACAAGAACGAAAAATCATGCGTACAGCATAGATGGTGAAACACGTTTCAACACAATCAGAGTAGAATCAGCGTTGAATTCAGGAGGTGACCCAGGGTTGGGGGGGGGGGTAATCCCCCCCCGGTGCAATGAAATGTCTCCTCCTCCAGAAAATTTAAGATTTTGTGTTTTTAAGGGTAAAAAATTGCAATCCCCTCCTTCGGAACTCTATATTGCCCCCCCCCACCCCCCGGAACCACAAAAGTCTCTTTCGGAGAAAAGTGTCTGAATTTAACACTATTCAGAATACTACAGCTAAAGTTCACAGTTTATTAAGGTGGAAGAGGCTTTCGAAAAGAAAAAAATTTGGAAAACGTATAATCCATATGAAAACCCAATTTATGTTATTACTATGAATAATCGGAAAAGTATGTGATTACATTTTCAGTCAATACGGAAACAGTAGGACTCCATCTTAAATCGGACATCATCACCATAGCAACGTAAAATCATGACCTATCACTTGATATCCTCGAATGAATTACATATGATAAGATTTAATAAAATATTGGCAACCTAGAATCATAACCGATCATGGGATATCATTGAATTAATGACGTATGATTGAATTTAATAAAATGAAAAATCTTGTATCAATATCTTTTCAACATTTTATTTAATTTTCATAAAATTTGAAACGACTCGTCAAAATTCTGCAATCCGCAATTTGAATGCTTTTGCTGCATTAGTTTTCACAGGGTTATTGAAAAGATCTTCCTTTTTCAATTTGTTGACGGTCCCCTAGGAATTTCGGGAAAAAAAATCTTCACGAAAATGTATGACCTGTACTATTATGTTTACACACTTAAAGTTTCAGGATAATTTCTGATGTATTTTTCTAGATATCTAACAAAATGTCTAAAATCGCAAGTGGCCGATCACTTTTCGCCATATAATGTAGTATATGTACCATGTATGGTATAGTAGCATAAGTATACCACGGTAAACTATGAAGTTCTGTTATAATATATTCTGAATGCGTTGGAAAGTGTTTCATAAATTATGCTGTACGCATAATTTTTCGTTATTTTTGTGACACTATACCTGACAACACTATTCATGATCCCTTAAAACTCCTCTACATATACCATTGGCAATATACAATCAATATGCAAATCAGCCATTGACCTTATCTCGTCTCTGACCTAACTGTTTTAAAACGTTCTCTGCATTTTTCGCATTTAATATGCCTGGCCAATTCGTGTAAAATTGGAATGCTAAAAAAAAAATAAGAATGGATAAGTTAAGAATGGGAAAACGTATTTGGACAGACGCCAAGAGGAAAGGAGAAAAGACATTTTAGCACCAGTGGTCACGACATTTATATTATTCAAAAACGGAATAGAAGGGGGAAAAAACGACAAACACAATTCAAAGCGGATGATATGACTCGAATCAATTACTAAGCCGCGTGTGTCATTCACATTTGACTTCATCGATTCAGTGTTTAGCTCACAGGCTATTCAAAGCCTAGGAGTTAATGTTCCCGCAGGCTCTGCGTGTATGTATGTACGTATGTATGTACGTAAGGTGATAACTCTTGATAGAAATATCCGATTTGCTTCAAACTTTGGATGTAGGTTTATTCTGATAAGGCGCTTCCCTGATTGATTTTTAAAGCGATAACTCTTCATAGAAATATCCGATTTGCTTCAAACTTTGGATGTAAGTTTATTCTGATAAGGTACTTCAATGATTGGTTTCGGGTGTTCATTAGTTAAATATAAAGGGAGAGAACCAGGGATTGATTTCCCCTTAATCCAGATAAATGGGTTTTACATGCGGAAATGTCCGATTTGCTACAAGTTTCGTAGACAGCTTTATTCTGATAAGGCGCTTCCTTAAATAGTTTTGAGGGCTCATTGCTCAAGTATAAAGCGGGGAATGGAGGTTAATCCTCCCTTAATTTAAAAAAATGGGTTTTTCATGGAGAAATATTCAATTTGCTTCATATTTTGTATACAATTTCATTCTGATAAGGTGTTTTTCTGATTTGTTTTGGTAGTTCATTGACTAAATATAAAGGGGGGGGGGGCTAATGCCTCCCTTAATTTGCTTTTCGAGCGGCATTATTCTATCAAAAAGTAAAGATGCAATATACAAATAGTGTAAGTGGCCTGTGAACTCAATGCTACCAGTTAATAAGGTGGTACTATTTTTATTAGACTTTTTAGGTGCGTTCGTAATTATGTAAATACGTAGCACCTATTGTTGTCGCTCAGTCCGTCCATCCGTCCGTCTGTCTGTCTGTCCGCATATAACAACGCAGAAACTACCCAATCGAATCGTTTAAAATTTAAAAACATAATTAACACGTAATTTTGTCGAGTCATTTCAAATTTTATGAAAATCGGATGGATAGATCAATTACAGGGACGATCAAAAGGATTCCGTTACATTACGGTCAATGGGGAAAAAAGTTTCAAATGCGTTTTAATCGTTTGAAATTTAAAACATATAATTATTGCGTAATTTTGTCGAGTCATTTTAAATGTTATGAAAATCGAATGCATAGATCAATTACAGGGACAATCAAAAGGATTTTGTTACATTACGGTCAATGGGGGAAAAAGTTTCAAATGCATTTTAATCGTTTGAAATTTAAAACATATAATTATTGCGTAATTTTGTCGAGTCATTTTAAATGTTATGAAAATCGAATGCATAGATCAATTACAGGGACAATCAAAAGGATTCTGTTACATTACGGTCAATGGGGGAAAAAGTTTCAAATGCATTTAAATCGTTTGAAAATTAAAACATATAATTATTACGTAATTTTGGCGAGTCATTTCAAATGTTATGAAATTCGGATGCATAGATCATGTACAGGGACAATCAAAAGTATTCCATTACATTACGGTCAATGGGAAAAAAGTTTCGAATGCGTTTTAATGATATTCCACTCATTCGAATATAATAGAATTTGCATGAATCCATGAAATATGTACTAAAATATGCATTCTGTACAATCTGTGATGCAAAGAATTTTTGTTATTAAATTACAGGGCCACACAAAAGTATTCCACTACATAATGCTATACGGGGAAACATTGTTTGTGGCGTGTTTTAATTATATTCAACTATTTCACATTTTATGAATAAGATATACGTTGCTGAGGTGTAATAAAAATTACTTCCTGCATATTTACAGAAACACAAAGATTTCGACTACTATACTGTATCCGAAGTACTCTCTATACTATATCAGCAAGATCTGAATATTTTTAAAACTTCGTTATCGTACGAACGCACCTCATTTGCTACGTTCACGTGCAATTTCCAACTTGTTTTTTCTTTTTTTTTTACAAGCAATTTAAGAATACTGCAAGCAAATAAAATACTGTCATAATTAGCGTTTTGAATAGAATTTCCGGAAGCGATAGCATGGGAAGGGAGAAAAACCTGTAATCATTTGAGAAACTATTACATCTCAACAAGGTTATACAAGTATTTTATTTACCAAAAAAGAAAAACGCTATTCGATTCCAAATTCCTTCAATAATTAGACTTATAACTTTTATACTTTTACAATTTAAAATTCATCTGAAAATGTGTCAAACTTTCACATTATTGAGAAATTAATTTAAAAACCATCAAGGAGTATATATCTAAAGATTAAGCTATATTAAGTTCTTTATCGCTGTTAATAATTTTATAAATCATGTTTTCTGCCCTACAGATCTTAGGAACAGTTAAGTCTAGTTCCGGTTCGGCCAGTCTGTATGTAGAAAAATAATGCAAGCTTGATCTTGGCCCGGCATGAGTCAGCTAAAAAAAATATTACACTTAAAACGGGTTACACACAATGTAACTCTCCGATGCCGATCTCTACACTGTATATTTTTATATTGATGCTGTCAAACTAGTATGGCTCGCGATGCACGTTTATACTTATTTTCGTTAAAACCATTTTCGTTGAAAATAGCTCATATTTTATTGTTTCTGCTTAAATCTTCAGAACAGGCCGGCAGCTCCGAAATTTTTTTTATCGGCCCGTTCAATTTTTTTTGCCGGCCTGGCCGTGCCCGTTTTTGTTGTTTGTCGCCCTAGCCTGTTGAAAAAACTATTCTAAATCTGCCGGCCCGACCCGGCCCGTTTGAAAATTCGAAAAGATTTCGCCGGCCCACGGGCCGGGCCCTTGCAGACCTCTGCAGTACATGGCAGCTCCATTTATACGATGGTGGAGAATCATTTTTAATCATTGTTAAAAAGAAAAAATAATTAATTTACACAAACTTATAAAGTCAGTGATTTTTTTTCATCCACTAAGTAACTCGTTTTTTGTCATCATTAACTCAATGTGTCTATGAGGCCAATTATCTAACTTGGGATATAGCAGGCCCTAATGGGAAGAGGGATTTCCCTCCGTGGGAGTCTTTCTAAGGGAACTTAACCCGTATTTACGCAAGGAAATTCATGGCTTAAAAAAAAAAAAAAAAAAAAAAAAAAAAAAAAAAAAAAAAAAAACACCACGGAAAACTCCGAACGGTTAGGCCGACGACCGCGGTTGGGTTTGAACCCAGTACCTGCCGTTTACCAGTTTCGGAGGCAGAACCTCTCGGTTACTGGCGGGACCATGTGTGTAGAAAAAGCCTTTTTGTTGCTAGGATATTACAGTCGTAGTTTTTATTTAAAGAGTCTGATGTACATTAACTGTGAATTTTAAATTAAGCTATTAAAAATAACAGAACCTGTTCACCACTTAACCTTGGATAAAGCTGACATTAGCAGATGTTCCCGCACTTTACGTAACTCGATGACGTTGTCATATTGAATTTTACATTATAACGTCATTTTTTTGTTATAAATTTTAGGCTGCCGAGGGTTTGAAATGAAAAAAACTTCTTTAAACACCATAAAATAAGTTAACTGCGCAAGGCCTTTCGAAAGAACTTAGTCTTTCTTCGTCAGGCGCAAAAAAGACGTGCGTCCACAATGAATGTAGCGGCACGACAAGTCCGCTGAGTCGTGCCGCTACATTCATTGTGGACGCACGTCTTTTTTGCGCCTGACGAAGAAAGACTAAGTTCTTTCGAAAGGCCTTGCGCAGTTAACTTATTTTATGGTGTTTAAAGAAGTTTTTTTTCATTTCAATTGTGTATAACACCAGCTTCAATTTCATACATTGCCGAGGGTTTGTACCAGGATATGCGCAGGCAGACCGAAATATTCTTAAATACCTTATTTTAGCTTTAATTTGGCACCAATTTCATCCCGTAACTCGATGACGTGAAAGTGACGCCAAAATGGCGAGTTGGCGCCCGTTCTTACTTATATCTTACCAAGAAATGACGAGGCAGACCAGTCATTCCTTAATCTACACCTAATAATCTTGTCCTACATCATGATTTCATCCCGTAACTCGATGACGTTTTCATATTGAATTTTACATTATAACGTCATTTTTTTGTTATAAATTTCAGTCTGCCGAGGGTTTGCACCAGGATATGCGCAGGCAGACCGAAATATTCTTAAAATACTTTATTTTAGCTTTAATTTGGCACCAATTTCATCCCGTAACTCGATGACGTGAAAGTGACGCCAAAATGGCCAGTTGGCGCTCTCTGTTACTCATATCGTACCAAGAAATGACGAGGCGGACCAGTCATTCCTTAATCTATACCTAATAATCTTGTCCTACATCATGATTTCATCCCGTAACTCGATGACATAGTCATTTGTATCGCCGCCGCCCGCTCTAATAGATAAAAAAAAATCATATTGAGAAAAATTATCTTCATAAATTTAAGCGTATTCAAAAATAAAAGCCACATGTTTCCATAGCAACAAAATCTAATCGACAATTCTCAAATGGACTTTGAGCAGGAAACAAATTTAATTAATTTAAGTTATGAATTTCGTTTTAAATCTCAAATTTTGATGATCGAATTTGAATATAAATACATATAAATATCTATATAACGAAACTATACTTAAAACAAATTAAAACTTATAAAACTAAAGTTATTTAAATTAAATTTATTAAAAGAATTTCAACATGAAACTTTTTTTTCTTGGAGTATATTTGACACAAAGTATTTTTTTTTTCTTTTTGAAATTACATTTCTTCGCTAACCAGCAATAAATCGCCAAATAACAAAATTTTCGTTTTTTTTTTTACGGATTCTGAATGGAGGTTCCGCCGAAATTTTTTTATAAACGTATATATCCACACGAGAAGAACATTCTGTAATTTTTTCAGATTTTTCGGGGTATGCGCGTATGGAGACCTTCCTTGTGAGTTTCTATAAAACTAGTTATAGTACGAACTAGTTTTATAGAAGCCACTTTTGACTCATTTGCCACTTTTGACTTACAGTTTTTCACTTGCTAATACTTTCCAACATAGTAGAAAAGTGTTTATGAATTCCGTTAGTCTGTCTTTTTACCATCTGTCCGTACTCTAACTGACATAAATAGCCTAAAATTACCATGTAGCTAATATAAGTTAATGAAGATTGTAATGGCATGTTCTGTAACCAAAACGAAGTGTGTAAAATTTGCAGTTCATTTACAGCATTCAAAAGAATTAAGTTACATTATGGTCGATTAGAGATATCGTTTCAGTATACTTTAATGATATTACACTATTTCAAACATATTTAAAATGATATAAAAGACTTTCTAAAATTCGCTCATCATTGAAGATGTAAACAGTAAAATGTTCAGTCCAGATGTAGGGATAAAATTACAGACTTTTTTATACCCTTCCGTATCTACTTAGCATTAATATGATTGAAATCGTGCTTTTTCATGAAGAAAGTATACATTAATTTCTGATAAAAATTAAGAAAATTCTGATATCACCGATGATTGCAATCTTTTTATCAAATGTATTTGTGTAACAGTCAAGTTTTTTATATTATTATTATGTTTAGCTAAATTTGCAAAAAACTTCCCTAATTTATGGTTTTGATGCAAATTAGTAAGGTATCTTTATGAGGCAAGTTTCTTTAAATATTATACATCTCATATTTATTATGCATATTTAATTATACATTATCAATTATTTGTTTGACTTTATTTTTAATAATTTAATACGTTTAAAAATTATCTTTATTATTTTAGTTTATTACTTTACTTTATTATTTTAACATTTTACTGTATTGTGAGTATTCATTATAACTTCTATTGCATTATTAAATTTAAATTATGATTTAAACTAGTCAGATATTACAATTCTTAAACTTTCTTCTATCTCAAGCATGTTAATACTTCAAAATTCACTATCATAATGCCAAAACTAAATGGCACTCTACGTCCATCATGTGAATTTTAATAATATAAAAAATTCTGTGCATTAGTTATTGAGATATGACTATCTCTAAAATCCCGTAAATCATGCATAAAGCAACATAGCATGCTACTGGTTGAATGATTTATACAAAATCTAATCAGCACTAATTTATATCGGAGAATAATTGAATGTAATTTTTTATCGAATTATTCAGAAAGAGCACTCACAAAATTTGTGTCACATTAGAGGTCTGCACGGGCTGCATTTTCAGAAAGAATCACGTTTTGAGCACCAGCCTTGGCGAGTTGGCGAAAGCGAGAACGTTCAGCTAGCTGCATCGCCAAACGCCAATCGTCGTTTTGTTTTGATTTTCAAATCCGAGATCATTTTAATCTGAAAAAGCTCTTCGTTTTAAACTGTTTTAATTGTAAACAACGGTGAATAACATTTCCTCATATTATATTCTTTGCTTGATAACATTCACGGAAAAACAAATGAACAATAAGCACGATCTCTTTGCAGAAGGAAGGGTTGCTATTCGCTAGGCGTTTGATGTCACAAAGAAGAAAGGGTGCATAGCATTGACTTCATCTCCGCGCCAATCGTTGTTCTGGTGGTAAGGTGCTCAAAACGTGATTCTTTCTGAAAATGCGCACGGGCTCGGGCCGGCGGAATTGTTCTAAAATTTTTTACGGGCCGGGCCGGCAGAATTAGAATAATTTTTGCAACGGGCCTACCGGCCCGTTTTAAGGATTTCAGCAAAACGATAAAATATCAGCTATTTTCATTGAATATGGCTTTAACGAGAATAAGTATAAACGTGCATCATGAGTAGATATTAGTTTGACAACATCAATACAGAAATATAACTAGTACAGTTTAGATATCGGCATAAGTCAGTTACTTTGTCTGACCCGGGCTGAATTTTTTTTAAGATTACTCGTGCTGGGCCGAGATGAGGCTTGCAATGTTTTTCTACATATAGACGAGAAGGGCCAGAACTAAACTTAATTGTTCTCAAGATGTGTAGGGTGGACTACATGGTTTGTAAAATTAATAGCGATAAAGAACTTATGTTAACGTAATCTTTGGATATACGTATACTTCATCGTGGTTCTTAAATTCACTTCTCAACAGCGCGAAAGTTTGACACATTTTCTGACTAATTTTTGATTGTAAACGTATAAAATTGACAAGCCTGACTATTGGAGATATTTGGAATCGAATAGCGTTTTTCAATTTTAATAAGATACTTGCATAACCTTGTTAAGTATAAGAACTTCTTGTCAAATAGTTGCAGATTTTTCTTCCTTTCCAAGCAGTCGATTCCGGAAATTCTATTCAAAACGTTAACTTTGAGATTATTTTTTTAAATTGCTTGTATCAAAAAATGGATAACGCCATTCGATTACATAGTTTCTCAAGAAAAACACCTGCTAATCTTATGAGTTAAATCAGAAATGTATCAAGAAGTAGAGCCTTAGGATTGGGAATCTATAATAGAATGATCTAGAAATATTTTCATAAATCTACTTTTATTATACATCTACAAAAGTTGCACTGTTTTTAACTTTCCTTTTTTTCTAAACCATAATTATTTCTTAATTAATCTTTATTTGAACGTTGAAAGTCTAAGAATCTAAGTAATCATTAATGTTGCTAATGTGTATTTCATGTAAAATATACGATAACATCATTCCATAGATATGTATGCAGTATTCTTTAAAAGAATCTTAACTACATGAGAAAAATCTGAATTTTTTAGAAATAGAAAAAATTGTGAGGGCCAGAACGGGCCTAGAAAGGAAAAATATAAACGGGCCGAGCCGGGCTTGAAAACTTTCCTACGGGCCGAGCCTGGATTACTGGCACGAGCCTGGAAATTCCGGCCCGTGCAGACCTCTATGTCATATACAGACAGACAGACATTTTGTAAAAACATGTTTTTCAGGTTTTCTAACCCTTAAAACGTTTAAATCCTTTGGAAACCGGAATTCGAAAAATTTCACGAATCCAATACTTTTTTCCTTTTAAAAATAGAAGAAAGTAAAAATATCAACAAAGCAATGATAAAAAATCCGCCCAAATTGTATGGATTTAAGGGAGACTACCGCATATATCATTAAAGTACATTACAAAAGGCTTACAATAGCATAAAATATACATTGTATTCATCGTTTATTTAAAGAGATACACAAACTAATTTTATTACAAAACTGTCTAAGAATTCAGTAATGCCTAGAAGTGCAATTATCAACAAGATATTTATTATAATAATTAATATTCAAATTAATTGTTAATATCATGATCACAGAATTAACAATTGTTTTATATAGAAGGAGATGTTGTGCATTGGCCGAGCTTTTCGTTTTCGCATGTATATTTGGTTTGCCTCGTTTGGTCCAGTATGTGGCCACTGGAGTGGGTAAAGTCCTCTACACAAAAGGCATAATATATAGAAGAATTTTGTACTTAACCCTGTCAGATCTGGTGTACTGTCTGGTGTACATGACTTTCAATTGAGTATTATTTTGTTTTAAGAAAAACCTCGGCTACTATCTACATGTAGAAATGTTAATATATGTTTAGGTATTTACTATATGAGGACCCCAGAAGGCAAGGTGTATAAGTGACAAAATTGAAAAAATTGAGTTAAGTGCACAGGGTATCTGGAAATATGCTTTTTTCATTTCAGGTAAAGAAATATAGGTCATTTTCTGATTATTTGGTGAGTTATAAAGATAAACCACTTTTTTCGAAAAACAAACAATATTGATTAATTATACATTTAAAGAAAATTGTACTCCATTTTTTTAACAGTTATTGAAATGAGAGTTCAAAGATTAGAATGCAACAAGCAGATGTCTCCTATTTCAATTTAGACAATTGTTATTGATGTTCCAATGTAACATCAATTATCTTTAAACTCAATTTACTCCAAATCGACATTTTGTCACTTGTACCCCTTGGCTTCTGAGGTCGTCATATAACATCATTCATGTTTAGGCCTTTAGTAATAATAATAATAATTATTATTTTCTTAATTCTGTTGGCACCGTTTGCGATTCTTTTCTTGTAAACATAATTTTAATTTAAAATAAAAGTTACTTTTCTGAAAGAATCATGCATAATAAAGTGCAAAAAAGTATTAGAAAATTGTAATATAATTAGTTAAATCTTATTGGAATACAATATTTTCCAAACATCTCCAAAAATTCTTCCTAAGCTTATTGTCATATGAATATTTATTGAATAGTACTAAAATAGCAACATTCGTTATCTTGCAGACATTGAGATATTTGTTAAGCACTATCTAATCTATTTGGATTGCTAGTGTTAAAGTTATTAACGTAAAAGTAATTTTTTCTTAAAATTGAAAAAAAATTCGGACCCGAAAGGGTTAAATGCCGAGAAATATCTATATTATAGAGGCCAAACGTATCTGTGCGTAACGCGTACGTCATTTTGCGCATGGCAACACTTTCAAATTTTAATTGAATTTCGGTATTGCAATTTTTGCTACTAAAAGTTTTTAAACTTCTTAATGTCGCATATTTTCTATTTTTACACCATCGTGTCGAAAAAAAAATTTACTTTTAAACGAAATTTGTTTGAAAGCTGTATCTTAATTTGTTTTTGAAATATTAATTTTTTTTATAGCTTTTAATACCTCTTTTCTAATCGTGGCAACAGGAGCACTCCATTTCTACTTTAAGCAAAGGAAAAAAAGGGAAAAAATTGAGTGCTGTATCTTTATGTTGCCATTTTCTCATTAAAAGGGAAAAAATTGAAATTTAAATATCTTCTGTTATAAAACCCGGTGAATTTTGACTTCATTTACAAAATTTGATTTACACGTAAAAGAATATCAACAGTTTAATAATTATTTCAGCTAATAGCATTGAGACTTCAAGTTTTGAATCCAAAATTATCAAATTAAAATGCTAATTTTTTTTTTAAAACGTGAATACAGTTAGTTGTGAAATGTGCATTCGTAAATTTTGATATGGTGAAAATGATGCCGGGTTTAGATTTCAAGGGAAAAAAAATTATATGATTGAGTCAAAGTTGAATAAATTTTGCTTTTTATCATTTTGGAATACTAGCATAAGAACCTTAATTGATAACTTTATCATAATAACATATCTTTATTATTTTTTACTGCTTACATGTACGATTAAAGTTTAATTTTAATGATTTCTAGAACTGCGTTTTATAGAAATAGTATTTTGTTAATTTGACGATAAATATCGTTTGTTTAAGAGTTAGACGTACCAATATAAAATGCATTTTTTAATATAACTAATCTTGTAGGTTTATCACAAGTCAATGAAACAGTTCCTTCTTAAACATCTTCTTTCGTCAAAATTTGACGGGTTCTATCTTGTAATTAATAACAATAAAAAATATATATAGGGTTTAAGCTGTCGTTGCCTTCCTCATATAATAAACGTTTTTACAGAAAAAATATAATCTTTGTTCCATCAGTAAACCATTGGCAACAATAGATTCTTTGTTAGTTATTTCGTTAAGTCCCAAATACATATTTTTTTCTGAGGTTTTAAAGATAAAAAAAAACTCTTTTCTGAATTGTGAGTCACTCGGTAGAGGGTATTGTATATTTTAGTTCGTAATTTTATGATATTTTAGTAGATTAAGAAACATTTGTCATGTTTTGGAGTGTATATCTAAAAATGTCTAATTACTTACCCATCATACGTAGTATAGGGTAAGTCTTGCAATCGTTTTGAAAATCGAAAAAAATTTTTTGACGGATTTACACGTTTTAGATAGTGGAGATTCCGAAAAACATATTTTTAGAAAAAAAAATTGCCGTCCGTCTGTCTGTCTGTCTGTCTGTAAACGCTCTATCTCCCGAACAAATTGAGATATAGACTTGAAATTTTGTATGTAGTTAGTATGTAAGAATGGGACGAACCCTATTTAATATCAGCAACCTCGATTATCCGGAACTATTTTTTTCGGACTCTCGAAAAATTCGTTCTGATGAAAGGTATATAAAAATTTTCGAATTTTTTTGTTCAAAGGAATGGACGTAAAAGGCAATAAAATAACACACATTTTGCATATAAAACGAAGTCGACCGGATTATTAGTTGCCGAGATATTTGTAATCTTTTTTTCCACATTCTTCGATTTTTCATGACCCTGTATTTCATTCAAATTTCAATTCAGAAGTATATTTTAATTGGAAATGAGACGCTTAATCCGACGCAGTTAATTGTTAGTTAATAGAATCATTATTTTTGGAGTTATAAGGATGTTTCTTTTACGCAGTTCGGTTCTACTTGAGTAGTTTGGCGTTTTATATAATTTGTCGAAATTGGTACATCAGCAGTTCTTTAATATAGCATTACTATGTATATTAACAATATTTAAATTTTGTTTATGAATTGCAATGCATTGTATAAATAGTTTCACATGTTATTTTCATATACATATCCATGATGGGTAAGTATTACGGTGGCCCCCAACGACTAGTTTTAAAGTGTATTTGCAGTTACCTGAAAACATTCGCAATGTGTTAAGCTATAACTTTGAAACACTAAACTTTTTATACGTTAACCTCTTTGCGACAAGCATCAACTACATATCTTTTATTTTATAGGCACCACTTTTTCTGAAATGAATTATTTAACCTCCGAAATTCTGCGATTACACAAGCTAAAATTTTCTGTACAAAAATACTGGTATCCAAATTTTAGCATTTCGCACAAACCTATACAGAACTTATACATGTGATTATGACTTGTATATGCACTAATGAAACATGTCTATAAGGAACCCTAAACTAAATAAAAAAATTTCGTGATCCTAATGGAAAAAATACACTGTTAAGAATCCAGTCCTAGTTTGAACCAAATTTTGGCGCTGAATAGTTGCCACTGTAAGATGGTGACATCTTGAACCAATATTTGGAGCCCCTGTTCAAGTGTAGTTCCAATAGTTGGAACGAGATTGAAATTAGAAGCTCCAAATGTTGATACGAGATTTTTGCCATCTTATGATACCAGATACTCAACACCAAAATTTGGCTCAAACTAGAACTGGAGCGTAGAATACTGTTAAACCAAGGGCGGATCTGGAGAGTCCTCAAGGGGGGGGGGGGGGCGATTTTAGAAATTTGGAAACTCCAGTCTGATGCACGGGTCGGAGCTCAATGCGGGTCGTGTTTCGTCTACTTTTTTGCTGTGGGTCGGGTTTGGGTCCGGTTGGCTTCCATTTTTTGCTAGTGGTCGGGTTAATTTCTACGTGAGTCGTGTTTGGGCCCGGTGGACTTCTACTCTTTGCTGCGGTTAGAGTTAATTTCTGATTTTTTACTTTTGGATCGGGTTTAAGTCTGGTCGACTACTACATTTTGTTGTTGGTCGGGTTGATTTTTTAGCAGTGCTTAGCACATTTGGGGCAGTTTGACATACAATTCTGATTTGGGGCAGTTTAGGATTTGGTTTTTACTTTACCGAGAAGGGTTCGGGTTCACCCGATTTTGATCCTTTGATAAAATTTTCGTTCTCTTTTGCAATCTTTGGACGAAATATGCGGCTTTTTCACGATCCTTTGAAGAAATTCGTGTTTTCTCTGCGATCATTTCACAAAATTTGATGTCCAGTTGGCTTCTATTTTTTGCTGCTGGTCGGGTTAATTTTTATTTTTTGTTGCTGGTCGGGTTAATTTTTATTTTTTGTTGTGGGTCGTGTTTGGATCCAGTTAATTTCAACTGTTTGGTGCGGGTAAGTTAATTTCTGATTTTTTTGCTTCGGGTCGGGTCTGGGTCCGGTTAACAACTATACTTTCCTATTGGTCGGGTTGACTTTTACTTTTTAGCTGCGCTTAGCGCATCGGGGCAGATTGTCAAACATTTCGGATTTGAATCAGTTACCGATTCGGTTTTTACTCTTGATGCTGACGGGGCGATCGCCCCATCGCCCCGCCTTAGATCCGCCATTGTGTTAAATTTGCTAAGACGGAGAAGTGTCATGAACGAATTTTTTCCTGCATCTTGAAATTCCATCTTATCAGGCTATAATTCTGCAAAAAATATTATAAAAACAACAATGTAATATTGTGGCAAGATGCGACTGGAATCCATTACAAATCAGGTGTCATTCACATTTGATTTCAGGTCTAGTCTCTCTGGCATTGTTGAATTGATATAGATCGCATTACAGAATTTTAATAAGGATTTAAAACTAGTATTATCTGTAAAGGTGAAAGCTGGAGAATATATGTACTCATTACTTACTCATGACTGATTAAACTTGCTCTCCAATTAATACGTCCTTTAAATTCTAAAATTAAATAATAAAAGTAATTTAGGTTATCCCGTCGACCAAAAATTCATCGCCAAACTTTACGATTAAATGCCAATTATGGATGATCGTGAATGTTGCATTCAATGACTTTAAATACGATACACATGTTTAAAATGCCATTAAGTGATTTTTATTTCGATTTTTTATTTGTATTTTTGTTAATATTCCATTAATTATTTGTTTTTTCGTTATTTAAGATGAAAGTTATGTCAATATGTTTAATTTGGCTATGAGTTTGGCGATTTGTATAATTTGGCGAAATTGGTCGACGGGATAACCTAGTAGTACCGTAATTTATATTAATTCAATCATTCATGATTTTCCCATTTACATGCATTAAGTTGTGAATGTGAATATTTAAATATTAAATTTTGCGAAAATAGAAAAAAACAAACTCAGTACTGAAGAATAGCATTTATTTTTGGTTAATTTTAATTCCAATGATGAATATGTTTGTTTAAGTAATAAGGGTTACTGTAATTAGTATTGCTGGCGAGGCACCCCATTATTATCTTACAAGGAAGGTCTCCATACGGGCATACTCAGAAAAATCTGAAAAAAATTACAGAATGTTCTTCTCATATAGTTATGTATGTTTATAAAAAAAATTTCGGCGGAACCTCCTTATAACATCCGTAAAAAAATAATAATAATTTCGTTTATTTGGCGATTTATCTCCGGTTGGCGAAAAAACGAAATTTTGAAAAATACGCTTCTACGCTTCGAATACTTTTTAAAGAAAAAACTTTCTATGTTCAATTTATTTAAATAAGTTTAGTTTAAGTAATTTTAGTTTTGCATTTTTACTTTACTTTAAGTGTAATTTTGTCATATACGTTTATATGTACTTATAACAAAATGAAATTAATATATTTTATGATTTAAAACACAATTTAAATTGATTAAAATTGTTCCAAATTGAAAAATACACTGTTAAAAATCTGCTGCATTTTGTTGCAACGCACTCGCTTGCTTGTATAGAAAACGGTTACTTGGCCGCGAAATGGAGCTTTCTCATTGGTTGGAATAGAGATATTATATACAAGCGGTGGAGTGCGTTGCAACAAAATGCAGCAGATTTTTAACAGCGTATTACGCGGTCAATACGCCGTGCTATGGAGCATTCTCATTGGTCAGAAGAGAGATATTCTATAAAAGTAGTGGAGTGACGTTGCAGTAAATGCTGCAGATTTTTAATAGTGAAGTCAATTAAAATCAGTTTTCAGATTCGTTAAAATCGTCTGCTTTTGGCGAGGAAATGCACTGCTTGCCAAATCCCGAGTCGCTTTTAGCTTTTCACGCCAATTATTCCAAACTATTTTATTTTTTTACATATCTAATAATGTAATTCCGCCGCTAATTTTCTCTGATCCTTTATTACCTACATGAGTAGTTTAATTCGTATTTTTTTCAAAAAATTCTGAGTATGCCCCCAATGGAGACCTTCCTTGTTAGATCTCCAAGGCACACATAAACATCTAACAAAAATTTAGATTCCGATTTGAAAGAGAAAATATGAAAGAAACCAGTGGCGCAGCCAGGGGGGTGGTTTTGGGGTTAAAACCCCTCCCAGAGCTAAGAAAGATCGCTATAACTGCCGCTTATATGAATCAAAACCAAACTTATATTTAAATGTTTTGGCGCATTTCAGAATCCGCCGCTTTATTGAATCAGATTTCACTTAATAAAGTGATTCAAATAAATGGCGAAAATTCTACTTAAAATTGTGAAAGTGCATATTACATGGATTAGTTAAAAAAATTGGTTATTTTAACTAAATCATTTTTCTGAGACGCATTATGCAAAAAAAATATGCTTTCCTGCCACACAGATGCTCTTTGAGTTACAGTGAATTAGAGATCTGCACGGGCCGAAATTTCCAGGCCCGGCCCGGCCCGAAAGTTAAAATTTCGGCCTGGGCCCGGCCCGGCCCGAACGAAAGAAATATTGGCCCGACCCAGCCCGGCCCGAAAGTTAAAATTTCAGCCCGAGCCCGGCCTGGCCCGAACGAAAAAAATAATGGCCCGACCCGGCCCGGCCCGAAAGTTAAAATTTCGGCCCGAGCTCGGCCCGGTCCGGACAAAAGTTTAAAATTCGGCCCGAACCCGGCCCGGATCGAGTGAATTTCTACAGAACATTGATCTTTAATCTTATGGAAGAGCTCTGACCAAAAAAAATTATATTAGTCTTTTTTTTCCATGTTTATAATCTCCATTTATGCAGAAGTGCCGTAGGCTGCGATATTTATGCTTTTAAATGAATCTTTGTTTGTTGTATGTAAATGTTTCAGTTATCACTAGTATTATTAATCCATATTCCCTGTAATGGAGACAAAAAATCGAAAAAGCGGTATATGGTAAAATTTCCAAAGACGAAATCGAATTTTGGAACGAAAAAAAAATGCATTCCCTTCTTAACAGATGTAAATGTTTAATATATTTTTTCTCCCGTATTGTTGTATTCATTTTGCATGGATGAACATTTTAAAAGAAACTTTCAGTTTTCAGTTAAAAAAAAAAAAAAAAAAAAAAAAATCCGTCATAATCATTTTTTTTTTTTTTTTTTTTTTTTTGTGTGTGTGTGTGTGTGTGTGTGTGTGTGTGTGTGTGTTTATTTCTATTTTAAAACGCCTAGTAATCTACTATTCTTTAAAAGGAATAAATTCTAATGTTTAATTGTAGAATAATGACGGCTTAAAAGTATATGCTTTTTTTGCAGAAATTTTTGGACAAAGCCAAATATTACTGATTTATAAAAAGTCGAGAAAAGGATTTTCATATAGGAACTGATTATTTTGGTCTATGAAAACTAGGAAGAATGGAATCAGTCGCGGCTTCGTACGGAAAAAAAAGTTAGCCCTAGCCCAGCCCGGCCCGAAAAGATTAGTGACTAGGCCCGGCCCGGCCCGAGTCTTCAGAAGTAAGGCCCGAGCCCGGCCTAGCCCGAATGCCATAATTGGAAATCGGCCCGAGCCCGGCCCGTGCAGACCTCTACAGTGAATATTCTAATTAGTACTGATTCTATTAACCGGCGATTTAAATAACCAGTAATCACCTTTATCAGAAACTCAACCCCCCCCCCCTCCCCCTAGAACCGAATTCTGGCTGCGCCACTGAAATAAACAACCAATATCAACGACTTTCGGGCTTTATTTATAGTACAGCATAGTGCTAAAACATTCCGCTTAACGACTATAAAATTCCAACACCAAATCAGAAGAACAAAAAGTTTAATAACTTAAATACTTTAAATAATAAAGCTGAATTTACATCCCAATTATCTCATTTATCCTTGTTCCCATATCCTCAAAAAACAAGCAAAAGAGAATAATAATAAGTAATAAACGATCCAATTCGCTACGTCTCTCCCGAACAAATTAATTACATTTTCTTATCAGAGAGCCGTTCTGCGAAGTGTTCCTTCCGGAATGAATTGCATTGTCTTTGATGTTTGATGGATGAATCTTTCTTTTGTTGCATCCTAACTTCCTGTTCGCAGACGATACGGACTGGCACACAAAACGGCAACATAAGAGACGAAAATGGAATCTTACGAACGCCGAAGGAATATGTTTAGTCACCATAAGGTGCTAGCATCATCGTGTGTAGGTGTCCGTCTGGATTGTAATTTTATGCGTGAGAGTTGATGCATGTTTGTGAAAGTAGGTGTTACATTATGGTACGCGTTGAGTTCAGGCACGTAGCCAGGGAGGGGGCTAAGGGGGCTGAAGCCCCTCCCGAAAGTTTATAGACTTTGGAAAGCTATCTCTAATGACAATAAAAAATGACAAATGACAATGTTTTTATCTTCGGTTATACTAAAAAGTTTTAGCTGTTAACACATAAACTTATGCCCCACCAGTGGCCGCGAGGTTCTGACCTCCAAACTGGTAGACGGTTGGTGCTGGGTTCGAACCCAATCGCGACCGTCGGCCTAACCGTTCGAAGTTTTCCGTGGTTTTCTTCGAACCTTGCGTAAATACGGGTTAGGTTCCCTTAGAAAGACCTCCACGGAGGGCATACCACCCCATAGGGCCTATATCCCATAGCGTAGATAATCGGCCGACAAAAATACACCACCACCACACATAAATTTATTCAACTACAGTTATAGCAATTTTTTGTCATACTTGCTCATTGAGCTATATCGTTCTTTATTCATATCAACCATTAAAAATCTAAGTAATTTTAACCCTTTGCGGTGCAGAACAAATTCATTGCTTAAGTGTTGAAATTGATGCCTGACACCAGAATTTTAAAACAACTACATTTGTAAATAAGAAAAAGCTATTTTGCAGGAATTCGATAAACCGATTTTTTTAATCAAAATTCCGGTGCCAATGTGGAGTTTGCGATTTAAAATTAAGTGGTTTCATAGATATACCACCGCGCCGCAAGGGGTTAAAACGAAATTTTAACTGTCTTGTTGCACAATACATTTCGATTAGGGTAATTCCATATCATTAATTTGACAAAGAAAAATTAAGTAAAACACGTATGATGTATATAAGTTAACTTTAGAAATCAAATATAAAACATTTGTTTGCATGATTTGATCTTCCTTAATTTTGTCTTTCTATATTATATCATGCATACAATGAAAACTTTGATTCGTCAATGTTCAATATTTGTAGAGAAAGGAGTCAAAAACTTTGATAAGTACTATAATGTAACATCATGATTAATGATTTTAAAAAAGTATCATTGAAAATGGTGTTATAATTGTAAAGGGCTTTTTATTTAAAAGAAAATCAGTAGCTATAAATTTTGAAAAAGAAAGAATTGGTTTGAAGAAAAATGATAGGGTATCGAAAAACCTTCAAAGGGGGTCATGACAGCCGACGTAACCCAGGCTCTTCACTCAACTTTATTGTAAATTGCTGGTGTATGAATCTCTAATAGAAAGAAAGTGTGCACAGAGTAGCCTGTTTGACTGGAAAATTTTCTTTATCTTTTGAAGAATTATCACCTTTAGGAATGGATATACCTATGTAAGGATTTTTTGACAATTTTTCAAATCTCCTTCTACAGATCTAGGGGGCAACATCTAACATTCTTACAGTCATATTTTGTGTTGAGCAAGAAATGCCGCTCAGATGTTATCATGATAATGGTCCCCTAACGTTAGAGAAACTGGTAAAACAAAAACTAAGCTACGAGCACTTTAAAGATTTAGAGCAAAGTCTGAAGATGTTGAACTAAAACGATATATCATAGAAAGCTGCTTCAGCCCAGACTTTCAAAGTAAAATTATTGAAATACGCTCGAATATTGTTACTAAAGAACTAATTTACAAAATAAATAACGCGATCTGTTTAACCTTGATTGCCGATGAAATTATTATGCTTCAAGAACAGAACAGCTTGTTTTTTTCATGTTATATATGTGTGCTATATATAAAATTCACAAAACCTATATTTCAGGAAGCTATTTTAGGTTTCATCTCAGTGATATTACAACGTTCTGATAAACTTCGTCTTGATATGTCTAAATCTCTCACTGAGGCGTATGAGTTAGCAGTAATTATGGCTTGTTATGTTAGTGGATCCAGCATAAAATTCGTCAAAAGTACTCCAAAAATTAGATGCGTCCATTGTTCAAGTTAATTGCTAAACTTCACATTGACCAACAGCATGCTGATTCCCGCCATCCGAAACTGACTTGGAACTGTTGATGACATCTTTCAAATTGAAATAAAGGTTCTAAGACCAACATTTAAGCAGGCAACTTGTACAAACCCTCAACTTATACCCACTAAATAATATTACACCTATGTAACATTACACCATTATACTGTCTTTATTCACGGCATAGGAAGTCTTATTCAAAATTTGAATGATAGACACATTTCGAATAAAAACATTCTGATTTCTATGTACTTCTTCAAAAATTTGTTCCTTCGGGAAGCGGAAAAATATCAGAGAATTACTTTCAATATTTTCACAATAATGTCACAAGTGAAAGCTGAATATTAATTATTGTGCATGAGAATTGCTTATGTTTACGCAAACACAGAGCCCACACTTTTTAGAGTATTATAATGCGACGTATTACATTATGATAAAACACTTACTGATAGTCTTGACTAGAATTCTGGTGACGACAGCTAGTGCTGGAAGGTCTTTTTCGACAATGAAAAGAAAAAACCGGGAGGCAGTAGAACATTCAACCCCCTCATCAAGTTCATGGATGAAAGTCTAGGGTTAGTTAAATCTCGATTCGCATACAATCGGTCTGCCAAGTCGTTTCTTGGAGGAAAACATCAAAAAATCCGATTCCATTTTGCTTTTCTGCACCCAAAAGTATGAAAACATGGCGGATTGGGAATGGAGGATTTGGAGTAAGAAAACATAATGGTAAACCTATGTGTCAACGACTAAAATCGGGTTTTTAGGTGTTTTCTACCAAGATATGATTTGCTAGACCGACTGCGTGTTAATATGCGAATCAAGAATTAACTAATCCTAAATTTTCATCAGTGAAATCAGTGAGGTGATTGTCTGTGCTGCCGCTCCCCTGTCTATGAGCCTACCTTTGCTTTGAAGTGTTATGATTGATTAAAAACTGAGTACCGTATTTTCGGGTGTATAGTCCGCGGCTTATACAAGAAAAAAACCTTTGAAAAAGCCGCTGCGGCTTATACACGGTGCGGGTTATACAAAGATTTTTTTTAAATTGGAAGTCGTGATATTTTTTCTACAATTTTTAAACCTAAAAAAATTTAAAAAAACCCATCGAAATTTGTAAATGTTTTTCTATATGCCGCGAAATATAGAGAGTTCTCTCATGCTTGTAAAAGCTTATTATTATTATTATTATTATTGTTTGAATACAGTTATTTCTGAGTTTGGAAGAATTGTCGCAACTATCGCCAAGTACTGCACTAACCGGCAGCGAGAAATAATGACGCTCGAACGCAGTTTGCTCTTGTTTTGAGGGGGTAAAAACAGTAGTATAACATTAAAACTGTTGTTAGCTTTCGTTTTTTCAAAAACTAAAACAAAATCACTTCACCTTTTTTCATTCACGTATAAAAACATTTCATATTTATTTACTTAGAAGGTGTCACAAATAAAAATTAAATTAAAAAGTTGACATGTTTCGGTTCATTCATAAGAACCGTATTTTTAAATTATATTTATATCCAGTGTCATTTAATTTTCTACTGATTTTATATGTTATGAATACGGTTCTTATGAATGAACCGAAACATGTCAACTTTTTAATTTAATTTTTATTTGTGACACCTTCTAAGTAAATAAATATGAAATGTTTTTATACGTGAAGTAGTACAACATGTTACTTATTTTAAACTTACTTTTTGCTGAATAAGTCGTTTTAACGTTAACTGAAATCAGTTTTTAGTACAGATGTGTCATTTGTTGAGGAACGGTTCAAAACGAACGATTCAGAAAAGGAACGAAATCACGGAATCGGTCCGAAACTCTGAAAAGGGCAAAGTCCTTGGACTCGTTCCGAAATGAAATAATTCCGAAAAGGTTCGATTCCTCGGACTCGTTCCGAAAAGGAACAATTTCTATGACTCGTTCCGTAATGAAATGGCTCTGAAAAGGAAGGATTTCTCGGAATTGTTCCGAAAAAGAGCGACTCATCTGAATCGTTCCGAAATGACGTAAATCACACACTTTTTTTTTGTTCTTTGCAACAGGGCAGGGTACATTATTTCTTTTAAAAATACACTAAAAATGATCTTAAACTAAAAACTGTCAAGGTAGGAAAGGTTACAGATTTTGAATTTTGTACTCTACAAACAAAAAGGGGTGCTGAAGCACCGATTCGCTAGCAAACTATTTTCCGATATTTTATTCATAGATTTTTTTTAAGGTCTCGCGTATAAGTCGACCCCCCTCCACTTTGAAATTCTTTTTTTGTCTAAAATTTCTCGACTTATACGCGCGTATATACTTTAATGGCTTCTTACTTGGAACCCTGATCGAAATATACGTTCATAAATGGTGTATAGTCCGCGGACTATACACCGATGCATCTCCGCGGCTTATACACGAACTTTTTTTACTACACTGCTCGATTTAGGAGTGCGGGCTATACACAGGGTGCGGGCTATACACCCGAAAATACGTTAGTTTTACAAGGATTTTTATTCGTTGGGACATTACAGTAAATACTGATAAGTTAATCACCCTCAGAAGGCTGAGAAGAAGTTATGAATATTGTTTCTGTACCATTAGTAAACTTATTGTACCAAGAGTACTGTATTTATAATTATTCTAATTCTAATAAGAGAATATGAAATATAAATACTGTTATTATGAGTACATATATCCGTTACAATTATTATTTCTTTGCAGGGAGGAGGTAACATGTGTAATAAATTTCATCTACGGATTAATCATTTTAAGACCCTGCGTTCGTAATGCGAGATACTCGATACTCGCTTGCTAATATTAATCCTTTGCTTTAAACCTATTCAAATTATTTGTATTTCAATATTTTTTAACATTTTTTCTTATAGGATACACGAGTGTCATCTGGAAATAATTTAGTTTGTGCTTTTTTATTTTCATTGTAGTTTTCCCTACATTTCCTGTTTTTAAAAACCTTATAAATTGCCAAAAAATTGAAAAAATATGAATTAATATTTTTTTTTTACATGGATATTAAGTATCTTATGCAGAAATATATCTTAGGTTAGATCTTGTTTATTTTTTTTCTCGTGTTAAACCACGCAAATTACGTTTGTTAGATCAGAAATTTTTTTTCCAAGATTCAGCCCCCTCCGAAAAGAAATCCTGGCTACGGGCCTGGTTGAGTTTTGTGCCTAATCCATGGATTTTGAAATTTCATTAACCATATTTTTTTAACCATTTTGAAAATGGTTATTGCTTTTGGTCTCAGTGACGCACCCAGAATTAAGCTTTGGACCTCTTTTATTTCGGCGGTTGATGAGGATTGAGATTATTGACAGATATATTTAACCCCTTGAGGCCGAGCGACACGTATATGTTGCAAAAAGTCCGTGTTTATCCCCGCCAGTAAAATTTTACTGTAAAATTTGCTTTATTTAATCGGAGCATTTCCTCGATTTAAAAAGGGCACAAATTTCTGTTTTTAAAAACCGGTGACAAAACATTAAAAATTTCGTAAAAAGCTCCCGTCGCAAAAGGATTAAAAAATTTTCTTTCTTTTCGTAAAGGTTTGTGAAATTCCTTTGACAGATTTGGGACTGTACTTGTATAACGTTTTCGATTTTTTGGAAATTTTGGATCCCTTCTTCCTAATAATATAATTCAGTATTTATTTATTTTGTACATTTTTTTTCACTCTTTTTTTTTCAATACTTTGCAATGATATGCAGATGTAGTTATATACATATATTATTATCTTGCTTTTCTAATCTAAACGAAGAGGCGATTTTAATAAAATATCACTGTTAAATATGAAATAATTTTACGTCTAATAACAAGTTAAAGAAAAACTTACTATTTAAAAGTATTTGATAGCTTTTTGTTACATGATGCTTTCAAGAGTAATATTGTCTTCTTGCACTTATACCCTGCACGAGGATAAACAGAATTTTTTTACAAACAAAACAGGTGGACATCAGTCTTACATTTTTTTACTAGTAAAAATAACAAGTATAATTTCGAACCTGATTTTATTAACAAAGAATTATTTTTGCGTATATCGCAAAAGAATATTAGTGGCGAATATTGGAATATCTCATATTTTGTAAGGAAGGGATTTTAATAATTTTGAATGGTTTTAATAACTTTGTATTTTCATAAAAATAGATAACTGACTAAAAAGGAAAAGATAACAGGCATAAAAAAAGTTAAAAAGTAAATTTAATTGGATTAACAAAAAAAACAATATCAAAAAATAACTCCCTCTACAGATATCTTACGATATAAAGTGTCCTCCCCTCCCCCCCTAAAGTGATAACGTTGTATATGTGCAGCCCCTTTTCTCTGTTATTTTAATTTTTAATTTTACGATTTGTGAAAATTCTAACGTGATTGCTGAAAATGAAGGTTATTTTCCTATTCAGTGGTAAAAAACGCATAAAAATACCAAATATCAAAAGTTAAAAAAACAACTATCACCTCTGTTTTATAATATCAGATTTTCGTTATTTTTTTACTCTTTGAAACATACGATCTGCAAAAAATTCTGAATAGTGATAGTTAAAAATGAAGATGATTTTAGGATTCAGCTGTTAAAAAATACATAAAAATCAATTATCAAAAAGTAAAAATAAGACACAACTATCACAGACTCGAGTTATTACTTCAACTCTTTTTCTGAAAAATGCTGGTACATACAGGGCCGTAGCTAGAAATAAACCATAGGGGAGGGGGGGGGGGGCTCATAATTTTTTTTTCTCTTTCTTTGACGCTGAAAGATAAATTAATGCACAGAGCAATTCCATCTCAGCTCAGGCAGGGCATGTCAATTCACCATCACAGATTTTTTTCGAAAAAATTCAGTAGTTAGAATTAAGTGATTTATAAAATTTCCTAAAAGGATTTTCCCCTAAAAAAATTATTTCTCTGATTACAGCACTTTAAAATTCATGATAAAATTGGCAGTTTTCAGAAAAACTGAAAAACGCTTCATTTTTAAATGAACACAATACCAAACATATTCAACATATTCAGTCAATTTATTTTTTATAAACAGTTATTAAACTGAATTTTACTTTGGTATAGTTTTAAAAAATATAGTGACAATTTTACTTAATTAAAAAAATTAGATTTTAAGTACAAAAAATATAATTATTAGTGAATTTAAGATTTTTTTCAGAATGAAAAAAAATATTTTAAAGCTAAACATTGATGGCAATCCAAAGACCTTTAATGGGAGTTTTACAGCAAATTTTATTTTAACTCTAAGGTGCTTATAACTTTTGTAATTCAATTTTAAATTCTGCAAAATTTTATAAAATCACTACTTTTGAAATGCAATTTCTCAAAAACACCACTTTTTAAAAATCTGATAATATGCTCAATTCATACCTTATTAGTTTCTAATAAATACCTTACAAGCAAATCGTGTGTTTTTGCTTAGAAAATTTTATATGATTTTTTGAAAATAACATGTTGTGTGTATTTTTCAACAGACCACAAAGTCAAGCTCTTCCTTATTTAATCGAACTTGTAATGTAATTATTATTTCAAACTAAAAAATACATCACTAGTACATAATTATTACTGTTAAATTATAGCTAATCATTTGTTTAAATTTAAAATTGCGTAAAATACAGCCAATAATAAAATTACTATTGATCGTATGTCATTTCATTCCATACTCATAAATGTGTTAAATTCATCTACAGTGTGTTAAATATTGTGTTATATAGTATGGATATAATATATTAATATGCAAATACATACATTACAGCTGAATTAGATTTTTTTTTTTAATTTAGGTTTTTTCCAAATAGTCTTTTTTTTTTTTTTTTTTTTTTTTTTTTTTCAGAAAAACCAGAAGATCAAGCTTTTTCTTATTTCTCTGAATTTATAATATTATTTTTTAATGAAAAAATAATAATATGCACATTATTATGGCAGATAAATATAAGCTAATCTTCAACAATTCCTATTCATAAAATTAAATAAGCCAAACCCCTTAAAAAAAAAAAAAAAAAAAAAAAAAAAAAATCTGCGCTTGTGATGCATTTTGACTTTGCTGAAAATTACTCACTAATACTGCCAAATGAAGTACAAAGCTACCACTGGCAGAATACTCAGATATCGTTATTTACCTGCACAGCATATTTTAGAGAAGAAATAAAGAGTTTTATCATAGTTTCTGATGATTAACTCATGATACAAGTCATGCTTTTTTTGACATAGAAAAAGTAAACAAAGAATTATTTAAGTTGTATCAGTTACAAAAACTGGAATCACCTGTGTATATATCAGATGGAGCTGGAGCACATTTTAAAAACCAGTATCAGTTTTATGAATTGCACAAAAATAAAATTGTACTGAAGTAGTGGATATTTTCAGGTACTGGCCATGTTAAAAGTGCATGTGATGCTATTGGGGAGTGAGACAAGCACTATGCAACAAAATTTAATCTCTAAAAAGAGCCAATAAAAGCTATCCAAGATTCTGTCTCATTTGTTGCTGAACTATCTTCTCTGCTAAAAAATTACATTCTAGTCAATCCAGACAGAATTATTATTCAATCATATAGAACTAATAATGATAAAGAATATGCTAATGCAAAATCTATTGTTGGTATTAGATCTAAACATTATAGGGTGATTGTAAATAATGAAAATTATATGGAACGAGCAAGTAAAAATGAATTGACAAAAGTTGAAGCCTTCAGCCAAATGAGAAGACAATAGTTTCCAAATCGGTGATTTCATTGGATGCATTTATGAAAATAATTTGTGGATAGGACAAATCAATGGTATATCAATCACAAGAACTAAATGACATTAAAGTATCATTCATGTACCAAACATGGTCCATAGCTAGAGCATTCCAGTGGCCAAAAGAATCTGGAAAGAAAAAATATGTATGTGCATTACCATTGGAAAATGTGTTTCTATAACAGAAAAACCAGTTACAATAGGACAATTTGAGCGACTTTATACCTTCAACGATAAGGAGTTGAAGTTAATTTAAGAAACCTTCACTACCTAATTCTTCTGTTATGTATGTATTTGCATATTAATATATTATATCCTTACTATATAACAAAATATTTTACACACTGTAGATGAATTTAACACATTTGTGAGTATGGAATGAAATGACATATGATCAATAGTAATTTTATTATTGGCTGTATTTTACGCAATTTTAAATGTAAGCAAATGATTAGCTATAATTTAACAGTAATAATTATGTACTAGTGATGTATTTTTTAGTTTGAAATATTAATTACATTACAAGTTCGGTTAAATAAGGAAGAGCTTGACTTTGTGGTCTGTTGAAAAATACACACAACATGTTACTTTAAAAAAATCATATAAAATTTTCTAACCAAAAACACACGCTTTGCTTGTAAGGTATTTATTAGAGACTAATGAGGTATCAATTGAGCATATTATCAGATTTTTAAAAAATGGTGTTTTTGAGAAATTGCATTTCAAAAGTAGTGATTTTACAAAATTTTGCATAATTTAAAATTGAATTACAAAAGTTGTAAGCACCTTAGAGTTGAAATAAAATTTGCTGTAAAACTCCCATTAAAGGTCTTTAGATTGCCATCAATGTTTAGCTTTAAAATATTTTTTTTTCATTCTGAAAAAAAAATCTTAATTTCACTAATAATTATATTTTTTGTACTTAAAAACTAATTTTTTAAATTAAGTAAAAATGTCACTATATTTTTTAAAACTATACTAAAGTAAAATTCAGTTTAATAACTGTTTATAAAAAAAATTGGCTATATATGTTGAATATGTTACAGCTCATATTCAAAATATTAGAATAATTACCTTTTTTTTAGAAATTGAAAATATCGTTTGGTAATTTAATGTCTTTTAATGAAAATATGCAAACGATATTTTTATTAAGAACTTATTGTTGATTAAACTTACTTGTTATCTTAAATTTAATATCATTTTTGAAAAGATTAATTGCAAAAAAAATTATTTTGAAAAGTCAAAATATTAGAATATTTATTCAAGTGGTTCAAAATATTAGAATATTTCACATTAATTCTCCTTTAATTATTACCAAGTCTTAACTGGTGGCATCATTGATTAAATTCAGACTATTTTATTTAAAATCAGTATTCTTTTTTGCAGATTGTTTTTTTTTTGTCTTAAAATGGGCCGTGTGAGTGATATTCCTGAATCTACTAAACTTCGTATGGTTGATTTGTATCGGCACGGTAAAAATCAATGTTTTATAGCGAATTATTTACATTGTTCGCAATCGAGCGTTAGTAAAATACTAACACAATATTCAAAAATTGGAAAATTTCAAAATAATCGCCGAAATGGTGGCCGAAACCAAAAACATCTGCTAGAGATGACAGGAAACTGAAGCGTATAGTTAAGAAAAACCGTTTTAAAAGTGTGCGATTCTTGCACCGAAAATGGAAAGAAGAAGGAGTTGAAGTTTCTACATCGACAACATTAAGACGTCTCCATAAATTTAAATTTGAATCTCGTGTACCCAAAACAAAACCTCTCATGTCTGCAAGACAAAAGCGTATAAGATTGAATTGGTGTAAATCAAGACGTTTATGGAGCAATGAAGATTGGAAAAATATATTATTTAGTGATGAAAGTATGTTTTGTGTTTCATATGGTAATCAAGGTATTCGAGTTTGGAGAATGAAGCAAGAAGCATTTGATAAAGAATGCCTTAAACGTTCCGTAAAATTTGCTGCTAGTGTCATGGTTTGGGGTTGTATGAGTGCAGAAGGACCTGGAAAGTTATGCATCGTCTACGAAAAGGTTAACTCTCTGATATATCAAGAAATTTTAGAATATTACAGGATTCCATCATCAGAAGATTTATTTGAAGATGATTTCATCTTTCAACAAGATTTAGCGTCCCCGTATACCTCGGTGTCAACTAAGAATTGGTTCCGCCAACGCAACATTAAGGTACTTCCTTGGCCACCAAATTCACCAGATCTTAATCCCATCGAAAACTTATGGTGTATAATGAAGAAAAAACTTCAAGAAAATCCTCCTTCAAGTAAAACTGAGTTAGTGGCACGTATAAAGTCTATTTGGGCCTAATATTGATAGAAATGTTTGTAAACACCTTGTATATAGTATGCAAGATCGATTGTACGCTGTTATGAAAGCTAAAGGGGATGCTACAAAATATTAACTACCATTTACTTCATATTCATAAGGTAATATTGTTGCGTAAAATAAAATATTCTAATATTTTGAACCAATCTAAATTTTATTCTAATATTCTGGTGTGTTTAAGGAAGCTGTATACCTAATTTATTGTGCTGTATTTTATATTTTATAAATGTTAAAATCTTATCTAAACATTCCAGATTTAATTTATAAGAAATTTAATTGCATTTACTTAGTATAAAAAATAAATAAATGACAAATAAATTTTTCTTATTACTTTTTCTCAATTATTCTAATATTTTGAATATGAGCTGTAGGTATTGTGTTCATTTCAAAATGAATCGTTTTTCAATTTTTCTGTAAACTGTCAATTTTATCATGAACTTTAAAGTGCTGTAGTCAGAGAAATAAATTTTTTTAGGGAAAAATCCTTTTAGGAAATTTTATATATCACTTAGTTCTAACTACGGAATTTTTTTGAAAAAAATCTGTGATGGTGAATTGACGCATATCAGTACTGTCTGCCTGAATTGAGATGGAATAGCTCCACATTCACATTGTAGGTACTATGTTTCTTATTAAACCGTTGTAATAGGTTCATTTTATGCTGAGAAAAGTATAGGATGATGAAAATTTTGAGTGCATAACTGGTGGAAAATTAAACATCGTGTTAGCTTCATATGTACATATAAGATGATGGAGTGTTGAAACCTTATTTTATATACAGTTTAGTAACTCTGCAAAACTGTGAAAGGGTCTCAAAACTAAATTGGATTTTTGAACAGAATTTCATTTTAATTTTCGGAACAGAAATTCATTGAGTGACCTTGGAATCTTTTCCAGGGGGGGGGGGGGGGCTCAATATATTCTAGGGAAGGCTGAGCCGCCCATAGCACCCCCTTAGCTACGGGCCTGGGTACATATCTTTATACATTATCTTATGTACATTATCTTTGAATATTTACCGTAATTTACGCGCATTTGTTCTCCCATAATTTAGGGTAAAAACCCTGGGTGCGCGTTATACACGGAATATTTTTTTACTACTTTATGTAATCACACGATATACCCATGAATCAAGAAATATATTCATAGAAGAAGTTTAATCTGGAATCTTACTGAATAGCAGTATTCCTGCATCTTTATTTCACTCCTTGCACTTTTTTATACAAAAGCGGATTTAAGCACTACTTAGCAATCCTCATTGCCACTGCTGCTTTTTATGTAACGGTAACAGCAAAAATTATGTAATCGATACAGATTTGCCCTACAAATAAAAAAATCTGTAATGTGAAAAAATTCTTAAGGAATCTTTTTTAGGAAACTGGTAAACCTAGTATTTTTATCGAACTGCGAACATCCACGTTACAGATAAAATTTTAGTCAGATTAGTATAATTTTACTAAATTCATTTATAAAGCTACAGATTTCTATAGATTTACAAAAATTAATTTTGTAAATCTATAGCTACAGATTTCTATAGATTTACAAAAATTAATTTTGTAGATTTATCTCTCTCTCTCTCTTTTCTTTTTTTCTTTTTTTTCTGTTCTTTTCTTTCTTTCTTTCTTTCTTTTTTTCTTTTTTTTTTTTTTTTTTTTTTTTCATTTTGTACAGTGTACAGATAAAATTTTAGCAAGAATACAGATTTTTGCAATTTTACATTTGTAGAATTATGGATTAATATTATTTTACAGTGTAGACGTTCTCAAGTATTTCGTTCGCAAGTGACGTCACCATATCATGACACTCATTCCCTACACGAAGTCTAAAGAAAAAAAAAAAAGAATTTCAACTTCTTTTCTATCCTGACGTAACATTTGTTTTGATTTTTTTTACTGAAATTCATTTGATCATTCTTTCACTTGCATGTCAAATTTATGGTGCGCGTTATTCGCGTTTGAAATGAAATAGACGCCCTCTCGCGGACAAAATCTGAAACGAAATAGAACTGATACCGTGAGCATCTTCCGCTGAAATCAGTGTTTAAAAGGACGATAAATAAATAAACAGTTCTATAATAAATAAATAAATAAACAGTTCTATAACGCATGCAACGTTGGGTTCTTTGTATTAAAATTATCTAAAATCAAAATTTTATACACAAAGTTTAGATCTATAATATAAAAAAGTACATTTGACTTACTCATGTCAAAATAACATGACAGCAACACAATGCTTGCATGATTCGCTTGCTCCAGCTTTGAAAGAGCAAGAAAAATTTTTTATTTTAAAATTTTTGTTTTCCTTTACTAGCAAACCTGAAATAATATGGGGATTTCCTTTTGTCTGGCTTGTTTGTAAACACGAGCCTACAATCTCTATTTCTTCTTCTTTGCATTCTAAAGTAAACAAACTAGGTAAACAAACGATTATCAGGTCTATACAACGCCACCTTTCGGTCATTACAAACGCGAATATAAGAGATACAAAAGAATACAGTTGGCTCTCGTTAATTCGAACTCGTCGGAACCACAAGAAAAGTTCGAATTATGGAAAATAAGAAATGAAAACATGTTTAATATGGTATTATTACAAATGAATTAATGTTATAGTGTTTTTTAAATTTATTTCGTCTGTTATCATTAGAATATGACTTTATATTAAATTAGATAAATAAATACATAAACTAATTAAAAGATTAGAAACAAGCACAACGAAAGAAAGTTTTAAAGCGTCACAGGTGGACAGACGGGGCACTAAGAAAGTGGATATCAAATGCATTAGATTATATGTATACTCGTTCGGAACAATTTTCGCAAAAATCAAAGAAAAAAGGTATTCAAATGATACGAAATCCGTGAGAAAAATGAAAAATCGGAATTCTCATTAGTTCGAATTAAACGAAGTCAGGAGAAAATGAGTTCGAATTAATGAAAATTTTTAATGTTATTCTGCCATTGAAAATTTCGGGACTCCATGTTTAGTTCGAATTAAGCGAAGATTCGAATTATCCGATTTCGAATTAACGAGAGTCGACTGTATCGCCATTTCTCATTCTAAAATACTGGGTGCGCGTTATACACGCTTGCGCGGTATACATGAGTAAATACGCTAATATATTTTTTTGATTGACGAATTTATGTATTGCTTTTCAATGATGAATCTTTCTTTTATTGTCTCCGACTTCCTGTTTGTTTTCGATACTGAGTGACACGTAACGTAACAAGAAGAGAAACGAAAATGGAATCTTACAAAGTTGTTATTCCGAAAGATGTTTAGTCATCATCGGTGACATGATCATCGTGTGTAGGTGTTTGTCTGAATGTGTAATTTTATGCAACGCGAGCTGACGCGTTATTTGTGAAATTCGATGTTTCTCTCCTGTTATGCTGAATTTCATGCAATTACTACACGGGCTTCCGCCAGCGAAGGGGCAATGGCATCTTCTTGCATTCAAATAAACTCAATTAAGCTATTTGATTCAAAAGTGTAGTTTTTTTTCACTCATTCAAGTAATTAAATTAAACTATTGGATTCAAAGAAATTTCTTTAAAAGTAAATACAGTTGAGTCTCTATATAACGAAATCCATTGTTCGAGTAAAAAATTCGTTATATAGAGAAATTCGATGTATAGAGAATGATGTTAAAATTCTTATTTAATGTGTAAATTTAGAACAATTGTTGTTTTTTATGTGTTTAATTAAGAATTTGAAATTGTTCATAACTCTGCTTAAAATATCACTATCAGTAAGTACTGTATCAGTACTGTGCAATAGTGAGACTGTAATCCATTTCCAAAAAAAAAAAAAAAAAAAATCAGAGATATTGTTGACATCTCCGCATTCCTTAATTTATTTCTATTTTCCTTTTTAAGTCTGCACAAGTCGCATCTTCTCCGTCCTCAGAATACACATTATCCTTTAATATACAAAATTCGGCCTTTTTGAAGCAATTATAAATTGTTTTTTCTTCAATTACCTCCATTGATCCCGTTCTTAGGTATAACTACCCAATTGACACTGTTTTTAGAAGAATGTTAAAAGGTGTGTGGGAGGCAGGGGGGGGGGGGATTAATTTGTTAGATTTAAAGAACAAGGAGATTCAAGCAGAGAAGTAACGTAAAAAAATCAGCACTGAACGATAAATTAGAAATAAGCGATAGAGAATTGATTTCATGTGATTTCGGAGCTTTTTTTACAACTGAATGAAGAATATTTTATGAAAATATTCGTTATATGGAGATAAATATTTCTATATAGAGACTATTTTTTATCGTAATCATGGGAAAAGGGGAACGTTCCTACTAAAAATTCGTTATATAGAGAAATTCGATGTATGGAGTTTCGTTATAGAGAGACTCGACTGTAAATATAAAATATATGATGGAATGAAAATTTCGCCTTGCTTTTAACACAAAATATATAATATGAACTTTAAAATGTTCCGGTTTACTTAAATTGTGATTAAAATAATGAACTGTAGATGTTAATAGTTAATTTTATGTAAAAACATCTTAGTACTTTCAAACCTTTTAATCAGGCTCTTCCTCAGAGAATATTTTATTTTATTTTATTTTATTTTATTTTTATTTTCAAATATTTTCTTTTATGTGATAAAAGAAAATATTCTCTGAGGAAGAGCCTGATTAAAAGGTTTGAAAGTACTAAAATGTTTTTAAATAAAATTAACTATCAACATCTATAGTTGATTATTTTAATCGCCTTTTAAGTAAACCTGAACATTTTAAAATTTTAAAGTTCATATACATTTGTCGTAATCCTTCTGGATTCGCGCCAACCCGGAACATAAATATTCTGATGATATTTTATTTATTGTCATTAAGCTTCAATCAAATGGAGAACATTTTTTATTATTGAATCTTGATATCATTTCCAAGATATTTTAAGAATCTCTCCTACATTTAATAGATAGAACATAAATTTTTAAGCTCACATTTTCACACACATACGATGGTTCACACAAAAATATATCTAAGTAATTTCACTTCGCTTCACAAATGGGAAGTGCCAAAACTTGCAGCGACATCTACATTTTATTTTAATTTACACACATTTTCGACAATATTCTTTAAAAGTTATAATTTTTTCACTCATTCAAGTAATTAAATTAAGTTATTGGATTCAAATAAATTTCTTAAAAATGACAATTTTTTTACTCATTCAAGTAACTAAATTTATCTATTGGTTTGAAATAAATTACTTAAAAAAGATGATTTTAATTAAATTAAGCTATTGGATTCAAACAAATTATTTAAAAATAATAATTTGCTACATTCATCCAAGAAACTAAATTATTTGGTTCAAATAAATCACTTAAAAATTATATATATATATATATATATATATATATATATATATATATATTTCAATTTATGTATTCTGAAAAAGTAACAAAATGTACTTTTTTTTAAATAGCTTGAAGTAATTAAAACTAGAGATCTACAGATAAGTCGGTTTCGTCTTCGTTTTCGGCTCAAAATCTGAGTTTTCCTGAAAATCCTGCTAAAATCCATATTTTCTTCCCTCAGAAATTTTCCACAATAATCTTTGTTTTGAACTGTATCGGCTCAAATGAGACCCTCTTAATTGATTTTTTATTAACTTCCCTGGTTATAATTATCAGTCATGATTGACTGAAAACTTCAATGGAAATTATAAAACAAGTGGGTAAGTCTGATTGCAGATCGCACAGAGGGTTTCGTTTAACAATTCTTTCAAAACAACTTGTTCTTTAATGAATAAATCCAAATTGTTACTTTATAATTAACAGATTCTTACATAGATAGTCTCACCAATAAATTTAAGTATAAAATAGTTATAAATGGAAGTTACATATTTATTTTAATCAAATTAAAAAATGTTCAAATCAAACTATTTAAATAAAATGTAAAAATCCAATTTAAAAAAAAAAAAAAACGAAATTTAAAAAAATTAGCGAAGATATAAATTAAACTTCTAACATCAAAAAAATATTGCTTAAACGAAATTTAAAATGCTGATCCATTAATAATTAGCATTTTTTTTTTTTAATAGAAAGAAAATTGAATTCCAAAAAAGTATTATGAATGTCAGATAAACAGAGCCGTCCTTATGTTGGACGGTTCAAAGCGAAGCCCGGTGCAAGAACTTTGCGAGGCCCTTTCCTTTAAGACTTTTAACATAATTCGAAGTATACTAACAATAAAAAAGAATGGTTATTACTTATATACTGTGTCCCAGGTAGCCAGGGTTCGATACCCTAGCTACAGGGCCGTAGCTAAGGGGGCGCTATGGGCGGCTCAGCCCCCCCTAAAATATTTTGAGCCCCCCCCCCTGGAAAAAGGTCCAAGGTCACTAAATGTTCCGAAAATTCAAATGAAATTCTGTTGAAAAATCTAATTTAGTTTTGAGACCCTTTCACAGTTTTGCAGAGTTACTAAATTGTATCTAAAATACGTGTTTCAACACTCCCTCATCCTATTGGTACATATGAAGCTAACATGATGTTTAATTTTGCACCAGTTATACATTCAAAATTTTCATCATCATATATTTTTCTTAGCATAAAATGAAGTTATTACAACAGTTTAATGAGAAACATAGTACCTACAATGTGAATATGCACTAACTTATCTTTCTGCATTAGAGAGAGAACAAAAAAATATGAGCCTCCCCTACATTCCCTTGAGCCCCCCCCCCTCCCCATATATTCCCTTGAGCCCCCTCTGTCGTACACTTCTAGCTACGGCCCTGCCTAGCTATTGTAAAGGAGTAACGTTTGTTTGTGTGTTTGTAGGGGCGATTTTTGGAACTACTGATTCAGTTTCAAAAGTAATGGTGGCAATCTGATATTGAAAGTCCCTCTCCCAACATAGGCTATATTTTATGTCAAAAACACTAGCTTTTCTTAACTAAAATTATAAATTTATACTAAAGATTTACTATTATACTTTCTTCTTTTTGTTGAAGGAAAGATATGTTGTGTCCAAGTGCGAGGCCCTGTGCGGCCGCACCTGTCGCACACCCCTAAGGACGGTTCTGCAGATAAACGAAACCCTAATATGTAGCTGCTAACATCTTTCGCTTTTTCAAACCACAAAAACTTTATAGTAAATTTTATCATTATAAATCGCCTTAATTCGACGATTGAAAAAGATAAAGATTTCTATTAAATTTTTCCGAGCCAAAAAATTGGAAAAATTGGCAGCTATGCTAATAATATAAACCCTTAAACTGTAAAATAATATGAAATTTCTTTTTAAATCCATCTTTATACAAAATTTTCAACTTCTAGCACCTGAACTCGACCTAGGATAATCTTCTGTTTACTAGCGAGGTGCTTTAACTCCAAGCTACGATGCCTGCACATGAAACGTCGAAATTAAGATATTAAAAAAAAAAAAAAAAATTAAATTGCAAAAATGAGCGAATGACACTGATAAAATTAATTTAATTAAAAGAATAGACTTTTTCAAAATGTTATGATTTGTCGTGTAGCACGAGGTTTTTAGCTGTAAGTACACAAAATTTGAATTATCTGGTTTATATAGTTTTTGCGTACGGACTCTGTGATGGACAAACAGACAGAGGACAGAGACGAATAGGGTTTCGTCAGATGAACGAAATCCTAAAAAGAAATTTAAATATGAATAAATTTTGAAGACGCTTTTCACGTGCTCTTAAAAAGCTGCAAACTATAACAATAATAGAATCACTTGAGTTTTAATCCGCAGAAGTCAGGAGTGTTTCGAATACTATGAGTAAGTTCTAGTATAACTGATGATCCTTTCCGAAAACCATTACTGAAGATAAATCGAAGTATAAATGCATAAGACATTTTTAAATGAAATGAAATTCGTATAATTAAAAAATCATTCCATGTTGTTGATGAATTATAAATAATTAAATTTCATTTGTTAGGAAACTAAAAAAAAATATATATACAGTCGAGTCTCTATATAACGAAATCCACCGTTCCAGTAAAAAATTCGTTATGTAGAGAAATTCGATGTATAGAGAATGATGTTAAAAATCGTATTTAATGTGTGAAATTTAAACAAATATTATTTTTGATCTTTTGAATAAAGAATTTGAAGTGTTTAAAAGTAAATATTAATCTAACATTTTATTTCTTAATTTTTAAGCTGTTTCAAAAAAGAGAACAGACATTTATTTGAAAGCTTAATTAAAATCAAATAAGGAAGACTTGCATTAATTTCAGACGAAGAAATCTATAATTTTTTTTTTAATTGTTACGCTCTCAAAAAAATACTCAAATTTTACCAAGGAATGAAACATTGTAGTTAACATTTTCCTCCATTTGAAGGCCTCACTTATGTGCCTGTCATTGATTCCTCTCTTACATGTGTATCAATCCAATTGACACTGTTTTTGGAAAGATGTGTGGGAGGTGGGATGAATTCGTTGGATCTAAAGAACAAGGAAAGAAGTTATAATAATAATAATAATAACTCAGCACTGACGATAAATCAAAAATAAGTGATGGAAAATTGATTCCGTATGATTTCGAAGCTTTTTAAAACTGTTTTTTATGACCAATTTATGAAAAAATTCGTTATATGGAGATAGATATTTCGCTATATAGAGACTGTTTTTAATGTAATCATGCGAAAAGGGGACCGTTCCTACTAAAAATTCGTTATATAGAGAAATTCGATGTATGGAGTTTCGTTGTAGAGAGACTCGACTGTATATATATATGTATATATCCGAGGCGAAAACATCCTACTTGCAGCATGCGTATAATTAATTAATAATCTATTAATAATTATATGTATTTATGTAATTATATAATTACTATTTTTTTTAGCCGAAAACAGGAAAATTGCCAAAACACGATTCCAGTTTCGGTATCGGTTCGGTCAATCCTTAATAAAAAGTTTCCTTTCTTTATATTATTATCTACTATGATAATAGACTAAAAAGATCCGTTTTAGATTCACTCAAAAAAAGAAAGGATATGAACACGGATACTGATTTTTTGGCACTCGCGCATACGGACACAATATCGGACGCCCGCTAAGTAATAATTTTTAAATCTGTCAATGGATCCCGTGAATAGGCGATAAAAAAGATATAATCATTTAGTTTTAAATAATTTTACGAATCACAAGGACGGAACAGGGGCGCCTTCAAGGAAGGAAGGAGAAAAAAAAGAAGCTAAGTTTATTTTATTTTATTTTATTTTATTTTATTTTTTAATTTGGGAATTTCACGTAAGTATGGATGAAATTGATGTCATAGTCTCTTCGACATCTCAAAACTCTAAAGCATATAACTCTAAAGCATATAACATATTACTATCAGCTATATGCTATATGTAAGCTGAGAGTAAACATTATCTATGGTTATTCTGAGTAAGTAAGTTCTCTTTTTTTTTCCACGGCTGTACAAGATAAAATTTGCTTTTTCCCAAAAAATTCTTCAAGACGTATTAGCGTGGCATTTTTTATGGATAGATAGATAAATCTTGCTTTTTATCAATTGCTTTATGAGGCAATTTTTTAATAAATTTTGCAATTTCTTTTTTCTTCAAAAACTCATATTAAAACTTTTTTTTTTTTTTTTTTTTTTTTTTTTTTTTTGCATATGAAATATGGATTTTTGCAACATTTATTATTAAATTTTTATGCAGAAATGTGCAAATTTTTAAAATGTAAAACATTAAAATAATGGCTAAAAGTTTTTCTGATTCAACAATCTCACTAAATTTATCTATGCCATTGATATTAAATAATATAACAAAAAATATCCCCCAACTTTAATGTGAATTTCATTTTATTTTTATTTTTTTTCTTATTTACAAAAATTATCACTGAAAATGCACGCATCTCCAGAGTTTGATGACCTATTAAACGTAAATTACTTTGCATAATCTCAGAAAAAATCAATTTATTAAATATATTTAAATTTGCTTCCGTGCATTTTCGATGAACCAATAATATATCCATAAAAATAAAAGCGTTATTTAATATATGGAAGTAAATATCTCTGATATTTTCCAAAGGTAAATAAACTATTTTATGATATTGGTTTTTGTTGAACTTGAGGTCTGCTTCTTTTTTCCTAATTTTATTGCATTACACGTTTCCAAAGGAAATAGGGTCGATCATAAAAAAACATGACTCATTCTTGTATTTAGCCTATAACCAGCAAAAATCGCTTTTTTTTTTTTTTTTTTTTTTTTTTTCAGATATTTTCTTAAACAAATGGAAGAGATCAAACAGGTTATTTATACAAGCGTTATTTGTATGCATATTTCATATGACAGCAGATGAAAACCGGAATTTCAATTCTTTATTATGAAAAAGACATGTTGATTAATATGGTTTTATAAGTTCTATAGCACGAATTGTCTGGTTTATTTATTATTTGACCTTTTTGTTCCTCAACTTAGATTTTTAAATAGTTGCAGACGATTTTTGACTTTTGTTATTATTTTAACTTTAAACTCGTTTCGCCTGAACTAGAAGTAATGCATATGCTATGGCGGCTCTAAGGAGAACACGAAAGACAAAAATCATGCATCAAGGCTTAGATTATGAAACACTTTCCAACACTTTCAGAATAATGCAATGAAACTGCACCTTTTAATAAGTTAAAATATTATATCTAATTAAAAAATATGGAAACGCATTTTTTACTACACAGGAAATAACTTGTAGTAAACCTGAGCAACGTATATAAATTTTATTATATTTGAAATAGTTTAACATAATTAAAATATGCCACTAATAATGTCCCCCTCCCCTCTATACTATTATGTAAAGGAATTCTTTTGTGGTCTCCTGTAAATGAATAATAAATATTCTTTTTGCGGCATATTCTACAAAATATATTTTAGTGTCCTTCATAAATGCATGTTAATTTCATTGTGTTTCATCATGAAAAAGCACTTGAAACTATTTAATCCCATCGGCTGTAGTAATGTAAGGGAATACTTTTAGCTATCCCTATATTTAATCTATATATCCGATTTTACTAAAATTTGAAATAACTGAACAAAATTCTGCAACAATTATATATTTAAAATTTCAAACGATTCGGTTCGGTAGTTTTTGTTCTATTATATGTGGGCAGACAGATAGACAGACAGACGGATGGATCAAACGACGACTATAAGTGCTACGTATTTATATAATTAAGAAAGCACCTAAAAAACAGTTACATTTAAAAGCGCATGCCAAAATTGAAAACGTATTTCCAGCATTTATTACTCAAATACAGTATTGTAACCGATTTCTTTTGTGTGTCCCTATATTTGGACACAAAATGCTATAAATGTCCTGTTCTAACGTAATCGTACTGAAATTCAGTCATTTATTTCAATTTCAATACATTTGCAATAGCATAATGCCATTAAAATACTCTACAAACGATTTTCCTCCATAGACCACAATGTAATGGAATGCTTTTGGGTGGCCCTGAAAATGAACTATTAGTCCCACATACTCCATATACAATACCAAACATGCCTATGGGATCCTAAATAAGGGTAACCAACTTCATGAAAATCCGAGTCTTGTTTACGGGAGTTAGACTGTTGAAAGACTGAGAGACAAACCGAACGTATATAAACACTTTTCAACTTTGTAGGAAAATTTTAACAAATCAGAAATCGTACGTCAAACGTAGCAAATGAGATGCATTCGTACTATAACAAAGTTTTAAAAATGTCCAGATCTTGGTATAATAGTAAACAGTATTTCGGATATAGTATAGTAGCCGGAATCTCTTGTGTGTTTCTGTAAATACTATCCTCTTTTCCATTATACAAGAAGTAATTTGGAGTAATCCTCAGTAACGTATATCAATTTCATAAAAAATTAAACAGTTTAATGCAATTAAAACGCGCCCAGAGCAATGTTCCTCCTATAATGGAATATTTCTGTGTGTCCCTAAATGAACAACAAATATTTTTCACCACAGATTGTACAAAAATGTATATTGTAGTAATACTTCGTAAGATGCATAACAATTTTATTATGTTTGAAAGCGTGTAACACCATTAAAATGCATTTGAACCCCCCCCCCCCCCGCCCCATTGACTATAATGTAACGAAATATTTTTGATTGTCCCTTTAAATGAATTATACATCCAGTTTTCATAAAATTTGAAATGACTCGACAAAATTCTGCAACAATTATATAGTTTAAATTTCAAGCGATTCGATTGGGTAGTTTTTGCTCTGTTATATATGCGAACAGACGAACCGACTGAACGATGATTGTGCTACGTATTTACATAATTACGGAATTGAATATCTCCAACTGAGCGAAAAATTGCCCAGGCCGGGAATCGAACCCGGATACTTGGCTTTCAAGTTTGGCATACAATTTTTCGATCAGCTGGAAATATTCAATTCGTATGATAACTTTACCAATCAATTAGATTGTGTTAAAATAATAGTATATCTACGTATCCATCGTTCCATGGAGTTCCATTACCCGCGGCTTATTCTGCCGAGCTGTCTAAATGACAGACCAGATGTTATGGCCAATAAGGTTGCCTGAGCGAAATATCCTAGCCGGTTATCGCCAGGTTAGCTTAACAGGTAAAGCATTGGACTTGTAAGCCAAGTATCCGGGTTCAATTCCCCGCCTGGGCAATTTTTCGCTCTGTTGGAAATATTCAATTCGTATGATAACTTTACCAATCAGTTAGATTATGTTAAAATAATAGTATAATTACGGAAGCGCCTTAAAAGGACTGACGAATAATTTTATGTTTATACGATACAACAAATGATTAGAATTAATCAATTAAAAAGCACCGAGTTTATAAAATTTGTAGAAAAGGTATGTTCTACGTACAGTCACTAAACGAAAAAGAGATCCATACATTATATTCTACAAATTGTCACAAAATACACGCACAGAACCGTTCCACTGCAAATTGCGTCTTTGTTTTCGTGTTATAAAATAAGCTTAGGAGTCATATTCATAGTGAAATTATACCAAACTTTGAAATTTGCAATGCTAATTTTGACACCTTTTTGGGATACTAAACAGAAAGTTATTCGATGAGATAGTTTAGGATAAGTGGATGCGTAAATTTTTAATAAACCTGATGTTAGATTCATTTGCAATAGTTGCAAATAAGATTGAAATGTGGTTAGCTTTTCAATCACAACTTGGAACTATTAAGCGGAATGAACAGTAATTTTAGATTAGAATATTTAAAGATTCCAGAAATCGCCTTCTATTAAAAAAATTCAATCGTTACAATTGAAGGTTTTTCAAAATCAATCTTGAAAATGTTTACTTTTAAAAATTAATTTTCGAAAAATAAATTGAATGTATATATTTATTTAAGTAAAAAAATAATTTCTTTTTTAGAAGTTTCAAATATGATAATCCAAAATTACAGTTATTCCGCTTAGTAGTTCCCGTATTATAGTTTTTCGTATATTGGAACTGGTATGCAACGTTTGCAAAAGAATTTAACAAAAGGATGTTTGAAGCTTTAAACCTCCATAAATTCCTAAATTATCAGATCAAATGGTTTCCAAAAAACAGTTTCAAATGCTGATGGTGTCACACTCTTTCGAAAATGATGAAATTGATATACATCTATGAAGTTTATACTAAAATATACATTCTGTACAATCTGTGGTGCAAATAATATTTGTTATTGATTTACAAGGCCTAGAGGGATAACATTGTTAGGACTGTAACAATGTACTGTACTGTACTGTACAAGGACTGTAACTGTTATAACTGTAATTTTGGATTATCATATTTGAAACTTCTAAAAGAGAAATTATTTTTTTACTTAAATAAATATATACATTCAATTTATTTTTCGAAAATTAATTTTTAAAAGTAAACATTTTCAAGATTGATTTTGAAAAACCTTCAATTGTAACGATTGAATTTTTTTAATAGGAGGGATTACATTGTTGATTACATTGGTTATTGATTTACAAGGCCCGGGCCGGAATTTCCAGGCCCGAGCCCGGTCCGGACCGTTGAAAACTCAAAAGTTCGACCCGAGCCCGGCCCGTTCAAATTTTTATATTTTAGGTCCGGCCCGTAGAGAAATCAGGGAAAACAGGCCCGGCCCGTTACAATTTCTACGATTTCTAAAAAATTCAGATTTTTATCATATAATTAAGATTTTTTTTTTAAAGAGTACTGCATTACATATCTATGGAATGATTTTATACAGTATATTTTACAGGAAATACACATTAGTGATATTAATGATTACTAAGATTCTTAGCCTTTCAACATTCAAATAAAGATTCATTAAAAAATTAATATGGCTTAATAAAAGAAAAAAAAAGAAATTTAAAAACATCGTAACTTTTGAAGCTGTTTAATAAAGGAAGATTTGTAAAAATATTTCTATATCATTTTATTAAAGATTTTAAATCCACATTCATACGTTAATCCAAAGAAGCTCCTTTCTGATACATTTCTAAATTCATTTTTTTCTCAGAAATGCATAAGATTAGCAGGTGTCTTTATTCAGAAACTATATAATCGAATGGCGTTATCCATTTTTTGATACAAGCAATTTAAGAACAGTGCAAGCAAATAAAATATTGTCATAGTTAGTGTTTTGAATAGAATTTCCGGAAGCGATAGCATGGGAAGGGAGAAAAATTTAAATTTAGAATACAATAAACAAGTTGCTATAAGACAAGTGTAAATTGTCTTCTTTATTTCTGTATCTTTCATTAAGATATTAAATTGGTTAAACTTCACAATGTTAGCATGGGGTTAGTGTAGACACACTACTAGGGTGTAGACAGCTTATTGTACTGCATAATTTGTACTTTATGTACTAAATTTATTATAGTGTAAAGATATACAGAAAATATGTTTACTTACAAATGCAATTACTATATTAAACATCAAATAAGACTATTTTCCATGTAAATAAGGATATGTATTGAAATTTTCATCAAATCATTTCAAGCAGAAATTTGAAATTTTTTCTTTTGCTATTTTTTTTTTTTTTTTTTTGTTAAATTCACCAATTTTGCATTTTTAGAGGATTAATTTAGCCTTAAATTTAAATTAAGTCAATAAAATATAATATACATTATTTTATGTTGGTTAGAAGCATGAGAAATATCAACTGTTCCATTATTATAAACGAATCCCATCGTCACCAACTCTTAGATGTTCCAATATTGTATATTTTGTAGGCAGAGTGGAAAGTGTAAATGGTTTTAGTGTCTATGATGTTGTATTTCTGCAGAAAAAAAGGTCCGGCACATCATTTTACCTTTCTTGATATGAAAAATAATTCCCTGATTAAAAATGGGGAATAATAGAAAAAAAAAATCATACAACTTGTGATTGTTGGTGTTGCTTCTTTCTCCATAAACCCTTTAGACTGTAATTTAAACTTAGAAGTTTAGATAATAGGGAATATTTGTGAAAAAATTACTTGTCCACACTAGCCCCCAACATATTTTGGTTTTGTCCACACTAACCCCTTGTAAGGGGTTAGTGTGGACACATGGATCAATGTTAAAAACTGCCAATTTTCTTATTGTTTAACTGTATTTATCATCATCTTTCCTGTATATTAATAAATAGAAAATATCATTCTTCAATTTGAAAGGGTTGCGAAATTTTAAAAATGCTCATAGAATTTTATAAAATTAAATTAAATTTTTCTGTCCACACTAACCCCCCTCTCCCCTACTATACTAAAACTTCCCTGCAAAATCACAACAAAGAGTTAAAATGTTTTTGAAAATCATTCAGTAAAAGTCGGTTATGTTGGTTTTAACTGACTGGGATTCTACACATATAATAGAAAAAACAACACATTTTGCAAGTAATGATACAGGGATAGTGATTAATGAGGATTTTTTGCATTACCCTAAATCAAAACAAAAACAACAGATGCAAAAATGTTTTTTTCCTATGTGACACAACATTTTTCAGACAATTAAAAAGTATCTGTCACAAAAAAAACTATATCTCCCTCTTCTCACCCCCTTCCCCAAAGCAAAAACGAAAACAAAAAAAAAAAAAAAAAATCTAGCCGAATATGCCAATTTTAAAACTTTCTTCTATCTCATGCATGTTAATACTTCGAAAACCGCTATCACAGTGCGAAATTAAATGACAATCCATTCCGTCCTGAGGATTCTGTGATTTAATTTTTTAGAAATGACTATGGCTAAAATCGTGTAAATCCTGTAAAAATGTAGCTTAGCAACGCCACCTATTAGTTGATTTATATTAAAATCTAATCAACAACAACTTATGCCAACATCTAATTCAGTAGGAAGTTAAATCGAAATTCGTGAATTAGTTTTTCAGATAGAGTTATTGCGAAAATCGTGAAAAGTTCAACATACCAGTGCTATGTACTTTGCGATTAATACCGAAACTAAACCCGCAACAACTTGTGTCAACGGCTAACTGAATCTGAAGTAGATGAAAATCCGTGCACTAGTTCTTGAGATAGAGCTATTGCGGAAATCGCGAAAGAGGCTAGAGGCAGCATAGTAGCGCCACTTGTTGGGCTGTTTTCACCTACAACTAATCAGCACCCATTTATATGAGGGAATAACTGAATGTAAATTTTTGTTAAATTATGTGCATTAATTCTTGAGAAAGAGAGCTCACAAACTGTGTGTCGCATACAGACAGGCAAAAAGAAACAAACAGAAATTTTGTAAAAACATGCTTTTCGGTAACTCCAATGGCTTAAAATGTGCAAATGCGCCGAAAATTTTATCAAATCCAATGCTTTTTTCTTGTAAAGATAGAAAAAAAGTAATAATCTAATAATAATAATAAAATAAATAAAAATAAATAATAGAATACATATTTCCCTTTTAATTGAGGGAATGTAAATAATAAATACCATTACTTTAGCAGAGTTTCAAAATTAACAATTTTGCATATTTTCCCTTTTAATTGAGGGAATGTAAATAATGAATACCATTACTTTAGCAGAGTTTAAAAATTAACAATTTTGTCATTAATTTGGGGTAAACTAAAATTCAGAATCTATTTGGATGAAAAATTCACAAAAATTGCTATTCATTTTGAAGAAACATTAAGTTTTTCATAAGGGCAACGTAAAAACAAAAATCCAATGTATTTCAAAGCTGTCTTGTCATAGCAAACGCGGTAGCGTTTGGTATAATATGTTTAAGAAATAGAAAGTGCAAACAACTTTCTAAAATTTCTGGCGAACCAGTTGAGATACGGCAGTGAAATTTTTTTTAAAAGATAGAACTCGACGAGACGAATAAAATGATAGCATTCAAAAAATTACTGCAGCTTAGAATAGTTTTTTATTTAATTTTTAATGAAAAAATGAAAGCAAAAAATTCAACAAAGTCTTGCTAACGTTTCCGTGGATGGATTAACTTCGTTTTTGGTTTATTTTAATCCTCATGGTAAAACTCAGAACAGTTTTTTTTTTCATCTTTGTATGTTTGTCGGTCGCTGAGAAACTTTTGTCTGAAATTTCCAGCTGAACTTGGTCTTTTTCTTATATATTTCTTATATTTACTTCTTCTTGTAATTGTTGCACGTAAGTTTAAATGAACATAAAAATAAATAAATAGATTAGATAAATCACGTGAAAAAATACTTATTTGTTGTTATTTTCATGTATCATATTCACTATCTATTTTGACGAGCGAAGTGAAATATTTTTTTTTATTTATTAATTTCTCATTTATTTAAGTTAAAAGCCGCCTCTGGCAAAAAGTTTAGTCTCTCTTAAATTTATGCTAGCCACTGTAATATGATACTTTTATTCGTAATTTTATTTACTTGCTTATCTGAAGGTCCATAAGATGAAATGAACAAATTTAGGCAATCGGGACAAGATTTTGCGGAAAAGTTCATTATTATTAAAGTTATTCTGGTGGTGTGTTTGGCGAATAAATCAAAAATGGCGCCGAAAGACCGAATAGCAAATGTTTTTAACCGCAAAAGCGACGTAACCGTGTTTTTCCATCACGTAATATTTTATTTCAAAGACTGATTTAACACAAGATTGACATTAATATTATTATGATTTTTTAATTGTACAAGACAAAAAGATATGTAAAGTTATTAAGTACAAACGTTCATACCAATACTTTTCACAGTTATTATTTTATAAATAATTAGACATGAATGGAAAAATCTACAGGACAATTAAAAGATAAGCGTAAAAATATGGTTTTACATATATTTGAGCCTTTGAGATGAAAGGTAAGGGCGTATCGGTAAGAAATCCGGTTTGGCGCAACACAAGAGCGGTGAGTCGGGCGCTCCATGATGATTCGGACGTGAGAATGTGCCAGCTTTTTTTTGAGGGTACGTTAAATTATTCTAGGTCAATTAAATTATTACTTATTTTATGAATGTCTGATTAATATAAATATGTTTGCCAAAGCTTGGTGCTATTTTGGCTTCAAAAAGGGAGGGTATGATGCCAAAATATATAAATAGCTCTGAAAACAAACCTGATGAACTTTATTTTCGCACGAATTTTTTCTGTTTCTATATTAAAATGCGGCACAAATGTCATATACGAATCACATTGGCGTTAGTTTTTTTCTAAAGCCAATTTGGCGAAAATCTCGTTTTGGGATACCAGTTACATACCCGGTGTCCCAAAAATGACTGATGGATTTTAAAATTCAATGACTTGCAAACGGTGACAGCTATTTAAAAAATTTTTGCAGGAGGGTTATGTATAATGTCAGGAGTTTTTTACCGTAACTTTTTATTTTAGTTCGAATTTCAAAAAATAGATGGCGCTGATAGCGATTGAAGGCCAGGTGATCAGTGTTGAGTGAGGTCAGTTTCGGCGTCGACCTGGGCTTCAATTGCTGTCAGCGCCATCTGTTGGTTGAAATTCAAACTAAAATCAAAAGTTACGGTAAAAAATACTCCTGACATTGTACATAACCCTCCTGCAAAAAATTTTTAAATAGCTGCCACCGTTTGCAAGTTATTGAATTTTAAAATCCATCAGTCATTTTTGGGACACCCGGTATATATTTTTTGAAAGGTAATAACAATAAATAAAAAAAGGTTTGTTTAATAGAACAAAACAATTTATATATTTAAAAAAAAGAAAAAATTATTTATTAAAAAGTAAATAACAACATCCGGGTTGACATATCAAGCAAAATAACGACACTCTGGATTCAGTTAAATACTCCGATGCGCATATGACATTGGCGTCAGAAAAAAAAAATTCGCCAACATGGTGCGTATATGACATCTGTGCCAAAAATGCATACCTATTTTATTTATATTACGTAAGGTGCTACTTGATTATCAGGTCGACCAATTTCACCCATTTATAGAAATCGCCAAACTATTCGCCAAATTATTCAAAAGGAAAAATGTTGCCATTAAAAAATTTTAAGTTTAGAAAATTAATGAATTTAGGTTAAAAAAATAAAAGTCATTAACGAAAAAGATTACTTTAATGATGACGTTTAGTTATGACGTCGAGACGTACCAAATATAAAATTTGATTTATTCAGGTGATTTCGAACAAAAGAATACTAATAAAAGTTTTCATATTTTAATGCAGAATAGTAGTAGGAAAATAAGAGTACGGGGACAGCCGGCGGCGGCACTGCGGCACCGTGCCGCCGCCGCACCACGCAGCAACCGCCCCTCCGCATCCCTCCGCGCCCCGCCGCCACCACCGTGCCACCGCCGCCCTCCTGGTCCCTCCTGCGGTACCCCTGCGCCCACCGTGCATCCCCCACCACAAACGCCTCCTAGTGGAAAAAAGGAACATTCTATTCTAACATGAGAGGTGAACAACCTTTCCTAATTAAAAAATATTATCAGTCACATCTCAACTCGGAATCATACTATATGATGAAGATTAAATTTATATTTGAATTTTGAACAACCATAATTTTAATGAGTATTATTAATTAAGCGAAACACCGGAAAAATATCAGTTTTTAACCATTTTATTTAGATTTCTTCAACTACAAGATGAGATTATCAATTTAACTCAAGAAAGTTAAACATATATTTGAATTTTGCTTGATAGACATCTTAATGAGTAGTATTAATTAAGTAAAAACAATAGAAAATATCCAGTTTTATAGAAAAAGACTGATTTCTTACGATTTTTATCAACTATATGATCAATGTAACGACTTAAAAGTTGAAAGTTAAACATGTATCCTAGTTTTTCAACAGCTATAGCCTTAATGAGTATCGTTAATTAAGTAAAAAAACAATGGAAAATATCAAGTTTTATGGAAAAAGACTGCTCTCTTACGATTTTTATCAACTTAAGAGAGAAAACTTAAACATACATTTCAGTTTTTCAACAGCTATAACCTTAATGAGCATTCATAATTAAGTAAAAAACAATGGAAAATATCGATTTTTATAGAAAAAGGCTGATTTCTTACGATTTTTATCAACTGCAACATCAGTGTATCGACTTACAAGTTGAAAGTTAAACATGCATTCTAGTTTTTCAACAGCTATAATCTTAATGAGTATCGTTAATTAAGTAAAAAACAAGGGAAAATATCAAGTTTTATAGAAAAAGACTGATTTCTTACGATTTTTTCAACTCAAACTTCAGACTATCAATTTGGTAGAAAGAAATTTAAGCATGCATTCGAGTTTTGGACAACCATTTCCTTCATGAACATTATTAATTAAGCAAAACAACAGAAAATATTAAATTTTTAACTGATTTCTTCATATTTATTTATTTTTTTTTATATATATATAAAATCAGAATACACAACTTAAAATAGAAATTTAAACATATTTTTTAATTTTTGAACAGTCGTTACCTCAAAGAATTTCAATAATTGAACAATTAACAAAGGAAACTAATGATTTTTTAACGAAAAAAGACGAATTAAACGAATTTGGTTAACTTTTACTCTAAATGGAAATTTCATCATACTTTTATATACTAACTAAGTAGAATTTTAATGCATAAACGAACACATTTCAGTAAATATTCAACGCACACGCAAATATGAAAACAACACCTGCTTCTTGTGACGTCATATTGAAACCAAAAGTTATTCCTCCGAAGTCCCTCACCATACCTTTTCACCCCCATCTCCCCCAATTTTTTACCTTAGGTAGGGAAATGGACAATGCAATGACCTCTCATTCTTGTATATTTAGAAGTCTGGGAGAAAAAAGAGACATTTTATACACTCCAATTTCATAACAGTTACCGCAATATCCCAAAATTTGAATTTTGGAAGACATAATCAGTATAATTAATTAAACAAAATAATAAAAATATTATTTTTTAAGGTGAAAAGGTGAATTTAAGCGAATTTGATTAGTTTTACAATAGTCTTTTGAACAACAACTTGGAAATATAGATTTCTAACAGAAGAATTAAACGTATATTTTAATTTTAACAACAAAAACTTAACAAGTATCATTAATTCAACAAAAATAAATATCAATTTTAAAGAAAAGACGAATTTGAATAATTTTACACTAGTATTTTCAAAAGCAACATAGAAATATCAATACTTATTCACATATTTCACTTATTCACTGTATTCAGTACTATATTTAATAAATATGGATACAATTTAAGAATTTTCTAATCTATAATTAAATATTAGCTGTATATTTAATGTTACCCATGTTTTCAACATTAGTTCATAATCGTGAATTTTGTATTTTAAATACCATGTATTCAGGTTCAGATTATTTTCACTTGAAATCATACAGAATTTTTTAACAGAGTTTGTTTTTGAAATCATTGAAGCAACTGTATTTAATATTTTTAACACCAATTTTCTAAGATTTTCTAACATTTTCCGATTATACATTCTTCAGAAGTACATTTCTAAATGTTACAATCACTTTACATATCGAAAAGATATCATTGAAGCAACTGTATTTAATATTTTTAATACCAATTTTCTAAGATTTTTTAACATTTTCCGGTTATACATTCCTCAAAAGTTATTATTACGTATTCTAAACAATAGAAAATATTAATTTTAAGAATAAAAAGACGAATTTAAACAAATTTTATTAGTTTTACACTATTTTTTCTCACCTCCAACACGGATATATCAATTTTAACAGAAGAATTAAACGTATATTTTAGTTTTTAACAACAAAAATGTAATAAGTATCATTAATTAAACAAAAATAAATATCAATTTTCAAGAAAAGACAATTTTTTACACAAATTTTCAACTTTGAAATACATTTGCTTACATATATTGTTACAGTATATTACTAAACTTAAACTTTTTAAAAAGTTTGAATGTCTTTACAAAGGTTCATACTTATATTTTTCACGTCTTGACTGCATTCGAAATCTTACAACAAAAGTATACTTTTATTATTATTATTATTATTATTCTAGAAAACCTAAAAAATCGTTTCTTGCTGCTTTAGACACTTGACATATTAAAACTACTCTACCCATATAATTAATCAAATTAGGACATGATTCATCTTACACTTCAAAATTTCTGAATTTTTACAATACTTATTTTCATCAAACTTTATTCTTGATCCTATATATTTTAATAGCACAGAATTTTAACATCTGTTTTTATCTACTTATCAAAAAATTATTAAAACACCCAACAACATTTTCCAAATATGAATATTATCTTTACAATTTAATAATGCAAAACATACACGAATACAAAGTTTAATTTTTACAAACATTTCATATTTCAAATCAAACTATTCGAAATTTTCACAACATAAGAGCAAACATTAGACGAACTTTTTAACATTAATATTGCTTACATCTTTTCATCATAACTTTTAACTATGATAATTATCCATTTTTAGGTTGATTGTCGAAAAACTGTAACTGAAATTACATAAACTTAATGTAAAAAACCATGTTCTCACACAATTTCTTGAAATTCAACAAAGAATTGACTATTACTCCAATACTTATCTACTTCAATCTCGACTCTCGATAGTATATAGATATTGCATCATTACATACTTACAACTCTTTTCAAACGTTTATCAGAAAATCAAGTCAATCAAAGTCTAGTAGTTATTACATACCTGTTCCTCAGAAATATTACTATCATATGAAACAGTAAAGAAAATTAATAGATATTTAATATTTAATAACTTCATACGTGAAATTACTGCTGAATAAGAATACTAATAATCAAAAAAATCAACTGTTGGACAAAAAAATAGTACAGATTACCGAAAATTCAAATCATTTTTTCTACAAAAATTACAAAAATTAACAAATGAATGACAAGTTAGAGAAATAACTAAAAAAAAAAATAATGAACATATTTACAAATTTATTAAAATCACACCTTTTTCTGGATTACAAACCACAATTTCTTGAAAAATTTAACACCGAATTTGTAAGATTTTAATCCTAGTATTACATACACTCAATAAATATTCAAAATTAAAAAAAAATAATTTTTTAGTCTCATTAATAAGCAGAAATTCTATATTAAAAGAATATTTTCATAGTAGTACTTATAAAAATGAGAGTTTACAAACTGATTTTCATAATTTTATCACATTTAAACTTAATATTTTACATAAAACATTATTTAATCAAATTTTATGCTTTGTAATTCAGTAAAATTCAATACTTTTTTAGTTTTTAAACCAATACCACAATATTTATTTACATCAAACTTGATTCTTCACCTTTTATATTTCCACATTACACATGTGAGATAAATACTAACTTGGATCAGGAGTTGAAGTCAATTGATTCCATTCGATTTTCATCATGTACGCATTGCTCCTACACGAAATTTCTTACTGCTATAATCATCTAATGTATTAAAACTAATCTACTCATATTTTTATCAATTCATCAGATGTTTCATCTCGCACTTCTGAATTATCGTGCATCAAGTTGCTTAAAATATAAATACTATCTTTATAGTTTTAATGATATATAGTATACATGGTTTATCTTGAGTTAGCACTTCCATAGTATTAATCAAATTATATGTTTCATCTTGCACTTGATCTTAATGTTTTCATCTTGCATCTGAATTATCGTCCATCGAGTTTTTTAAATAATAATATATTTATAGTTTTTGATTATACATAGCATGTACAAATACAATCTTTAATTTTAACATTTCATATTTCAAATAACCTATTTCCGAAACCAAGCTATGTGAATTTTACCACAATGCTTATTATCATAGAATAATTTGTGTTTCACACTTTTCTAAAAATTATCAGATATGTACCCCTCAGAGAAATTACTATCATATGAATAAATGAAGAAAATTTAATTTATATTAAATGTACACGAAATTGATTGCAATATACATGTATTTAATAAAAATAAATAGGCGATTATTTATACATTAAACCTTTACTAAATATATATTTCTTTCATTATACAGATGTTTCAACAAGATGAATCAAAACAGCAGCAAACTTCAGAAATTAATGACCCGAATGATTCATCCCTAGCACATGTAGCGTTAACGAATAACACATATGTGAGTACTTATATGAGAAATACTAGAATTCGTATATGAAACGTAATTAGAGTAAATACAAAATGATTTGTCTTACTACCTACACTTTAACAAGTGCTTTTTACCTATATTATTGAAGAGAATCCTAACTGTGTCCATTTATTTCTACTACAGATGTGCTCTATTTGCTAAAAACACTTCTTAAGTAAATGGAATTTAACAGAACATACAAAAATCTATACAGGTGAAAAACCTTACACTTGGAAAGATTACCATAAATGCTGTTTTCAAGGAGACGTGAATCAAAAATACACACATCATCATATAAAGCATCATCAGATATATGTAAACTTAGCGAAGATATTCAAAAATTAGTCAGACTTTTGAAGAATTTAGAAATAAAGGAAGATATTTAGGCTATTTATCCATCATATTTTCACAACATTTACCACAATATCTCAAACTTAAAATTTGGAAGACATACACACTGCTGAAAAGTAATTTTGTGATTCTTCTAACCAGTATGAATGTATAGATGTTATTTTGCAGTGTATTCTTTAAATGCTCACATTAAATATTCTTTTATATGCATATATCGTTGTGTTTATTTTTCTAATACCTATTACATTAATGAAATACATAACATTTTAAGTGAAATAACACTCTCACAACTTAAAAAATGCATAAGAACATACAAAAATAAACAGATGTATGAAAAAATATGCAAGTTTACAAAATATTTTCATTGTTTTCTAGAAATATTAACAAAAAATATTTACAATATGAAAAAATTGTAAAAGTGAAAAGAAAAACATAAATGTAAAAACAAAAACCACAAAGTGAAAAACTCATAACAAAGTTTTTGAAAAAAAAATATTTACAACAAAATTTTTTTTTACAAAAACCAAAACTTCCAAAAATATTTTTTTCAAAAAATTTTTTTTTCAAAAACATTTTTTACAAAAAAATTTTTTTTCAAAATAAGTTTTTACAAAAGTAAAAAAAAAGAAAATCACAACGTTAAAAAAATGAAAAATTTTTGTTAAAAAAAGTGTAAAAAAATTGCAAAAAAATGTTGCAAAAATTTCAAAAAAAGTTATGAAAAAAGCTTCAAAAATTTTGTTGTTTTTAATAGCAAATGCAATGGCGAAACCATTGCATACTGCATTAAAACCAACGAAATTTTTCCAACGAATGTTCTGTTAAATTCCATTTACTTAAGAAGTGTTTGTAGCAAATAGAGCACATCTGTAGTAGAAATAAATGGACACAGTTAGGATTCTCTTCAATAATATAGGTAAAAAGCACTTGTTAAAGTGTAGGTAGTAAGACAAATCATTTTGTATTTACTCTAATTACGTTTCATATACGAATTCTAGTATTTCTCATATAAGTACTCACATATGTGTTATTCGTTAACGCTACATGTGCTAGGGATGAATCATTCGGGTCATTAATTTCTGAAGTTTGCTGCTGTTTTGATTCATCTTGTTGAAACATCTGTATAATGAAAGAAATATATATTTAGTAAAGGTTTAATGTATAAATAATCGCCTATTTATTTTTATTAAATACATGTATATTGCAATCAATTTCGTGTACATTTAATATAAATTAAATTTTCTTCATTTATTCATATGATAGTAATTTCTCTGAGGGGTACATATCTGATAATTTTTAGAAAAGTGTGAAACACAAATTATTCTATGATAATAAGCATTGTGGTAAAATTCACATAGCTTGGTTTCGGAAATAGGTTATTTGAAATATGAAATGTTAAAATTAAAGATTGTATTTGTACATGCTATGTATAATCAAAAACTATAAATATATTATTATTTAAAAAACTCGATGGACGATAATTCAGATGCAAGATGAAAACATTAAGATCAAGTGCAAGATGAAACATATAATTTGATTAATACTATGGAAGTGCTAACTCAAGATAAACCATGTATACTATATATCATTAAAACTATAAAGATAGTATTTATATTTTAAGCAACTTGATGCACGATAATTCAGAAGTGCGAGATGAAACATCTGATGAATTGATAAAAATATGAGTAGATTAGTTTTAATACATTAGATGATTATAGCAGTAAGAAATTTCGTGTAGGAGCAATGCGTACATGATGAAAATCGAATGGAATCAATTGACTTCAACTCCTGATCCAAGTTAGTATTTATCTCACATGTGTAATGTGGAAATATAAAAGGTGAAGAATCAAGTTTGATGTAAATAAATATTGTGGTATTGGTTTAAAAACTAAAAAAGTATTGAATTTTACTGAATTACAAAGCATAAAATTTGATTAAATAATGTTTTATGTAAAATATTAAGTTTAAATGTGATAAAATTATGAAAATCAGTTTGTAAACTCTCATTTTTATAAGTACTACTATGAAAATATTCTTTTAATATAGAATTTCTGCTTATTAATGAGACTAAAAAATTATTTTTTTTTAATTTTGAATATTTATTGAGTGTATGTAATACTAGGATTAAAATCTTACAAATTCGGTGTTAAATTTTTCAAGAAATTGTGGTTTGTAATCCAGAAAAAGGTGTGATTTTAATAAATTTGTAAATATGTTCATTATTTTTTTTTTAGTTATTTCTCTAACTTGTCATTCATTTGTTAATTTTTGTAATTTTTGTAGAAAAAATGATTTGAATTTTCGGTAATCTGTACTATTTTTTTGTCCAACAGTTGATTTTTTTGATTATTAGTATTCTTATTCAGCAGTAATTTCACGTATGAAGTTATTAAATATTAAATATCTATTAATTTTCTTTACTGTTTCATATGATAGTAATATTTCTGAGGAACAGGTATGTAATAACTACTAGACTTTGATTGACTTGATTTTCTGATAAACGTTTGAAAAGAGTTGTAAGTATGTAATGATGCAATATCTATATACTATCGAGAGTCGAGATTGAAGTAGATAAGTATTGGAGTAATAGTCAATTCTTTGTTGAATTTCAAGAAATTGTGTGAGAACATGGTTTTTTACATTAAGTTTATGTAATTTCAGTTACAGTTTTTCGACAATCAACCTAAAAATGGATAATTATCATAGTTAAAAGTTATGATGAAAAGATGTAAGCAATATTAATGTTAAAAAGTTCGTCTAATGTTTGCTCTTATGTTGTGAAAATTTCGAATAGTTTGATTTGAAATATGAAATGTTTGTAAAAATTAAACTTTGTATTCGTGTATGTTTTGCATTATTAAATTGTAAAGATAATATTCATATTTGGAAAATGTTGTTGGGTGTTTTAAGAATTTTTTGATAAGTAGATAAAAACAGATGTTAAAATTCTGTGCTATTAAAATATATAGGATCAAGAATAAAGTTTGATGAAAATAAGTATTGTAAAAATTCAGAAATTTTGAAGTGTAAGATGAATCATGTCCTAATTTGATTAATTATATGGGTAGAGTAGTTTTAATATGTCAAGTGTCTAAAGCAGCAAGAAACGATTTTTTAGGTTTTCTAGAATAATAATAATAATAATAATAAAAGTATACTTTTGTTGTAAGATTTCGAATGCAGTCAAGACGTGAAAAATATAAGTATGAACCTTTGTAAAGACATTCAAACTTTTTAAAAAGTTTAAGTTTAGTAATATACTGTAACAATATATGTAAGCAAATGTATTTCAAAGTTGAAAATTTGTGTAAAAAATTGTCTTTTCTTGAAAATTGATATTTATTTTTGTTTAATTAATGATACTTATTACATTTTTGTTGTTAAAAACTAAAATATACGTTTAATTCTTCTGTTAAAATTGATATATCCGTGTTGGAGGTGAGAAAAAATAGTGTAAAACTAATAAAATTTGTTTAAATTCGTCTTTTTATTCTTAAAATTAATATTTTCTATTGTTTAGAATACGTAATAATAACTTTTGAGGAATGTATAACCGGAAAATGTTAAAAAATCTTAGAAAATTGGTATTAAAAATATTAAATACAGTTGCTTCAATGATATCTTTTCGATATGTAAAGTGATTGTAACATTTAGAAATGTACTTCTGAAGAATGTATAATCGGAAAATGTTAGAAAATCTTAGAAAATTGGTGTTAAAAATATTAAATACAGTTGCTTCAATGATTTCAAAAACAAACTCTGTTAAAAAATTCTGTATGATTTCAAGTGAAAATAATCTGAACCTGAATACATGGTATTTAAAATACAAAATTCACGATTATGAACTAATGTTGAAAACATGGGTAACATTAAATATACAGCTAATATTTAATTATAGATTAGAAAATTCTTAAATTGTATCCATATTTATTAAATATAGTACTGAATACAGTGAATAAGTGAAATATGTGAATAAGTATTGATATTTCTATGTTGCTTTTGAAAATACTAGTGTAAAATTATTCAAATTCGTCTTTTCTTTAAAATTGATATTTATTTTTGTTGAATTAATGATACTTGTTAAGTTTTTGTTGTTAAAATTAAAATATACGTTTAATTCTTCTGTTAGAAATCTATATTTCCAAGTTGTTGTTCAAAAGACTATTGTAAAACTAATCAAATTCGCTTAAATTCACCTTTTCACCTTAAAAAATAATATTTTTATTATTTTGTTTAATTAATTATACTGATTATGTCTTCCAAAATTCAAATTTTGGGATATTGCGGTAACTGTTATGAAATTGGAGTGTATAAAATGTCTCTTTTTTCTCCCAGACTTCTAAATATACAAGAATGAGAGGTCATTGCATTGTCCATTTCCCTACCTAAGGTAAAAAATTGGGGGAGATGGGGGTGAAAAGGTATGGTGAGGGACTTCGGAGGAATAACTTTTGGTTTCAATATGACGTCACAAGAAGCAGGTGTTGTTTTCATATTTGCGTGTGCGTTGAATATTTACTGAAATGTGTTCGTTTATGCATTAAAATTCTACTTAGTTAGTATATAAAAGTATGATGAAATTTCCATTTAGAGTAAAAGTTAACCAAATTCGTTTAATTCGTCTTTTTTCGTTAAAAAATCATTAGTTTCCTTTGTTAATTGTTCAATTATTGAAATTCTTTGAGGTAACGACTGTTCAAAAATTAAAAAATATGTTTAAATTTCTATTTTAAGTTGTGTATTCTGATTTTATATATATATAAAAAAAAATAAATAAATATGAAGAAATCAGTTAAAAATTTAATATTTTCTGTTGTTTTGCTTAATTAATAATGTTCATGAAGGAAATGGTTGTCCAAAACTCGAATGCATGCTTAAATTTCTTTCTACCAAATTGATAGTCTGAAGTTTGAGTTGAAAAAATCGTAAGAAATCAGTCTTTTTCTATAAAACTTGACATTTTCCATTGTTTTTTACTTAATTAACGATACTCATTAAGATTATAGCTGTTGAAAAACTAGAATGCATGTTTAACTTTCAACTTGTAAGTCGATACACTGATGTTGCAGTTGATAAAAATCGTAAGAAATCAGCCTTTTTCTATAAAAATCGATATTTTCCATTGTTTTTTACTTAATTATGAATGCTCATTAAGGTTATAGCTGTTGAAAAACTGAAATGTATGTTTAAGTTTTCTCTCTTAAGTTGATAAAAATCGTAAGAGAGCAGTCTTTTTCCATAAAACTTGATATTTTCCATTGTTTTTTTACTTAATTAACGATACTCATTAAGGCTATAGCTGTTGAAAAACTAGGATACATGTTTAACTTTCAACTTTTAAGTCGTTACATTGATCATATAGTTGATAAAAATCGTAAGAAATCAGTCTTTTTCTATAAAACTGGATATTTTCTATTGTTTTTACTTAATTAATACTACTCATTAAGATGTCTATCAAGCAAAATTCAAATATATGTTTAACTTTCTTGAGTTAAATTGATAATCTCATCTTGTAGTTGAAGAAATCTAAATAAAATGGTTAAAAACTGATATTTTTCCGGTGTTTCGCTTAATTAATAATACTCATTAAAATTATGGTTGTTCAAAATTCAAATATAAATTTAATCTTCATCATATAGTATGATTCCGAGTTGAGATGTGACTGATAATATTTTTTAATTAGGAAAGGTTGTTCACCTCTCATGTTAGAATAGAATGTTCCTTTTTTCCACTAGGAGGCGTTTGTGGTGGGGGATGCACGGTGGGCGCAGGGGTACCGCAGGAGGGACCAGGAGGGCGGCGGTGGCACGGTGGTGGCGGCGGGGCGCGGAGGGATGCGGAGGGGCGGTTGCTGCGTGGTGCGGCGGCGGCACGGTGCCGCAGTGCCGCCGCCGGCTGTCCCCGTACTCTTATTTTCCTACTACTCAGAATTTATCAAATCAAACCATAAAGAGATATTTGTAAGATATCGCATATGTGAATAACATTGAAGTATTTTAAATGCAATATTAGAATTTATTAAAGAGCATAAAAATATGGTACTTGCGTATTAACGCCACCGCAGCAGAAGTTGCGCTAATGTGCCAATAAAGAGCAATCTTGTTCGCACGCGCACAAAAAAAAAAAAAAAATGGTATCAAAAATAGGCTAAAAAAGTACTAAAATACTAAAAATTACGTCAAAATGAGTACAAAAAAAAATCACTAAAAAGGCACGAACAACAAGATCACTCTTTATTGGCGCATTAGCACAACTTCTACTGCGGTGGTATTAATACGAAGGTACCAAAAATATCAATGTTAGCGGAAATTTGTAAGAAGTTAAATGCTTTTTATTTAACCAAATAATGCCGGCGGATACAACCATAAAGTAACTTTAATAAATTATATATTATATTTTTCTCAATTAATATCAAGAGCTATTCGCTTATTGGCATAAAATTTATATTAAATAACAAAAGAACAAATAAATTAGTCAAACATTAATAAAAATATAAATAAATCATCGAATTAAAATCATTTGATTACTTAACAAACAAGTGTAGCGGGTTTAATGTCAAGGAAGTGAAACATTTATGTTCATCCATTATTGGCATATAATCTTACAGTTTGTCTATCGTTCTTTGGTCGATGGGATAAATTAAGTAGTTATATATTTACTTATAGTATTTTTAATAAAATGAAAGAAAAACGTGCAAGTTAAATGTATCTGATATATGTATTTTTAATTTATGTGTTTTTTAATGAAAGTCATGTATTTTAAATAAAGCTAGTGACAGCTTTATATTTAAAATGAAATTATGGCGAAGGAAACCTATTTGGCGATTGTTTCGAGTAGCTAAAATAAAAGTAGGAAAATAGCCGTCGGGCATATAAAAAATAAAACAATCAGATCGGAGCTGTTGATGACAGTCACAAGACTTATGCTGGTATTTATATAGGTATTATAGCAAAATTTGCAACATCTCTGGTGTTAAACTAGGACTCTCGTGGTAAGACATTTGGCTGCTCAGCAGCGGGTATAGAGTTCAAATCCCGTCGGATGTAAGTTCGTTTTATTTAGAAATGCTTTTGTGTTAAATTATTATTCCTTCGGGAATATTCTTATGTTAATTGTTATTCAATTTCTAGAATTTTTCTAGTTGTGAATGTTTTATTTGAGAAATTACCTTGAATATATTTAATTGGTATGGCTTTTAATTCTTTTAATAAAGTTCTGTACTTTTTTCGTTCAAATCCATGGTTTATTTTTCTTATCATGCATTTTATATAGCAATGCAATGACTTTTATAATTATTCTGATACATCAAAATTTTATCTGTTGTTATCATTTTATAAATTTTGACAGCAGCAGTTATTTTTCTTTTTAAGATATTAGAAAATCTTCAGTTTTTATCAAAAAATTAAATGACTAGTATTAAAAAATGCTCTGACGAGCACCAAAAAAGGTTAATATGTTTTTAAGTATGAAAAAGGGTTTGACAAGTGCTTCTGTTAATTATTGAGCATGAGGAAGGACAAGGGATCCCTTCTTGGCTACAACTCACTTCAATGCCAACTTTTAAAAAATCATATTTGCGCTTTTTCCGTGAAAACAAATCAGTCGCAGTTACTATAAAAATGTATAGTGTAAAGACGTAACCAGTAAAGGTGCAGCTTAATTAGACATAAATGTAAGGGAAGACGACACAGTGCCAAAAACCTAGTTCCTGCATCACATTCATGCACTGGCACCAAGCATGCCCTAAGTGTATAATTGCACAGAAAATTTATTTGTAGTATAGTGCAGAGTGAACAGTGCAGTTAACATCAGGGATGTAAGTGCATCTTATACGCCGTATGCCTTCTGGACTTTTTAATAGAACACCATATACATTATTTCTCAAGAAAGCTTATAGTATACACATTCTAGGGTATCCCTCTGCTTAGAGCATATATCCTATCTTATTTTTACGACTACACCCCTGGTTAACATCTAAAGCACGGTGGAAAGTTCTACTAAAGAACCGCAAATTTCTTTCATACGGAAAAAGCGCAAATATGATTTTTTCAAAGTTGGCATTGAAGTGAGTTGTAGCCAAGAAGGGATCCCTTGTCCTTCCTCATGCTCAATAATTAACAGAAGCACTTGTCAAACCCTTTTTCATACTTAAAAACATATTAACCTTTTTTGGTGCTCGTCAGAGCATTTTTTAATACTAGTAGATTTAATTTTCTTAATTCACTTATCATGAAATTTAATTGCGTGAAAACCTTATTTTGTGCTACATTAACTTTTCTTATCATCATGTAACACAATCTCCGCACCTTTCCTCATAACGCCTATTTATTTTCCCTCCCTTCCGTTATTGAAAGGGAAAGTTACATTTCTCCATTTGCATTAATTAATTTTAATATATTCTTCCTGTTAATGAATTCGTTATAAACTTTCTTTGTCTAGTTCTTCTCAATTGCCGCGACGGGTTTTAATATTCATAGATTTTTGACGACTTCTGTAATTGATCTTTCAGATTCATCGATTCTTCGAATTAGGTTAATAAACACAATGTGCCTGACGTTGACTGTTGTACGATTGTCTTATTATTTAATATTCAGATAGAGCTTGGTAAAATGCAATGGAATACAAAAATGAGCAACGTTAAAAAGCACCAAATATATTATGTAAGCAGCAGACCGGTTTCGGTAGTATTTAGCGTACCGTCGTCAGTGCTAGGGGAGGTAGAAATTTGCTCATATATATAGTGGCTCATATGTATAGTATATCCCCCGTCTCTACTATATATATGAGCAAATTTCTACCTCCTCTAGCACTGACGACGGTACGCTAAATGCTACCGAAACCGGTCTGCTGCTTACATAATATATTTGGTGCTTTTTAAGGTTGCTCATTTTTGTATTCCATGTCTTATTATTTGTCTCAAGAATGTAACATAATACTATAAACCAGCCACATTTAATCCGCGGGCCGCATGTGGCCAAGGCTTCCTTTTATGTTCGGCCGGAGACAGATAAACATTAAGGCTACTGGTCACTCAGCTTTCGAATTCTTTTTCGTAATTTTAAGTCTGTTGACATTTGTGGCATTCTTATATTTAAAATATCACCTCAGGAAATTAATATTTTTAACTTCTTTTTTTTTGTGTGTTGTGTTCTTAACCCCCTCGGGACGGGAGCTTTTTACGAAATTTTTAATGTTTTGTCCCCGGTTTTTAACAACAGAAATTAGTTCCTTCTCAAATCGAGAAAATGCTCCGATAAAATAAGGCAAATTTTACAGTAAAATTATACTCGTAGGGATAAACATGGATTCTTAAGCCTTTTTGTGACACGTATTCGTGTCGCTCGTTCCCAAGGAGTTAAAGGATGTCTCTTTTTTCTTCCTAAATCTCAAAATATTTCTAATCTATGCTTAATTTAATATTTATGTTTTAAAAGCAGACGATTTATTTGGTTTATTTCATGACGGTCGATGATTAACATGTGAGATATATGCCCGGAAGGGGAGCTTGCCTTCCGTGGGAGTCTTTCTATGGGAACCTAACCCGTATTTACGCAAGGAAATCCAATGTTTGAAGAAGGCCACGGCAGACTCCGAACGATTAGCCCGACGGCCGCGATTGGGTTCAAACCCAACACTTGCCGTCTACCAGTTTCGAGAGCAGAACCTCTCGGTCACCGGTGGGCCTTAAAAGTAGACGAAGTGTAAGTAAGATTTTTAACACTTAGGAATCCCTTAGAAAATCGCCAACAAATTGAAGAAAATCGAATATTTTTTCAGGTAACCCTATAAAAACTAGCAAAAGCCATGCTTTGTTTGGATTCGCGAAGCATTATTTTATAAAACAGATATTTGAAAGTAACAATATTTTTTTTATTATTATTTTTGCATCTTTATTAAACAAAAACGTTATTTATTTATTTATTTATTTTTTATTTTTTTTTTTTTTTATTTTTTTTGGCGATTTTTAATTTTTTATTTATGATGTAAAACTGGCATAATAAGATATTTTCGAAGCAAACTTTTACAATTTTTTTTTTTAAATTTTCAACTAAAAGCTCTTTTAAAGATGTTTTTACAATTTCAAGTAGCCACTGGTGTTTTTTAATTGTTTGAAATAGGCATGTTTCCAATCTTTGTAATCAACATCCGATAATCTTTGACAGCTATTTTAGAATAATATATTTGAAGAAAGCTTGAAGAAAGTTACTTCTTCAAAATCCTATTTTCTGGAAAAAACATTTGAAATCTGCTTTCGTTGATACTATGAATGTTTAACTGTAAAACATTTTATTTTAATTTCTTCGTTTTTATACATGTTAGCGTATGAGAATTGCTGTAATTCTCTCCGCGTGGGAGAACTTTTTAATTTCTGCGAATGGCAACTCAATTAATGGAATTACCTTTTAACGAAGCGCTCTCTCATTCTCGCAGTGACGTTTTCACGAATAATTATTGTTGTGTTTGCGAACTTATTAAAGTCTTATTTTTCTATAAAATCCTTCTGATTAATGAGTCGATATTATTTAGCCACAATACGACCTTCGCAAAAATATTTATAAAGAGCTTGAACCAACAACTTCACGCAGATCTTTTAATTTTTCATTTATATAACAAATTTAAGAATTAATTTTATTTGTTTACAATTATTTTGTTTAAAAAAAAAAAAAAAAAAAAAAAAAAATCCATAATACAATTCTTTTTAAATGTTTAAGTGTCATCTGTGCAAACGATTTTGCGGGATAATGAAAACATGTTTTATTTAATAAATTAATCATGATTCTATCTATAATTATTTACTCCATGATTTAAACTTTTTTTTTTCTGAAAATATACGCGTTTCATTTTTTATTTATTTGCTAAAATGCGTCCGTATTGGAAATGCATGTAAAATAAATTAATTAAAATAATAATTTTTTTAACGTTTTACTGTAAAAAAAATTATATTCTGCAAATCTACAGATCATAATTTATTTTTGTGTTTAATTTGAAGTTAAAATATTGAATAGTTTTTTTGTAAAGCGTACGACAAATTGTAATTTGAGTGGACTAGTAGAGGGTTCGCTTCGCTCATCCTAATTAGCATCGAAAAAGCATTGAAACTTTAACACATGATTATTGATTAGGAGGCTGTGTTCATTTTTTATGAAGATGGCATACATACTCGTGGAGAAATTAAGGTTTTTATAAGAACAATCCCGAATTTCACCATGTGTTTAGTTATAATTTGCTGAATATAAAAGAATGTTTAATATAAGCTATTTAGTAGTGAAATTATTTTTGGACCCTTTCAAAAGTCTGACTTCTCAAGATAATTTTTAAACACATTAACATGAAAAGAAAAGCAGAGGTAAATAATGTTTTTTTACGGAGGGTTCAGGAGAGACAGAACCCTCATAGACCTGGATGCGGCAGCAAAGGCAATCACCTCATGGAATTCAATCTAATGTTAAATCTCGATTCGCATATTAAAACGCAATTGGTATGCAAAGACATATCTTGGTGGATATTACCTAAAAACCTGATTTTACCGGTTGATGCGTAGGTTTACTGTTTCCCTGCACCCAAATATAGAAAGAAATGGAAGACTGGGAGCAGAAAAATATAAAAGTAATCTATGAGTCAACCGTTAAAGTCGGGTTTTCAAGTGGTTTCCAGCAAGATACGATTTGGCAGACCGATTGCATTTTATTATGCGAGTCGAGATTTAACTAATCCAAGTATTTCATTTTATGAATTCGATGAGCTGGCTATATGTGCCGCCGCATCCCAGTCTTTCATGACGAAAAGTTTTTATTTCTACCTCTCTTAATGTTTATTTATTATAAGCAGGGTCTAACTAAAGCCGGGGCATGCGGGCAATTGCCCCGGGCCCCACGGCTTAGGTGGCATCCAAAGACAGATATAAATTTTTCGTTAAAAGAGTATCAAATGATAAAAAATGGTTAAAAATGAGCATTTTTTTTTTTTTTAAGGGTTTTTCTTCTTCTACCCCCTCTGTTTCCGTACCCAATACCTCCTTAAGGCCTCACATTTATCCTCATATTCTTCTAATCGAAAAAAAAAAAAAAAAAAAAAAAATCTGTATTCTATAATTTCGTAACGTTGTCTTTTTTCTGCTATTACGTATATAGATGTGAATAGTACTTGGTACGAAATTTAACGCATACAATGAATTTCAGTTTTAGTCACTTCAGTATAATTTACGAAAATTTTTAAAATAGAAGCCCTTCCCCCTAATAAGGTTGCCCCAGGGCTCCCCACTGTCTAAGTCGGGCCCTGATTATAAGTAACTTAAAAATAAATTTTACTGCGTTTTTTTTTTTTTTTTTTTTTTTTTTTTTTTTTTTTCCAAAACTAACATAGAAAAGAAATTTTTTTTAACCTTAATTGAGATTATGATCTTATCCGTTCAATTTTTCTTTCACTTTCATTATTGATCAAGTTACTTTTCTTCTTTAATTAATTTTAATATATTCTTTCTGTTACTGAATTCACTCTAAACTTTCTCTCTTCACTTCACTTTCTTCTCAATTGGCCCCAGGAGTGTTTTCAATATTCATAGATTTTCTTTTCCTAGCGGTTACAGAAAATTATAGTGGTCATTTACCGGTTTGGTCAAAGTAGGTTAATAGACGCAACGCAAAGTATCCTAGTTTGAATCTGCTTCTGGGAAGAGTTCATCAGGTAAACTGGTTTCTAAGCCTTTTTTTATTTTTTCTTCGATTTTTACATTATAGTGACTTCTACGATGAGGTAAAAAAGAGTGAAACAAAAAAAAAGGTTCTCTGATGCTATTTTCCTAATGACGCTTGCGTGTGCAGTGCATGCAGACATCATCTTTGGCGGGGGATATTTTATATCGATTATTTACGTTTCGAATGCTTTTACATAGCATGTCATGTAGCCATTTATTTAGGAATACCGTCGACTTTTTTCATGGTTTCACTCACATTTGGGGATGTGCAAATATAATATAATGTTATCAACTTTTCAGTAATTTGACCCCCCCCCCCCGGTTAATGATAACGTTATGAAAGTGTGATATAAAAAACTGATTTCTAGAATTTATTTCTTTTGTTCGAAGTGATATATAAAACTACACTAAAAACTAAAAGTAATTAATTTTTTTTTTTTCGCTTACTTTTATGATTCAAAAGAATAGAAGTCACTAAAATATCACTTTGCATATGAAAGAACTTTATATCAAATAACACTTTAAAGAAATAGTTAATATTTAAAAGAATTTTATAATAGCTTTTTGTTACATAATGCATTTAACAGTAATAAAGACCTGTTGCACTTGCATCGAACGGAGGAAAGAGGGGGGAGGGAGATAAAAATTCTTATCAACAATACAAAAGTATAACATTACTTTTCTTTCTCTTTATTTATTAGTAAACCTAAACTTCATTTTAAATTCACTTCACACAGGGCCATAGCTAGAAGTGAACAGCAGGGGGGAGGGTGCTCATTTTTTTTTTTCTCTCAAACGCAGAAAGTTAAATTTGTGCATATTCACACAGTAGTTACTATATTTCTTATTAAACTGTTGTAATAACTTCATTTTATGCTATGAAAAGAATAGGATGATGGAAAATTCGATTGCATAACTAAGGTAATAAATATTAAACATCACGTTACCTTCCTGTATGCGAATAAAATGAACGAGTGTTGAAACACTCATTTTAGTTACAATTTAGTATTTCTGCAAAACTGCGAAAGGGCCGCAAAGCTACGTTAGGTTTTTGAATAGAATTTCATTTAGATTTTCGGAACATAAATTCATTGAGTGATCTTGGTACCTTTTCCAGGGGGGCTCAGAAATTTTTCTAGGCGGGAGCTGAGCCGCCGATGGCACCTCCTTAGCTACGGCCCTGACTTCACCTTCACATGCGGTTTCTCTCGTGATTATTTATGCATACACATATGAAAAAGAATAGGAATGTTAAACCCTTTGATGTTCCATATTTTAGAATCAAATAATTTTACAAAAATTTAGTGATTTGAATAGCTTTGTATTTTCATAAAAGGCTACTTTAACAGGCTAAAAAAAGATAACACGCTATTTTGTACCAGACTCAGGCCCGTAGCCAGGATTTTCTTTCGGGAGGGGCTCAATTTTGAAATTTTTTCTGTTCTTACAAAAGTAATTTTAATAATATTCAGTAAAAAATTTAAAAATAATCTAGGGTTAGTCTAATGTGTGTTTCTACATAGGATACTTTTTAACTATATCAAATATTGTCATTTCATATTTTCATTGTTATTTCATAATATTTTCATATTATTTCATTTAATTTTTTCGATTTCTGTTGCAATTTTTAACTTTTAAGAGCACTTCCGGTTTCTAAACCGCTTCGGAAACCAGAGAGTTTAGGAAAAATTTCCTGCGAAACTCAAAAAGCACAAACTAACAATGTTTGAGATGAGCCTCAAGTAGAGGTGAGGGGGGCACATTTGAACACTCTAAATATTTTCCTTCAAATAAATTATTTTCTAAAAATGTCTATGGCAATACATTACTACTGCTTCAGTGCAATATGTATACAAAGCTCATCCATTTTGTATGCACAATACTGTCTACACAAGATATGTATTTTTCTCCCTCTTGAATCTAAACTTAAGAAATTAATGTTGTAAGATTTTTGTTCAAAATTTTGTATCCCTAAAATTTTGATTTATTGTTCAACACTTAAATAAAGATGTAATCTTTAGTTTATAAGTTTTGTTTTATTCAATTTCTTCAGCCGATTTGAGTAAACAGTTGTAATGTTGAACTCCATGTGATGGGGCACCATTGAACATCTAAAACTATGAAGTAAAAAGTTGTTGATGTACCTAAATGTTACTATTTTTGCAATTTTTTCTATGTGAAAAGAAGTTAATTAAGAATATCGAAGAACATGAACTTATACTGTTAACAATCCTCCCTTACTGCACACATGTATTACAATCTCTGGATGTATCAGTGATTGGAAGTTTCAAACCTAAATTGATGATGGCATTCATTTATTTGATAACTGCAAAATCCGGATACACAATAATGATTCATGGTTTAGTAGGTTTGTCTAACAATGCCTATACTCTTTCATTTACTATTTCCCAAAGTATGGAATTACTAGTACTTTTGTACGTAGATAAAACGGAATTTAAGTCAGGCTTTTTCATAAAAGGTGTGACTATATAAAAAAATTTAATTTTCCAGAAGCATCAGATATCATATTGGTGTATTACAAGGATAATTTTAAAAAGTTTTCTCAACCAAACATAACTGGAGAGACATTCTGTGTTGTTTCAAAAATTATTTTTGACATCAGTTTTGGTGGATTTAAGTTTGGTTAAATAATAGAAAAATTATTAGTTTCAATAAAATATAGTTGTTTAATTTTATTCATCTTACTTTATATTCCTAAAATATATGCAACTTTTTTATGAAAACTCTCAATATTTTCATATTTTATTCATTTGCTCAAATGTGCCCCTTACTTGTTCAAAAATACCCCTACATGGGACAGGTTTGAACAGAAATATTTCAGCTTTTTAAATCCTCACAATTTTTTTTTTTAAATTTATATGGAAAACTTAATTTCTGGTTCATATGATGAAGAAATGCACTGATTTTATTATGTAATACTTAAAACGCAAAAAATATAATTCAAATAAGAAATGCACTGATTTTTTAAAAATTTGTTCAAACGTGCCCCCCTCTCCCCTATCCTATGAAGAAAATCGTTGTAAAATATTGAAATGCAAACAAATAATATGTATTGATTTAAAACACAGGATTAATGATAACGTGCGAGAATCTGACATTACGACTGCGAGGTCTTGTAATTATTGATCTATAAATGAAATAAATTACACCCATTGTTTAAAAAAAATAATTGCTACAGCCATATGTAATCATAAAAATTATGTTTGTATTTCACATTCTCTGATTATAATAATTATAAATGATACTCGTGGTAAAATAAATTTACTAGCACTGTTGAATTCAGGCACTTTTCTTCGGGAGGGATTTTTGGGGCTTCGGGGGGGGGGGGGGGACATTATAGTCTTCCGAGGGGATATTGTATTTTTTGACCATTGAAAACAAAAAATCACAAATTTACCGGGGTGGAACATCTCATTGCTACGGGGGAGGGGGAATGTCTCCCTCGGAAACCCCCTGAATTCAACACTGTTTGCTAGTACAACATAAGCAATCATCATAATTTCGTCTTAGCCATGATGCTGATTTGACTTATCAAGATTTTCTGTAATTTCCCAAAGAATGGAAATCATGGAAAAACTACTCAGTCTGTCATCGACCATAACGCTTCGAGTCAAAGATTCAATTATTTTCTTTGCCGAAAAATATCTTTCAGCACTGACTGTTGTTACTCGGCTTTCAACCAAAACTGTCAGCAAGTGTTTGATTTTATCGGAATACGTCACATTACATTACTAAAACTTTTAAAACCTCTGTGTTGGTGTCAACATTAGCAACTTGTTTGCACCCATATTCAGCTTTCACTTGCTACATTGACACTTTATATTGAAAATATTGCATCGGATTCTCTAATTTGGGTGCTTTTTCCAGTGAAGCACATCCTGGAAGATTGTAACTGGGAATCTCTTAGAATGTCTTCATTCGAAATGAATCGATCATTTAAATTTTGAATAAGACTTTCTACATGGGGAAATAAGACTGATATTGTAATGCTTGTCAGTGGATTAATGATTATCTTCATGTATTCCACGAAATGTCAAAACAAGAAGTGGGAGAGCATACATGAAACAAGTTCTTAATTTACTATTCAGTATTTAATTTCATGTATTCTGAAGCTTTGTGTATACCATTTCGAAATAATATTCTTCATGCAAACTTTTGTAGATTATATTTAAATCGAAATGTACAGTATGTACAATATTTACATAGTAATATCATAGGTGAATACATTTAGTTGCTTGATTAGAAATCAGGATTCTAAATTACAAGGAATATTCTAGCAACTTTTTCATGTTAATACCGAAACAATATTTTATTTCCTTCCACTTTTGGAAGGCCACGAAAATACGCAGTTTTCTACTGCTTCAAGCACAAAACATAAAACCAACTAAACTAAAAGAAACAAAAAGAATGTTTTTAATAACAGTTCTCTAGTGAATCACGTGATCCAGGCGCCAGCGCATCTAGCTAAGCGGCGCAGGGTTTTTCGAAATTTTCCACATGGATATAATTTGAAAGTTTGTACCTGTTGCCTGTCTATATATTAGTCTTGGTATCTTTATTTCAGTTTGGAAGATGTCTTCCCGAAGTTGTACAATAAAATCTCACAAAAGATTTCTACTTCATTTTTCTGCATTTTTATGTAAAACAATTAGGCATCTTTAGCATGGGTTACAGCCAATATTATATCACGAGATTTTTTTTTCTTTAATTGAAGAACTCACTATGACTGTCAGACAGAAAACCTTCTGACAAACAGACAAGCTTATGAGAAAATCATTCTTTTTCCTGACTGCCAAAAAAGTTCCAGCTGTTGAAGAAATCTTCCATGTGTTTTTCGAAATATTTTCTGAGCTAATACAAATGTATTTAAGTAGCTCAACAAAAGTCAATATGCTTTCATGCCTCTCGATAAAATTTGTATCACAAATGCGGAGAAATTATTATTTTTTTTGTTTTTCTAGGATATATGATGCAATTGCTTCTTGGAGCGCGAAATTTGCCTTCAGGCGATTTTTAAAAACTTTTGTCGCTGCTTTAACAAGTCCATGATACTTTCGAATGAAGTGAATCAGCATGCTGTTGGACAAGGCAAGATTTAACCAATGGCTTTCACAGAGCATCTAATTTTTAGATACTCTGAAGAATTCTAGAATGAACCCCGCTAACATGACCAAACTTATTGGCTACTTTGTCATACGCCTATGCGAAATTTTATACGTGCCAAGACATAGTTCATCACGATGCTGTAAAATTACTTTTCTTGAATTTTTGGAAGAGAAGACATTTATTATTTATATGTTTTGCTTAAAAATTTTCCGAATTATTGGATTTTGTGAATTTTTTAATAGTTTACATACCTAACACAAATGGCAAGCTGTTGTGCGTTTGAAATGTTCATAGTTTCATCAGCAATTAAGCTAAAACAGATCGAAATATTTATTTTAATAATTTACTTCGGTAGCTGTATCCCAGAATATTTGAATGATTTCATTCTGAGTTTCTGGGGTGAAGTAAATAGCATCTAAGGATATTTATAATATCTCCTTTCAATTCATTCGCTCCAGAGTTTCCACAAAACTTAAAAGAACTCTTAACTAGTCTTTTTTATACAAATTTCTCTAAAGTCATCAAACCAGTGACTATTTTGTTCTGCACAAAATAAGATCGTTTCATGTATTAGTTCAAGAGCTTCTCTAATTTCTTCTTTTCTTGGAACTCCTTCAAAACTCAACAATGAAATAATTTTATTTCTATTTTCCTGAAGAAATCTAAAGTTTGTTTGTTAAAATAACATACTGTTTGTGATAATATAATTGTATATGTTTTAAGAAAAACATTTAGCTTTTTTCCCAATAACAAACATGTAGAAAATAATCTTCCTCATTTTTCGTGACCTTTCTTATGCCGTATGCTAATTAAACTTAATTTTTCTTAGTCATATTAATGATAAGAAATTACACTTGATCGAATTTTACTGCGCATAAAGACAATAAAAATTACTTTTTAAAAAGAATTTATATTTTTAGTAGTACATACCTATTAAGAAAACAATATATCCAAATAACCGATATAATGAAGGATTACCGTAACTGTAATTCAATAAATGGATATTTTTACAGTTAAAATGCAATTGATTTTAATGTAATGGAAGATAAAAACAAACAAAACTTATTTTTTTTATCATTCTGATAATTTTGTATTTTCAAACTTTCGGGAGGGGCTTCAGCCCCCTTAGCCCCCCTCCCTGGCTACGTGCCTGCAAAGACTGTGTTACAAATAAAAAGAGAAAAATTTGATGGCATCAGAAATCATATCGATATCAAATGACAAAACTCCTCCCCCCTCCCCCTAGAAATATCTTGCGATATTATGTGCTAGACCCTTCCGCCCACCCTAAAATGATTACGTTATATTTGCACAGCCCCTTTTCACTATTAAAAAATATTTATATGTGATTTTTCAACGCCGATATTGAGATGCAAACAATTAACATGAAACAACGAAGCTAACTGTATAGCTTTAAAAAAGAAATTTTTATTTATTTTTTATTTTTTAACAATTTTTAAAGTTTTGGGACAAATTAGCCCCTGCCCCTGCTGGGGGCTTTTTTGGTCCATTCACTTAGTTTCGTATAAAATGAACGCATTCCATATGTAAATGAATGCATTTTTACTGACAAGTTTAACCCAATGGCGGATCTAAGGGGGGGGGGGTGCGATGGGGCGATCGCCACCCCCCCCCCCTTGAGCCCAATAAAGGGTCTGAAAAACGATATTAGATGCCCGCACGGAGAAAGGATTGGCCTTAAACTCGAGATCGGCGCGGCCCGGGTCGGGCCGCGCCATTTTTAAGTCACGGAACTGGGTCAGGTCTTTACACTTTCAGAACCGGGGCGGGTCGAGTCTTACTTTTTCCTGTAGAGCGGGATCGAGCCACACTGTTCTTTTCAGGGAGGCCTGGCATGGATTTCGTTCTTTCTTGAGGTAAACATTTGAGGTCTAAGATCGAACAGACAATAAGGGGGGAGAAGCAATGGCGGATCTATAGGGGGGGGGGCGATCGCTTCCCCCCCTTAGATCCAACATTGGCGGATTCAAGGAAAATGCGCCTTGGCATTTTTCAAGGAGAAAGGGAGATGTCCCCCCCCCCCTCCCTTGGGCTAATAAAAGTTTCCTAAAAAGACATGCATCCTCGCAGGAAATAAATTAAAGCCTAACGCGAGTCCGGCGCGGCCCGCAATAATTTCGCGAGGCTCGGGCTGAGTCAGGTCTTGTCGCTTTCAGAACCGGGCCGTATCGTGATCATTATTTTTCTCCAGATTTGGGTCGAGCCCAATGGCGGGTCTGAGGGGACGATCGTCTTCACTTCTTGGGCTAATAAAAGTTTCCCAAAAATACATGCTCCTTGCAAGAAATGAGTTAGATCCTAACTAGAATCCGGCGCCCTCCCCCCCCCTGGCCGCGCCTTTTTAAGTTCGCGAGGCTCGGGCTGTGTCTGATCTTACCACATTCAGAACTCGGCCGTCATTTATTTGATACTATCATGATCATTATTTTTCTGCAGATTTGGGTTGGGCCTGATTTATTTTTCTTCCAGATCGAGTCTGACCTGGAGTCATTCTTCTTAGATGTCTGCATTAGGGATGACACAGGTTCAGACTTAGCCCGTGTCCGATACGAGATCGTGCTCTGTTTTTATGCTGGTCTACTGATTTGATTCGGACTCATTTTTTCTGAAATCTGAAAATGTTACTTATCGATGAATAGAAATATGTAAAAAACTTTTTCCCCTTAAAAATTAGTACTTATTCCTTTTCAAATGAATGTCTTGCTATTTTGATAAAAATGAAAATGAAGCACTTTTTTTCTACTTTAGTATTTGAATGGGATTAAAAAAAAATAGTCATATCTACATCTGTAGATTTCTGTTCAAGCATTGCCGTCGATCGACGATCCGACGCCTACGAAAAAAGGCGGGAATAATGAATTTGTCTTTAGTTCGATTTGTGTTTTTGGCAGAGATTATTTTGCAATTGGATCGTTTATTATTATTATTATTTAGACATCTAAAGCGAAAAAAAAAATTTCTCTTGATTTTATATTGCGGTTACCGAATAATTTAAATTTCTAGTGTATGCAACGTATAAAAGTCGTAATCGCTTTTCACATGGAAATAACTGTAGTAATTATCATATCTTTTGGGATCTCTGCTGATGCCGTAGCGGTAAGTAAATATATTTACCATATTCTTGCAATTTAGTAGTGTTTCCTCTGTTCCTAAAAAAGTGTTGAACTTTAAAAATTTTAATTTGAGGTTATTTTCTGGGTCATGCTATAATGAAGGCTTGTTATGAAGAATGAAATGGTTATAGTTAAAAATGTGCATTTTTTACAAAAAATTTAAAAATGTTGTTCGATTTGACAGATAATAGACAGTATTTTCTACAGGTTCCACGCATTTATTCATAAAACACACTTCATTAACTTGTCCATTGTCCATAATATTTTCTTACTAAAACAGAGACAAAATATGAAAATCCTTTTATGCGTAAAGTATATTTTTATTTTACCCCAAACTGTTCTTTTGATAATATTAAATTTAATTTTTCATTTGACAGCCTTTTTTTATATAAAAAATAGCTTTAAAATTATAATTACTTTTGGAATATTTTTTATAAGTATTATACAATTTTTTCTACAGTATAATTTCATTATCGGGCTTTTGCTTTTGATGCCGCAAAATGTTTCTGGCTCAGGCGGGACCGTGCTGTAGAATAAGAGCCCGAATTTATCTCTAGTCCGCGCTGACCAAAATTTCCCTGGTCGGGGTTTGGCTCGGAATGAAAGTTAAATTTCGGTCCGTGTCCGATCCAGCCTAGACGGCCAGGCACGTGCCCGGGCCTGGCCGAGTCGGCGAAATGGTTTTGAATTTTCTAACGGGCCAGCAAAATTAGAATAGTTTTTCCAACAGGCCGGTCCAATAAACAAAATAAACGGACCGAGCCGGCAAAAAAAAAAAAAAAAAAAAAAAAAAAAAGGCCATATAGGCCAAGCCCATTAAAAAAAAAAAATAAATAAATAAATAAATAAATAAATAATAGCGGGCCCACTGGCTCTTTATAAAGATTTAAGCAGGAACGTTAAAATATGAGCTATTTTCAATTATATGGGTTTATTGAGAATAAGTATAAATGTGCGTCCCCAATCGATACTAGTTTGGCAACATCAATACAGAAATATCACTTTTACAGTATAGAGATCAGTGTCGGAGAATTATATTGTGTGTAACCCGGGTTTAATATTTTTTTCTGGAAGGCTCGTACCGGCCCGATATCAGGCTTGCATTGTTTTTCTACATATAGACGAGCTGGACTGGAGCTAGACTTAATTGTTCTCAAGATGTGTAGGACAGAGCGCCGTACGAAAGGGGGGTGAAGGATGCGGTCGGCCCGGGCGCGGAAATTTAGGGGGCGCAAAATTTATGCTACCAGCGTAATTTTTGGCCTGTTAAAGAAAAAGTTGGGTCGGGAGGGGGGAGGGGGGCGCCACATTTTGCGTTGCCCCGAGCGCACTTTTCTCTTCGCACGTCAAATGATTGCGGATTTTTCTACCTTTTCATGCTGTCGCTTCCAGAAATTCTATTCAAAACGATAATTTTCACAGTAGTTTCTTAAACTGCTTATCAAAAAATGTATAACGCCATAGTTTCTGAATAAAAACACCTGCTAATCCTGCTAATGTGATCCACAACATAAACATTAGTTAGCCCGACCAGCAGCAAAAAAAAAGGAAGTCAATCGGACCCAAACCCGACCCACAGCAAAAACTAGAAGTCAAACGGACCCAGACCCGACCCGCAGCAAAAAAATAAAAGCAACATGGCCCGCAGTGAAAAAATTAGCCTCGACCTACGCATTAAAGTCGAGTCTCCAAATTTCTAAAATCATCCCCCCCCCCCTTGGGGACTCTCCAGATCCGCCCTTGGGAAAAAATAGAAGTCAACCGGACCCAGTGTTGAATTCAGACACTTTTCTCCGGGAGGGAGTTCTGTGGCTCCGAATAGGTACATTATAGAGTTCCGGGGGGGGGGGATTGTACTTTTTGTTCATTGAAAACTCAAAATCTCAAATTTCCCGGGAGGGATATTTCGTTGCTCCGGGAGGGTGGAATGTCAACCCCGGGCCACCCCCTGGATTCAACACTGACCGGACCCAGACTCGACCCACAGCAAAAAATAGAAGCAACATGACCCGCAGTGAAAAAATAGCCCCGTATAAAGTCGAGTCTCCAAATTTCTAAAATCGCCCCCCCCCCCTTGAGGACTCTCCAGATCCGCCCTTGGTTTAACCTAATTAGAAATAGAACCATAGAGTGGAATATCAGAAATGTTCTATTTTCACATTTTAATTATAAGGAACTTTGTGCTATTTATAATGATCTGAATGCACACTTTACATTCATTCGTTACAAATTCTGATGTTGTAACTTGGTTTTATTGACAGGACTGTGAACTTTAAATCTTTGGATATGCTCCTGTTGTATGACATAGTATATAAATTTGACCCTCAGCTAAAACTGTATTGAACTTTTCTGACTTTTACTTTTTTTTGGGGGGGGGGGGGCTTGGTGTTTATATTAGTTTTATTGTATTTTTAGTTTTTGTTTTGTTTTGGAACATGTATGATTTGTTCTTACATCTTACTTTATCGTATGTGTCTTGTAAAGTTTGTTAATTATTTTTTCTTTGTTCCGTCAGTTAGACGCTGGTCAAGTTGTCAACAAGTGTTTTTCATTTTTATCATTTTGTGTATTTTAATGCCATGGCATATTATTGCTGTATAGTATGTTATTTATGTTATGGAATGGCCCGTTGTTTGTAATTTGGCTGGTTGGTAGTGGAATATTTCCTCCGGGGATTAAACACCTATGCCAAGTTTTTGGTGGGTGCCCCGGGTGGGTGATTCCCCCCCCCCCCTCTTGCAATTACATCTGATAATGAATTAACACTGCAAACTGCATAAACAAATGTTTTTTCTTTAAGATTTTAACACAATAAACCATTTTTTTAATATTAAAGAAACGAGAAACAACTTTAGACATGTTATTCTCAGCAACTGGAACAAAAACAATTCATGTAGCATTGTGCTACAGTAACATTTCACAAAAAAAATTTACTTAATTTTTTTTTTTTTTTTTTTTTTTGGTTATATAAAACATTTTTTTTAAATAATTCGGGCAATTTTCGTACAGAAAAAGGCCTCGTATAAAAAGCCCATAGATATTAAATTTCATGTCAGCTTTCTGAAAAGGTAATCATTTCTTGTCAAAATAAAATATTAAAGGAAAAACTGTGATCTCACATGGGTTACAGGTTATACGAAAGGTAATATTTTTTTTAATACTTATCTTATTTACGCACGAAAACAGTTGTTTACGAACGCATCTAGTGTTGCCAGTAAAATAATTAAATTACCCTTAACTATTCAAATGCCCTATAGTAGAGATTAAAACATTTTTTAAGGGCAAAACTCCCAAATTATCTTGTATTGTTTGTGTTTTACAAAGAATAAAATACTTTTTTTTGCTGGATGGACAAAAATTACCCCATCCCTCAAGAATCAAAATCAGGTCCCAACTTAGACAGTAGGGGGCTCTGGGGCAAATATTTTTATGGGGACCCCCTTCTATCGTAAAATTTTTCGTGAATTATACTGAAGTGACTAAAACTAAAATTCATACCTATTGTATGTGTACATAAATTTCGAACCAAGTACTATTCACATATATACATAATAACAGAAGAAAGATAATTTTAAAAACTATAGAATGCATTTTTTCCTTGGTTATGGGAATATTAGAATAAATGTGAGCCATTAAAATGCAAATGCACTAACTATTAGCTTTTTTGATTATGTAACTATAGTATAGTACCTGAAGTGCGCGTGGGGTACGGAAACGAGGAGGTAGGAGAAAAAAAAAGAACTTTGGTCACTTTCGGCCATTTTTTTATCATTTGACATTCTTTTAACGAAAACTTATATCTGTCCTTAGAAGAGGCCCCTCAAGCCGGGGCAATTGTCACGCATGCCCCTGCGTCAGTCAGGCCCTGACCAAAGTACCGGTTGACGGCATATATAGAAGAAATTTGGGAACATTTTATATTTCAAACATAGTATATCTGTGTCAGGTTCTGAGACCACACCTGCTACAGATTGGAATTTCCGCTATTTCTCTATCTTAATATTTTGTATTGTCCTGGCTGTGTACTAGAATTTTCAAGGTGACATTCTTTCTTTGTGGAAAGGAGAATTGACAGGTAATTCTGTGCAGGTGGTGAATAAGAGAAAGAGAAGATTGCTGAGAGGCGTGTTCATCTGTCAGTGATGTAGGTGTATGATGAACAACAAGCAACATGTCACTAGTCAAGAAAGGAATTTGGAATGTGTCCAATGGATAAGCTCCAAAGGGGGTTGAGATTGGGGAGACACAGTGATTTGAGAAGAGCAAGTCTTGTCTCAGATTAATTCGTACCTGGGGCTCGTACCTGGAGGTGTGTGTAGGACCGAGGTCCTGATAGAGTGTGCTCTGTGTTGTAGAGCGTAAGTAGTGCGTTTCTGGAGAGCAAAGGACACAGACGTCCTGGTGTCGTGCCGGATCGTCGATTGTGTGCTAAAGTATCGTGCCGGATCGTCGAGTGTGTGCTAAAGTGTCGTGTGTATCTTTATTAGAAAGAATTGAACCTAGTGTTGTGCCATATTACCGCTACATCGTGGAACTACCTGTGTACACCAGCAGATAAAGTATAAGGTAATGTGTTTTGACCATTTCCTTCTGCTGACATCTCGAACCAAAATTTGTTGTTGTATAATTAATAGTAATTTAAGTAAATTGTCTAGATTATTTATGTGTTTTATCAATACTTCCTACCTAAAAAGTATTAATGACCATATTTGCTATTGTTTTAAGGGAAGGTCATAATAACTTGAGCTAGTATTGGCTTTCTATATATATATATTTTTTTTTTTTTACTAATTTTGTTAATAGTAGTTGGAAGGAATAATTAAATTTACTTAAATTTAAATTATTGTTAAAGTAATATTTAAATGAAGCAATATTTTTTAAGTTTGAAGAGTTGATAACAACATTTGCTTAGAATTTTAATTGGCCAATAGTAGTGAGAAAAAAAAAGGCTCAAAAGAGGGCCATAGTGGAAAAAAAAAAGGCTCAAAAGAGAGCCATAGTGAGGAAAAATAAAAGTGAAGGACCTTGTGATCAAAATATTATATTTGTTTTAAGTGTGAGAACCAGTATTGAATTTGGAAATATTTTAGTGAGGATAATTGTAGAAATATATATGTGCATGTTATACAATTCTTCTTTATGTCGATGCTTTTATTGACATCAATATTTTTATTCAATTTCAACGTATATAATGTAAATTGTATGTTATCATCTAAGTGTACAAAGTGGAATCTATATTGCATAGTAACCAAATCGAATTACTGTTTTATCTTTTGTTTCATTGGAAGTAAATTGTGTGATATCAATGGTTGAGAAAAATTAGAGTATTCAGTAGGGTAATTAGAAATGAAATGCATTGATTATCTGAAGGGTGTTAATTAGTAAAATAAGTGGAGATATTAACTGTACTAAGTTAGAAAGTTAGGAAATATTAATTTGGTAGGTTTAAATATTATTGTACTGTAGGGTGGTAATAACAATCGGAGAAGGTATGGCTTTCTTATTAAATTAAAAAAGGTGGATCTTCAGGTGATAGCTGAAGAATTGGGTGTTGAATTCGCGGAAGGTGATACCAGAATTCAGCTTAAGAAAAAGGTAATGGACAGTGATGGGTATGACGAGGGGGTTGTTAAAGAATTATCTGACGCTATTGTTGCAGAACGATTAGAACACGAAAAATTAGAACGCGAAAAGTTAGAAAAACAGGAAAAATTAGAACGCGAAAAGTTAGAAAAACAGGAAAAATTAGAACGCGAAAAGTTAGAAAAACAGGAAATGTTAGAATGCGACAAATTAGAAAGAGAAGAGAGGGTTGAAAAATTAAGGATGGAACATGAATTAGAAAGGGAGAGACTAAGGGTTCAAGGATCGGCCAATAATTCTAATGTTTCTAGGAATGTAATAATGAAAGTAATATAGAAAAATTGATCAAAAGTGTAAAAACTCTATCTATCAAAGTACCGGAAGGGACTGAGGGATGGAATTTATTTTTCAACAGTTTAGAAAGGGCATTCAAAACTAAAGATGTAACGGAAAACCAGCAGGCCGAAATTCTACTAAATATGTTAGGAGATAAGGCGGATAATCTATTAATTTATACCACTACGGAACAAATGGAGAATTATGAGGAATTAAAGGAGTTAGTTCTGAGGGAACATGAGCCGACACTAGGGCTGGGCGATATCAGAATTTTAATATCGTGATATATCGCTGACCAAATATCGATAATTTTCGATATATCGATATATTTCAATTCATATGTCACTCCATCATAAATGTAACTGTCCTCTGTATAAAATACTACAAACACATAATAGTATATATATGTGTGTGTGTGTATGTTAATTAAAAAGAAAAAACAAAAATATCAATATCTTAACATATTCCAAGGAACATAAATTTTAATTTTTATGTATTGATTCAAAATATGCAAACCCTTTACCTGCAAATCTGATCTAAAATATGTGTTTTTGAAAACTCTTAGAAAGTTAAACATTATAAATCATTAAAATGAAACAAGAAAATGTATATAAGACAACAAATAGACAGAGTGGCGTAGCAAGCGGGGGGCGGTCCGCCCCGGGTGTCACCCTCTAAGGGGTGACACCCAACCCTTATTTGCAAATATATATACATAGAAACTTATAAAATTTTGGAAAAAAATTCTGAAAAAAAAAATAGCGCACGACGCAATAGAGTTAGTTTTCTTTTCTTTGAAAATGTGAAATTTTATACAGAATGAAGTATCTAAATAGCACATGCACCAGGAAACAAAAATCTACCTATCCAAAGTGAGTGGCAAAAGAAAATTTTAAAAGAAAGAATTTTCTTTGTCATATAGACACCACATTGGCTTATGCAGACTTTTTTTTTCATGCAGGACTAAAGGCAAATAAGGGATAGTATGGTCATTTGTTATAATAAAGTAAAATTGAAATTGAAAAAATATGACGGATCGGAAGGGGGGGGGGGGTGACACCATTTACATCCGTCCCGGGTGTCACCAATTCTAGCTACGCCACTGAATAGACATTAGATATATTGAAAGAAAATACTTTAATTACCTATAAACTTGGAATTTTTTTTATTACAATACAAAAAAAAAAAAAAAAAAAAAAAAAAAAAATGCATTTTTGCAATTTTGGGCAGTAAGGAACACCTTCTTTTCGTTGTTGTAATAAATAATTCTATTATTAGTCAGAATACAAATGAAAGCATTAGAATAATCAAATAATTTTAAGAAAACACGAAATTTCTTTAATAGAATACAAAGTCCCAAATCAGGACGTTTTGCTAACTACCGTTTTTTTTCTTCTTTTAATAATAATGCTGAATTAACTCTATAATGATCTTTTACTTTTTCGATTTTGTTTACAGATATTTTTCTAGGATGCTTTTACTTTCGAAACCAGTTTCAAAAATGAAAGTATTCCAGTAAAGAAAAAAAAACTTGAAAACAAATATTAAAAAACGGCTTTTATTGAAAGAGATCAACCTCAGATGTGCAATGCAAAAACAAAAAATAGATAAATAAATAAATAAACAAAAATATGGAAATGCAAACGAGGTATAAAAAAAAATAAGATTGACATTGAGCGGATGTTTTTGCATTAGTGAACTCTTGAAATAAAAAGGAGCCATGATATTCAAAATCAAAACTATCCTCATTCTTTTATAAAAGATAAACTGTTCGATTTTTTTTTTTTACTTATAAAAAGGGTTTTGTGAAAGTATCAACTAGTTTCAGTTGTTTAAGTGCGCGAGAAACACATTCAACGGAACATACAAACGAAAAGGGGGGGGGGGGGGGAAAAAAAACAAAACATTTTATTCTTTACCATTAAAAGGGAAAAAAATTCATAACTCCTAAATTAATTTACCGATTTTTTTCAAATGTTCCGCAATTTGCAATAATAGTAAATTAGGCTGTGTGACAAATTTTTATTAAAATATAATAAGTTATTACAAAATTTGAGCATCTTTTACAAGTGTACAGAAGAACCTCAAAGAAAACGTAAGAAACTATCCATCGTTTGTTTTTGTTTATCGAACTCAGCGAAATCGAAACTTGAATGTTTATACAATAATCATATTGTCATCTGCTGTGGATGGGTAATATGTTTTGCCAAGCAGAAAAACACCATCCATAGAGTTTTAGCGATCTTTCGAAATGAAAAGTATTTTCCTTCCTAATTTGAGAAAGATTTTCAATTTTTTTTTATTTTTTTTTTGGGGGGGGGGGAGATTTTTTCAAAAACCCGTACGCAAAACAGGTAAAAATATTAGTATCCAATAAACTCTAAAACTAAGGTGAATCACAATGAAAAAAGAAAAAACTTCCGCTTTAAGTAAAATTCCTGCTTAAAATAAATGACATAATAGAATTACCATACATGTAAATTATTAATGTTATTAATAAAAAATGTAAAATAATATGTGATTTAATATAATTATTTTTTAATGCTATTAATAAATGAAAAACAAACATACAAGAAATATCGATTAATTGCGCTCACATTCTTGAAAATATGTCAATCAATTCTGCATTCTGGCAGCAATAACTGTACACAAGCTCACAGGAAAACAATAGTCAGCCACCAATATGGAGTCAACAAGTGATTGTATCGGAAATGCCCTATCCTCGAACGAGCGTTTCAACTTCGATTCTCGAACGAACTCCGATAAACAAAGCGGTACTACATCAGAATAGTAAACTGTTCGCCCATACTCCGGTATGTGCGCGACACCATACGCAAAAAGTAGACTGTTCGCCCATATTCCGGTGTGTGCGCGACACCGGCATAAAACCGGAAGTATCACGCAAGTGCCGATTACAGCGCGAACATTTGCAAAAGTAAACAACTTTTGAGCCGACAGAGGTAGATTCGAAATTCCGTAACTCCGTAATTCCGAAGGGAGGATGAAATACCGTTTGAAACGATATATCGGAAGGATTGAAATCTCAATATCGTTACCGCGGTCTTAAAGAAATATCGATATATAACGATATTACGGTATATCGCCCAGCCCTAGCCGACACCGAAGGCGTGTTTGGAAAATTTTAAGAAGGCTAAGAGAAACCAGAACGAAACTCATGTATTATTTGTATCGCGTTTAATAGCCACATGGGAAAATTATTGTAAGATTAGAGGTGCTGACTCTTATGAAAAGGTCAACCAGTTAATAGTTATTGATAAGTTAGTAAGTACGTTAGATGAGGATACTGCATCATATATTGGGTTAACTCACCAGGGTAAGTGGTTAGAAGCTTCTAAAATTGCTAAAGAATGTGACCATTATTTTGACCATAAAAATAAGCGTTATGCAGTGACGTATAAAAGTTTTAAAGGTAAAGATAGGTATTTAAGCAATGAAAAAATGAGACCGAGGGAGGATAGTAAAGTTAGTGGTAATTGGAGGCAAAACGGGAGTAATGAGACTAATTCTTTTTCGGATAGGAAAATAGATTTTAAGAAACCTAGTGATGCTTCAGCGCCTAAATGCTTTAAATGTAGTTTGAGAGGGCATTACCAACGTTTTTGTAATAAAGTGGGTAATGAGGGAAATAATAATGGTAATAAAGGGCGAGATCCGAAAACGGGCGTACATAAGATTATGGTAAAAGAAAACAAAGAGTTACCTAATGGAGCTATTGTGGCGAGAATATCGGCAAAGGCCGAACAGAGAACTAATGTTATTGGTGAGAAATTAAATAAACTTGAGTAAATTGAAGTTAGTGTAAATGGGCAAAAAGCAAAAGGATTGGTTGATTCTGGATGTGAAATTAGTGTTGTTCATAAAGATTTGGTACCGGAAGAGAAATTAAAAGGAGCGGGTAGTATTTATTTACAAGGGTTAATTGGTGAAGCAGTTAAATCACCGTTGATTAAATTACCTTTAGCTATTCCGCAATTCGGACAAACTAATATAATTCATCAGGAAGTACTTTGCGCTGTGACTGATAATATTAATGAGCAAGTAATTTTACATCCCGAGGTGATTAATGAGTTGTCAATTGTCAACCGCGAGGAGCCATTGCTAGAGGCCCAAGAATTAGAAAATTCGGAAATTATTATTGACGACAATTGTAATGTTAAAGCAATAGAAGCGAGATCGTAAAATGTACAAACTCAGAATACCGAAAAAACGGAAGTGGAGAAAGATAATAAAGCTATTGTTACCAATTCAGATATGTTTAAGAAATCCCAATTAGAATGTAAAGAGTTGGAGAAAGCTTGGGAATTAGCTAAAATGGATAAGGGGGATTATTATATTGTAAATGGCTTATTATATCATAAAGAGAAATTGTTAGGCGAAACTATAGCGCAATTAGTAGTACCCAAAGTAAGAAGGGAAGAAATCTTAAAATTAGCGCATAGTTCGGTATTTGGAGGGCATCATGCAGCCAAGAAAACGTTACAGAGAATCAGGTATTCATTTTATTGGGAGGGGATGGCGAAAGAAACTAAACAATTTTGTGAGTCATGTTTAGAGTGCCAATTGACTAGAGGGGTTAAAGTGAATGATAGAGCTCCTATTTCCCCAGTATCGCGGCCGGAACTTCCATTTCAGGTAGTTAATGTTGATTTAATTGGGCCTATTGATCCTAAAAGTTCACAAGGGCATCAGTATATACTAACCTTAATTGATCAGCATACCAGGTGGGCGGATGCGATCCCTTTAAAAAGTTTAACTGCTAAAACCGCGTGTGATGCGTTACTTCAAATATTTATGAGGACAGGAATTCCAAATATAATTGCCTGTGATAATGGAACCAATTTCACTGCCGACTTAACGAAAGAATTTGAGAAAAGGTTAGGCTCTAGTCCAAGATTTTCGACCCCACAGTATCCACAGTCTAACGGGCTTGTGGAACGATTTAATCAGACCCTTAAACGTATGTTACATCATACTATTAGAGAAGAAGGAAAAAAGTGGCATGAACAAATACCATTTGTATTATGGGCGTATAGGGAAATCCCAAATTCTACGACGGGAATCGCACCTTTCCAGTTATTAGATGGAAATAAGGGGGCGCAGTTAGATACTACGCCGATTCATGAGTATTTGAATAAACTTAGGGGACGCTTAGAAAGAGCCGCAAATGAGGCAAAATTATCGTCTGAGGTGCAACAAAATAGAATGGCGTATCATTATAACTTAAGGTCTAAAGAAAAAACGTTTGAAGTAGATGATAAAGTAATACTGTTAATCCCCGATTCAACTAATAAATTATATTCAAGATGGCAAGGGCCGGCAACTATCGTCGAAAAACGAAACCAGCATTCGTTTATAGTTGAGTTAGCCGACGGGAGTAGGAAACACGTGCACCAAAATAAAATACGAGAATTTATTGCTAAATGTAATATAGTTAATATTGTTTTTGAGGGTGATGGGAAATGGGAGGGTGATGAAGAATTTGGAGAAGTTGGGGAAATTCCTATTTTGAACCGGGATCAGGAAGTAGAACGAGATATAGAGAGGTTCGAAATAAAAGGGTTATCTAACAATCAAGTCAAAGATATAAAGTCTATTTTGAGGGAGAATAAAGAGATGTTTATGGGTCCTGTACGACCGGCGGATGTAGGAGAACATCGTATTGATCTTAAACCGGGGGTGGCAAGGAAAAAGCCAAAGATATATAGTGTACCGATAGCTTACAAAGAGGAAGTAGATAGGCAGATTCAGGAGTTATTAGAATTAAATCTAATCGAAGTGTCAAACGCTGAAATTAGTCATCCATTTGTTTGTGTGGCGAAAAAAGACGCAACTGTTAGGCTTTGTATAGACTATAGAGCATTAAATTCGGTAACTCAGGTTCCAACCTTTCCGATGAAAGATTCTCAAGAAATCATGTATACCGCAGGGGCGGGTAAGTATTTATCATCGATTGATTTATTGAGGGGTTATTGGCAGATTAAAATGGCTGAGGAGTGTAAACATTTGACAGCTTTTACAACGCATAATGGAACTTATCAGTGGCGTACCATGCCGTTTGGATTATCAGGGGCGGCTGCTACGTTTCAGAAAGATATGAATGAGGTTCTTCAAGGCCATCGGAGGTATGCGGAAGCATATATTGATGATGTCATCATTTTTTCCGACACCTGTTAAGAGCATTCTGAACATGTTAGGGCTGTCATTGAAGAGTTGAAAAATAGAAATTTTACGAATAGGCTAGACAAATGTAAATTTGGAGAGAAATTGACTAAGTTTTTAGGTCATGTAATTGGAGGTGGAACGCATGCACCTGATGAGGAGAAAATATGAGCAATAAGGGATTTAAAAAGACCAAAAACTAAAAAGGAAGTTAGATCTGTTTTGGGATTAATGGGATTTTACCGATCTTATATTCCAAATTATGCCGAAATTGCTATACCTTTAACCGAATTAACCAAAGGGAAGGTTAAAAATACTGTACCATGGGATGAAAGGGCAGAAAAAGCATTTAATACTCTTAAGGATGAGTTATGTAAAGTGACGAGTTTGGCTACACCTATCGTAGGCCGGGAATATCAGCTCCACGCAGATGCTTCCGACCTCGCAGTAGGATGTTGTCACTCAAAAAGATGAAAAGGCTCAATTTAAACCGATAGCTTTTGCCAGTCAGAAATTGCCAGGGGCTCAGCGTGCTTGGCCGAGTATAGAGAAAGAGGATTGGAGTGTTCTCTTCGGGTTGCGGAAGTTTGAAAAGTGGACCTATGGATCTCAAATTGAGATCATTACGGATCATAATCCATTAAAATTTCTCACCGAAACAACCCCAAGATCACCCAAACTCACTAGATGGGCTCTTGCCTTGCAACGCTGGAACCTGAGTATTTCTCATCGTCCAGGAGCTCAACATTTAAATGCTGATGCAATTTCTAGGCTACATAGAAAGAGCTGGGAAGAACAACCAGTTGTTAGTCCATCAGCATCAACGACCCAGTAGTGGACAATCTTAAAGGGATGTCATCACATGCTTAATTTTTTTTTCTGTGTATGTGTAAATATTTTTGAATTTTGTGTTTATAATAGTGTATTAGTACGTGTATTGTTTATGTAATATTAATATTAGTACAAGGTTCAGTAGAGATGTCAGTAGGTAATGTTCAGACACCTGGAAATACCTATGTAATAAGCATAATGAAGAAACCTGTAAAGAGACTATTGAACTCTTCTGCGGTATTACTATATGTTTGGGGAAAATTAGCCCCTAAAAGGCATATTTTCCGCTAAGGTGGGAGGTGTCAAATTCTGAGACCACACCTGCTACAGATTGGAATTTCCGCTATTTCTCTATCTTAATATTTTGTATTGTCCTGGCTGTGTACTAGAATTTTCAAGGTGACATTCTTTCTTTGTGGAAAGGAGAATTGACAGGTAATTCTGTGCAGGTGGTGAATAAGATAAAGAGAAGATTGCTGAGAGGCGTGTTCATCTGTCAGTGATGTATGTGTATGATGAAGAACAATCAACATGTCACTTGTCAAGAAATGAATTTGGAATGTGTCCAATGGATGAGCTCCAAAGGGGGTTGAGATTGGGGAGACACAGTGATTTGAGAAGAGCAAGTCTTGTCTCAGATTAGTTCGTACCTGGGGCTCGTACCTGGAGGTGTGTGTAGGACCGAGGTCCTCATAGAGTGTGCTCTGTGTTGTAGAGCGTAAGTAGTGCGTTTCTGGAGAGCAAAGGACACAGACGTCCTGGTGTTTAGTGCTCTGGGCCGAGAAGTGCAGGCCGAGTATACCTGTGTTGGGAGATTCGAGATTGATCTCCGATTAAGTGAATCTAACGTGCATTGAGTGTGAGGTGGAAGGTGTAATTTGAATAGTACACAGCCAACCTTTATTGTAATTAATTTAATGTTGAACCGGATCACCTATATCCGAGTTGTAATTGTATATAATTGTAAATAGCGTATTTAGTGTATACATATATTCTAAATAAACTGTTAATTCAGTTAATTGACAGCGTCAGTGTTTATTTACACAATCCTCACAGTGGGTGACCGATATCACCTAGTAATATCGGTGGTGGCAGCTATAACTACCACGGACTTTCTTCAAAGTTGTGCGGACTGAGAGGAACGTCCGACAATCTGGTTGCGACTTTTGTGACAAAAGGCTGGAAAGAGTAGGAAAAAAGTGTATGATGTGAAGTAATATATTCTTCAATAATTGGCGTCGGTTTCATTTTTTTTTTAACTTCTGTACTTTTTGAGAAAAACATATTTAAAAACTAATAGCGCCGAATATCTCACTTCCCCCATTATCTCAAGGACAGTTCAAGGTCAGAAGCTTAAAACACTCTATATTGTATTCTCATAGTGAGAATTATTACTACACATGTTATTTCAAACATCAGTGTGTGTGTGTGGGGGGGGGGGCATTCTGCGATGTTTATCCGGCTACAACCTTTCTTCTTAATTTCGTATTTTTTTAGGTGCGTTCGTAATTATGTAAATACGTAGCACCTATAGTTGTCGTTCAGTCCGTCCGTCTGTCTGTCCGCATATAACAACGCAAAAACTACCCAACCGAAACTTTTGAAATTTAAAATACATAATTATTACATAATTTTGTCGAGTCATTTCAAATTTTATGAGAATCGGATGGATATATCAATTACAGGGACGATCAAAAGGATTCCGTTACATTACGGTTAATTGGGAAAAATGTTGCAAATGCATTTTAATCGTTTGAAATTTAAATTACTTACTTATTACATAGTTTTGTCAAGTCATTTCTTTTTTTTTTTTCTTTTTTTTTTTTTTTTTTTTGAAAATAGGATGCATAGATCAAATACAGGGACAATCAAAAGTACTCCGTTACATTACAGTCAATGGAAAAAAAAAGTTTCAAATGCATTTTAACAATATTACACTTATTCGAGCATAATAATGTTGATATGCATCATAAAGTACATATTATAATATAAATTTTGCATAATCTGTTGTGCAAAGGATATTTGTTATTGATTTACAAGGCCACACAAAAGTATTCCATTACATAATGAGTATAGAGAGAACATTGTTTGTTGCGCATTTTAATTGTAATTAACAATTTACAATTTTATGAGATTGATATATGAGAATGATAGTTTTAAAACTTCATTATCGTACGAACGCACCTCATTTGCTTCGCTTCACGTGCAATTTCCAACTTGTTTTTTTCAATTTCAATAATAAAATTTCCTCGTAATTTCGTATTTACATCAATTTCAAAGACGACTTTTTAGCGCATTAACATACAAAAACAGTTGAAAAAAAAATAAAAATAAAAATAAAAAAAAATAATAAATAAGTTTTGATTGCAACAAATTCAGTACCTAATTATAAAAAATCAAATCATAAAATTCGGTTAATAATAATAATAATTATTATTATTATAATAAAGAAATATTACTTTAATTAAACGAGCAAAGTTTAAAATTGAATCATAAATTCCAAATTAAAGAAATAAAAATAAAAATAAAATAAAGGAATAATTTTTATTTTACCGAGTCACACGTAAAAAAATGTCTATATACAGAATGTGGAAAAAAAAGAGCAAGTACAAACCAAAATTAAAACGGCGATTTTTATCTTCATTTTATTTATTATTATTCTTTTTTTTTTTTTTTTTTACTTTTGAAATTTTAAAAAGTGGTTATAACCCTTTTTGATGCCATATAGAACTTTGGGAGTCGATTATCGATAACCTTTAGAAACCCCTAGTTTATATGATTTTCTGAAACAATTAGGGGGGGGGGTGAATTCATAAAGGAAAGCGAGAACAAAAGAAATTCCCTGTTTTCCTCCGAACCCCGAACAATCTCTTCTTTCATTTTCCTAATTTAGTCATTGGTTTCAAAATACGCATTGCAATCGAATCGGTTGCTTTCGTAAATCAAACAATTGAGAATACAATGAAAATGTACCTCTACAATCTGCTGGGTAATTGAATCAAAACATTCGTTGTTGGGTGGGAGGTCGAAAACGGAAAACTCAAAAAGAAAAAAAGAAAGAAAAGGGCTGCATTTTTGTATCCTTAAGGGGATTCCATACTCTTCTTTCTGCTAAAAATGAAGAAAATGTCAATTTTCCAGGTTTTTTGGGGGTGGGGGAAGGCTTAAAATATAGTTTATTATCCTTAGTATTTTTTGATGAAGTTTCATTAATATCCGAGTATTATAAATCTATATTATAACGGCCAAACGTATCTGTGCGTAACGCATACGTCATTTTGCGCATGGCAACACTTTAAAATATTAAATGAATTTCGGTATTGCAATTTTTGCTACTAAAAGTTTTTAAACTTCTTAATATCGTACATTTTCAAATTTTACATCATCGTGTAGGAAAAAAATTTACTTTTAAATGAAATTTGTTTGAAAGCTGTATCTTAATTTGCTTTTGAAATATTAATTTTTTTGTAGCTTTTAATACCTCTTTCTGATCGTGGCAACAGGGGTTCTCCATTCCTATTTAAAGCAAAGGGAAAAAGGAAAAAAAAATGAGTGCTGTATCTTTATGTTGCCATTTTCTCATTAAAAGGGGAAAAAATAGAAATTTAAATATCTTATGTTATAAAACCCGGTGAATTTTGGCTTAATTTACAAAATTTGATTTACACTTAAAAGAATATCAACAGTTTAATATCTATTTCAGCTAATAGCATTGAGACTTCAAGTTTTGAATCAAAATTATCAAATTAAAATGCCAATTTTTTGAAACGTGAATGCAGATGTGAAATGTGCATCTGTAAATTTTGATATGGTGAAAATGATGCCGGGTTTAGATTTCACGGGAAAAAATTCTATGATTGAGTCAAAGTTGAATAAATTTTGCTTTTTATCATTTTGGAATACTAGCATAAGAACCTTAATTGATAACTTTATCATTAGTAACATATCTTTATTATTTTTTACTGCTTACATATACGATTAAAGTTTATTTTTTAAAAATTTCTACAACTGCGTTTTATAGAAATAGTATTTTGTTAATTTGACGATAAATATTGTTTGTTTAAGAGTTAGACGTACCAATATAAAATGCATTTTTTACTATAACTAATTTTGTAGGCTTATTATAAGTTAATGAAACAGTTCCTTCTTAAACATTTTCTTTCGTCGAAATTTGACGGATTCTACCATGTATAGTTAAAAGCGATTTTATTACTTCGCTTTTCCTTTAAATTTCAGACCCATTTCACTGTTTACGTGGCGATTGCAGCTGAATGCCTAACTTTTTTAACATTTATTTACATTATTATTATTTTTTGAAGTTCGAATTGTAAAAATATATATATATATTTTTTTTTAAACGAATGTTTAAAGTGACAAAACTTTATTGTATAAATTGCTTTCGATTGACTCGATTTTATTATTATTATTATTATTATTATTATTATTATTATTATTATTATATTATTCCTTGCGATCTATTTGATAAAATGTATCACATTTACAATAAAGTTTTTTTTCGCATAAAAATGTAAATTAAATTCAGTTTTTATTGTAATTTTACACATATTTGCACATTTTACCTTTTTTCTCCCAATTTAATTAACTAATGGTAAATTTGATACTTAAAATTATGTAACGCACTTCTAAGAGTTTTATTTTTTTTTTATGTTCAAAATTGTACAAGAAGGTAAATTTTAAAATGTACTTAAATATTTTTATTAAAATTTCTCAAATTCTGCTATTGGAAATCGAACTATTTCTTGATAGATTCATTTAACTTCATTAAGGGTGTATTTGAAAAGACGCTTTTCCATTTTCAACAGCTCGAAATTTTCCGATACAATTTCAGACACATTTTTAAAGGTAGAAACATGAAACTTGCTGAGGGAATTCTTGAAGGGACGTATGAGGTGCCGTGTGATGTCTTTTTACGCTCAATTCATTAGAATTTGAGTTATAAACAGTTACCTTATTAGTATGACCCTTTTTTTTTCCTTTCCAAATCTCTCGCTTCGAAAAAATCGGTTCAAAATGCCGTTTTTGATTGTTTTTTTTTTTTTTTTTTTTTTTTTTTTTTTTTTTTTTTTTTTGCGATATTTTCTCCATTTATCGAAGAATTGACAATCACAGCACCTTGTGTATTTTATGAATAACACAATTTGCCAGTTTGATGCATTTGAGAGCAAAAATGAATGTAAAAATAAATCGGAAAGTAAGCAGTTTGAATCGAAATACACCCTTAAATCCTTTATCATTATACAAAAAATGTACCTTAAAATATATATATATATATTTTAAGTTATTCATTTCTCGATTTGTGGATCAATTTTGTACAACTAAGGTTTCAAATAAAAACGAATTATTCAGAATAAATAACGCCAAGTTTAATGAAAAGATGTAGAATATGTAATTAAATGGATGATAGTTAATTTAAAACAAATACAAATGATTACGTGGATTTAGAATAATTATTTATAGATGAAATCTTAAAATAAAAATAAATTTTCTCAGTTTGTGGGTTTTTTTTTTTTTTTTTTTTTTTTTTTTGTGACGAACTAGCATGTTTAAAATGATAAAACTGTCATACATATATTTTTCAGTTGACTCGATTTTAATCCGATTGTTTGCCATGAATCGGGTTTACAATAAAGTAAAAAGTTTTTTCTTCACACAGAAAAATGTAATATAAAATGACTTTTTACTGTAATTTTACGTGGACTTACACTTTTTTTCCTCCCAAACTAAGTAACTTGCGGTATAAATCCGGTATTTAAAATTATGCAACACACTTAAAAAGAAAAAAAAAAAAACTATGCATTAAAATATTTAATTGCTATAAAGGACGTCAAATACTAATAAAAACATTAAAAAATCTTAATAATTTTTACATGTTTCGATTGAATTTACTCAATCATCATCAGAAAAACAAAATACAAATAAACACAAAGATGGAAAATGACAATAAACTATTACAAATGAAATTTAAAAATAAAAATCACGCGCGTTATTATAACGCGCGTGATTTTTATTTTTATTTTTAAAATTTTTAAATGTCATTTGTAATAGTTTGTTGTCATTTTCCATCTTTGTGTTTATTTGTATTTTGCTTTTCTGATGATGATTGAGTAAATTCAATCGAAACATGTAAAAATTTTTAAGATCTTTTAATGTTTTTATTAGTGTTTGACGTCCTTTATAGCAATTAAATATTTTAATTCATATTTTTGAAGTGTTTAATGGAGGAATAAGAAAACTTCTAATTATACTTTAAAAAAAACTAGCTGAAAGTTTTTAATTTTTGCCAAGGGAATGGAACAATGTCTTGATAGAACCATTTTCCTTCATCGAGTCCTTTATTATTATGTCAAAAATGTACCTTAAAATACTTAAATTTAAAAAGGAATGTTAAAAGGGTACTGAAAGAATGGGAATATTAAGGGGATACTTCAATCAAATTAAAAGTTCAGTTCGCTAACAGCTAATCCTATCGAAGAAATTTATAAAGATATCTCGGTTGCATTGCAAAATTTTTATTTATTTATTTATTTATTTTGCATTGAATAGCTGAGATTGATCTACATGCAGGTCATTTTTTACTTTTTCTATTTTAATTGCAGATGTTTTTTTATGATATTTTTTTCACTTTCCAAACCGATTCCTCAAATAAAAGCGTCTTCATAAAAAATATCTGCAATCAAAATCGAAAAAAAGCAAAAAAACGGCCTGTTCTCGGGATCGACCTCAGCTATCCAATGCAAAAAATATTAAAACGCAACCGAAATATCAATTTCTTACATAGTTTTAGTGTTAGCGAATGAAGTAACTCAGCTTCGGAAATTTCCTTCTTAATGTTAAGTTTATGGATGTTTGATGCTTTCACATTTTAAAAATATCTTTTGAAGAAATTCATACTTTTAACTCCTTTTTCTGTGTACCCTTTTTAAAGGATGCTGCTTTTTTTTTTTTTTTTCTTAGTTTTCAAAATATTTTTAAAATCTATGCATAATTTAATGTTATATCTCTTAAAAGCTGACGAATTGTGAGTAAAATTTTAACACTTCATGTAAAATTAAGGGTGTATTTCGATTCAAACTGCTTATTTTCCGATTTTTTTTTTTTTTTTTTTTTTTTTTGAATTCACTTATGCTCTCAAACTCATCAAATTAGCAGATTTTCTTATTTAGAAACTACACAAGGTGCCGTGACTGTCAATTCTTTGATAAATTCAGAAAATATTGCAAAAAAAAAGCAATCAAAAACGGCATTTTGAACCGATTTTTCCGACACGGGAGATTTGGGAACGAAAAAAAGTGTCATACTGAGAAGATAATTGTTCATAAATCAAATTCTAATGAATGGAGCGTAAAATGGCATCACACGGCACCTTGTACATCTCTTCAAAAATCCCCTCAGCAAGTTTCATGTTTCTACTTTTAAAAATATGTCTGAAATTGTATCGGAAAATTTCGAGCTGTTGAAGGTGGAAAAGGGTTTTTTCGAATACACCTTTAAGTATATACTTTAGAAGAATTTTGAAAACTAAGAAAAGCTAAGACGTATTTTAAGAAATAAATACAAAAAAAAAAAAAAAAAAAAAAAAAAAAAAAAAAAAAAAAAGAAGTTAAAAATATTAATTTTGCGGGGAGATGTTTTAAATAGACGCATGCATCAAACGTCCTTTGACTTCACATTAGTGAGGGGGATTCGAACGCTGAGTGACCAGCCCCTTTAAGAGTGTCTAAAATATGCCCTCAAAAACTGTTTTTTGTTCCATTCAATATTTGCGTAGTTTGTCTAGCAATAGATTTTGCTCTTTTATACGCGGACGGACGAACGGACTGAACGAGGATTATAGGTGCTACATATTTGCATGATTACGAATGCACTAAAAAAAAAAGTCCTAAATCGGCGATACAACAGGTTAAAAATTTTAATTTTATATTTTTAATCACAAATCTTGAAGAATAGAAGGTTTTTTTATTAATTATTTTATTATTTTAATCTTCTTTTGCTATTTTTTTTCGAATACTTGCTTACAATAATACAACTTATAAATAATATTTTGCGTTAGTTACAGGCACAGCTTTAATTTTAGCTCTGAAAATGAGCAGTGAAGAACTTCGTCGTGATTGGAGACATCCTCATTACGATTATTTAGCTGAGAGCGGTACAAAACAATGCTGTAGAACAATTAGACAAAACTGAGCGAAGATTAAAACGGAAATTATATCGAAAGAAATGCACGGATAAATGCAAGATATTTTATCAGATTTATAATTTTTACTTTTCAAAAAGTTTTTTTTTTTTTTTTGTAACAACTCGATATTATTAACCCATTAATGTCCAAGTTATTTTCTTCATTAAAAATGAAATTTTGGGTTTCCCACCACTTTTAACCCTCCAAGCGTCTTGCAAATGGGTAAAATTGTAATGTTGTTTTCTCTTCATTTTCTTTTAAATGCTAATAAAATATGATTCTTTCAATATTACATAAAAAATCTTATTTAGGAATATAAATGTAATACATGAGAGTCTTAATCATTCTTCAATACTTTGAAAATTCATTAAATTTATAGAATTATAATATCCTAAACATTGCTTATATTGCAGTGAAACCTGGAGCTTAGTGTACGGAATATTACGGCAGAAACGCTTAGAGGGTTTTAAAAGACGAATAACTTTTATCTTAATTTATTGAGTAATTTGTCTCGTGAAAAGTACTACTTATTTATCTTTCTATTTACTGGTGTGAAAAGTGATTTATTGCCTTTTTTACAAGCGTCCCTAAAAAGGGACGCTAGGCACTAATGGGTTAAAGAATGAAATGTGCAACTGCTCGCAATACGACAGTGTTCATTTACAATTTGAAATAATTGATAAAAGTATTCATATACTACATTCATCGACAATTAGGAAAACGGACATGAAATGTTAAGTTTAGAGGTCTGATTAATACATGGGCCTCTGGGATTTTCATATCAAATATGTAATCTGGTGTAAATAAGATGACGTAACCGAAAACAGTAAAAGAGAAATAGCAGAGGAGAAATTTTAAAATCTACCTTAATTAGTAAAAGGAAACCGAATATTTATTGAATGCAATATGAATATACACAAGGGTGGGGAATTTATATAAAATCTTACCAGCCAAGGATTTATTTCACCAGCCTGCAAGATGCAACGCACACATAGTTGAAAATAGTTATGACAAAATCGTACGCGATTACAGAAGAAATTACTATTACTACAATGCATTTTCGTAATTCTTTTTTCTATAATATTAAGAAATATATACAACAGAGTCAGCTTAATATAAGGTATAACTTAGTATCATATTTACACTATAATAATTTGGAAAGTTAAAGTATCTAGGTTAAAAAAGTGTTTCTGATAATGTCTTTATTGCCTACAATTTTTCAAAAACTAAAATTTCACTCACCTTGCCTGAAAATCCACTCGCCACTGGCAAGCGAAATGATTTTTTTTCCCACCCCTGAATATATAAATAGCTTTTACTCACTGCTACTTGTACTTTAAGATATATAAGTTTATATACTATTCTTCGACAATAAGGAAAACTTACCTGAAATATTAAGTTCAAACCCTCTGGAGTTAATGTATATACTTTTTTTTTTTTTTTTTTTTTTTTTTTTTTTTTTAACATTCATATATTTTTTTAACATGCGGCATTCAAATTTAAATAATAATGAAAATTTATACATCAGGCATGATTCTGAAATAGTAGTTTTCGACTCGCAGAATATTGTTAAGGTATTTGACTACGTTCGGAGACATTGTTTTTAATTCTATTTTTGGCACATTTTTTAGTATTTTTGTAATATAACACAAAATAAAGAAAATTATAAAGAATATGTATAATAGCTATGTAATTTTTAAAATTTTAAAGTTTTGGTCATTTTGTAACATTTTTTTTCTTTTTTTATATAAAAACAGTTCTGGCTCTTAAAAAGAGGAAAAAAAAATACATATGACGCAAATCTTTTTTCAACATATGTATATTAGACATTCTTGAGTATAATGAACTAAAAACAAGTTAATATACGGAAATTTAAATGAGATACAGCTGATTATATGCAATTACATAGAAAATTTCAGTAATTTTACATGTAATTCTTCATAAAAATAGCTACACATCAACCAATCAGTCACTTAGAAGTCATTATTTAGTTCATTACACTCTATGTAATGTACTACCTAAAAGCTACACAAAAAAAAAAAAAAAAAAAAAAAAAAAAAAAAATCATGATTATAGAATAATAAAAGTTTGAGTTAGAGCAACAGTCGTTTATTTTTTCCGCTGAAAATCTAATTTTTGAGAAAATGCATTTAAAGTTTTCAATTTCGATTTAAATTAACGTTAGCTTTTTTTTTTTTTTTTTTTTTCATTTCTAATAGGCGTACAAGAAAAATAAAACCAGATTTAAAAACAAAAATATTCATTCTATTGAAAAAAAAAAAAAAAAAATCGATTAAAGAAAAGAAAATTGATTAAAGAAAAAAAACGAAAAAAAGCGATTTTGTATCGAAATTCTCCTTTTAAACGTAGGCGGATACCTTAAGATATTTGATTTTTTCATAGAATATAATTAGATAGTCTAAATAAACAATTTAAAAAACACACAGCGAAACAAGAAAACACTTTTTCATAGCCTGCATAATATCTCAAATCTTCCGGGGGGGGGGGGTGAATGTTCCAGTAGGGAATCTCTTCGCACTCCCACCCCTTGAATTCAACATTGTAATGGTGTCCACGACAAAATAATGCATTGTAATGGCAATACTGGGAAGAAAAAGAACACGAATTACAATCCAAGATGAACGTTGAATGTTCATAAAATAGTATTTTATTTATTTATTTATTTAATAACGATTTTTACTTTTTAAACTTATTTTTTTTCTTTTTATTAATACTTTTAAACAAAGTTGAAAAGTGTTTATGAATTCAGTTTGTCTGTCCGCACATTAACTTCCGTAAATATACGCTGGTTGCCTTGAAATTTTTGCAAGTCATTGACGTTTACTCTAGCACAGGAACTCTATTTCAAATGAAGTCTCTATCATAATTAGTTTATCTACAAGGACAGTCAAAAGTTTACCTTACATTACGGCCTATGGGGAAAAAAATCGTTTGAAATAAATTTTAAACATGTTAGACCATTTCAAACATATTAAAATTAAATGCATTTACGAATTTTCTTACTGTTCCTTTTTCTTGGAGTTTCAGGAAAATTTTACTCATTTATTTCATTTATTTCCGCATTTTCTCTTTTGCTACTAAACATAAGAACAGAATCTTACACAGATCGTTATACAATGTAAAAAATCATATTTTCTAACTAAATTGACATTTTTTCTAGAATTATTCATGTAAACATACTCTATTTTATTATCTTAATTGGAAAAAAAAAGTGTCCATAAAAAGACGCTATCTTATCGACAAATTGCTATCGTACATTTTTCGGACAGCGTGAAATGTCCAATTATATGGTTCAGAGTCTGCACTTATCAGTTTTGTCAGTGAAATTTTATGGGAATGAATTATGCTTCTGGTAACAGATATAAAGTCTTGAGCATTTGATTTCATAATCGGATATATTTTTTTTTATTTGTAATCAGTAACTAAGACTGCTTCATGAGGAAAAAAATGTGACAAATATTAAAAAAAAGAACGTTATCATTATAAAAATAAGGGAGAGTTTCGTCAATTGAAGGCTATGAAGTAATGCTTTCAAAAGTTCATCTTACATGCAAAATGTTTTTACTGCAGTTTTTTTTTTTTTTTTTTTTTTTTTTTTTATAATTTTTTTTTTTTAATTTGAACAGTAAATAAACGAATAAAATTTTTGAATTAATCAAAATTTCTGTGATAAGAAAAAAATTAAGATGGAAAGATTATCAATGTTTATTGGTGGAAATTGATGAATGGGAATTTTCGGTTACTCTGTACTGTATTTTGTCAAACAGATGCAAATTTATCCATAATATTTAAAATGTATAAAAATCTATAGATCCTTAAGAAAGATGCATAAAAGAATTTAGATATTTTTCTGACTATTGATTGTAATTTAAACAAGTTGGAAATTGCACGTGAAGCGTAGCAAATGAGGTGCGTTCTTACGATAACGGAGTTTTAAAAATATCACTCTCATATATCAATCTCATAAAATTGTAAATAATTACAATTAAAATGCGTACCAAACAATATTCTCCCTATACCATTATGCAATGGAATACTTTTGTGTGGCCTTGTAATGGCAATTTTGAATGGCAATAACAAATATTCTTTGCACCACAGATTATGCAAAATGTATATTATAATATGTACTTTATGGATGCATATCAATTTTATTACGTTCGAACGTGCGAACACCATTAAAATGCATTTGAAACATTTTCCCCCATTGACTGTAATGTAACGGAACACTTTTTGCTTGTCCCTGTAGTTGAACTATGCATCCGGTTTTGATAAAATTTGAAATAACTCGACAAAATTATGTAATAATTATGTATTTTAAATTTCAAACGATTAAAATGCATTTCAAACTTTTTTCCCCATTGACCGTAATGTAATGGAATACTTTTGATTGCCCCTGTAATTGATCTATGCATCCGATTTTCATAAAATTTGAAATGACTCGACAAAATTATGTAATAATTATGTATTTTAAATTTCAAACGATTCAGTTGGGTAGTTTTTGCGTTGTTATATGCGGACAGACAGACAGACGGACAGACGGACAGACGGACAGACAGACAGACGGACAGACAGACGGACGGACGGACTGAACGACAACAATAGGTGCTACGTATTTACATAAATACGAACGCACCTAAAAATCAGGGTTCCAAATATGCCACGTGTTTTCAATATTATTTACACTACCATACCCGAGATGACACAAAATCTCAAAAGTGGAATAGATCGGAAGGCGGCAACACCGACAATCATCTCATCGAGTTTATAGATAGAAATCTAGGATTAGTTAAATATCGATTCACATATTAAAACGCAATCTGTCTGCCAAATCCTATCTTGGTGGGGAAACCCCTAATAATCCGATTTTAACGGCTGACTCCGAGATTGATTCATGGGTTTACCATTGTGCTCTCTTGCACTCAAAAGTATGAAAACAGAGAGGATTGGGAGCAGGGAAACATATTGGCAAACCTATGAGTCAACAGCTAAAACCGTTTTGTTAGACGTTTTCCAGAAAGATATGACTTGGCAGACCGATTGCGTTTTAATATGTGATTCGAGATTTAACTAATCCTAGATTTTCACCCGTGAACTCCAACAGGGGATTATCTGCGCTGCCGCTTCACGGTCTTGCATTTCACCTTATTTAAATGTGACTTTTTTTTTCACAATATTCTGAATTTATTGGAAATTGCTTCCTAATCTGTTCTTGATATACAAATTTTCGGTCTTTTTTTTATAATTATTTATTTATTTATTTATTTTTTAATCGGAACTTATTTTTTCTTTGAGTACATTGTTATTAGAAAAAAAGAAAAAACTTTTAAAAGTGAGCTACTTACTCTATTTTTCCAGCACTTTTCAACTTTTCCATTTATATAGACAATATTCTATGACATTTGCATACCTTACCTTTAAACTCTTTTAGGGGCATGTGCTGCTTATTAGAATATTAAAATGATTGAATGACAGCAAAATTTATGAACATTTTCTTTTCTTATCTTTTTCTTTCTTTCTTTCTTTTTTTTTTTTTTTTTTTTAAAATAATTAAAAGCATACATTTTACATACATTATAAGCAAAATTTTATTCCAAAATACTGGCAAGCGTTGTAGCATTTGAGGATCAAAATTAAATGGCATAATTTAATTTTCCATTAACCTTTAAGGAATTAATAAATAACAACCATTACACTATCAGGTATTAAGAAAACTTTTATTAAGTCGTTAGAAATAATTTTAGATACGAAATAATAATCTATAATAATAAAATAACAAATCGCTCTGTGTGCCTGCATGGCTATCAAAATCTACTGCACGTAGAAGTCTGAAAATTTAGGTGAAGATAGTCCAAGAGAGGTCCTGATGCACCTGAGGCTAAGATTTTTAATATTTTAAGGGTCAGATTTTAAGGCCCTTGGGTCCCTTAACATTTTTATGCACTAAATTGTTATAACTTGACCCCCTTTTATCTAATCTTCTTCGTTTTGAGAAACCTTTCTCCACTTAGTTATTCTCGCTTTTTTACTTTTTACTTTTGACCCTGGAACTTTGGGGCCCGTTTCAGGGCTCCTTGAAGTTTTTGTGATAACATTTTGCATCCCATCGGATTAAATTGCTTCCATTTAATCCGATCTTCATTTTGGAGATTCCTGTTCTATAGATATTTTCAACTTTCTTTATTTTTTTTTACATTTCATAATAGACATTGGGGCCCCCTAGAGAATTATTGGACCCGGCCCTGGGCCCCTTGAACTTTTTGTGCGCCAAACATTTTTCACCTCCTAAATTTCTCACCTTCTCTGTCAGGATTGGGTTTCTTCCGGAAGAAACCTATTTCTTCCAGGACAGTGGAAGCTGTCTAAAATCTAATCTGAAGAAAATCTAAGCACCAGTGAGTAGTTTTTCACCACTAAATTTTATTCCTTATTTTTCTAAATTTTTTGCAAGAATTCTAATAAAATTTAAGAGAAGAAAACATAAAATTTAGTGACAAAAGATTTGCTTAGATTAAATTGCTCTTTCTTTATCAAATTTTCTTTTTTGGAATCCTATTTCCATTTAGTTATTTCCACATTCTTCCATTCCATTTAAGATCCTTGGGCCCTTATGTTCCCGTAGGGCCCTTGAATTTTTTGTTTGCCATGCATATTTCATCTCCTGATTTTCCCACTTTCTCAGTGCATAATTTTGAAGTTGAGTTTTGGACTAAACTATCTTACATCCTGATATTTTTATTGGGGTCATATTCCCTTTTTAGCTCACAGGCTATCATAGTCTATGAGAGCTTATGTGCCCGCCCGTTCTGTATGTACGTTCGTACGTGCGTAACGCGATAACTCATGATAAAAATATCGGATCCACTTGAAATTTTGTATATAGGTATATCCTGATAAGGCGCTGCCCTGATTAGTTTTTGGAGTTCATTCGATATGTATAAGAGGGGGAACGGGGGGCTCATGCCCTTCCCCTTAATTGATATAAACGGGATTTTCATGCAGAATTAACAGTTTTCGTTCAAAATTTAGATATAGGATCATTCTGATGAGGCGATTCCGTGACTGTTACTAGGTGTTCATTGAATAAGTATAAACAGGGGGAACGGGGGGCTCATGCCCCTCCCCTTAATTGATATAAACGGGATTTTCATGCAAAATTAACAGTTTTCGTTCAAAATTTAGATATAGGATCATTCTGATGAGGCGAGTCCGTGGCTGTTATTAGGTGTTCATTGAATAAGTATAAACAGGGGGAACGGGGGTTCTAATGCCCCTCCCCTTAACTTGTATAAAAGGATTTTTCAAGCAGAATTGTCAGATTTCGTTCAAATCTCTGAATAGTTTTGGAAGTTTAATGTTTAAGTATAAAAGAGGGGAATAACTCCTCTTAAATTATATAAATGCTAAATGGGTTTTTATTAAGAATTATCTGATTTGCTCTGAATTTTGGATATAGATTTTTTATATGATAAAGCATGTCCTTGATAGTTTAGGAGGTTCAATGATTAAATATAAAAAAGGAGAAAGGGGAGAACTGTTTCCCCTTCCTAATTTTTTTTTTTTTTTTTTTTTTTTTTTTTTTTTGAACGGAATTAACCCTTGAAAATATAAGGCTGTAATGTACAATTAGTATGCGCAGCCTGTGAGCTCAATGCCATCAGTTTAACTGGGCAATATTCTTTTTATTTAAAGTATTTACTCTTTTTTTATGCATTTCTTTAAAATATTATTTTAACGGAAAATTTATATCCTATACTTAATTTTGACTAATTCTAGATCTAAAGTGTTAAGTACTAAGGAATTTTAATTTTTTTCATATTAGGATCCAGTTTTTAAGAATGAGTTGTTTCTTTTTGGGTCCCTTATTATAGCTCCCTTAAAATCAATAAAGCTCCCGAAACTAGGCTCATTTAAAAGTTTTTCAAAAGGTATAAAATCATACAAAGTTGAGTGTTGTTGAATGAAGGTTATTATAACGAGCCTCGGGCAACTCGGGTCAGCTAGTAGTGAATAAACTTACAGAAATTTTAAATTTTCATATTTTCTTCTTTTTATAAACCTATCTTCTAATATCAGGTTATTTAATCAAATTCCGTTTTATTATAACTAGTAAAATATGTATAATTATTAGAAACAAAATTGCTGTAATTCGATATATTAAAGGTATATTTTTGAATAATATTGTTCAATGCGTGTTACATGTCAGAATCTTGTCACTTCAAGAATAAAGAATTATTAGTGAGCCTAAAAATTGGCTTCATTTATCTTAAATGTAAGAAAAAAAATCCTACGGAATAAGTCATAAACTGAAAGTTTTGCTGATAATTAAAATAATTATTGAAAAAAAAAGAAGATGTTTAGCATTTATAATTTTTGCACATTTATATATACTTATATGTATATATTGCATTACGAAAATATTTTGAACCTGCATACGTAAATGGAATGCGAATATAATATGGTAAATTAGTTTTATTCGTAGGGCTTTTCTAGCAAAATAGGCATAATGTGTCAGATAAGAAATGAATGCTTTGTGTATAATTTGCGTTTATCTTATCCAACAACTAACGTCAATTGATATGCTCTGTAACGCGAATACAGTTTCACTTGTTCAATACAGGGTAATTCAAAATGAATATAGCGATTACAAATGTCTATAACTATTTAATTGAAAGGAATTTATCGATAAGAATTACATAGAATTTAAAAGAAAGCTCAAAATTTTGTTTTCATATTGTATAAATATTCTGTGTGATTCCTCTTAATTACATGTACGACATTAAAATGTCCTTTTTATTTAAACATCCATACCATATGTGTATGTTGTTAGGATTTATGGCACTTAGCCTTACCGATGACGAAATCTTCATTACACTGATGACAGAAAGGGCAATAGTGAAATTCTAACTCAGAGAATTACGCACGTTGTCATAAGAAAAAAAAAGTTTAAATATTGACAGGGTGAACAATGGGCGTCGCATAGAAAATTTATAAAGTATGCAAACAAAATTTTGAGCTTCCTTTCAAATTCTATGTAGTTCTTATTGATAAATTATTTTCCATCAAATAGTTATAGCCATTTGTAATCCCTCTATTCACTTTAAATGACGTTGTATATGTAAATTAAAACCATCCGTGTTACAGTGCTTCAAACAGATGAATTTAGATACTTAATTTTTTTTATTGAATAAATGTCAAGAGCATCCAATTTTCCTTAGTTCACATTTGAACCAGTAGAACGAACCCCAAAGCTCCCTGAAGTGAGAAATGTTATTTTCGGTAAATGTGTATTTCCTTAAAACCATAAAACCAAAATAAAATACTCAGATCACTTAAAGGTGTTTTTTATTAACAAAACCTAGTACTTTCGAGCATGTCATGCTCATCATCAGGGTTAAAACAACAAAAGAGTAGAAGTTGAAGGCTGAGTTCTTTTATACGAAGTGGATCCAAAGACAACGTAAAAAAGGGGGGGGGGTCGGAATGTTCCAAATTCGATAGAAAGGGGGGGGTTCAAGTGATTTTGAGCAGATTGTACCATATTCTTGGAATATCGTACGACAAAGTATCGTTACAAGTATTGTTAGCTCGACATAAAATTTCAATTGATTCTATGATTTTAATCGTCTGATAATTTGATATTTTCTTTAGTAATTTAGCTTTTTTGAAATCTATTATAACTTCTTGTTCCTGGTACAGTTTAGAGAGAGCGGTATTGCATCGATTAAGTCTGATATCTGCAATGTGTTCTGACAAACGCCTCTTAAATTTCCTGGTTGTCATTCCAATGTAATCTGTTCTCTTTTTGTTCTCCATTATTGTGGCTGGGATTAAATATACACCTGCTGAATCTTCCATGGGGATAGGATCGATGCTATTGTGAAGTCTTGTGCTTAATTTATTACCGGGGGAAGCAATTAAATGTAGATTATATTTCTTTAATTTAAACTTTAGACATTCAAAGAGACCCGGAAAATATTGAAATTTGTACAACTTTGTTTCGTTATAATTAAATTTACTATTACTGCTGCCGTATTGAGCTTGGTAAATAAGTTTATTTATAAACTTGAGTGGGAAACCGTTATCATTTGCTATATTTCTGAATGTGTCTAATTCCTGATTAATATATTTCTTACTGTAGATATTGAAAGCTCGGTCTATATAGAATCTGTATGCTGCAGCTTTATAATTACTGAGAGAAGAGCTATTGAATGAAATGGTATTGTTTCCTTTCTTTTCAGTCCAACCCCATAAATTTAAGATAATGAATATATTACACATTATTGTGCAATATGTCTATACTTATGTAAACCCCATAATTTTATCATATATTTTGTGCCTGTTATATCATACATAAATTAACACTTTCCTAGAATAATAATAAAATAATGGGCCATATGCCTATGACGCAACCTAAGATAAAATAGCTATTTTTATAGCCTAGAACCTAAAGGAAGAAAAGGCTCCATTTTTTATGAACTATTAGATGGAAATAAATGTAAAACTCCTTATATTATTATTTTAAGTGTAAACAAAACTCTCTTCAATTATCTGCGTGCAATGACGAGTACAACAGATAATATTCTAATGACGTCACATAAGGAAAAATGGCGAATTTTATAGTGTTGAACCGACAGAAAGAATAAAGATCGTTATATTGTGACACATATTGATTTACATTTATCAACAAGATTCTTTAAATGACTGCCTATCATTTTTTGACATAAAATGCAGAAAAATCCACTCGTATTAGAAAAAAAATAGTACCCTGAACCCCCATAGCAATACATTAAATAAGGTTTCTTCGAAATTGAGAGGTTTCTGGCAATCACGAAGAGTCGCAACTGAGGGGAGGATGGAGGAGCTCTTTCAAATAACTTGACTCTATCGGGGTAATTTGAACTCTGAAAGTGGGTGGAATAGAAAAAAGAATGTTTCAGATATCTTTGTAAGATCTACGATTCCGTGGTAAAGGATGGAATAGCAATTTTCTTTCTTGTTTTCTCTATGTGTTTGCATGCAGAAAATGTTTTAACAATGTGTCGAGATTGCGTCCTTATTTATTTCATCCTTTATATATTAACATTATTAGCTCACAGACTATCAAAGCCTAAGAGCTTATGTGCCCGTCCGTTCTGTATGTATGTACGTGCGTGCGTGCGTAACACTTTAACTCGTGATAAAAATATCTGATCCAGTTGAAATTTTGGATATAAGTATATTCTGATAAAGCTCTTCCTTGATTAGTTTTGGAAATTCATTGGATAAGTATAAAGAAGGGGAACGGGGGCTGATGCCCCTCCCCTTAATTTATATAAATGGATTTTCATGCAGGATTATCGGTTTTAGCTCAAAATTTAGACATAAGATCATTCTGATGTGGCGGTTTTTCATGCAGATTTATCAGATTTCATTCAAATTTTAGATATTGGATCATTCTGATGAATTGCTTCGAAATTAGTACTGGATGTTCATTGAATAAGTATAAAGGGGGGGGGGGGTCTGATGTGGATAAAATGTTCTAGATACGATTTTTTTCAATTGACTGTAATATAACATAACACTTTTAGCTACCTCTGTAACTGAATTGAAATGCTACATGCTACATTTAGTATATATCAGTAAACATATATTAAAACTACACAGCAATTCAACAGTATTTACAAGTGTTAGTGCACGGACAGACGCACAGACAAACGGAAGTTTTAAACGCTTTTCATCTATGTTGAAAGTGAAAAAAAAAATGAACGAGAGAGATAGCTGCTTGTACTTTTGCATTCCTGCATTTGTATGCCCAAATAAAAGTTTATGAAGGGAATGTAACTAATCCAATTGATGATTTTTTTTTTTTTTTTTTTTTTTTTTTTTATAATGAAATATTTAGTAGCAGAACCTTGTTATCGCATCAGCAAATCGGGACTTTGCCTATAAGTGAAATTTACCCATAATTTGCACAACATTTTTTTTTTTCAATTCAACTCAGAAAAATTTCAAATACAAAATACAAATTTAATTTTTAAAAGATTTTACATGGCTTTCTGAAAAATAAATTTTATTTTGAACTCTCACAGCTCAAAGCTTTCTCAAAAATAATCTCAACCACTATTAAAAAAGAAATAATATTTTGATTTTAATGGATTGGATTAGCAATGAACTTAAATCGTTTCTAAACTTAGGTGATTGAAAATAATCAGTATGTCTAGTACAAATTAAAAAGATGCGAAAGAAGAAACTTGATTAATTCGCATTTATATGTTAGAATATTTAATACTCTTCCACAAGTTGAAGTTATTAAATTCATCTTAAAGTAATATAACAAGTTGCTTAAGTTAATATAAAGGAGTCTTGTTCTGTATTAAAAAAAGAGTGTTTTTATTAATTAAGGGTGTATTTTGATTCAAACTGCCTATTTTTCGATTTATTTTTAAATCCATTTTTGCTCTCAACTGCACCAAACTTTCAAAATCCCTTATTTAGAAACTACACAAGGTGCCGTAAGGGTCAAATTTTTGGTAAACGTAGAAAATGTTGCAAAAAATGCTGTCAAAGTTGCCAGTTTGAAAAGAAATTTCCGAACCGGGAGATCTGGGGACGAAAAAAATGATCGAACTGAAAAAACAATTGTCTATAAATGCAATTCTAATTAATTCAGCGAAAAATGACATCACACGGCATCTTATACATCACTTCAAAAATCCCCTCAGCAAGTTCCATGTTTCTGCTTTTAAAAATGAGTCTGGAATTGTATTGGAAAATTTTGAGCTGTTGAAGGTGAAAAATCTTTTTTCCGAATACACCCTTAAGGTACTTAATTTAAATTTGACGGATCTAAGAATTTTCTTCTGTTTAAAATTCAAGGTATGAAAGTATTGTTAATGCATTACACACATGATTCACCAACCATCATTTTTATTTGAATAATGTCTCATCGGTTCGAATTAGTGCCCCCTAATTTGCCCAGGGCCCCAATTAGTCAAGTCATGATCGGTGCTTGTTTAGTAGTTGCTTGCAGAAACAGTTTGGAAAATGAAAAGCTACAACAACGACACAAACGAACAAGAATTAAAAAAAGGCCAAAAGTAAACAATTAAATATCATTAAAATAATTTATGGATTAAGAATGAAGACATTAACCTCAAGATGTGCAAATTATATAATAAATCAAATACTTTATCTTTTGTGTGTGGAATAATTTAATAATAATTACTTGATAAAAACAGTTTTTCGCATTCCTATTCTTTCGTAATTTTGTTTTTTACTAAATATTTATAACTTACCTGCATTAATTTGGATTAAAAAAAAAAAGTTTCGCATCAATTTTTAGAGTTAATGCTCCATACGGAAGCTAGAAAAGGTTTAATTTTTATACACTTTCATTTAATTAAAACTGATTTTTTGTAAGTTTAGATGGAATTTTGAGATCGATTTTTAATTCACTTCTTAAAATGTTAGAATTGCTGCATTTAGTTATGTACGAATGTGTGTGACTGATGACTTTATAACTACAGCCGAGTTTCTATATAACGAAATCTGTCGTTCCAGTAAAAAATTTGTTATATAGAGAAATTCGATGTATAGAGAATGATGTTAAAAATCGTATTTAAAGTGTGAAATTTGAACAAATATTATTTTTGGTCTTTTGAATTAATAATTTGAAATGTTTAAAAGTAAATATTAACCTAACATTTTATTTCTTAATTATTTAAGCTGTTTCAAAAAAGAGAACAGACATTTATTTGAAAGCTTAATGAAAATCAAATAAGGAAGACTTGCATTAATTTCAGACGAAGAAATCTGTGATTTTTCTGTTGTTTTGATTTTAAAATTGTTACGCTCTAAAAAAAAAATGCTCAAATTTTAGCAAGGAATGAAAAATTGTAGTTAACATTTTTCTCCATTTGAAAGCCTCTCTTATGTGCCTCTCATTGATTCCTCTCTTACATGTGGATCAATCCAATTGACTCTGTTTTGAGAAGGATGTGGAAAGGTGTGTGGGAGATGGAATGAATTCGTTGGATTTAAAGAACAAGAAGTAATAATAAAAAAAAAAAAAAAAAACTCAGCATTGACGATAAATCAAAAATGAGTGATGGAAAATTGATTCCATATGATTTCGAAGCCTTTTAAAACTGAGTAAATTCAGACCAATTTATGAAAAAATTCGTTATATGGAGATCGATATTTCGTTATATAGAGACTGTTTTTAATGTAATCATGCGAAAAAGGAACCGTTCCTACTAAAAATTCGTTATATAGAGAAATTCGATGTATGGAGTTTCGTTATAGAAAGACTCGACTGTATTTAATATTTGTACAGTTGAATTACAAATTAATTGATTAATTTTAATTTATTTTCCTATTAACCCACTACAGATAATAAATCGTGCCGTACTTTTACGATTTGCATGGACGTTGAAAAAACAGTGGATTTAATTATACTTCCATACACGCTTGCCAAAACACGCCAAAGTGTTGAGAAACTGCGACAATTAAACACATAAAACAGGATCGGCGAACCTATGGCACGCGTGCCAAAATTGGCACTCAATAGGATATTTTCGGCACGGCGTTGATTGAAATCTTAGAATAAAATAGAATGAAGCTAAATAAAACACACAATTTTATACAAGCTGTACTTTTATTTATTGGAAAGTAAAGAATGGAATTTCTAAACTATTTCAATGTGGGCTCAAATAAGATATTACTTTTTGAGAATATCGAAAAGGATTGCTGTTATGCTGGCCTATTATAGTTTTATAATATGGGTAAACGGGTTTAATTTTCTTCCAGATCTTAAAAATGATTGGTATTTTTCCTATTTTGTTAAAATAAAATTAATCATGCAAAATGATTTAAACCAGTGAAAGGTCTTTCGGGCAATCTCTTTGGAAATATATTTGGATTGGTCATTAATATGTCTGTCTTTGTTTTCGTACTTTTTATAACGACATATTTACGCCTTCAAAATAAATCAAGGAGTATTTGTTCATCATTAAAAAAATTAACATTATCTCTGATTACCATTTTAATTCAATTAAAAGCCAGATTCAAGTTTCTGGTTGCTACCACTACAAAATTTTTTGAGATAGTGCTTTACAGAAAAATGCAAACACACAATTCAAAATTTACTATAATTTGCAGTTATTTTGATTTTTTTTTTTTTTTTTTCAAACATGGAGATCTAGCATATATCCACCTTGGGCCTTATGTCTTCTACTGCGATATCCGATATGTCATTTACATGTGTGTATCGTACTAGTACTGTGATATAATTTTGTTGCATGTCCGCGCCCTGTTAATGATGGCGCCCTTCATTGTTTGCCAAAAGCTGAAATGCGCCCCTGCTTATTGAAAGGTTGGACAGGCCTGCAAAAAATCATAAATATTAGAAAAGAACTTGAATTCCGTTAAAAACAACTAAGTTGAATCCCACATTAATACTTGGCAAAACCGAAATCGCATTCATTATTTTATTACTTAAAAAAAATATGTTGCTCCAATGTCTGCATGTATATTAATCCTTAGTTTAAAATCCCCCCACCCCCGAAAAAAAATCAGAATTATTTTGATTAAATAATTTAGATCAATTAAATTATTATTATTATTATTATTTAATTCTTGGCACGCGATAGTCACGTAAAATCTTTTTGAGGAAAAATTGAGCACGCGGATGTAAAAAGGTTCGCCGACCCTGACCTAAAAGATAAATGGTATGCAATGCATTATAAATAAAAAATTAAGAATATAATATTTAAAATAGAAATAATACGCTTTTTTCAATTATAATTGTCATCAATATACAATATTGCAAAAATACAATATTACAATAATAAAATATTAGAATAATAGAATATTACAATAATATAATAATACACTATATGGCCAAAGATGACCGTCCACTTGCGATTTTAGACATTTTGTTAAATATCTAAAAAAATACATGAGGAATTATCCTGATATTCTAAGTGTATAAATATAATAGTACAAGTCATACATTATCGTGAGGATTTTTTCCCAAAACTCCATAAGGGATCATCAACAAATTAAAAACGAATGAATGCCTTTTGGATAACCCTGTCAAAACTAATGTAGAAAAAGCGTTCAAACTATAGATTATGATTAAGTGGCTTATTGCAATAAATTGTGTTAATTTTTATGTCGCTAGCACGTATACTCGTAGAAAAATTAAGGTTTTTATAAAAACAGTCCCAAATTTTTCCAAGACTTTTGCTTATAATTTGCAAAGTTCTTAATCTATAATAATTAAGAGAGAAGTTTGTGAGTGTGCCGGCGTTGTTCTCAAGAAACCGCTGCACTTAGATTTACAAAATTTGGAGAGAAGGTACCTCTATATTTGATGTTTTGCACCTCGAAGCCCGATTTTCGATTTTTTGATTAGATTTTTCCGTTTGATTTTTTAGGCGATTTTTAACGTTCTTTTTATGTTTCGAGGCCATTTTTCCATATTAATGAAAGGAAAACGGTTTCATTCTTTTAACCCAACGTAATTTAGTTCTCTTCTCAATAAAGCTTATTCGGAATTCGTGCAGCGATTTTCGAATTTTTAACAAATTTTTGAATGCGATTTTTATTATTTTTTCGCATTTTGCGGCTATTTTTTTGACACTGATAAAAAGAAAACTGTTTGAATCTTTTAGCCTAATTTACTAAATTTTGTCTGCTATGATTTTTGAATTTCATCGATTTTTAATCTGATTTTCAGTGCGATTTTCGGAAGTAATTTTTTACGATTTTTTGAGTTTTTGTGCTTTTATAATGGATTATTTTTCATTTTTTTCTATATATAAGTTTTTTTTTTAATGCATCTTGGTTATTACGGACCCGGGCAATGTCGGACGGGTCAGCTAGTATAAAATAATATTCTTTCCTGAAAATATGACAAACAACATTGCGCACTGATATGAATACACATATACTGAATACACTGTATTCAGAATTAAAAAATAAAAAAAAATTGTATGAAAAATGAGTAGGTTTACTAAATAAGTTTTCACTGCGCATGCGTCAACATTATCAAAATTTCATTTGCATATTATGTTAGCTAAATGTATAGAGCAACTTTTGCGAAAATCTCAAAATCATACTTGAAAATTCTGAAAAAAATCGTCAATATAATAAGTTGAAAATCCGTTATTCCCAAAAGCAAAAACAAGAGGGGATTGTATCCACATATTTATTTATTAGCGTCAATATAGAATAAACAATGTGGATCGTACTACTACACTTGGATAAATCCAGTGGCGCTGCCAAGGGGGTGGTTTTGGGGTTAAAACCCCTCCCAGAGCTAAGAAAGATTGCTATAATTGCCGCTTATATGAATCAAAACAAAATTATTTAAACATTTTGGCGTACTTCAGATTCCGCACTTTATTGAATCAGATTTCATTTAATAAAGAGATTCAATTAAATAGCAAAATTTCTACTAAAACTATAAAAGCGCATATTACATGGATTAGTTAAGTAAAAATTGGTTATTTGAACTAAATCACTTTTCTGAGACGTACTATGCTGAAAGAATGATGATTTCCTACCACACAGATGCTCTTTCAGTTTAAGTATTAGACAGTGAATATCCTGATTAATATTGATTCTATTAACCGGTGATTCAAATAACCGACAAATGCCTTTATCAGAAACTCACCCCCCCCCCCCCCCTTAATAACCGAATTCTGGCTGTGCCACTGGATAAAACCCCTCATTTTTTTTGCTTCATTTTGGGAACAAGGGATTTTGTGCTTATTTTATAAACGATCACTTGTGCTTTTCAAAGATTTCGCTTCAAATATACTCGTTAAAAAACTCGTAAGCGATTTATTTTGAATTATTTTAGACCGAAATATAATCTGTTATATATTATCTTTTTTAAATTAATTTTAATTTTTAAGGCGGGGGGGGGGGGAGGTTTGGGACACGTTTTAAAATAATTTTTTATTTATTGAGTTAAAATTTTTAATTTTTTTAGTGATAATTAGCCATATCATTTGTAAAAAAAAAAAAAAAAAAAAAAAAAAAACACGTAGTAAAACTTCTCAAAATTGTTTAATTTTTTAATTTAAAATTTATTAAAAAAGTGAAATAGTTTAAAATCTAATAAGAATGTATTTATTAAAATACAACACATTGCTCAGTAGTGCACAAAACAAGAATTTTAATATACAATTGTACAATTAAAATAAAATAAAACTATCAACGTTTCGCGCCGTCTTCTGCGGGCGTCTTCAGGAAAAATATAATATTTTTATTTATATTTATTTATTTATTTTATTTTATTTTATTTTTTAGAAAATTTGAAGATTTTTGTGTTTTGGACCTCTTTAACTAGTTTAAGTTATGAATAATTTTTTTAAAAAATCGATAGATTTTTTAAATGCAAAAATTTGAATCTTTTTTTTTTTTTTTTTTTTTTGAACAATAATGTTTTAGAGAATTTTCCGAATTTGTCACATACTGTTTATTTTATAATGCGCTAATATATTTTTTTAAAAAATTAGTAAGATATAAGAGAAAAATAAATGAAAAAAGTAATTTGTTATGTAAAAGTGATTTTTTAAGTTTTATTATTTTATTCATTTTGTGTAATATGTTTTTAGGTTAACGTATGTTTTATAACACATTTATTAACGACATGATAATAATAATAACAATAGCACTGTGAAAAACTGCAAAGGGATTGTCGATAAAAATCTCAACTCCAAGGAGATGATTTTTCTTTTTCTAAATTAATTCTAAGTTTAAAATAAATCGGTAAGTGTGTTTTAATATTTCTTTCAAATCAACTTGTTCTTTAATTAATAAATTCCACTTGTTAATTTATAATTCTTACATCGATAATAGCACCAATAAAATTAGTTTTAACGTAATTATAAAAGGAGATTAGTTATTTTAATCAAATGAAAATTGTTCAAATTACATTATTTGAATAAAATTCAAAATTCCATTTTTTTTTTTTTTTTTTTTTTTTTTTTTTAATACGAAATTAAAAAAAAAATAGGAGGCATATAAATAAAATTTTAAATTTCTAAAATCGAAAAAAGAATTTTAAATGAAATTTAAAATGCTGAAACATTAATAAATGGCAATAGTTTTTAAAATAGAAAGAAAGTAGAATTTAAAAAAAATTATGAATATCAGTGATTAAAAAAGAAAGAAAAAAAAAACATAAACCCTTAAATTGACAAAAAACTACAAAAATTCGCTTAATTAAATCCATCTTAGTATGAAAATTTCGAACGATGAGCCTCCAGCCTGTTCACTTGCGCGATGGTTTACCTCCAAGCTATGATGTCTACACAATAAATAGTGAAATTAAGGTTCTCTTCTAAAATTTTAATTGGAAAAATGAATGGATAACATTGAAATAATTAGTTTAATTAAAATAATAGATTTTTTCAAAATTCTATGATTTGTTATGTGGCACGAGATATTCAGCTATATATACGCAAAATTTAAAATCATAACCTATACATTTTTTGTGCACGGACTCTGTGACGGACAGACAGATAGGAGACTAAGAGAAATATAATTTCTTCAAATGAATGAAGCCCTAAAAAAGAATTTTAAAACTTAATTTTCTTGTTTAATATTTCTATTAAAATTGCAAAATAATTTTAAGTGTGTGCATTTTGAACTACGAATTTTCACAAAAAATAAAAATATCCTTAAATAAAGATATGTAATTTTCTGCAGAGAATTAGATAATATAAGATAAGGGAAATATCTGTAAAATGATGACCGAAAAATTCGATAGAATGCTTTTAACCGAGAATTAGTGTAAGTTTACAGAAAGTCTCGTTTTTTTCCTGTCTTTTTACAGAAATTTCTAAAATTATAGTTTTACTAGCGTTCTTCGTCCGCTACGCTGGTCGATTTAGATGGACAGGCGGGGGTATTAAATAGTTTAATAGTTTATTAATTACGGGCATTAAATAGTTTAATTATTAGTATTAAATAGATTAATGTTATTAAAATACATACCAAACTATGTCTCAATATATAAGTATGTAATGGAATACTTTTGTGTGGCCCTGTAAATCAATAAGAAATATTATTTGCACCACGGATTGTATAGAATGTATATCATAGTATATACTTCATAGATGCATATCAACTGCATTACGTTCGAAAGAGTGTAAGACCATTAAAATGCATTTGATGCTTTTTTCCCCATTGACCGTAATGTGTCAGAATCCTTTTTATTGTTCCTGTAATTGAACTATGCATCCGATTTTCATAAAATTTGAAATGGCTCGACAAAATTGTCTAATAATTATATATTTCAAGTTTCAAACGATTCGGTTGGGTAGTTTTTGAGCTGTTATATGCGGACAGACAGACGCATGAATGGGCAACTCGGGATCCCGGGATTTTTTCCCTTCAATTGAAAACAAACGCAACGTTTCTCCGTTTGGGGTTCCGAGGAGATAGCGTCACATACATATATACGGTCGGATTTTTATAATGTAGATGAAGAAACGTAAACTAACTTCAACAATTAAAGCTAAATTTGAAAATTGATTCTATTGCGTATTAATAAAAAACACTTTCTGTCTGGAACGATTCACAGAGAACTACTGAGTATACGATAAAAGTTATTTATCAGAAAAGATTGTCCGTATTTATTTTCGACTGTTACTATTTTAGAATGGCGTATTGAAAAATAAGAACGTGTTTCCTGTGCAAATTTAGTTTGGTCTAGATTCTTCTTTACGGTATTAAAGCAATGATACTTAATCACACTTTTACTCAGCTTGCATAAAGCCGTCTCGATTCCCGAAAATTTTATTTCAATTCAAACCTGACGAAATAATTCCTTCAGTACGAAATCCGGTCTGAACCTGAAATACTCCAACCCGAAAAAGAAAAAAAATATATATCAATTTGTATTTTAATAACATTTTGGAAAAATAACCTCTCTAATATCAGTTTTGTATTTTTTATCAGTCTATTGTACAAGTGGGTGTAAGTGTGATCGCAAATCGCACAGAGACTTTCGTTTAATATTTCTCTCAAAATAGTTTATCCATTAATTAATAAATCAAAATTGTTAATTTATAATTATTAAATTCTTCATCACCAGGAACTTTAATTTTAAAATAATTATAAAAGGAAGTTATTTGTTTTAGTCAAATTAAAAATGTTCAAGTCAAATTATTTAAATAAAATCCAAAATTCCAACTTTAAAAAAAAATCCAAAATAAAAAAATAGCAGAGATATAAATAAAATTTTTAATTTCTAAAAAGGAAAATGAAAATGTTTAAACAAAATTTCAAATCCTGAATAAGTCACAATTATTTTTTTAAATAGAAAGAAATTTGAATTAAAAAAAAATATTATGAATGTCAGATGAATGAAACCCTTAGACTCTTAAATTGGCAAAAAAGTACGAAATTTCTTTTAATTAAATCCGTAATAAAAAATTTTAAGTTCCAGCACCAGGGTTCGAACTTAGAACCCTATGTGTACTAGCGCGATGCTTTCAGTCCAAGTTACGATGTCTATAGAAAAAGCGTTTAAATTAAGATTATCTTTCACACAGACACATAATTTCACACACACACACATATATATATATATAAACACGGTTGATTATGATGATGATTATATATATATGTATGTCAAGTGAATATTACGTTACAACTTTTCTATTGCAAGATTTCCACGCGAAGAATTAAAGTGAAAAAAATAGTTTGTCAAACTTAAAAAATGTGAATATTATGTCATATTATTATGTTATTATTATATTATTATTATTATACCGTAGACCAGGCCCCTACCTGCCGGGCAATGTGCCTAGTTTAACGAGTATTTTATCTGGCTGCTGGGCAATATTGGAAATACAATGGACGTCATATTGAAACATGATAAAAATTGGATTATGGAAAAATTGGCATATTTTAACATTTTAAGGTTATCTGATTTTTTTTTTCTTTTTCGTCATTTTTAAATCTATTCTAGTACATACGTATGTATATGCGTGTGTATTAGAATTTTCACAAAGGTTTTGGTTAAATCCCTAGAGCCTATTCTTAGTGAAGAACTAAAATAAATATTTTAGCATTTTTAAAAATAAAAACATTCAATTTTTGTACAGTAAACTTCTTCTCATCCGGCATCCTAAGGTTCGGCACGCTTGATAATAGGGCACGACTTTCGGAATCGAGAAGAAATAAAAAAGTGGGTTGAAGCAGATTTTGATAAAGAAACAGAGAAAATTTTGACAGATAAAGTCATCATTCAGAGTGTTATCAAGTGAACATTTCCCCAAAACGTCGACTATGATGAAGATGACGTGGACGAGTCAAATAACATCAATTTGAATCAATTTAGCTGATGCATTGAACACATTTACCAAGTTTTCTGTGAGCAGAAGTTCGTACAACGATGTGGAAGTTATGAAACTCTACATCATATGAAATGATGTCCTAAAAAATGGAAGAAACAAGTTGAATGTAGATTCTGCCATTGCAGAATTCAATCTAGCCTCCGATAAAAAAAAAAAATAAAAAAAATAAAAAAATAAAAATAAATAAATAAATAAATAAAATCGATAGTGATTTTTTAGAAGGGCGTCCCCGTTTAGAATGTAATGAACTAACTTAATTTTTCTTGTGTTTATCAATATAATAGCGAACAGAATGGCGTGAAATACCCAATTGATTAGCAATTTCTCTCTGAGGCATTGGAATTGCGGAATAATAAAGAGATACAATTTCACATGCTACTTCTTCATTGACTAGATTCATCAAAAACGGATTTTTTCTTTAGTTTAAACGCTTTTTTATAGACTCTGAGGAAATGCATTTTAACAATAAAATTGTATGAATGTCTCGTTTTAACGGCCAGATTACGAAACTAATCGTTGGGGGCCACCGTAATACTTACCAATCATGGATATGCATTATACAATATGTGAAAATAAAATATGTGAAAACTATTTATAAAATGCATTGCAATAACAAAACAAAATTTAAACGTATATTTAAATATTCTTAATATACATAGAAATGCTCCATTAATGAATTGCTGATGAACCCATTTCGACAAATTATGTAAAATACCAAACTACACAAGTAATACCGGATTGCGTAAAAGAAACATCCTTATAACTCCAAAAACAATAATCATATTAACTAACAGTTTACTGCCTCAGATTAAGCGTTTCATTTCCAATTAAAACAAATCTTTAAATTGAAATTTGAAGAAAATACAGGGTCATGAAAAATCGATGAATATGGAAAACAGGTTTACAAATATCTCGGCAACTATTAAACCGACCGACTTCGTTCTTAATGCAAAATTTGTGTTATTTTATTGCCTTTTACGTCCTTTCCTTAAAATAAAAAAATCGAAAATTTTTATATACATTTCATCAGAACGAATTTTTTGAGAGTCCGAAAAAAATAGTTCCGGAGAATCGAGATTACTGATATTAAATAGGCTTCGTCCTATTCTTACTTACTAAGTACATACAAAATTTTAAGTCTCTATCTTCATTTGTTCGTGAGATAGAGCGTTTACAGACAGACAGACGGACGGCAATTTTTGTTTTCTAAAAATATGTTTTTCGGAATCTCCAGTATCTGAAACGTGTAAATCCGTCAAAAATTTTTTTCGATCTTCAAAACGATTGCAAGACTTACCCTATACTACGTATGATAGGTAAGTAAAAGTGGGCCACGTTTTTTGACACGACACTTTTTAGCTTGTCTGAAAGAAATAGCATCGGAGGCTAAAAAAAAGATTATTACAAAGAAAAAAAAAACCCGATATTTGATTTTTTAAAGATGTCTTCTATGAGCTGGTATATTCTAAAGTGCATGTTTTCATTTTATAGTTATGCATTATGTGTTGTACTTTACATTACTGAGTATTTTTTATTCTATTCAAGCTGTTTGACGAATTAAAAATATGAATAATGAATAAAAACCTGCCATTTTTAGGTAGCTTTCATTACAAAAAGTAAAAAGCTACCTATTGCAGCCGTCCGGAGGAAAGCGCTTCCGGAAAATTTTGGTATATTTTCACCGATCATGACCCCCAGACCCCAAAACCACCCTCCGTTCAAATGTTGACATATATATATATATATATATATATATATATATCTGATTTTTGTCATGCGATAACTAACGTATTTATGAACCGATTTGAATGAAACTTGGTATGTACATAGTACATACAAATGTCTCGACCGAGTTCGTTGGCCAGCATCATCCGCCATTTTGTTTCAAAATGGCGGCCATTTTAAATTTTTAAAAAAATTTAAAATTTAAAATTCAATGCGAAAAAATTAAAAGTTGAAAAATATTTTTCTTTTACGTGTTAGAATTTAAAACAACGATTCGAGAACACTTTTTATTTTGTCTATATTGTAATTCTTTTCTTTCAATTCGTATTATAATACAAAATTCCTTCCACGTCCTTTTGTTTGGAACATTAAAATTTGAGCGATAAATGGATTCATATTGCAAACCTTTTTTGAGCCTTACTTCACCTCCACCTATCTCAATCCTCCATGCCCGTAAACATCTGTGCCCAGGGCCCCCAAATTCGTAAGTTGGCCCCTGGATCTCTTGCATTATTGTACATCGTTCATAGCTTTGGAATGACGAGTTCTTGGCAGGTTTTGACTTCAGAACAAAGATTTTGTATGCAGAAAATGAACATTAACAACAGTAAGAACTGACAATTTTATGTTAACTTTATGGCATTAAGTTAATTTTGGCTTTGAGATAATTACAACAACTAATGGTAACAATTTGTTAAATTATGAGTGTGTATTTTTTTTTTTTTTTTTTTTTTTTTTTTTTTTTTTTTTTAAAGATTCGTATTATCTTCACTGGTACCTAACGAGTAACAGTTAATACGAGTACTTTTATAGTACTCGTATTTTATAGTACTTTTGTTATTTTTTCTTCTCGCATTAATCGATACCGCATTCGACTGAATTTTAAAATGCAACAGGGGGTACTGTTGAAGAGTGACTTTTGTATTCGATATAAAATGAAAAAATATGCAAATTGGCAAAATAATTTTTAAAAAATGTATAATAAATATTTTCTAATTTTACAAAAAGTTTTTAAAAATTCACAAGTTAGCAATTCTTTTTAAAGTTTTACAAAATTTTTAAAGAAATTGAAAAAAAAAAAAAAAAAAGTTTAGAAAAATGATAAAAAACTATGATTTTTTTTTTTTTTGAGAGCATTAAAAAAAACTTTTTAAAAAACTACTGATATATTTCTTATTAATTTGCAATTTAAATAATCTTTTGTTATTTTATATATTTTTTTAATTTTTCGTGATATATCAAATTTTATTGATATTTGTAATTTTTTAAAAATTTCTGTAAAGACCTTTTTGTTAAATTGGGAATTAAAATTTTTTTTTTTTTAATTTTCATTGAAAACTGAAGTTATTTTGCAAATTTGAATATTTTTTTATTCATCTGTTACTTTTTTTTGGGGGGGAGGGGGGGGGAGGGGGTATGAAATTTTTTTTCTCTAATTTGTATATTTTTCAAAACATTTTTAGAAAACAATGATATATTTTTTTTAAGTTGTAACTTTGTAATTTTTTAAAAACTTTTTTGCATTTTTTAAAAAACTCTTTGTAACATTAAAAAGTTTTTTTTTGTAAATTTTTAAAGGTTTTTCTAACTTTTCTTTTTAATTTTGGAATTTTTTTCAACGTTTTGTAAAGTTATTTTGTGAAAATTTTAAAATTTATTTTCTTAGTTTGTGAGTTTTCTAAAACTTTTCGTATTTTTTTTTTATTATTAAAAACTTTTATAATATTTTGCAAACTTACATATTTTTTATTCATCTGTTAATTTTATGAAATCCTCCCCCCTCCTTAATTTGTATGTTTTTATAAAACCTTTTTAGAAAACACTGCTAATTTTTTTTTTATGATTTGTAACTTTAATTTTTTCATTATTATTATTTTCCAATTTTTTACTTTTGAATTCATTTTTTTAAATGTTTTCGTAATTTTTTAAAATGTATTGTAATTTTAAAAAATTGTAATTTTTTAACTTTTTAAATATTTGAAAAAATAGTTATTTTGTTAGTTTCTGTTAATTTTATAGGTTCGTATTGACTTTTTTTCACTAACTAGTACTACCTTAGAACAGGACTTACCTTGCTACATCTTACCTGAAAACTTTCCCCCCTATTTTTTGTATTATAAATTGCCAAAAATTCTGATTTTTGAAATGTTTCTACATTAATATTGTTATAATTCAAAGAGAAAAGAAATAACAATCTGTTTTTATTTTTAATTATTTATTTTTTAATTTGCAGTACATACTTGGAAGCATGCAATGCATACAAAAATACATAACTCAGGAAATATCAGTTTTCAGAAACTTGTATTTTGTATTTTTTTGTTTGTTTTAGTATAGTTTAATGCACTCAATTTTTAAAAAATGCCGATAAATCCACTACAATTTCGTCTTGTAATCGAAAAAAAAAAAAATGTATTTTTCAAATCTTTCTTTTTATTTCTATATTCATTCAAAAACTATGTAAGATCTTATAAAACTTTGAGTTTTGTAAAAACATATAAAATTGCACTTTTTGACTTATTGAAAAGATTTTTTTTAAAGAAATTTTTTGTAAATTGACTTCAACTTCTTTTTATTTTAGTCTTCTACACATAAAATATGGGGAAAGACAAAAATGGTATGACACATACACACGCACACAAATAAATAAACAGATAAAATAAATAAATTTGTCGAAATTCTGCGGAATAACCAAAATACAATCATTATCTTTTAAATAAATGTACTTTTTTTAGCTCTTGGTAACGGCATGCGCAGAGAAAACTGCGCCCGGTGTAAAGTTTCAATTAGGCGCCTCCCCGCCCCCTTTTATTTTTTGTGGAAGGTGTCACAAAATTGAAAAGTGTGGAAATACAAATAAATTCTATCGAATACACATTTCGCGTTTACTTTACAACTTTCAAAGGTTCAATTTTAACAGTTTATATTTTGGCAAAGGCCAAAGGGTATCTAGAAAACACATGTGGAATGAGTGTATCTACAGTATAAGTATAACAGTTTGTAACCCCTATGGATTCCAAGAAAAAAATCATATGCTATTTTAATTTTGATAATGTATATTTCTGTCACAAAAAAACCCCCTTCCCAATATGTGTATATCAATTTTTTTTTTCCTTCAAGAAAAAAAAGAAACAAATCAGGTCGGCAGTACAAATTTTGCGCCACTCACATTTCGCGCCCGGGGCGACCGCCCCCCGTTTTGCACAGACCTGGCTTTTAGAGGGTTTTTTTTAAACCTCCCTCCTCTGCTACGCCAACAAAATATACGGGAGAGCTTTTTCAGTTTCAGTAAAAAGTATCAAAATTTAAAAAACCCAAAAAAATGTAGAAAAAATTCGAAAAGAATTTAAAAAAAAATCTCAGAAAAAAAAGTTTTCTATTGGTATATTAAAAGATTGAAACATGATTTCTTTAATGAATGTTAAAAAATCATCACGCAAAAACAATAAACGTTTTATGGAAAAAAAAAAAATATTCGAAAATTTTGAAAATTGCAAAGGAAGAAATTTATTGTATAGATATAAGAGATTAAAATTGGATTCTTTTTAAAAATGTCAAAAATTTTCAGAATATAAAAAAATAAAAATCGCATAAAAAATTCGCAAAAATTTTAAAACCACGGAGGATAAAAGATTGAAATCGGATTCCTTTTACTAATGTGAAACACATCATCAGCAAAATGAGAAAAACACGTTAGAAAATTCTCGAAAATTTCAAATAAACTTTATTGATAAGAAGACAAAATTCCCTATTTTGGGATAAAATATTGAAAACAGATTGTTCTTGTTCTTACTAATCTGGAAAAATCACCGCGAAACGTAAAAAAATAAAATAAAATAAAATAAAATAAAAAAATAAAATAAAATAAAATAAAATCGCTGATGAAAAATTTGCGATATTGGGCTGAAAATTTGTAATCGGGTTCCTTTTACTAATGCGGGAAAAAAATCGCAGCGAGATGAAAAAAAAAAAAAACTTAAAATCGCATTAAAACAGATGCAAATTTCTGCACAAAATTCGCTTACACTTTACCGAAAAGCGAAGAAACCGGACTTTCTTTTACTAACGTGAAAAATTGCGCAGAACATGAAATGCGTCTAGTTTCTTCAGAAAGCGTTGGGAAGACTGACACACACTCAAAACTTCAGTCCAGCTCCAGACCGCGGGAAAGTTGTTTTAATGTCCTGTTTTGTTACAAAAACTAAAAGTTCTTTATCACGTCCTGGAAAAAATTAAACACTGACCCGTCCTTAATATACTGAACAAAGTGCAAGGTCCGAATTTCGCGTACAGTCTGGCCAAGTCTTAAAAAAATTTAATCTTGTTCTCGGTGAGCCCAGTGACGGAGTTCAGCCAGCGGGCTATGCTGAATTCTGGCTTTGGCCCAAATATAAAAATATATATTAGCTATTCTCCCCCCCCCCCTCCCATCCTCAAACAAGTGTTTAGAAGATGATATCCTCTCGTCGAGAACACTTTGGCACTGCTCCTGCTAATAAATTCTAAAAAAAATGTCTTCGATGGTTTAAATATTTCATACACAATTAAAATTATATGTCTGCTGTATTAAAATTTTAATTTAAATGGTATTAATTTTAAGCTTGCCAACCACCTGTTCGTTTTTCTATTTTTCAATTAATAAATCATTATAAAGCGAGTTATAAAGCTAGAATAGTCTTCGAATATTGAAAAATAAGATTCTACTAATAAGATTCGAAATTCTAATTTGTTTCCTTTCTTATTTATTGTTTAAAGACGAAATTTAAAAGCGATTTTTAGTATTATTTGTCCCCAAATAATATTACTACCATAGAGGCTATCGCATCTGAAAGAGTCAATGCATGCATACATACACTTTTCTGTTTATACGTCATCCCCAGTCAGCAATGAAGACAGCTATAGGTTAAAAGCTATATTGAAGCGTGACGTCAGGCTTCTCTGAAAAATCGGAGAATTAGAATTTCTTTCATTAATAAATGAAAGTTTAACTTCTTGTCAATCAATAAATTAATTCCGATGCTGATTTTGCATTTTGACAGCATATGAGTGATTGTTGAGGTTTATTATTTCCTTCCGTAGGGTGGGGCATAAATATCCTTCCGCAAAAGCGGTACAGTCGCACCGCAGTGCTCTGTGATTTGATGCTTATGTTGTTTCTGTGTTGACCTGTCGGTGGATTTTCATATTTGCGAGTAGCGAGGTTAAAGGTAAGGAAAAAAAAATATTATTTATAAAAATTATTAAATATTATGTTTTAATCTTTCAAACGCGCTTAAAGGTTACAATCATTAGGCTTAAAATTATGTTGGTTTTAAAGATCCAGGCTCTTTTAATGGGTGGGGTCAATACCGGGATTTAAACTTTTGTGTTCATATCAATTTCCTGTGAAAAAAATTAGTTTCGAATCGCGGTACTCGTTAATTTACAGTAAATACAAAAATGAGATGTTAATTGATTCCATAATATGGAGTACTGCTTTAATGCACACTACCGCTTGTGTGTATAGATGTTTGTTAGTAAATTTATTACAATTAACCCAACGCTACATGTAAAATTTAGATGGTAATTGATTTTTCAAGCACTTGAATATTTTTAACAAAATACTAATCAAGAGGCTTAATTTGCATTTCTGATTTATTCTCTTGCTGTATGTAAAAATGATTTTTTATGCATGCAAAACATATAATTTTTATCTTATTAGGAACGCTTCTTGGATTTATTTTTCTTGATATTGATATTTTAATTTTCCATTTTAAAATGTTTCATACAATCACTTACAATGATTTCTGCTTTCTTCCCTCCTAAGCAAAAATAATTTTTACTGGAAAGAAATCAGTGGTTACTAAGATAAACAAAGTGTATGCCGTTGTTTTTATTTTTATTTAATGCTTAATTATTTTTTTAAATAATCTTTATATATTTCAAAAAATCTCAGACTGTTATCATTGAATGTGAAACAAACAAGTTAAAAGAATAATATTGAAAAATCTACTTTCTACAGGAAATTCAGTGTCTGTAATATAGTAAAATCTAAATATTTACTCAACATTAAAATTTAGCATACAGGGTTTTTTCATTTAAATTTATATCTTTAAAACTATCGTGGGTTTATTATTTTCATAACAGTGCATAACTACTATAGATGTATGTTTGCAGTTCAGATCTCCAACGGAAAATCAAAAACAAGCGTAATTTATAGTGATACAGTGGAGAACAGGGCCTGATTAAAGCACGGGCCTCCAGGGCCTCGGCCCTGGGCCCACCAATTTCAGGGGCCCAAATATTATGTGGCTGATTTTTTTCCCCCTTAATCAAATACTTTTCAAAAATATTGTTTTATAAAATATTAAATGTAAAATTTAAATATTCTGAATGACTCAGTAAAATTTTTAGAAGTTAGGCATTTTTAAACACTTTTCACCCAAAAAACTTTTGTCAACTCATCAAATAAACCTTCTTTTTCTGAAAGTGTTGCCGAAAATGGGTAGGTAGCGGGGGCCCAACTTTTTAACAGGCCCTGGGCCCAACTTCAGCTTGATCGGGCTCTGGTGGAGAATATACAGTGGCTTATGCCGTATATACCTATTGGATTTTTTAAAGGCATTCTATATGCCTAATATTTCTCAAATGAAGCAAAACAGTACACTTTATAGTACTTATTTTCTAAATATAGCGGTATTTTTACCACTACACTGCTGTATGGATCTGTTGAAAAATGATCCTTCACAAAAGCAGGGGTGCAGAAAATGTTTCTGCTCTCATCATTTCCCCCCCAAATTTTACAGTATGTTATAGATAAATGCTGTACTACCGTATGTGCCAAAAATCCATTTTTCCATTATTTCTTCAACTTATGCGCAAGTATGTATGGCAAGAGTGATTCTGAGTGGAAAAAAAAAAAAATTCTGAAATTCTCACCAAATTTTCTGAAAGGTTTCAGCACAGCAAGGGGAGGGGGGGGGGGGATTCACTCCCAGCATTAACTTTACGAAATGTGTGGTCGTTTAGAGATTTTTTTAATGAAATTTATGATCTTTTGACAGAATTTGCTTTTTTTTCATTATTTTTTGGTGAAATTTGCAATTTTTTTTTTTTTTAAATTTATTAACAGAATTTGCAGTTTTTAGCATAATGAAATTTGTGGTTGTTCCACCATGTTTCGATGGAATTTCATGATTTTTTTGATGAAATTTGTGGTGGTTTTGCGCAGGGTTGGCATGATTTAAATCAACTGATTTAAATCAAGATTTAAATCTAGACTTAAATCAACTGATTTTTTTAAAAAAATCATTTGATTTAAATCAATATTTTGCAATATCACATGAATGCACATATCAAAGGAAAATCTTGGGTAAAAAGTTAGAAAATGTATTAGATAACGATAGAATTACAAAATTTAAAGCAAGATATGAACAAGCTATTAATGGTGTCATTTTGCTGGAGTTTTATTAAGTCCCTCTGTTTTAAATCGAGATGAAATTTCACTTCGTGTATGGAAAAATAATGAAGGTTTGGCATTCATTAAAGAAGATTGTCTAAATCTTCTCACCAATGTAGTACATTTTTAAGCAAAAAATGGCCCATTCCAAAAATTACCATTGTTTGAGAAAAAAGTTTCTGATATGATGACAGTTTATGATTGGTGGAAGTCCTTATGTAATGGGAGGTAACGAGAGAATCAGTGAAATTGAAATTGAGTTTATTTACCAAATAACAACAGCCATAGCTTCATCTGCTGGAATAGAAAGACAATTTTCTTTTGGACTAGTTCATTCAAGCCTTCATAATAAATTAGGAGTAGACAAAGCTTCTAAATTAAGATTTTTGTTCAAACAATTAAATCCCTGATTTTTTTCCTATTTGCTTAAAAAATATTGAATTAATTGTGATTTTTATCCCTTAATAAATAGCTTACATTAAATGAATACAGTAGACTCCCTCAAATCTGCACAGCTTGGGACCAGAGGTTGTGTGGATTTTAGAATTTTGTGGTTTTCTGGTCATGGGTTTGTTTACATTTTTTCAAGCAGTAATTTGATTGTAATTAATAATGCAATTGAAATTATAATGAATGCTTATAATGTAGTAAAACATTCATGTAAGTTATAAACTAAAATAATAAAAATTTAGATAATTAAAAATGATTAAAATATTGAAAGCCGCAAAGATGAAGTAAATAATCAATAATGTATAACTAAATATTTATTATAAAGATGAGATGCATTTTTTCCTAAATTATTCAATGAAACTTGCCCCATAAAGGTGCACTACTAATTAACATCAAAATCATAAAATAAAGAAGTTTTATTTCAGGTCTAACCAAACTCAATAATAAAAACCCAGCTTGATGAATGTATAAATGCATTTTGCAGAAAGATTGTGATAACCACTGATATTAGCAATACCTTGAATTTTTTTCAGAAATAAATTTATTCTTCCTTCATGAAAAAGCATGAATTTAGTAATATTAATGAAAGTTATAGATTCAAATATATAAAAATAAAAAAGTCAAATTTTGTCCCTATACCTAACCTGAAAGCTTCATTGTTTACATCTGTAAATTATCTGTGGATATTAGGGCTGCAGATTTGAGGGAGCCTACTGTATTTAATTTGTTTTTTAAATTTTGCCATTTTCTATTCATTTACAACATATTTAAATTAATTTTTTATTTAGTGTGCACAATTCAATTACAAAATAATAGAATGGCTTTAGATTAAAGCCTAGATGTTTAATTTTTAATACCAATCAGTAACTAGAATGTAATATTTTTCTTAACTATGTAATGTAATTCTTATATAATTTTTATAAATTATAAATATTAATTATTCTTTTTTTTAGTTATTTATTACAAAAAACTGCTCCATGTATTGTAAAAACATAAAATCACAGTAATTAAATGTAGGATTCTAAAAAAATCAAATAAATCCGATTTAAATAAAAAAAATCTGATTTAAATCAAATAAATCTGATTTTTTTGATTTTTTTAAAAAAATCATGATTTTTTTCCAACCCTGGTTTTGCGGGTTTTTTTTGACTAAATCTGCAGTTTTGTTCGTGATTTTTTGAAGAAATGGACGTTCATTTTGCAGTCTTTTGACAAAATTTGCAGTTATTTTGCGATGTTGTGATGAAATTTGTGTTTTTTCTGTAATTCTTGGAAAAAATTCACAGTATTTTATCTATCCAAATTTTCAGATTGAAGAACATTTTTTTTTTTTTTTAATTTTCGGAAAATTCATAATGGAATCATCCGTGACATATGGTACACATCAATTTTGTGAAGGTCATCATATGGATCTTTTTTGTTTGTAATGAATTTTCGGTGCTACTCTGTTATCCTGTCGACCGATTTCGCCAAATTATACAAATCGCCAAACTGATAACCAAATTAGACATATTGACGGAATTTTTATTTTAAATAATAAGAAAAACAAATAATTAGTAGAATATTAATATAGATACAAATAAAATGTCAAAATAAAAATCACTTAATGAGGTTTTAAACATGTGTTATCGTATTTAATGTCATTGAATGTGACATCCATTATTGGCATTTAATCTTATAATTTGGTAATAGTATTTTGGTCGACGGGATAACAGAGTAGTACCAAATTTTCTATCTCGGGGAATTACGGATTTCGTCGTTAAAATTGAAATCAATTGTATATGTCTCTGCAAAATTTTCCTTAAACCTAAATCGCCGGATCAGACATATTCTGCACCCCTGCACAATATTCACCTTAAATGGGATTCTTAAAGTATTCACCTTAAATGGGATTCTTAAAAGTATTCACCTTAAATGGGATTCTTAAAGTATTCACTTTAAGGGAGACCCAAACATCATTTTCAGCCAAAAATCATCAAAAGTTCAAAAAATTTTTTATCTCAGAGAACGATAAAATACATATTTGCAAATATCCATGCAAAATTTCAGAACTCGGGGACACTTGGAACAGGTAGCAAATGAGCTTTTTTAATTGTACTCACTATAGAGTTTAAAGGACTAGTGGCCATTTAAAACGTGTTTTCCTGAAAATGACTTTTTTCATATTTTGCCTAAGTTCAAAGTACTAAGGCTCAGTGGTAAAATGATTTAGAAACAAAGTGTTTATGTTTTTAGAATCTTAAAAAATTTTGCAACAAAAGTAAGGAGAGATATATTTTTTTAACTATTTCTGAAAATTTTACATAAATTGGTAAACATGAAAATTATAACGAATTTAAGGAAATTTACCATGCATATTTTTTTTTTCTTTTAGCCGATTAAAATAAAAAATTTATCTCTCCTTAGTTCTTTTCTATATACTATAACACTATTTAAGAAATTTTATTAATACCAAAATGTTGAAAATTGAATGAGGAGTAGTAATTTTAAAAAGTGTATTTTTCGACAAAAAAAAAAAAAAAAAAAAAAAAAAAAGAAATCATAAAAATTCCCATAAAAAATATACTTTTTAATAAAAAGTGAATTTTTTTGCTAATTATTCTTAAGTAGTACACCAAAATTCATTACTTTAAAATCAATAATAAAAATTTTGGGTTCTTTCTTACAGGTCTCCCTTAAATGGGACCCTTCGCAACACGGAGTAAGAAGTAGGAGGGGAAAGTAATGTTAAAATTTTGCCATGCAGATTTTTTGACAATAGGGGGCGACACCGCTGCATCTGGGCTGCGGTCGATGCCAGGGGCCTCGCTAAGGGGGGGAGCCTCCCCCCCCAAACATTCCCAAAACTTGTTACACTTGGCAAATTTCATTAAAATTTTAGTAAAAACTGTAATATATTTCCTATTTTTGATAGAAATTGCAAAAGTTACAACTCTAATTGGGTATATTATTGCAAATTTAATCTCTGGTTCTCTGGCAAAGAGAGATAGTGGGTTCGAACCCCGCTCCTGACATACATGTATACAATGACATTTTCCGTATTATGATTTTTACATATATATTTTACAAATTAAATACTAATTTTGCTATTAAGAATATTTCATGTTTAACCATTAGCACAGAGTATGAGATATTTTATCGATTCAATACTTTTTTAGTGAAAGAGTATTAAAACAATAGACTTGCGAAAAGTAACATGACCTTGAATATGTTCGCCGAATTGATAGCAGTCAGGATAGCCTAGCAGTCTAAGGCGCCTGATTTAAGTTTTGGTTGAGGAAAGAGAGCGTGTGTTCGAAACCCACTCCTGACATACGTGTATAATATACAGTGTTTTTTTTCATATTATAATTTTTTTAACCGACTTAAGAAAAAGAAGAGGAGGTTATCATAAATTCGACGCATATGTATTTTTTTGTGCATGTTCACCGATTGCGATTACACCGACATTATCCAACCGATTAAACTAGTATTTGTGTTAAATAAAAGAGGTTACTCTCGAATTGGTACCACTTCTATTTCATCGAAAATGGTTAAGTACTGTTCTAGTAATTAGGCAAAAACTAATAAAATTAGCGATTTCTCGCAAATTAAAAGTAACATGACCTTGAATACGTTCGCCGAATAGATAGCAATCAGGATGGCCGAGCGGTCTAAGGCTCCTGATTTAAACTTTGGTTCTGGAATGAAATCGTGGGTTCAAACCCCATTCCTGACATACGTGTTTACAATAACCTTTTCCGTATTGCAATTTTTAAGACTTCAAAAAAGGAGGAGGACGTTATCAATTCGACTCAAATGTATTTTTTTTTTTCTATGTATGTTCACTGATTACTCCGAAACTATCTAAACAAATAATTTGGCTTTAATGTTAAATGAAAGAGGTTACTCTTGAGTTGGTACTACTTCCATTTCGCCGAAATTGGTTCATTACTATTTTAGTAATTAGGCAAAAACTAATGAAATTTGGGATTTCTGGCAAATTAAAAGTAACATGGATGTTGAATAAGCTCGCCGAGTGGAGTACAGTCAGGCTAGCATATGTTCAGTCAGATGGCTGAGCGGTCTAAGGCGCCATATTCATCTAGAGTGTGGGTTCGAACCCTCTCCTGACATACGTGTATAATTTGCAATAACTTTTTCCGTATTATAGTTTTTTTTAACCGACTTCAAAAAATCATTAACTTTTCACTAAAAAGAGAAAAATAAACTTTTCTACCAAAAATTGAACAGACTTCAAAAACTACTGCAAAGTGAAAAATAATTTTTTTACATAATAGTAACCAGAAGTTAAATTAAGAGCATAGTATTTACCATGCGTTTTATTATATTTATGTACATTAATTTGATTTTTTGGAGTTGGTGCCAGCCAAGCCAATTTCAAAATTAAATTTAAGTATCCAATGGAAATCGTAAAAGAATAAAATTAAATTTTTAACTAAATATTAAATCGTAAGAAAACTAGTAGATACTTGGATGTGTGTCTATTGGATAATTCCATGTAACTTGACTTGGCTGTCACAGACTCCAAAAAATCAAATTAATGTACATAAATATAATAAAACGCATGGTAAATACTACGCTCTTAATTTAACTTCTGGTTACTATTATGTAAAAAAATTATTTTTCACTTTGCAGTAGTTTTTGAAGTCGGTTCAATTTTTGGTAGAAAAGTTTATTTTATATTAAATAAGTTTGTATTTAGACATAAATCAAAGTCTGTGCTTTATTATTCCACATAACATTTAAAACACATATAAATTAAGATCTATATGCAATAAAAAATTCTCAATTTAAATATAATTACAAGTAAATAGTTTTATATTAAAGCCTAAAAAACATCACTCACTTGTGGAGCACGGAATAAACTTAATTTTTTTTCCTTCGTCTTTTTTTTACTATTATAGCCTGTTTTACATCCAGGAACACAGCACTTATATCCCATCTTAATTTATTTTATGAAATATCAATATGAAACATAAACGAATAAAATATCTTTTAATTCGAACATATGCATCTTAAGCATAGTCATATTGAAAGACTGCTAAAAAACCAGCCTACATCATATCGCAGCCCCCTCATTATTTACCAAAATTTCACTTTGTATTTTCAAAAAGCCATGCGCACGAAGTTTCCCCTCCTGTTTCTTACTCTGTGCTTCGCAAAGTATTCACTTTAAATGGGATCCTTCGCAAAAGTATTTGCCTGAAATGAAATGCTTCACAAAAGTAACCACATTAAGTGTCCTTCACAAAAATATTCACCTTTAGTGGGATCCTTCTCAAAAATATCCATCTTAAATAGGATCCTCCGCAAAAAATATTCAACTTAAATAGGATCCTCCGCAAAAAATATTCTCCTTTAAATAGGATCTTTCATAAAAAAATATTCACCTTAAATAGAATCCTTCATAAAAATATTCACCTTAAATAGGGTCCATCATAAAAAAATATTCACCTTAAACAGGGTCCATCATAAAAAAAAATATTCACCTTAAACACGGTCCATCATAAAAAAAAATATTCACCTTAAACACGGTCCATTATAAAAAAATTCACCTTAAATAGGATCCTTCATAAATAATATTCACCTTAAATAGGATCCATCATAAAAAAAATATTCACCTTAAATAAGGTCCATCATAAAAAAATATTCACCTTAAATAGGGTCCATGATAAAAAATATTCACCTTAAATAGGGTCCATGATAAAAAATATTCACCTTAAACAGGGTCCATCATAAAAAAATATTCACCTTAAACACAGTCCATTATAAAAAAAAATATTCACCTTAAATAGGATCCTTCATAAATAATATTCACCTTAAATAAGGTCCATCATAAAAAAAAAATATTCACCTTAAATAGGGTTCATCATAAAAAAAATATTAGTCTTTAAATAGGATCTTTCATAAAAAATATTCAACTTAAATAGGATACTTCATAAAAAATATTCACTCTAAATAGGGTCATCGGTCATCATAAAAATATTCATCTTAAATAGGGTCCATCATAAAAATTCCCTATTCACCTTCAATAGAATCCATAAAAAATATTCATCCTAGATAGGGTCCAACATAAAAAAAATTTGCCTTCAATAGAATCCATAAAAAATATTCATCCTAGATAATGTCCATCATAAAAAAATATTCACCTTAGATAGGGTCCATCATAAAAAAAATATTCACCTTAGGTTCCTTCATTAAAAAAAAAAAAAAAAAAAAAAAAAAAAAAAGATAGGTTTCATCATAAAAAGAATATTCACCTTAGATAGGGTCCATCATGAAAAAATATTTACCTTAGATAGGGTTCATAAAAAAAATATTCACCTTAAATAGGGTACATTATAAAAAATATTCACCTTAAATAGGGTCCATCATAAAAAAAAAATATTCACCTTAAATAGAGTCCATCGTAAAAAAAAAAATTACTCATCTTAAATAGGATCCGTCATAATCTTATTAAAAAGACAATAAAAAAAATATGAAATTTCTTTAATTAAATCCATCTTAATATGAAAATTTTAATTTCCAGTATTGAGACTTGAACTAAGAACCTTCTGTCTGCTAGCAAGATGCTTTACCACCAAGCTCTGATGTCTACATGCTAAACATTCAAATTAAGGTTATCTTTTAAAATTTAAATTGCAAAAATAAATGGATGACATTGAAAAAATCAATTGAATTAAAGTAATAGACTTTTTCAAAATTTTATGTCTTGTGACACTAGGTATTCAGCTTTAAGTATGCAAAATTTGAAGTCTCTGACTTATTCAGTTTTTGTGTACTGACACTGTGACGGACAGAGACAAATAGGGTTTTGTCAGATGAATGAAGCACAAGTCATTGAGGTAGTCTGGACAGGCCCCCTGATTTATCACAGTTGTATGGGATGCAGATGTGGGCTATGGTGGATCCAGGGAAGAGGTCACAGGGGTCCTCCTTCCCCTCTAAACAATATGTTTTTGTACAGTATAATTAAGTACACATTAACGCTATTTTTAGAAAATAATAAAAAAGTATTTCCTTTAGCGATGAAATATTTTGGTGCTTCCCATTTATAAATATTAATATATTGATATATTAATATTTCTTATTGACCATATATTTCCCATTGGCCAATTTCGCCAATGAAAAAACGAACATTTCATCATGATTCATACCGTTCTCAAAGGCGAATGAGAACTGGATGAATCTTGATGAAATGAATGGATCATGAATAATTTGATGAAATGTGTGTTTTTCAAGATTTTTTTTTTTTTTTAAGATTTCATTCTTTTTATGCTTTTTTTTACAAATTTCACCTTTTTTCTGTGCTTTTTCGACAGAATTTAAGTTTTTTTTAAAGAAAAACGCATTTGTTTTTTTCAAGTATCAAAATTCATTATTCATTCAATTCATCATAATTCATCCCTTGTTCATCCCCATAAAAAACGCAAAGTTTTTCAAGTATCGCGAAAAAACTCTGTAAATTTGTCAAATATCGCGATAAACCCTGCAAATTTCGTCAAATATCGTGATAAAACCCTGCAAACCTCATTACAAACGATAAAAATCGTATTAAAAATTGCGAAAGAAGATTGCGCGAATTCTAATTTAATTTTATCATAAAAAATATACTAAATTTCAAATTGGATTTATATTACAAATGTTAGAAAAAACACGAAAAAGCACTGAATATAATGCAATTTTTAACATTTTAATGTATTTTTGTTAGTGCGGTGCTTCTGATGAATATTTGTTTTATTTTAATGCATTTTCGGAGGTGTGGCGCTTACGGTGTGTGCGGCGCATATGCCCGAAAATACGGTAATTTTTCATTTTAAAAAACGAAAAAACAAATAGTCGAATATTGATAAAAATACAAATAAAAACTTGTGTATAAAACGTCATTAAGTTATTTTTATTTTGTGTATCGTATTTAATGTCACTGAATGTAATATTCATGATCATCTATTATTGGCATTTAATTTTACAGTTTGGTGACAGTTTTTGGTCGGTGGGATAACCAAATAGTACCAATATTTTTTGTTAGTATATAACTCCTGTCAAAAATGATGGAATGTTGATCTGCATTTAATTTACATAAGACTTCATCAGAGTTGCATAATATAGACGCACGCGCGCACGCCGTGCGCAGAAAATTTTATAAACTTTGCAGAAAATTCAAAGACCGCGCAAAAAACGGGAATTTTTTCCGTAAATCGCATAAAAAACGGGAATATTGTCTATAAATCGCATAAAAAACGGGAACTCCATCCGTGAATCGCGTAAAAAACGGGAAATTCGTCCGTGTATCGTGTAAAGAACGGGAAATTCGTCCGTGAATCGCATAAAAACGGGAAACCCGACCGTGAATTGCGTAAAACACGGTAATTTCGTCCGTAAATTGTGTAAAAAAACGGTAATTTCGTCCGTGAGTTGCGTAAAAAAACGATAAATTCGTCCGTGAATAGCGTAAATAAAAATGTGATTCCGACCGTGAATCGCGAAAAAAAAACGGTAATTCCAACCGTGAATCGCGTAAAAAAACGGTAATTCCAACCGTGAATCGCGTAAAAAGCGGTAATTCCGTCTTTGAATTGCATAAAAAAAAGCAATTCTGTCCGTGAATTACGGAAAAAATGAAAAATCCGTCCGTGAATCACATAAGCGGAAATTCCGCCCGTGAATCGCATAAAAACAGGAAATTCCGTCCGTGAATCGCGTAAAAAACGGTAATTTCGTCTGTGAATTGCGTAAAAAAAGATGACTCCGACCGTGAATCACGAAAAAAGCTGTAATTCCGACCGTAAAACGCGTAAAAAAGTGGTAATTCCGTCAATTCTGTCCGCGAATTGCGGAAAAAATGAAAAATCCGACCATGAATTTCGCTAAAATCGGGAATTTCGTCCGTGAATCGCATAAAAACGCGAATTTCATCCATGTCAAATAATGTAACATGTGATTTTATCAAACATTAAATTTGCAGAAAGTTTTGACCCAATATTTATGTGCGCAGAAAGTTTTTGGTTTTATACAAGTCTGGACTTCATACAAATGAAGTTTTTATTATTGAAGAGTTATGTATTGTAGAAAAATGTTTTAAAAATGGCAAATGTGATTTACAAAACAAATAAGGAAGGATAATTTTTTTAAATGATTCTTTAATTTATAAATTAGTTCAACACAAAGATTAGCTTGTATCAACTTGAAATTTTGATTGCATTCTGAATAAATTTTATGTTTCTTAAAAAATGTAGTTAAAATGTTAGGAATATATCACATCATGTATTAATTATATCAAATTAGATAATATTTTAATTTTTAACGTAGTAACATTCAAACATAATTTTGGAGTAGAAATAAAATTGTAGTTTACAAAAATTATGTAAAAAGTAATTTCCAGTCATACGAATGCCCACTCCTAATTAAATTACATCTGAAAAAGAAAGAAAAAAAAAACTTTTTTACTTATAATGCAAATAAAATTTTAAAAAATTAACAGGATAAATGTAAAGCTCTTTAAAATTTTATAAAACTAAATTTAATTTTATTCAATATAAATAAATTGAATATTAGAATTTATATAAAAGTATTTAACTGAAGCTCTTGCTGTATAACTACAAAATTTCATTGGGTGTATAAATAAAATCAAAATTATTTCTTTCTTTCGTAAAATTTTAATTCAATTTTCTTTTATCAATTCTAAAGAGATTAGCTCATCCACTTGAAATTTAATTGCATTATAAATAAAATTTATGCTTCAACAAAATGTAGTTAAAATGTAAAGAATATATAACAACATGTAGTGCATATATTAATTACATCAATGCAGATAAAATTTCAATTTTTAAGTTTGCAACATTTAAATATAACTTGGGAGTGAAAGTAAAATTGTAATTTAATAAGAGAATGTGAGAAATTTTCCAAAATTAATACAATATTCATAATTCAATTACATCTGAGGGGGGGGAAATATCCCGCTTTTTACTTATAATTTAATTTTTAAAAATAAGCGGATATATGTTCAGCTCTTAAAAATTAATAAAACTAAATTTAAATTATAACATCCATTTTATTTAGATTGAACAAATTCTAAAATTATATAATCAGTTTAATAAATGGATTTCGAATAACATAATTACATCCTGCATATTATAGGTGAAAATTGGGAAATTCGATTAGTAGCCAGTGGCCGGTAGACCCAGTTTCATTAGTGGCCACTTTTTAAAAACAGGTCAAAATTCCTTTTTTTTTTTTTTTTTTTAGCGGCTAGTGAGTTACAAAGTAACACATATTTGGTTAAAAATAAAACTGTCATTCCACTGAATGGAAAAATATGAATTGGTCATTAATACTGCAGATAAAATTATAAGTGATAAACTATATTTAAATATATATTAATGCATTGTATAAAACAAACAAGGAAACTGTATTTTAAAATTTTAAAATAATTTCACATCTTTCTTGGATATTTTATTCTTACTTAAAATTGGTGGTAAATAGATAAAGATATATATAAATATTCTTTGCTTTGGCTGAGATTTCAAAACTCCAGATGTCTTATTAAGGCAAAATCAGAGAGTGTCAATGTGTTGGTGAGGTAAAGGAAGTTTGCTTGGTAGCAGTAAAGTCAGATGCTAAATTTGCAGTATTAGTCGCCTAAATGGCGAGTGCTAATTTTGCCCTGTATTTTTAAAGTAATTGGCTATAATGTTTCAATCTTTCGTGACACCTACATAAACTTTAATCATAAATTAAAAAAAAAAAAAAATGTACCAGCCAACTATTACTGGTGCAATTAGTGAGCATATGGCAAAAGTGAAAGATTTAAGATACAACAATGTCTTTAAAATATCCTTGCATCCAGAGGTAAAAATGGTATAACTTATTTGAAATGCATGTGGAATTAAAATTTATGGCTATATTTTGTAGGAAAAAAAACTATTTCTTGAAAAACTAAATCCAAATAAAGAGTTCATGGTAAAAAGCCAAAATATAGAAAATACAACAAAGTTGCTAAATATGCTTGCATCCGATAGAAAGAAAGAAATAATCAATTCACTAATTAGATGCAAACAAAGTAGAGATGCATGTATTCATGAAAAAAGCTGTATTTCACAAAGCAAATAAGATTTTTTAATCGCCAAGTGGCGATTAGGGTGGCGATCGATGGCCGATTTTTAATTTAAAGAATTAACCAATTCACTAATTAGATGCAAACAAAGTAGAGATGAATGTATCCATGAAAAAAAATCTGTATTTCACAAAGCAAATTAATAAGATTTTTCAATCGCCAAGTGGCGACTAGGGTGGCGATCGATGGCCGTTTTTTAATTTAAAGAATTAGCCAATTCACTAATTAAATGCAAACAAAGTAGTCATACATATATCCATGAAAACAGTTGTATATCACAAAGCAAATTAATAAGATTTTTTAATCGCCGAGTGGCGATTAGGGTGGCGATCGATGGCCGATTTTTAATCGCCACTTTTACAACTTTAATCGTCACGTGGCGAGTGGCGACCGTCAATTTACACCTATACTGCATATTTCTTAAGGTTCCGGTCCCTGGTTGACGAAACTCCCGCTAGCTAATGCTATTCCTATGGGGAGGTTATTTTCTAACATCTTGTTTGCATTTTGACTTTTTTTTTTTTTGCATGACATAGCTGAAGTGCAATTTGACATCGCTCTTCTTTTATTTTTTAGATTTTGAATGCTGATATTTTTTATAAAGTTTTAAAATTAGTTTTACTTTCTAAATTGGTTTCAAAAGTGAAAGTGCCTGTTTAAAAAAAGATCTACAACCAAAATCGAAAACATAAAAAAAAAGTGATGATGGCATGCACCTCGGATATCCAGGGACATGCAAAGAGAAAATTGTGCCCGAGACAAAGTTAAATTTTGCCCCCCCCCCCTCTCCTAATTTTTACTTGTGATTGGCGAAAAATGACATTGGTAGTATAAATTTGGTGCCCCACAAATTTCCACACCCAGGACTACTGCCCCCTTCACCCCCCCTTTCGCGTGGTACTGCACAGTGGTGTAGTCGTAAAAAGTACAGGGGATGTTTGCTCTAAGCAGAAGGTAACCGCTCAATGCAGAGAGTATACCCTAGATCGTATGTACTATAGCTTTCTTGAGAAACAGAAGGTATGCGGTGTTCCTTTAAAAAATCCAGAAGGTAAATGGCGTATACCCGCATATACCCTCTACTACATCCCTGGTGCTGCAGATATTCAATGCAATTTTTTTTTTTTTTTTAAATGTCAGAATTCAAACAAGATATTAGAAAATAACCTTCCCATAGGAATAGCATTAGTTTGCAAGAGCTTCATCTGCCAGGGACAGAAGCCTTGAGTTCTTTTATTTATATCGATTGCTAATAGATGGTACCAAAACAATGTTGGTTTATTCTATATCTGATTATCCATTATTTATAATAGCTTGTTATGTGTATTATTTAGAATTTAAAACATTATAATTGGATAGTTTTGAATATGTTACAGGAAAAGAAGGCAGAATAGATGCGATACGGAACAGATTATATGCATATTTCGATATGTTAGAACAGTCGGCATATTTATAGCATCTAAATATTTATGCCTAACAAATGGCAGCTATAAAGTTGCTTTTCTCAAAGATGAGTGAAACCCGAAGTCGTCACATTAATGTATTACATAAATATACTCAAGAAATTATTCAAAATTGAAATGCTTTAAATTTGCTGATGTCTCTTTAACCCTCTTGCTGTCCATCCCACAATTTTCATTGACAACATAAAAGTAGCAAAATTTGCACAACATTTCTGCAGGAATTCTTTTAATGAAGACTAATTTTTAGAATATTATCATATGATTACTCTTTATTCAGTTTTTATCTTTTTTTATAATCTATATTTAAAAAAAAGAAAAAAAAAACTTTTACAAAAATTTTTTTACGCATTATAACTTTAAAGTAAATTTGTAATAAAATATATGTGCATTTTTAATCTTTTGATTTTTCTAAAGTTATGTTGTAAGAGGCTGTTATTAAAAACCAAAATCACAAACAATTTTTTTCATTTTCTTATCCTGATTTTTTTTTTTTTTTTTTTCTCTTTAAACTGTAAGCAAATTGTTCACTCATATGGTATTCCCAAAAATTGGCTTAAAATACAAGCATGTTTTTTCAAAATGCTTTCATAAGAAATCAGAAATATTAAATTTCTTGGTATCTGAACAGACTTTTTAAATTTCAATATTTTTACACTTATGACGTGAAAATTTTATGCATATATATGAATGAAGGATTTTGTGAATGCGACATTAAACAGCCAAGTTGAAATTGTGGAAAAATTTCAGACTTAAAAATTGCTTGTGAAAAGATAAGACTCCCTATATCTTTTAAGAACAATGAGAGATGGTTCTCCCAATCCCCCTCTGCAGACAGAAATAGTGAATCTATGTCGCTGAAAGTAATATAGATTTATCTGTATATGTATGTAAGAGAATAGGTGTGCTGACTGGAAGGGAGGCTAGAGGGTATTTGATATAATATACATAATTTTTACAAAAGATTTTGATAAATTTATATTTATAATAAATAAAACTTTTGAAAATCATTGTTCGAAGGAGTTCAGAAGTTATTTTGCCACAATCCTTTAACTTATGACACGCATTCTCGTTATTGTGTCGAATTGCTACAAAATGTGTCATTTGGTGAGTAAAAAACAAAAATCTGACTTGCCAAATTATGAATACTCGATTTCTACTCTTTTTGTATATGTGCCACTATAGTCCACATTCTTATCCATATTACTAAATGATTGATGATGTAAATATATATAGGACAGTTGCACCATAAAATTTAACTAATAATAACACATTGCTCAGTGGTGCACAAAACAGGAATTTTAATATACATTAGTACATATTAAAATAAAATAAAACTTTCAACGTTTCGCGCCGTCTTCTGCGGGCGTCTTCAGGAAAATATTTTCCTGAAGACGCCCGCAGAAGACGGCGCGAAACGTTGAAAGTTTTATTTTATTTTAATATGTACTAATGTATATTAAAATTCCTGTTTTGTGCACCACTGAGCAATGTGTTATTATTAGATTGATGATGTTTTATATTTTCAATTGCGTCATGCCATTTATATTGCTCTGATACTACCTCTGACAATAAAGTTTGGTGAATGAATTCAGAAAGACCGATCTGTGGAAACACTGGGGAAACAAAACGCTTCACCTGCATAGAGGCAAGTATAGTCAATCTTCCCCCACCGTTGTTCAGTTAAGGCCCCTGTACTCACTCGAGGAAATGCTCACGAGCTAATGCTATTCCTATGGGGAAGCATTTTCCTAATAACTCTTTTGCATTTTGACATTTTTGAATAATTTTTTTGCATTGGATAACTGAGGTGCATGCCGAATGCACACCTTTTTTACTTTTTCGATTTTGGTTGCAGATATTTTTTACAAAATTAGTTTCACCTTCAAAACCAGTTTCAAAACTGAAAGTGCTTTTAAAAAAAAATATCTGCAACCAAAATCGGAAAAGTAAAAAAGGTGCGCTGTCGGCATGTACCTCAGCTATCCAATGCAAAAAAAATTATTCAAAAATGTCAAAATGCGAAAGAGTTATTAAAAAAATGCTTCCCCATAGGAATAGCATTAGCTCGCAAGTGTTTCCTCGAGCAAGGACAGGGGCCTTAAGCGTCGTTTATGTTCTGTGTAAGAAGTGATTTACTAAGTGCTTGTTCAGCGTGTTGGTTCTTAACTGAGAACAGGAGATAGAATGAATAAAAGATCAGTTTAAAGTTTGGTTTTAAGCCTTGCAAGACACCGAAAGAAATTCATGAGGGATGGTGCAAATTGAACACCTACCATACTCGCCTGATCTCAATCCTACAGACTTCTTCCTATTTTCAAGACTCAAACTCTCTTTGAAAGAGATTTGACCATATTGCTGACAATCAACGAAACGTGACGAAGCTTTTAAACTTCATCCTAAAAGAAGACTTCTTGCGAATTTCCCAGGACATGTATAGCAGATCTCAGCAGTGCATATTAATAGGAGATTACTATTTTGAAGGATGGTATGGTAATTTTCGTTAATATTTAATCTACATTAATGCTACAGAACTATTCACCGAACTTTATTGTCAGAGGTAGTATATAAATTTTGATGCAAATTTATGTATAGATGTCACAGACTGAACACAAATTCAGTTTAGCAGCAGCAGCCAGACAGAAAAAGCGTTATGTGATAGGTGTTTCTCTGTTGTCAGTTAATCACTCTCTGTCATTTATCATACTACTTATTAGTTCTACACAAAGTATCATTGGCTGGACGATTTTTGCTATTGGCTAGAGCCGAAATCTCATAGCAATTTTTAGTGTGTATTTTCAGAATTGTAAATCAAAGATAGCTATTTTAAAAGCTAGCTATTTTTTTCCTCCAAATTTTTCAAATTTTCCACAATAAAATTTTCCATTTTTCTACTCTGGATTTCCCCCCCCCTTTTTTTTTTTTTTTTTTTTTTTTTTTTTTTTAAATTTTCACTGTTCATTTTTCAATATTTTTTAAAATTCTTTATCTGCAGATTTATTTTTACAAATTTTTCGTCAAGTTTTTTTTTTTTTTTTTTTTTTTATTTGTTGGGTTTTTGCAAGTTTTTAATTCGAATTTTTATTTTGGATTTTGTTGGCTTGCAATTTTTTTTACTCTAGATTTGCTGGATTTTTACAATTTTTTTGGTGTGGATTTTTGTTTTTACAAAGTTTTTTTTTTTTTTTTTTTTTTTTAACTCTGATTTTTTTTTATTTTTACAAATTTTTTTGCTACTTGAATTTTTTATTTTTACAAATTTGGATTTTTATTCTTTTTGCTCTGTATTTGTTTTGGGTTTCTTTTACTCTAAATTTCTTGGATTTCTGCATTTTTTTTTTTTTTTTAACCTTCAAATTTTTTTACTTCAGTTTTTTAAAGTAATTTTTAGCTCACAGGCTATCATAGCCTGAGAGCTTATGTGCCCGTCTGTTCTGTATGTACGTTCGTGCGTAACGCGATAACTCATGATAAAAATATCGGATCCACTTGAAATTTTGTATATAGGTATATCCTGATAAGGTGCTTCCCTGATTAGTTTTTGGAGTTCATTCGATATGTATAAGAGGGGGAACAGGGGTCTCATGCCCCTCCCCTTAATTGATATAAACAAGATTTTCATGCAGAATTAAGTTTTCGTTCAAAATTTAGATATACGATCATTCTGATGAGGCGATTCCGTGACTGTTATTAGGTGTTCATTGAATAAGTATAGACAGGGGGAACGGGGGTTCTAATGCCCCTCCCCTTAACTTGTATAAATGGATTTTTCAATCAGAATTGCCAGATTTCATTCAAAAATCTGAATAGTTTTGGAAGTTTAATGGTTAAGTATAAAAGAGGGGAATAACTCCTCTTAAATTATATAAATGCTAAATGGGTTTTTATTAAGAATTATCCAATTTGCTCAGAATTTTGGATATAGATTTTTTAATATGATAAAGCATGTACTTGATAGTTTAGGAGGTTCAATGATTAAGTATAAAAAAGGAGAAAGGGGAGAGCTGTTTCCCCTTCTTATTTTCTTTTTTGAACAGAATTAACGAAAATACAAGGCTATAATGTACAATTAGTATGTGTAGCCTGTGAGCTCAATGCCGTCAGTTTAACTGGGCAATATTCTTTTTATTTGGATTGTTACCATTTTTATTTTCCCTCAAAATTTTTTGGATTGTTACAATTTTTTTTTTTTTTTTTTTTTTTTTGCTTTGGATGTTTTGGATTTTTACAATTTTTGAGGTCAACTTTGAGAAAAAAAAAATTTTCTTCTCCAGATTTTCACAAGACATTTTTATTTCGACAAGAACTCCTTTAACCAATACAGAACAATACTAGAAGCTTTACTATGGAAGCAATTTGGAATTGAACTGAATTTTCGCTTTTCAATCATTTATCTATTGAGTTATAAGCATTTTCAGTCATATGTGATACATTTTTTTCTCCCTTTTGTTGACTGGTTTTTCTGCTTTTGCATGAAAAGTCTGTTCAAAACATCCACTTTGCCACTATTTTCTGAAAAATCCATTGTTTGAAGGGGGGGGTGGGGGGTGGGGGGGGAAATGGGAAAGTGAGTGCGATTAGTTTCTGAACCAATCTGCTAGTTTCATGCATTTCCATACAAAATTAAAACTTATGTCATAAAGTTGCCCTTTTTGATTTAACAACAGACTTCAGAGAATTAGTATAATAAAATATTTTTACTTTCTTCTATCTTTACAAGAAGAAAGTATTGGATTCATGAAAATTTTCGACTTCCGGTTTTCGACGGATTTATACATTTTAGAAGGTCCTGAACACGTTTTGACTATTTTTAGAAAATGTCTGTCTGTGAGTCTGTCCGTCTGTCTGTCTGTCTGTCTGTATGTGACAAAAAATTTGTGGGCGCTCTATCTCAAGAACTAATGCTCGAAATTTAATAAAATTTTATATTCAGTTAGACCTTGATATGAATTAGTGCCTATTGGTTTTTGGTGAATATTGGCCTGCAGGTGGCGCTGCTATACTACGTTTTTTATGATTTTCAAGATTGTTATATCTCAAGAACTAATGCACAGAATTTCACCAAACTTCAGATTCTTTGATCACTTGATATACATAGACACTGATTAAGTTTTGGTGTAAATTGGCCAGCAGGTGGCGCTGTTAGGCCACGTTTTTCATGATTTTTATGATAGCTATATCTCAAGAACTAATGCACAGAATTTCACCAAACTTCAGATTCCGCGATACCTTGAGACACATAGCCGCTGATAAGGTTTTGGTGTGAACTGCCCTATAGGTGGCGCTGCTATGCTACATTTTGCACGATTTTTGTGATAGCTATATCTCAAGAACTAATGCAGAGAACTTCATCAAATTTTAGATTATGTTACACTAGAATATATAACATAATTAGACACTGATTACATTTTGGTATTAACCTTGCAACAGGTGGTACAGCTATGCTGCATATTGCACGACTTTTCCGATAGCTATATCTCAACAACCAACGCACAGAATTTCATCAAACTTCAGATTTTGTTACAAAATGACATATAACATAATTACACGATGATTACATTTTGTTATAAATCCTTCAACCGATGGTGCTGCTGTGCTATATTTTATACTTTTTTTTTAAACTAGCTATATCTCAAGAACTAATGCACAGAATTTCATCAAACTTCAGATTCTTTCACACCATAACATAATTAGGCGCTTTTTTACGTTTTGGCATAAATTGTCCAAGATATGGTGTTGCTGTGCTACGTTTTGCAAATTTTTTGTTATAACTATATCTCAAGAACTAATGGACGAAATTCCATCAAATTTCAGATTCTGTTAGGTCTTGACATAAATAGATGCTTATTAGGTTTTAGTATGAAATACCTAACATGAGGCACTACTAAGCTCATTTTCTCAAAATATTAATTAAATTTTGCGTTTTAGGCTATTCGGATACCAGAATCTCATTTGGCTAACAAGGAAGGTCTCCATACGGGCATACTCAGAAAAATCTGAAAAAATTACAAAATGTTCTTCTCATATAGTTATATATGTTTATAAGAAAAATTTCAGCGGAACCTCCTTATAACGTCCGTAAAAAAATAATAAAAATTTCGTTTATTTGGCGATTTATCTCCGGTTGGCGAAAAAACGAAATTTTGAAAAATACGCTTTTACGCTTCGAATACTTTTTAAAGAAAAAACTTTCTATGTTCAATTTAATTAAATAAGTTTAGTTTAAGTAATTTTAGTTTTGCATTTTTACTTTACTTTAAGTGTAATTTTGTCATATGCTTTTACATGTACTTATAACAAAATGAAATTAATATATTTTATCATTTAAAACACAATTTAAATTGATTAAAATTGTTCCAAATTGAAAAATACACTGTTAAAAATTTGCTGCATTTTGTTGCAACGCACTCCCTTGCTTGTATAGAAAACGGTTACTTGGCCGTGAAATGGAGCTTTCTCATTGGTTGGAATAGAGATATTATATACAAGCGGATGAGTGCGTTGCAGCAAAGTGCAGCAGATTTTTAACAGTGTTGCACAAGCTACAACACCGCTAAAAATCTGTACCATTTTCTGCAGCGTCACTCCATCGCTTTTATAGAAAACGGTCAATTCACCGTGCTATGGAGCATTCTCATTGGTCAGAAAAGAGATATTCTATAAAAGTAGTGGAGTGACGTTGCAGTAAATGCTGCAGATTTTTAACAGTGAAGTCAATTAAAATCAATTTTCAGATTCGTTAAAATCGTTTGCTTTTGGCGAGGAAATGCACTGCTCGCCAAATCCCGCGTCGCTTTCAGCTTTTCACGCCAATTATTCCAAACTATTTTATTTTTATTTTACATATCTAATAACGTAATTCCGCCGCTAATTTTCACTGATCCTTTATTACCTACATGAGTAGTTTAATTCGTATTTTTTCAAAAAATTCTGAGTATGCCCCCAATGGAGGCCTTCCTTGTAAGTCAAATGTTCGAGGAAATTCGATAGTGGGTAACTTTGGGGTCACCACGTTTTTTTTTAAATATTAAAATGTACTTATGAGATAGAAGAAAGTTTTGGGATTGACACATCCAACTAGTTTTGGTATGTACATGTATATAAAATCTAATAGATGTTATAATGCAGAACATTTTGGATTTCTATAATACATGTGCGATAAAGGGTAAAATTAGCACTAGCCACCAGCCCAGTAAATGAAGAAAAAGTGGCTAGGGAAAAATTGTGTATCAGCGGCCATTTTTTTATATGGAGATAATAAAATTTTCTTGCATTTCATCAAGGATTCTACTTTATTTTGTTCCAATATATTTATATTAACATATCTATTCAAGCTATTCAGTTTTAGATTAATACTTATAAAATTTTTACTGCTTAGTATTTTTAAATAAAGTGGCCAGTTAAGACTAGTCCTACTGGCCAGTGCCCGCTAATGAAATGTCTTAATTTTGCCCTATAATGTTCGATAAATGATCCTTCAGAAACAATGTACATTTTTTGTCTTCAAATACAGTCTCAAAAAACCTTGAAAATAATTTTATATCCAGTTATTTATTCCTTTACACCTTTAACTGCTTTACTTATAGGAGCCCCTAAGTAAAAAAGTTATCAGACAGATTCTATTTAATGTTAAAATATCTTAATATTTAAAGCTATCATTTGCATGAGTTATTTTATTTATAAAGATGGCTTTGTCTAGCAATTTGTGTACGGCCCCTTTCATACAAATCTTTGTCTTAATAAATGGGTCATCATTTTATTTCTTCTTGTTACACTAGCTTCAGTGAGTCAGAACAGAAATTAGGTGTGGGTTGAAATAAAAAGCTTTGTTGTTAAAATTTTTTTACTCATCTTTATTGAGCTATTTTTATATTAAATGTCAACTTTTTCTTTTTTATTCTTCTTTCCCCTTTTCTTCTCAATTAAATGTAAAGGTTAAGTGCATTGAAAACAATGCACTCCCATAAACAATTGGCTGATTTTTCTTCCCTTTAGCTATAAAAAGAATTGCAAGTTTTCATTTTGAAGACAGATTGTTTATAGTTTTATTTTTTATATTTTAATTATGTGGTTGCTTAACCCCCTCCCCATTCTTTTTAAGCAGGAAAAATCTTTGCAAGATTACTTTAAAGTAATGTAAATTCACACAAACAATCTGCTATTTATTTCCTTAAGAAAATTTCTTTTTACATATTTTCATTTTATTGGAATTGTAAAAAAAAAGAATGCATTACATACACTGATCTTAATGTGTAAAAATTTATTGTGTAAACAATTTAATTTTTAATTTTAATTATACACACCTTACACCTCAAGCACGCATTTTTCTCTGTATATTATTTTTTAAAAAATAATTTTATTTATAGTAAAATTATTAGTGAGAAATGTTAATTTGTATTTTGATGGAATTTCTCAATTTGATATTTTTTTACACTGATCTTAATTTGTAAAATTTTATAGTTTAAATAATTTGATGTAGTTTTCAGTTTTAACTATGCACTTCTCATTCCCCTTTCACCTCACACACATATTTTCTTCTGCACATATTTCTTTTTAAAAACAATTTGGCATGTTTATAAGAGGCATAGCAAAATTATTAGTGAGAAATGTTAATTTGTATTTTGATTGCATTTCTTAATTTTATATATATTTTACTCATATCTTAATTTTTAAAGTTTTATAATTAAAATAGTTTTTTTTTAGTTTTAATTTCCCTTATTCCCTTTCACACACATTTTTCTTTTGTAGATTATTATTACTATTATTTTTTTAAAACAACTTTGCATACTTGTTAGAGACATAGCAAAATTATTTGTGAGAAATGTTAATTTGTATTTAGATTGCGTTTCTTAATTTGATATTTTTTTTATTACAAACATTTGCTATCTCGCACTGTTCTAAAAACTCATCCATTTACACTAAATTATTCCTCATTTAAAAAAATATTTTTCATATTCTTAGCTCTAGTTGAAGCACATTTTATTTGTGAATTCTTTCCTAAAAGGCCCGAAAAAAAAGATAGAAATTCCATTCATTCCTAGCATGTATAGCTGTATGAATACTAAAATCTGAATTTATTTGAAAAATAAAAAAACAAAAATTCATGTATAAATGAACAATTACTTTTCTGACTCATTCAAAAATACTGTTTTTTAAAAAAAGTTAAATAAATCAAAGTTGAATTTATAAAATTTGTAAAAAAAAAAAAAAAAATCTCATCTAAAGTATTTTAAATGAATAGATTTAAGATATTTTAATTTAAATATTAAATAAAAAAATTTATTCTACTTGAAAAAGAAATTCTTATTGAATAAAAATATGATCACATTTTATATAAATTTTTATCAAATGAAAATATTTTACATCTAACAGTCTACTTAAAAATATTATAATTCATAATCTTATCATATACTAAAATTAAGCATTAAAATCCCAGGCACAATCTCATTAAAGACAAAATCTTCTCGGAATGAACTTCAAAATATTAAATGTTTTTTTTTAAAAAGAAGCCTCAAATCAAAAGAAAATCAAGCCATACCCATCTAAAGCAAACATATTTACTTCAAAATGTTTCACTACTGTGCCTGCTGTAGCTCAAATGATTTGCATGCTCATCTTGTAACACTAAATTAGTTGATTGGATTGCAAGTCATTCACTTTTATTTTCTTTCCCACTTTCTTCAATTCATGTTTATATTTTGCGTTTTGTAATAAAGAAAAAAAATATATGGATATTTGTCAATCAACAGAAAAATTATATGAGAATTTTCATGAATTTGAAGAATTTCTGATAGTGCATAGGTTGAAGAAAATTTTACTCAATGCAGTAAAAATGTATTAGTGATATTTAAATACAGTATGGAACCATTTATCCAGAAACCAGTTATCCAGAATGATATTTCTAATAGACTGATGTTAGAATCTTTTTAGAAAAAAGTGTCATACACAATCAGTTTGACATATACATTGCTTGAAACAATTGCATAGTTTGATAACATCTAGTATTTGAAATAGAAGCATATAATCATATTATAGATTAATAAATATTATAATATTATAGATGTTTTCATTTTTATGCCGAGAAAACAGAAGAATTTTTGTTCAAGGAATTCCCATAAATTATCTTCTTTCAAACTCTAACAATTGATCTTACTTGCTTCAGATTCTTGGTTCAAGTAATCTAATAATCAATTTAAAATTAGAAGTAATACCACAACTACATATGTTTCACAAAACTTATCAAATGGATGCTGCTTTAGTGCCCAACCAGTTAACTGGAAAAACCAGTTATCCAGAATAATCCAACTCCAACCATTCCGGATAAATGGTTCTGTACTGTATATCTGATTCATTGAAAGTTCAATAATAAGAAAAAAATATTTCAGGGGAGAGAGAGCAGCCATGACAACAGATATATCCGTGGCTGTCCGGTGGGATCCTGTTAATCAACAGGAGCTTGATGATTATGACTATGATGGTGGAAACAGTTCTTCCAGGCTTTTTGAGAGGTCCAGAATCAAAGCCTTGGCAGGTTTGTGCTTTTTTTATTTTTTTTTATAAATGCTAGTTTAAACCTGTTATTACATTTTGTAAATGTAGTCAAGAATTGATAATCTGCACACCCATTATCTGCAATTTTCTATAATCTGTGTTGCTTAGCAAGAGTAATTATTGAGAATTTTGTCAATCTATTGATAAAAAAAATTACGAACTTTGAGAAATTTGTCACGAATTTCGTCAATTGACTGCAGGGAAAAAAAAACACAATTTTCAGTCTGCAATCATAGGAAAAATCGGTTATTTCATGAAACGATTGCGGGGAAAAAAATCAAGAATTTTGCCAAGGTGTTGTTGAAAAATATCGTGAATTTCAGTAATCAATCAAGGATAAATACTGCAAAATTTGCCAAAAGATCACAGTACCACATAAGATTTTGGTCAATCTATCTCTGAAAAACATTGTTAACTTCACAAATTGTTGCAGTAAAAAAATTGTTAATTTCATCAATCGATTAATGGTAAAAACGCGAATTTCATCAATTGATTGCTGGCAAAAACATGAATTTCATCAAATGATTTTTGAAAAAAATAGTGAAATGATTTCTGAAGATTGCACAAATTTTCCCAATTTGATCGTGAAAAAAAAAATCTCAAATTTCGTCAAACGATCTTTGAAAAAAATCATGAATTTCATGAACTGATTGCTGAAAAAAACACGAATTTCAGTAAAGAATCAAGGGAAAATATACCAGATTTTGTCAAAAGATTGCTGAAATATACAGCAGATTTGTGGGATCAAGGAATCATAGTTAATTCTGCTAATCTGTTTCTGAAATTTATTGCATACTTAAACATTAGGTTGCAAATAAATATCATGGATTTTAGCAATTTATTGCATAAGAAACACTTAATTTGGTACTTACGTATTAACACCACCACAGTCGAAATTGCGCTAATTTGCCAATTAAGAGCAATCTTGTTGTTCGCTCATGCACGCAGTTATCTTTTGGATTCCTTGTTTGCTGATTTTTTATGCCATTTTTTAGTGCTTTATTAGTGTTTTTTTTTTTTTTTTGTACTACTTAGTTATACCGTCAACCGAAAAACTATCGCCAAACTATAGGATTAAATACTAATAATGGTTGATTGTGAATGTCACATTCAGTGACACTAAACACGATACACCTGTTTAAAATGTCATCAGGTGACTTTTAATTTCACTTTTTAATTGTATTTTTATTTATGTGTTACAAATGTATTTGTTCTTTCGTTGTTTAAACTAAAAATTATGTCAATATGCATAATTTAGTTATTAGTTTGGCTGATTTTTATAAATCAGCAAAATAGGTCGACGGAATAACCAAGTAGTACTCCCTTTTTTTTTGCTCATTTGTTGATGCCATTTTTTGTGCATGTGTGAACAGCAAAATTGCTCTTTGTTGGCGCATTAGTGCAACTTTTGCTGCAGTGGCGTTAATACATAAGTACCCTTAATTTTTATATGTAATTTCAGTGTATATATTATTTTTTATAATATATAATTTTTTTTATAAATGAGCTTTTATAGAATAATATATTAAATTATTAATTTTCTTATTTATATTATATAGTGATTATGCTGTTAAATTGTTCTCTAGAAAAAACAAAACCATACAATATTCTATAATCTGCACAACCTATGATCCCAACTAGTGTGGATTAAAAATCCCCGATTGTAGTTTTAAACTTAATTATACCTTTTAAAGTACAGAATAGAGTTAGTCAAAAATAAGTAATTCACTTTACAGGGTTTTAAGGGTGTATTTTTACAGCTTTGAACGAGACTAAACTGCAAAAACTCTAATGCAATGCTTCTCATTTGTTAGTAAAAAATTCCTTGTGAAACTTGTTGAAAAGTGGTACTGTGCTGTAATCTCAAATGTGCTGTATCTTATAAATTTTTATTAAATATTTCCTTTTTGTTTTTTGACAATGTTGCATTATTGATTCTTAGTTTTTAAAAAAATGGCTACCAATTGAATTAATAAAGTTCAATTAAACTCAGCTAGTCAAAACGTATGCATTTTGTTCAATTTGTTTACTTTATTGGATAAATTCTAATATCTTTTGATTTTAGAAATTAAATCTTCAACTGTATGCCATAGGTTCACCGTTCCTGGTTTACATAAATGAAATGAAAGGATTTTCTCAAATCAATGCTGTTATAAAAATTAAGTACTATATAGTGTAAATTCTGAAATTTACAACCATAAAATCTGCATATTGTTGCAGATATAAACAATGAACCTTACATTTAAGATGTAAGGCTAGACAATTTAAAATGTAATTGTGGTTAATATGTTTAAATGCATGCTTTATCATGCAGGAAGTACTCAATTTGCTTCTGAAAAAATTCAAGATGTCACTGATATCAATGGCAATAGTGATCTTTTTACCAAATACATTAGTACTCAAATTTTTTTGGTTAATAAGATTAAGCAAGAAATAGAATTTTATTATTGTATGATTTTGACATAAATTATTAGTGTACCTTTTATGCAGGCAAGTTTTATTAAATAATTAATTAAAAAATATATTATGCCTATTTAGTTGTGCATTATTATTTGAATTTTACTTTTAATACTTTAACAACTTTTTAATTTTTATGTTATTTAATTACTTTATTTATTCAGTTTAATATTTTACTTTATTGTAAGCATTCATAATTATTTCAAAAACATTATTACGTGCAAATTATTATTTAAAAAATGTAAATTAAGCAGTGGCTAGAAATCCACAAAGTTCTAAAATCTGCACAATTCCTGGTCCCAAACAATGTAGACTTGAAGGAGTCTATTATATTATGCTCAAAAATAATTATTAAAGTAATGAATAGTGCCAAAGAGATAGGGTGTGATACTTTGTATGGGTTTTATATTTCTGATTGAAAAGCAAAACTTGTATTTCTTATGCAGATTAAAAGGCATTCTTTGTTATATTTAATTGCAACTTAAATGTAATGTATTTGTAAATTTATCTTTCTTTGTGCTCATTTTTTCTGAAGTAGATTGTCATTGTCTAATGAAGTAAAAAACAATTACTGTTTTCTTGTGTTGCTATTTAAATCATTTTTATTCTAACTTTGAATAAAATGAAGTTAATTATTTTTAAAAGTTTTATCATGCAACTAAAAATTAGTTAGTTATTACAAAAAATATTAGACAGCAGTGCAAAATTTTCCCACAAGTCGATTAACAGTATGCCTCCTTATAGTATTTGTGCTGTAAAATTTTGTATAATTTTTTTTTTTTTAATGCATGATTAGTTTATTTAAATTATTTGTAGTTTAAATTGCATATGATTTGGAATGATAAAATGCACTCTTAAGCTCTTTAAAATGAGTAACTTTTTTTTTTTGCTGAAACCTGTATTTACAAAATATTTAAAATTTTTATTATCAGTTTTGTGTAATATATTTTACATTTCGTATAGATGAGAGAGAAGCTGTACAAAAGAAAACCTTCTGCAAATGGGTTAATTCCCATCTTGTCCGTGCCAACTGTAGAATAACAGACTTATACACAGACTTAAGAGATGGCAAAATGCTTATAAAATTGTTAGAAATTTTATCAGGAGAAAGATTAGTGAGTATATTTTCCAATACTTATTTCATTTATGTGTGTTTCATTCATATGTGTATTTTAATATTATTCATTTGTTTGCTTAATCTAGCGTATTAAGTTATTGCAAGTTCTAAAGTGTCATTAAAAATTGTAAATTGTCAATATTTTTACAGCTTTTATTACTTGTTTAACATGAACTAAAATAAGGGTTTAAAATTTCTTTAAAAATTTTATGTAATTTTTTTCCTTTTAAAGTCTAGCAGTTATATTTTTTGTATTAAATATGAGATGACTTTTAACTACTCAGTAAATATAGTGTTTCTTGTGTGTTTTTATAATTTTTATTATAAAAGATAATTCTTGATTTTAAATTTAAACATTGACTGGGTGTATGCTTTTGGAATTTAAAGGATATAAAATGAAACAACCTTTCTTTATAAAAGGAAACAAATAACCCAAAATTTATATTACATGAAAAAACAATCTTTTACTTCTGTAAAAATTAATAGTATGTCTTTATATTCTGTTTTTTTTTTTTTTTTTTTTTTTTATTTACTATTTTTATTATTTTTATTTTGGGAAGGTGGGTGTAGAAACAATAGAAGTAAGATTCTTATTCAATTTCAGATTAAAAATATTATAAATTCTATATATAGCATGATTGATCATTGAAAGTTTAACCCTGTTAAGTCCCAAATTATAAATTCATGAAAATTTTGTCTTCAAAAGCATTTTTCATGAATTTTTGAAATTACATTCGAAATTTTATATAGTCATTTGATAGATTTTAGATTTTTCAAACTAAAATTATGTATTTCCTATATGTATGTAGGAAATTTTGTGCAATATATATAATTCCACTAAAATTGTTTATTTAAAATATATTTTTTTGTAGTTTATGGAATTAAGATATGTATAAATATAGTAAAAATATAATTCTGAACTGAAAATTTTCACCCACAATCTTTCAACGCTAAGAAAACTGGAAAGATATGCAAACGAAAAAGAAATCCCCTTTTTTTAAAATATTTTTGCTTAAACAATAACCTGTTCAGACCAAATGGATACACATCTTTACATTTTTTTTTTTTTTTTTTCACATACATTAATGTTTTTAAAAAGAGAAATTGATGTGAATGGTGCCTAACAGATAGCAGAACTCAACAAAATAGCAATTTGTTCCTTGGCACTTTTTTAGTGAGTTACGTGTTATATAAAAATGGCTTGCTGCAGCAAATGCCACCGAAGTGTAAAGGACTAAAGAAAAGCAGCAATTTTTTTTTAATAGGAATTAAGTTTTAATCCATTTATTCAGTCAGAAATACAGAGTTTCATAAATTGTAATCTTAACTTGAATTTTTGATGAAAATTTTAACAAAGCTTTGTGCTGAATGCTGTGACATGATGAAAAATGCAGGAAGTTTATAGTATTTTGGTGCATGAAAACATATGTAACATCAGTTGCATTTGGAACTATAAAGTATGTAGTTTAATTGTAAACTATTTATGTGTCAATAATGCCTTGCCACTTCTCATGATAATGTTGCATTTCATAAAAAAAAAAGGTAAGTATATTGAAATAAAATTTCATTACAATCTTTTCATTGTGTTATCTGGATTCAAATTGGAATGAGACACCTTGTATTTTTAAACTGAATAAATGGATTAAGACCCTGGTTTGCTATACAAAAGTTGTTTGCTGTAGTATGTCGTACCACAAAGGATTTTGCAGACTTTTGATTAGTCTTAACAATTTGGCTAATTTTATTTAAGGAAAACTATAACCAAATAAAATTGTTAGTAATAGGTTTGCCATGAAACATCGATTATAAAATTGTTCTTTAAACTAACATACCTTTTTTTTCCCCTTTTCAATATGTGTTCCAACTTTTTTGTAATTGTTTTTAGAGCACATATTGATTTTAATTGAACTACCGGACTTAGGAAGTAATACAACATGTCTATTATTGCTGTTTTGCTAAATTGCAAAAAATAATTATAGCTTAGTTAATTTCTAGAATTTTGTGATTTGTAATATTTAACAAAATTTGAGTTAACTCTGAATTTGAGATAGTACGTTTGTAGGCTACATAAAACAAATAACTACACACAAATGAAAATGCAAATGAATTCTGATAAAAAACAAAAATAAATGCAAAAAAGTTTTAAATTGTTAAATATCACAAAGTTAAATTAATTCTTAAAATTGAGTGTCGCTGAAAGCAAAGAAAGAAAGCATTTTTGCAGTTTTAGTAGGCTTTGAAATGTCGTAAAATGTAGCTCCAGCTGGATTGACGTGCCAAGTTTGATATTTTTGTCATACTGGAGATTTTGACATGGAGATTCCAAATATCTTAGGTGCCATTTTTTTCTTGCACGTTTTTGGGGTTATTTTTACGGTGGCATCCAAGATGGCTGCCATTTACTGACTTCTTTAATATTTGTTGAATATTAATGACTAATATGTCAAACTATATGTTTTCGGGGTCAAGAAATACAAATTTTAAACAAAATTAGGAGTAAATTGAGTTTTTTAAGTATTTTAAGTGATAAGATGCAAATAAATTACAAACATATGAAAGACATCGGATATACTACAGCTTTATTAATCAGTTATACACAACCAAAATATTTAAATGAAACAACATAAATAACTGAAAATATTAAAAATAATTATTAAAAACTGCATTTATATGTATATACACTACTGGGATATCACGTATCCTCTTCTGAATCTCTATTATCACTGGGATGGTATAGATAGTCCTTTGTATTATTGCAGTCACTGCATTTGCAAAGGGTAGTACAAACCAAAGAGTTCTTTAAACAGGAACATTTCCCAACTGTACATGTTCTTTTACACTCGCACTTCACAAGTTCAATAACGCCTTTAGGCGCAGGTAACTCCAGTGATTTGACTGGAGTAATTTCTCCTTCGCTATCTATTTCCCAACCATTTCCAATAAGTGGGGGTACAATAGGTCGGGGATTTTTGTAGCCCTTTCCATTGGTGCAAATTAAGTTGGATCGTAGAATATGTGGCTTCAGTGCTCCAATAATTGGTGGTAATTTTTCCCTCAAAACTTTTAGTTCTGAAAAGGTGCCATCTTAGCTCTGAAATGCTTGAAAAATTACTATTTCTCAAATAAGTCAAGTTGGTGAATTTTTCAATAACGACAGATTGGATAATGGATCAACGTTAGTCTTCCGTGTGATGATGATATTATAACAGCTTTTCAAGAACTTGGGGAACCTGATATATACTTTTATCCACTTTTGTTTTGAAATGCCCAGAAATTTTCCTCTCCAGTCTCCACCAGTGTATGAATGTAAACCTAGTAAACCTTTGCTTTTATGATCACCTATTGCTCTACATCTTTCATTAATATTAATTTTCCTATGTTTGTTGCCTCGACCAGTAACAAAATTGATTTCACTGTTTACTAGATGATTTGAAACCAAGTCAATCAGCAGTATGAAAATGTCTGTATCTTGTGAAAATACATCTATCTCACAATTATCGTGATATTTAACTATATCAAGTACATGAAGAGGTATAATGGTGTCTGCTTCTTCATGTGTATGATCACATAATTTTGAATCATAAACATTTGCTTGATTACTGTATGTTTTATTGCCAAAAACGACAACAATTTTCTTGATGCTAACAGCAAAAACCTGTAGTAACTTATTCCCAATATATTTGGTTAGCTGTGATTTTGTTTCATTGTGTGAAAGGAACGTCTTTAATGATATTAAAGATATATTGGTACTATTTGAAATAACAAATTTTATAGGTTCTGTTGCCCCTAATCTTTTCTTTCAAGTTTGTTCCTTCAACGAGTTTTCAAGGTATTGAACAAATATTATTCCCCCCTCAGTGTATCTGTTTGTCATTTTTATAATGATCACGATAAAAGCATTTGCAAAGTCTTCACAAGTTTTCACGGCAGGTATCTTTTTTATTGATAATACAATTGCAATTCCCTCTATAATACAGTTTTTCTATTAGAGAAGCAATTGAATATTCTATTGTTTGAAGTATGAGAGAACAATTATATTGCTCTGTTTCTGTAATAAATGAATTTTAGTCAGATGGAATATGAAGATATCTATCAGAAGAAAATAATGATCTTGGTGTTAATAATAACTTGTAGTTTATGCATTTATGTTTGTGTACATTTGATGTCTGGATTCCATAACAATAAGAAAACCAGCAAGAAGTTGCCTATCTTCTTGAATTTAAACCAATTTATCACCAATCTTAAATGCAGTGTTCTTGTTACAAGGATTGAATGTTTTTAATTTTTTTCATTCGACGCTAAAGTTACAATTTAGCGTATTTACTCCGTAGTTTCTCTCTTGTAAATTCTTTCAATTCCAAATGGCTTTTTTGGTCACAATTCAGAATATCATCCTTCACAGATGCTAAAACTTTCATAGGTGACACAATATTCATTAATGTGGTATTATCTTGGAAAGGGTTTCCTGATTCCGAATACTCTCCTTGACGATGTCTGCATTATGAAATATCCTTAGTGACTTGGAGGTCTAAAGTTGATAGTGTTTCCTTGAGCTGCTTAGAGATTTTATTTGGACAGTTCTTTTTAAAGAAGCTTGAAACAGTACGTAATACGTCTGGTGCTCACAAGAAATACTTTTCGAGGATACTTTCATTCTGAGTTAAACATATAAGTTCACCAATGCTCTTCCGTTTTTTGATTTTCTGTTCCAAGTTCTCGTCGGAAAATAGTTTCGTAAATGACACATTAGATTTGGATACTGCAAAACAACCAGATTTAAGAGAATTCCATACTTCTAAATATGTTGTTTTAAGGATCTTCATCTGTGCTATGTATACAATAAAGTGTCTAGTATACTGAAAAATGTCATGAGCAAAATAATATTTGATTTTTTCCTATAATGACGCGACATGAAATGCCCAGTCACCTTGACGAGTGGCACGGATGAAAAGTTGCGAAGACCCGAATTGGTTCATATACTATAGTAGGAACTTTGCCATGTCATCACTGCTTTCTTTAATATGTGGAAGACAATCTTTTACATATACTGCTTTGATAACTTCAAACGAAATTGTAGCTTCAACTTCACAATTGTACAATTTTTCACGTAGTGAATTGCATTTTTCTTGCAGAGAAATTTTCTCTAGAGAATGCGACAGTACCTCAAAGAGAAGCTCGTAGCATATCAAAAACACTGTTATGTGAAACTCAAGCCTCTAGTGTATTTTTCACCTCCAAAAATCTGAAGAATTGTTGCAGGAAAGTACAGATAAATTTCAGCGCATTGATATTGCAGTATACATTGATGGTAGTGGCTTTGATCTCATAAGATCAAAGCCACTACCATCAATGTATTTTCCTACTGCATGGGGATATGGAACACAAACATGAATCTCTTCCACTCGGAGAAGCTAGTTTTGATTACCGGTAGATAATTGAATTTACAGCGTAAACAGAGTGGAGCTAACTGTGACAGCGAATTTTTCAGCATATTCCTTCAGTTTTTCGAGATTGTCTGTTCCAGGTTTTTGACATAATTATCCACCTTTCAAGCACACTAAACAATGCATTGTGTATTCACAACACTGTCACTCTTATTAGTATCTTCCCGGGAACATATAGTTTTCACATATGCAGCAAAAGAAAAAACAGGCAATATTAGTAATTTTGAAGTAAATTTATAAATAAATAATAAATAACATGATTTAGGCTTATTTGGATTGTAGATTTGAATTTCTTGACCCCAAAAACATATAATTTGACATATTGGACAATAATATCACACAAATATTAAAGAAGTCAGTAAATGGCAGCCATCTTGGACGCCATCTTGAAAATTACCTCAAAAATGTGTCAGAAAAAAATGGCACCTAAGATATTTGAAATCTACATGTCAAAAGCTACAAAATAAACAAAAAATATCAAACTTGGCATAAAAATCCAGCTGGAAAACATTTCAGACCCTACTATTTGGTGATTTTAGTTGTTTATTTTCTTGTCAAATGAAGCATTTTGTTGAGATTTGTTGCAATGGTGATCAGCAGTGATAGTCCTGTGCACCACATCTTAAAGTTTGGTAACTTCTGGATCATTTGAGTTTAATTTTAGAAACAATGTACACAAATATTTGTTAAGTATAAACTTTTAATAATGCACACACCTGTTTAAACTGACAGCTTCTTTCTTACTGTGGAAAAAAAAAAAAAAAAAAAAAAAAAAATTGTAATTTTTTGCATTTCATGATGCACAATAAAATGAAAAATTGCAACTTTGCAAAATTGATTGTTCATTACTTGGCAATTTTAACGATCACAATGACTTGGAAAAACTATAAATTTTCGGATGAAATCTGCTTGCCACAAGTTTAATGATCAATCAATATTAATTAAAAAGTATGACAAACCATATAATATTTACTCGAGTATTAAAATAAAAAATGTTGATATAGTGTTTAAAATTTTTAGTTCATTTTCATGTTCTTAAAGCTCTTTGGTGTAAGGCCAGAAAAAACAAATTCCAAGCATAATAAAAAGAAAGAAATAATATAATCTTTGTATCATGGTTTGGCAAAAATTTGAATTTAATAAAGAGACCTGTAAAGAAGGAACCTAGTAAACATAGTGTTGAAAATGTGACAGTCATGCCCAGAAGCAGAATTTTCTGAGTCAGTCTGCAGTATATCAAAATTTATCTGTGATCCAACAGTGCTACATTAATCCTACTAAAACAATAATACGCCATAAAATAAGAGTAATTTGCCATTATAAAGAAAATATAATAAAATTATGGAACAAATACTATAGATCTAGAGGCTTAAAGTAAATTTCAGTCTTTTGTTTTTAAAGCCCAGCCTTTCTTTTTAAGCTGGTGGATTAATCTAAGGTTTAAAATAATCTGCAACTACTGCTGCCATCCTGGACATTTTCTGCTACAGGGCAATCATGTTTAAAAGTTAAAATGTCAGAATGAAAGTTATAGTTGGGCAATTCCACAGGAATGGGGACATGGTGACCAATTTTTCAAAACAGTTTATTTTTCCCAAATTAGACATAATTTTAAAGGTCACAAATTGAACTATGAGAAAATAACAAAAGCAAAGCCAGAATTTCAAGTTTAAAGAAGTAATAAGGCTTTGAATAGAAGTAGTATAAGGCATATTGAAATGACGCATTTATAAGATATTTTACAAATTGACATTTTGGAGTGAAATTAAACTATTTTTTAAACTGTAATTGCTTAAGATACTTGCTAAAATACTTCAGAAGAGTGTGCCATATGTAAATTATATTTAAATATTATATCTTTGTTTTTTGTAGTTCTTTTATACCGGGCAGTTTGGGAAAATTACGTCCGACACCAAATTGCTTAAAAGTTTATATTGCAAAAAATCGGTTAGAGTATTTTACAAACTAATTTCCCTGCAAATAGTGATTTCATATACTATTGAAAATATGCAATCAAATTAAATTCCAAAAAATTATTTTTATTTCAAATGAACAGTGTCAGACGTAAAAAATATTTTATGTCCGACACCACTTACATCCGACACCAAGATTACTAAAAGTAATAGTAGGTTTAGGTGCACCACATGTTTAAAAATTAAAGCAAAACTAAAATAATTTGTGTTTACATGGTTCTTAGTTGTTAAAAATATGTAAAACTACACACAGTGAAACTCGTTTAAGATACAAATCAAGGGACCGAGAGCATTTCGTATCTTAAGCGTGATCGTATCTTATCCGGACTTCATAGATTCTCGAATGATAATGCATATAAAAAGTGCACATTGTTTATTAACGTAATTTTAGCCATTTATAACTCTTATTTTACCCATTTCTAACAATTCTTTAATATTCAAGAAAGTTTGAGTTTAAGATATTTAAAAAAAATAATAATTTTATTGACCACCTGTTTGTACAGTAAAAAAATTAAAATGCCTTTATGTAGTACTCTCTGCCAAACTATAAATAAAAGACAATAAAATGAAAATTTTGCTAATCTTTAGAAAAGAGCATGCATTGCATGCTAAAATGCATTACATGCTTAAAGGGGATGAATAAAAAATTTTCATAAAAAATTTTTGAAAGACAAACTAAATGTATGTAAGGAATAATAATTATTCGATACATTTTAAAAACCGTGATGTAGTTTTAGTTTGTTGAGAAAAAGTTGTTTACCTTGGTTTGGTGCAACCTAGGACGAGATTTTATTAGGAAGTTTTCTGCCTTGTTGATGTGGAAGAAAAAATCTTCAACAGCGGAACCAGCATCCATCGAAGCAGCATGCAGTTGAAGTAAGCTGAACAAGCTCATTACAGATGCGAATGATGGTATGGTTGGTGCATCTGTTTCTTCATCTGCGTCTTCTTCTACTTCTTCTAAAGAGCTATTTTAATCATAACTTTTTATGTCTGCGATAGACCGAACTTCACATGTTACAACTTGATCGTCAATTTCTACAAATAAGTCCCAATCTTTGCATTCTTCTTGATACTGCTCCTCTTCTGTGATGTCAACATTTTGTAAAGTGCCGTCAATATCAAAAGCTTTAGAGAAACAGTTCTCAATGGTGGTTGATGTTACGTCTTTCCAGGACGCAATCAGGAAATGCATTGAGTCCCAGAGATTGATAGGTTTACAGGATGGGCAGGATAGATCTTTTTTGCGATTATCTATTTGGTGTAGGTGACGTGCAACGACACGTCTTTTGTATTTCAATTTCAGAACATGAATTATACCCTAATCCATGGGTTGAACCACGCTAGTCACATTGTGTGGTAAAAAGACTAGTTTGATGTTTTGTAAACCTGGGATATCCTTGGGATAAGCAGGACAATTATCGACGAGACACAATACTTTTCTAGACTCCTTTTTCATTCGTTCATTGAATTTGTGGATCCACTTAACGAGTATATCACTTGTCATCTATGCTTTGGCTTGACTTTCATAAACACAGGGCAGATTTCTAACATTTTTAAAACAGCGAGGATTCCGAGACTTGCCGATGACGAGGGGTTTCAATTTATCTCGTCCACTCATAATTCTCTATAAATATAAATCCCCCCATACTTGTGAAATTAAATGACTGGGTAGTTGTCAAATATGAGTCTGTATTTTATCCAGGGTGCATCACCCAAATAAATGATGATGAAATTGAAGTATCTGTGATGCACAAGGCAGAAAGTCATTTTAAATGGCCAAAAGTTAACTTATAAATACTTATGTAAACATTAAACATAATTGTAAGCAATGTCCAATGTACTATCATAGATAAATTGTAAAAATAAAGGTACTATGCTAATTAAGTCTTTTTTTAAAACTTTATTTACGTCCGACACCAAGTTAATTTTGCTCATTTTACGTCCGACACTAAAGATTAAAATTACATTTTGCAACTTAATATTGCATTAATTTGATGAAAATTTGTGAGTTATTTATGTTGTATCAGTGCTCTTTAATATGAAAATAATTACAACATTACAGAATAAACCATTCAGCTGAAATTTAGATTTTAGTTAGATGTCTCTCATTCTTATGTCCTTTTCTCTTACGTCCGACACCGTGAGATTTTATTTATTTATTTTTTAAGTTTAATTTTTGCTAGAAATTATTTTTATGTTTTATGGTTATATATGTATAGGTAAGTATTAAAAAAAAATATTTGGATCAGTATGATTATTTTATCTCTAAGAATTTTAAGTTTTTATGAGTAAATTTTGTGCAAATTTTACGTCTGACACCATGGAATTGCCCAGTTGCATATTATGACTAGACTATTATTTCGAATCCTGGTTGTTTTGAAGCTTACTTCTAGGCTATACTGATAAATTTAATTTCCAAAGTAATATATGTATGTAACATTGCTGTTGATTGAATAAATTTTATTTTTTTTTTGTTTTAAAAACTGTATTAAAAAAAGTATACAAATTATATACAGTCGAGTCTCTATATAACAAAATCCACCGTTCCAGTAAAAAATTCGTTATATAGAGAAATTCGATGTATAGAGAATGATGTTAAAAATCGTATTTAATGTGTGAAATTTGAACAAATATTATTTTTGATCTTTTGAATTAATAATTTGAAATGTTTAAAAGTAAATATTAACCTAATATTTTATTTCTTAATTATTTAAGCTGTTTCTAAAAAGAGAACAGATATTTATTTGAAAGCTTACTGAAAATCAAATAAGGAAAATTTACATTAATTTCAGAGGAAAAAATCTGTATTTTTTTGTTGTTTTGATTTTAAAATTGTTATGCTCTCAAAAAAAGCTTGAATTTTAGCAAGGAATGAAAAATTGTAGTAAACATTTTCCTCCATTTGAAGGTCTTGTTGATAATATATTTTCAAATGTGCCTTTCTAGTGCTTCGACAACACACAAGGATAAGTATAATTGGTGTTTGATATCTTTCTTAAACAGTTAATTAATCATAAAATAGAGAAATCAATAATATTAAGGCAAGATGATCTTACCTTTTATGCATCTTGTTCTTCGAATGTTACGTCAGTCATAACCGCCATTTTGTAGAACGTTTATTCTTTATTCAACTTTTACTAGCTGAATTATTAATTAAATTTATCTGTCTGAAATTATAAATGATTCATTAGTCATCTTAATGAAATAATGGCCTCCACTCATTTAAATGAATAATAATTATTACATGTTATATAAATTCATAACTGCTTTTAAGCAGCGACGAAAAAACCTATTACATTTCAACTCGCACAGAGAACAACAAACTAAAAAACTAAAGAGTCAAAAAAGTTCTTTGCTTTCTTTTCATTTATTTTATTTTTCATCACGTGACTTTGCTGCAGTAAAAAAGGTTTATTCGTATACATTGTCCTTGAAAGAATCAATTGACTCCTTTTTCAGCTTATTTTGAAATAGTGGAAAAATAATTACTTTCTTTTTTTTGATACGCAAAATGAAATGTTTATATCGTAAATAAATCTAATTCAATTTAAAGTAGATTGTTCTTTTCAGCTGAAGAGTGATTAGTTTATTTCAACAGGTCTTTCTTATATGCCTCTCATTGATTCCTCTCTTCAGCTGAAGAGTGATTAGTTTATTTCAACAGGTCTTTCTTATATGCCTCTCATTGATTCCTCTCTTACATGTGTATCAATCCAATTGACTCTGTTTTGAGAAGAATGTGGAAAGGTGTGTGGGAGGTGGAATGAATTCATTGAGTTAAAGAACAAGGAGAGAAGTAATATAAAAAAAAACTCAGAACTGACGATAAATCAAAAATAAGTGATGGAAAATCGATTCTGTATGATTTTGAAGCTTTTTAAAATTGAATAAATTAAGACCAATTTATGAAAAAATTTGTTATATGGAGATAGATATTTCGCTATATAGACTGTTTTTAATGTAATCATGCGAAAAGGGGACCGTTCCTATTAAAAATTCGTTATATAGAGAAATTCGATGTATGGAGTTTTGTTATAGAGAGACTCGACTGTATTTGATTTCTTGTGCCATATAGTAATAATGTAAAGGAAGGTGTTAAATTTTTAACATCAGCTTTTATTTTGTTGTTTATATTTTGTGATCAAATTTTCATTTTTATTGATTTTTCCTCCTTTAAAACATTATAGTTGTTCTTCTGAATATTTTAAAGTGTACTCTATGTTCTTTTCCTGGCAGACCTTATTTCTTCCATAGTTTTAAAGTGTAAGTAAAATGATATAAGTTGATGAGCATGGAATTTTGTAGTTACGTTACAAGCCTGCTAAAAAAGTCTGATATCCCTTTTTCTTCGTATTTTAAGATGTTGTTAATTTTAAATAACTTTATCATTAGTTTGGAGTGTGTTGAAACTAACCATACAATTTCTTTGTTTATATAACTAATAGATGTTTTAACAGAATTGGTTTCTTTGTTGATGTTAACCCCGTACTTCCTTTAGCCTATTTTAATTTTCTTCTCCTTTGATGAAATGGTGCATCCAGTGCGAAACTAAATATAAATACAGGATCAATTATTTCATTCTTCAGAGATTTTTTTTTTTCAATTTATTTTAAATAATTGAGCGATTTTTCCAATTTAAAGTTTATTGGGTTCTTTGCTATAATTACATTTGCCAAAATGTAACTTTGCCAAAAAGATTTTGTTTTCCTAATAAAAAGTTTAAAGATGCAATGTATGTTTGAATGGCAGATAAAGCTATTGATATTTACAGCTGGATATTTGACCATCCGACTGTGCTATTTTCCCTTGCCTTTATTTTTAGATTATCTATTGCTATTTGTTATCTTGTTGGTCTTATAAAAGGGAAAAAAAAATATTTTTAATGCAAATATAGAATTTTTATATTATCTCCATTCTCTTGAATCATTAGTTATGTCAGCATTATAATTAGTTTAGTAATAGATTTTCTTAACTCATTAATAAATAACCTTAATACATAACTCTTAATACATAATCTTTTCTTCTTTAATATAATAAGGATGAACTATATTTTTTAAATCACAATGAGTGTTACCCTTTAAATGCCTATACGTTAATGCTGTAGCAAACATATAAGCAGATTAAGAAATAAATTGCCCACTTCAGAGAGCTCTAGAATGCATTCTATTGGTCCAAATGAGATCAAATTTGAACTACAGATAGTTCAAATAATGTGCTTGATATTTACTTAAAAAACCCAAAAATGCAAAATTTCCCTGCTAGTATTTATGTATGTGTTTAAGTGTATCACAATGCCCTCTAGCAACGAGATTTTGTATTTTTAATTTTTGTAAGTTTTTTTACTAAATATCAAGCATGTAATTTGAACTATCTGTAGTTCAAATTTGATCTTGTTTGGACCAACAAAATGCATTCTATAGCCCTCAAGTAGGCAACTTATTTGCTATAGTCTCTGCATGATTATGTGAATGTACCAGTTGTTTCTCCGAGTATTGGATATGCTGTATTCCACTGTACTGAAAATCTTGCAGTGGATTTTGCATTTTTATTGACCAGTTTCACTTTTGTATTATTATTTATTTACTAAGCAAATTAAATGATTTAGGTGTATTTCAACATCCCACATCGGCAAAATTGGAATTTTTAATTTTTTGTAATTTCCTTTTTAAAAATGTCAAGTGTATAATTTGAATTATTAGAAGTTCAATTTTGATCTCATTTGGACCAATAGAAGGTATTCTAGAGCTCTCAGAAATGGGTAACTTATTTCTTGACAACTTATTCTGTGCTACTTGAGACCCTCTTGTAGCACAGAATAAGTTTTCAAGAAATAAGTCCTATATTAATAAACAAGAAAAGCAGCCATGACTACTAGTTGAGTAAACCTGTGTAGATTAAAAATGTTTTGCGAGTGTATGATGGGTGGATTCATGTTAAGTCTATAGGCTCAAGCCATGTATTAATTCTTTCTTCGTGGTGTTGGGTTGGCAGTATTTTTTGTGATATAGTGATATTATGCATTTCTTTAATGAAATCTTTGTGAAATTACTTCAGTAAATTATATAAAAATACTTTTAAAAATTAAATCTTTTAAATGAATTCATTTAATTATCTTTTTGTTTTAAACTACCATTAGTTTTTTAAATCTTCATTTGAATGTAAAATTGAAAAAAAAAAAAATGTATTTTGTGCACTAATATCTTAAAAAGAGTTAGACCATTTTGGGACAACTGTTTTTTTCAAAACAGAAATTTATACCAAATTGAATTTTTAAAATGTCATGATTAAGTAAAATAAAATTTACAATAAAAAGTAACTGTGGGATTGTAAGGATTGCTTATTCAGATGTGATTAATAGTAGAATAAAGTTGATTTAAGGAGCATCTGCTCTTTTTTTCAAAGATTTCATAGTTTTGTTTTGTTTTTTACCCCAGTCTGGGTCAAATCTGGACTGTGCAAAACAAAATGGGTCGGTCGTACTCAGGCCAGAAAATTTTCTTTTGTGCAGACCTCTTATTCAAGTAGAAAATCTTTTTCAGTATTTATATCTAAATTTTGCAGTTCTTTTTTTTTTTTTCTTTTAATGTTGGTGCTAGTTATATTTCGAATGTTTTGTATGTAGTCTTTCTATATCTCATGAAAGTTCCTTTGGTAAGAAAGAGCTGCAAATAAAATGGTATATTTGCCTGTAAGGACATAGTCTTAAATCCTAAGTATGTGTTATATGCCGGTATATTTGGTAATTTGGTTATGTGGATTTTCTTCAATTATGGCATTTTTAATATATTAAATGAGACAAAGTTAACATTATTGTTGAGCAATCCAGCATAGAAGTTACATTTTAAAACTACAATAAGGCACTTAATTTTAAATATCTTCTAATTTTGATGAAGCAATGTCTTGAATCATTGAATATTAATTGCAATAAACATGGAAAATAACTAAAATAAGGATTTATGTTTCTTTAAGTTTCGTAATTTTCTCTTGTAAAATTTTTTGAGTGTTTATGAATATAAACAAAAATCCTTATTTTTGTGGCTGAAAAACAAGATGCATCTTAAATTCAAGTAAATAAGAAAAATTATTCAACATTCAACTTAATGCTTGATACATTATAGATTTTAAATATCACTATTTCTGGAGTAATAATATTCATTTTATTAAATTTCAGAACCATGCAAGTAAATAACATGAAAATTAGTATTTGTAAATAGTCAAAAAAAAATTCTACCAGCATGTTTGATTATGTTATATTATTATTTTCTTGTCTGTTAGAATATATTGTGATTATATCTTTCACTAATAATATTTTTGGTAATAAAATTTTTTATGCCTTTTGAATGGTAACAGATATAATTTTTATGCATACGTGTAAAGAATCATTTGCAAGAAAACAAATGCATGTCTGAAAAGAATGAAATTGCATATTTTTAAAGTGACCAATACAATTATGTCAATATACAGATTTTCTAATCTTTAAATTGTTTGCTTATAAATTTTCTATGCGCTTCCTTTCAGCCTAAACCAACAAAAGGGAAAATGCGAATACACTGCCTAGAAAATGTGGACAAAGCTTTGCAGTTTCTTAAGGACCAAAGAGTCCATCTTGAAAACTTGGGTTCCCATGATATTGTTGATGGAAATCCCAGATTAACATTAGGCCTTATATGGACAATTATTTTAAGGTTTCAGGTAATTACAAATTATTTATTGTTATAATCTTAGTGTTGGTTTATTTATATAGCATTTATCTTGATATATTGCTTTCTGTTTACATCTTTATATTAAGAGGATACTTCAGTCAAGCAAAAAGACACATTTTCTAATGCTAATCTTATGGGGAAAAATTGTAAAGATACCTTGGATACGCTTCAATATTTAAATTTTATTTCATTGGATAGCTGATATTAGTCTGCATAAAGAACATGTTTTGCTTTTTCTATTTTATTTACAGATATTTTTAATGAAGACACTTTCATTTTCGGAACCTGTTTTAAAAGTGAAAGCCTCCTTATAAGGAATATTTGTAATCGAAAAAAAAAAAAAAAAATGGCCTGCATACAGATCTATCTCAGCTATCCAATGCAAAAAAACAAAAAACAAAAATTGAAATGTAACCAAGATATTTTTATAAATTTTTGCCATAAAATTAGTGTTAGCAAACAGATTGTTTTGTGCGACTGAAGTAGCCTTTTAAGGGTCAATGTTTTTCAATTTTGACAGTAATTTATTAGCCTCTGCTATAAATTTAAATATCGTCAAATTTCAAACTTTTTTTTTTTAATTATAATATTTGTATTTACAATAATTACTCTTTAGTAATTTGGTGAACAATTAAAGATGGATAAGATTTTCTGGATACCAATGGAAACATATCTGATTTTATGAGAAAAGAAATCTAACAGCTTTGAAAAATTACAACGACAGCTTCTTCATATGTATTTTATATTTTGATTATAGGGAATTTAATTTAATTCCGTAATTATTCCATTAGTAGCAGAATTACATCTGCATAATGCAAACTTGCTTTTAATTATATCATGTTTTTATTTCAAGGAAAACCTAAAATTTAAAAGTAAATTAACCATTTAATGTGCTAAAATTTGTCGAGATTTATCACAAATAATTCATAAGCATCATAGCACATTCTTTGTTATAGGTTGTAGTGATGCTTGTCTGATATGTCATACATATTCCCTTTTTATTTTTATTATTTGTGAATATGCCAGTTTTGATTTTTAATGAGGCATATAAGTTCTGTTTTTCTATCTTATTTTAAAAAGTTATGAAGATTTGGTATCGTCAATCTATCGGATAATATGCATTGAAGTTTTGAGGATACTGATTCTGCCATCTGAAAAAGAAGGGTCATTAATGGGCTGACATGGAGCTTTAAAAAAAAAGGGTTAACAATGATGATCCATGTGAAAATTTGTAACAAGCGATTATATTAAAAGTGGACTAAGGTTTGACGACTCCAAAATTGCATTTGTAACTGCACTACGTTCTATTTATAGCTAGTCAAAAATATTAATATCTATTAAAGTATTACACTATATATACTTGCAGTATATACTTGTCATTTTTTCAACTAAATAAAGTGAAATCTGTTCAAATTTCCATCATTATTTGGGTTAATCAAACTATTTGGTAGTTGATTATGTGTTAAATATTGCCATTTAGCTAAGTTGATTTCTTGAAAATTAATCTGGATTGCACATAAAGCAGATGGACCTAAAATTTGTTTTCCTTTTTGACCCAAAATTAGAATCGACTAAAATTTGGCTAAACCAGAACTATCTGTATTCTGATAATCTGTTTTCTTCCTTCAGGAGTTTTAACAATACTCGATCACTTCAGCTGTATTAGCTCAAGTGAGTGCTTTATTTATCGATATGAAATTCACTATTAATAATTATTAGACATGACTGACTATCAAGATGCGAGTGCAAGTTATAAAAGCAAGATATGCACGTAACAGTAAATTTTGCTTTTCACATGTCCATTAAAATCTGCAAACTTGGCAATAATAGAAAATTTTTTAGTTTGAAACTGCAGAAATGTTTTGAATGTTCTTCTAGAAAATTCTTGTATAACAGATGATCATTTACAAAAATCATTATGAAAGATGAATTGAAGTATGATAAAGTAACATTTTTTAACTAGTTGAAATTTGCGTACATAAAAAATGATTTTGTGCCTTTGATGAATTAAATTTTATTTTGCATGGAAATAAACTAACTTTGGCTACACACATAATTGATAATTATATTTATGTATGTATTAATTACTTATTATTATTATTTTTTTTGTAAATTTTTATTTTCAAATGAAAATAAGATGACCGAAATTCTTCATTTTGTTTTCGGCCTTTAAAACCTGTTTCAATCAATTCTTACATACACATTTTAACATTTTGATGTTATGTTTATCTGTTACTGAAGATAAGTGTAATTTTTTTGGGTAATAATTACTTTTTATAGAAAAATGAATAAGTACTTTATTGATGTAATTAGATTTGTAACTAGATTTGTCACTTGTTTTATGGAACAAAAATATGCCCAGTATTGCCACTGCAATGAATTAATGCAATTGAAATTGCAAACTAATAAAAAATTATCAAAAATAATTATAAAAAGGCATTATTTAATGTATTGGGATAAGAAATAATGTGTTACATTTAGTAAAAGATGAATTGAAAGTCCTAGTTGATTTTCGAATGCATTACCTACAAAGTACTAAAAATAAAAAAAGTTGAAAAAATAATACTTTAGAAATGCATATTTAAATTCTGTTAAAAATAAAATTACCAAAATTTTTTTCTATCTTAATGAATCTTAAACAAAAAAAAAAAAAAAAAAAAAAAAAAAAAAAAATACTTTTGTCAAAAAAAAAAAAAAAAAAAAATATTTTAAACATTTTTGAAAATTTTATGGCCAAATGAATGGGTATTTTGTTTGTGAAGTTCAAATGTTCTTTTATTGCTCTATGGCTGTCTGGCTTTGTGTTCAGATCAATGAGAGTTTGCTATACTAAGTATTTTTATTGTTTTTAGAATAATAGTAAGTTTTATTTTTAAAAGTTCTTTAAATGTTTGAAATTGTGTTAATTGATTAGATTGTTAATTTGCAATTATTTTGTAATTTTGTGTATTATTTTAAAATCCTTTTTAGATTCAAGATATCACTATTGAAGAAGTTGATAATCAAGAAACAAAATCTGCTAAAGATGCTCTACTTCTGTGGTGCCAAATGAAAACTGCCGGTTACTCTAATGTTAATATTCGAAATTTCACTACCAGTTGGAGAGATGGGCTGGCATTTAATGCTATTATTCACAAGCATAGGTAATAACTCTTATTAGAATATTTAGATCGTCATTTTATTAGATGTGTTGTTTGTTAGTCATGTTTAGTTTTTAATTTAGAAAACTTTTCTCATGGCATAACTGTCCTTAAAGGAATTTAAAATTTTATATTTGTCTAAAATTTTTTTATCTTATAAAGTATCAAATGTTAATGTGAATTTATGCACTTTAGAACTATAGTTAAATTTATCATTTTTAACATAGTTGAAACAGGATTTGTAAATATATTTTAAAAAATATTGAAAATATCTGATATTTTGATATATATTTGATATTTTCAAAATAGTCAAGTTGCTGTTGATAGTGAAAGTTTTCAAGAATAATTAGAAACTAAAATATATTTCACTTAATATGAAAACTTAATCAAACATTATTCTAGCATTTTTTTTTCTTTACTTAGAACAAAATTGAAAAACACTAATTAAAAACAGAAAAGAATTGTTTCATGTAGTTATGTACGCATGTGTATATAAATATATATATATATATTTATTTATTTATTTTATTGAAATGCACACTACAGAATAACCCATTTACAGTGTTGCAAGAACATCAAGAGACACAAGACTACAGAAATATATACACATATATATATAAAACACAAATAATTACAATAATATAATTACATGTAATAAAAACATGAATAAAACAAAAAGTAAGAGATTAAAATACATTATTATATATACATATATATAAACTGTAAAATTCTGTTTTAAGTATAAAAAAATCAAAAATTTATAAAACAAAATTTTAAATAGAAAATGATTTACTTTAACCAAAAAAAAATTAACACAAAAGAAAACTTATCTTATTTTCTATTTCCTAACATGTTTTACAGTTTAAATTCAACTGAACTAAAACCAGAAAGAATTATTTTCTAATAAAACTGTACATAGCTGATTATTTAGATAGTTTATATTACAAATGTTGTTCTGAATTATGATCCACATATTAGTTCTATATTTAAAGATAAAAACTTCAAAATAAGGATTGAGAAATATATTTTTCTTCTTTGACTAAAAACATTCGCTCTTTAAGACAAGTTTGGTTATCTACATTATGACACAGTCAAGTTGAAAATTTCGTTTAAACTGGAAAAAAAAAAAAAAAAAAAAAAAAAAAAATGTATGTCATGTTTATAAAACAATTTTATGTTCATAAAATATTACTTTTATTTACAGGCCTGACTTAATCCAGTATGATAAATTAAGTAAAAGCAATGCAATGCACAATCTTAATAATGCATTTACTACTGCCGAACAACAGCTGGGTTTGACTAGACTTTTAGATGCAGAAGGTAATTTGATATTTGTTGATTTGTTTTTTTCTAATCATTCAAAATAGTTATAAACTTGAAATAAAGATAATGATTACAAAGATACATCAGTTGCAGTTTTGTAATTTATTCTAAACGATTTGGCAATACATAAAAGGATAAATGGTATTTTTAAGTATTCATTTCAAGGTTGTTAAAATTTCTCAAGTATAATTTAAAAAGTTTTTTGACTGTTCTTGGCAGGAGGAAGAGTTGGGCTTTATATGTGTATGTATCTATATATACTGCCAGCCAAAAGTTTGAGACCACACTAAGTAAAATGAGAAAATAAACCAAAACTCTAAAACTCATTAAAATTTTCAGACACAAGTTTAACTGTTACAAAATATACATCCTGAGAAATGAAATTAATCTAAATATAGATAAATTATGAATTATTCTTTATAAAATGCATTTTTAATGGTAAAAACAGCTTAATATGATTTTTCATTGAAAAATCCTCTTTTGCATTTTGTAAATGTTTTTACTAGTATTGACATATAAGCAATAATTTATAAATTTTGTCTTATGGTATATTGTTCCAGCTTTCATTAAATACCTTCCACATGTCTATATGTGGTGAGGGTCGTCAGTCACGAATGTTTCTATCGAGATCTTCCATAAAAGTTAGATTGGATTGAGATCAGGGCTCTGAGAAGCCCACACCATGTTTTTTGATACACCCTCCACTTCTTTTTGTTTTAAATAACCTTTGTTTAATTTCAAACTGTTTGAAATTGCTATCTTATTGCAAAAAGTGCCTATCGCTAATTAAACTCAGTCTTGACGGAATGGCATTTGTTGCCAAAATTGTTTTATATTGTTAATTTTTTTTTTTTTTTTAAAGTAAATTCTTGTATTTATACCAAATTTACAGTCCATACCCAGAAAAATAACCCCATATCATAATAGACTTATTGTTGTGGCTTAGAGGATGGCATCACACAAGTTGGCAGCTATCTATCTCCGACACAATATCGAACAAAAATTCACCTTTTTGTTCCAAATATTTCGAACTTGGATTTGTCATCTAAAGAACAGTTTAAAAACTTTTTCCTGTCCGATTTCAAAATGTAAAGACCCACCGAATTCATTTTTTCACGTTCTGTGCTTTTTAATAGTGGTTTTCAAATGGAAACATGCCCAAGCAAATTAGCATATCTCAATCGTCTGTTTACAACAATGACTGATACAGATTTGGATCGTAATTTGTTTATTTTATTGCAAACTTCTGGTGCTGTTAGTCCTCTATTCCACTTGCTGGTAACAATAAGAAATTATCCTCTCTAGAAGTGGTTGCTTTCAACCTTCCTTAACATGTTCGATCCTGATTACTGCCCGTTTCCTTGCATCAAACCATTATGTGATGAACACATGTCTTCGATAATTTTAACTGAGTTTTAATCATACATTCAGATTTGCCTTCATTAAGTAGAGAAATGATGGCAAACTGTGCTTCAATGTTGATTTCCTGTTATTTACCCATTTTTGACGTTCTGGCAAAAAAACCTCTCAAAATCAGACTGCAAAAGAAAGTGTCTGGAAAGCTTCAAGAAAATAGTGCATCTAAATATAAAACAAATCTAAAAAAACCTAAAACAATAGTTAAATAAGAGACCAGTAAAAAGTAAAACAGTAATTTAAGTGAACATCTAGGAAGCAATAAAAAATACTCTGACTTCCTCATACTTGGAATCCATTAATGTTCGGAAACATTGTATTTAATTCTTCTTGATAATTAAACAAATAAATTTCTTGATAATTTACTTTTTGGATATAACACAAGGGCAATAGAATATATACAGGTGCAATTTTCAATGTATTTTCAAATTTTTATAGATAAGATTTTTCAAAGTGGTCTCAAACTTTTGGCTTGCAGTGTATTGTTTTTTGTTTTATCATTCTTAAATTATGTAAACAAACATAAAAGTAACAAAAAATGTTTTTTCAAATGATAAAGCAATACATCATTTGTTCATCTGGTATATGGACTTAAGCCACAGATGGTGCCAGTTCATACATGCTTTGTCACACTTTATTTTAAATACTGTAATCTTGCATTTTAAATAGTCATTAAAATTGTTAATAAGGATATTTATCGAAATCTTTTTATAATTATGGAATTATTTTAATAATGTACTTTTGTTCTCATAACATTTTTTTTTTTAAATGGGTTTAGGTACAATTAACCTTTCCGGCACAGTTTTATCACTCTAGGCACACCTAATTTTAATTACAAACTCGCAAATTACATCAAGAATATTTAAACAAAATTTTGCTTTTACAGCTTTTAGTTTTATAGTTCTTAATTTCTAAAAAACAGTTGTTTATAAATTCTGGTGTCGGACAATTTCTTGCTTTTATGAACAGAATTTGTCTATGCCGAAAGTGTTAAGAAAGGATTTTTATTTAGACAAATTTAGAATTTATTTGTAATAATTTTTATTAAATTATTTGAAATATTTTATTTTATCATTTCATAAGAATTTTAACCATATTGCATGTTTCTAACAAAAATAATAAAAAAAAAGTTACTAAGTAGTACTAATCACCTAATAGAATAAAAATGCCAGTAATTAGTAATGTAAAAACCCAACATAAATGGCTGATTATTTGTTTCATAAAAATACCTACATTGCTTACTGTTGGCTTATGATTGATGAAAAGATTGATACTCAAATTGTTTCATTTGGAATCTGAAATAAATTATAGAGGATTTTCTCTTTGTGGCAGACTAAATGAACATTCACTTTATATGTTTATATTTCCTTAAATATACTTCTTTTAATGCATAGGTAATAAGTAACTTTCATTTAATTCATAATTGTTTTAGCCCTATACTGAGTATTATTTGGCCTACAATAACTGAGGTATAAGAAAACTTTTCCTCTTTGTTCCCTAAGTCCACACTACTACTATCCTTTTGCTCACAAAAACTAAACTGAGTGATTTTTCTACATTTTCATTGCAATTCTTAATTGCTGAATGTTTTTAGCCTTAAAAGCAAACCAATAAATGAAAATGTCTATGTGCTAATTTCCTCATAAAATAGTTATTTTCATCTGAGTTTGCAAAATGCTCTCAAGACAGTGTGGCCTAGAAACTATTATTTTAAAAAAAATAATTAACTGGAATCCTTTACAATAAGAGATTTTGAGTATCATTCACCTACTTAGACTTAAATTTGTGATTGTGTGAGCTTAAGTTAATAGTAACTAAATTGGTATCTTAAAAGGATTTGTAATTTTAGATCCCTATTTGTGAACCCTATGTTACTGGTCCCTTAAATTATCAATTTCCAAAAAGTTCTTTTTTCTGTCATCAATGACATCATTTTGTTAGTTTAAGTTAGTTTTTTTAGTGTTTGTTGTTATTTTAGTTTAAGGAATGAAGAGGTTACAATACAAAATACTTTAAAAAACCCTCTGAAATAAACTCTTTTTCTGTAATTAGAGTTGACGCACTTTCTGCATCCTGATTAATTCTTAGATGTAAATAATCTTAATTATCTGAGCATCCTGTGTTTTTATTGAAACTCTTATAAAATTCAGGTTAAATTATATGAATTGAATATTTCCAACTGAGCAAAAAATTGACCAGGCTGGGAATCAAAACCAGATCCTTGGCTTACAAGGCCAATCCTTTACCGTTTAAGCTAACTGGATGAGCACTGGCAGTTATGTTTCTCTCAGATAACCTTATTAGTCATAATATCTGGTCTGTCATTTAGACAATTTGACAGAATAAACTGCTGTAAATTGCAGTAAACTGCAGATTTGATTCTCGGCCTGAACAAATTTTTTTTCTCAGTTGAAAGTATTCAATTTGTATGATAAATTTACCTATCAGTTTGATTCTGTTAAAATAATTGTTTAGCTTATCTTTTATAGCTCAATGTCAAAATACTTTTCATGTCAAATCATATTTTCTAAAGCCTGTTTACTCTTAAAAATACTAATAATCATTTAAGTGATGAACCTTTGAGCCCTATTCATTCCTACATTATTGTATCACATTGCCTTTATATTGCTCTAACATATTTGAGATCTACATTAGTAACATTCTACATTCAGGCTTGAATTAGAAATACTTGAAACCAAAATATAGTTTTGTATGGGGAAAAAAACCAAATTAGATTATCTAAATCTTCCCACATTACAGAGCATACTGCACTGTATACAAAACTTTGATGAAACCCTTTTTGATTTAAAACTGAAATAAAATAATCCCACCTGTCCCACCTTTTCTATCTGACAGACATATTTAATACTTTAGTAGAAAATGAAAAGAAAAAAAAATCAGAAATAAGATTTTTGCAAGTGTAACCTTAAGATAATTTAAGTTGTTGAAATGAGTGCCCTATTTGACAATGAAATCTTGATGTCAAGGGAGTGAATTGGTTTGCCAAGTTTTTCTCTGTCCTTTAAACCTATCCCTCATTTGTACAACACCCCCCCCCCCCCCCCCAAAAAAAAAAAAAAAAAAAAAAAAAAAAAAAAAAAAAAAAAAAACCTGTATATTTAATTTTGTATCTGTATTAATTTAGATTGATTTGTTCCTTAATTTTACCAGATATGTGCTAATGAGGATGTATTTGATGTAATATTTACTCTAAAATGCATTTTCATTACAGATGTTTATGTTGAAAATCCTGATGAAAAGTCAATTATTACTTATGTGGTTACATATTACCACTACTTCTCAAAGATGAAAGCAGAAACTGTTCAGGGTAGAAGAATAGGAAAGGTAATGCAGTGTTTATTTAAGGGGGAAAAAAGTTGTTACCTTGTCCATTTTTTAGTTTTTCTCATTATGTGGTGTTTGGTTTTAGGTTGTAGGATTAGCTATGGAAAATGATCAACTAATAGAAGAATATGAGTCATTAACATCTGACCTCTTACAATGGATTGAACAGACAATAAATGCCTTGTCAGATCGAAAATTTGCCAATTCTTTAACTGGTGTTCGTCAACAGCTATCAGCATTTAATAATTATAGAACTGCAGAAAAACCACCAAAGTAATTTCTTTCTTTCTCTCTCTTTTTTTTTTTTTTTAACTTTAGTAGATATTATTATGCTACCTTTTGAACTTTTTTATGACTTTTAATATTTCTTTTATAGGTTTGTAGAGAAAGGCAATCTTGAAATATTGTTGTTCACAATCCAAAGTAAAATGAGAGCAAATAACCAAAAGCCTTATTTTCCTAAAGAAGGTCAAATGATATCTGACATTAATAAAGCATGGGAAAAATTAGAGAAAGCTGAACATGAGCGAGAATTAGCTCTTAGAGAAGAATTAATTAGGTATGTATTAAGCGAATTACAAAATTTTGTAACGACAGCTTGGTTTAAAATTATTAGATGTATTTTACGTACAGAAAAAAAAAATCCCCAAAAATGTTTATTTTTAACATTGTGTAAATGTTTCTAGTTCAATATGCAGAATAGAATAAATGGAAATAGCCTTGCATGAATCTATTTTGGGCAAATTTGATTCCTTTAACTAAAAGATAATTTTTTTTTCATCGTAAACTAAAAACAAAACCTTTCAAAAGATTCCTTTTCTTAAAGAAAACAAACTTCACCTTTTTAATTTTAGAAATGTTAGTCTCGCAAGTTCAATTATCTTAGAATAAAATACCTGTCACAAAACAACTACAATGAGTACAGAGCCTATTTGCATATTATTTACGATAAACATGTGTACATATAAAATTACATAATTAAATTTATTGCATGTTATTTTTTTTCTTTTTAATTGAAACAAGATCTTATCGAAAATGTCTAAATAGGAATCTTAATATAATGCTAATTTCAAATTCACAAAATTAAATTTTTCACAAGTATAAAAACAAGTTCACATTTCTCATAGAAATGAAATAGTGTAAAATTTTTCGAACATCCCTTCTTAAGAAAGATAAATGCCTTCTATGAGGCTGATTATTTGAGTCTTTTTTTAATGTCATACCATTTGTTCTTTGTTTCATATATTTCTTTGATGCCAAGCATTATCAATTTGGTCTTGCTTCTTTCTATGTATTAACTATATATGAAATCATCTTTTGTGCAATCACATAGATTAGATTCTAATAATATCCTCTAATTTATAATCTACCACATAAAAATATTTCACAGTAAATTTTTATTTCATTGATTCAGGCATTGGATGTCATACAACCTAATGTGTTCTTAAGTGAAATATTGTCAATATGATGCTGAAAATATTGATATAATTGAAAAACATATTTAATCTGATTCTTTTTTTTAAGTCATCTTTAAAAAATTATCTTACTCACTTTGTTTGTCATATTATATTTGATTGCAACTGAACTTAATCTTCTTAAGTAATGTATAAATTAAAATACCAATATGTATCTTTAGAACAAAGAGATTTCAATTTTTGTTTTAAATCTAATCAATTGCACCATTTCTTTTGTGCATATAATCTAAGATATGCTTGGTTAGAAATAGAGACAATTGCATGGAAAGCATATTAAAATTTCTTTTAGCAATATTTGTGTTTTTTTTTTTTTTTTTTTTTTTTTTTTTTTTTTTTTTTTAATATGTGATATTGCAGTAAGTTGAAAACTTGAAGATTATGTTAATAACTTGCATATTACTATAAGAATTTTCACATATTATACACTAAAATCTTATGATTAAAATTATTTATGTGAAAAAATCATCGTTTTATTAAAGATGTATGAGAAATTTTTATGAAATTAAAGATTGTCTATTGTACTATTAACGTGTATGATCAATGTCTGGATGCAAGCTTGTGTGCAGATAGGTCATGTAATAAATTTTAGATGGTCAAACATGTAAAAGTACTATTTTTAGAATCAGTCAGGATAGTGAAATTGACTGAATTTGTATATATACATATGGATACATTAGTTTTACAACAGTTATGCCTAAAAAAAATTATACAAATTTAGTATAATTTTTTAAACCTGTTCTTCTGTAGTATCATAAATTTGCAATATAAAAATGAATTTGTATTAAAAAAAGTTACTCTATATATTTTTGTTTATGTGCAGTATAAATATGAAAAATTAAATATAGTAGAATGTAAGTGTCCAAGAATCTCAAGCTATGTTTATTGCTTTTATTCAATCTTCAGTTGTCTTAATTTATTTTGACACAATAAATGATGAACCAGGAACCAGTACTTGAGTTTTAATTTATTCTTATACATGAGCAGTCTCCCTTAACCCTGACTTGGCAGTTTAAATAGGGACAAGCCTTAAATTTTAGAAACCACTGTTTAAAGGGCATTCCTATCTCCCCCTCCCCAACTACACACACAGCAAGGAATGCCCAGAAATGTAAGTTTCTCTCATCCCTGAGCTCTATTATTGCATTTTTTAAAGTAGTCTTTCTCAACTTCCATGTTTTTATATAATGTTTGAGATAAAATTTTCTTAGAAGTTAAAAATTATTTATTTTTTTGCATATACTGTTCTTGATTCCTTTCATTATTCATAAAACATTGCTTCCCGAGTGATGTCAAGTGGTATTTCAATTTTGAAATGTTACAAATGTTTTTCTAAACAATGCTAATGAGAGCAATCCACTGGAATATATGTTAACAAAATTTGCAGGCAAGTAAATATGGTAAATAAATAACAAAAATCATGTAACAAAGTCATAGGAGATAAATTACTGTTAGCAATTTGTCACGAATCTCACTGCAGCTAAAAAAAAAAAAAAAATGTTCATGAAAATAATTTTAAAAATATTGTTAGATGCTGTTCATTTGTTTTGTGTTGGATAAGTATGTTTTTGTCTTTTTTAAAAGTATAAATAAATAAATGTATAAGCTTTCAAATATACTTTTTGGTTACATTTATTAACTTTAAAATATTGATATAATTTTTCCCCCCTTCAGACAAGAGAAATTGGAACAACTTGCTGCCCGTTTTGATCGCAAGGCTGGAATGAGAGAAACATGGTTGAGTGAAAATCAGAGACTTGTTTCGCAAGATAACTTTGGATTTGATCTTGCGTCGGTCGAGGCTGCAGCTAAAAAACACGAAGCTATTGAGACTGATATTTATGCTTATGAAGAAAGAGTGCAAGCGGTTGTTGCTGTTGCTCAAGAATTAGAAACAGAGAACTATCATGACATAGATAGAATAAACGCAAGGTAAGATTTGACTATTTTCAACTGTCTGTTGTGTATATCAGTGTTTCTCAAACTACTACTCACAAGATTCGACCTTTTTGGCCCTATTTCATTTCCAAAAAAGCACACCAAAAAAAAAAGCTTACAAATTCTAACTAAGTATCTCAGTATTTAGAAATTCCACACAGCAATTTGTAGATGGTCCACAAAAAAATTTTAACTTAAAAATGATCCCTTACTAGAGAAAAGTCTGAGAAATGCTGGCCTATATATATATATATATTCTGAAATATTTCTGGTTTATTTCTGATTTATTTTCTGAAATATTTCTGGAGAAATTGCCATAAAAATATTCATCACCTGTGTTGCTTTTAAAATTAAAAAAAATTGTTTTTAGATATCTATACCCCTGGTTCTCAATCTATGGGTCGCAACCCACTGGTGGGCCGTAGAACAATCGAGGTTTGTCGTCAAAATATATCTTTTATTTCATCTGTTTAAAAAGATATCACAATTTCAACAGGAAATAGTATTTCAAAGGAAAATCCTTAATTTTCTTCTAGATTAATATACGAACAGAATATCCAGAAATATTTAAATCACCTTTGAGGTCCTTGATGAAATTAAATACTTTGTGCTTATTAGAACCTACTTTTTCTACTTTGCTGTTTTTTAAAGACAAGAATTGAGACAAACTGGGTGTTAATGTATGCTCCCACATTGATAAATACCAGTACCAGATATCTCATTGATTATAAAGTTATGTTTTCATAATAATTAAGCATATTTTTAACTAATTTGTGCATTACTGTAATTACTATTCACTTACACACATTGAGATTACAGATTCTGTTTTTTGTTGATAATGTATCTTCTGTACGAAAATTTACATTTTTCGTAAGATAGGATAGCTGAGGGTATAGAGATCATACAAAAATTGCTATACTGATATGAAACTTTATCTTGGATGAGTTGCGAAATTTTTTTTGTATTGAAAGGTGTGTCATGTATCAAGAAAGTTTGGGAACCGCTGATCTATACTAATATTATAGAGAAATAATGTTTATTTGTAGTGGGTAATTGTTGAAATTACTGTGCAGATTTAAAAATAATGTGGACAAAAGCCTGGTGATAATCTCTGCTCCAATGTGGGTTATATTCTGTGATACTGTTGTGGCAAGAAATTTGATGTTCTGGATACTTTTAAGATATAAATACTTGATAAGAATGATTTCCCAAAAGTTCAGAATTTAAAAGGAGGAAATGAATGGAAACATTATGATTTATTTGTAACTGCTAGGGATAGACTTAAAATTCGACATGGCAATTTCTAGAAATTTGAGAATGTAAAAGGGTGTTGGAACAAAAAATTTTCTAAAATTGTTGGAGCTACAAACTCGAAAATTGTCAATTACATTTAAAGAATAAATGTTCTAAAAAAAAAAAAAAAAAAAAGTTTCTAAAAAATTTAAAATTAATAGAATAAAATGAACAGAAAATGTTTTGAAGTCCTATATTAATACTTAACTTTGAACTGTTAAGATTAGAAACTTGAAAGGCACCACTGTTATTTTTAAGATGTAAATATTCACAATAGAGCAATTTCTAAAATAAATTTAAATATGAATGGCTGCAGAAATAGTTCTAAAAATATGATTTTTAGGATATTGCTGAAAGTTAAAAACTTGAAATTTATATGCTCCCTAAGAACAATTTCTATACAATTTAAAATCTTTAAATGCATAATACTAACTCTGACAATAAAGTTCGGAAAATGAATTCAGAATGGCCGATCTAGCAACATTGGGAAAACAAAACGCTTCACCTGCATAGAGGCAAGTGTTGATCATCTTTCCCCACCGTTGTTCAGTTGAGCGTTGTTTATGTTCTGTGTAAGACATGTTTTACAAAGTGCTTGTTCAGCATGTTGGTTCTTAACTGAGAACAGGAAAATGAAAGATCAGTTTAAAGTTTGGTTTTAAGATTTGCAGGATACTGAAAGAAATTCATGAGGGGTGATGCAAATTAAACATCCACCATACTCGTTAGATCTCAATCCTCCAGATTTCTTCCTATTTCCACGACTCAAACTCTCTTTGAAAGAGATTTGACCTTATTGCTGACATCCAACGAAACATGACGAAGCTTTTAAACTTCATCCTAAAAGAACACTTCTTGCGAATTTTCCAGGACATGTATAGCAGATCTCAGCGGTGCATAGTTATGGGAGGTGACTGTTTTGAAGGATGATATGGTAATTTTCGTTAATATTTCATCTACATTAATGTTACAAGACTATTCACTGAACTTTATTGTCAGAGGTAGTATATGTTTTTTTCTTTTTTTTTTTTAAGGAAGACTTCTGATTTTGCGATATCTTCAATATATTTGTGTGTGTGTGTGTGTGTATATACATTTTCAAACAGAAGGTTCCCAACTAAACTTAAATTTCAGGACATCAAAGTAGTGTTAACTCTTTAATTGCTGTGGAAAAATTATTCACAGTGTTATATTCTGCATATTCATTTCTATGGTTAATATCTTTAAATAAATGTATTAAGTCATTTTCTATATTTTTTAATTCTTTGAAAAAAAACTAAATATTTGCAACTTGTTAGATTTATTGTTATTTAATGTGTACTCAACAATTGAAACTATTTGATGTTTTTGAAAAATGGATAACTGCATTCATCAGTAAACCAACTTCAATTTACATAGTTTTGACAAAACAGTAAAACTGAAAAAAAAAAAAAAAAAAAAAAAAAAAAAAAAAAATTGAACTAAAAATGTTGTTATCCCACTAATAACATTTTTGGTTCACATGACTTTTTGATTATCAGTTGAATTTATAAACACTTTAAATTTTTAGGAAAGATAATGTATTGCGATTATGGAACTACTTGCTTGAACTTCTAAGAGCTCGTCGTAGCCGTCTTGAGAAGTCCATAGCTTTGCAACAGACATTCCAGGAAATGATATTCATTTTAGACTCAATGGAAGAAATCAAGGTAACTTCAACCTTTCTACATACTTAAACGTTTTCATCACAGCTAAATCTGAAAATGATATATTGTAAATACACCAAAACTCCAACTATCTACACAAGTTTTGGATGCAAATAATTTAGTTTTTTCATTGTAGCTTTTTAAAATATACATATGTGTTTCAAACTTTAGATTTTATCTATAGCTTATGCAGGTATTTTATTACCAGACTAATTCCAGTTGTTTGTTTTCCAGCTCCCTAATAAAATTGCTGTATCATACCACTCATTTTAAAGATTTTACATGTTAATGATCAATATTATTTGGTGCAGTTTGCTTATTTTCATCCAAAATATGGTCTGAAAACAGGGTTTGAAAAAACCCGGGTTTTTTTGAAAAAGCCCAACCCACTGGGCCCAGTAGTCTAAAACCCGGGTTTTTTCGGGCTTTTTCGAAAAAACCCGGGTTTTTTCGGGTTTTATCAAAATGTTTTAGAGACCTCTTCACATTTCTAATTTTCACATGCATAGTACCTAAATTTTTCATTTATCAGTGGAACAAAGGTATAATTTTGCATTAAGTATAAATTAACAATAAAAATAAATATGTAAAAAGAAAATATAAATATATTTAAAAAGATTATTTTGTATCTCATAGAACTAGATTACTGGAAGAATGATATATTAAATCAAGTGCAACTGAATTTCTTTATATAAATCTTAAGTTAAACAGACTAATTTATACAATTTCTTTAATTTACTTCAATAGAAATCAGTTTAAAGCAGCAACATTTATGTAAATATTTTTATTTTTGTGAAGAAAAAAATAGAATTCACACATATGTATGCATATATATATTTACTACAATTTAAACAACATTTATATTGCAATAGTATTAAATTGGATTATCTAAAAGTCAATGTCAGTCATATCTATAAAGTTAGATCGTAAATGGCAAACACTTTTACTAGTTTAGTTTTACTTTTGTATGCCATCTGTAAGCAATCTTTTAAAGTATCTGGATACATTTTAGATTAGATTTTATTAGGGTTTTTGGATATTATCAAGGTTATTTATGTTAAAGAAATATGGTTCAGAATGTTTGAAAACAAGGTACTACTAAATACAATTTAAAATAACTAATTGATTACAAAAAGTTTATGAGGTCAAAGGTTAAAAGGTTATGACAATAATAAACATAATTTGCTTTTACAAAAATTAATAATTAGTAATAATTTTAACAATGAAATTATTAAAGTACTATACTAAAACTTTTTCACTCTTTTTGTTACAACAAGATTCCCAGTAAAACATGACTGGCAAATTTCTTGACTTTCTATGACCAAATCTCAAAAAATTCCCTGACTTTCCCAAACCAAATCTAGAAAAATTCTCTGACCAAACGAGCATACAGCAAAATTTTATACTTATTTTCACAATCTTTTGCCAAAATTAGCAATGTTTTTCTGCAATCATACTTCAATCTTTTTTTTTTTTTTTTTTTTTTTTTTCCAACTGTGATGAATTTTGTGTCATTTTTCATTTTTTTCACTCAAATGTTTTCCATGACTTTTTTAGAAATTATTTGTAAATTCCCTGACTTTTCCTGTATATTTTGAGATTTTACTGACTTTCCATGATGCTGGGAACCATTATAATCTGTCACCATTTTTGTGTTGAAAATTACTGTATAAACTTTCATTGAATTTCAAGAATAAGGAACTGATAAAGAGTAGCTTTACTTGCCAGGGAGGGTATTCTTTTCGGTTGAAAATACTGGAACAGTTGTATAATACCATTTCAATTGTACAACTCAAATTTACTTTTGACCTACAAAAACAATCACCCATCCCATTTCATCAAACTATTGAATCATTCCAGAACTTTCTGTAGGTAGTTAATTTCACTAGTATCACCTTTTGGAGCTATTGTGAAAATTCCTGTAATGACCCTGTGTGCTGTACACGGGGTGTATCAATGTGCCCCAGTTCCCCCTACATTAAGATTTAAAGCCCTTGGGTGCATTTTAAAATATATAGCCATGAAAATCTTCTTTATTTACAAACTAATTTATTTTATGGTCATTTTATCAATACTTAGAAATTCTTTTAAATATGGTTAGTTTGAAATATATTTAAATTGGCATTTATCTTTCCATTCTCATATCTTAGATTAAATAATGATACAGTTGTAAAAACACGAGAAAATTTGAAAAAACCCACAAATGGGTTTTTGATGGGTTTTTTCAAGTGGGCCCGCCCGAAAAAACCCGGGCGGGTTTTTTCGGGCTGGGCCCACTTTGGCGAACCCTGTCTGAAAATTTACTGCAAATGCAGATAGACTGCTTTAATCCTTCAATTGACCATTAGAATTTTAAAAGGTGCTTGTTAGTTTTAAACTAGGGACAAGCAACTGGTATCTAGGCCACTTAGGGTGCTCAGAATCTTTCATTATTCTCATAAGTAATTTTATAGTGTAAAGTTTACCTTATTTAATCTGAGGATTTTTGCAATTCAAGAACAAAGAATTCGCTGTTTTGAAAAAGCAATGATAATAGATTAAAAATTAAGCAAAAGGCCTTTGTTACAAAGGAGTTGAAGGTAAAAACTACTAAACAGTAAAATTTTGCAGCATCATTAAATTTAAAACTTCAGTAGCTCCTAAAGTTAAGATTTTTGTTTTATTAAAAATTATATAGTCAATTATCAATAAAATTAACTCTTTCAAAAGACATTCAACTAGTATTATGTAATAAACTGATGAATTTATAAAGCAATATGTCCCATTACCTTTTGTAATCTTTTTTTTATTCCTATTAGTTTGAAAAGGTTACAAAAATGTACCGTAAAATACCAAAAGTAAGCCTCCTCAAAATATACGTCCCCATCATATATTTTGCAAGCAGTATAAATCTTTGTAAATTTATAAAATCTAAATATGTTTCAACATTTTCCTAATTTTACTTATTATTTCACAAAAGTTTGTTATAAATAACCCTTAAAATTATTAGAATTTTGTGTTTGCTAAAGGGGGGCTTACTTTCAGTACTTTACAGTATTTATTGAAATGAAAAGATTCAAAATTAAAAAGAGTTGTTATGTAAATTATGAATAAATTAATATAAGATTTGCTTTAATAAATGTTTTCTCAATAAAGTTTATTTTTATATTTTGACAGTTTTTTTTTTCACTTATAGTGATTTTAAAATCCTTTTTATTTCCTTTAAATTAAATAAGAATGAATCATTTTTTTCGACAAAGAGTGATTCTTTAAATTTCTTGCCCTTCCATTTCATGAGACAAAAAAAAAAAACTTAGTTATAATATGATACAATTTTATTTTTGTAAGGAAACAAAAATAAGAATTATTTGAAGACATTTTCTTGCACTCATATTTTTAGTTGTTAAGATCTTATGTTATATTTACTTTCTTCTATTTTCTTCCTTTTTAAATAACTCTTAAGCATTTTTATGTTACTGTATTTTTTCTTGAGAGAGAAGGGGAGATATTATTTTTTAACATTGCTAGTCCAAGTATACTTAAGTGTTTTTATGTGTATTTTGAATATTTTCTCTAAAAATTTTAGAATTAGAAGTAAGGGAAATGTTCAATATAAATTATATTTTTATAGAAGATTGGCTTATGCAATATAATTTCTCTGAGTTTAGGGAGGGAAAAGGGGTGGTAAGCAATAAAATTTTAATAGTGTTGCATTTATGTACTTTAAGGTAAATAAATTTCATTATTTTGTGCTTCTCATGTTTTAAAAATGTGAAAATGTTTTCCTGAGTAAATAGTTTTGTAAGTAGTGTCTAAATATATTTCTAAGCAGTCATATTAGCCTTTTTTTCTGAATTTTAAGGCTTCAAGGAACTTTTAATATCAGATTGTATACTTTGTAACAATTTGTGTATGCATACTTACAATTTGCATATGCAAAAAGTATATTTCCACATACAAATGTTTTGGGAGTGTATATATAAGTACATGTTTAATGCATAATTACATATGAAACTATACTCATTACATAAAAGCAAAACTGTTAATAAAATTTGCTAGAGTACTTCTGAACACTAATGGAAAAAATGTATTTTTAGGCCAGATTGCTGTCTGAAGACTTTGGTAAACATCTCATGGGTGTTGAAGATCTTCTACAGAAACATAGTTTAGTAGAAGCTGATATTAATGTACTTGGAGAACGAGTTAAAGCTGTCATTCAACATTCTCAAAAGTTTGTTGATGAACAAGAACAAGGTAATATTAACATAAACCGTGTGAGTGTTAAACAGTTAAACAAAATTTGAAAGGTTAATGTTTTTTTTACTTCATGTAAACTTCAGCTTAATTTTCATCTCTTCCCAATGAATTGGGTATTTATTTTTATTTTTTTTAATTACAAGATCAATTTGTCCCTTCATGCTACATTTTGTGAAAACAAAATAAGAAAAAGAAATCTAGTGTGGGTTGGGAATATCGATTTTCATAACTTACCCATACAAAAAATAACTCTAATTTCATTGTTCATGTAAGAAAAAATAAATTATGTATCTCCTAAATCACTCTTGGGAAATTAATTTTTAAATTTCGTTAATCTATTGCAGAATAAAAGTGAAAAATTAGTCTGTAAATTGCAAAATGAATAAAATAACAAATTTGATCAATCGTTACTTAAAGAAAAGTTGTAATTTTTATCAGCTAGTTATAAGGGAAAAAAAAAAAAAAAAAAAAAAAAAAAAAACTAGTGTTACAAAATATTAAAAACTTGGTTTTCTACACCATTTTTTATATTTTTCTTATATTTCATATGTGGAAGACTTTATAAATATAAAATTATTATAAAAATTATAAAAAATATTAAAATTAGTTTGCAAGAAACTTCTATCTTAAAAATCTTTATAATTAGAGGTTGTTGAAAATAGCTAATTTTTGCATGTCTTTATTAAATTCAAATATAAATAAATGTAAAATGTTCCATATTTTTTGAACTAATAATGATTTAAAAAAAAATTAAATCTGAATTGACATATCTAAAAGCAGATCATATAGTTGTCATGAAAATGTATTTTTAAAAAATTGAACACTTTTTTTGAAATAGTGAAAATGTCAGTTTTTGAAAATTTATAGCTCATGAAAGAAAATAGTTATGTATCTTTTATGTTTTACTGCTGCCTCAAAACATTCTCAGAGAAAAAGACAGGCTGTTATTCTCTCAACTCTCCTGAATTTAAGGCAATTTTGAAAATGGATCAGTGTTAGCTCTTTTTCAAATTGTGAAAAGTAAAAAAACATAATACCGGAGCTCCTTTGCTTGAATAAGCAAAACTTTTTTTTCGAAATCTCACTTTATCTTTAATGAACTTAAATTTTTTGTTGAATTTATAGATTTGTTATTCCAAAAATATATGCATTTTTAAATATTTAGTTTAATTATTGTTTGATTTTATTTTGAAATGTAGGTTACCGTCCTTGTGATCCCAAGATTGTTACAGAAAGAATCAATCAACTTGAAGCTGCCTATTCTGAATTGGTACATCTTGCTCTTGAACGAAGAAACAGACTTGAAGAGTCTAGGAAATTATGGCAATTCTACTGGGACATGACAGAAGAAGAAACGTGGATAAAAGAGAAAGAACAGATATTATCATCTGAAGAAATCGGTCATGATCTAACCACTGTACACCTGCTTATCAGCAAAAACAAGGTAATTTCTACATACATATATTTTAAATAAGCATGTATTTATAAGGCCAATATATTTAAAAAATACATTTTATAAAATATTCCATAGAACTTTAATTTTCCTATAAAAATTTGCTCTAAACAAATGGATAAGTGTGATAGCAGATTGCACTAAGTGTTTTGTTTTAATATTTCTTTCAAAACAACCTATCTTTTAATTAATAAATCTAAGATTGTTTTAATTAATAAATCCAAAATTTCTAATTATTAAATTCTTACATAGATGGTAGCATCACCAAATTTAATTTTAAGATAATTATAAAAGTATTATTAATATATTTATTTTTATCAATTAAAAATGTCCAAACCAAATTATTTAAATAAAATCCAAAATTCCAAATTTTTTGAAAATATGAAAATTAAAAATTTAGTTTAAATATATAAATAAAATGTTCTAAAAAAGATAAATAAATAAAACAAAATAAACAAAGTTAAAAATACTGAATCATTAATAAATCATAGTTTTTAAAACAGAAAGAAAATTTAATTCCAAAAAATATTAAAAATGTCAGATAAACAAAACCCTAATAATATAAATTCTTAAATTGGGGAGGGGGGGGGGAATTATTTTAATTAAATCCATCTTAATATGAAAATTTCAACTTCTTGTACCGGGATTCGAATTTAGAATCTTCGGTTTACCTGCGAGATCTCTAAACTATGATGTCTACACGCAAAATGTTCATATTAAAGTTCTCTTTTAAAATTTAAAGCACAAAAATGAACAGATGACATTGACAAAATTAATTTAATTAAAATACGATTTTATCAAATTTTTATGATTTACCATGTACCAAGAGGTATTAAGCATTGATTGAGAAGTCTCAGATTCATACAGGTATTTGTGTAGGGATTCTGAGATGGATAAACAGAGACAAATAGAGTTTTGTCAGATGAACAAAACTTGAAAAATATTTGTGTAGAATTTAAAAAAATGTATGGATGAAGTTAAAAAAAATTATGGTTAATCGTAACAAAATTGAATAACTGTGATCATCAATAATTAGTAAAATATTTATAAGAATAATTGCTTATTTTGATTAATACCACTACAATAAAATAATGTTGTAAAGAGAAAAGGTATCCTTTAAAAAGCTTAGATTATTTATTTATTTATTTATTTTTTAAATTATTGATACACACAAATAGAATTTAATATTTTACTGACAAATATCTACTTGGCTTACATCTAAAAATGAATTCACTTATAAGCTTTTCAATTATACATGATAGTTATTATTCACACCAGCAAATTTAGATCATGGCAATTCAATAACATTAATTATATAGTACATAATTTGCACATTTGTAAACATATACAAGAACTCTCCTAGATTTTTTACTTAAGCCTTTTATTTGGCAATGAACAGATTTTTAATCTTCATGTTGAAATAAAAACTGTGGAACATCAACCACTCCCATCTTGATATTTTTATTTAAATGTTTTCACCCAGTAAGATTGCCTCATTCTGTTCTTTCTACATGTTTCTTAAGCTGTGCTTTATACATGTAATCATACTTCCCATATAAATCATGAGAGTTACGTTTTCTTTAACTATTTTGAATCTTACTCAAAATAATACTAAAGGAATGAAACTGTGGTTTGAAATATAGAAAAATTAGGCAAATGTATTCAAATTAAAAATATGACTTGAAAAACTGTTATTAAGACTGTGTTAGAGATGAATTATCAGAATTTGAAGCCATAAAATAGTTTTTAGAACATCTCTTCTGATTTTATAAAGTTTTTATTTGAATGCATAGGATTTGAACTCCATGAACCCCTGCTTAAATACAATCAATAATATAATTTCTACTTAAAAAAAAAAAAAAAAAAAAAAAAAAAAAAAAAAAAATTACTTTTATTTAAAATGTTTGATTTAGACAATCATATTTATATATATAATAAATATTTGATAAGTCATCATTTGATTTATAAATTAATTTTGGTTTAAGCAAACAAAACAAAAGATACTCAAAATACCATGCTGTATTGATCAAGCAAGCTTTAAATTGCATTCATAAATCTAATAATCAAGTTCTAGTTAGTCAAAAAGGTTTCTTGAGGCTGTTCTCATCTGCCCTGCTAAACAAGCACAAAACATTTTGATACATTTACAAATTCATTTTTAATGGAAATATGTAAAATTGGAATGCTTGACTATAGAAACAATCTGCAATCAAATTGTATTTCCTATTTTTGGATCAATAATTTAATAAGTTATAAGCACAATTTTAATCACATGATGAATGTATGTTTTTCACCCCAATTGGAGTTGTTATTCTCAACTCGTGTGGAAATTTGGTTCAAAACCTCCAGTTTGACAGTATTTCCTAAAAAATCTGTTTGGCAAAAAAAAAAAGGAAAATGAGTGTGATTAAATAGTTTATGAATAACACCTGCTAGTTTCATGCATTTCTAAATAAAAATAAATTAAAATCCCTTCCCTCCCATTTTCTTAATTCAGATGAATTTAAATATGTTGCACTGCTGTCAAAAGTAGAACTAACAATACCAACTATAGTCATTTTAAGTTTATTGACAAAATTTTCAAAAGCAATATAAAGGCATACTTAAATTTATTTGCATCCTTAAGCCAAAATTAATTTGTACGTTAGCTTTCTAAAGTTTCTTTCTGTCATTATACGAAGATATTTTTTTAAAGTTGTCTCTTCAATATTTTTACATCTGAAACTTGAATTTTAAATTTCAAACTGCTTTATAAAATTCGAGCAATTTTTGTTGGTGATTTTTTCCTATGTATTAAAAATATTTACTTTTTCTAGGCTATGGAAGATGAAATTGTTTCCCATGAGCAGCAGCTCCAAGATGTAATGCAAATTGGTGAAGATCTAATAGCCGCTAATCATTTTGGCTCTGATAGAATTAGAGACCGAATCACTGAAGTAAACAACATGTGGGAACACCTGAAAGAGTTGCAGTCCATGCGTAAACAAAGACTGTATGATGCTGTCGATTATCACCAGGTAAAAAATTTTCATGTGTATACAGTGATAAGCAAATGCTTTCATTTTTGTAATAGATCTAAAATCTTAGTTCCTTTTCAACTAAGGGTAAATGCTTTTAACTTATACACAGAAAGCTCGGACATTACCTGTCCGAGAATATACGCTAAGATGAGTAAATGCTGTCCGAGCCCCCATGTAAAGGTTAATTTGTATATCTTCTAGATGTGTTTTATATATATTTCTATAAAGCTATATTTTCATGCAATTTCAATTAGATATTCTAACTATATTTATAATTTAAAATAATTTATAATTTTAAATATTTTAACTAGCTCAATATTTATAATTTTTTATTTGTTTTCTGTATGCATAAATAGAAATCTTAACAGCAGGTAAATAATAAAAGAAATTAAAAGAATACCCTGTTTATTCATATATTATAGGAATTATTAGTTATTATAGGATTAGTTATTCTATATCTTATTTGTTAGGAATATGCACTCCTATATACTTGCCACTGTACACATATTTATCTTACCTACCTTATAGATTAATCTTTAAACTCACTTACCTTTATTGCAGATATTTATTCTTTTTTTATTCTATAATAGTAGATATTAATTTCTTTAATTATCCCTAAAAAATATATTTTTCCAACCGGCTATACTTTTTTTCATTTCACGTTAAACATCATCCTTGTTTATATCTTTCACGATCTTTCCGGTTCAGTTTCTGCGTAGTTTCTTTTTTACGCTATGAGATGGCGGTAGCTGTGCGTAGGTAACATGTGCATATGCAACTCAGCTCTACCGTTTTTGATACTTTTTAGAAAAAAACTGAAGTGACCAGTAGAGGGCATATTGTTCTGATGCATAGAGGACCGTTTTTAGTCTTGCCGAGACCATATAATATGAATGAAAATAATCTGGGATTAATTTATTTGTTTCTAATGTTTAAAAAAAATGTGTTTTAAATAGTTATTATTTAATTTGACTCAGTTATTTCAGATTTATTTTAAGTGGGGTTTAAACCAGTTAACACTTCGTTACTGCTTTGAACAACTCTGCTATTTTTACTTAACCCCTGGGAGATACATTTGTATCTCCCAACATTATTTACTCATATAATTTGCATCCCATACATTTGAAAGGAAATTTCAGTAAAATACAAAAATTCACTTTTGCAGGCAGCAACTTGAATTGCTGTCATGAGATTCTTATCGATTACAGTTTGATATCAAGATTCATATGGTCCTTGAAAGGCCTTAATTTTTTCAAAAGTGATTTTTTGTTCTTAAAAGGCCTTGGTTTTATACAAAATCTACAAAAGTCCTTAATTTTACTTGCCTATTGCACACACTGTATTTTGGTCTATTTCCAACAATAGCTGTATTGTTACAAAGCTTTGTGGATGGTGATACAATCTCCTAACAGCGCTAGATTGCAAGAGAGTAATTAGTGTTGAAAATCTTCGGTATTTTGGAGGTTTCTGCTTTTTTTCATAACTTCTCTTGTAGAAATTTTACCTTTACCCTTATCTCCTCTCCCTTTGCAAAATACTTAGTTTTAAATTATCAAAATTCTATTTTCTAAAACCCTCCTGTTCTATTTGATACTTTATTGTAACAGTAAATAATCATATAAATTCTTCCCCCTTATCCAAATTTTCCGTCTCTACCTTTTTTTCATCCTTCTTGCAAAGTGCACAAAAGCATCTTTCATTTTTAATTTTTTCTGTTCTTTTGTTAAATAATCATCTAATCAACCTTTCACAAAAATGCTCATAAAAAATAATAGCTTTACTGCAGATTTTAAATTTACAGCAGTTAATGTTGCTGGAAAATATATAAAACTGCTAATTATAAATTTAGTACAAATAAAGCATTTTTGGATTACTGTGCAGGAACTAAGCAAAGAAATAAGTATGAAATGATTTTGTGTTTCTAAATATAGGAAATACTCTTAAGTAGAAGTAAACTAATGCGTGACAGAATCTTTTTAGAAAATTCAAAATGATTTCATTATATCATCTGAAATGTTGCAATTACAAGTATTTTACTCTTATTTGAACATTCCTTGGTTAATATTCACTAAACATTATTTTAAAAACAATTTCATTAAGTTCCCTATTTTTATAATCCTAAATTCATAGATTTGTTAGGTGTAAATACAGTTTTGATTGGTAAGTTTGTACTGTTTAAAATAAGATTGTATATATAATTTTTTTTATAGTTCTTCGCTGATGCTGATGATGTCGATACCTGGATGTTGGATGCTCTCAGGCTTGTTTCAAGTGAAGATGTTGGTAGAGATGAAGCTAATGTACAATCTCTTTTGAAGAAACACAAAGTAAGCTTCCATAATATGAATAATATCAAATAAAAAAATATATATATTTATATATTCATATGTATGGCTAATTTGTGATTGTTGATCTAAGTAAAATTTGGGTTCATTTTACATAATTCCATTTTTTACAAGGAAAGACTTCACTAATTTCCATTCTATAAACACAAGAACTTTGTAAAGTTTTAGAGATAGAATTTAAAAATGTTAAAATGATTAACAGTGTTTGTTATTATAAGGAAAATGTTACAAGATTTTCCATTTTTTGACAGTTAGCTGAAATATTAATTAAAAATTATAATAAATATTGCATAATTAAAAAAAAGCATAATAAATATTGTAAAATGAAATGATAATATGAGCCTTTTTGGATTACTGTGCAGGAACTAAGCAAAGTAACAGTGTGAAATCATTTTATGTTTGTAAATATAGAAAATAATCTTAAATAGAAGTAAACTAATGAGTAACATAATGAATATTCCATTGCAGTTGTCTATGCTGCAATGGAATATTCATTATGTTACTCATTAGTTTACTTCTATTTAAGATTATTTTCTATATTTACAAACATAAAATGATTTCACACTGTTACTTTGCTTAGTTCCTGCACAGTAATCCAAAAAGGCTCATATTATCATTTCATTTTACAATATTTATTATGCTTTTTTTTTAATTATGCAATATTTATTATAATTTTTAATTATAATAAATATTATTTATAATAAATAATTATTTTAATTTTAACTTCAAGGGAATTAAAAAAAAAAAAAAAAAAAAAAAATCTAAGTATAGGAAATTGTTAAATTTTTTGCATCTTGAAGCTATCTCTGCTTAAATATATGTATATATATTGGCTATTTTTTTTAGTTTTAATAATATTGTGTAACATATATATATGCTGTATATGTATATATATATATCTTTATATATAAAAATCTTCTGTGCGTGTGTATCTAATTGAACTCCTCCTAAACGACTGGACCGATTTTGATGAAATTTTATGTGTGCGTTCCAGTAGATTCGAGAATGGTTTAGATTCACATTTCATCGAAAGTGGTTGTTTTTTTTAGTAATTAGACAAAAACTAATAAGTGATTTTTCGCTAATTAAAAGTGCTATATATATAAAAGAAAGTCATGATTTCGTATTAATCACAGCACAAAAAAATCTACCGAACCAAAAATCTTGAAAATTTAGGTAAAAATACTTCTTATAACATCGAGTGCCGCTAAGAAATGATTTTCGAAAATTCCAGCCCTAAGATGAGTAGAAAAAAGAACGAACTTTAAAAAATTTCCTTAAAAATCGCTTTTCTATTTTTTTTTTCATCTGATAACATATTTTAGTGCATTCTCTCATTCTGAATCGAATGGTACTAAGCAAATTCGTTTAAATCCAGTAGTTCCTGAGATAATTCACATTTTCCTAATTTGGCGCAAAAATTTGAAATTTTCAATGCCCATCTTTATATATAAAAATCTTCTGTGCGTGTGTATGTAATTGAACTCCTCCTAAACGACTGGACCGATTTTGATGAAATTTTGTGTGTGCGTTCCAGTAGATTCGAGAATGGTTTAGATTCACATTTTGTCGAAATTGATTCAGTACTTTTTTAGTAATTAGGCAATAACTAATTGTTAGTGATTTTTTGCTAATTAAAAGTGCTATATATATTAAAGAAAGTCAGGATTTCGTATTAATCATAGAACAAAAAAATCTACCGAACCAAAAATCTTGAAAATTGAACATAGAGTGCCGCTAAGAAGGGATTTTCCAAAATTCCCCCCCCTAAGGAGGGTAAAAAAAAGAATGAACTTTAAAAAAATTCCTTTAAAATCGGCTTTTGTATTTATTTTTCAAATGATAACATATTTTAAAGCCTTTTTTCATTCTGAATCGAATGGTACTAAGCAAATTCGTTTAAATCCAGTAGTTCGTGAGATAATTCCCATTTTCCTAATTTGGCGATGTCTTCGGCGCAAAAATTTTAAATTTTCAATCCTTATCTATATATATAAAAGAAAGTCAGGATTTCGTATTAATCACAGCACAAAAAAATCTACCGAACCAAAAATCTTGAAAATTGGGGTAAAAATACTTCTTATAACATCGAGTGCCGCTAAAAAAGGATTTTCGAAAATTCCACCCCTAAGATGAGTAGAGAAAAGAACGAACTTTTAAAAAATTCCTTAAAAATCGGCTTTTGTAGTTATTTTTCAACTGATAACATATTTTAGTGCATTTTTTCATTCTAAATCGAATGGTACTAAACAAATTCGTTTAAATCCAGTAGTTCGTGAGATAATTTACATTTTCCTAATTTGGCAATGTCTTCGGTGCAAAAACCTGAAATTTTGAATCCTTATCTTTATATATATAAATCTTCTGTGTGTGTGTATGTCACTAAATTCCTCCTAAACGACTGCACCAATTTTAATGGAATTTTGTGTGTGTGTTCCAGTGGAGTGGAGAATGGTTTAGATTCACATTTCATCGAAATTAATTCAGTATTTTTTTAGTAACTAGGCAAAAACTAATAGTTAGTGATTTTTCGCTAATTAAAAGTGTTGAATAAGTTCGATGAATAGAGTGCGGCGGAATGCCCGAGCGGTCTAAGGCGTCAGATGTAAGCTCTGCTTCTCGAAGAAAGAGATTGCGTGTTCGAACCCCGCTTCTGTCAAACGTGTATGCTTTACAGTAATAAGCCTGTATCATAATTTTGATTAACTGACTTCAGAAAATCGTTAACTTTTAACAAAAAAGAGAAAAATAAACTTTTCTGTCAAAAATTGAACCGACTTCAAAAAATACGGAAGAGTGAAAAATAATTTCCTTACATAATTGTAATAAGAAATTAAATTAAGAGCGTAGTACTTATTGTGCGTTTTACTATATTTAAGTACATTTATTTGATTTTCTGGTGTCGGTGCCAGGAAGGGCAACGTCTGTCGGTGACAGGACAAGGTCTATCGGGTCCGCTAGTATATATATAAAATTTAATCTTTTTTTTTTTTTTAATGTTTTTTTCTTTTTGCGTATTTGTAACTTTGTATTATTTTTCCTGATCAAAATACAAATACCCACTGCTTATGGTACTGTTGCCTTCCTAACATTGTATTTTGTTTTAAAAAAATACTAATTTTTATTCTCTACGAAAATATTTTTTTTAATCTGAATATTGGTTTCTTTTTTTTAGGTTTTATACAAAAAAAAAAAAAAAAAAAAAATCTTTTTTATAGACTTAAAAAAGAAACTATTTATTTATTGTAATTTTGCCTTTCTAATAACATCTTTTTTTTTTTTTTTTTTAAATCTTAATATTTACCTTTTCAAAAAATATTTTTTTCTGAATGCAGATTTTTAGCTGATTTAAAATTCTGCATCCGTTTTCCAAATTGATATACAAAAAAAGAAACAAAATATACAGACTTATATCATCTCCTTTTCAGTTCCAACATGTCTTGTGTTTTAAAAATATTGATATTTAATATTTCAATATATTTTTTAAGTTTTTTCAAAAATCTGCATATTTTTTTTCCTTCTTTTTTCTTAGTACTTTTCCAGATATCATTTTGTGTTGTTTGGGCCACTCATCTTGCAACTTTATTGTATTCAAATTTTAGAGGAAGAAATGGATTTTATATTATTTAGGCTATCTCTGGATATTTTGGTCAGAACTGAAAGCTTAATAGATCTAAATATTAAATTAGTCTACACTATAGTGATGTCAAAGTTTTCTTAAGAAATTTTTATTAAAATTGAAAGTTAACTGTATTTAAATGTTAGAAATCAACAATCACTATAATAAGGGCCCTTCTTAGTTCATTTGAAAATATAAAATTTTATAAATTTGAGTATATGTACCTAAAGGAACTGGGACTCCCAACAAATCCCCATTGACCAGACTATTCAAAGTATGGAAAATTAAAAATATATTCTTAAATATCATAATTTTAGTTTATAAAAGCCAAAAAATGATTTTAAAAATACAAATTTTATCTATTTTAAGTAACAAATGTTTGTAGTTTAACAGTCTTTTTGCATGTGCTTTGAACACATAATTTACAGCATGTGTAAAAATTTTGAAGCATTCAAGCAGTTAAAAATATTAAGAAAGACCCTGTGAAATTTTTGTTCAAACATGAACAAGAAGCCAGGTTTTGCATATGTTCTTACAAATAAATATCCATACCTTTGTATGAAAACTATGTGCAGGCTTTTCATACACAAAATACTGAGCTCCTAAAAATTTCAAGGAGTTTGGATTATAAAAACTATTCTGTTTCTAATATAAATGACCCAACATGAAAACTGATATATTTCAGAGTTTGAATAGTAAAAATTAACTTCTTAATAGTCAAGGTTTTATTGCATGTGCAATTTGCCTGTGAATGTATCGGGCATGATTAAGGGTTAAATTACCTGAGGTTGAGGGAAAAAGGGGATCTTGTCAAAACTTTTATGGTATTGATGGTATCTTTTATTTTGAAAATTATAAATATTTACTCTATACATATTACGGCAGCTGTTTTTTTTCTCTTATATATTAAAAAAAAAAAGTAGTTTTAAATTACATTTTATACCCCATATAAAATTACTGAAAACAAAATAACCAATGGATCAAAGGTATTTTTCTATTCTCCATGGTATTTTTTCATAAAAGAAAAAAAATTCTTTCTGGGGTATGGGGGGGGGGGGGGGGGGGGGAGATAGAAGAGAAGTCTGAAGATAATTTTTACATTCTTTCTGCAGTTTATAATTGCCAATCCCATGATCAGTATTGTAATCATTAAAAAAACAATGAGAAGAGGAAAAAAAAGGATATATACTAGAGTTTTTGTTTTAATTTTATTTAAGAAACAGCGGATATACACAGCTTTCTAAAAATATCCAGAGGGTACATGGCGTATACCTCTGTATACCCTCCACTGCATCCTTACCTAATTGTCTGACTGTTAAGTAAGAAATAAATCTTCCTACATAAGTCCATCAACAATAAACTTCAGAAATTCATAAGCTCATTTAAATTGACCTACAAAAAGAAGAAAGTGTTTTTAAACGTGATGTCAAAAGCTCATTGTGAAATACTAGATTAATTCGAAACTATGATATCAGTTTTCTGATATTCACTCATGTGATGTTCAAATTGAAATATTTTTGTTAAATACGTTTTTGTGAAATATTTTTGTTAGATCTACAGATCTAAATTTCAATTCAGAAGCAAGAAGAGAACATTATACTTTGATTTCATTATTTGATTTGTTATAACATGTAAAATTAAAAGTTTCTTGGTGATCCTCATGGTTTCTTTGTTCTCAATATGGGAAATCCAAGAAATTGCCTTTGATTCCTGTATCAGAATATGCAAATTCTTTTTTGTTACATATGTTATTTTTGCAGTTATTACTGCCGTAATTAAATATTTTTTTTTTTTTTTTTTTTTTTACTTACAATAATTTTTTTAAGTGTTTATTTAAATATTTATAGGATGTCACAGATGAATTAAAGAACTATGCCAATACGATTGATGCTTTGCATTCTCAAGCTGCTGGTCTAGGAGAAAAGGTTAGTACTGAATTATTCAAATATTTAATGTTCATTATTTTAATTTAAATCCTATTGAATATTTTTTTCTGTATTTCAAATATTCATCTGTTTTATTGGTGAAACTATTTGAAGAGTTTAGTAAAAGTATGTGTTAAGTTTTCCTAAAAATTGCTTTAACTCATGAATGAAGGTGCTATAGGGTATTCTGTCATATTGTAAAGTTAAAATTCCCAAGATTCTAATTAATCTTGAATAGATGATATTTTTTAATATTTAAAATTTAAATATTTGTATTTTTTTTTTCTGAGAAATTAGTACCACCAGTTAGTACATTAAGCATACACCACAAAAAATAAAATTAATATAATTTACAACAAAACTTCTTAATTTTTCTTGAAATTAATTTTTTGGTACATAACATCTTATTTTTCATTTATTGGTATAACTGTGAAGCAGCTAGGCAATTTGAAATTTCTACATCATTTTTAAATATACCAATAATTTGCGATTTACAGCAGCTTAACAATTATTCATAAGTTTGTAAAAGTAAAAAAAAAAAAAAAAAAAAAAAAAATCTATCTGCTTGCTCATAAAGAATTTATAATCTATTGTTTTATATAAGGATTATTTAATTTATTGATATATATTTAATTTAATCTTTTCAAGTTAATATATTGTTTCAAATTATACACTTTATGTATAAAAAAAAAAAAAAAATGAATTTTTATTTATACACAAACATATTTGCTTCTAGGTTAAAGTAATGATACTTATATACACAACAAGTTGTTGAAATAAAGAATTTTATGCAAACAATGTCAATGAGAAGGTGACAGCTAAATTGTAGAGTTTTCATAAATATAGGTTGAGTGTTTGTAGAGGTAAAGTCACTTACGATTTAGAAAATAGGTATTTTCCTAAACTTCCATATAATGGGAACAGTTTATTATCACTGCTATGGAAGACTTGTCGCTGCTCCCAACACTACAGGCCATTTCTGTATATTCCGGCTTTGTTTGCTGCAAGAGTATCCTCAAGGTGTTTCTCTTCGGGTAGTCTGCTCGCAATCTTTTTCATCCCTGGAGAAAATCTCACCTACAGGTCTCATCTGTTGTTCTTTTCTTTGAGTCTCTGCAATTAACTCCTTTAAATTATATCATCTCTTATATATGAAAGGATAAAAACTAAACATTTTTTTAAAACTTTAATTCAAAATAAAATTCAAAAGCTTTAAGTCTCAATTAATATTTTTAACTTTAATTCTAATGCTTAAAAGCTATTTTGCCCCCGATAACTTTTTTACCCAGCCTAGCATTTATTACTTTCATATATCATTTTTGGATGCTCTTTAATATTAAAATTGTTTATCTATGAGCTTTTTGCAGCCATTTATGGTTAGGGCCTCATACATGTCCGAACCGGGAATTTTATGGGCTTTGACTACATATCAATCAAAAGCTAATGAGCCAATTAAATTAAATGTTCCTCCCAAATTCACAATTGTGTCCTCTGTTAGAAAATATCACAATCCCCAACATATTACCCAGAATACACACAAAAAACAGAAGATTTTGCAGTTTTGAGATGCTTGCTGAAACTACGGCCATTAACTCCCCATAATGACGCATCTGGCTCCGGGACTTCCGATCGGACTTTGCGAATCCATCTGTATGATGGGCAGCCAAATAAAAAGTTCGATCTGCCAAGTGGTTTCAGAGTTCAGTTCTTACGCCATGATTTATGACCCCACAAGACGTTGCATATATACCTAATTGTTTTATTGGAAACAATTTACAGTTTTTTGGCCACTCTCAACGCTCTCCTGTCAATATCCTTTTGGCAGCTGTCTTATTGGCTGGTGCATATTCCACCTCTATCTTTGCACCTGACACTCTATGCTCTGGAGTGCCTGTAGGAATGCATCTCAGATACTTTCGTTTTCGGTGCATCTAAGCACATCCCTGGTGGTCTCGTATATTAGCTGTCCGCCTTCATGATCAATTGTGATTGACTTCGATGCATTTTTCATTGCCTTCAAAACATATTATTTTTTCTTATCTTAGTGAATCTGCATCATAACGGGTTTTCTGTGAAGAATATTGTAAAACAGTCTTAATTCCTTATAATATTTTTTGTGCTCAAATTTTGTCAAATTTTTAATTGTGGCACAGACATAAGTCCAAAAGATTTTTAAAATTTAGTTTTCTGTATTCTACCTCTATGGGATCCTTACCACAGTATGGCAGAACAGTATACTATTTCTGAAAAATGTCATCACCATATTTAAATGAACACATTTTCATTCATTAAACATTCACAATAGCTGAATTTATTGTCTTTCATGAATTGGTAAAATATGAAATAACTGAATATTGAGCCAAACAGAAGTCAGCTATATATAAAGTGGCTGTTTGATATAAATGTGCCCTTCCCCCCCCCCCCCCCCAAAAAAAAAAAAAAAATACTAGCCTATATTAATTACTGACAGATTCATCTGTGAATAAAATTTTGGAACAATAAAATTCCTGTAAATATGATTATGGAGCTTTTTTTCTGTATTTATCCTCAAGTAATAAAATTGTAAAAAACAAGTAAAAAAAATTCTAAAATTAAAATATTAAATTTTTGTGGATTAATTTTGTTTAATCATTTCATTGCTTGATAAATCTGTGAATTATGTATGAATTTTTTAATTATTTGTAATATCTTAAAATAAGTGATTCGTAACCTCAATGTTTTATGCTTTTAGGACCGTGAAGCTCCTGAAGTTCTAGAACGACTTGCTAGTATTGACCGTCGTTACAAAGACCTGGTAGAACTTGCTAAATTAAGAAAACAGAGATTGATAGATGCTCTTTCATTGTATAAATTATTTAATGAAGCCGATGGTGTGGAACAATGGATTGAAGAAAAGGTAAATTTTCTCTTGAAATGCATAGATCAAACTCTTTTTGATTGAGTCCATATATATTTATATGTATTTCAAAAGATATTTGTTAATTTAAAAAAGTATATAAGTTTCATATTTAGTTATTTCAAACTGCTTGTAAAATTATTATAAACATTTTAATTTAAAAGTTAATTGAAATTTTACCTATGCTAAATATAAATACTATTTTAATTTTTAGACATTCTATAGTGTAGCAAATCAAATACTTAAATCTAATAAAACAAAGGATTAAAATTGTTTAAAATTTACAGGAATTATATAAAAAAATTCAGTAATTTATTAAATTTTAATTTTCATAATTAGTTGTTCTAAATTTTAATTTCTTTCCTTTTGCCATATTTTACCTGTATATATTTTTTCTTATTAAAATCATATAATATTTCAGAACAAGATGATTGAGAGCATGGTAATGAGTCGAGACATGGAAGAAATTGAAATCATGAAACATCGATTTGAAGGTTTTGAACAAGAAATGAATGCCAATGCCAGCCGCTTAGCAGTTGTGAATCAGCTAGCTCGCCAACTGCTCCATGTTGAACATCCTAACTCTGAAGAAATCTTGGCTCGTCAAAATCAACTTAACCAAAGGTAAACATATAACATTAAATTTTACATGACTGGCAGTAAGATAGTGTTTTAGTGTTTAGAATATTTCATCCCAAATTCTCTGGAGTTAAGTCAATTTTGTCATGAGATATGCAATTCCTTCTGGGCCGGTAATGATATGAATAATTCTAAAAACAAAAATTTCAAATTTTGCTGAAATGGGCTATAAGTAAAGTTTTAAGATTATAGAATATATAATTTATATACCTTTAGGAGAAAAGAAAAATTAGATTCTTTAGAAAATTCTTTCACAATTATATTTTCCCTGCAATTTGTAGAAGCGCATATTAACGATAAAGGATTCATTATCAGCTTCTCTTTTAGTTCAGTGAAATATAAATTATTTGGAAATATGTTTAATAATTTAGGCTTAATTCAGATGTTCATCAAGCATTTTAATACTGCATACCTGTAGAAATTCATAAAACTTATTTTAGCAATGCTTTAATGCATTTAGCAAACTCCGACGCTGTTTGCTTTATCTCTAGTTACCATAAAATAATAGAAGCAAAATTTCAGACTCTTGTCTCTACTTAATCTAGGAAAGGATGTATCTTCCATTTGAAATAGGAAAAAAAAGTTCATATTCTATTGATTTTTCAGGATTAAAATCCACAGATGATCCATTTAAATTTATAAATAGCAAACTGTTTGGTAAAAAAGTTAGTCATCTAAAGGAATTTTTTAGTGTCCCAGGATTTGTCTGACGCTGGTCATTATGTTTTTTATTTTTTAAGTGAATCATGTTATATAAGTACTACAATTTTATTCTATAAAGTATTCTTCCCTATAAATTTATGATTTTTCTTAATCTCTTATTTAGATGGTCTGCTTTGCGTGAAGTTGCAGATCATAAAAAAGAAGAAATTAATTCTGCTCATGGTGTCCAGACATTCCACATTGAGTGCAAAGAAACTATTGTAAGTGTCATCTCCCAAAAAACTACCTATTTAAACAATATTTTACTTATTAGATTAAAGTTTTATGGTTGAAAGAGGAATTTGCTTTGTTTAATCAAGTTAGTTATTGATTATATATATATATATATATATATATATATATATATATATATATATATATATATATTAACTTAATCTGTTAAAATATGTAGAAAAATTGATTTCTAAATATAAAGTGTGCTATTAATTTGGCAATAGATTGTAATTAATATAAGCAATATTATATAAGGATTGTTTTTAGGGGGGGGGGGGAATCTGATTTGTTTAAATAATCAAAATAATTTTGTCAAATTATAATCAAACTAGTTTTAATTTAAAATTAAACCTTTTTTTATTAAATTATTAAAAAGTTTATAAACTTTTTAAGTGTTACCAAGCAAATCAGGCCTTTATGACTATTTAAAAAATATAATGAAGACAATATGTCTAAAAATAAAATATATACATTATTGAAAACATGATGATAGATTAAGTTTGACATCAACATTATGCTATGAAAGCTTATGTTACATAGCTCTACACTTACTAAACATTTCGAAAATTATATCTAATTAAATAGTAACAAACCATACTTTAAAAGTGAAAGAGAAAAAAACTGGTTTTTACTTTTTATATTGATTAAAGCAGAAAAAATTGTTTATTTAAATGGAGTTAATTGAAAATATTTGATTTGATGTATATTTAGCAAATAGTAGGTTTTGATGACTTACAATATACTTATACAAACATTTATTTTGGCACCTAAGTGGTTTTAGCATATTCTAGATAAATTCATATGAAGAGAAAATCCTTTTTATATTTTGAGAATGTTCACTGTTGAATAAAGATATTTGAAAAGCTTTTGGTACATCTAAGTTTAGAACAACATTAAAAAAAATTATTTGTTCTCGAAATAAAATTTTGAAAAACTTGTTGGCATTAGTTATTCATGCTTATTCTTAATATTTTTTTAATAGTGAGAAACAGCTTATAAAATCTTTTTATGCATGTTTTTAAATATTTAAGAAAAAAAAGCTACTTATTAGTAAGGTCCTTTTTAAAAGAAATAAGCATAAAATATTTCACTAGGAAATTACTGGCATAAAATAAAATATTTAATTAACATTTAAAAAGAGTGTTAAAAAGACCAGTGTAAACAAAGTAAAGCAATTGATATACTATTTTTAAATTTCGTTTTTGCATCTTTGGCAACAAATCATTATCAGGTATGTGCTATTGCAATATTAATTTTTAGCTAAAGGAGGAATAATGGTATTAACTTCCAACTCGATAAAATATCTTTAAAACTAGTTAAACATTTAAAAATTAGTAGTTTAATAAAATATTTCACTGTATAAAAGTCAATTTTAGCCTAAAAGGCCGTTTTAGCCAATATAAGTTACTGGCAACCCTAATTATATGAAATGCGACTATTGTTGGGGGGGGGGGGGCACATTGTACACTGATAGCTTTTTATTTGTGCTGTGTATCCCCAGTAAGGATGCACATATATTGCTAAATATTTATCACAATATGCATTGATAGAAGAAAGGTTTTATTTCGATGACAAAACCTATTTCAATAGGAATTCAACAACATTTGGATTCCAAATGTAATTTTTAGGTTTTTATTAAGTACAACTTGATCTGTACAGATCCTTAGCTTACAGATTTATACTAAAGATACTATGTGGAACTAAATGACAAAAATTTTATAGGGCAGTAAAATATTGAAAAATAACTGGAAAGGTACCTACCTGTGCTGGTGTTGGCAAACTACTATTTGTGGCAAATTTAATTTAAAAAAAATTTAACTTTTGTTTGATTATTATTTTAAGTTTAAAGGGCATAGAATTTGAAATTTAAATATTTTATTTATAAATGAAGTTATAATTAATTTAGATTATTTATAAAATGAAGTTAATATTAATTTTGCTTTTAGACATGGATTGAAGAAAAATCTAAACTACTTCATGCTACTGAAGAACTTGGTAATGATTTGACAGGAATAATGACTCTGCAGAGAAGGCTTAGTGGCATGGAAAGAGATCTGGCTGCTATTCAAGCTAAGGTAATTTACTAGTATTGATTCCCTTTTTTCTGAAAGTTTCTTTCCATCTAATGTTAGAATTAGGATTGATTTTTACATTCTTTTTTACAGTTGGATTCATTAAAACAAGAAGCTGAAAAGATTGAAGGAGACCACCCAGAGGTATGTCTTTTTAATTCAAAGCAGAAAGGTGTGTGTGTGTGATTATGTTATTAGATAGAGAATCTTTAATTAAGATTGTAATGAAATGCAGTAGATTCCTTCTGATTCTAACTTTTGGTTATTAAATTGCTAATAACTTAAATCAGGTAGGAAAATCTTTTTCATTTTGTCGGATTTCAACTTTTATTTTTTTTTATTAATTGAAATTTTTCTGCTCCTCCTCCTCGTAAAATTTCTGCTCTTCCCTTTGCCTCTCATGAGGAAAGAACTTGTTTAAATGTTACTTAAACGTACTTGTACTAATGTTACTTAACTTTAAAAAAAAGAAAAAAAAATCTGGCATTGATTTCCCTAAGGCAATAAATAGATAATGAAGCTTCTTAATTACCCCTTTTTTCCCCACATGCTAAAATTTCTATTCCTTTTCCCTCTGTGCTGCCCCTTAGCACATTTTAAAATATTTTAAACTATTATTTGTTGTTTTCTAGTAATGATAAATATCAAACATTTAAATTCCTGCCACCCTTAAAATGTTGTATTACTCATCTTGGAAATGAAAAGAATAGGGTGGGTAGAAAAAGAAGGGGAAAAAAATTCCGTCTTTTCAGCAATTCAATTAGTCTCACTCCCTGTTAAAAACTTTTTTATAGTAAAATGGTTTTAATATTTGGAATCTTATTCTGTTTGAATAAAAACTTTGTAAAAATTGTATTAGTGTTTTTTAATGAATTCATTTATCACTTTTAGGAGGCTGAAACAATTAGAGAAAGGATCACCCAGATTAAGACTGTATGGGAGGAATTGACACAATTGGTAAGTATTTTTTATCATTAATGTAAGAAATATTTTTCCTTGTTAAATACCTTGTATGCTTTATATATTTTTAAGATACTTATTTTATAAAGCATAACAATATTTTTTTAGTGGAAAAGGTTAGAATTCAATCTACTTATAATAAAATGCGTTCTGGAGAGGTGTGTGGAACGGTTCCAGGATTCGCCACTCCTATCTGTGAATGGACCCTAGCAATACGCCACGTTAGGCTTAATGTAAAACAAATGCAGACATATGACAGCTAAAAGATAATTTCTTTTACTTAAAATAACATTTAAACAGCATATTTTTCTATAAAACATGTATATCATATCCAATTATAATGTATTAGGCTCCAAATTAAAAATAAGTAATTGTAAACATCAGATTACAATATAAACGAACAAACTCTGTTGCCATTCAGATTTTCCAAATCTTGAAACAAATGAATGACTCTTTGACCGCATTATTAAAAAAAAAAAAAGAATACATGTCAATTATCTAATTCTGTTCTTAAAATATTTATAAAATCATATTAAACTCTTTAAATAATTTGATTTTGTTTAAAACTGTCAAAAACTCTTTTTGCAATCATCTATTGGCTAATAATATAAAGAATCGAACTTTGTAATAAACACGAGTGAATGTTCGGCATATCAAAAAGTTAATGTGATATTTTTGGAAATTACATTTCACTTTGCTAATAATTAATAGAGATCTAAATCAGAAGCATGCATTTTTAAGAACTTTTCACTGTTTCTTAAAATGCAGAATTCTGATTGGTTAGTCACGTTTCACTATCAGCGAAAAATACCCTGTTCGCTCTGAGAAACTTAAGTCATTTACCTTGAAGTTTTTTGAAGCGGTCGTACCCGGAATCAAGATTCTTGCTTAAGCAAGTTTCTGCAACTCACTTAAGTGAGCACTACTCGCTTAACCATGAGTTGAGTGGAAATGTGCCTTCTGAATATTTAATTATTATTTCTGAATTTTAGAATATTTAATTCTGATTATTAAATTACTGGAGTTGAGTCCTAAAAACAATTATAAATTATTTCAAACTGTTATTTGTTTACCCCAATTGCTTAACACGTGCGTTTGTGGGTTTTCGTAATCAAAGGTCAAAAATGGAAAATATTGAACCTGTTATTTCCTCCAGCAAAATAAATTGGGAGGATGACAAAATTAATTTTTAATTGAAATATGGCAGGGTAATTGCTATGTAAACAAAAAAGCAGTTAAGAGTTGCAGTTACAAATTTCAGAACTTATGCGCATGTACAGATGCCATTTTGGCCAAGTTAAGTCACTTTAGGTTCACCAAGTTAAGTCACTGTTAAGTCACTCAATATTTAGCAAGTGCGAACAGGTGAAGCCTAATTCCAGGTATCCCGCTTCAAAAAATTTAAGTAACTTAAAGTTAAGTGACTCAACTATCCCAGTGCGAACAGGGTAAAAGTAGCCTGGATCGTGGTATTCTTCTCGCAAAAAATGTAGTGAATCAATCACGTTTGAGAATCGTTCAATCAAAATTATTTGTACTTGAGAACGCACGTGTGTTTGTTGATCTTTTTGAACACGCGGTAGGTTTATATCAATGACCTATAATACCTACGTATATGAGAAAGTCAATGGTTTATATATATTTTCAAGTAAATCGTTGTTTCTGTAATTTAACGATAATTTTAGCAATGCCTGATGAAAATAACGAAATGCCGATTGAACGTAGACGGCGATTAGCTCGCGAAAGAAAATCGAGATGGCAATACTCGAAAAATACTAGAATTTTATCGAAAAATCGTGTAATATACTCAAATTTTGCAGAAAAATTGTCCGAAAATACGCGAATTTTGAAGAAAGATCCGGGAAAATATCAAAATTTTGTAGAAAAATCGGGGAAAATACTCACATTTTGTCAAAAAATAGCGGAAAATAGGCGAATCTTAACGAAAGATCGTGAGAAATACGAGAATTTTGACGAAAGATCAAGGAAAATACGCGAATTCTGTCAAAAAATCGCGGAAAATACGAGAATTTTGTCGAAAAATCGGGGAAAATACGCAAAATTTGTCGAAAAATCGCGGAAAATACGCAAATTTTGTTGAAAAATCAAGGGAAATAAACAAATTTTCTCGAAAAATCAAGGGAAATAAATGAATTTTCTTGAAAGATAGTCGAAAATATGCGAATTTTCTTGAAAAACTTGCTATTTTCAAAATAAAACTGCTATTTTTTTAAAAAAGTTGTTTTGTTTATATTAACTGCGTATAGATAGTGCCAAATCCAAATTTAAAAAACAAAACACAAAGCTTCTTAATTCATGCCTAAAAGCATCGAACTAAAAGTATCATATGCCCATGATTAAAGCCACTGTCGAATCATACTTTTAATAAAAATAATGTATTTTAAAATTTAAAATACTTTAATATTTAATTTTAATGCTTTGTGAAATCTTCAGAAATTGAGTTTCATTTTGCTAATTATTATTATCGTTATTGTAATAAATACTGCTCTTTGTTTTGAAATTAAAATTTGTTCAAAAACTAAATATCAAGTTAAAAAAAAACTTTATCATTTGTATTTGTAGAAATCTATTGTTATTTTTAAAATGTGCTATTCTACAATACAAACTCTTCAATACTAAAATCTTCATTCTGTTTGTATTATTATGAAAATAAAATGCAAATGAAAATTCCGTCATTTTTGACGGAATTGTTATACTAGTCTTTGATAATTTTAGCATAACATTTTTTCCCCCTTTTTGCTTAAAATGCAAAAGTAACAGGAAAAAAAAAAAAACCTTTCATTTCTTAAGGGTTCTTTTTAAGGGAATTCTTAAAAATAAAACTTACCTAATGTATAAAATTATAATTTTGAACTGAAAAAATGATTGATCAATGTACCTGTGATCTATTTGCAAAACTTGCAATTTTAAGGTGCATATTCTAATCATGCATCATAATTCTGGTATTGTCTATTTCAGAAGTGGAATGCCAGTTATTTTAAATAGAACATTCATTCATCAATACCAAATCTTTAAAATTAGCTTTATATGGAATCCTTATTACTTTAAAAGAAAAATCTAATTTTAATACTTTTATAGTATTCTATCCTATAAACCTTTTTGTAGATAATTCTAGCAGCTTTCTAGTCCAGCCTATGGACATTATTCTTGCATCTTACATTAACAAAATTTGGTACTACTTGGTTATCCCATCGACCAATTTTGCCAAACTACTCGCCAAATTATATAAATTGACATAATTTTTATCTTAAATAACAAAAGAACAAATAAATTAGTATAATATTAATAAAAAATTTTAATAAAACCAAATAAAAATCATTTGATGACATAAGAAACGCACATAACATGTTTTGTCGAGTGAGTGTGACATTTACGATCAACCATTATTGGCATGTAATCTTATGGCGATAGTTTTTTGGTCGACAGGATAACCAGGTAATACCCAAAAATTTCTGCTTTTGTGAATATTAGAAAAAAATTAAATACAGTAATGATACAGTTTCTAATCAATGTTTTTATCATGCATTGTATATTGTATACGTGTTTATTTTGTAGAAATATATGTAGCAGTTTGGGAAAACTTATAAAATGGAAAAAAAAAAAAAAAAAAATACCACCTGTTGATGAAATTAAAGCAATTTTGCAGTTTTTGGATATAACTGCCACATTAACATTTTTATTAAATTACTTGTCATGATAATTTGAATAAGGAGGCATTTTGACCTATATGTGTTTTTAAACTAAAGAATATGTATAAATTAAGACTTTTCATTTGTTTAAATACCCTTAGCAGATTTTAAATTAGAAAAGGTTTTTACATGTAATAAATTTTAAAACAAAATTACAAAAGGTTGAAAAGAAAAAAGTTCTTGCATACAGAGCTGCCAAAGAATCTGGCTTTTTAAATACCATAATTTTATTATAGAAAATATTGTTTTATTTAATTGGAACATATCGGCGATTAAAGAGAACAATATTTTCTTTCAAATAATCATGGTAGCCAAAAAGCCGGAGATTTGGCAACTTTTTGCAGATGTTTTTGTTAAAGCAGTTTTTTGTTGCAACACTAATCATAAATATTGATATATGGCACAGTGTTACTGAAAGAATTTACCTAAATTCATGATAATACTGCTGAAAGATTTTCTTATCGATAAAATAAATCAAGTTTTATATTCTTTTTAATTTTAATGAAATGCTATGTTCCCTTATTTGGGTTTCATTCTTAATTTCCAAGTTATCATTGCGTTGCTTCCTCTTTCTAATCATTTTTTAAAGAAGCGAATTTTTCAAAACTTCATAAAATTGCTTTTTATAGAATTATAGCTTTATATTTTATAATTATATTTTTAAGAATTTTTCTTAGACAGAAAACCAAAATTTTGGTTATCAATTCTGCCTTGAATTTTAGATCTTGATTTGTTCTTGGTCAAGTTAGGGTTTATTCGAAATGTTACTGCAATCCATAAAGTCGGCGAAATTTCTCTCCTTATCCTTGTGTTAAACTTCTCTTGCATTTTTTATGTAAGCTTACAATCTACCTTACTTCTCTTTCAAAAATATTTCAGTATTTTTTATATAAGCTTACAATCTACCTTAGTACAACTTTTTTATAATTTTTAAGGTTGTTATATAACTTGGAAAAACTGGAGAACAGGGAAATTGAAAATCCACTAAACAAAATAATGAAAATGTTAGGAATTTGAAGATTTCCGTTAAAAAAAAAAAAAAAAAAATCCAGGAAACACTGGGGATTAAAAATTGTTTACCCCCTTCTTTCCCCCTCCTCAAAAAAAAAAAAAAAAAAAAAAATCTTGGTTATTAAATTAATGCTGGATGCATTCAGTGTTTATTATCACTTCACAGAAACTTATCTATAATTTTTTGTAGTACAGCGAAATTACAGGGATAAGGCAGGAAATTTTTCTTCACAATTTCAGTAGCAATCCTGATTTTGTTCTGAAAAGTTTGTTGCAAAATTATTGTAATGCATTACATTTTTTTAATTCAGTATCTTCAGTGGTTGTACAATTTCTTACTGTTATTTTAAGATATTTGGTTGCTTTACAATATTTTTCGATGTCATCTGTAATCTTTGTATGATTTAAAATTTTCTTTAGCTCAAAGAAAGGGACTCTAAACTTGAAGAAGCTGGAGATCTACACAGATTCTTAAGAGATTTAGATCACTTCCAAGCCTGGCTCACCAAAACTCAAACAGATGTGGCATCTGAAGACATACCAACAAGCTTGTCAGAAGCGGAGAAATTGCTCAGTCAGCACCAGCAGATCAGAGATGAAATTGATAACTATACTGAAGATTACAATAGCATGATGGAGTATGGTGAAAATGTTACCCAAGACCAGACAGATTCTCAGTATATGTTCTTAAGAGAAGTAAGTTCAATGTTTTAGCTGTTTTAACTCCCACCCCCCCCTTTTCTTTTTTTAATTAATCATTCCAAAATTTGTTTTTTCATTTTGTCAGAAGTTATAAGACATTATTTAATTTCAGTTTAATTTCATAACTTTTATCCAAAATCAGTCTTTTTGGGGGTAATTCTGTAAAAGAATGCAATTTATATGTCATTTAAATTGATAATTGGTAATTGATACTGTGTTGACATCTTTCTTTGAATTTTTATCAAGAAAAATCGGTTGATCATCATTATTATTATTACCATAAAGTATCAAAAATAAGCCCTCTCTAAATATATGTCCTATACTCTTATATTTTACAAATTATACGAATCCTGGGAAAACTTAGAATTCTATACTAATAAAAGAACAAATCACTCTATGTGTGTTTGCGTGATGGCTAGTGAAATCTATGGCATGTACAAGGTTCAAAATTTTTTGTGAGTATAGCTTAAAGGGTCTCCTGCTACACCTGCCTTTCAGAATTTTAAAATTTGAATAATTGAAAATTAATTAAAATCCTCAAATTACAAGAATGGAAAAGTACACATAATTCATTAAAAGCATAGATTTTTATCAAATCGCAGAATATTTCTTTGAAAACTGAAAGAGAGGGAAAGGAGTTAATATAAATACAGCACTGTCATGGCAATAAATATACTGGGCTTTTATATGAATGATTGTATCTTAAATCCTACCAGGCCTAAAAACTTAAATCAGATACCTTGACGCAGAAAAAATACCCCTTTTTAGAAATTCTAAGAATTATTTTTATACTCCTGTAAATAGTTGAAAAACCTTTAAAAATCTATTTATAAAATCTCATTTTATTTCCATTCAAAGAAACTGATTTTTGATTAATCTTTCATAATGAGGGCTAGTGTTTTGCATTGCTGATGGGTAGTGCATTTATAGATGACCTGTAAATATCTTCAAATATTAAAATTATAGATTTAATTTTTATACATCCAGATGAATAATTTTTTGTTGATTTCATATGTGTAAATTTCTTCAGTCACTCAATTATAACCTTAAAATTAATTATTATTTTATTAATTGAATGATTATCTCAATGTAGAACAAGTTTTTCAAAACCTCAAATGATTTTTATATTAGGATTCTTTGGTGAGCTGTCAATTTTCAAAATATACACCATTTAGAAATTTTAAAACCATACATCTAGTCTTATCTTTAAACAATGTTTAATAATATCAAAATCTTATAAAAATCATTTTTTTTAAATAAAAAATTAAATTTTAAAAAAGAAAAAAAAAGTTGAAAAATGCAAATTTCAGAAAACTTATGAAATGATACATTTGGAACTCTCAAATTATAACACAAAATAAAGATTTTAAACATTAAGGAACACCAAATTCCACATTAGGGGATTTTTTAGAGCGAGGGAAGGGGGAAGGGTCAAATATTTAAAATCACACTGTTTTTTACCATTTTAGATGCAGACTTTTGACGAACCGTTGGATGAATATTATTTATTTAATATAAAACTTTCAGATAATTTATAATACATAATATAGTTATTTTAAATACAACCCTTGGCAAAAAGTTTCTGATCACTGTTATCAAGTTTGAGTTTTGTATTTACAACCATATATTTCACGATTCAAGAGCATAGGAGCGTTTTACAATGTTCCAAATAAAAGAGAGTATAAAATAATTCAGTATAACAATCATATAATTTATAATGCAGGAGAAAATGTTTCTTCGTGAGAAAAAAATATCCGATCAAGACGGAGGTTGGAAAATAGTAATCGATCACTGAGGAAACAAGTTTGAAATTTGCATATTGAAGACAGATTAGAGTGCCTGCGCATGCGTACGATATCTGAAACCTATTTAAAAGAAGAAATCTTCCAGTTGCGAGATCAAAAGCAACTCTGAAGTGCTAGAAAATAAGTCGTGTGAAAAACTTGTTTCGTGACTTCAGTATTCACATGATTTAATTCTTGGAAGAAGGAAATTCACAATGGAAAGTGGCTGCTTTATTAAATTGCTCTCAAAGTACGGTGTGCAATATTTGGAAAAACTATCAGTTGACTAACAGCGTGGAAAATTTACCTCGAATTGGACGACCATGAATGTCAATACCTAGGAAGGAAAAGAAAACGCATGGAAATAGCGAAAAGAAAGCAGCGAGCAACCTCAAAAAAGCTCTATTTCGAATGGTCTAAGTATAACGTAAAGATATGTGACAGAACCAGGAGTGATTCTCATCCGAAAATTTAAGGCATCCTCTTCCGAAAATTTGAAATTGGGTTATCAGTTCCGCATAGTTGCCAACTTGTACGGTTTTGCGTCCGGAAAAAACAATTGCGTAGAAATGCAAATTTCGTGATAGGATCGCTGAAATAGAATACATTTCGTCAATATTTCGTGGAAAAACGACGATTTCGTCAATGTTTTTGTAAACGAACTTTGTCAAAAGATCGATGAAAAACGCGAATTTCCTGTGTAAATCTCAGAAAAAACGGCAATTTCACCAAATATCGCAGATATAACGCTGATTTCTTCTGAAGACGGCGGGAAAACACAGATTTTTTTCTAAAGATTGCAGATATAACACCGATTTCGTTAAAAGATCGCGGGGAAAAAACGCCGTTTTCGATAAAAGATCGCTAAAAATATTTTGTCAAAAGAATAGTTGAAAAAATACGCCAATTTCATCAAAAGATCACAGAAAAAACGATTTTGTCAAAAGATCAAAGGAATAAAACGCCATTTTCAAGAAAAAAAATCGCATAAAAAAGCAAATTTTGTCTAAAGATCGTCGAAAAAATGCCGATTTCACTTAAAAAAAACATGGAAGAACACCGATTTCGTCAAAAGATCGCGGAAAAATCGCCGATTTTGTCCAAAGATCGCTGGAGGGGGGGGGGGAGAGACTCACGACACCCCCCCCCCACCCCCCCACCACCACCACCACCGAATTTCGAAATTTTTTTCATCCAGAATCATCCCTGAACAGAACTGTGTGTAACCGTCTAAATGTAGGTAGATTTAAATCCTGTAAAGTTAAAACAAAACCTTTCTTGTCAAAGAAGCATAGAAAAGAGCGCTTGCAATGGTGTAAAAAACATGTGCTTTGGCCATATATGATAAATGAAATAAAGTTATTTTTAGCAATGAATCTCATATATTACACGGTAAAAGTGATGACATTGGAATATTTGTTTGAAGGAGAGTTGGTGAAAAGTTCCATGATAAGTATGTCAATACGCTGACTAAATTTTCACCTGCATTTGCAGTTTGGAGTTATATTACACCATAAAGCGTCGGCAAGTTGTTATGTTATTACGTGCAGTAAACTTTGAAGTTTACATTGACATTTTAGAGGATTTTTTTTTTTTTAATTCTCAGCATCTATCAAAGGTTCGAAGATCAAAATGACTTCTTATTTCAAGATGACAACGCAGCCCCCTATCACACCAAATCAGCGAAGAAATTCTTACAAATTTTAGGTAAAAATCCAATTAAAACCATGTCTTGGCTGCCTATTACTCCGGATCTTAATCCCATCGAAAATTCATGGAATATATTAAAAAGAAAAACTGATTTTTGAAGGATCACAAATGCCATAGAACTATGTAAAGCTATAAGGGAATATTGGATTGAAATTGCTCCCAATGAGTATAAAAAGCTTATTGAGTCTATTACACAAATAATTTCGACTGTCATCAGATCTAAAAGTGGATTTACTAAATATTGATTATAGTGATCGGTTATTTTTTTTCCAAATCAAAGCATGATTGGATAATTTTTTCTTTGGTGTTTAAATTTCAATCACCATTATTATGTTTATAAATTGATGTGTAATGATTTTTATTTATTGTATATTGTTGTTCATGATATATACTAAAAATTCATCTTCAATAATCGTTTAATTATTTTCATGTAGTGAAAATAAATAATGCTTTCTTATTAAAAATGGTAGCGTTGGAGTAATGATCGGGAACTTTTTGCCAAGGGTTGTAGTAGGGGCATCAAATTATTGTATAGGGAGGGCAATATATTTTTTAGAGGGTCAGGGGATCAAGTCTTTAAAACCATCCCATTTCTACCATTTTAGGTGTAAATTTTTCACAAATCTCTAACATAAATAATGTTTATTTAATATAAAATTTCAAAAGTGTATTTATCTCTATTTTTGAATAGTAATTTCACCAAATATTGCTTAAGTCTGCATCCTCTTTTGACTGTTATATCTATGGGTAGATTGTTTAATAAAGTTTTGTTCAGGAGCAGCTTTGTTAAAAATAGTTTGCTCTCTTGGGGTGAAATATAAAACTAAAAGATTAAATTTTATTTTTATTTATTTATTTTTCATATTTTTTGCACTGCACTGCTAGCATGCCTGCTAAATGGTACTGTAGGCTGTAGGGCCCAGTTCGAGGTTCATTGGTTTGAGAATGAGTCTTTTTATGAGATTTTGCAGTACAAATTTCAAGTTTATTTCAGAATATTATTACAGGCGTGGGCAATGTTAGGCAGCTCAGTTTCAAATACATCCCTCCACCCTTCTCATTTTCCTTTCTATTTCACAGAAGTTACAATTAAAAGCCTCACTTAAATTATTAGAATTTCTTGTTTGCTAAAGGGGAGTTACTTTTAGTACTTTACAGTATATATTTTAAAATCATTTTTGAAAGTTATATCTTTACATACAGATGCCTTTATTCCTTTAGATGAACCACTCAATTAACATTTTCAATTTATTGAAAACATTACAAAACTTTGTCACATCAATAGTATCTTCAAAGTAAATGTGTGAACACTTACTATAAAAAAAATTATTATACTAAGTTATAAAGCTGTTTCAAAAGTATATCTGAATTAATTTTTTAATTTTAAAATATTAAGGGAAGTTAGAGTAGTGCTTTAATCATCTGATTCTATTAAAGGATGAGAATACTCTGTAAAAATACATTTATGCATCAACAATAAGCATTTTATGATGTTAAAAAAATTACTAAAGTTTAAAAGGAGATTACTTTAAAAGCATTTTCTTTAAAAATTTGTGATTTATTATCCATAATATTGAAATTACCTTTGCTGAAATGTCCAATTTCAATTCATATAAAAACAGTGAACAGAATGACTTGGAAAATCTAGGACATTTACTCCTGTTCCATTCATATCCTATTGACTGTAGAATTTTGATTTCTTAAATGTTGGAGTATTAGTTTTGAATTAATATTTAATGTTACAGATGGATCTGTAAAAACATCTGATTACACATAAAATGCCATCAAATGATGTAAGGTTTCCTGCTGTGTTTTCTACATACTCGTGCAATTTCAAATATCTGTATTATTTTATGCAAAAGTAGTTTAATTTTTTTCTTTCTTACTTTAGCGATTGAAATCTTTGCAAGATGGCTGGACTGAACTTCATCAAATGTGGGAAAATAGACAACAATTGCTTTCTCAGAGCTTGAATCTTCAGATGTTCCTCAGAGATGCTAAACAAGCTGAAGTTATACTCAATCAACAAGAACATTATCTGTCAAAGGATGAGACTCCAGTAAGAACATTTTTTTTTTCTCCTTCCTAGATCAGCATAAATACCAGTATTAAAATTATGCTTTATTAGTTGGAATAAATATTTAAAGGCAATATATTTAGCAATTTTACTATTTCATTCTTTGTTGATCTGTTGTGATATATTGGGTTTATACAGAAGAAGCTGAAATTCTAAGACTCCTCTCAAAAATTGTAAAGTCTCCTTCTAAACTGTTGGGATGGGAGGGTAAAATGTCCATGTGTCAGTAAAATCGCAAAATTTCAAATAGTTATTTGGTCATGAATATCAGGAAATAATGTGCTTATTTCATGAATAGCTTATGAAAAGTTGTGAATTTCAACAATCGGTACTTCTAGGTTATCCCGTCGACCAAAAATTTATCGCCAGATTATAAGATTAAATGCCAATAATGGATGATTGTGAATGTCACATTAAACACAATACACATCTTTAAAACATCATAAAGTGGTTTTAAATTAACTTTTTAACTGTATTTTTATTTATGTGTTACTAATTTATCTGTTCTTTTGTTGTAAAATAAAAGTTATGTCAACAAATTTAACTTGGCTTTTAGTTTGGCGATTTTTATAATTTGGTGAAAATGGACGACGGGATAACCTAGTAGTACCCAGCAATCAAGTAATATTATGCCAAAGGTTACACTAATTAGTTTTTCTTAATCCATAGCATTGAATCTCAACATTTATGTTAAACTTATTTTATTAAATTCTAAAACTTAAGAGGAAATGAAACTGCACTGTCTGTCTGTCATATTTGCTAAAATTGAATTTTTATTGGTGACTTCTTTTTCATCAAGGCATATAAATAATTGAATTCATTATTGAAGTTTTGTGATGTTCTTTTACCTCAATAGATTTAAATTGTCTCTGAAGTAAAATCCTGTTAATTAAATAGCGTATATTTTGATATGTGATGGAATTAAAAAAGTAGGGGAATAATAGTTTTGGTACATGTAGTGTTTAAATATCAAACATGTTTAATCTTTGGACGTGGATTTAACTTCCAAATAGATTAAAAGTAATTTTTTCAATAAGTAATCAGATTCTAATATTTTTATAAAAATTTGAGGCAATAGGTCTTAAAAATTTTCAAATATCTTAATCAGTTTTTTTTTAATTATTAAAATTTTAAATACTGAATATCTGTGTATCATTAAATTCATGCAGAGACAATATCTTTTTGTCTATGCTTGTGAGAGATACAGGAGCTTCCTTAAAAGAGAGAGAGAAAGAAAATAGGTCATACATTAATTTTCTGTATATAGGGTAGCTGCATATGCATTTAATGCATGGAATAGTCATGTTAAGTACTGCAGTAATAGTTTAAGTTTTTCTTCTGTATGTTTCTTATAAATAAATTTTTGCAAATTTTTAAATGTTTTATTATAAGTTTCTTTTAAAGGCTAATGAACATGTAAAATATTTCAGACTAATTTGGAACAAGCTGAAGACCTTGCCAAGAGGCACGAAACATACCTAGCTACCATGGAAGCTAACGATGAAAAGATAAATGCTGTGGTTGCATTTGCTCAAAGGCTTTGTGATGAAGGCAATTTTGAGGCCGACAAAATTCACAAGAAAGCTGAAAACATTACAGAAAGGTATAACTACAGTAAAAATATATGCATTTTTATCTATTTTATTATTAACTTTATGATAGTACTAAATTCTATTATAGGTATGTATGTATTTGATTTTTCAATTATATTGATAACCTTGTCTATAGAATCAGTGAAATGTTTATAGCACTGTAAGATCCTAATTTTTATGCATAAAAATGCTTGGAATTTTTAAAATATCCTTTTTTTTTTAGTTAACTTAGTTTTGGTACATGTAGTGTTTAAATATCAAACATATTTAATCTTTGGACGTGGATTTAACTTCCAAATAGATTAAAATTAATTTTTTCAATAAGTAATCAGATTCTAATATTTTTATAAAAATTTGAGGCAATAGGTCTTAAAAAACTCCTTCTGGTATCTAACAGTTTAATGTTTAAGAAATATATCTAATATTTTTTATTGTAACACTAAATTTTTAATTTGTTTATAAAGAAATAATTCCTTTTATTTACACATGATTATTTCACTTAGTTCATGCATGCAAAGACATAATTTTGTAATCAATTTTTAACTTGCTTCCTGATAGGCTAAAATTATTGTGCTTTTAAGCTATACACTATTTTAATATTTATAGAATTTGGTTATTTTTAAAATCATTCTTTTTTTTTTTTTTTTTTTTTTTTTTTTTTTTGTTTACTGGGTTGCAAATGAATACCAAATGTTCTTTATTGTTACTATAATAGTTATTTATGTTCCAAACCAACTCATTAAAATATTCAAACGTCTACAAAGCTGTAACAATAAAATATTTTGACTACTAAAAATTAGAAAACAGTGAAAATAAAAAATATATTTTAAAATGTATTTTTATCAAATAAGTTAATATTAATTAAATTATATAGTGAGAAATAGTTAATTCTGAATAGATAGTTTAAATAAGGCTTTTTTTTATTATAATTTATTTAATAAAAAAGTTTGTTCATACTTTCTATCAAAGTGGTCAAAATGTTAGTCGATGTATCAATAATTGAAGTCCATGCCAAATTAACATATTGTAACAAAATGGTTTTGGCACAACATGAGTTGCAGTCATAAAATTGTGATCTTTAAAATAAACAATGATTCTTTATTAAAAAATTTTTTTTTCCTGTATACTTATTTGTTATAACTTATTAAATTGAGCTCTAGCATATATAACACAATTATGTACTTGATATACTTTTAAATTTATTAATATACACTTTTGTAATTTTAAATATGTACCTTTTTTTAAAATTTAAATTACCTCTCGTCAATCCTTGCCTTGTTTTAATCGAAAATTGTCATACTTTTACTACAAAGTGTTTAAATATTTTTTGTGTTATAAAATAAAGGTCATTGACGAGAAATGTACATTTTATTTAACTGAAAAGAATAATTATAATCTTTTCACTGAATTTATTTGATTGAATGACATCTGCTTTTTGATGTCATATAATATTGTTTTAATATTTTAAAGGTTTACAACTCTAGTTTTAATGATTGTGAAATTCAAAATAATTTAAAATTAAAAGGGAAAGTTTTTAACAAATTTTATAAAATTTAAATGTATTAAAACACCTCCCGATATTCCTCCCAAAAGTATGCTAATACAATAAGAAATGCTTTCATGTTTTTAATTTACTTTAATGTGCAAAGAGTTTAAAGTTATATAATTAGGACTTACTTGGAATCTAAAATAAAAATTTTGGTGTTAACTTTTTATTCAAAAAATGATATTTAAATGCAGCTTTTAAGTTATAATTTGAAAAGCTTTGTTATTAGTTCAATATCTCTAAACTTTGAATTCTTATACGGTTTGAAACTAATGTTTTAAAATTTGTAACTTTTTTCAAATTTTAGGCGCAATGCTAATCATGCTCGAGCAGCTGAGATGATGGAGAAATTAAAAGATCAATTAATGTTGCATCATTTCTTGCAAGATTGTGAAGAGGTATTAGTTTTATTTATTTGATATTTTTTACACTGTTTCTTTAGTTTCTAGATTAAAAAAGATAATTGCAGCATTTCTTAATGTTAATATTTTCAATATATTAAAAATTTAAATATTGCTTTTAGTTGAATGAATGGATCCAAGAAAAATCTATTATTGCTCAAGATGAAACTTATCGTTCAGCCAAGACTATTCATAGCAAATGGATGCGTCACCAAGCTTTTGAAGCTGAAGTGGCCTCTAATAAAAATAGATTATATCAAGTAGAACAGGTAAGTTATTACATTAAGTAATGCATATCAATAACTAGTATTAACTTTTATACTGTGATTGTTTTTTTAAATCAGCTTAGCATCACTTCCATCTTACTAGAGTTTTTTTTATATACACTGAAGAGCCAAAACATTATGATCACCTACCTAATAATGCTTTGGCTTACAAAACAGCTGCAACCCATCTTGGCATGGATGCCATAAGTCCTTGGTAGTTGACCAGAGATTTTATTGTAACAAATATTCAAGCAGTGGTCATGCATATCCGGCAGATATGCATGACCGATTGCAGAGATATTTCAAAATAGTTGTTTTTGAGCTCTGGACTGCCATTCCATTATGCACAAAGTGTATTGTATTGGATTAGGATCCAGTGTTCTCGCTGATATTAGACCAATGTTAGTAATTTGGATAATTAAAAATAAAGAACATTCACCAAATGAAAAAAGTATTAGCAAAATAGATTCACCGTGTAACACACACACAAAAAAATTCTTTAATCCTTTAATGTACTTCTTTTTTTTTCAATATGTTCTAAAATAACCTACGTTTTTATAACTGCGACAACGATTGTTATTAATCTAATTTCAACTATCTGCTACAAATATATTAAAAATACGTAATATATATATGAAAAACAAAAAGGAAAAGAAAAGGCAAAAATTGAGCACTAGCAATTTGGCGAATCTAGTCGCTTGTTTACTCGCCAAATGAAGAATTTAGTCACAATTTGGCGCAATGGTGAGCGACAGCGAGAACACTGTTAGGATCCAGCAAGTTAGGCAGCCACTATTTTGACTGGAATTTAGTATTATGTTTCTGAAATCAATCAAGCACAATTAGGGTCCTGTAACCCTTGCTCGAAGACTTCATTTCAGAAGACAAACACTATGTAAGGGTGAAAATGGTCCACAATGATATTCAGATAGTGACGCTCATGAGAATGTTCCAGAAAGTTAATAATGCCACAACCGATTTGCTGTATACTTGGGAGTAACAGTTTGCCTAGAGGATGACATATCCTAACATGGCCATCAACGTGTTGAAGGATGAATCATATTTCATCTGAGATAGTTCTCTCCCTCTGACCTATATATAGTTCAATCATGAACATGATGTTCTTGGGCTTAGTGTAAGAATATTTGGCAATGATGCAAAGTCAACAGATGCACATAAGACATTAGCTGCATAGTGTTGTGTCGATCCCCAAATTAAGATGGGTAGACATGAACACGTGGTAGAATAAAATATATTCTACCGAACTTCAACATAAAAATAAACTAAATTTAAATAAATCTTCAATTATCATCAAAGGTCTGATCGTATAGTAATTATTAAATAATCTCGGTTGCTTATTCAAAAAAAAATAATCTAAAAGAACATAAGCTGCTGTGGGAAGAAGGTAAATAATGACTTAAATCATTGAATAAATTTTAACTTGCATTTTATTTAAATATTAAATGAGAATTAAATTAACATTAAAGAATTACAAAAATAATACTAGCATTTATCATGAGATAATAATATGCATATGCTTTACGACCCCGGGGAAGAAAGAAAATAAAGGTACCTTAAAATTACATCATTGTAACAATCCCAAAATCTTCAAAAAAAATGGACATATTGCATCAGGTAGATCCGACATCCTCTTAGTCGTAACTTTCGTTCAGGCAGCCCATCTTCTCCTCGAAGTTCGCCGAGATCCAGACCTCTGTTCGCTCCTTCCCGTCACGAGAGACGAAACCTTCCACCGCCGCCGTATCGTAACGAAGCCCGAAGTCGCTGGTCTTCTCGCCACCTGCCGTACTCTCCAAAAGCCTCCCGATCTTCCTCTGTTCCACTTTTTATCTCCGTGCTGCATCACTTCATTTCCATCGCGTAGGAAAAATAATCCGCTTGATGTCTCACATGTATGTTAGTTATTTGGGTTGTTCAACAAAATTTCTCATTATTTTTAAACAAAAGAACGGCATTGCCGTTTACAATTTTTCTTTGTTATCAAAAATTATTTATGAAAGGAAAACCATGTTGTCCTTCAAAATATCACACACCTGCCGTGTATGAATACATTATTCGATGTCCGGACCACGTGCGTCTCGAAATATTAAAATATAAAAACTTCCAAAACAAACATTTTTTTTTTCTTTAATTATTATTTTAAATCAGAATTTCACATATATTTTAAATATCTTTCGAGAAAATATCGATGTATCGGTCGGCACCTTGCCGACACAGCAAAACCTCCTCAAAAATATTAAAAAATTATTAAACATTAAATATATTTACCAGATATTATATGGAGTAATTTGTAAATTATTTGATAAAAGGAGATATATACTATTAGCCAGCAAAATTAAATTAATTAAATAAAATAACCTATTATTATTATTATTATTATTTTAAATTATTGTAGACCCAAAATAATCAACATAACAATAGTCTCACATTCAACAGTGTCAACTGAACTGTATGTTCGGAAAGAATTTTACTTGGACTTGTAATATAATGGGATATCAGTTGAGCCTTATGCCAATTTTGCTTTATCAGGAAGGGAGGGGGAGTTTCCAGTCTTTTTTATTTGATAGTGCCTAAATGTCCAATGTGATGGCTTCTGCTGATGATATCACCATCATTCGTTTGCATTGTATAAGTACTAACAATGATATTTCATGAACAACCTAAGTGTTGTGATGTTTTGAAGATACTTGTTCTGAGTTGTTAGATGACTGAATTCTACCTTCTATGAAAGTTGCTTAGATCAGCAACCTTTACCATCATAGGCAGAAGTAAACTCAAAAAGAATTCTTCAGACTCCCTAGCAGCATTTAAATAACATTTCCACCAATATTATGTACCCTTCACATCGCCCAGGCGAGTTCATTGCAATATGTGGTGATGATCATATAATTTTCCTCTTCGGTGTATATTATATCTTTACAAACTTTTTCTTTGACTGATACTGTTAAATTGAAAATATATATAGTTTCTAAGCCTCATATTTGAAGCTGGTCTTTTAAATGTTGAATCAATAATTATGCGAACATAATTAGAATGACATTTGAAGGATAAATTGTCTAAATCAGATAGATTATTTACAGCTTTATTAGAAATAATCTTTTATTTTTCTTTTAGTTTTATTAAACCTAAACTGCATAACATGTTAGAAAAGAAAAAAGTGTCCAAACTTTATATTTTTTCAAACATTCCTGTTACAAACAAATTATTTGTATTCAAAAAAATTTCTTGTTTTAAATATAAAATCTTCTTGGTCCATGGTATTAAATTTTATAATTCATTTTTTGTGAGTGCAAGAAGACAGATTATGCCTGTTTTTAATTAGTTGCTAATCAATTTTTTATGCAAGTTAGGGTAAAAAAGACATTTTAAACTGTTATAAGTTTTCTTGATTAAATGATAAAAAAGATATTGTGCTCCATCAAGTCGGTACAAAATTAGCTTCCATAATATACCATACTCTTTCTTTCATGTATCCTGCCTGTTTTTTTTTTTTTTCCTTTAAATTCATTTGAAGAGTGAAGTGCAGTTGGTACAAGAACATTTGGAATTTAAATGACCTCTTTCTGTATATATGACCATTGGTTGCTTCATCCTTCACTTCATGATACTTTCCTAATCTTATGAAAAAATTATTTGAAAACTATATCTGTTTAATAACAGGGAAAAAAAAAGATTTTTAGCTGAAATTTGATACTTTATGTATACTTAATTTTAAAATATTGTATTGCTATATTCTGCAACTTAAACTTAAAATGATTAATTCTATCTGCTTAACATTCAATAACTTCTTTTATATTAATATTTTTGGTACTACTTGGTTATCCTGTTGACCAAAAAAATATCGCCAAACTATAAGGTTAAATGCCAATAATAAATGATTGTGAAAATCATATTCAATGAAATTAAATACATGTGTTTAAAAAGTCATTAAGTGATTTTTATTTTTATTAATATTGTACTAATTACTTCTTTTTTTCATTATTTAAAAGAAAAATTATGTCAATAAATATAATTTGGCTATTAGTTTGACGATTTGTATAATTTGGTCGAAGGTATAACCAAGTAGTACCATATTTTTAAGTATTCAGTAAAAATAATGAGAATAAATCTTATCTTAATAGCTAGGTTAAAATTTCTTTTTGTTTTTCTGGAATGTGCCAGATATGGCACATAGTGCAATAAAACATTAATAAAATTATCAGTCATTGATTAAACATTTAAATTTGACATTATGGAGCAATGTATATATATTGTGAATGCTGCATGACTTTAGTAACAGCTATTTGGTTTTATTAAAACAAAATCTACATGTATTGGAAGTGGTTATTTATCTATTTTGTATCTGAATTCTTTACTCCAAATAAGGTATTAAAAACCAAAATGTGCTTGTTAAATGAGAGAGCAACATGCACACAAACAGAAGGTATTTTTTAATTTGACATAGTATATTCTGATTTATTCTATTTAAACTAGTAGGAAAATAAAAATCAATGCTAACTAATTATCTCTTAAAGATTGTAATCTGTTCAAGCAGGAATATAAATATTTTATTTTCTATTTTTTTTTGGCTTATACATTAGATATTTCTCAATGATGACTCGCCCAAATGAAATTGGCTCTTTCTATGTATTTTTTTAATCTGTGCTAACTTTTCTCATTTACAATGAAAAATATTCATAAATATGTAGATCTTGTTGTTAAACTTCTAAACAGATGTATAAAAATTTAAATTCAAGGCATTATAGAAAATGGAAATTATTCTGCTAGATTTTTTGTAATATTTTAGTTGTCATTTAAATTATGTAACACAAGCATGCTATGAAAGGTTCTCTTTAATATTACCAGTTTCAATTATATAGCTAATGGCCAAAAAAAAAAAAAAAAAGTCATGTTTATGTCAATTTAATGTTTATGTCCCACAAACATTCTCTTAATAGCTTACTAACATTTTTCTTTTATTATTAAATCATTCCTAATAGAAAATTAAAAATCAACAAATTTATCTTTTTCTTCGAATATAATTTTTTTACATTTAGTTTAGGAAATTGGTAGTTTCAGGTGTGTTTTAAATATTTGTATTTTTAACACTTTCCAACATAGTTTAAAAGTGTTTATGGATTAGGTTTGTCTGTCCATGATCAAACTCGCATAATATAGTTTTATTTATGTTATAGGGATTTGCTATGAATTTTTATTTTAAATGAAGGATGTAGCATTTTTGGTTCATCTACAGACACCTAAAAAAATTCTTTATTGCAGCTACTGGGGAAAATTTGTTTACAGTATATTATTAAATATAATGTGCATAGAATTTATCATTAATTTTCAAGGATACATAAAAGAATTTGGCCACAGTCAACAATAATAGCTGGAATTTTCAATTATGGTAGACATTTTTAAATTTAACTATTACTTGGAGTGTATGAATTGTATAGTTCATATACAGGACCAGCCAAAAATTCTCAACAAGATCCATTTATTGGCAGAAATTCCTGAATGGAAATTTTCAACTGTACTATTCCTGAATTAACTTTTAACGTAGTATGTATATACATACTCATAGATCATATGCATGGCTTAAAAAAAAAATATTTTTTTTTTTCTGACTTTTTATGATAATAGCAAAAATTGTTTTCAGTTGCAGTATAGTTAAGTGACTGTATGTGTTTTCCAATTTTTCATTTACACATCACTTTTCACCTTAGTAAATTGTGAAGTTTTGCCATAGTATTCTGAATGTGTTGGAAAGTGTTTCATAATGCATGCTGAGTGCATGATTTTTCATTCTTATTTAAAAATAACTGTATAATTCTTCTTCAGGCTGGTCGCGATTTAATGGCTGAAAAACCTGAGCTTGCACCTCTCATTGAACCTCAACTTCAAGAAATTGCTCGCCAGTTTGAAGACCTTGAGAAAACAACTTCTGAAAAAGGTGGCAAACTATTTGATGCCAACAGACAAGTGTTATACGAACAAACATGTGGTGATATCGATGGATGGATTAGTGAACTTGAAAACCAAGTATTGTCAGCTGATACCGGACAAGATGCTGTCAGCCTTACAGGAGTTAATCTCATTCTGCAAAAACAGCAGGTATATATTTCCCCCCTCTTTTTTTAATAAGTAAAATGTACAATTTTCTGTAAAAGGTCTTAGTCTCATAATCTTAATGGTATTCTGAATATTAGTATCTGGTCTTTAATTGTAACGTAGCAGATAATCTTGAAAATTTTTTAATCAAAATTTTCCTTAAAAAACAACAATGTATGAAAATTATGCAAGTGCAGTATACTATACATTTATCCATCAATACTAATTTAAGCTAAAGATAAATATTTATTTTAAAGGAAAAAAAAAAAACTGTGGCCGAACTAGATTGATCTTTTCCTGTTACGTAAAACATCCAGTAGAACATATTTTATTTACAGATTTTATTTGTAAGACCTGTTTTTTACTTTCAAAATTATTCAAATAACTTAAATTGATTGTATATATTTTTTTAAATTATTTAATTTTTTTAAACAGATTGCAGAAGTTTCAAAGACTTTTACTAAAATTTTTATTCCTTTATATTGTAAAGTTTACCTATTTTGTCCAAAAATTTTTTAAATATTTGTCTGAATGATAATATGAAATTAGTCTTGAATGTAAAGAATGAATCTGAAATTGGCCATAAAATTTTAATATTCAGCTTTTTTATAATATTATTTATATAATCTTACATTTGTCTTTATTTATATATATATATATATATATAAAATGCATTGAAATACAACATTAGATATTTTAAGTGAATAAAGCTGGTTATATATATGTGAGGTGTTTAAAATCATGGTAGTTCAAGTCCATCAAACATTATCCAGAGACATTTAAAATTAATGAATTCTGATAGGAGCTCATGTAATTCACAGAAACACTGTTTATTGCTCATATTTTAATTGTATTGGTTTGGTATGGCTTTGAATAAATTGTCTATGGAGCAAGAAGGCATCTCGTACTTGGTTGAATGAAAAAGAGGACTTGATCTACTCTGATTCTGAATGCCCCAGACAAATCCCAAATAATTTTTTACTAAACTATGTTTTGAACAAAATATTGTTTTAGATGATTGAAACTCAAATGGCTGTTAAAGCTCAACAAGTGACTGAACTTAAAAGTCAGGCTGATTATTTGAAGAAGATGGCACCTGAAAAAGAAGAAGAAATTATTGTAAAGAAATCATATGTTGAAGAGAGGTAATATTAATATATCTATTACCATTAGAAATTTTATTTTTACTTATTTTTTGTATTTTTTCTAGTAAGCTTAATGCATTTTTATTTAGTTATATATTAACAGTTTTAGTTTGTCATATCTTATTAGAATATCATCATTTTTAACGGTTCACTGCACCGAAACTACCCAATCGCGAAATCCCATGTTAGAATATGTGAAAACTTTGAAATGTTTATTCTTTTTTCACCTAATATAATTATTAAATACCATTTTCACCATCACAGCGTAAACATTAGGTGCCAATGATATGAGCTTTAAAAAATTATCTGTGTAAATTTTAAGTACATAAAAAAATTCTAATAAACTTTGAAATTTCTATTTGATTAAAGTTTATCATCTTTTAAAAATACTTAAAATTTATGTAGACAATTTTTTAAAATGCACATCATCAGCATCTGACGTCTACTGTCTGATGGTGAAAACAGTATTTTAATAATTACCATATATAAGTAGAGTATGCAGTGAAAAATCATCCAAAATCTGAAACCTATATGTAAGCTGATGTTAAAAAAATGGGAATGAAAAATTTAGCAAACAAAAACTTAGAACTTTTTGTACATCAATAATTTCAGCGAAAGCATTTTTTATCAATTATTTATCTCTTTTATTTTGACCTGGGCGTGTTGCCAAATCTGTTCGATTAGATCCCGCTCATTCTATTATGACTTGCTTATTCATAAAAATCAAATATCATATCTTTGAATTGAATTACCTCAAGAAATGATGATTTGATTTTTAAAAAAATGATGCATCAATGATGTGATGGATGAAACTGGAGATGCTGTCAATTTTGAAGAAGAGGGTGATTGTAATGATGATGTCGATATAGTGGACTGAGTCTTGATTTCCTTTTAAACTTTTATTTTCACTTGGACAAATAACACACACAACACAAGGAACATGAATGATGAATTAATTTGAAATAATGATACTTGAATTAAATTCCATTGCATAATATGGGTGGATGATTATGAATCGTGTTGAGGCTAGGACGATCAACAGCTTAATGAATACCTTTTTTACAAGTGCTCGCCAGATAGAGCCAAAGTCACTTCCAAAACGGAACAGATGAATTATCCACTGTCGATATTCAAGCTGATATAACAATTAAAGAAAGGTATTATAATGAGAGTGTTTGAAAATTTTGATAATGATTTTGATAAAAAATGAGGATTGGTGACTTTTATTCATTCTAAAAGAATGTAGTTTTAAAGTATTTATAGAAAATATTTTTAAAGTTTTTATGTTTACCATCTTCACCATTCATCATTAATTCACTTTAGAATATAAATTTTTGAATACTTTTTTTTTATACTGGTAAGCCCACCACCCACCCATCACATAGACACGAAAGAAGAAGAAAAAATAAAATACGAAAATTCTCAGCTTATACAAGAAGAGCCATCACAGTTTGAAATTTTCCCATGGGCTGGCATGAGATTTTGAGATTGGTGTTTCAGTAAAGCAGTCCTATATTTCCTCAGCCCTTAAAAAAAAATTCGGAGGTTCTTTTGTTTTCCCCTGTCCAAGGCAATAACATCACTTGATTTATTAAAATGTCTTGAAGTTAAAATAGATAATCAACGTATTTACAGCATTGAAAAAATGGCTGAAATTTAGTTAAAAGATCTAAAGCATTTGCAATTTCTTTATATTTGCAATAATTATTTTTCATCTGACATTAGAAAACTTATCATATACTAAAAGTAAAACATATTTCTTTTAACTTCAGATAACTGTTTAGGAAAATACTGTCTAGCTTAGTTGTAGAGGAAATTATATGAAATTTTTAATTATTTAATAAGACTAATTGTGTTTTGTGTAATCATCTATTTAAATACTTAAATTTTGGAAAAAAGATCATTCATAAAAATAGAGAAATTGTTGATATCATGGATTGTTCATAACAGTTAAAATGTGCATTTTTGCCCTATCTCCCTTGCTTTCATAAACTTTATCTGTTTTCAACATGTTTGTTAAATTCACTTTCAAATTTAAAGCAAATGAATTAAGAAAAAATATCACATCTTGTATTTGAAGATAATTTTATAGGAACATGAAATTCCTAAATGCCATGGATTTTCCATTTTTAACCTTCACTCCTGATTCTCTTATTTGGTGAATTTAGGTTAGATATGTTTACAATAATGGTTTTCTATTTAAAAAATAAACATTTTTGCAGATATTAAGTGCACCACATAACTATTTCAACTAATTTTCAAAACCTAGAATTATTTTCAAGCTTTCACTAAGGCATTCTGTTGTTTTTAATTGTATTACATAACAAAGAAATATGTTTTAAAGTTAAAACTTTTTTTATTTTTCACTTTTTAGTTTACTAGTAGATTTATCTTTTCATAACTAAATTATCTAATTTAAAGATAGAAAATTAGTCTGTAGGACTGGAGTGGGGAGAGCTTGAGTCGGTCTCTTGCCCTGGCTCTATAAACTTTAAAAAATAATATCTTGATGGTTAGCTAATTTTGTTTTATAGTTTTCGTACTATAATGCATTATAAATCATATAAATGTACATTTTTTTTTTTTAATTATAGAAATAATTTAAATAGCACATAGATGGATAATGATAAACTATTTTTAATAATATTGTCACTAATAATGAATATCTGTTGTCCCTTATAAATTGTTTATAACATGGAGGATAATATATATAATATAATTTGTTTTTCTTCCTATTTTTATAGGTTCCAGAGATTGCAAGCTCCATTATTAGAAAGGAAAGCTATGCTTTTAAAGAAAAAGGAAGCTTATCAGTTTAGAAGAGATGTTGAAGATGAAAAGTTATGGATATCTGAAAAAATGCCCTTAACACAATCCTCTGACTATGGAAATAGTTTGTTCAGTGTCCAAATGCTGAAAAAGAAGAATCAAGTATGCAAACTTTTTATCTAATTTATAGTATCTATTTCATTTTTATGTTTGAGCTTTTAAGGACTTGGCTAAATTTAACTTTCTTATTTTCTAGTCACTTAGAACAGAAATTGAGAATCATGAACCCAGGATTATGAACATCTGTGAAAATGGCCAGAAACTTATTAGTGAAAGTCATGAAGATTCCGAAGAATTCCAGAGGCTAATTGAAGATCTGCTAGACCGATGGAGTGATCTTAAGAAAGCACTAGAAGCAAGAGAAGACAAATTATTGGAATCTGAGAAAGCTCAGCAAGTATGTTGATAAAAATTATAACTTATGAGTTTTTTTACAATTTTAATTTTTTTATGCAAAATAAACTTAAATTTGAAGTTACTCGAGCAAAAAGGGCTTGTAGAGTTTTCAGTTGTATACATTGTATGTAAGAGATCAAAATCAAATATATTTTAAAACAAATTCTTATTTTATTTAATAGTAATAAATAGCAATTATTTGTTGTCTTTAATAACCAGTAACTTTTAAAGTAATAAATAGCTGTTTGATATATGTTTACGTAGCTGTTTACTATTCCAGCTATTTTTATTCCATCTTCAAATTTGAATGCTCAGAGTCAATATTTTAACTGCTTGTAAAAATTTGCATTCAAACAATATGTAATTTTCTTGTGTTAGTATTATCACTTACAGTGTAATCATATACATATTTGAAGAGTTTTTAATAGATTTCAAACAATTGAAATTATTAATTTTGCTTATGTGTTTGTAGTATATTAATGCTTTGAATAGCATGTTTTTTCAAAATTTGATTGCACTTTAAGTATTAGTTTTCTAAAAAAAAATGTATAAAATGATTCAAATTTTAACTATATTTAGGTAAAACATTAATTGTTCCTATTTAAAAAAGGGGCAATGTAATTTACATAGCTCTTTTTTGCAGTTACATATAAGGGAAAAAATAGTAACATTTCAAAGTATATCCATGTAATTTTGCAACATATGTGTTAATATTTTTGGTACTTATATTTTTCTTTATAAAATATGGTTTTCTGAGAATCGGAATTTTACTTAAAACTTAGCCTTGTTTTGTCCATTAATGATTTTATCTTTGTAAAAACAGCTAGGTTTATCTCTAAATGTGTTCATTGTGGAGACTTTAGTATACAATTTTTTACCCTTCTCCGAAACAGTTACTGTAGCATGTTAGGCAGATCGCACACTAAACAAACAAGCAATTAAAAAAACCTGAGTCAAGATATTTCATCCTGCTAATGGTTTGAACTCTAGAGTTTATCTTCTGTCTTATGCTTTTTTTTATGCTTGTCTTTTCAGTGTGTGGTCTGCCATATTTAATAAGTAAGTAATTTAAAACGCTGCATTGATGGATATTTTTAAATCTCTGGTAAGATGTATTTGAAGTTTATTTCTAAATTAGCAAACACATAATCTATCACCTACCACACCCATTAGAGAAAAGCTTCTCAGAAATACTTAAAGCCTTACTTTTGGTAGAGCAAAAATATCTCTAAATTCATTCATCCATTTTATAATGAAATTGAAAGCTAAAAGAATCACCTTTTCAAAAATAGTGTATATATTTTAAGAATTTGAATGAAATACCACTATAATGAATAGTAAGAGAGACATAAAAACATAGTGAACCAACAATTTATAATCATTTAAGTTAATTGCTATAATTTAATAATTATCTCTTGTCTAACATGCTAGATAATAAGAGGGAGACATAGCTTTGTTAAAGTATAGGCAAACTTATATAAGTTTAAACCACCAGTATTTCTGAATAGTAATTTTATCACCTTATTTAAATAAGAATTTCTCTCATAAAGCAAAATTAATTGGAAAAAGTTGCAGAAATTTGTTGCTATGGTAATCACTCAAATTTACCAATATGCAAGCTGTGTGGGAATCTGTAACTTAATTTTTTTAATCTTTGTAATTTAACCTGTTTAGATAAATATAGCAATTTTTGCCTGCAAAAGCATTCATGCTGATGACGAAAGAATGTATACACCATTGTAATAAAGCAAAGTTGTTTGCAATAGTTGGCTGAATTATTTTTATTTCAACAGTAATAATTAAATGCAACAGATGTTTTAATGAAGCAAGGAGATTTTTAATATTAAAATATCAGTTTTTGGTGAAGTAATAAATATACCCTGTACTATTTACAAAAGTGTCTAAATGTGTTTTCTTAATATATAGTTTCACTTAATCTAATTATATCCCAATATGCTATTTCTATTAAAAGGCAATTATAGGATTGATTATTACTTAAGATATTAAATACAAATTAAACCTTGTTTGAACAGGGTGTTTTTTAATTTTATTTGCATATTATGATCTTGATTAAATTAAGAATAATCTGAAATAATAAAGAGAGAAGTTTGTGAGTGTATCAGCGCTGTTCTGAAAAGACCGCTGCATGTAAAGTTACAAAATTTGGAGAGAAGGTACCTCTGTATATGAAGTTTTGCATCTCAAAGCCCGATTTTCAATTTTTTTATTAGATTTGTTTAATTTTATTTTTAGTCGATTTTTAGCATTCTTTTTTATGTTTCAAGGCTATCTTTCCACATTAGTAAAAGGAATACTATTTCATTCTTTTAAACTGACATAATAAATTTAGTTCTCTTTTCAATAAAGCTTATTCGAAATTTGTGCTGCAATTTAACTTTTAATGAATTTTTTAATGCAATTTTTTTTTTTTTTTATTTATTTATTTATTTTTTTTTTATTTTTTTTTTTTTTTTTGCATTTTGTGGCTATATTTTTTTTTTTTTTTTTTACATTGATAAAAGGAAAATTGTTCCAAACTTTTAGCCTAATTTTCTAAATTTTGTCTGCTAAAATTTTTTTAATTACATAGATTTTTAAAGCGATTTTCAGTGAGATTTTCGAAGTATTTTTTAACGATTTTTCAAGTTTTGTGCTTTTTAGAAATTTTTTTTTTTTTTTTTTTTTTTTTTTTTTTTTTTTTAATCAATATTATAGGGTTTTTTTATGCATCATGGTTATCAGGGACTTGGGCAACGCCGAGTGGGTCAGCTAGTTTTAAGTAAATGTGTCTGCATTTGTATTTATTTATTTTCAATGCAAAAAAAATTCACTTATTTAAAAATCTTTATTCTTTTAGTATTACTTTGATGCCAGTGAAGCTGAAGCATGGATGAGTGAGCAAGAGTTGTATATGATGGTTGAAGATAGGGGTAAGGATGAGATCAGTACACAGAATCTGATGAAAAACACGAAAGCCTCGAAAATGCTGTTGAAGATTATGCTGAGACTGTCAGACAGCTTGGAGAAACAGCTAAGCAATTAGCGTCAGAGGGTCATCCTGAGAGGTAAGATCATTTTTTATCATTATTCTTGATATTTCTTATTGTTATATTATAAATTTTAGTTTATTTTAAATGCTGATGTGTTAGGGAGAAGGAAAACTACTCCCTTATTGAATTTTAAAATTGTCTTTTAAAAAGTAACCCTTCTTGAACAGGGCCTAGTTTCTTATAAAAAAAAATACTGGTTCTCTAATATTTTTCAGTAATAACAACTCTTAGTGTATCTCTCTTCCTGTCCCTTCTACCTGCATATTTATATTTCATATATTGTTTGCAAAATGTAACAATTTTTGCCTTTTGCTAAAGAATTTTTTTAGTATATTTACACTATATCTTTATACATTTATGTATAATAAAATATAATAAATAAACTGGGCAAAAACATATCAGATATGGGAGGAATTTACAGAAAATCTTATTTATCATGATTTTTTTCTGTATTGACTAGCAAAATACAACAGAACATACAGTGCTCTTGTAGTGTTTTTTCATCTGTAGTATTTATAAGCTCCTGTGAGTTCTGACTTGTATTTAAATGTTTTTATTAAAAAGAAAGAAGTACAGAAGCTGTACACTTCTGAGCTTAAGTGCAAATTAAGAACTAAAAACTTGATCAGTAAGACTATTTTAAAAATACAAACAGAAAGCAGCAAGTAAACGTAACACTACCGACAGAGTTCTAAGTATAATAGGCAGTAACTATTGAAAATGTTTGTAATATAAAGACAGTTATTACTCAAATTTAATGCATTCAATCCCTAACAGAACAAGCACATGGGGTAACATCTGAATCATTGTGGATTTTTTAAGGTCAGGTGTGCAAAAGTTACAATTGTTTGGGTTTATATAACTGATTTTAAGGTTGTATTTTTAGTTTCACACAAAACAAAATTTCCTTTCAATTTTTTTTTTTCTTCTAAAAAAAAAGCTACAAGTGGAGGTTATATGCTAGAAAACATACACTATAGTTGTATTTTAGAAACAGAATATTTTTTTAAAGCTTGGAGAGCTGTGGTAGAATTTAAGTATTGTTTTTTAATCCTAATTAATATGGTTATGTTTGATTGTAAGGGGAGAAGGGATATTTTTTTTTAAACTTTCTAATGCCAGGTTATGTCAAGGGAGTAATTGCACAATTATGTGGTGCAGCCTTTGTTTTAAATTACAGAAAAATATGAAGTTTTTCTTTTTCCTTAGAATCACCTACAAAAATTGTGTAGGTTCGGAATACAGTGTTTATGGAAACTCTTAGGGAAGAAAGAGCACAAAAGTTGTACAGAAAGAAAAAATAATTTAGGCTTTGAAATTTTGGTAGTGCTGTTCCACTTGGCTCTGCAGTGCAGTATTTGAACTCCAATGAATTCAGACCAAAATTTTTAAAAATTAGCTAAAAACAAGGAAGTATTGGAACCAAGCTCTTGTGAGTCTAGCACAAATCAAGCATTTTTCTTGAATTAACTGCAAAAGAATGCTGTAATATATTATACATATTTTTCTCTATCAGTCCTTATTTTTTTATTCATGTAATGTGCAAATTTTCCTACAATAATTGAAATTAGAGGTATGTATAAGCTTTTTAGGTTGAGCAGTGTTTAATACACTGAAATAATTATCCAAGATTTTAATTAAGGATTATAAAAATATCACATTGCATGATGCAAAAGAGTGGTTTTGACACATCTAAAATAAATATAACAATTAGGTAGGCATTATTTGCAAATACAGTGGACTTTCTCTATTCTGAACACTTACGGGACCGACAAAAAATGTTCAGATTATGGGAGTGTTCATTATAGAAAGAGAGTGGAAATGCATCACTACTATATAGGGTGACCATTGCAGTAGTTGATCAGATAAAATCATTTAAGGGGTTTTTATTGTATCTGCTGTATTGTTGTCAGCAGGGTTTTTATTGTATTTCCTTCCTTTTTAAGTTTTAGAAGTAAACTAACAAGATTCTTACAATCATGATGAATGTCCTATTATCTGCTAAAAATAAATAGCAACAAATTTATAAGCAAATACTTTTTTAATTGCCATTTTTGTAGTAGTTGATCAAAGAAATCGGTCGAAATTCCAAAATTAATCTTTAAAATATCTTACTTAAGCTTTGATTAATAATAATCCATATGAAACCATTATTTGAAATAAGCAAGATGGAAGTGGATTATTTTAATGCAATTGCCTCCAACTAATCAAAAAGTAAATGCTTACATTTTCTACTAAAAAAAATCATAAAATGGCTGCTGACAACAATGTGGCAACATGTGTTCCAACATTTAACTAAAGATTTTATCTGAAGTATTCAAACAAATTGCAACTTCAAGTACATGCTTAAAATCTAGCAGTGATTTTGTCTATTTTTTAATCGAGTTTGTTGAACATTTTTACTCTTCAGTAACAGTTTCTTCGAATTTCCATGATGGGAATTCAGATTGCAAACAAATGTTTAGTTTACAGAGAGGTGGAGTAGAAATGGGGACCAAAAATAGTGTTCATAATAGTGGGGTGTTCAATATTAGAAAGTGTTCAGAATACAGAGAGTTCATCTTTTGTTAAGTCTATGAAGTTTCGTCAGAACCATCGGATTGTGTTCATAATACTGGGGTGTTCACATTAGAGAGTGTTCAGATAGTGTCCACTGTAGATAAAAAAATTAGTTTTTTTTTCATTAGTATTAAATACTTTTTTCTTTTAATTGCAACAGCTTGAAGTAAAAAAGACAAGATTTTAATAGTTTTATATTTATACCAATAGGTAAAAAATCGCATTTAACTTGTTATTTTTATTTTTTTGCTGAAATTAACCAAAAAAATGAGATGTTACAACAGAAGGAAGGATATATTTAGAGTGTGACGACTAACATAAAGGGTGGGATAGGGAGTTAAAAACTCATAAAATTTGTATGATGTAATTAATGGATAATCTCTATTAAGAATGTTTTTGATTTTTGCATTTGTTAATTGTTTAATTTAACATTGAAGTAGTTATATTTATATTTTTTAAACTATGCTTATATCCTTAACAAAAAGAAAAAAATATTTTCAGTGACCAAATCATTGTTCGCCAATCTCAAGTTGACAAACTATATGCTGGTTTGAAAGACCTTGCTCTTGAGCGCAGAGCCAAGTTGGATGAAGGCTTAAAATTATTTTCTCTAAATCGTGAAGTTGATGACATCATGCAATGGATTGCAGAAAGAGAATTGGTTGCTGGTTCTCATGAACTTGGTCAAGATTACGATCATGTAGTTGTGAGTATAGTATTCATACATTTTTTAATTGTTCATATCCAAACAGATTTTTTGCTCTTTATTTTCTGAAATATTGCTTCCTGAATGCCTGTAATGAGCTTATGCTATGACTTAGTAATAGTTTTCAATGCTTGAATTTTGTTCCTGGATCTTATATTTTCTATTTAGATTGTATGTTGCAAGTCTGATGTATTGAATTACTCAGGATAAATTACTAAAGTTATTGTAAAAAGTTTATTTGGTCGCCTCTAATATTTACTTTGACATTTATCCTTTTTAGTGACCCCCCCATACTATTTCCCCAAAAATCAAGTTGATGTTTCTCTGTAACTTATATTTCATTTTAATAAGTGAAAATTAAGTTGATTTTGAAATTCTTTTGATAATAGATTTTTGTTACATTTTTATAAGTAAATGATTTTGTCATTAAATTTAATATATGCTTTATTTATACTTAAATAAATTATAAAGTGTTGTACAGTAAATAAGCACTCTTGTATTTTTATGTTCCAGAATTTCATTACTTTAAATGTTATTAAACTTTTTTTTGTGTGATTTTTTATACCAGTTTGTAATAATTGCCATAAAATTGTCATATGCTCCAAACATAAATTTTGATCTGTACTATTATATGTTTTGTCAATATTCCTACTCAGTTAAGTATAACATTGACAAACATTTTGAAAATATTACTTTTGGTATAGTTTTATTATTATTATTATTATTATTATTATTTTTAAATTGTGAAACAATTTTAAAGCATATTTACAGTGTTGTTTTAGATTTAGTATAGAGCATCATTTATGCAAAAATTTAAAAAGATTGCATAAACAAAATTGTGAAGATCTTTTAGAATATTCAAGGTCCTAAATGAATAAAAATCTTGATTATTAATCATAAGCAAGACTTTTTTTTTCACATGTTAAAATTGCTTTATTACTAAAAGATTCATTTTAAAAAAAGAGTATAGATTTTTGTATGTTTGGGCCCCAGAGACCTAAGATTTGGAAAGCCTAATGGCATCTCTTAACATATTAGCCACAAAAAAAGTAGTTATTTTTAAATAATGACTTAGTGTTACAGTGATTTTTTTTTTTTTTCTTTCAACAGATGCTGCAAGAAAGATTCAAAGAATTTGCTCACGACACTCAAGTATGTGGAAATGAGAGAGTTGCTGAAGTGAATGAAAGCGCTGACCAGCTCATTGCAAGTGGACATTCAGATAGTGCAACCATTGCTGAATGGAAAGACAGCTTGAATGAAGCCTGGGATGACTTGTTAGAGTTAATAAATACAAGAACGCAGATGCTTGCTGCATCCTGGAAACTGCACAGATTCTTCCACGATTGTAAAGATCTGTTGGGTAGAATATTAGTAAGTAAACAGTTTGATTTGTAGATTGCATTTTGTAAACAATAGATGATTCCCAGTGGTTACAATATAGCATAACACTATTCACAGAAAAATTAGGTTGTTGGTCATTAAAGTAACCAAAAATAACAGTATATTGGCAGCTAATTTTCAGCATATCATAGATGCATCCAATTCAGTGCCTATTAAAAAAAAAAATTTAATGCTGAAGAGAGGAAAAAAAAAAATGTAGTTGAGAAAGTGGTTTGTTATGAAAGTTTTAACACGTTCACATGTGTATTACCAGTGAGTCGTACTCAATTGCCTTATTGTAAGGCCTGCATCACTGGTGCAACCACTCTGATAGTTATATTTGCATTCAATTCAATAAATATGAGAGTGTGGGATGTCATCACATACAGTGTCTGAATAAGCGAAAATACAGCACAGTTGGATAAAACATGAATTTGAGTGTAGTCTCGCATAAAAAAACATGAATATCAGCACTGGTGTAAGAGTATTAAAACATTAATACGTGTTGTGTTATTTTTAAAAATTCATGATATTTTTTCTTGTAATTTAACATTCATTATAATGCAATGAAAACTATGTATTTCAACTTTAAACAAAAATATTGCAAAGAGATATAGATGAATAACTTTTTAAAAGATTGTGTTTTAATAAACTTTGTGTAGCAAGCGGTTAAAATTAAAAAAGTTGTATTAATATTTTTCTCATTTGTATGCTTTGTGCCTTGAACTTAGCATAAATTATAATAAAAGCTCTATATACCTACATGTTAGGTGGGTCACAAAAGAAATGTGAAGCTTCTGAGATGAGTTACTTAACAAAGTTTGATAATCACTGAATGAAAGATTGTGCTTTCTTTTGATGTTACTGTTTGTCAATGATTGGAATCAATCCAGTATTCCGCTATCTATTATCTGAGGATATAGTCCTGATATTTGTTTGAAATGAAACCATTTTTCTCTATATGCTGTTTTGAAACAACTAGTTTAGAATTATGTAATAAACTATTTGAGCGTATGCAGATAATATATTTTCAGATTTTTTAAAATGCAGATGTTTTTTTTTTTTTTCTCTATTATTAAATTGACTTTTCACTTAGGAAAAACAAAACTCCATGCCTGATGAGCTTGGTAAAGATGGAGTCAGTGTTTCCAGCTTACAGCGTAAGCATGCCAACTTTGAAAATGATTTACAGACATTAGGAACAGCAGTAAGTTATTATTTTATGTATGTAAAAAAATATCTTCTATTGCTCTGTTGTCCAGTAAAAGTATAAGTAATGTTTAATGGAATTTCTTTGTCACAATTACTTACTGTTTTGTGTTACTTGTTAGACTATAGATTTTGAATATTCCATCAAGAAGTGTAAGACTATTCTTTTAATGTTTTTTCTAATAAGTGATGACATTGTCATTTAAAGATTAAAATAAATTGTATGATCAGCTGATATATATTTTTTAATTATTGCAAAGCAACCAATTTTAATGAAATAGAATTTAATGTTTATGTATCTTAAGTTTTAAATTTCTGAGCTACATATTCTGCTACTGCTGTATTTCTAAAAAAATAAATAAAAAAAAAAATTATAAAAAAAAAAAAATAAAAAAAATTCTTAATTATATTAAATTTTGTGATAAAATTAATATTTGGAACATTCTAAGCCAGAGATAAGGGATTCACACACATAATGAGATGGTTAGTCTGATGTACAATTGATATATCCAAATCTAAAATTTAATTTAGAAATATTAATTTCCTATTGATCAACTTACTGTTTGTATCCAACTGACATTAACATATCTGATTAAGCTAATGATTTATCATTTTGATAAGTTTTAAATATAATCTGTAATTTAAGTTCATTTAATTGCAAGAAAAAACTTTAAATTAAGTCCTGAATCTGAGAGGTTTGCTTTTACTTTATTTTTCAATTATTTCGCAAGGATTTTCAGCAAAATCATAAAGTTTAAAAAATTTATCTGGTAATATGTTTTTTAAAGCAAGTACAACAAAGAAAAGAGTAATAATTTTAAAAAAAAGTATCAGAATAATTCAGCAGATTGAAAAGCCACTCAACTATTACAAATGTATTAGTTTGTCGTAATTTAAACTTTGTACACCTTAACACAATGTAAAAAGTAAATTTTCTTGATCATGTTTTTATTTGGATTCAAGAGCAGAAATTTTTTGAGAACTTTCTTTCCTTTAGAATAAGAAAAAATTATTCCAGGCAGATTTTTTTAACTGTATATATATTTAAAAAGAGATATGGCTTTGCCATCTACTGCTGTATTTCACAGGCATTATTGAACTTCATATAAGTTTTATGTGATGCATGAATAGAAATAAAATACAATTCAGTAGATTTTCTCATATGATAAAATTTTCAACTGAATAACTAAGTAAATTCATATAAATATTATCTGATAGTTGCTTTTTACCCTTCTGAAATTAGTGTGCTAAAGTTGCTATTTTAATGCAGAGATGTTATAGTTTAGTGACTAAGAAAATTTAAATGTACATTTTAATAAATTATATAAACTGAATATATCTTAATTTGCAGTATTTGATTATTAATTGTATAAAATTCCGAAGGTACAACAAATTCAAGAAGAATCTACAAACTTACAAAGTGCTTATGCTGGTGATAAAGCTAAAGAAATTACGAACCGTGAAGGAGAAGTTGTGAATGCATGGCAGAAACTTTTATCTCTGTGTGAAGGTAGAAGGGTAAAACTAGTTGATACCAGTGACTTATTCAGATTCTTAAATATGGTTCGAGACTTGATGCTATGGATGGAGGATATTGTAAGACAGATGAACACATCAGAAAAACCTAGGTAACATTGAAATAAATTTTTGATTAAAAAAAAATCTTTATAAAAATCTGATGTTAATCTTTAGACTTATGAAAATGTATAGATTCAGGATTCTCCCCAGTATTCAGCATAATTTGAAGTTAGGAGGATAGAGGGGAGGAGGGGGGGAGATGCCCTGTTCTTTTTAAACCTTGAGGGAATTCTGTAGATTTACATGTTTAGTGTGGATGGTGCAGCATATGCATCATTGGAATTTCCCCCTTGTTATTGTTTATCTTTAACCCCTTAATTGTCCCTGACATTATATTTTTCAGTATTAGTGTTTTCATTCTCTTAGACCACTCACATCTTGCACTTCAAAATAGCTGAGAAGTGAAATTTAGTGATTTAATCTTGAAAAAATTAGACCAGACTGTTCGATTTTACAAAAAAAGGGGGATTCTGTAAGAAGGCGGAATCAGTATTGTTGTATGCATTAAATAGTGCATATTTGCTTCTTTTTGTTGCCTTATGTAATTATTTTTTATCCTATTTGAGATTCTTTCATTTGTGCTGTATAAAATGTCAGTTAGTTGATTATCTTATCTTAGTCAGTTAGTTGATTCTGATCTTATGTCAAAATCCACCAATTTTGATATTTCTTCTGATAAAAACGAGTATGTTTCTTTTAGTCATAATGATACAATGTCAGATTCGAGAAATTAAGTTTGATTTGATATGAAAAATTCAACATTATTACCTTTATAATTTCCTTCCATTTTTGTTTATGTTAATTATGGTTGTCCCTGGAAAGTGGTAGCACTGCGAAGTACATCACATTTAATGTCATCGGCAGTTAAGATGTTAAAGTTGGAATTTTCACACTATCAGACATTGATAGAACACTAAGAAAAATATTTTTTTCTTAGTTTGAATATTTTGATTATTCCCAAAATTAAAATTAGCTAGGTAAAAGAATTTAGGTGTTAAGAGAGCTGCTCCACCTGTGCTTATAACAAATGATTCAATCATAGTCAACAGTGTTTATTTCTTCATTAATATGATTATTTTCAATAAACAGTTTTGAAATTCAAAACTTACTTTATAATTGGAAAAATATCTTGAATTAAAAAAATTTGCTCGATAATTATACTAATTATTGCCGTTATTGATACATAATAAAAATGGCCTTTAAATTTTGCTCTGCAATTTGCTTTCTATGAAAATGAGATACTCTGGTATTACTTTTTCTTTAATGCATGATTTGGGTTAACTTGTGTTCAGGGCTAATTAAATGCTTGTGTTAATGCAAATACATACACAAGATCATTGGCACTTGGCTTATTTCTTTTTTATTTTCATGTCTTTTTTTTTTTTCTCCTATTGTTCCAGGTGTCGAAATAATTTTATCATTGCATTTTATCAAAAAATCTAATTTTTTTTTTTTTTTTTTTTAAAGCAATTTTTATTCATCTACTTCTGTTTTCTTTTTTTTTTTTTTTTTTTTTTTTTTTTTTTTTTTTTTTTTCCCTTGTGGGAAGCTAAATGGGTAAAAATTGACTGAACGTGAATTGACCAGAATGTGGAAGTTTCCATGAGCTCTTCTTACTCTAACTGTAGATAAAGTAAAACTGTGCTCAGATTTTTTTTTTTTTTTTTTTTTTTTCAAAAAATACTACAAAAGCAATTTTTTATATAACATAGAAAAAAACACATTTCTACAAAGGATTGAGAACAGAAATGCAAATTTCAATGAATCGCCGGAAACACGTGAATTCCGTTAAAGAATCGCAAAAAGAAATTCTAATTTCATCAAAAAATCCCTGGTAAAACAAGAACTTCGTCATAGTATCGCGAAAAAAAAAAAAAAAAAAAAAAAAAAAATTACAAAGCATTGTGAAAACAAATCTTAATTTCATCACAGAATCTTTTTTAAAAATGCGAATTTCACCAAAGAATTACAGAAAAAATGATAATCTTTTCATAGGATTGCGATAAAATCCTATAATTCCATCAAAGGTTTGCGAAAAAACTCAAATTTCTTCAAGGAATTGCAAAAATCCTGCAATTTTTGCCAAAGGATTATAAAAAAAGAAAAAAAAATGCATAATTAACGAGAAAGGAAGGCTATTTCCAGCATTTCCCCCTCTGCTGTAACCTTTCAAAAAATCTGAATTTCAGAAATTCTTTTTATTCAGAATCACTTCTTGATTCAAATGTAGATGAATTATCTTTTTATTATTATTTTACTAAATTCAACTGTAATTGCCAATACTAAAGAAGTTGCCAAGTTTTATTTATTAATTTTTTTACAGATTAAGTGCATTTTTTTATTACTTTCTAAATATAGCAATAATTAGAAAAGCTTTACACCAGTTTTACAGTTGCTTCAATTATTATAATCGTAGAAATTAATTTCTAAAGTTTTAAATAAAAATAAGTATTTGTGCTTTTCTAAAAAGTATTGTCAAGAAGATTATGCTCCGAATTTTTTGATAAATTAAGGTAATCATTTCCAAAAACTTTAAAAAATAGGTCATAAATACGAAAATTCAAACATAAAACATATCGCAAATTTCAAGAATTAGTCGCCGAAAAAATATCAATTTAGACAATCGTTCTAAGAAAAATTGCCATTTTTTTCAAGGGATCATGGAAAAAAAATCTGAATTTTGACAAAAGATTAAAAATATATCGTGGAAGAACGGTAAATTTCGTCAAAAGATTGTGAAAAAACAAGGCCAATTTCATCATGAAATCACGAAAAAACATGGCAAAGCTTGTCAAAAGATTTTTTAAAAAACCGCAAAGTTTCATAAAAAAATTGCAAAAAATGGCAAGTTTTGTCAAAAAATCTCTAATAAACAGCCAGTTTCATCAAAATGTCACCAAAAAACAGCAAGTTTTTTCAAAAAATTGCGAAAAAACGGGCAAGTTTCTTCAAAAAAATCAGCAAGTATCGCCAAAAGATTGCGAAAAAACAGCAAGTTTCGTCAACAGATCGCAAAAAAAATGGCAAACTTTTCAAAAGATCGAAAAAAACAGCAAATTTTGTCAAAAAATCGCAAAAAAATCCAACAAGTTTTGTAAAAAGAATGCAAAAAAACAAGTTTCGTTGAAAGATAGCAAAAAACGCAAATTTTGTAAAAGGGGCGCAAAAAAAACCCGCTACTGGGAGTGGATTTCACTCCCATTTCTGTTGTAAGCTTTCAGAAAATTTGATGCCAATTTCAATTTTTTTTTTTTTTTTAGTCAGAATTATTTCTAAATTATATACAGTAATATTAGTATGAATTTCAGAAACTGCAACTAAAAATCTTAATTTGACACCTAAAATTTTTAGAGTAGTCGTCATTTGAGCCTGCCTTTTATCTCCCAATTTCTATCACTGGACAAAGCCCAAATAGATCTTAATTCAATTAAATTTAAGTTCCTACTATTTTGACACCTTTGCCTCCTACTTGAAAAAATCAGAAATACAGTCTTAAGGCTGCGAACAGACGAAACTTCTATTATCTGTACCGGCTTCCTTTCTTGTGGCAACGCAATGTTTTTAATCTTTAATGACTTTTAAGGAAAGGGACTGATGTCCTGCAAAACAGGAACCTTTCCCTCAAATAGGGTGCGAGCTTCTTATCTTTTTACCTAATTCTAGATTCTCCTCATTCTGTTGTGAATAAACTGCAGAACAGTCCTAAACAAAAGATTTCCTGGAAAACTGGAGAATGATTGCAAAACAAACATGCTTTGAGCTTAAAATTCATTATTTTTATTTTTGTTAGTAAAATATTGCTAATTAACTTTATCTATAAACTATGGGTCTGACTTGAAAAAAACCACTATGTAGCAAAAGAACTAATAAAAATTAAATCTCTAATGAATGTCTTCATTTAATCTATGACTACAAATAAGTTCTGCACTGTAAGTTAAATGAAAAATGATGAAGTAAGAACAGTAACAACCCTCTGTGTTGCATATTTCCCTGAGCTTTTTATTTCGATTGCCACTCATCAGTCTTTAATAAAACATAACTAATCACAGACATTGTTAATTTACAGAGATGTGTCTGGAGTTGAACTTCTAATGAACAATCACCAAAGTTTAAAAGCAGAAATTGATGCTAGAGATGATAATATTGGGGTGTGCATCAATTTGGGCAAAGAATTACTTGCAAGGAATCATTATGCTTCAGACGAAGTTAGTATTATGTTAATTTTTGTTATTATTCTAATGGTACTGTTATGATGATGTGACAATTTAATTAACTCCTTTTTTTTCTCTTAAAGATTAAAGAAAAGCTTTTGTCCCTAACAAATCAAAGGTCGTCTATGATGGGCAGATGGGATGAAAGATGGGAACATTTACAACTCAGTAAGTTATATTTAATTTAGAAATTGAATCAGTTTCATTAATATCCATATTTTCTAGAAACATTAACATTTAATTATATTATGTGATTTTCACTCTCTCTGCTTTTGAAATTATTTTTTTTATGTAATTTTTCTTTTAAAAATTGCAGATGATTTGAATTAAGGATGTGTGATTTTGTATAAATCTTAGCTGCATCTAGTGTGGGGGAAAAAAATAAAACCACTAAAGTCAATTTTTAGTTTTATGTAATTTAAAAATAAATTAGTTTTTTTTTTCCTGCCAATTTCCTTTGGCCCAAGAGTGAATGCAGACGTGCCATCTATCTGTTGAGATTAATAAATTCATCGGATTTATTTTGTTTTTTAATTTTCTGTAAGTGTTAAAATTAAAATTTATAATCTAGAAGAAAAATGTTTTGACACTGAAGTTGCTGAAATAAGAAAAAAAAAGTAATAAAAAATAATTTAGAATAAATGAAGAATTTATTTGAGAGTGGTAAAAGCAAAATTTTGCACCAAAGTAAAATATATATATATATCTTGAATTCAAAATTGAAATGTCATTAATTAGAAGAGAGAAAAAAAAAAATTAAGTATTATAAATGTTTTTATAAGTCATGTAATTTCTTACATGCTTTATACCAGTTTGTTTTTGCGAACTTACTTTTTTATTCACTTATCTAGCATCTTGGAAAATTGTAATATTTTATTAAGTATTTATTTATTAAAATATATTAATTGTAAGTATAATTTGTTTTTTGTAATTTTATGTTTTCTTTATAAAATAGTCAATACGAATTATATATTTTTTAACTGTGTAATTTTTGTATTTATCTTGGGCACTAATGAAATGGTAAGGAAAAAAAGTGCAAGAGTCTGGCAGTAAAATGGTAAGCTTCAAAAGTGTCTACTATAAACTTTGGAAAAAAGTTTTTTTTTTCTTTAAATTATTTTTTTTTTTAACTTCTATGTGAGAATTTTTTTTTAAATTTATAAATCTATGAAAATTATAGTTTAAATGATAATTTTTAAATCTCCGCACAATGATTTGTTTCTAAACTTTTTTCTTTAATTTACAAAAATGTCTTCTGCTGCTTGTAATTATTTCTTTCATATCACTGATACTGACAGTATTTGTGTTTGGAATAAAGCAAAGTCATTCTTAGAATATTCATTATTTTGTTTTTAAATGTTGAATTGTTTCTTAAATGAAAAGAAAAAGGATTTCATGCATTATCATGCTTGAAAATATGCTTTTCATTCACATTGAGTAAATTAAAACTATTTTTAGCTTTATACCACTATTTTAGCTTGCATAAAATTGTTTATGTTCAGGGTTTCAAATTTCTTGAGGAGAAATTTTATTTTATTTTAAATTTACCATAAAATACCATTAATCCGCCCCCCCCCCCCAAACTTGAAGAAAAATCATATAATAGTTAGAGGGGGGCACTTACACGGGATTTTTCTGCGATCGTTCAACAAAATTTACTGGAATGAATCATGATGAAATGAATGAATCATAAATTTTGATATTTAAATTTTTTTTTTTTTTTAACATAAATTCTGTTGAAAAAATGCAGAAAAAATGAGATTTGTTTTAAAAAAAGCCAAAACAAGCATGAAATCAATTAAAAAATCTAAAAAAAACCACACATTTCATCAAAGATTCATGATTCATTCATTTCATAATGATTCATTCCATTCTCAATTGCCTTTGAGAATGGGGAGGGAGGATGCTTTCTCGGGATTTTTTGAAAATTTCAAATTTTTTATGGGGGGGGGGGGGCGTTTGATCGGGAAGGGCGGATTAACGGGATTTTACGGTATGTAATTAACATATCACACTTTTGCTACAAAAAATGATGTAACTAAAAAAAACTTTGTTTCTCAGGATGTGTGAAAAGCTTTTTCAGTTTATGGTAGGCTCAATGGAAATGTTTCAAACACAACTGCTACCTGGTTGCTGGATTTTAAGTACACTATCTTCTATTTTATGAGAATGGTAGGGGAGTGAAAACCACATAGAATGGCAGCCATAACTAATTAAGTTTAACTTATTAGTTATGGTACTTTTGTAGCAAGGGTGTGATATAGAGATACATTGATGTTGATACATTGATAGTGTATTATATGTCATAATATTTATCTTAGACTAAGATTTTCTACTAATCTACAGTATTAATGTCCTTTATTGCTTGTTTTATAACGTTTCAAAAATATGTATTAAAATAGTTAATTGCTAAAACGGACATCAAATACTAATAAAAACATTAAAATTAACATTATTATTATTATTATTATTGTAATATTTTATTGTAATTTTCCATCTTTGTGTTTGTTTGTATTTTGTTTTTCTGTTGATGATTGAGTAAATTCAATCGAAACATAAAATTTTTAAGATCTTTTAATGCTTTTATTAGTATTTGATGTCCGTTTTAGCAATTAAATATTTTAATACATATTTTTGAAATGTTTTTAATGGACGTATAAGAAAACTTCTATTTATAATTAATGTTTTATAACGGCTTGTTTCTTTTTCAGTCCTTGAAGTCTACCAATTTGCCAGAGATGCAGCTGTTGCTGAAGCTTGGTTAGTTGCACAAGAACCCTACCTATTGAGTCAAGAACTTGGGGTATTTATAAATGCTTTAAAATTATAATATCCAATATTTCTTGGTGTTCTGGGTTATGTCTCAAATGAATCTTCTAATGTTTGTAGCACTCGATTGATGATGTAGAACAACTAATCAAAAAGCATGAAGCATTTGAAAAATCTGCTGCTGCTCAAGAAGAAAGGTTTGCAGCTCTTGAAAGAATGACAACGGTATTTATTTAGTTATTTTATTTTTTTCACTTGCAGTTTTAAGGAATTGTTATTGAGCTATTATTTCATATTATACTTTTTACCAACATCGTGTAAAATAAGTCAGTTAGATGAATTAATTTTTATGATATTTAATTCTCAAAGCATTCCTTTTTACTTTCTTCTAAATATTCAAGAGGAAAGTATTGGAGTTGCAAAAATTTTTGATTTCCTTTTTCGAGGGGCTTGCACAATTCGAAGAATTGTCAACACAATTTGACATTTTGGGGAAAATGTCTGTTTTGTTTATTTGTGAGTGACATATAACTTGTTGCTGCTCTATCTCAAGAACTAATGCATGGAAATCATAAAAACTACATATTCTGTTAGATCTTTATATATATTTGTGCTAGAATTTCATCAAATTTCAGATTAAATTATACCATGACAACTTAATGCTAATTACATTTTGGTTTACACAACACAATTAATAATGTGGCTATGCAGCATTTTTCAGGATTTTCATAATATCAATGTCTCAGCATCTGTTTGATGGGATTGCCTCAATTTATGTAATTTACCTTTTTCTGAAAATCTTTCAATTTTGGCTTTGATCTTCAACAGGTGTAGCTATCATATGTTTCGAAAAATGTTCATAGTTGGATCTACAACCAATTGATGAAATTTAATGACTGTGGTTCTTAGAATATTAGCCTTATGCTTTTTCTCTTGAACATTGTAGCTATATCACATTTCCTGTAGTTTAGAAATACATAAAATTTTATAATTTGGGGCACTGATGTTATCTTTTTATTTACTGATCACAGTATAACTTCGTTTAATCTAGAGAAATTTTCAATGCTTTATATTCAGAAATATTGATGTTATTAAGTATTAATACATAAAAATGGTATAGAAGCAAGTTTTGAGATACCCACAACATACTCATTTAACCAAATAATCATAGAATTTTTTTTTTTTTTTTTTTTTTTTTTTTTTCAGCCATTAGTTAGTTAAATTAAAAATATTTAACATTTTTTCTAGGTTGCATTTTTTTTTTCTTTTGCTGCAAAAATTTAATATGTATATTATGTGTTAAGTAGCTTGCATATTTGTGCTATTCTTATATGTTATATCCAAACATGAAGATATTTCAGTTTAATTTTAAAAAAGAACTTTAATATTGAAAATGCCTATATTTTTATAATTTCACTTAGTTTGAACTAAAAGAATTAAGGCGGAAAGAAGAGGAAGAAGAAAAGCGAAGGCAAGAAGAACTCGCAAAACTTGCTGCAGAAAAAGAGCCACCACCTCAAACTTCAGCACCTACTGATAGGTATGAAAAAAAAGTGATTTTTGCCTTTTCCACAATAAATTTTTACTTTCTTCTATCTTCAATAGAAGAAAGTGTTGTAATTGAAATTTTTTTTTACTTCTGGTTTTCAACGGATTTACACATTTTAGGGGTCAGAAATTCCAAAAAACACGTTTTTACAAAATGTCTGTCTGTCCGTGTGTCTGTGTGTCTGTCGCCCTTCTACCATCAAAAAATGTATGAAGTTATGCATAGAATTGAACCAAATTTTTTGTAAATGTTTTTGGCTGTGGCAAGCAGGTCCTCCTTCAGTTTTGAAATATTCCGCCGGAAGGGGGCGCTGCAATCATGATTTTTGTGCAATTTTCAATATTGTACCGACCAAAAGTATATAAAGTTATGCATCGAATTGAACCAAATTTTTTGTGTAATTGTATGACTATGGCTCGTTGGTTCCCTCTGGATTTGAAAATAATCTGATGGAAGGGGGCGCTGCAATCGCGATTTTTGTGTCATTTTCAATATTGTACCAACCAAAAGTGTATGAAGTTATGCATCGAATTAAACCAAATTTTTTGTGTATGTGTATGACTGTGGCTAGTTGGTCCTCCCTGAATTTGAAAAAAATCCGTCGGAAGGGAAGGGCGCTGCAATCGCGATTTTTGTGCCATTTTCAATATTGTACCGACCAAAAGTGCACGAAGTTATGCATCAAATTGAACGAAATTTTTTGTGTAAGCGTTTGGCTATGGCTAGTTGGATAGCCCTGAATCTGAAAAAAATCCACCAGAAGGGGGCGCTGCAATAGCGAATTTTATACCATTTTCAATATTGCACCGCATAAAAGTGTATGAAGTTAGTTCTAGAACTGAACTAAATTTTTTGTATATGAGTATTTTTTGGTAAGGCAAGTAAGTCCTCCCTAAATTTGAAGAAAAAAAAAAAAAAAAAAAAAAAAAAAATCTGCCTATCATTTTATTGCCCATCGGCTCATGCAGAGACGGAAATTCGTTTTTACTCCGATTAATTGATTGAAGCAGAAATTTAACATGAAAATCAAAGTTGATATGGTGTTGAATTAAAATTAATAAAGCATTAAAATGAATAACTATTTTTTTTTTAAATATTAAAATGTACGTATGAGATAGAAGAAAGTTTTGGGATTGGCACATCCAACTAGTTTTCAGACATTTCCCTCTTTTGATTGTGCCTAAAGCTCCTAATCTTAATTAATAATTCAATTAAAACTATGAGAGAAGTTTATGTATTTGTTTTCAAATAAATTGAACAATTAGGTCTATCCATATTTAGCAAAATATTTATAAGATTAATGGTTCATTAGTTCTCAATCCTACTATCACAAAGTCAACATTTTAAATAGTTTTGATAGAATATTCACCAGGAATTTTTCAGAAATGATGCTGCAGCATTAAACTAGATTTTTCTGGTTTGAAGGGGGAAAAAAGCAGCTAATAATTGCATGTATCTTGTAAATAGCACCAAATTTACTGCAGATTTTTATTTAAAAATTTGGAAATCTGATAATAATCACTTCTATTAAATAATAATAATAATATGATCTTATGTCATACACCTGTAAAAAGAGAAAAACAATGTCTTACATAGTAAAAACATATGCACAAACGATGCAGTTTTCATGAGCACAAAAAGGAACTTTTACCATTACATCCAATCACGATGGCTCTTCTCAAGCTAGTTTCAAAGCATTTTACACGCCATATAAGGTATAACTTCTCTCATTTTCTCCCTCCTTCAATCTTTGTTGGCATCATTAAATATTTTACTCTGTTGTTAATTTTTTTTCAGCATTAAAAGAATATGTATACTCACGTTTTGGCAACAGCTTGACTAGTCATAAACACAACTCGTGTGTGACATCTGATCTGCCAGATTGCATTTTTTGATCATCTTTACAAAATATTTTGTAATAATGGAAAAATTGAAATTGCAGGTTAAAAATTACATTGGGTCAATCTTCTTTTTTTTTTTTTTTTTTTTTTTTTTTTTTTTTTGTACCAATTTTATGTAAAGTATTTTGTTGTCATGTTTAGTAGATTAATAAACTAAGTTTTTGATATGCTAAATAGCAATGCACTTTTTTGTTGGTACAAGGAAGAGTTGATTGATCCATCAATGCCTTTTTTAAAATATAGTTAAAGTGAGACATATTTTATTGAATGTTATCCTCTTGCAGAGTTGATGGCGAAAAATCCCCTGAAAAAGAAGCACAAGCTGCTGCAGATGGTGAACAAGCTGCTGCATTAGAAGGTACAGTTACAGGGAGTATTTGTAGCTATAACTACGATATGCTTATTTTTTTATTGCCAAGTTTCAAAAAAATATCTGATAATGAAATTATATAGACAGTTATTATTTTAACGTTCGATAGATATGAAAATATTTCTTTTGAAATATTAAAAAAAAAAATGTTTTATTACAAGCTGAAATTATTTTTGAGAAAAGGTGTTATAGTATGTCTCTTTGTCCTTAAATTTAGTATACTTAGTAAGAGTGAACTGCAATTAGTGTGCTCTTGTTTGATTAAAATGTTAATCAAACATCTTCCAACATTGTAAAATCTATTATTTTAAAGATAGATTTAAAATTAAAGTTTATTTCCTATAGTAAATATAGTCCTTTTTAGTAATAATTATAATAAAATTTGAAGGATAGATTTTTTTTTATTTTTTTAATTTGGTAGAAATAATTCAAAAGACTATGTAAGATAAAAGTAATTTTGAAGAAAAATTTTAAGTGTTCATTTACTATTATATCATTATTTATTTTTATTTACATATTTTACTTGTTATGAAAAATGTTTATTTTTTTAATATTATATATCCTGATTTGTTTAAAATCTAAATTTTAATTTTTATAGAGGCTGAATATATTTTTATTGTAAATTTAGCATTTAAAAAAATAATTTATAATTACCTTCTTTTGTTGGGCATTTGACTTTAAGGTACTATTTATTTCTCCTATGGGGAAATTCATGGATATATTCAGCCATTTTATTTTGGTTTATTTGGTTTCTAACATTTTTCAACCTTTCAAATTAATTTTATATCTTTTATTTAATACTTTTTGGAACAAAGTTATGTTTCTAATTTTCTTTGCATACTTTTGAGTCTGTTGCATGCCTATATTATTTGCATGTTAATCATTTTGCATGTCTGCATGTGTTTTTCTTCATTTCACACTCAGAGCCGAAAAAAGTTTCTCATCCAGTTAAGAAAGAAACACCATCTGTGCAGTCTAAAAGGCCAGGTATCCATTTTACTGAAAATCACTGTAGTTTATAGAAGTGTGCACTGTCTTCAATGTGGCTTAGTAATTTGTATTTCATATGTGTTATATGCCTTTGCTTTACAAACTTGCTTAGTTTTTAATTAGGAGTTTAAATATGAATGTAGTAAGAGTTTAAATATGAATTTATTAAAAGCTTGAATGTGAATTTATTTAGGGCTTATACAATGCTTAATGAACTGAGGCAAACAATTGTATATCTTTAAAATGGTGATTAAATTAACATTATATGGAAGTATATGTTAGATTCAAAGTGTTTTATGTGCGTGTTTATCTAATTCTTTTGATAATTAAACATATTTTTGAGAGGAATAGATAGTTGAAATGGCTTTAAAGTTAATTCTCGAGTGTCGTGGGTTTCAGTTTTTATTTTATATTTTCCAAATTCTGTAGATATAATTTACTAAGCATTTAAAGCTGTGGAATTTCAAATTTTTTAATTTAGAAATGAAAAAAAGATTGTAGATTCATGTTTCATCTGCTTTTGCACTGAAAATTTTAAATTCTATACTAAAGAATTTTCATTGATGGGATGATTCTTTAACGAAGTGGCCTGGATTGTTTGATTTTATATACAAATATTTTATATGGGCAACACTTGTCTTACTATCCCACTTTTGGGACATCTGAAATTGCAGCTTTACAAAAAAGGGGGAATGTAAAAAAAGGAGAAATAGCTAATTTTTGAGTTGGTAAAAATGCTTTATTTTATTTTGGTTTTTAAGAAATTTTTTACGTACTTTTAAGAGCAGTAAAAGAATAATAATAAAAAAAAAATCTTTAATACAAGAAAATCATGGTTATTAACCCTGTGAATTCATATACTGCTATTCTTTTATGTAATAAGGTGATAAAAGGGAATAATTTACACTTTATAAATAATTACTTTCCTAGAAGGTTTCACTCATATACACAAGCTTACTCCTCTACAGATTTAGAGAATTGTTTTGCTGAAGAAACAGCATATTTTTGTACCTTTAAAAAAAAAAAAAAGAAAAGAAAAGAAAGAAAATGACTGTTGTACGGACCACTCAAACAGAAAAGCTAAAGGCAAAAAAAAAAATCGAATTTTTTGCAAAGCATGTGGGAAAACATTTCTGTATATTTTAAATTCTTTTTAAAGAATAATGAATGAGGCTTCAATGTTTTAATCAATTTTAAATCTTAAACTTAACAATCATCGGAGTTTATACCTTGCAATAATAATAATAATAATAAAAATCTTTTTAGGGTAGTTGGTCAGAATGACCCTTTAACTGTTTTATTAACTAACAAGGAGTAACTATTTAAGTTGTATTACATACATATGTAGTTAAAATAAGATTCTAGAGTCCAAATATATCTTTAGTGGTGATAGCCATGTATCTAAAATTTTGACTTATCAGTTACAAAATGCTGGTTAATTATCCTATGGAGTTAGTCTAAACATTGTTTACTAACATCTATAAAAAGTTTTGGTAGTTTAGAAAAATGGTTTTTGAATAATATTCATTTTGGATAAAATTCAATTGTAATCTTGAAAAATGCCATAGGGTCATTCCATGCTAAATAAACCATTGACTGAACCTGACCCTTTCAGATTTAGATGAAATTCTCAAGAATTGTTCTGCCTAATGATATAAATGAGAATAAATGTTTATAATTTTTGTATTGCATTAAATTTTTATAATTTAAATTTTGAAAAATCATCATTTTTTGGCTTGCTTACATGTTTTCAATTTTGTATTTTTCAAATTCTGTCAATCACAAAAAAATTTATGACCACTCATTTAAAAGATGAGTTTATAAGGTGTAATTCGATATGCAAGTTGTCATATATAGTTAAAAAAATAAAATTAGTTTTTTTATCTTAAAATTTTTTAGTGTTTTTTAATTGAAAAAAATGTATATTTATATTATAAACTTAAAATTTTGAAATTTTTAGTGTGGGATTTCAAAAGGATCAGGAGTTATGAAATAAAAGCTAAATTTTACCATTAAAATAACAATTTAATTCTATCTATTTTGTTTATTTATATTTTGCATGGTAATATTCAGCTTTTATTTTATAACTCCTGGTACTATAAAAACTTTAGAGTTTTAAGCGTATAATACTACAACAAACTTTTTTTCAAAATTTTTAAAAAAACACTATCTAAAAAAAAAAATTAATTTTTAATTACCCCCCCCCACCCGCCCCCCCGCCCCCCAAAAAAAGCTTTTATTTTTTATTTATTTATTTATTTAGCTCTGCATAGTCAATTTGCATATCTATAAACTCCTCTTTAAAATGAGAGGTCATAAAATTTTCTATGTTTGATAGAACTTGAGGAATGCAAAATTAAAAACATGTAAGCAAGCCAAAAAATGATGATTCTTCAAAATTTAAATAATTATATGAAATTTTAATGCAATAAAAATAATTATAAACATATATTCTCATTTATGTCATTATACAGAACAATTCTTGAGAATTTCATCAAAATCTGAAAGTGTCAGGTTAAATATTGAATTTTTTTGGTTGATTTGACATGGAATGAAGCATAAGCCTGAAGCAAAATATTGATTAAAAAAAAAAAAAAAGTAAATGCTATATTATCTGGACACACCCAGGAATTTGCTAATTATCTGACCAGAACTGGAAATAAAATCTCATATTTAAAAAAATAATATAAAAAAATATTTTCTAATTTTAAAATGCATCCATTGTCTTGTTGGTAATATAAATTCTTAAATTTAAAGCATGAAAGAAAGAAAAAAACATCAAAAAGCAGACCAATTCTTCACACACTATTTCTAAAAACTGACAAAAATCAGATTTTCTGCCAGTTTGAATTTTATTATTAGTAGTATTATTATTGCTAGAACTTTTTAACGTATGTCATATGTTTGCTATTGTGGCAATATATAATACAATAGCCTTAGACATTCAAATGAATGTCTTTCCTCTTCGAAAGGTAAATTAATAGTGCAGTTTTAAGATTAGTTAGGAAGCTTACTGGAATAGCATATTACTTCTTGAGTGTTAATCAGTCTCTTATCTTAACCTTATTTACCTTATCAGCTGCCACTACATCACATGGTGGAGTTCCTCAAGAATCGCAGTCAGCACCTAGCAGTAAGATTTGTTCATTTTCTTATGTACACATAAATGATCTGCACTATGTATATTGTATTTAAACTGCACCCTAATATTTATTAAAGCAGAGTTGGGTGACCTGTTTTTAACCTTGTCTCGAGGAGCCTACAAATTAATAAAAAGAAACAAAAACATGTATAATAGAACCCATCAAATCCGCACAGCTTAGGATCAGAGGTTGAGTGGATTTTAGAATGTTGCAGATTTCTGCTTATTGCTTTGATTTTTTTTTTAAATAGTAATTTGAATGTAATAATTTAATTGAAATAATAGTTAATGCTTACAATGTAATAAAATATTAAAATAATAAACTAAAATAGTAGAAATAAGGGAAATTTTTAAATTATTTAAATATTAAGAGTAAAATCTGGAAGTGTGATGTTAAATATTGAATTTTTTTTGGTTGATTTCACTTTGATTGTTAAATAATAAATATAAATTAAATATGCATAAATAAAGATGAGATACGTTTTCCTTGAACTATTCAATGAAACTTTCATCATAAAGAAATACTGTTAATTTACTTTAAAATCATAAAGTAAGGAAGTTTTATTTAAAGATTTAACCAGTCTTAATAACCATAAAAGCTTGATTAATACATAAATATAGTTGGTGAAAAGATTGTGATTACAAGTTATATCATCAGTATCTTGATTTTTTTTTTTTTTTTCCAGAAATTTATATTTTCTTTATGAAAAACCACAAATTTAGTCATATTATGGAGAATATTAAAATACATTCAGAATAATATAAAACTAAAAAATTTTGTAATTTTGCCCTCTATCTTAGTTGAAAGTTCCATTGTTCATATCTGTTGAATTTATGAAGTCTACGGTATATAGCTAAATATAAAGGTAAACATTTGTGTAAGCTTTAAGAAAGAGTACAAAATGAAACATATTTAACAAGTTTTCTAAACTTATGTAGTGTTGATTATATTGAGGTATTGTAAATTAATATGAAAATCTTTACTAATTAATCTTTATAAAATAGTTCTTTAAAGCTTGCAAACCAAGATTTTTGTCTATAGAAATTATTTTTTCTCTATTATTCCCATTTTACCAAAACTTAAATAAGAAAATATGTTTACAGAGTACAAATATGGGCTGAGAATAAAATAACAAAAAATCAACAAAAGTGATTTTAGAAATTTAAAATCTTTACAAATTGAGGTTAATCTGCTGCAAATGAGCTTAAATTAGCATGTATGTATTTAGAACAATTTCAGTCATCTCTGCTTTAATATGTAAATTACTTATTTAATTCACTTTTTTAATTAAAAAAATTGCTTTGTATTGAATGTTGGCAGATTTTTGAGTAACTGGAATATTTTTTTAAAAAATGTTTCACTGACTGCTTAAAACTGATAGTGCTTAGCAATCTCGGGAGATTTTCTTAAATTTTATTGCAAAAAAGGTTGGACATTTTTTTTTTTAATTGTGTAATTTGATAATTAAATAGTGCATTTCATATTTTCACTAATGGTGTAATTTTATTAAGAAATTAAGGCATTTGTATTTGTACTTATTTAATTGGTATGTATCTTGACTTACTCTGTAAAATGACTTTTGAAAGCCCCTTCTCCTGCAAAGGACAAGAAAAAAAGGTCGCGGTCAAAATCACCATTTAGTAGCTGGCGGAAAAAGAAGTCACCTGTCATGGATGATGAAGAAGGAGGCTTTTTTGGTAAATTCCCATAGTAGTGGTTTTCAGGTGGTGGTTCTGGGTGGCAGCAATACTTTCTCTCTATGACGAAATGGTTAAAAAACTTGTATGGGGAAAAAAAAATCCTATTCCTTTTCTACATTTTGTTATGCCTGTAGAAGATTGCCAGCTATAGTGTGCATCGGTGGTATTTCTTAATTCCCGCAATACAAAAAGCTTCATGGTATATTAGTTGTAAGGAATGTATATTGCTTTTTAGGGTTAAAAGTGCTTCTTAAATTCATGAAATATCTCTTGTACATACAATTTCTACTGATGTATTTTCTGTACTTATATGTAAATCTATTGGCAGTTTTGTGTGTATGCTTTTGCATGTTTGGTATTTTCCCTTCTATACGTTCTGCTCAATTTCTCAATAATTATGCATATTTGAATATTTTCTTTCTTCTATAAATTACATAACTTGTGATTTCTATTTTACACATATCAAATTGGTTTTATTTTAACATTCTGTTTCGACCTTTAAAAAAAAAAAAAAAAAAAAAGTCTTCAGATGTAGTTTTACTACATGTATTGTAAGTTTATCATTATTTTTATTTTTGTTATTAATGATTTGTATTAATGCATATTTAATATATTTCTTGGAATACTTGAAGAGCAACATTTAAAAATGAGTTTTTCTTAAAGAGCAAAAAAAAAATTTTAGATAATATCCTTTGTGTTATGATTCAAAATTTTATTTTCAAGATTTATTAAGTAATTTTATTATTTCTCTTGAATCCTTGATTTAAACACAAGATTTATTTTGTGCTAATTTATAATTTATGCTGTATGTGTATTTTGTCAGTAACTTCTGATTTTTTTTTTTTTTCTAACTGCAAAATTTGTGACATTTCAGAATGCTTAATTATATATAGTGTTTTTTTTTTTTTTAAATAACTGTCTTCAGTCGTCAATCTTTGAGTTAATCTCTATTATTTTTTTATGTTACTTTCTTAGCAAAGTATTATTGCATGTTATACATACATTTTATGTATGTACTCCCCCCGCCCTAAGTTTTCTTAAAGTAATAATAATCTATCAGAATATGTGATAATTGGTATCAATTAAGCATTAAGAAATATTAAAATAAAAGATAAAAGGATTATAATTTGAACAGAAAAACAACCCATTACATTGATTTAGAATCATGTACAGTGGATAGTATTTGACTTTGCAAAATATTCTATCAGCTAATATGACTGTTATTTCAGATTTTTTATGACTTATAAAACCAAAGTGGATGAAAATTTTATAAAATAGTTTTCATGATATACAGTTTTTAAAAGAAAACTAATTGAATTATATGTTCATTATATAATATAAAATTTATCTCAATTTATCAGTTATTTGAAATGGAATCATATTTTATATAGGTTGAGTGCCTGATTTTAACATCATTAGCTTTTTTTTTTTTTTTTTTTTTTTTTTCCCACCATAATTTTATTGAATTTCATAGTGTATGAGCTATGGATACATAGAATTATTCTGTATATATTTGTTATTCAGCCATTTTACAAGCCGTAATAGCAGCTGAGTGGTTCTCTCCATGAAGAAATGACTTCATAACTTAAATGAAAAAAGTGCCATTGGAATAAAAATTTTACAGTCATGTTATTTTCAATTCAATTGCCAGAAAACAACTAAAGTTGGGAAAAGAGAGAGAAAAAAGTTGCATAGTACCAATAGCAACTTAACAATAACTTGCCTGTTTTTTAATTTAAACAAATTTGTTAAATGAGCCAGAAGCCAGTGAGCAAATCTCAGCAATTATTTTTGGAAGTTGGGAACATCCACAATATTCTTAAAATTTTGGAAGAATTTTTAAAATGAGATAATCCATTCAAGACTAATATTTTTTGTTCAGGAATCCACCATTATTCCCATTTATTCAAACCAAAAAAGCAGGGTATCTCACTGGATGGTCCAATTAGTCTATGCCTAGGCAGACCAAAATATTAAACAAGAATTTTTTTTTAAGCTAACTGGATGTGATACTATCCTGAAAATGATAAATTAGCACCACTGGGGCTCATGTTGTACAAAGTTATGCCTAGGCAAATTCGTCACTCTTTTATATGCTCTTATAAACCTGTTTTACATCATAATTGAATCTCAATTCAATAATGTAATCTTTTTTGGCTGCTGTCCATTCTACCTGAGATAACTTATTTAGGTAGAGTGGGCAGTGGCAATAAAAATAGGCAATTGCCTAGGTAACAATTTGAGATATAGAACTATTCAGCTGACTAAATATTTGGTTTATGTAAGAACTGAATATTTTGCGTTTGGTTGAAATTATGCATAACTTGTACATATGCTTTTCAGTGCATGCTTAGTACGAGTTTCAAAGTATATAAAAAATAATTCTGAATCTTCTCTGACAGTTGTTCTAGAAAATAATTAAAGAAATTCTTTTGCCTAAATATGCCATGAATAATTCACATTTATTTTCAAACTCCTGTCCCCTTACACACACACATTTACAGATTTTTATTTAGTAAAAGAAAACTTTTAATGAAATGCTAAATGTATTTTCAATTAAAACAATTGTGGTTTATATATATATATATTTGTACCTCAGCAAGTACGTAACACTTATTTACTTAGTAAGAATAGCCTATTCAAATTTGTAAAACTTTTTTTTTCCAGAATTGTCTGTTTTAATTATAAATCTTTTTAAATTGTAGTTTTTGTTTTATCTTTTGAGTATTTATGATAATTTTGTAAGCAGTTTCTGTGCAAATGAATATAAAATTCTCTCAGCCAAATTCATCCACTTTTATTTAAAGAAATTGTCAAGTTATAACATCTGTGTGTTTATTATGTAAAATGTTCTGTTGCAGAAAAAGGAAGCCCAACAGCTGCCTCCCCAGACGAGGAGGTCCAATGCGAAGGCTTGTTGGGTCGTAAGCACGAATGGGAATCTACCACCAAGAAGGCATCTAGTCGGTATGTATATTTTCAATTGAAATTAAAGGATTCCTTGATACCGTTTTGGTTCTTATTGTTTAAATGTTTTTTTCATGAACCAGTATTTTTTAAGACTTAAGGAGTAGATGTAAATTTTTCCATTTTTCAATAATCTTAATTTACCGATTGATTAATCGTGTTTCTAAAATTAATCTAATTAAAGGAGTAGGTTATGATTTCGACATGTATTTCTTTTTCACTCATAACTTCCCTAAATGTGAACAGATTTTGATAATTCTTTTTTTTTTTTGTTTGAAAGTGTAAGATACCCATGTGGTCCCATTTTAATTTCATTAAATTCTGATGATTAGAACTTTTATAAAATAAAAACTTTAAAAATTCAAATTCTTTTTTGAAGCAATTGTCCAATTAAAAGCGTTCATTCTTTTCAATAAATTATATTCAAACATTAAAGAATACAATTTCGTTTCACATTACATCATATACAAAACATGTCACGAGAATTAAAGATGAGAGGATTAAAACAAAATAAATAAACATGGATAATAGACTTAACAATAACGAAAAGATATGAAAAATGTGATGCTACCAGAAGAAATTATTACTCTTGCACAGATACGAAATTTTTTTCTTCAAAGTGCGAAATCTAGAATGAACAAAGGTCGGGGGTCTAGATAAATTTTGCGAAGTTAGCGAAAGCAGATTGACGCTAGTTTGTTCTAGCAGTTTGGCGTTGATGCATAGCTTTAAATATGCTTATGATTTGATAAAAAAATAACGATTTATCGCAATTTATCTTTCATTGTTGCAACCGTTTTTCAAATCACAAGCATATTAAGCAAGCATTGTCGCCAAGCTTGATTCTTTTTTTGAAGTCTTAGTATTTTTTTTTAAGCATACTTTATTAAACATGTGAGTATCTTGTCATGTACCATCTGAGTGAAAGAAAAAATAAAATAAATAATAAATATATCAATACAGTAGAACCCCGCAAATCCGGACCCCATTAATCCGGATCTCTGCATAATCCAGATGAATCTGGTCAGTTTTTTCAAATTTTGAGAAGCGATAGGCAAAATGTCGATAACATTAATTCATCTCATTTTCGTATTCTGAATAACAAAGTCTTTTCTGAAATACTTTCGGAAGAATACCTTAACCTTTTTCATTTGAACTCTTTGATATTACCTTTTTAAAGAAACAACAATGCAAATTTTAATGTCTGCAAGCAGGTTGCTGAGAGTACTCTCCAAAAGTCGTGGAAGATTTTATGGTCCATAAATTGTGATTTCTTGAATAATACGCAAGCTTAAAACTTGAAATAGAAGAGAATATAGGCGAGAATTAAAAGGAAATTACACCTGAAGATTCTGTGAGCATGTTAAAAAAATGAGGTTGTTGAGATGTTGATATCATCTCAATGATGAACAACCAAAAGTTATTAGCCAATGCGAAGCAACAAATCATTTACACCAATAAATGGTTTATTTTGAACATCAGGTAGAACATCAACATACTACCTCCAACAAACTAACTGTGCTCAAGCGGATGCGTGACCATGCAGCCTGCAAAAGTTATACAAAACTGGCACAGCAGAAGGTTTTATAATTACAAAATAAACATTTTTCTGTCTGTAAATTTTCAGTATGTTTAATATAAATGTGATATTCTGTAAGTATGTTTTATTTCATTTTTTTCTCATTCTCCGGATAATCTGGATTGGGTCTGGTCCCAATTAATCCGAATTATCGGGGTTTTACTGTATATCAGGCATGAAAAAGCTCCTTTCTAAAGGAAGAATTCCACCTTTAAAAACAAAAATTTGGACATTCACTGGATTGATGCAAAAATGCAAAGAAAATTTTGGAAGGATAATAGGGAGTGGGGAAGTTGTCTGAAAAATGTAGTAAGCTGACATTTTGTCTATTCAAACCCTTGGTGTCTGTTCTTGAATTGTTGTGCAAAAGAGACATAAAATGAAAGGTGAGCTTATATCATGTAAGTATCTGGAAGTCATATAAATGAAGTTGTTCAAAATGTCTTTCAAGAATGAATTTTTTTTACCTTTAAGTGAAAAGAAGTTTCTATTTGGAATAGAATATTTTCTGCTATTTATACAACAGTTCTGGACAATTTCTGTGTTACTTTTTTTGAGGTATATTTCTGAATCGAAGATCAATTTAGCAAAAAAGATTTTTTAAGGGTAGAGGGAATTTAACAGCAAATTAGTATTCAGAATAATATTTGTTTTGGGAAATTAATGACTGTACTTCACATAAGTTGATCATTTATATTTGGATTTACATGTGCAACATTGTTAATACTTTCTAAGTTGAATGTATATATATAGATATGTGAGTATTCCTTTTATATTCAGATTATTTTAAAGATCACTTTTAGATTGCTTTTAGATTCTTTCATTACTCTGATTTTCAATAATGATGTGCAATTTGAAATTATTTTGATTTTCTCTGCCCGTTTTGGGCATTGAAGAGGACCATTTGTTGCCTGTGGATGATAGTTTACAGCTGTAAATGAGCTATTCTTGCACATAGAGAAACTTTGTGAATTTGGTTAGCTAAAATACAAATCAAATTTCTTTCTTAAATTGAATGCCTGTTAAATTTCAAACTATCTAGAAATCTGTAACATTTGAATTTTTAAGAAAATGCTTTTTAAATTTGAAATAAAATGTTTATTTGCTATTTCTCTCCTCTTCAAGCATACTCAAATGCTAAAAAACTCTTAGTTTGCCAAAATATTGCACTTAGAATGTTTGTATATTGAATGTATTTAATTCTTTCATAAATTTTCTTTAGTTTTTTTTTTTTTTTTAGGAGTATGATTTTTATGTTTGTAGTTCATATATCTTATTTCTATCATTGATATATTTCTTTCTGAGATATATTAATGAAAAAATGTCTAGATTATTCAGATTTTAAGGCTAAGTTAGTGCTATAAATTTCGGTTAAAACACTAATTCACTTCTTGATTAAATCTCTTATAGTATGATCTAAATTCTCTCAGATAGCATTAATATGTATTTTATTTATTTAACATGCTTCATTTCTTTTAAAAATAAATATTTTAAAAACCAAAAATAAATATCAGGTGAATTATGGTAATATAAACTGTGACCATGTTTCTTAAATAAATCAGAACATTCAGAGTTATACCGCATCCCCCCCCCCCCTATAAATTTCAGTTAAAACACTAATTCACCTCTGAATTAAAACTTTTAGTATGATCTAAATTCCTTAAAATGAAAAATGTTATTAGAAAAACTACAATAAATGAGCTTCCCATCCTTCAGTGGCAAAACCTCATATTTTCTGGTATGTCAGTAAATAAGTTTTTCCAGCAAGCTGGCTAATGCGAGGAATATGGTATGATAACTCTATAATAGTGATCAAGGGTGAAAACGTTTTTTTTCTACTTAGTCTTGTTTGGTTATCCCCCCCCCCCTTTAATATTCACATACACAGGTTAGTTAGTCAGGTTAGAATATAGTTCACATACACAGGTTACTTATTTAGCTAGAACTCGGTTATATATTTACTATCTTGCTATCCTTTTTTTTTTTTTTTTTTCAAAAATTTTAAAATTATTTTTTTCTGCCTTTTTAACTGCTCCGTTCAACAAGCGTAAAACGTTTTGACACATTTACAAATTCATTTTTCAACAGAAAATTATAAAATTGGAATGCTCGACTATGGAAGCGATTTTGAATCAAACTTATTTTTCCATTTTATGATAATTAAATTACCTATACAGTTCTAAGCTATTTCTATCATGTGATCACCCGTTTTTCTCGTGCTTTTCGACCGGCTTTTCTGCTTTCGTCGGGAAATGAGCTCAAAAACATCAACTTTTGAAGGCTTGTTATGAAAGATCTATTGTGTATTTAAAAAAATAGAAAAATGAGTGCAATTAGACAGTTTCTAAATAACAACTGCTATTTTCATGCATTTCTGAACAAAAATAAATTAAAGCATAAGTCACAAAGTTGCCCTTTTTGATTTAAGAACACCCTTTAAAATAAATAAGTTAAATATTCAAAATTTATTTTAAATCCTCATATCAATATTTCCCATAGCTATTATTTTATGAATTGTTAAACATACATACAAAAATATTTATACTTGCTTAGAGGATTAATCTTTATTTTAAAAAAAAAAAATCTTTATTGAAAATCCTTAAATTCCTGGAATTCCATTTTTCTTTTCTTTTCTTAAAACTCCTGGAATTTAATTTCAACTCTTGGAGAAGAAGGGGGGGGGGGGACCGCCTGTAAAATATTGAAATTGCAATATTTTAATTATTGTTTTACTATCTATAATTTTTTAAGTGTTAAACATTCACAATTTTTTTAGATTTTGAAGGAAAATTGTTTAAAATATAATTGTTTCGACACGAAGCACTGTTAGCTGCAAGATACAGGAATGGCTTTTAATGCAGAACAGGCAGCTAAAACAAAAGATTGTTTGCTCGAGAGAGATTGCATTGGATCCAACCCTTCCTGATTTTCAGTGTCTTTAATTTGTCTAATTTTGTGTATGTGTCTGGTATCAATTTAATTTTATTTTTCCCCATTCCTCTAGCGAGTCGGACTATTCGGGATGTAGGTAGGGGTCGCAGACGAAATTTGGCGGATATGGATCCAGTGTTGTTATTTTGTTTAGAGTAAAAAATACATTGACATATTTTACAAATTCCGATTTAGTGTAGTTTTAATTTTTGATCTTGTTTAGCATAGAAAAATGCCTGGAGGAAAGTATGTATTTAATGAAATATCAACTTTTGCATTCTAAACCCAAGTGAGAAGTCAATGTTCTCTTAAATGTCATACTTTTCAAGGTTTTTAACTATTTTAATATTTAAAACAAGTTGGAAATTGCACGTAAAGTGTAGCAAATGAGGTGCGTTCGTACGATACAAGGTTTTAAAAATATTCAGATCTTGCTGTTATAGTAAACAGTACTTTGAATACAGTAAAGTGGCCGAAATCTTTTTTGTGTTCCTGTAAATATACAGGAAGTAATTTTTATTACACCTTAGAAATGCATATCATTTTCATAAAATGCAAAATAGTTTTAATATAATTAAAACACACCCCAAACAATGTTTCCCCGCATAGCATTATGAAGTAGAACTCTTTTCTGTGGCCCTGTAATTTAATAATAAATGTTCTTTGCATTGCAGATTGTACAGTTAGTTTGTATTTGTTTGTTTGTATTTATGTCGGCCGATTATCTACGCTATGGGATATAGGCCCTATGGGGTGGGATGCCCTCCGTGGGGGTCTTTATAAGGGAACCTAACCCGTATTTACGCAAGGTTCAAAGAAAACCACGGAAAACTCCGAACGGTTAGGCCGGCGGTCGCGATTGGGTTCGAACCCAGCACCTACCGTCTACCAGTTTGAGGTCAGAACCTCGCGGCCACTGGTGGGACTGCAGATTGTACAGAATGTATATGTTAGTATATATGTATACTTCATAGGTTCATGTCAATTCTATTATATTCGAAAGAGTTTAACATCATTAAAATGTACTTGAAACTATTTTTCCTATTGACCGTAATGTAGTGGAATACTTTTGATTGTCCCTGTAATTGATCTATGCATCAGATTTTCATAACATTTGAAATGACTCAACAAAATTATGTAATAATTATATATTTTAAATTTCAAACGATTAAAATGAATTTTATGCTTTTTTTTTTCCATTGACCATAATGTAACGGAATACTTTTGATTGTCCCTGTAATTGATCTATGCATCAGATTTTCATAAAATTTGAAATAACTCGACAAAATTATGTAATAAATATACATTTTAAATTTAAAACGATTCGGTTGGGTAGTTTTTGCATTGTTATATGCGGACAGACGGACGGACTGAACGGCAACTATAGTTGCTACGTATTTACATAATTATGAACGCACCTAATGAAGATCTTTGAAGATTCCTCTTTGAGATGTAACCCCCTCTCTGTATAGGCCACTGTGTAAAAGCATTTTGTAAAAAAGATAACTAGGTCATTAAAACATAGTATACCTCCTGGAAAGAAAAAAGTTAGACTCCTTGAAAGCTCCTGAAATTAACTTAGTTAAAAAGGGTATGAACCCTATCAGGCTTGCCACGCCACCTGGAGAACCTGGAAAACTAGGAAAACACAGGGAATTTTAAAATCCCCTCCCAAAACATGGAAAATCCAGGGAATTTTGAAAAAATCTGGGAAACACGGCTTTCATTTTCAAAACTGAATATTTTTTATATTAAAGGTTTATATTTTTTAAGATAAAAAAAATAAACCAGTGTTGTGTATCAAAGTTATCCTATATTTTATGTGTTCTTTTTTTTAATATAAATATTAATTTGAATGCATAAAGTAAGTAGCTTTTCCTATTTTCTTTTCCTTTTTATTTCTGCAATTTTTGTGATATTATGTTCAAGATAATTGATTTTTAGGTAAGATTCTTTAAAATTTTATATTCTTTAAATTATTAGTTACAAAGTTTTTAGATATTTTAACATTCATTTACAAGTATTTCAAAGTATTTTTTAGCAGAATGTTTGAGTATTGCTCTACTGTTTTTATTGTTATTAATGTAAAATGTGGGATTTAATAATAAGTGTAACAACCTTAAAGAGTTTTTTCATTTGCTCATATCATATTATGTATTATATTTGTTCAATTAATTGGGTAATGGTAAATTATAACATGTCTAATTAGCATAAATATATGCATATATTTTTGCGCATTCAATATAGAATAAACGCTTTGCAGTACAGGGAAAACACAGGGAATTTTTTTTTCAAGATTAGAGTAGCAACCCTGCCTATGTATGACAAGTACCATACCAGAGGCATTTTATATTAATTTTAACTATATTTATACTATTTTTTTCTGTTGCAGGTCTTGGGATAAGATTTATGTTGTACTTCAGGGGAATAAATTATTTGCTTATAAAGATCAAAGGCATTACAAACAAGTAAGAGTTATTTCTTTACTTTGCATGCAGAACTAATCTTTTTTTAGTTTTTTAGCAATTGATGTCTTAACAGTGGATGATTTCTAATCTGGAAAGTTTTTTATTCATTTATTAGGGGAGGGAGAGGCTTAAAATTCTAATTATCAGCATGTTTTTTATTGTTTTAAAATATTGAACAAAGTAACCAATTCTTGTTTTCTAAAAGCCTTAAAGTGCATGTTTTAAAAATCTATTAGGCTGAAATTCTACAGAATTTTGTCTGTTTTGCCCTTTTTTCTGTTCAAAGTTTCTCAACCTAAACTATACTAGGTTTCCAAACACTAATTTAGGGGAGAAATTTTTTTTTTAAAGCTAAAAATAACAAAATAACATTTCTATGAAACTCAGTTGTCTAAATTATTAAAAATTAAACTTCAATTACATATGTAATCAGTAAAATATAATAAAATTCAGTTATTATGATAATGTTATCAATTGAGGTTCTTGTGTTTGGTATAAATGCAAATGAAAATAAAAATTATTCCAAATTGACACGATCACAGACAATATATTTGACATAGTATACACATTTTTTTTTTTTTTTTTTTTTTTTTTTTTTTTTTTTTTTTCAATTTTAAGAGAAAATGAAGTGTTTCTGTTGCAACAATTGCAAAACATGTACTAAAAACTATAAAAAAAAAATTAATATCAGAAACAAATTAAGATACAGCTTTCAAACAAATTGCATTTAAAAGCATATTTTTTCTCTATATGACGGTGTAAAAATTGTGCAATATTTAGCAATGTAAAATTTGCAGTAGCAAAAATTGCAAAATCGAAATTGCATGGGAAGCTGTTGCCATTCGCAAAATGACATATGCGTTATGCAAAGATACGTTTGGCCTTTATAATATAGCTATGCCTTTATTATCATCACTGCACTTAGCATTTAGTAGTACAATACTCTTAAGGCATAATATTCCATTGCTGAGATCTTTTTAGTTCTTTTGACAATAAAAATGGGAATTTAATAAAACTTTATTTTTTAAGATAATTATTTTAAAACTTCATTGCTGATGTGAGCATTTTTTAATTCTTCATAATCTCACTGACTTTTCACTTACAGCAGTTTGGCTAATTAGCAAAAAGTCAACTGAAAAATATATCAGTAGATTTTTGTGAAACATTGAGTCTAAAATCATTCTTAACCGTTTAGACGCCGAATTAATATCACAGTGTAATAATTTTGTTTTTCCTATATTACAGCTTCAAATGTTTTAATTTATGCATACAAATTTAGAAAACACCAAAAAAATATATTTCGGCAGTTTTATGACTGTTTTCATTTCAGTGTTTGCATTTTGGAACGTGATTATTGGTTGACAGCCTATGCAAATATAACAAATTATTTTCCGCCATATGCTAATCTATATTGTTCTTGAGTATTTTCTCGAATTCCAAAAACATTTAGATTCCTAGCGGTCAAATTTAAGTAATATAGAGAAAATGATAAAAGCAAACAATATATTTTTTATGCAAATGAATTAATTTACGTATTCCTTAATACCTGTGGTAAATGCTTAAACATAAATATTTTTATTTCAAAAGTTCAAATCAACCTTATATTTTATAGGAAAAATAAGGACTCGTTATTATGTTGTAAAATATATGCTTTATATTACAAATAATGCAATGTTCCCAAATGGGAACATTGGCGTTTAAACGGTTAAACACTCCAGTGCTTCCTTTTTTTACTTTTTCAATGCAAATTCCAATTCTTTGTAGTTTTCTAAAAGTTATTTATTGATATAAATTTAACCATCTGTATAAAACTAAGTGTGTTCTAGATGTTTTGCAAAGTCATCGAGACTTATCCTAATTTCTTTTGATAATGCTATGAAATAAAACCTCAGTTAACATGTGATTTGAGAAGTATGTTTGTGGATTAAAAAAATGAAATGTAAATATAAAAATATAGATATGTTTAAAATAAACAAACCTACAAATCATAAAAAAACAAAGTTTTTCACATTCTCACAATTTGGCATTTTCAGTCTTTCCTTTTCTTTCCAAATGAAAAATTTTATTGTAATTTGGCACAAATGTGATTGATAGCAGTAATTCTAATTGTTTATGGAGAAAAATTAAATTAAAATTTATCTGAAAAAAAATTGTAACATGACTTATGTATTTTATTTCTATCAGTAGTATGTTTTTAACCATTTGAAAAATGGTTGTTGTTTTCGGGAGAATGGACCCGATGATGTTACCACTTTTGAATGATGTTACCACTTTTGAATTTAAATTAATTTCTTTACTTTTAGAAGAGTTTTTATTTGAATTTAAATTAAATTCTTTACTTTTAGAAGAATTTTTATTTGAATAGTAAATTAAAATGGTTAAAATCATTGTAATAAAGGAGAAAACTAACAAATTTAAAAATGGGTAGACGGAAATTAACAGATACGGAAAAAGCCGAAGCCAAAGAAATGAATGAACGTGAATATCGCATTCAATGATATTAAACACAATACGCGTATTTAAACAATCATAAAGTGATTTTTATTTCTTCTTTTGCTATTTAAAATAAAAATTTAGTTAACATGTATAAGTTGCTTATTAGTTTGGCGATTCGTATCATTTGGCGAAATTGGTCGACGGGATAACTGAGTAATACTGTATTTGGTTTGGCGTAAAAACGTCTTTCAATGCAGAAAATGATAAAATCAAAAGATTATTGAGCCGCTGAAAACCAATTACGTGTTGAAAGGCGATCACGAAAAAGGAAGCAATTTAATGCCGAACCGATTAATTGTAAAACATCATGTCGCCAGGGCGACCAATCCACTAGCCATGGCGTTTTACTATCGGTCGGTTCTAACCAGGAAAATTTGAGTGCCAATAGTGATTCTAACAAGCCGGAAAATGTTATAGCTATTACTCTTGATTTTCCACCACCTAAAAAGAAAACTAAAAAGCAATCGGCTTGGGAAAAACTGGGAAAAAACTTTTTTGATTCGATGTCTGATGGACCCATTCACAGATGCATGTGCTGCGATCGATTTTGGTTTAAAACCTCCATCACCAAAATTCTGCTCTGTAAAATCAAACAATATATGCCAAAGTCTTACAAGTATAACAGTATATGCCAAAGCTGTATTTTAATAATGATTACTTTTGCACCAACAATGTTAAATAGTTTGAAATGTTTCTTTCGTCGCCAACTTTTATGCTTGGCGACAATAGAGTGATATAACTTAAACGAACCGTACCTTCAAATTGCAGCATGTATAAAGTCATTTATAGCAGTGGCACGGATAATACACAATAAAACAACTGGTATTTAGCTTAAAATGATAGATGAATGTATCGAGTGAAACATTTTTCAAATGGTTGGGGTAATTTCTTAAATTACAATTTTTTTTTTATCAAATGCCCTTAGAGATCATTTATATCTTATAAATAAATAACATGCCAAATCTTATAATTCTAGGTCCTTCAGTAACACAAAAGTTGCATTTTTAGAATGTTTTTTGCTTCTTCACCCTCTTTTGGTAAATTGTATACGCATAAAATATAGCCTATGTTTGAACCGGGGCGAATGCCATCATTTTGGTATTATTATTATTATCTGCACTGCCTTTAAGGGTGTATTTAGATTCAAACTGCTTATTTTCCGATTTATTTTTGACTTCATTTTTACTCTAATATGCATCAAACTGGCAAATTGTCTTATTTAGAAAGTACACAAGGTGCCGTAATTGTCAATTCTTTGATAAATGCAGAAAATATTGCAAAAAAAGCAATCAAAAACGGCATTTCGAACAGATTTTCCCCTAGCGGGAGATCTGTGAACGAAAAAAATGGTCATACTGAGAAGATAATTGTTTATAAATCAAATTCTAATGAATTGAGTGTAAAAATACATCACACGGCACCTTGTACATCTCTTCAAAAATACTCTCAGCAAGTTTCATGTTTCTATTTTTAAAAATGTGTCTGAAATTGTATCGGAAAATTTGGAGCTGTTGAAGGTGGAAAAGAGTTTTTTCAAATACACCCTTAAATAGCTTGTACAGGGGTGAAATTAATGACATAATATTAATAGGATTGAAGTACATAAGCTATGTTACAATATAGTACTATTTTTCTGGCAATAAATTTTACTTATATTTTCTGGTTATGAAATTAGAGTTATTGCTATCAAGTACGGACTCCTGCAGAAAGAAATCCAGGGAGAAGTAAGATATGTCTGTAGATCACTGTGGAGACAACTTATTAATTGAGAAACATATACATGGAAACTCCAACTATATAAGCTATAAATTATATATGAATCTGTCTTTTGAAAAAGGATCAACTCCTATGAAATAGCTTAGGGGTTTTGATCCTTTTTTCTAAATTACAGATTCATATAGTATAATCATTAAACCAATAACTTATTGTCAGAACCTCACATATGAAACAGTTATATTTAATTAAATAAATTATGTATTGTAACAAGGAATGCATTAAAATAAACTTGTTTCTGCTGGCCCTTTATATGAACGACTGATGCAGCTTATTGATGCCTTTTTCTATTTAATGAAATTCTACCCCTTCCATCCCCAATTAAGATAGTATAAAACTCATATGTATATGTACATATGTTTAAATATTTATCTTTTATTGGGGATTTAGATTGCTATCCCATGATAAGAATTGTTAGTTCCTTCTTTCTTAGTGTTTGTTTTAAATTGTTGAAAAATAATGAATTTTATTTAATTTCTCAAATTAATTGAAGAACAAAATTTATAGAGAGGGGTGACTATGTTTCCAAATGTTTCAGATAACTATTAAATAATCAAGAATCTGCTATGATCTATAATTTCTCTGGTGTTCTATTTTTGCTTCTAAATACTTTATTATTGTATATATTTCTTTAAAAAATGTAATATCTTGCATTATATAATAGGACATTTTATAAATTCATTGCATTTATCTACATAGGAGCCTGAAACTTACTATCGTAATGAACAGCCTATTGATTTAAAAGATGGAACAGTCCAAATTGCATCAGATTACACAAAGAAAAAACATGTTTTCCGACTGAAGTAAGTTTAACAAAAATGAAAATTATGCACCACTCATTGCAAGTCTTAATTTTAAGTTTGATTGCTTATCTTCCTCAGTCCTGATGTTGCCTGTAGAAGACACTAAAGAACATCCTTTAATTTAAATACTCCTTGAATTGTTAAAATTACTTCTAGACTTTTAAAACAAATTTGTGCATATCATAAGCATTGTCTTATTGACTGATACATCTTTGGGGATGCTTTATAGTAACTTTAAACTAGGTTTTTTAGCCTTGTGTGATATTTTTTCTCAGGACTGAGGATGTTATGGAGACTTTGTATCGCGTTTTATAATTATTGTTTTTGTTTGTCGTTTGAAGACATTAATTTAAATCTCTTTTATATATACAGATTTTATTTACACTATGAAGTTGCAAAATATTTTATAATAAATTGTGCTTATTAATCTTAGGTGTGCTTGTATTTAAAATAAAATCCACTAATAAAATAGTTTGGTTATTAAGAGAAATACAGTTTTTCTTTTCGATAATGCTAAAAATACTATTTGTAAGATTTCAGTAATGATTGAAAATTTCTTAAATTTTTATTTAAACAATATGTTTATCATTAGAATTCTTTATTGTGTCTTTAATGAATTTATGTAAAAATGAATTTTATATAAATATAAATGATTTTGAAGTTTTTAGTTTTTATTCAGATTTTTTATAAAAATAACAAATAATCTAATAAAATATTAAAGCATATCTGTAAACCTATTAAAAAAATAACATGGAAGTTTTAATTAATTTTAGGTAAAAATAATAGCAATATGGATCACTGTTTTCTTCTTCAACCACGTACATTTTTCAAGAAATTGACTTCTTACATTATTTCAGCTCGCAATTAGTGTTTTTATTTTGTGAACTACGCTATTTATGTTCCATATTGTATCCTAAATAGTTTATTTTATTTAACAGATTAGTTACTGGTGCTGATTATTTATTCCAAGCTAAAGATGATGTAAGTTTTTTCTTCTTTCTCCTTTTTTTTTAAGTGTATATCTTATAGATAAATTGTAACTATATTTTTGTAAAAAAAAACATTTAAAAAAGTACATTTAGAAATTTTTAGTAAAATATTTTTAAATTTTACATGAGGGGTGTTGTAAGCTTCATATAAAGTTTTATTGGGAAAAATAACTTAACAGTTCATCTTCAAAAATGCGGAATTGGTGTAGTCATAGCAATTCCTGATTTTCGAAATATTCTTTATGGCACTGATTGCACACAAAATGCATTTTTTTTTACTAGAACAAATAAAAGATGAGCAAACTGCCAAATAAAATAAAATACGATTGATGCATTAAAACATAACACTTATCCTGAAATTAAATATGCATTATTGAAACACAATAAACTAAAATAGTACACAATAGCTAATACAAGAATGATTCTATTCCAAAATTTCTGGGGAAAAAAAATCAGTTTCTTAAAAATTAGACAAGCCCCATTAAAAAATGATCCGGTATATACTCATTTTGTACTGAGCTTTACTTTAAATGGACCTGAATTCAAGAAAGTTTTGAAGGCTTTATAATACTTTCAAAGATTTAAAGAGATCCTTTTACCTTAAGAATTGCATTTTTTTTTTAAACTGAGTGAAAATGTGTCCAGTCCAGGACACAGACCCGCAGAACCTTGGCTTTAATTGCCAATCCTTCTGGATTAACCCATCTGGATTTCCTCCTAGCCCATACAATATTCACTAAATCAATCATTTGCTAATAACATCTGGCCTGTTGTTTTAAACAGTCTGACAGTATAAACTGCAGATGTATATCAATAAATTGCCAATCGGATGTATAATTACACACTGGAAAATTGTAAAAATCAATGAACTGGAGGGGAGGGGGGAGGATCTGAACAATTGCATTATGTTAGCACATACATTCTGTAAATCTGTAAACCAAGTCTTAAAAACAGTAGACTCATTTGCTAACTGAGATATTACTGAAAAGTATATTTTCTAAGTTAACCTTTAAACTATAGATGTAAATTTTTCCATTTTTCAATATTGGGTGAAAAAAGTTCGGGCCAGGATTCGAACCAGGGATGTATTGGCTGAAGCCGCCAATGCTCTACCAACCGAGCTATCTCGGACCCGAACACTGGAGGACTATTTCACCCAATTAACCTCAACGATCTCATAATCTGGTCTGATACTCTGGATCAGTTCAACAGAATAAATCGAAGGTCAATATATGGAACTGCAGAAAATTGCTGCATACCAAATTACATTAGATTAATTTTAGAAACACGATTATTCAAATTAATTGTTGTAATTAATTATTGGCGGCTTCAGCCAATACATACCTGGTTCGAATCCTGGCCCGGACTTTTTTCACCCAATATTGAAAAATGGAAAAAAGAAAAAATTTACATCTATAATTAATTTACCGATTGAATAATCGTGTTTCTAAGATTAATCTTTAAACTATGTTTTCATTAAAATAAATATTTAATCATTCACATTTATTAGATACATGTTTTTATTCAGTTTTAACAATTGCTGACAAGACTGTTTTAAATTGATGTTGCAGGAGGAGATGAATCTTTGGCTCCAAAAGCTACAAGTTGCTGTGAAGACTGAAAGTTCTCACGAAGGTCCATCTCGATCACAAACATTACCCGCTAAGGGTGACAGTGAAAAGAAAGATGAGCATAAAAAGCGAGGCTTTTTCACTCTCAAAAAGAAATAATTTTATCAAACTTTGAACTCTCCCAACCTCAATTGCTGACTCGTGTGTCAGAAGACTTTATGAAACACCTTTTTCTGACATTTTTTGCCAGAACTGCTTCAATGCAGACAACTTTCTCATCTGCAATCATTCCTCTACTAGGGCGGTCCAAATCTCTCTGCTGTTAGTGTGGAGAAGACATCGTTAGAGACAATGACTTCTTCTGCTTTTTTAAAGCAATCCAATCTTCTCACAATAAATTATATATATAAATATATATAGTGTTCTATTGATTCTAAACTGAACTGTCATTCTAATTGCTTACTGCATTTATTTTGTTCACTTCATGTTTGTTGTTGAATCATTATCATTGAATATATCTAATGTGCATTAAATTAAAAAGAACTTCAACAATGTCTGTAAGTTTCACTCAAAACTGTTTCAATTCCGAAACTGTGCTTTGTTTGTTGTTGATCTATCTTGAAAAAATTTATTCGACATCCCTAATGTCATTAAATTGTGTTGTTAGGTTGAAACTTGTTTTGCATGTTTTTAAAAAAACTGTTGAACAGTGTAAATGCTTGGCACTGGCACACAACTGAAGTTGAACATACAATTTTCATATCAGTGTAGTATAGTCAGCCATTTATTACTCTGAAAATAAATTCCATTTGTTACTAAAATGATTGTATGTTTCACTTCCACCTTTGTGCTCGTTTACACTGAGTCAAAAAAAAAAAAAGTTTGAATTCAGGTGTTCAGTTTTGGTATTGAAAATGCTTTGAGTGTTTAATAGACATTGTTAAAACTTCTTTTTTACACTCGAGTTTAGTTGTCTGCACACTGAAGTTGCGTGTTCTTGGAGTGCTGCTGAAAAAAATGTGTAAATATTCATAATTGTCAAAGAAAGTGTGAAAAAAAAATATTTTTCTTTTTTGAATAGTTTACACATATAAAAATTCATATTGTCACATAAGTATTAAGTTAAAAAGAAAATTATAAATAGTTAGAATTTTGTAGTTTATTCCTTTTCTTGTTATTTCTAGTTTGATATGGAGAAAAAAAAAATTAAGCTCGGTGTCATTTAAAATTTCTTTGAAATTACTGTTTTTATATCATCTCGTCTTTATTCCTTTTTTATGTGAAAAGTTGCCAGAGTGTTCAGAGTGTCGTCATTAGTAAATTTATTTTTGCTTTCGACTTGCTTTTATTGCTTTTATGTTCCTTTATGATTGAATCTTCTAAACTGTTTATTACACCGATCTTTTAAAAGGTTGTTTGATGTTCTTTATTTTTTGTCTTCACAAAGATGTTTATATTTTGAACATTTCTTTTATGTGAAAACGCTAAGCTTTAAATTTATTTTAAATCTATATATATAAAGAAATAGGTATACTTTAAAAGCTTGTGGCAGCTTTACAGTATTTTATTGTATACATACTTTGAAAATAAAAGTTGATTAAATGCATTTGAAATTGATTATATTCTCTACTGCAAAAATAAAAATAAATATCTGTTTACACTACTCTTTAACCTTTTACATATAATACATTTATGAACCTTCTGATTCATTTGAGGTTATACTAAACAATATATATTGTATCTGTAAGTACATTGAAATGTTATTTGAAAAATAGCTTATTTGTAACAAAATAGAATTTTTTTCATTTGCAATTCAATGTAAAATTGCTTGCTTTATCATATAAATCATTACTAACTTAAAGCTAGTCTTGGTGCTTCAAAAAATTATGACATTAACCCTCTGTTAACAAGAAAGAGTCCAGTGGTTCTGACAGATGAGTCTTTTTTCATGAAATAAAAAGACTAAATTCTGCGAATATGTGATCTTTTCACATATTTTTATAGAAAGTCATATTTACAAAAGTCACATATTTACAGATTTTCTAATCTTTTTTTTATTTATTTTTTTTCCAATGAGAAAAATCAGTTTGAATGTACCTGTTGGGTTCATTGACTTAATAGGCGGAGGATTAAATAAAAATTGTATCTTTCCTCACAAGCTAGTGGGGTTTTGTCTGTCTAGACAGTTATTTTGCCAGGTCAGAAAGTAAATTTTATATGTAGACAGAAAATAAGATACTGTATTATCCCATCATTTAACATACATCACTAATTTGAGAGTATATATTTTTATCTCAAGCATATACTGCTGTATAACACACACTAAGTTTGAACAAAAATAGGGTTATATTTAAACCACACAGAACAAGTGAAATTAAAAAAGAGAATAAATAAATCTATTACAGATTTGGCAGTAAATCCAGCTGGTCTGAATTTAACTCAACCATTAGATTTTTTCATAAACAAACCCTTCAATGAAAGGCTAAGGCAGCAGATGTTAGAAGTAAAAAAAAAAAAAAAACTGTTACTAAAAGAGGAATGTATGTGGCATAAATCATGAATGCAAATGTGTGAATGGATTATATCATTGTGAAATGATATCAAATCGAAAATAACTGTTAAATAATTTTTAAAATGTGGAACATTAAATGAACTTGATGGTACCAAGGATGACTATTTCAGGGTTCGTACAGACTCCTTAGACTCCTTAGAAACTACTTAGAAATGAAAACATTCCCAAGTAGTACTTAGAACTACTCAGATAAACAAAATACTCCTTAGAAACTCCTTAAATTACATTGCAGTTTTGCACACAAGCAATATTGTTCCCGGGGAACCCCCCCCCCCCCCAAAAAAAAAACTGTGTTTGGAAAGTGTACAGTAAACCCTTTATGGACGTCATTCATAGTGACTGGTTGGGATCGTACTAATAGCCACCAAAGTGATTTACTTTTCACGGCCATAAGGGAAAGAAAAGTGAAAAGAATAATCCAGACACACCTCTAAGCTTCTAATTTCAAAAAGTGATTACACTGTTTAATTCCTTCACAGCTAGATATACAACTTTGATTTCTTCTTCATAATATGGTTCATGATGCTCAATTTTTCTGATAACGGTGGATTCAGGGGTGATTCTCGTCTGAAAATTTGGCATCCTCTTCCAAAAATTTAAAATTGGGTTATCAGTTCTGCATAGTTGCTAACTTGTACAGTTTTGCTAGCAGAAAAAACAATCGCGGAGAAATGTAAATTTGAAAGGATTGCCGATAAAGCACACATTTCATCAATATTTTGTGGAAAAATGACGATTTTGTCAATGTTTTTGTCAATGAACTTTGTCAAAAGATTGCTGAAAAACGCGAATTTCCTGTGCCGATCTCGGTTAAAACGGCAATTTCACCTAATATCGCAGATAAAACGCTAATTTCATTAAAAGATCGCAGGAAAAAATGCCGTTTTCGATAAAAGATCGTTTACAAGTATTTTGTCAAATGATCATGGAAAAAAAATGCCGATTTCATCAAAGGATCATCGAAAAAACACTGATTTCATCAAAAGATTGTGTAAAAATGCAAATTTTGTCTAAAAATTGTCGGAAAAAACGTCAATTTTATAAACAAAAAACACGGGAAAATGCTGATTTTGTCAAAAGATCGCAGAAAAATTGCAGATTTCGACAAAAAATTGCAATAAATCACCGATTTTGCTAAAATGTCGCAGATAAATCACTGATTTTGTCTGAAGATTTACCCCCCAGATACCCCCCTTCTCGCGGAATCCTGGTGCATGCCACATAGATAACAACAGAAGTGGCAAGTCCTTAAAATTTTTTGGACTCCTTGGATTTTTTTTTCTTTCGAACTCTGTATGAACCCTGCTATTTATGCTTAGATGAAAATGACAGTTATAGGATAAGATACGTGAAAGCTGCATTGAGGAAGATGACTTTCCCGAAAATATAAATGTAGACGAATACAATGAACTTGTTATCTGATAGGGATGGCAAAGTTTGTTAAAAAATCTATATTGCAAATTTCTTTGTTTTATATTGATGTATAAATGCATTTAAATATCTCTCAAAATTTTCAAAGCTCCTATGACTTTACACAAATCATTTTATATTCGATGTATAACACACAGGCAGAAAAATGAAATAATTTTTTAGAGTTAAAAGTGTGTGTTATATGCCAAGATATACGGTACTTATTCTAAATTATACTAATGTATCAAAAAAAGTATATAAACATTTTATTGAATTGCAAAATCTTGAAACTGTATTGATTATATAACAAATTTTCAGAGAGAAGCTTAGAACTTTCTCTTTTAAAATAAAATAACAGAAAGAAATGGGATATTACTTTCTGGACTTCCCTGTAAATGCAAAAGATTTTTGAGAAAATAATGCAAAAGTTAGTGTTATTGATAGCTATATGTGCATACAAAAATATTCACACACCAGTCTACTCAGTGCTAGTTACTAAAACCGATAATATTGTATATGAAATTTGATGAAGAAATCATATTATTTAAGTATCACTCTTAAAAAGAGTGTTATTTGAATATATTTTTAAAGATGTAATCTTATCGCAAGAAACTGTACCTATACACCTATATGTACCTATTTACACCTATGCAAACTGTGCTTTAAGCAAATTTGCATCAATTTGTTAAAATAAATTCACAAAAGGCTTTAAACAAGCAAAGTAATGACATTTTCATTGTTTTAGTTTTTATCTGCAAATATGATTTTCTGAATTTTTGCATCATAGAACTTGTTAAAATTGAGTTTGTTTACATTTAACTGTCAAGAAAAGAACACTAAGTTCTACTTTAGCAAGTGAAATTGTGTAAACTTCCCTTAACATTTTGTTATGCTAAAGTTAAGATTGTTTTACAGGTGCATAATATTTGGGAGACTAGAAAAAGTGCTGTAAAATTCATTGTAGGATAACTTACTTTATGAAAATTCTATTCTAATTATGAATATTATGGTTTCATCTGTGTTTTAACAATTTCGTCATTCACAGAAGGTTGAATCAGTTGTGTTTACTTCGGTGAAATGAGATATCAAGCAGTCAGCCAAATTTTATCTAAAAAATGTATATTTGAGTATAACTGATCTCTCAAAAATCTTTTTTTCACTATTTTTCTAAAAAGGTATTTTTACAAGAGTTGCCATTAGGTTGCCATTAGTTGCAAATAGTTCTGCAAAAATGCAATTGATAAAAATGACCAATTGACCTGTGAAATGTGAAATGGTCAGGCCTGTATTAATTTTGGATGTAATTTGTTATACACTTTTATAATGTGATTGTTTAATTTAGTTACCTAATCGTTTTACTTTCTAATAAAAAACAAACTTGCTTTTTAGTTTTTACAAGGCTGCCATTTGTGACTAAAATATTACTGAAAGCAACTATTTTCAGCATCAGGTGGGCTACTGTTTTAGCTAAAAACAACTTTTTGGGAGAGGTAGGGAGGATTCTATTCTAATTCCAGCTGCACTTTAATAGAAAAGAATTTTCATCGATCAAAAAACTACTAACTTTTACTACATTTTAAAATCTGATTGCCTAGTATTAAATTTCAGTATCAATTTTTATTATTTTATTCATTTTTTTTTTAATTATCAAAATTTCCATTTGAAAAAATTAAGTTATTTTCATTCTAAATGTAGTGCAAAGATGGCAGTTATGCAAATTTTAGTGAGGAAATTGCTGTTTTTTTTGGCTTGTCCTAATTATAGTGCTGTGCATTTATGTTATCAATTTTTTAGTAATTTTTAATACTTCCCCTCCCCCCCCCCCAATTATTATCATTATCAATGTTTAATTTCTTTGAGTGGGTGATATACAGATATTGCTATTCATTTATTTTTCAAACTTTATCGATTCAAATGAAGATGGATAAATCAATAAAATATCACTTTGTATATAATTTGCATCAAATAACACTTAAAAGAAATAGCTACTATTTAAAGCCTTTAATAATAGCTTTTTCTTCCATAATATATTCAACAGTAATAATATCTTCTTGAACTTGCTCCCATACTGGAATGGGGAAACAGAACTTCATAACAATAAAACAGGTAGACAACTTTCTTTCTCACTTATTTATTAGTAAATACAATAAATATCACTTCAGATATACTTCCCCATTTGGTTTATTGAACTTCAGATTATATGTACAATACATACAACAGAAGAATATTTATGCCAAACATTGGGGTATTACATATTTTGGAATTAAATACTTTTATAATCATATAATGATTTTAACAATAACTTTGTATTTCCATAAAAATAGGTAAGACTAAAAAAATGTAAGAGTATTTTAATGTAAAAAATTACAAATTTGATATTACAAATAAGAAAAAAAAAATTTCTTTTTGTCAAAAATGATATAAAAAATCATTCTGTCCACGTAGATATATTATCTTCTCCCTATACTATCTTTCGATATCATGAGCATGAGCCTCCCCCTCCCCACTCTCTAAAATGATAATATTATATATGCACAGTCTCTTTTTGTTGTTCTTAAAAGATATTTAACCCATCTTGTGATTCATGCTAGATTTGCTCACTGTGCTCCATGTAACATATTCGTTTATTACATAGTAGCTCGCAGTGTAAAAATGTTTCATATTAGAATTTTCAATCAATAAGCAATCTGAAATAAATGTTACTTCAAAATAAGATACATTTTATTAGGATGAGCGAAGCAAATCCTCTACTAGGCCACTCAAATGACATTATAAAAAAAACTATACAGTATTTTGACTTGAAATTAAACACAAATATAAATTATGATCTGTAGATTTGCAGAATATTTTTTTTACAGAAATATTTTTCAAAAAATTATTATTTTAATTAATTTATTTTACATGTTTTTCCATTACGAACGCTTTTTTCAAATAAAAAGTGAAACACATACATTTTCAGAAGAAAAACTTAAATCATGGGGTCAGTAATTATAGCTAGAATCATCATTAAATAAATAAATAAATAAAATATATTTTCATTATTCTGACAAAATATTTCAAAAACTGCTTTCAGATTTTCAAACTATGCTCATTCCTTTTAACTATATATAGTTTCATGATTTCTTTTATAAAATGTATAAAATACTTTTTTTTAGAAAAATTATAGCATATTTTTAATGAATTAAAATTTGTGAAAATTCTCTTATTAACATTAAATTATAAAAGTATTTTTCTGTGTTAAAAATTCAAATACACAATTTATTCTTATTTTGTGAAATCATTTAAGCAGACGATATTTATGATTTTTAAAAGAATTACATTATGTTTTTGAGAAGTGGCAATAAAAGAATTGTAAACAAATAAAATTAATTAATATTTTGCATAATTCGAAAATATTTTTATTTATACCAGTCTTATATCATAAATAAACAATCTGAGGAAATTCTTAGTAATTTGGTTGAAATACATTTTGAAATTAAAATGCGCCGAAACATAAAATTACATTTTTGCTTAATAAAGATGCAAAAGTAATTTAAAAAATATATTATTACTTTCAAATATTTATCTAATACTTCGCGAATCCAAATAAAGCATGGCTTTTGCTAGTTAAATAAAATTCCTGATTAAAATTGGCATTGATAATGGAAAATTAGCATGGCACATTGATCTTAAAAGATTTTAATGTTATGTCTATTATGTAAATATTACCTTTATCAATAATCCACCATCAATTGATATGCCATGATTCCATGTGTTCAGTTTTTTTACATCAACAATATAAAAGTTGATATCATGTATTTGTTACTTCTTTAAAATCTGAAGGCTAAAAAGAACAACTACACAGTAGCAAATATGTATTTCATTTTATAATTTTTATATGGGAAGTACTTTTCTTTAAATTTAACGTAAAAAAGTATTAAATTTATTCTTGAATTTCATAAATTAGTTGTTGTTTCATTCCTTTCTAAATTTAAAATCTAGTATTAGTAAATCAGCCAAAATGGAAATTGAGTCTGAGTTCATCCAGGATCTCTTCCTGTGTCGTTACAAAAATTGGAACTTTTTTGGTACATTAAATAATATTTTAAAATGTATAGATGCAAACAGTATATGCCAAAAGTTTAAGTACAGCATAAAATTTCCAAATAAAAATTTTATTATTGACTGAAAATTACTTTATTTTTCACGTGGCCTACAGTTTGTAGTTTAAAAAAGATATTTAACAGATCTGTTATTTGATATAAATTTTAAAGCATAAAATTTATATATATAAAAAAAAAGTGTCTAAAGTTTAAGCACAGTAGTTCTGTAGTCTTTAGTAAAAGCATTTAAAAAAAAAAAAATTAATACTTGATTATTGTTCCATTCTACTGAATTACTTTAAATATAAAGTCTTCCATCGATAAAATGAAGTTCTATGTTGTTTCTGGTTAAATATTAAACCACACATTCTCAATAATATCTTTCAAATCTATAACTGAGTAATACTGCTTTCCATTTTGATAAGTAGCATGAGTGAGAATACTCCAGTCCACATATTTTCTATGGGGTTTAAATCTGAGCTAAATGCTGGCCATTTCAAAACAGATACTTTTTTTGGACTTAAGCCACATTGAAATTGAGTTTGAGGTATGGATCAAAGCATTATGTTGAAATAACTGTTTTTCTTCCTCTCAAAATCCTGGCAACAGGAAGCAAATGATTGCCAAGTAATTTTTGATAGTTTCCAGAGCTTTCACAATCGCTGATGAATGCTACAGATGGCTGACCTTTGGGGGGGGGGGGGGGAAATAGTTTTTCCATATCATATTGCACAAACACCACAATGTTGTTGGCTAAATATACTCCTGGGTTCTTTGCAGAGATCATCCCAATAGTACTTAAACCCATTAGGGGTCATCCATAAATGATGTCATGCGTTTTTTCATATTTTTTACTCCCCTCCCCCTGTTTGTCACAAAATGTCACACATCACTTTATCCCTCCCCCCTCTTTTGTCACATGCCATGCTATATTACTTAAACATATACTTGCAGTTCAGAAGCAAAGCACTAAGTTTAAGATCACATTAAGAAAAAAATAAACTTTAACTATGTATTTTAATGTTCAGACATGGTAACCAAGCCATTTTATGTTTCTGACCTATTCAGATTCAAAAACTTTTCTATTAACAGGTTTTTTTTTTATATATATTTGTCCTCCAACTGCAGTTTTTATTTGTGAAAGAGAGTAATCACCAGTTGAAAGCCAAATTTCTGATATAGCAGTCTTAGCACAAAGTAATCCTTGTGGCTTTCTTGAACGAAAATTTCATTTGAAATCATTACTACTATGAGCCAAAACTTTATGAATACTTCATTTTGATCTTTTTTAATGCACTTGTGATTTTAGAGACAGACATACCGGGTGTCCCAAAAATGACTGATGGGTTTTAAAATTCAATAACTTGCAAACGGTGACAGCTATTTAAAAATTTTTTTGCAGGAGGGTTACGTATGTTAGTTTTTTTACCGTAATTTTTAATTTTAGTTCCAATTTCAAACAATAGATGGCGCTGGCGGCAATTGAACCCCAGGTCGATACCGAAACTGACCTCACTCAGCACTGATCACCTGGTCTTCAGTCGCCGTCAGCACCATCTATTGTTTGAAATTCGAACTAAAATCAAAAGTTGCGGTAAAAAAACTCCTGACATTATACATAACCCTCCTGCAAAAATTTTTTAAATAGCTGTCGCCGTTTGCAAGTTATTGAATTTTAAAATCCGTCAGTCATTTTTGGGACACCCGGTATGTTTTGTTCTTATACTCCAGGTATTTATTACCTCTTCCTGAAAATTCTCCTGACTTAAGCATTTCGTACTAATTCAAAAACAACTGATTGCTTCTTACAAACATATCAGTTGGAAGTTTTCCGCCGAACATTTTCTCCAACAGAACATTACAGTCAGCAAATGTTGCATGATCTTGAAGAAGGGAAGAATTCCGTTTTTGCTTGCTGAACATTTCCTGCATCACACAGAAAATTTTGGCCATTCATTCAGCGTTGACCAACTAATCAGTAGAAGCGGAGCGAAAAATTAAATAACCTCACAAAAAGTTTGAAAAATCTGTTTACTGAAATTTGAACACACTGAACGAACATGTGTTGTAAAATGTTTGCTGAAATATTCATTATTGTTCCCCGTGTGATACAGCTATTATACATCCTGAAATTGCATGTACAACCACTTATATCAAATTGTAAAATTTGTATAAAAAAAATTATCTCAACCCAAATATCTCTGAAACATCTTAAAATTTTGATTAATTTTAATCAGGTTTTAAAGAATTAATGAATGTTCTCTCCTCACATAAACACACAGGTGCGATTGTGTTTCGGTTGTATACCAGAATTTTAGTTTTTCCTGAGTTACCTTACTTGGTTATCGAAAAAAAAATAATTGAGAAGTTCATGAATCGGTTGAAGAGAGATAAGCAAAATTCATCAGTTTTTAGCTCACAAACTTTCAAGGTCTGAGAGCTAATGTGTCAGCCTGTTCTATATGTACGTATGCATGTATGTTTGTATGTATGTAACGTGATAACTCTGTCTTAATAGGTATATCTGATTTGCTTCAAAAAAATTTTCTAAGTTCATTCTGATAAAGAGCTTCCCTGATTAGTTTTGGGGTTCATTGGTTCAGTATAAATGGAGGTATTTCCCCCTTAATTTAGTGAAATGGATTTTTCATGTGGAGTTATCCGATTTGCTTCAAATTAGGTATACAGGTTTATTCTGATAAAGTGCTTCCCTGATTAGATTTGCAGGTTCACTGGTTAAGTGTAAAGGGTGACAATTTTCCCCACTCCCCTCCAATGGTACTAACTTATATGGACCCATGGGGTGCGAGCCCACGCTATTTCAATTGATTTAATTCTTAGTTTATCTTTATTTTAATTATTTAATCACTGAAGTGAAATTTAGTCAACGAACACAAAATAATTTTGTTTAAAAAATAGTAAGGATATCAATTAGACTTACAGGTACATTGAAATTTCCTCCAGCGGTTGTACAGTTAAATTTCTCATGAAAACAAATTTCCTGTATATTTTGTCACATAATGTATACTTTCATGACATTTAGGTTTTTGCACATTCAATAATTAGTAATTACAGTAGGTCCCAAAAGTGTTCGTACACTTAGGAATTTCAATGAAATAGGGCTCTATCTATTAATTAAAATTAATATTTTTTAATGGGTATTTAAGAGTAAGATCTATGACTCATTATTAACAAAACTACATAAAATATTTTTAAAACATAGCAAAACTTTATTTTGAAAAAATCACGAATCAAAAAATAAAAAAAATTACCTCAAAAAAGTCTTCGTACACTTAAAAAAAATCGCTGTATATTTGTAAATATTGCAATATTTCGCTAAAGTGGTTCTTAATAGGATATTATTTAGCACCCACTAAAGTTTTTAAACACCTGGGAATAGATTTAATTAGTGTTTTTGTAATTTCTGCATGAAAGTTGATGCCTCCATCGAACATTGCTGTTTTTACTTCGCTTTTTGTTTCAATGCTGTGTTTTCGTGTTCTAACTTCAAGTTATCTCCAAATAGTTTTACTAGGTTTAAATTCAGCAATTGAGGTGATGTTTTCAGAACTTTTGAACAATTATAAAGACGCCAGAGGCGAACGTTGAGAGCCATGTGCCTTGTATCATTATCCTGATAAAAAAAACAAAGTTGTATCTGTCACTCATGTATTGGCCTGATAATTTTAAATTGCCTTTTAAAATATTGGAACAAAGATCGTGATTTATTATGCTATCAATATATACCAAATTACCTAATCCTGATGCTGATATGCACCCTCACACAAGGACAAATCCACTGCCATGCTTAACTGTTCCAACCAAGTTCTTTGAATTAAATTCTTAATTTTTTTTCTTTATACTATTATGCACTCATTGGACCAAGAATGGCATACTAGATTTCATCTGTAAATAAAACTTTATTTTAAAACGATTCGGGCTTATTTATCATTGATTTTGCTAAAGAAAGCCCAAGCTTTCTGTTTTTCGCCCTAACAAAAATTTTTCTACGGGCAGAATACCTATATAATGCAGCTGGGCTTATCACTAGTCGAACAGTTTCAGGTGAAAGTAAAGTCGAAACTGTTTCATTAAATTCTGTAGCAACTTTTATAGCACTTAAACGCGGATCTTTTAAAACTTTTCTAATTGTAAGTATTTGATCTCATTCCGTTAACTTAGATTGACGACCTTTTCATACCTAGTTTTCAATCCTTTTTTCTACAAAGCCTTTTATCGCATACTTCACCATATAATGGAACTAATTTTGCAATATTTCGAATTGATTTATTACTATTATGAAGAAAAATAACTAATTTCAAGCGCTGTTAGTCGTGACATTACGATTACAAACCATTTTTAATTAATAAATATAATATTACGGACCAATTCTGCAAAATATAAAGCCAAGCGATTTTTTAAATGTCAATACAATGCAAAAATAAAAATAAAGCGACAAACAATATTTTTAATAATGAAATTATCCGAAAATGTTTCTGTGTACGAAGACTTTTGTGGCGTCTTCTTTCTGTGGCATCTTCCGTTTTCATTTTTAGATTTAAAAAAAAATCCCTTAATGTTAAACAAAAAGGTTGTGTGTTATTTAGAATAACTTGGAGATAATATAAAAAATTTCTCGACTTCATATACGAATTTAATTTCAGGAAAATTTCTTTTTAGTACAAATTTTTAAAGTGTACGAACACTTTTGTGAGTCACTGTATATTATTATTTGTAATAAATATTTAGGTATGTATAAAAAACCTATAAGAATGTTATTTTATAAAATTATAATTTAAAAATTTGCTTATGAAAAACATAATTTCGAATTTTCATCTTTAGTCATTCACTCCTCCCCTATTTTTCTCCACTCGCATACACACTGAAAAGAGGGAAAATTATATGTGATAATTTACTTTAAAATTTTCGAGCCCACCCAAAATTTTTTGAAAAGTTGGCTCTACTGCACCCCTCCTTAATTTAAATAAATGAATTTTTCATGCAGAATTATCCGATTTGCTTCAAAAAAATTTTCTAGGTTCATTCTGATAAGTAACTTCCTTGATCTCAGATTTGGAAGTTCATAGGTTAAGTATAAAAGGGAGGGGAAATATAGGAGCTAATATATCCCCTTAATTTAGCGAAATGGATTTTTCATGCAGAATTATCTGATTTGCTTCAAATTAGGCATACAGGTTTATTCTGATAAAGTGCTTCTCTGATTAGATTTTGGAGGTTCATTGATTAAGTATAAAGGCAGAAAATGGGAGAGGCTAATCCCTCTGAATTTATTTTTTGTGGGGCATTATTCTTTCAAATAAGAGTATAATATATAATTAGTGTGAATCAGTGTTGAATTCAAGGGAGGGGCATGCTCCCCCCCCCCCAGAAAATGTGAGATTTTGGCGGTTTTATGGTCAAAAAGTGCAATTTCCCTCCTAAAACTCTATAATGTCCTTCCCCGGAACTATATAAGTCCCTCCTGGAGAAAAATGCCTAAATTCGACACTGGTGTGAATAGCCTGTACGTTCGATGCCGTCAGTTTAACTGGGCACTTTCTTTTGTTTCTTTTGAATCCAAAGCTTAAACGGATACACATGCATTGAAGGCGGAAGTAAATTCAATATGACCCCAATCAAAAATCTGCAAGTGTCCGATGAAAGAAAGAGCAACTCTTCATTAATGAGTGTTTAATTAATATCTCAGTAAATTATGAACCGATTCTTTCAGATTTAAATTTATGTATATATCCTCATATCTAATCGATAAAAGTAGTCTGCATGTGTCCGAAAAACTGACTTTCGTATCAATTGAGGGCAGTGGCGCAGCCAGAATTCGGTTCTAGGGGGGGTTTTGAGTTTCTAATAAAGGTTATTTGAATTGCCGGTAAATAGAATCAGTACTAATTAGAATATTTACTGTATAATACTTAAACTCAAAGAGCATCTGTGTAACAGGAAATCAACAATCTTTTAGCAAAATACGTCTCAGAAAAGTGATTTAGTTGAAATAACCAATTTTTACTTTACTAATCCATGTAATATGCACTTTCACAGTTTTAAGTAGAATTTTTGTATCACGTTATTAAATGAAATCTGATTCAATAAAGCAGTGGTTTCCGAAGTACACCAAAATGTTTAAATATTAAGCTTGTTTTTGATTCATATAAACGGCAATTATAGCGTTCTTTCTTAGCTTTGGGAGGGGTTTTAACCCCAAAACTACCCCTTTGGCTGCGCCACTGATTGAGGGATTTGTGATAATGGTAAATCGTTTTCTGCTCTAAAAAAACGATGCAGGTGTCAAAACTAGGTGCGTTTCTTTTGTGGTTTTTTTAAGTTTTGTGTTTCATGTTTTTTTTTTTTTTTTTTTTTTTTTTTTTTTTTTAATGTTGTTTTTTGACGAGTTTCGAACTCGACTTTTGAACTCTAATCAAAAAAGTAAAAATTCTGACTAGAGTACATCAAGACCTGTCTTGGACTCAGTGGCATTTTTTAGTCTTCTAGGTTATGGGCACACACACGGAGAGCGAAACTTTCTTTTATTAGTATAGATAAGGATCCAACCTGCGTTCTCGAGTTACAGTATTAATGTATAGGTGAAAAAAACTAGTTGGATGTGCCAATCTCAAAACTTTCTTCTATCTCATACGTACATTTTAATATTTAAAAAAAATAGTTTCTCATTTTAACGCTTTATTAATTTTAATTCAATACCATACCAACTTTGATTTTCATGTTAAATTTCTGCTTCAATCAATTAATCCGAGTGAAAACGAATTTCCGTCTCTGCACGAGCCGATGGACAATAGAATGATACGCAGATTTTTTTTTCCAAATTCAGGGAGGACCTACTTGCCTTACCAAAAAATACTCATGTACAAAAAATTTAGTTCAGTTCTAGAACTAACTTCATACACTTTTACGCGGTGCAATATTGAAAATGGTATAAAATTCGCTATTGCAGCGCCCCCTTCCGTCGGATTTTTTTCAGATTCAGGGCGATCCAACTAGCCATAGCCATAGCCATACGCTCACACAAAAAATTTCGTTCAATTCGATGCATAACTTCATATACTTTTGGTTGGTACAACATTGATATTGGCACAAAAATCGCGATTGCAGCGCCCCCTTCCGGCCGATTATTTTCAAATTCAGGGGGGACCAACTAGCCATAGTCATACGCTTACACAAAAAATTTGGTTAAATTCGATGCATAACTTCATATACTTTTGGTCGGTACAATATTGAAAATGGCACAAAAATCACGATTGCAGCGCCCCCTTCCGGCGGAATATTTCAAAACTGAAGGAGGACCTGCTTGCCACAGCCAAAAACATTCACAAAAAATTTGGTTCAATTCTATGCATAACTTCATACACTTTTTGATGGTAGAAGGGCGACATACAGACACACGGACATTTTGTAAAAACATGTTTTTTGGAATCTCTGACCCGTCAAACGTCTAAATCCGTCGAAAACCGGAAGTCGAAAAAAATTTTCGATTACAATACTTTCTTCTATTGAAGATAGAAGAAAGTAATAATAATGGAAACTCTAGCAGATTTTTTACATTTATCTATTTTTACATTGCCCACTAATAATTCTAAAAGTGTTTTTTATGAAAAGTAGAAATTATGTGTAAACATAAAGTTTTGGAATTTATTCAAAGGGATACTTCCCTGTTGGCCTCGTACCAGGAATTAAGAGTCGAGGTTTCTATTTATCTTTGATACTCGTAATTTTGCACCTTACTTTTGATGCTCAACGCAGGCTTTTTGATTCTCATAATTTCAGTGGTTTTCGGCAATTGTTCGATTACGTGCCTTAAAATTGTTTTATTTAGAATTATATTTATTGATGATTTTTTAATTTCGTTATGGTATAAAATTATAAAACAAATGCTTAACTATTTATAGTAATTTAAATGCAAATATCTTTTGTAATCTTTTGACGTTGTAGGAAAAAAAAAATTATACATATATATATTTAATTCATGCTTGTAAATTATTTTATAAAACATAAATAAATTGCGATACAATTTTCAAACAAATTACATTTGAAAGAACTTTTTTTCCCCCTATTCGATGAAATTAGAATTGATAATGTGCGATATTTAGAAATTCAATAAAAGCGAAATTTGCTAATCTGGTGTTTTCAACGTTGGAATTGCTCACGAACAGATCTTGATCCGATTTGATTTGCAAATTATAGGTAGATAAAATGGTTGTAATCATATTTTTAATTCGCAAATAAAATTAAGATTTCATCCCTTCACTTTATCTGCTTAAAAGTAAACCCACTAAAGGAATAATTATTTTCATACTAATATGGTTAGTCTCAAAAACTGATCGATCCGACGTAAAAAATTCAGAATATATTATCATTTTTACAGCGTAAGGGAAATAAATATTTATTTTTGGTCTTGTTCAAGGACAAGATCTGATTTCCGTGCTTTAATCTAGCTAACAAGGAAACTCGAAACGTGCGCGTTGCTATGCGACACTCAGTCTTAAATCAGTTTATTGGATGTAACGCGTATGTCGTTGTTTGTTCTTTAAGATGCATGGATTTATGCATAGACATATTTGGGATTTTTATCATGTGCCTTCTCAAACAACATAGGTTATACGAGGTAATTATTATTATTATTTTAATGTTAAAAATGTTTGATAATTTATTTTATTTGCAGATCGTTTATGTGAGAAAGTTATTCCTTGCATTTATCTTAGAATGCTGCGGCGAGTTTCGTAGAGCTTTGAATCGCATTGGCAGGCCATTTATGTTAAAAGTTGAAATGGCCATGAGGGGGCGGAGCAATTGCATCCAGAATTATGAATGGCATTCTTCCATGCAGAAAAGAAATAGATGGAAGTGCAGTGTGCCGTAAAATCGGTTTGTAATACGATGTGTGTTTTCGCTCAAATTTAAATGAACCTCATTCGGCCCAAATAAAATAATCATGTGGAACAGAGACCGAATTTTATGACATCAGCCTTGCATTTTTCCTATAAATGGAAATGATCTGCTTTATTCTAAAGTAGCATTTCATTGGATTATGAATTAAAAACCGTATTACTAAAAGTTTTTTTGCGAATGCACGTAGTTGTGTTTGGGCCTAATGTAGCGGATTTTAGGGTTACATTTTTGGCGTCATTTTTAGGCCCTGACTAATCTCTGAAGCTAATGGGAAGCACCATGGAGGAAGAAGATAGGTGGAGGTGAACTAAGCCTTAAAAAAGGTTTACAATGTGAATCCATTTATCGCTCAAATTTTAGTGTACCAAACAAAAACACGTGGAAAATTGGAAAGCTTCCAAAAAAGGAAGGGATTTTGTATTAATAAGACGAATTGAAAGAAATGAATTACAGCTGGAGCATTTTTTAAGAAGAAATAGGAAATTTTTAAAATGGTCTTTGTTCTATTATTATTTATTAAAAGAAATGTTTACTTTTAAAATAATTGAAATTGGGAAATTATTATTATTATTATTCTTAAATGTCATTATTATTATTACATTTCAAATTAAAATTAAATAAGAAATTGAAAACGTCTGATACGAACTAAAAATTGTATTATTAAAAGTTTTCTTTTTACAGTAATTTTTATTAACAATTTTCAACAAAATTGAAAAATGTTTATGCATTCGTTTTGTCTGTCCGTCTGTCCGCGCTCTAACTCTCGTAAATATGCTCGGAATGCAAAGAAATTTTACCATGTTATTGAAGTTTACACAAGCACAAACCCTATTAAAAATGAAGTTTCTACCACGATTAGTTCATTTACAGGGACAGTCAAAAGTTTTCGATTATATTAGGGCCAATGGGGAAAAATCGTTTCAAATTAATTTTAAAGATGTTGCGGCCGGACAAACGTATTCACATTTATTTTCATCTACGAAAAGCACTAAAAAAGAAAAAAGAAGCACTAAAGCAGCTAAAAGAATAGATATTCATTTACAGGGCCACACAAAATAATTCTAATATATGATAATAAAGGAGGAAATTGTTTGCGACATATTTTAACGATAGTAAACCGTATCATGTGTAATCAAATTGATATACGTCACTGAGACTTAATATGAGTTATTTCACGCATAATACGAAGTGCATAGCATTTACAGGGACACACAAAAGACTTCAAAAAGCATATTCTATTCGAAGTACTGTATATTACGCATGGTAACTGTTCCATGGATGAAAGGCATTTTTAATTATGATATGCGCTTTTAAGTGTCACTAAATGTATTCACATTATATGGTGTGCATAAATGCTATAATAGTTACACAATTAAGATATACAGGGTTACTCAAAAGAACTCGGAAAAGTTACTGAATGTGAGTGTAATTTACTTAAAGGTTTGTTTTTAAAAAAATTTTGCATTTTTACGTCGATTCGCATTTAGTTTATCGTGAAATGTTTGTAGAATATAGATTAAATGATATACAGGGTCACGCAAAGAACTGGATACAGGTTTGTTTAAGGATGATAATTTCTGGAAATATGATTTAAATAGTTTAAAGAGTAGTGTTGTTTGATTAACATTTTTTATTTATTTTTTTATATAATTAATTTTAGCAAAATACTTTCATGTAATAAAGGTACTAGGTAAACTGCAGGGCTGAACAAAAGTATTGAAGTATGTTTTACATCTATTCGTATAAACTGCCAAAAGAAAAATTTCATCCAGCTAGGCATTTTTTTTGCTAAACTAAATTTCTCCATGATATAGTATATATATCAACCGACAAATCAAATACAGAGCCATTCAGAAGTATTGAAATACATATTTGGTTATGGGCAGTAACACCTATTTCCCTGAATAACGAAGTTTTGTTAAAGAATTAAGGAAATTTGGATAGTGTTTTATAATCTATGCTTAACGCGGGATTTTTTTTTTTTTTACTAGTTAATACTTTGTAACGTAGATGAAAAATGTTTATGACTCCGGTTTGTGTGGCCGAGTTCTAACTCTTGTAAATAAACTCTGATGCTCGTAGCATTTTTTATATGTTATTGACGTGTACAACACCGTGATCGCTATTAATAAGGAAATGTGTAGAATTTATAGTTCATTTGCATAGACAGTCTAAAGTATTCTGTTACATTATGGTCAATGGGAAAAATCGTTTCAAGTTCATTTCAATGACGTTAGACCATTTAAAACATAAAGAAATTGATATGCATTTATAAACGGCAGTATAACAAGCATTTTGTAGAATATGGGGTTTGTTAAACATTTATTATTTATTTAAAGAACCACACAAAAGAATTCCGTTTATGGGGATAATGATATATGGTTGGGAGCTTTTAGCGGCCAAAATATGTTACTAAATTATAATGAAATAGACATAAATTATTCACTGATTCTCCTCAACGCTACATTTCCGCAACTACATTCCTTTACAAATCTGCTCATTAATGTTCCCGCTAATTGCCTTTACATTTCTGATGCATAACTTTGAAACACCCTGTATAGACATATTGAAAATTTGAAGAGTGTAGCTCAATATAGCTTAAAACCGGGCTTTTTCAATATTTTTCGTGATGATATAAAATTTCACGCAAAGGAAAGTAAGAGTGTATAAAATGATATAATGTTGCTTAAACTGTGATGTTGAAAAATTATAATATTGCAACATTATAAAAAAAGTGATATTATAATTTTGATTATTTGCTCAACGCTTAACGCTGCACAAATAAAAATGTATGTTAAATTTGCAGCGAGACTAGATCCTTGAATGGGTCGGGTTGTGTATTTTACCTGAACCCGAAAATTCTATTCAAATCGGAATCCAACATAAATGTTTTTTTATCGATCTGAACCGCTAATATTTGAATTCGAATCCGACACATAAACAGTATTCCGCCTGAAACAGAGCTAATTTTAATACTTACAACGTTATTAAAAAATTCCAAAACATGTTTTAAAACCAATATTGTTAGCATATAGTCATGCTTTACATTATTAAAGAACAATTTTTGACAAATATAAAAATTTTACTTCTTCAAAATAACAGCATTATCAATAAAAAATTTTGAGAAACAATTAATAAACAAGTTGGAAATTACACATGAAGCGTAACAAATGAGGTGCGTTCGTACGATAACGAAGTTTTTAAAATATTCAGATCTTGCTGATATAGTAGACAGTACTTCGGTTACATTATAGTAGTAGAAATCTTTGTGTTCCTGTAAATATACAGGAAGTAATTTTTATTACACCTCAGCAACCTATATCATATTCATAAAATGCTAAATAGTTTAATGTAATTAAAACACGCCCCACAAACAATGTTTCTCCGTATAGCTTTATGTAATGAAATACTTTTGTGTGCTCCTGTAATTTAAAACAAATATTCTTTGCATCACAGATTGTACAGAATGTATATTTTAGTATATATATACTTCATAGGTTCATGTCAATTTTATTATGTTTGAATTAGTTTAACACCATTAAAATGCATTTGAAACTTTTTTTCCCGTTGACCGTAATGTCATGGAATATTTTTTATTGTTCCTGTAATTGATTTATGCATCCAATTTCTCTAAAATTTAAAATGACACGACAAAATTATGTAATAATTATTTGTTTTAAATTTCAAGTGATTAAAATGCATTTGAACCCCCCCCCCCCCCTTGACCGTAATGTAACGGGATACTTTTGATTGTCCCTGTAATTCATCTATGCATAATTGATCTATCTTAAATTTGAAATAACTTGACAAAATTATGTATTAATTATGTATTTTAAACTTCAAAGGATTCGGTTGGGTAGTTTTTGCGTTGTTATATGCGAATGGACAGACAGACGGATGGACTGAACGACAACTATAGGTGCTACGTATTTACATAATTACGAAAGCACCTAAAAACTACAGATATATAGCATAATAAAATTTGAGAGCTGTACAATAAATGAGCTGATCTTCACGCAGTAAAAATTTGATTCTTATCATGTTTTTAAAATTATTAGAAAATAAATTACACATATTTTAAGATTAATCGCATTTAAATGCGAAAAATGAAGCATAAATACAGGGTTTCAATATTACAAATAGATTTATTCTAAATAAATAATTCAGGGATAAAAAAAATCAAGATGAATATATAAAAAGAAATTTGTTTTGTTACATATTAATAATTGCATTTAAATAATATTTAAAATATAATAATGAAAACATTCTTTTAAAATCATGTATGAAAACATAAGTAATAAATATTAATCTAAAATACAGATTTCTGATTGCAAACGATTTTCAGATATTATCAAAATAATGTTATCTTTTCAAGAAAAATGTTAAAAGATTTTCTATTTTGATATTTAAAACACATATAATTAAATAATCAAAGAAATTTTTACCTGTGAAGCGCTGTCTAATAAAAAATTCGAAGATAAAAATCAAGAGCAATCAAATACGGGTTTTAACCGGTTTGAATTCATAGGCGAATTCAAAGCACGTGGTTTTGTTTGGACTTAATGTGACTTAATGTAGGGTTACATTTTCGGCATCACCCAAATCATTATAGTTCACCTCCAGTATATTCTTCCTCCATGGGGAAGCACACTCATTTCAGGGCCCTCTTTATTCAAGATTTTTTTTCTTAATTCAACATACCCAGAAACTTACCATTGCTTACGAATATTATTGCAAAGAGTGGCTCAATTAAATTCACATATATTTTATAAAACAACTTTTTTATGTTTCCCTTACACAAAAATGGGATGTAATCGAGAAAAATATCCGAAAAGGATTTTGCATCGTATGAGCGTAAAAATGTTAGTCGGGTAAAAAGGTTAAATTCAGAATGTATGTACAATGTTAAATTCGGAATGTATGTACATCAATATTTTGAAATACTTCTCTAAATTTTGGCAATAAATTATCAATATTTTATGTTGTTCATACAAGTGAAATTCGGTGTTACTTAACCCTTTAACGATCATAGCATTTTCATTGCTAAGATGTCGAAATAAATGAATGACACCGGTAATTAAGAACAAATATATTTCTAAATAAGAAAACGTGATTTTTCACATACAAAATAAAAATGATATTTTTAGATAAAAATACCGGTGTCAGTGTTGCCTATCGGAATTAAAATTTTGGGGTTTCTTGGCAAAACCAATGAACGTTAAAGGGTTAAACTCAGCATACAAAATATACATACATTTAAAATAATGAACAAACTGAAGAATTGCGATCAGGTGGTGGAATTTGATCTATTACATGAAAAATTAATATGTTACGAAAACTATTTATATGAAACATTTCTTAATATATATTGTAAGATAGATAATTTGAAAAGAAATTAGCATTTTGAAATATAATTAATTAAATATAACATTTGAGGCTCCCTCTTTTCTCAATTTTGGTCGCCTTCAAAATTTTCGAAGGGAAGCCCCTGCTTTTCGTGCCTGGTCACCTTTAACCACTATACTTCATCTCTATTCTTTCTTTTTATTTTACTCTATGGCATTCTTCTCTACCATAGAGTAATGAGAAAGGATAGAGATAAAAGTATGGGGTGACGCCGAAAATGTAACCCTAAAATCCGATACGTTAGGCCAAACACACAACTACGTGCTTTTGCAAAAAAGGAAAAAACTTTTAGTAATAAGGTTTTTAATATGTAATACAATGAAATACTACTTTAGAATGCTTAAATATAAGCAGATCATTTTTATTTAGGTGAAAATGCACAGTGATCTGAAAGAATTTAGTCTCTGTTCCTCGTGCGTATTTTGTTTGGGCCGAATGCAGGCTTTAAATTTAAACGATAACGCTTATCATATTGCAAAAACAGTTTTAACGGCATACTGCATCTCCATCTTCTATCTCTTTCCGCCATGCGTTCTTGTATTTATCTCCATTTTAAACCTTCAAAAAACACACTTAGTTATTTATTTTTCAATATTATCTATACAAGTTTGAATCGAACCAGAGGTGTAGTCGTAAAAATAACAGAAGATATACGCACAAGGCAGAGGGTATACCCTAAAGTGCTTACACTATAGCTTTTTTGAGAAGCAGAGAGTATACGAAGTGATTTTAAAAAACCCAGAAAATATACGGCGTATACCTCCGTATACCCTCCCACTACATCCCTGAATCGAAATAAACCGCATCAAAATATTCGAATTAGAATGGAGTCGATTCTAAATTTATATGTGTACTTTATCTCGGATTCTAATAGATTTTGATGATAAAACTGTTATCGTGTTTTTGCTACTTGCACGCACTGCGAATAAATAAATAATATGTACCGTATATATTCGTGTCTAAGTCAACCTCCCAAATTCTTAAAAAAAAAAAAAAAAAAAAAAAAAAAAAAAGAGAGAGAGAGAGAGAGAGAATTTTTATATCAAGTCATATTTCTGGCAAAATGTTGAAAAATGATTTGCAATTGAGGACAAGAAAATTAATGAATTTTCATTAAATTAATGAACTTTTACATTTCTAACCAGACTTTTTTAAAAAATTCAACATTTTAAAATTGCATATTGTAAAACCGCAGAAGCTTAAATTGTTTTGAAACCTATTTACATCAATTGAATGATACTGAAAAAGGAAAAATTATTTCAAGAATCTATTCAAGCTTTATTTACATGGTTAAAAAAACTTCTTAGCCTTTTAAGAAACAGTATTACCATTTCATTGTATTGGAGGACTTTTAGAAAGATACCTAGGGACATTTTCAACTTGGAACTCTTTTTAAAAAGGAGAATCAAATGTTGAAAAGATTCCCTTGTGTTGAAGGGAATTCTATCCCAAGAGAAAATAGTTGCAGAACAATTACAGGGACATTAATGCTATTATTATTAATATTATTATTATTTTTTTCACAATCGCAGGGAAATGATCTTTGTTTGATTTTATCTCTCTCTCCAACATAGCCCATATGTGATTACTTAGAAGACTTGCCCATTCACCGATTATGTGCGGGCTTTTTTAATTAACTTGTGTAAAGTTGACTCCCTTCCCCCCATTTTCAACACCCGAATCTTGTCTAAAATTCTTTAACTTATACACGAGTAAATAGGAGAACCTTGAGGAGATTGGATTGGCGCCGATTTATTCGAACCAAGGATCTCATGATCAGGAGGCGAGAACAGAGCGTCGAGCAAAAGGCGAAGCCAGTTACTCTAAGCTAGTAACTCGCTTTATACTGATCAAATGAGATGAGATCGCTACCCACTCCTACACCAGTAAGAAATACTTATTGCTGGTGTCTGACGAGCAATATGCACTCGTGAATGATGCTGTCATATGCACGTGTAATGCGTGAATGACAGGCTTTGTGCTGTGAGCGTTTCACAGGCTTTGGACGCGAAGGAAGATTTTTTTTAGTGCTGTCCCTCTTGGTTATGAGATGAGATGATTGCTGTTGAAGTTGCGTGTTTGATCGGGTCACAAATGAGGAGAGTGAGTGGATTGGCGCCGGTTGTATTTGAACCAAGTATGTCATGATCAGGAGGCGAGAACGTTAGCGTCGATCAAAAGAGCAAGCCAGTTACTCTAAACTAATAACTCCCTTTATACTGATGAAGTGATATGAGATTTTTACAACCTAATCTGTGAAAGATTCTTGTTGCAAATCGTGCCAAACGGTGCTTTTTTCAACTTGAATCATCATTATTATTATTAACTAACTATTAAATTATATTTTCGCAAGACATCTTAATTTGCCATTTTTCGGCTTACTAGTATTTATTATTAAGTTAAAATTTACATTTATTGCTAATGATGGCACTGTTCCAAAATCTAGATCTTCCCTGAATTTTGTTCTGCGTGCGGCCTACGGTTATTTTGACTTTTAACAATAAAGAAAATATAATAGCATAGTTTATTTATACAAAAGAACAGACACTTTAAATTTTATACACAATTTAATAAAATCTACTCTATTTATTCACTACTTTCTTTTATTTTCACTTTTCTGCTGTTCAATAAGAAAAACTACTTTTTTTCTTCGGTGTTCTCTTTTTTGATGGAATTAAGTAATGTACCTGGCGGGTATTGATCTTTATTTTTGGAAGACGCTGGCTGTTTCAATTAATATGTCTTACCTGTTGATTTGAATTACAATCGATCCAATAATGGTTGTGAATCTTCCCTTTTAGTTTCGCTTGTTGCGTTTGCGGATTGTCATTGTTTGCCATTTTACAGAATTTCTTAACAGCATCCTTCTTACGAATGTATTTCTTTTGAACAACTGATGTTTTAATATTGTTTTTACTACCTGTATTAGATGCCAATGGCGGAGAACAATTTTGTTTCGACACCAAAATTTGTTCTTTTACAGCAGAATCACCGTTTTTAGGAGGATTTTCAAGATGATTTATATGTTGATTATCTTTTAGCAAATATTCTTTATTTTTCATCAATTTATTGAATTTTATCATTTCACGTAGCATTTCAGACTGCTTTTTAGTTGGAGCTGGGGATTTATTACCAGCAGCGGTTTTTCGTTGAACGGTAACAGGTGATTCAGCAAATTTCGAAATTTTGTTTGTTCTTATCCTATTAGCAGCTCTATAATGATGATTTTTGTTATTTGAAGATTTTACTTCCGTAAATTTCAACTCAGAAAATTTTCTAAAACTGTCTTTCAGCTCATTCAAACTGCGTATTATAATTCTGTTCTGCTTTTCTAATTCAATTAAACACTGGTTTGAATCCTGAACTTTTGGACTTTCTGGAGTAAATTTATTAACTGAAGTATATAAAACGTCGTTCAGCGGGACAATTTGACAAGCCAAAGATGGATGATTAGTTCTTTGATTTGATTTTTTGAAAACATCAGTGTTCTTAAAAGTGTCGCGTTGATCCATTAGTGTCAATATGAAATAATCATTCGGACATTTTGTTTGTTTCTTATGGCAGCTACTATAATCTTTCAAGAGTTTAATTTCACTCTCCGTTTCACCATGATTGCCTAGAATTTCTCGTAATGATTGAATGATAGTTTTTAGCTTATTCTTTAATTTTTCATTTTCTTCTAGCAACTCTATTTGTCTGTCTTTAATAAGTAGATAACAATTATCACTCTGCACTTTTTCGTCACCATTTTCTGATTGCAATATCATTCTTTTCATGTTGTTATTTAAGGTATGCAAATCACTTCTTTCTTTCAGTCTAGAACTAGCTTTAAGATAGTTTGGGTACTTGATTCTTTTAGAAATACATTTATGGCTTTCCTCGCAAAATTCTTGATGACTTTTGTCTAAGCATCTATCTTCTGATTTCGCATATAACATTTTATCATGATTATTTGTAATGTAATCGTTCTTTGAAGATTTAATTTTTCTCCTACATTTTACTTTTTTAATACAAGTTCTTTTTTCTGTATGATGTAAATTGGTTTCTGTTTTTATATCGGTGCTAATTTTTAAATAATTTGGAATATTTGAAACCAATGTATGGCGTTTTACTTTAGTAACTGCGCATTCTTTTGTAGTTTTACGGGTTTCCATAAAAATATCTTGGTTTTTTGGACATTGAATGTGAGGCAAACTATCTTTAGCCGTGTGAAATTGGTTTTCAGAGCCATCCAGCGAGCTATTTTCGTTGGGGAAAGCTGCTTTATCATCATCGTTTTTGCAATTCATCTAGCTTCTTCATTTAATAAGTACTATGTATAAAAAATTTAGAAAACATACAATTTAGAAAAAGAAATTATCGTCAAAACATTTTACCAAAACAATCTAGGAAAGTTTTCGGTGTGTTGCCAAACGGTGAATATTAAATGCGCAATACTTCTCAAGCTGTCGATCAAGACATGGCCAACTAGCTATTTAACGGCCAGCGCATTTCGCTAAAAACCGTCGAAAAAGGGAAGCTGGATTCAGCGTCAAACCCTGAACCATTTCATAGGACCACGTGGCGCAAACCCTGCCTAAATTAGCATTGAATAAGCTGATTTCTGTTCTGTGCCCATGGTTTGGTTCAGGATTTGCACGATTGGTCAGAATAATTTGGGCAGAGTATCAGAGTCCTCTGGCGGGAGGCTTCACACATTAATCTCAAACAGATGGGGTGTATAGATCTAGTTGGTCATGATCAAGACCATAACTGCATAAGGTGTCTTGGGGTAAACTTTTAAAGACTTGTTTCAAAAAGTATATATTAAAATATTTAATTGCTAAAACTAAATACTAATAAAATACATTAAATTTTATTAGTATTATTAGTTTTAGTATTATTAATATTTAGTAGTATTATATTATTAGTTTTTCAAACAAAAAAAGGAATTGATGCCGCAACTTATTGACTGTGTATATAAGAAATAATAATTTAGCAAATACGTTTTCATAAAATACAATGGTATAAATTCTTGCCCATTGCTATCTGGCATTATTTAAAATTTAAAATTAATATTTTAAAGACTTGGTTTTAATAATTTTTTTTTCAAACAAAAATAGGAATTGATGCAGCAACTTATTGACTGTGTATACAAGAAAGAATAATTAAGCAAATACGTTTTCATAAAATACAATGATATAAATTCTTGCCCATTGCTATCTTGCATTATTATCCACTTATAGACAGACCCCTCGCATTGACGTCACAGCAACGACTGATATTCTAATCTGGTACACATCTGAAGTCTACAAAGAACGTCATAATTCCCCGTTTGCCGTTTAAAGCATGTGATGTGTGGTTTTTCTGTTTAAATTTAATTTTTCTTATTCTTGCGTCTATGTTTACAAATGAAAAAAACACCACTTTTGCCTTAAGTTTGGGCGCCAGATGAAGAATGTGACGTCATGGGCAAGCCCTCTATTTGGGTAAAACATTATGCAAACAAAATTATAAAATAAGAGGGAAATAATAGCATATATATTGTCCAATTTTTAATATACAAACTCTATTGCCCTAAAAATTGAGAAATTTCTCTTACTTACCATCCATTACCATATCAGGATGCAATAATAATTATTTGATAAAAAAAAAAAAAAAAAAAAAAAAAAAATCCTTTTGGTTTTCAAGAATGACAATAATGTTCTCGCGCGCATAAAATAAAAGTAAATCCTCTTCGGATGTAATTCCAGTACTGTAAAAAATCAACCGGCGTAATTAACGGCAGTATTATTACTCCGGCGTTCTGCTTATACCAGAGGTCTGCACGGGCCGAAATTTTCAGGCCCGAGCCCGACCCGGAAAAAAAAGTTAAAAACCGGATGTTTTGCTGTTCTCAGTCCTCAATGTTTTTATGCTTTTAGGTGGTGGAAAACACAATAGTGAACCCATGAGTCAACGGCTAAAATTGGGTTTTAAGATGTGTGATAATTCAGAATTATCATAGGATTTTAAAGCAAAGTAACAGAAATAGGCATTTATTTCTTAAAGAGGTTTCACCATGAAGCTGCAAACTCAAAGTGACCCTCGCAAGAATGTCGGCGATATCATAAGATCGCCACATCATTATCGATCAACGGAACCGACAGGCGAATGACACTAGAGTGAATGGACAATCGCCCGCATCATGCCTTTGACGTCGCTCCGGCACGAAGCAATAGTACCTAGGGGTCAAGAACGCCAGACAGACCGGCGCCGTGGATGTGAAATTTCAGGTACCAATAATAGCACGATTTTACTAATCATGTAATGAAGAAAAGACCATTAAGGTTCATGATTGGTTTGTGACCCCTAAAGGGAGGTCCAGAGGGCTCCGAAATCGTAAGAAAAAGAGAAGCCAGGGGCTTGCAAGGAGGATTCTGAGAGAGATTTTCTCGCAGAGAGTGGAAAGAGAGAGCAGAGCGGCTAGCTCGGAGTGTTCTCTCGTTCCCGATCAAGTGAAGCAGCTCGGTTTTGAGAGCTGGTAAGATAAATCCCAGTTTCTGGGTACCCTCTAAAAGTTGCTAATCTGAAGAATTTTATTTCTTCCTTCTCGGCGAAAAAACACAAAAAAGACAATATCCGAATGAGAGATATAATGCTAGCTAGGTTATTATACCTTAATGAAAATATCAGGCAAATATTTATGAAAATTAAAAATAAAATGCAGTAATATCTAGTAAACCCTCTTCTCCTCGTTAAAGATAATAAAATATCGGTGTCATTATAAAAATAGAGGCATAAATTAGTTTATTTCAAACAGAAAAAAAAAACCACTCTAACGAAAATGAATCGCATAAATTATGCAGATGATTAGTTAGTGATTAATGCAATGATATGAGATAAAAACGCTATTTTAATGTTTTCTTAATATTGTAAGGTAACGAATTATATCGAATTCTAGAAACACTTGGATGTGATAGCATTCTAAAGCCGAAACAATAATCTGTTTTGTCAGCTGATATGATTTGCTCAATTCAACTGAGAGTGCGAGCGACATGTGATGCACTATTAATCGGTAAGTTCAATAGCCCGGTTTTTTCCTTAGTTTTGATGAAGCCTCAAATGATGCTTCGGTAAATTAAGGGCGTATTCGAAAAAAATATTTTCCACCTTCAACAGCTCGAAATTTTCCGATACATTTTCAAGTGATTTTTGAAGTGATGTATGAGATGCCGTGGGATATCATTTTTCGTTGAATTCATTAGAATTTGATTTATGAACAATTATATCCTCAGTTCCGACATTTTTTCGTTCCCAGATCTCCAGGTTCGGAAATTTCTGTTCAAATTGGCAATTTGACAGCATATTTTGCAATATTTTCTACCTTTACTAAAAAATCGACGAACACGGCACGATGCATTTTAGAGCAAAAAGTAATTTTAAAATAAATCTGAAAATAAGCGGTTTTAATCGGAATACACCCTTAAGGCTGCTTTCCGAATTCCCCATCATAATCCAATGGGCGTTTGATTCACTCTTATATTAAAAATATCTCCGGAGGATATTAATATTTTTAACTTTATCTTGGCGGTGATCTCTTCTCAAACGGTGTCATTTTTTTACTTACCCATCATACGTAGTATAATAGGGTAAGTCTTGCAATCGTTTTGAAAATCGAAAAAAAAAATTTTTTTTTGACGGATTTACACATTTTAGACACTGGAGATTTCAAAAAACATATTTTTAGTAAAAAAAAAAAAAAAAAAAATGTTGTCCGTCTGTCTGTTTGTCTGTCTGTGTGTCTGTAAACACTCTATCTCCCGAACAAATTGAGATAGAGACTTGAAATTTTGTATGTATTTAGTATGTAAGAATGGGACGAAGCCTATTTAATATCAGTAACCTCGTTTATCCGGAACTATTTTTTTCGGACTCTCGAAAAATTCGTTCTAATGAAAGGTACATAAAAATTTTCGAAATTTTTTATTTTAAGGGCTGATTGTAAAAAGCAATGAAATAACACAAATTTTGCATCAAGAACGAAGTCGATCGAATTATTAGTTGCCGAGATATCTGTAATCCTGTTTTCTACATTCTTCGATTTTTCATGATACTGTATTTCATTCAAATTTCAATTTAAAGATATATTTTAATTGGAAATGAAACACTTAATCCGACGCAGTAAACTGTTAGTTAATAAGATTATTATTTTGGGACCGTTCAAGTATTACGTAAGCATATTTTTAGTCATTTTGTACCCCCCCCCCCTGGTAAGAAAATATAAGCAAATGCTAGACCCCCCCCCCCTTTGCTTACGTAAGATTTTATGACAGTTTATACATCAATACTTATTGACTTATAAAAAGTTACCAATCAATTACATTATTAATCCTACAAACTTATATAGGCATATAGGGATTGTGATATCAAAATATATAAAATGGTTTTAATATATTGTTGCTTATTGCATTAAACAAACCACAGAATACAAAATGGTTTAAATATATTGTTATCTATCACATTGAACAATAAAACAAGATATACAGGAAGTCTTAACTTACTTAGGCATATAACTAAAATTACGAACCAATAAAAAATTTACTATGTAAATTCACTATGCAACTGAACTAAAACAATAAATATCTGTGCTGTGTGTCCGAGACAAGAAAAAAACCCAAGTAGGTGTTCTGCTTTCTAAAGTTCTAAAACCTGTAGAAAAGGAAGTTCGACAATAAGAGCAGAAAGACAAAAATTTCCAGAAATTCTGCAAAAATTCCCGGAATTCTATGACCGATTGAACGGGAGAAAAGAAAATACCGGACTTACCTAAAATAAAGTCAACTGACCAGTTCCTTGGCAACAGAACCCAGCCACACCGGTTCCTGTGTTTTTCTAGTCTTGCAATGTACTTGACTTGGCACACAACTTAATAGATAACAATGAAGACAAAGGGCGAGTGGGTGATGCGGGTCACGCGATTGCCGATGGATAAGCAAAAGATGAAATCGAAAATAAATGGCGAATTTCGAACAGACTGTGGAACGCTCTTTCCCCATCATACTTTATTTGCTTGTTGAATTTGAACTGCAGTTGCTTCGTTGTTTAATGCTTACGTAAGAATTGTCGTGACCCCCCCCCTCCCCATTGTCAGAAAAAATAAGCAGACTCTGGACCCCCCTCTCCCCCTTTAGTGCTTACACAATACTTGAACGGTCCCTTTTGGAGTTATAAGGATGGTTTTTTTTTTTTTTTTTTCGCAATTTTGTACTAATTGTGTAGTTTGGCGTGATGTATAATTTGTCGAAATAGATTCATCAGCAACTCATTAATAGAGCATTACTATGCATATTAAAAATATTTAAATGCACGTTTAAATTTTGTTTTGGAATTGCACATTTTATAAATAGTTTACAAATGTTTTATTTTCATATATTATATATGCATATATATGATGGGTAAGTATTACGGTGGCCCCCAACGACTAGTATAATTTGTCAAAATTAGTTTATCAGCAATTCATTGATAGTATATAATAATTTATTTAAATATACATTTAAATTTTGTTTTGGAATCGCGATGCATTTTATAAATAGTTTACACATGTTTTATTTTCACATATTATATTTTGCATATCCATGATGCGTAAGTATTACGGTGGCGACTAGTTAGGTGCGTTCGTAATTATGTAAATACGTAGCACCTATTGTTGTCGCTCAATCCGTCCATCTGTCCGTCTGTCTGTCCGTCTGTCTGTCTGTCCGTCCGCATATAACAACGCAAAAACTACCCAACCGAATCCTTTGAAATTTAAAATACATTATTATAACATAATTTTGTCGAGTCATTTCAAATTTTATGAAAATCGGATGGATAGATCAATTACAGGGACAATCAAAAGGATTCCGTTACATTACGGTCAATAGGGAAAAAAGTTTCAAATGCATTTTAATCGTTTGAAATTTAAAAATATAATTATTACGTAATTTCTTCGAGTCATTTCAAATGTTATGAAAGTCGGGTGCATGGATCATTTACAGGGACAATCAAAAGTATTCCATTACATTACGGTCAATGGGGAAAAAGTTTCAAATGCATTTTAATGATGTTACACTCATTCGAACATAATAGAATTGGCATGAATCTATGAAATATATACTAAAATATGCATTCTGTACAATCTGTGATGCAAAGAACTTTTATTATTAAATTACAGGACCACACAAAACTATTCCACTACATAATGCTATACGGGGAAACTTTTTTTGGTACGTGTTTTAATTATATTCAACTATTTCACATTTTATGAATAAGATATACGTTGCTGAGGTGTAATAAAAATTACTTCCTGCATATTTACAGAAACGTAAAGATTTCGTCTACTATACTGTATCCGGAGTACGGTCTACTATATCAGCAAGATCCGAATATTTTTAAAATTTTGTTATCGCACGAACGCACCTCATTTGCTACGTTCACGTGCAATTTCCAACTTGTTTTTATTTGTTTTCAAGATATTTCTAAAATGCATGCTTAATTTTATAGAAAGTGTTAAAATTTCACTTCCAGTTCGTCAGTTTTTAACACATAAAATATTAAATTAAGCATAGATTTAGAAATATTTTGAAAACTAAGAAAAAAAAAAAGTCACATCCTCTAAGAATAGATCCCCGAAAGAAAAAGTTAAAAATATTAATTTATTGAGGAGATATTTTAACTATAAGAATGCATCAAACGCTCATAGACTTAAAATAACGCACGGGAATTCAGAAAGTGAGTGCAAGGCAGCCTTAATATTAAATTTTAGTACAACAGGTAATAAATTGTGCGGTATAGAAAGTAAAAATTTTTTTCACGTAATCGAATACAACCGAATATATCATATACATGTTTTAATCGCTGATATCCGTTTAAGCACTTCCGACATTTAGGATCAAGTTCTAAAAACGATAATCTTTTATTTCTATGATTTTTATCAAATGACTTATCTGATTTTTTATTTTGGGAATCATTTTAAAATGAGTGTTATCAGTACTATGGCAAGATAACAAGTTATTCAGTTATCTAATAATGAAACAGCGTTTTTTATTGAAAATGTATCATTCAATAAAACAAGAGGGAGTTGCATCTGAGATGTCTTATTTAAATGTTAAGAAAACTTAAGTGAGTATTTCTTAATTTCTGCCTGTGTTTTACTGAATGTCGTTTATTTAGAAGTTCCAGAATAGTTTGTATTTTAGAAAATGGTTTCCATACAATGCGCCTTTGCGACCCATCCTAAAGTTTGTACATTTTTCGCGACCCATCTAATGATTGCTATGATGTAAAGTAAAGGTAAAATGACGATTTCTTTAGCCTCAAACCGAAAAGAAAAACAGGCTTCATTTCTTTATCGATTATTAGCTGGAAGCAAATATAAACTGTCTGTATTATTTTAAGTGTAAAAAAATTTTTCTGTAATCATCTGTATCCAACAAATACCATAGACCAGCGGTTCCTCCTAAACTATGGGTCACGATCCACTGTTGGGCCGCGGCGACTATTTTAGTGGGTGACAGAAACAATTGAGGTTCGTCACGAAAATATATTTTGTATTTCATCTGTTAAAAAAATAATAATTTAAATATTAAATAATATTTCAAGGAAATTTCCTTAATTTCCATATGAAGAAATATACGAGCAAAATATCGAAAAACATCTACTAATTGAGCTTTGAATTCCTTGATGGAAGTTCAACACAGCATATTTATGTGAACCTGCTTTTGTACTTGGATGTTTTTGAAAAACAAGTATAGAAAAAACTGTGAGTTGAAAGTGAATTAAGGTTGAAATTAGCCAGTTTTAACCCTGATGTAGATATTTTTATCGGTAAAAAACCAGTGCCAGAAAATGCATTGATTATAAAGATATGTTTTGATAGTAGTTATATGCATTTTTAATTATCTTTCTAGTTTATGTATTGAGTTAATTACTATTCCACTTGCATACATTGGAATTAGGAATTGTTGTTTTCGTTGGCAGTGTATGCTTTGTACGAAAATTTGCCTTTTTTGTAGGATAAGGTAGCTTCTAACTTACAGATCTCACTTAGTAACTTCCATTTTGATAACCATTATATTAAGTGGGTCGCGAAGAATTTTTTTTATTTAGAGATGAGTCGCATACCAAAGAAGTTTGGGAACCACTCTGATAGACAATATTCTTGTGACGTCACGTAAGGTAAAATGACGATTTTTATAGTCTTGAACCGAAAGGAAAAATGCAGTACATATGTTCATTCAAAATTTAAATAAAATTTAAATAAACATAATAGTTGCAAGTTTACTCCTTAAAATTTCACTTTTGCATTTTTTTTCAATTATTTGACATATTTATAAGAAAAAATAAAAAGTTTTTGTGTTAAATTATTACATGTATGTGTATATATATATATATATGTGTGTGTGTGTGTGTTTACAATTATTTTTTTATAAATTTAACTAATATATATATATATGTACATACAACTGTTTTTTACAAATTTAAACAAGCAATATGTATGTATATAAATATATATATCTAATTAACATACATATTAATATAAGTAAATGATAATTTTTAACGACTTTTGTACAGTGTCTTATTTATGAATGTAATATATATATTTAGACAATATTATTTTATGAATAAAGCATCATGCAGCAGTATTTACTGGGATATAAACTAAAAAAAATATGAAAAAATATATAAACAAACTAAGAGAACACTTTTCAAATAAAAATCTCTAATGGAATGCGGGATTTATAAATTTAACATTCATGAATTGTTGACTTAAACAATTTTCAGTCCGTATAAACAAACACGCGAAATTACAAGAAATACACTGTAAAGCGCGAGTATTATTCACGCTCAGAGGGTTCTGTACAAAAAGTATAAGAATTATTAACTACATTATGTTTTTGAAAGAAATCTTCGCAAAAAAAAAATAATAATAATAAGACTTTGTTGAAAACTGTACAACGTACGGTTGGTTATAGCACAGATATCGACATCTCTTAATTATTCCAGAGTCTGATACAAGGCAAACAAGTTTTAAACCAGAAAATGTTTGTCAGAAAATGTTTCCTCTTTCAACATGATACTTACTAGATTTCATTTTAAAACCATTTATTAATTAAAACTTCCTATTGGAAACACGTTTGTCTACAACCAGACTCCGGAATAATTAAGAGATTTCTTCATCTATGGATATAGCTGTCATATTAGAAAAATATAAATGCCTATATAATAAAATTTCAAAGATATGAAATCTGAATAATATTAGATATTGCTATTCTGTAAAACACTTATATTTGATTTCTGTTTTATTTATTTTTCTATGTACTTATTTCTATATTGGCAATAAAAACAGTGCATATTTAAACTTCATAAAACTAAATGCAAACTAGTAATAATCTTTTGTTTTTACATTGTACCTAAATTAAAAACTTATTTAAAGTTAAAACCTGACATTCTGTTAAGCGTACTTCGAAAGTATGTCGCAAAGTTTGAAGACCGCAAAACTAACTAAGAGAAAAACTAACTTTTCGAATAAAAATCTCTAATGGAATGCGGGATTTATAAATTTAACATTCATGAATTGTTGACTTAAACAATTTTCAGTCCATAAAAACAAACACGTGAAACTTTCCAGATAGGTTTTAACACTAGAAAAGGCTGGAAAATTTTAGATAAATTGTATAAAAGTATTCAAGCCCAGAATTTTGAGTTAAAATATGATTCTTTCTTATTTGTATCTTCTGCACTTTTTATAATAAAACTTCTGGTTCGAGCCGAAATATATTCATATGTTAACAGTCAAAATGACCGCTTACGCCTATTTTATTCTTAATTAACCCCTTTGAGCGATCAGTTTACGTGCCGCGTAAGGTGCTTAGAATCCTTGATTATTCTCACTAATAAATTTTGACTGATTTAATCCGAGCATTTAATCGATTCCAACTGGCAAAACTTTCTGTTTCGAAAAACCAGTGATAAAAGATCAAAAAGTCGCAGTCAGAGTAAAACTAGTCGTTGGAGGCCACCGTAATACTTACCCATCATGGATATGCATAGCACAATATATGAAAACATAACACATGTAAACAATTTATAAAATGCATTACAATTCCAAAACAAAATATAAACGTATATTTAAGTATTTTTAACACATAATCATGCTCTATTAATGAATTTCTGATGACCCAATTTCGATAAATTGTATGAAACGCCAAACTATTCAAGTAGCACTGAACTGCGTAATAGAAACATCCTTATAACTCCAAAAATAATAATCATATTCACTAACGGTTTCTTGCATCGAATTAAGTATTTCATTTCCAATTAAAAGATATCTTTGAATTGAAATTCGAATAAAATACAGGGTCATGAAAAATCAAAGAATGTGAAAAATAGGATTAGAAATATCTCAACAACTAATTATCCGATCGACTTCGTTTTTTATGCAAAATTTGTGTTATTTTATTGCCTTTTATGTCCACTCCTTAAAATAAAAGAATTCGAAAATTTTTATATACCTTTCATCAGAACGAATTTCTCGAGAGTCCGAAAAAAATAGTTCCGGATAATCGAGGTTGCTGATATTAAATAGGCTTCGTCCCATTCTTACATACTAAGCACATACAAAATTTCAAATCTCTATCTCAATTTGTTCGGGAGATAGAGCGGTTACAGACAGACAGACAGACAGACACACAGACGGACGGACGGCAAAATTTTTTTTTCTAAAAATATGTTTTTCGTAATCTCCAGTGTCCGAAACGTGTAAATCCGTCAAAAAAAAATTTTCGATTTTCAAAACGATTGCAAGACTTACCCTATACTACGTATGATGGGTAAGTAAAAAGCATTTATGTCTTAAAAACATGAGATGTGCATTGTGAGATCCACTCGATGCAAACTAGTCATGAATCCCATTGTATTTATTTGGGTACCCCATTAATACTCAGTCGCGGCATATTTTTATATCACTAAACTTAGTGACAAGGAAGCATCTTTCACACGAGTGAATATGAAGATAAATATATTATCTCTTTCACAAGACAATTGCCTTTATAAAATAAGATAAAACATAATCTTCTTTGAAAAGTCGTAGAAATTTGAAACTTAAATTTTAACAAAGGAAACAATTTGGACATTAATGGGTTACTTCTAGTTAAATTAGTCTGTTTTTAATTATTTGACATTTATTGCTTTTGTACTGCTACTAGGCATTACACTACTCAAATGTATCATTAAAAGTTGTTGTCTAAGCTTTAAAACTCGATGGTACACAGTTCGCCGTCCTCATCATTATTTACGTCAAAACCGTCCGTATCTTTAAGAGTTAATATCTTACCTAATTTTCGACGATTTTTTTTTTTAAACCATTATTAAAAAAGCTTTTATAATTTTGTAACGATAGGTATCACCATCGTCTCTCAACGTATTTGCTGAATGTCCGTAAATCGAAATTTGTGTCTAAAGAAAAATTGTTATTTTCTTAAAAACTATGTAACCTAAGGTAATCGCTATACTTGTCGTGAAAGGTTTAAATTAATGTCAACAACCTCTAATTTTTTTCATAATTTTAATTTCCGTAGATTCAGAAATAGAGGGGAGGGCGATATTTTTTACTATAGAGAGGGGGATGATTTTTGTATGACATTTTCTATGATATCTCTGAAAATATTATACCTAAAATTAAAAGAAATGTATTTTTGAATTCAGCGTAATGAAAGCTTTTACACAATACCCCGCACGTTATACAAAGAAAAAAAAAATATATTTTTTATTTAAGTAATTTAATGAGTCCCCCCCCCCCCCTCTTAAATATATTTGTAAATGTTTAATAATCTGTAAATATGTGGGTCAATAGTCTTTATTACTTCCCCAAATTTGAACATTCCATGTTTTATAGTTTTCGAGTAAAATCCCTGTGACAGATGGACAGACAGACACTGGAGTGGCCTTATTATGGTTCCGTTTTTACTTTTTAAGTACGGAACCTTAAAAAAAAAATGCTCATTTCTTTTTATTGAAAAATTAAAATTAGCTTTCGTTCTGGTTTGAATTCAACTAATTGTTTTAGTAGATTTTTTTTTTGTCTTATTTTAATTAGATTTGAATTTGTTTTGTTAAAAATTTGATTGTATACTCCAGTGAAAATATAATTCTCACTGATCAAACAATATTATGGTTGTGAACTTATATGGGCCCATGGGGCACGAGCTCACCCAATAATTTGATATCTTCATCCATTTCATTATTAATTGAGCCCACCCAATAATTTTGTATTTGTTCAAAAATTTTTTAAGTCCAATATTTTTCAAAAGTTGGCGCCACTGGTTGTGAAATTTATCTGCATATATTTTATTTATAAAATAATTATGAAAATTAAAAATGCATATCAAATGCGCAAGGGTAATTTTTGAGACTAAGTTATGTAACTCGCCTAATATGTAACTAGAGTGTTGCCTTAAAGTTTATTAGAAGATGAAATTTAACCCCTTCGATTTTGGTGTACTATTTATTAATCGTACATGTCTATTAAGGGTGTATTCGAAAAAATGCTTTTCCACCTTCAACAGTTCGAAATTTTCCGATATAATTTCAGACACATTTTTAAAAGTAAAAACATGAAACTTGCTGAGGAGATTCTTGAAGGGACGTATGAGGTGCCGTGTGATGTCTTTTTACGCTCAATTCATTAGAATTTGAATTATAAACGATTACCTTATCAGTATGACCCTTTTTTTCGTTCCCAGATCTCCCGCTTCGGAAAAATCGGTTCAAAATGTCGCTTTTGATTGCTTTTTTTGCTATATTTTCTGCATTTATCAAAGAATCGGCGATCACGGCACCTTGCGTACTTTCCAAATAAGAGATTTTGAAAGTTTGGTGTATTTGAGAGCAAAAATGAATTAAAAAATAAATCGGAAAATAAGCAGTTTGAATCGAAATACACCCTTAATGGAGTATTGTTTTGGTTTAAGAAATACTTTTTCTGTTATTTAAATGTAATAATGCTGTTAGTATATGCCTTATGTGTTTATTATGTGATTCATTTAGGTTTAGGCATTTAGTAATAATAATAATTATTATTATTTCTTAATTCTCTTTGCGATTCCTTTATCTTAAACCTATGTTTCACTCTTTCAGTTTAAAATAAAAGTTACTTTCCTGAAAGTATCATGTTTAATAAAGCGCAAAAAGCATTAGAAAATGGTAATTTAAAGTTAAATCTTATTGTAATACAGTATTTTCTAAACAATTCCAAAAATTCTTCCTCAGTCTATTATCATATGAATATGAATATGAATTGAATAGTGCACAAAACAACAACATTAGCTATCTTTGAGACAATGAAATATTCGTTAAATACTAATTACAGTAAAGCATCGTTTATACGACGCCGAAGGGACTACCGAAAAACGTCGTATAAACGATAACGACGTATAATCGATTTTCACTTCCAAAACTAGAATTAATTTTGTTTTCACTTAATTTTAATGTTTAACGTGGTGATTTGCATGATTTTTTAAACAAACCGAAATAAACATGACAAAAAAAAAGGGGGGGATTAGTAAGCAATTTAAATATGCGTACCTTTATTTATGTTTCACCGAAAGGTTCCTCATTTGCAGTACATCATTTCTTTCAAGGTGTTGCAGTACATCATTTCCTTCAAGTCAACGATCAAAAACCCTGCGTGGCCAACTAAAAGTCGCCAATACTGATAACAGTTAGAAGGATAGTCTATTTGCAACTTAAAACAGGTCGGGAAAGCTGACCATCCCCGAAAAAAAAAAAGACACCTCCCACAGTGTAATCTGTTACACGTAAGCTGATTTTTCAGACTGATTGAACTTCGAACCCCAGCCAACATTTTTACAATTTAGAGTGTATTTAAACACGCTCTTTGGTGTCATTCATCATTGACAAATTCCGTTCGTTTATAAAATATACAAGAAAAATAAGCAAAAATAAACCTATACAAAATTGAAAAATCGACGCATAAACGATTTTGGGCGTCGTATAAAAGATATATTTTTACATTAAAATGAATAAGAATGAATCGGGACCACATTAAAACGTCGTATAAGTGATCGTCGTATAAACGATGCTTTACTGTAATCTTATTTGGCTAGCTAGTGTTAATGTTATTGACGCAAAAGCAACTTTTTCTAAAGACTGAAAAAAAAAAAAAAAAAAAAAATCGGACCCGAAAGGGTAAAATCCAAACTATGAAACTACATGCAGGCCCTGACTATCACACGGGCAGCCGGACTTGTGCCCTGGGCACAAAATTTCTGAGGGGCACGGAATTTATCATAATTTCATTTAAATTTCAATAAAAAAAATTCTTAAGTGAAAAAATGTGCTATTTGAGATATTAATACGATAAAATGACAAAAATATTTCTTAATGTATGGTTAAAAGCACATTTTTATAAATAATATTTTTTTTAAATACCGGAACCGTTTTTAGGTGCGTTCGTTATTATGTAAATACGTAGCACCTATAGTGATCGTTCAGTCCGTCCGTTTGTCCGTCTGTCCGCATATAACAACGCAAAAACTACCCAACCGAATCGGTTGAAATTTAAAATACATAATTATTACATAATTTTGTCGAGTCATTTCAAATTTTATGAAAATGGGATGCATAGATCAATTACAGGGACAATCAAAAGTATTCCGTTACATTACGGTCAATAAGGAAAAATGTTTCAAATGCATTTTAATGGCGTTACACTCATTCGAACTTAATAAAATTTATATGCAACAATAAATAACATATTATAATATACATTTTACATAATTTGTGGTGCAAAGAAAATTTGTTATTGATTTACAAGGCCACACAAAAGTATTCCATTACATAATGGTATAGGGAGAACATTGTTTGATGAGCGTTTTAATTGTAATTCACTATTTAAAATATTATGAGATTGATATATGAGAGTAATATTTTTAAAATTTCATTATCGTACGAACGCACCTCATTTGCTACGCTTCACGTGCAATTTCCAACTTGTTTAATTTTCCGGTAAACATAATTTTTTGGATTGACAATTTTCGAATAAGTGTTTAATATGTAAAAAAGAAGCTAATATCAATCGATCACCAATCTAAAGAAGCACAAAAAATTGAAAGTGCCCTGGGTACAAAATCTAGATAGTCGGGCCCTAACCTTGTTATCTCATTCAAAAAAAAAAAAAAAAAAAAAAATCTATCAAAAGCCCATGGCGAACAATAAACCCTATAGTACTATATTTATTTTTCTTACGGAGAAGCAATTTGTAAATGGGCTAGCCTCCAGTAACGTTGCCATTAAGCGAACGAATTTCTCGTCAGCCACAATATCGATCCACTCTTTTTTGAAATGATAAACCCGGTTGTACTGCGCAATCTCATCGTATATACTCCATCTTTTCTCTCCAAAGAGCGAGGCTTTGTTTCTCCATTGCATTTTTTCCCGCTGATTTTTATGTCTTAGTATTACTTGTGAATATTTTATTATGGTGAGGACCTTTGTTAACCCATGTAAAATGGATTCTGTCGAAGGAACTGTAAGTAAAGATGTTATTTCTCTGTTTTATTATAAAGTATAGATTTTCCAGAGAAAGCACTATCGAGAGAGGTTGTTTAATACCACGTGCGCCAAAAGTTTGTTAAAACTTTAAAAATTGATTGGAAAGGAAGGAATGATGGTGGGGAAATTGACGTTTCCACGCATCGAATGAGAAGGAGATACGATATTTTTTTTAGTGAGAAATAAAGTTGTGTTTTAAAAATTGCCAATAGAAGGCGCTGACACGAAGTATATCAATTCGATTTATGCGAATCAAGCTTTCAACAGAGAAATAGTAATGGGATAAAACTGCATTCCAAAGATTTATTCAAGCAACAAGTATCAATAGAATCATCCACCAGCAAGAAGCAACTAAGACATGTTAAAACAACTGAATGCAGGCATTTTTGGAAAGATCTCACAAACGTCTTGCTGAGTGGCATCTTTCAGTTTTTTTAGGTTCTCAGTGGCGTAGCTAGGATGGGTGACACCCGGGGCGGTGTCACCCCCCAGCCACCTTGGTGTCACCCCCCCCCCCTCCGATCCGTCATATTTTGTCAATCACAATTCCACGTTATTCTAAAAAAAGAAAGTACCATTCCTTATTTACCTTTTGTCCTCCTGCATATTAATAATAATAATAATAATTATAATAATAATAATAAAAACAGGAGTTTATTACTCAACCCATAGTTTGCATTTGTCAATGTGATGGCCATATGTAGAAGCCATTCTTTCTTTTAAAGTTTCTTTCGCTACCCACTTATTGGATAGGTTGGTTTTTGTTCCCTGGTGCATATATATCTTATTTAGACACACCAATCTGTATAAAATTTCGCATTCTCAAAGAAAAGAAAATTAACTCTGTTACGTCGTGCGCTAGAAATTTCATTTTAATTCAAAATTCTTTTCCAAAACTTTTTAAGATTATTTGCAAAAAAAGATTGGGTGTCACTCCTTAAAGTGTTACACCCGGGGCGGACCGCCCCCCTCCCCCCGCTAACTACGCCACTGGAGGTTCTACTTATTTAAAGTGGTCCGGAACACAAAAAATCTTCATTTAAAAAATATATATATATTGCATTAAAAATTTCTTTCTCTTTCTCTGCTTAAAATTATCCTTGAATTATAGTTTTGTCTTAACCATATATTTACTATGTCTTAACCACAACTTTTATCTTAACTGAAACATAAAATATTAAATTTTTTTTTTAGTTTTGGTATGTTTTCAAAATCTAGCTTTTAACCCATGGCTGTTAGGCAAACAACTTTTTGGGAAAACGTGTTTTTCTTCATGATGCGTTTTTTCATAATTTCTTCTATTTAAATTGTTATAAGTCAAGAACCATTAAAAATAAATAGTTCAAATTTGGAAAATGTCTTTTTTCAATTGTTTTACTCTAATTTTAATTCAGAAAATTAAAAAAAAAATAAAAAAAAAACATTTACTTTTGAAAATATGATTTTTTAAATAAAAGTTACATCATTTTGTTTTTCAAATTTATAGTTTAAATATTTTAAATTTTTATTTAAATTAATATTTTAAAAAATTCTGAATCAAAGTTAAAGCTTATATATTTCTGTTTATTTTAATGAAAAAAAAATCGAAATTCTACAAATAATATTTCGAGTTATATAACGATTTTAAATTAACCACTTTATAAAAAAAAATTATTTTTATTTATTTATTTATTATTTTTTTAATTATGAGAATTTTTATCATGTGATTTTGCTTACAAATAATATGGCTACTCATCTTAAAAGAATTCAAAATTTTAACTTAACCCTTTCTAGTCCGAATTTTTTTCCAGTTTAAAAAAAATTGCTTTTACTTTAATAATTTTAACACTAGCTATCAATATACAGTCCAGTCTCTATATAACGAAATCCATTGTTCCAGTAAAAAATTCGTTATATAGAGAAATTCGATGTATAGAGAATGATGTTAAAAATCGTATTTAATGTATAAAATTTGAACAAATATTATTTTTGATCTTTTTAATTAAGAATTTGAAATGTTTAAAAGTAAATATTAACCTAACATTTTATTTCTTAATTATTTAAGCAGTTTCAAAAAAGAGAACAGACATTTACATGAAAATCAAAGAGGAAGACTTGCATTAATTTCAGACGAAGATATCTGTAATTTTTTGTTGTTTTGATTTTAAAATTGTTACGCTTTCAAAAAAAAAAAAAAAAAAAAAAAAAAAAAAAAAAAAAGTTCAAATTTTAGCAAGGAATGAAAAATTGTAATTAACATTTTGAACCATTTGAAGGCCTCTCTTATGTGCCTCTCATTGATTCCTCTCTTATATGTGTAACAATCCAATTGGCTCTGTTTTGAAAAGGATGTGGAAAGGTGTGTGGGAGGTGAGATGAATTTGTTGGATTTAAAAAACAAGAAGAAAAGTGAAAAAAAAAAAAAAAAAAAAAAAAACTCAGCAGTGAACGATAAATTAAAAATAAGTGGTGGAAAATTGATCCCATATGATTTCGAAGCTTTTTTAAAACTGAATAAATTAAGACCAATTTATGAAAAAATTCGTTATATGGAGATAGATATTTCGTTATATAGAGACTGTTTTTAATGTAGTCATCCGAAGAAGGGACCGTTCCTACTAAAAATTTGTTATATAGAGAAATTCGACGTATAGGGTTTCGTTATAGAGAGACTCGACTGTAGATTAATTAGTGTTTAACGAATATTTTATTGTCTGAAAGATAACGTATGTTGTTGTTTTGCGTACTATTGTATTAATATTTATATGACAAAAGCTAAGAGAGAATTTTTGGAGATGTTTAAAAAATATTGTATTACAATAAGATTTAACTTATATTACAACTTTCTAATACTTTTTGCGCTTTATTACACACAATTCTTTCGGAAAAGTAATTTTTATTTCAAATTTAATGAGTGAAACATATATTTAAAATAAAAGAATCGAAAACGGCGCAAAGAGAATTAGAAAAATAATAATACCGTATTTACTCGTGTTTACTCACTTTTTTTCCAAAAAATTAGGGCAAAACTCTTAGGTGCGCCTTATACACGGAGTAATTTTTTACTGTTGGATGCAGTCGAATTATATATATGTGGGATATTGAGTGATTAACTTACGATTTAAGCAAAACAAATATTCTTGATAAGATAAAAAGGTTTAATAGACATAAAATATATACGTAGCATTCAAAAATAACAGTAGAACTGAATAATATTCAGTATTAATAAGCTTCCCTGAGCTTTGCATTAAAAGTCCATCAAACTTGCCATCGCTGAAATCTATAGAACACTTCGTTCTTTCCACGCATCATCACACGAGTCTCATTTTGGATATCACGTTCATCAAATCATTTAGTTTATTATCTTTTATTGCTGAATACTTTATTCTTTAATCCCACATATATATGAAACAAGAAATTATTCAAAGAAGATATTAAAACTCGGAAAATATTACTTAATTTAAGTATTACCGCATATTTATTTCATTCCTTGCAGTTTTTTATACAACCGAGCTAATGACATTATCTAAACGCTAATTAGCAATTCTCTTTGCCGTCACTCAATCCTATTTCCCGTCATTCTCTTACAACCCGAAGTCTTAAAATGCATTTTCGTCTTGTTTTCTGGTCTGGTGTAATGTTTGTTTCGACTTTTTTTTTTTACTGAAATTCATTTGGTCATTCTTATTAGCTTATCAAATTTATGGTGCGCGTTATATACGAGATTTTAAGAAATCGCCATTTTTATTTGTAAAGTAGGGGTGCGCCTTATACACGCATGCGCCCTATACACGAGTAAATACGGTAATTATTATTATCACTAAATACTGAAATATAAATGAAGTCATTTAGTAAATGCAAGACATATACTAACATTACTACATGTAAATAGTGACAAAAGTATTTTTTAGAACAAAATAATACTCCATTAAAAGACATGCACTATTAATAGTACACCAGACCCGAAAGGGTTAATAAATAAAAATTATTTTAAAATGCGTCCCGGATCCTCTCAAAATTTTCAATTTTAATCCCTCAAGTGTGTAAATTAGATTGTTGCCGTCAAGTGGCTTCTCCATATTCTAATTACAGTCGAGTCTCTCTATAACGAAACTCCATACATCGAATTTCTCTATATAACAAATTTTTAGCAGGAACGGTCCCCCTTTTTTCATGATTACATTAAAAACAGTCTCTATATAGCGAAATATCTGTCTCCATATAACGAATTTTTTCATAAAATCTTCTTTACTTATTCAGTATTAAAAAAGCTTTAAAATCACATGGAATAAAATTTCCATCACTTATTTTTGATTTATCGTTCAAGGCTGAGTTTTTTTATGTTGCTTCTCTACCTTGAATCTCTTTGATCTTTAAGTCCAACGAATTCATCCCACCAGCCCCCCCGCCTCCCACACATCTTTTAACATCCTTCGAGAAACAGCGTCAATTTAATTTTTACGCACATAAAACCTGGATCAATGTTGTAATTGAAGTCAGTGTTGATTTCAGAGGGTGGCTTGGAGGGACATTCACTCCCTGAGCAATGAGATCGCCCATGAAAAATTGAGATGTTGTGTTTTCAATGGCCAAATAATAATAATAATAATAATAATAATAATAAATAAATAAATAAATAAATAAAAAATAACGTATCTCCTTGTGTGATTTTATTAAGCTTTTAAATAAATGTTTATTCTCTTTTTTGAAACTGTTCAAATAATTAAGAAATAGGATGTTACGTTAATATTTATAGTTAAACAGTTAGTTTAATTAAACGTATAAAAAATAATACTTGTTCAAAATTTGCACATTAAACAAAAATTTTAACGGCTTTCTCTATTCAACGAATTTCTCTATATAACGAATTTTTTACTGGAACAATGGATTTCGTTATATAGAGACTCGACATTTACAAACTATTTTACTCGTTTTTCGAAACCGAGGATTACAAAATGGGTCGAGAACTATTCGACTGATTTCTTTTATTTTTGTTTTATTTTTTAAAAAGGTAATATTTTTGCTGAATCTTATACTACTGAAAAGTGTCATTTTATTGATTAATTGCTTTTAAAAACTCTCAAAATGTAAAAAAAAGGGGGAGATTACCTTTTTTGTTTAAATGAACTCCATTTTTTTAAAATTCAACTTTTAAAACTTGATAGTTCTTGATAATCTGATAATAGAATGATAGTTTCAGATAATCTATTGTGTTCCCTTACCGTTTTCGAAGAAAACGGTCTTCCGATTGAAAGTTCACGGTGCGCATCGGAAGATACTCCCGTCGCACAAGGCGTGTTGTTATTTTATTTATTTATTTATTTTACACTCAAAAAATTAAATATAATAAGTGAAATGTCAATAAATATAATGCAAAAACTTCGAAGGCATTATCTCTTTTTTTGAACAGAAAATTATCGTAAAAATCACGTGAGTTTTAGGCCAAAGAAGTAGACTCCACCCCCCCTCTTAATGTATAAGGAGAGAATTGGTAAACAAGTGATTTTAACCCTTTAAAATTCTCAAGTTGTTTTAAAGCTTGATTTTGAGCGACATTTTTTTTCAGAATCTTCAGAACGTCAAGAAATACAAATTTCTGAAATTTTGTCTAAGGAAAAATGCTTTTTCGACACATCATAAAGAAGCTAAAGCAATGCGTTTCGAAGGAAATAATTCCTTTTTTATCAAACACTAAAAGATGTCCTGCCACTACAAAAACAGCGGTAGAACATACCACAGGTTGTAAATACACATCTATTATGGTACTGCGTAGATAGAAATGAACAATCTTTTCTAGAGAGAGCGTTTTATATCTTCAGATGGGACTAGAGTATACTGATTTTCTGTGGAATGGAAGAGTGCCCTACAAACACATAACTTGTGGGCTACTGGTGGCTACGTTAGTCTTGGCCCAAAGTATTCGATAAGGGCCCACTAACATTGGCCGTAACGACTCCGTCAAAAATATGTCATGCGTAATTAGGCCGCATAATAATTGCCGCAAATACTACAATAGATGCCCACAATCTAGGGCCGTAGACAGAAATGAACGATAGGGGGGAGGGGGGGGCTCATAATTTTTTTTCTCTCTCTCTGACGCAGAAAGATAAGTTAGTGAATATTCACATTGTATGTACTATGTTTCTTATTAAACTGTTATAATAACTTCATTTTATGCTAAGAAAAATATATGATGATGAAAATTTTGAGTGTATAACTGGTGCAAAATTAAACTTCATGTTAGTTTCATATGTACAAATAGGGTGATGAAGTGTTGAAACAATTTAGATACAATTTAGTAATTCTGCAAAACTAGGAAAGTGTCTCAACACTAAATTAGTTTTTTGAACAGAATTTCATTTGGATTTTCGGAACAGAAATTCATTGAGTGACCTTGAATTCTTTTCCAGGGGGGCTCGAAATATTTTAGAGAGGGGGCTGAGCCGCCTATAGCGCCCTTCTTAGCTACGGGCCTGCCACAATCATGCCACTAACATTTTATTATAGATAAAAGATAGCCTCCAAATGGACCACTCTTATTGTTTGAATGGCCATTAAAAATGAAAGCTAACCAGAAGTTCGCCGTAGCCCAGCCATTTGTGGTTGTCAGGAATTAAATTTAACCCAAAGCTATCAAATAAAAATGCCTTTTTAATGTCATTAAATAATGTAAACTAACCTAAAGCCATCCACTGTTAAGCCATAAAGATTATTTAGGCATAAATCGAAATTTATTCTTTGAAAGAACATGCTTTTTAGAAGGTCAATTTAATGATGAATTGTTTTTTAGGAAGAAAATCTAATAATCATTTAGGCACACTTTACAAGAAAATTAAATTTCTTTATATTGAACTTTTTAAAAAGATTTTTAAAAAATGCTTTATATAGTGCATGAATTTATTTGTTTATTTATTCATTTATAGAAATTTATTTTAGAAATTTATATGCAATGTATTTTTAAATAGCTGCATTTCATATAAATTTATAAAGTTTATAATTGAAAATATAAACTAATTAACTCTCTATGTCAAGCATCGTATTTTGAAAAGTTCTCCAAAAATTCAAGTTAAATGAACTTGATTTTTTAAAAAGTATATCTGAATGATTATTAGATTTTCTAAATGCTAAATTCATATTGCACTATTAAAAGGTTCTGCAGAAAAAGTACACCAAAAATAACCACTTTGTTAGCCTAAAATCACCAAAATAATTGAGTAAATTTACTCTTCTCGGCACACTCATCCCATGATTTGCAAATTTATCATCACAACTAGAGATCACGAGGGAATTATTTTGTCTCCATATGAAAGTTACAGGATTCTGGGATCAAAGTTTTTTTTTTTTTTTAAGCCTATAATATTTTTTATTTCATGTAATTACTTTTTACAGGTATTTTGTAAGAAATAGCATTTTGTATCCTTACAAATGGTTTTATGCATTCATAAAATGCTGAATTTATATTGAACTACTAAAAGTTTTTTTTTAGAGAAAAACATACACCAAAAAAACGCCAAATCCCCCCAAAATATTTGAATAAATTTTCTCTTCTCAAAACATTTTTTTCATGATTTGCAAATTTATTATCACAAAGGAAATATTTAAGCCTTTATAATTAAGTTACAGGATCTCGGGGACAAAATTTTAGGTAGCTTTCATTACAAAAAGTAAAAAGCTACCTATTACAGCCGTCCGGAGGAAAGCACTTCCGGAAAATTTTGGTATATTTTCACCGATCATGACCCCCAGACCCCAAAACCACCCTCCTTTCAAATGTTGACATATATATATATATATATATATATATATATATATATATATATATATATATATATAACCATATATATATATATATATATATATATCTGATTTTTGTCATGCGATAACTAACGTCTTTATGAACCGATTTGAATGAAACTTGGTATGCACATAGTACATACAAATGTCTCGACCGAGTTCGTTGGCCAGCATCATCCGCTTTTTTGTTTCAAAATGGGAGCCATTTTAAATTTTTTAAAAAATTTAAAATTTAAAATTAAATGCGAAAAAATCAAAATTTGAAAAATATTTTTCTTTTACGTGTTAGAGCTTAAAACAACGATTCCAGAACACTTTTTATTTTGTCTATATCTTACAAAATGATTGAGTTATGGCACTTTGAATTTTTCTTATGGCTGACATTTTGAAACGGTCTGATCTGAACGATCCACAATGTTGCTTTAAAATGGCATACACTTTATTATATCGTGGAATTTGGTGACTCTCTAAATCGCTTAAAATAAAACCAGGTTGAATAAAAGATGACTAATTTCTAAACATTCCTATTAATATTCAGTCTTGACAAAAATTAGTATTCAATCTTATAAAATCACTAATTGTATAAGATTATTTCCACTAATTTGAGCTTAGTATTTTTGAACAATGTAACTTACTTTAAAATTAATAAATAAATATATAAGTATATGAAAGCTACCTCTTCCTCCCGGCATTGCCGGAAGGACTTTTTTTTTAATTCTAAAAAAACTACAATTTTTATTAATACTGTCTTTAATTAATGACTAATATATAACCCCCGTCAAAAGTGACGGAATTTTAACCTGCGTTTTATTTTCATAAGACTGTTACAAACAAACAGAATGAAGATTTTACTATTGAAGATTTTTCATTGTAATAAAGCATATTTTAAAAATAGCAATACAAATTATAAGATTTTTTTCTTGATATTCAATTTTGAAATAGTTGAACAACTGGGCAAAACAATCATCTGTATTTATCACAACAATAATAATAAATAGAAAAGTAAAACACAATTTCTGAAGATTTCACCAAACATTAAATATTGATTTTTTTAAAAAAATTTTAAATGCATTATCTTATAAAAGACAATGGCTCGGCAGAGATTTTAATTTTAGTCATATATATAGGAAGGATATAAGATAGAATCCTAGTTCAAGAATTAACGAAGCTTTACGCTTTGTTTCTAAATATGGTTTTGGCGCCATCTAGCAGCAGTTAATATAAACAAAAAAATCTTTGGTTAAAATTTCAGTTTTTTATAGAATGTATGCAGAAGCACAAGGCATTGATTTTGATCAAAATCGATTTTTAAAAACTTCACCTATGTAACTTTAAAAATTCATTTCGTATTAATGAAAACCAAAATCGTTATTATTATTTCTTTCGTAAAATTTTAATTTAATTACGCCAATTTTTAAAATCTTAGCTTATATCTACTTGAAATGTTCTTACATTGTAAACAAAATTTATATTTCTAGTCAAATGTCATTAAAATGTAAGGAATATACAATAATTTATTACATTTACTAATTACATCAAAGCAAATAAAATTTTGAGTTTTATCATAGTAATGTTTGAATATAATAACTCTGAAAAGTTAGCAAAATTATAATTTAATAATAGAATGTGGGAAAATAATTTTCAGTTTTAATAAGGGTGTATTTCGATTCAAACTGCTTATTTTCCGATTTATTACTAAATTCATTTTTGCTCTCAAATGCATCAAACTTTCAAATTGTCATATTTAGAAACTACACAAGGTGCCGTGATTGTCGATTCTTTGATAAATGCAGAAAATATTGCAAAAAAAAAAAAAAAAAAAGCAACCAAAAACGGCATTTTGAACCAATTTTTCCGAAGCAGGAGATCTGGAAACGAAAAAAATGGTCCTACAGAGAAGTTAATTGTTTATAAATCAAATTCTAATGAATGGAGCGCAAAAAGACGTTACATGGCACCTTATACGTCTCTTCAATAAGCCCTTAAGTCTTCAATAAGTCTTCCCTTCAGCAAGTTTCATGTTCTACTTTTAAAAATGTGTCTCAAATTTTATTAGAAAATTTCGAGCTGTTGAAAGTGGAAAAGCGTATTTTCGAATACACCCTTAATTAAAATTCCTTTAAAAGGTTATATGAATTCAAAGTATTATTCTCTGTTTTAAGATTTTTTTAAAAAACTCTACTTTTGACACTTTTTTTGGTATTTTTCAGTGTAATCAAATACAAAATAAAGATAATTATAAAAAATGTATACATAATCTATGCAACTTTTTAAATTTTCAAAGAATTTTGACCATTTTAAACATTTTTTTTAAATGGCTCCGGCTTTCAACATATGCATATTAGACACCTTTGAATGTAATGAACTAAAAACTAGTTAATATTGAAAAATCTAAAAGAGATACAGCTGACTATATACAATGACATATAAAATTTCAGTAATTTTACGTGTAATTCTTCATAAAAAAAAGTTATACATCAACAAATAAGTCACATAGGACTAATTCTTTAGTTCATTGCACTCGAGATAGTATCGAAGAGATACACAAAAAATTTCATGGTTATAGGATAATAAATTTTTTAGTTAGAGTAATGCTCGTTTACCTTTCCGATGAAAGTCTATTTTTTCAGAAAACGCATTTAACCCGGCGGAACGCGCGTTAAGAAAAGTTACTAAAGATAACTCATAGGGGTGGGGGTATAATACACCCCAAGCGCTTTCCGGCAAGTTAAAATTTTCAACTTCGGTTAAAATTAATATCGTCTGCTTTTTTTTTTTTTTTTTTTTTTTTTTTTTTTTTTAAGCTTTAATTTTATTTCTAATTGACGTACTACAGGAAAAATGATAACAGATTTAGAAACATAAATGTTCATTCTATAAAAAAATCAAATAGAAAAAAAAATGCGAATTTTTATCGAAAATGACATTTTAAACGTAGGAACGGGTAATCTTAACTAAAAACACCTGTGTTTGATACAAAATTCATATGTATTTTTTAAGTGCCCCGAAGGTATACGCATATGTAAATTTCATCTCTTTCTCTCTCTCTTTCTAAAATAATATTAATAATAATAATAATAATAATAATAATAATAATAATAAAAACCTTTACTTGCTTAGATTCTTTATAACATACCTTACCTGTGCCTGTTTTTCCTTTCAGGTCTTCCTAGTTCTCAGAGAAAGCTCCATAAAGAACGCAGGCGTCTAAAATGGAGGCGATGGACATCATTCTAGCTACTTTCCGAGATGCATCTTACGTGATTGGGAACCACCCTGTATATTCAATTCTAGGTTGTGTTGCACTCTCTGTCGGACTTCTCAAATTCTACTGCAGGCTGACACTCGGAATATGCAACAGCGATCAGGACATGACGGGAAAAACAGTTCTTATTACCGGAGCAACTGCAGGTCCTTTATTCCATCTTTTTTTAAAAACTTGTTTACTAACCCTTTCTTATGCGCACTTTTTTCCATTTTAAAGACAAAATTACTTTTACTTTAATAATGCTAATCGTAGCTAATCGTAATTATGATCAAGAACTTTTATTAAAAAAAAAACCCAAGACGTATTACTGGCATGTAAAAATATAGATTTTTTTTTTTTTTTTTTTTTTTTTTTTTTGCTGTAATCTATTATATTTAATTTTAATTAATTTTTCAATTAATTTTCAGCAGTGAAATTACGCTTCAAATTATTGTTTATTTAATATGTGAATTATCACATTGCTAGTTCAGATTAGAAACAACAGAGTGAAAAATGTCCAAGCCGGGAATCGAATTCGGAACCCTTGTAATAACGTTCCAAGTGCTCTACCATTTAAGGGTGTATTCCGATCCAAACCGCTTATTTTCAGATTTATTTTTAAATTCATTTTTTCTGCCAAACACATACAACTGGCAATTTAGCTTATTTAGAAACTGTACATTGTGCCGTGTTTATCAATTTTTTGGTAAATGCAGAAAATCTTGCAAAAAAATGCTGTCAAAGTTGCTAATTTGAACAGAAATTTCCGAACCTGGAGATCTGGGAACGAAAAACTGATGGAACTGAGAAAATAATGGTTTACAAATTAAATTCTAATGAATTGAGCGAAAAATGACATCCCACGGCATCTTCTGAATCCCTTCAAAAATCACCCCAGCAAGTTTCGTGTTTCTACTTTTAAAAATGAGACTGAAAATGTATCGGAAAATTTCGAGCCGTTGAAGGTGGAAAATCATTTTTTCGAATACACCTTTAAGCTATGAGTAGAGATGTGCACGGGCCAATTTTCATTAACGGCATTCGGGCCGGGCCCGGTCTGGCTTTACTTTTTTTCTTTTCCGTGCCGGACTCGGTCCTTATTTTATTCCTGAAGAATCGGGCTGAGCCTAACCTATTTTTTCTGTACGAAGCCGGGAATGATTTCATTCTTCCTAAGTCTTCACGGACCAAAATGTTTAGTCCTAGTTGAATCATCTCGTATGAAAATCATTTTCTCGGCGTAGCCAAGTCTGATAAAAAAAAAAAAAAAAAAAAAAAAAAAAAAAACAGTAAAATTTGGCTTGATCCAAAAATTTTCGCAAAAAAGCACATACTTTTAAATAACCATTATTCTTAAAATTAAACATTAAAACTTATTCTTTTTAAAGAATCGTTGATTTCTAGGATTATTAAAATAGAGTTAAACGCATGAAATAGAACCTGCCTATGACGGAATCTTCTTTTAAACTGTTCATCCATGCAAAATAAATACAATAATGCACGAGAAAAAAAATGTATATATATATATATATATATATATATATATATATATATATATATATACCCCTGTTAAGAACACTGTAAAAAATTTTAGAAGCATTTTATCAATTTGAAGCTAAACGTTTCTGACTGTTAGTTTCTGAAAAGAAATTTCAAGTTTCATTTTATTCCGTTTTGAATACAGAATATCTCAAAAAGATCGAAAATCTTTTTTCTACTATCCGTATTTTTAGTTATTTATCGTTATTAAATTGAAATGTTTCATTCGCAAAATGAATCTATTCGTTTCAGAAAAGTCAAGTAGTTGCCGTTTCCAAAACAAAACCTATGCAACTTTTTTTTTTTTTTTTTTTTTTTAATAAATTTTTTGAATATAATTTTTTGAATAAAAAAAAGAACATTAAAAAAAAAAAAAAAAAAAAAAAAAAAAAAAAAAAAAAAAAAAAAAATTACAGTGAAGGGAACATGTCTATAACATATTTTTTTTCTTTCCAATGCGATTCCATCTTAGAAGATTTTACTTTTATCACATATCATTTTTTAGATTTTTATGTCTCATTACATGGAATATGGATTAATAATATTAGTGACAACTGAAACATCTACATACAACAATAAAGGTTCATTAAAAACAGAAATATCGCAGCCTACGGAATTTCTCCATAAATAAAGACTATAAATAAATAAAAAAAAATGATTATATATATATATATATATATATATATATATATATATATATTTTTTTTTTTTTTTTTTTTTTTTTGTGAGAACTCTTTTGTAACAGAAAAATCAATGTTCTGTAAAAATTCGCTCGGGCCGTGTTTTTAGCTATTATATTGGGCCACTAAATTTTCTTCTACGGGCCGGGCCTGGAAATATCGGAACTTGCAGACCTCTGGCAACAAGGGCGATATCCAGCTTGGCATATCTCACTCACATATGTTGGTAAGACTGCAAGTGCAGCACAAGATGGAGACGTCTACATGAGCACACAAACTTACTGAGTAACATGAGGCATAAATGAACCCAGCATAGGTGAACACATATATAATCGTAATTAATTTTTCAAAATTATTGAATATTTAATACATGAATTATCACATTTCTATCTAAGGGTAGCACCAACAGAGTGAAAAATGTCTAAGCAGGGCATCGAACCCCAACCTCTATTCCAAGGGTTCCGGGTTCGATCTTCCGTTTGAACATTTTTCACTTTGTTGATTCTAAGCTTAGCTAGCAATGCGATAATTCACCTATTAAATTTATATTTAATTTTGGTACTACTCTGTTATCCCGTCGAGCAATTTCGCCAAATTGTACAAACCGCCAAACTATGCAGATTGACATAATTTTTATTTTAAATAACGAAAGAAACAAATAATTAGTGGAATATTAATAAAAATACAAATAAAAAGTCGAAATAAAAATCACTTAATAGCATTTTAAAAACTTGTAATGTCATTGAATGCGATATTCACGATCATCCATTATTGGCATTTAATCTTATAGTTTGGCGATAGATTTTTGGTCGACGGGATAACCCAGTAGTACCTTAATTTTTTATATTAAATTAGATTTTTAATTCAACTACATTTAAAAGCCTGCTTATGTTCATGGATTTCTTATCTTTTATTTTTTTCCCCTCAGGAATTGGTAAATCGACAGCCGAAGATATGGCTCGAAGAAACGCTCGCGTCATCATGGCTTGCCGCAATACTGAGAAGGCTAGCCGAGTGGCCGAGGAAATCATATTCCGCACAGGCAACCAGAATGTGATTGTAAAATACCTGGATCTTGCATCTCTGAAAACTGTCAGAAAATGCGCTGAAGATATTCTGAGCACAGAAGAAAAATTACATGTTCTCATCAACAATGCGGGAATATTCAGTAATTTACTATCGATACTTTTTTTGCCTTAAATTTATTTATTTGAGGTGTTTTTAAATGTAAAGGAGCAACTTTAGGACACAAGTTTTAATTCATTTTTGTTCGGAAACGCATGAAATTGTTAGGTGTTGTTATTCAGAAACTATGTAATTGAAAGACTTTTCTACTTTTTTAAACGCAAAGAATCTTTGAGAAAGTGCAGTCAAAGTTGGCGTTTTGAATTGAATTTCTGGACGAAAGGGAGAAAAACCGGTCGTCGCGTGACCCTAGATCGTTTATAAAGCAATTTATTAAGTATTAATTTAAATAATAATAAGAAATATGTGATAAGTAATAATAAGTAATAAGTAAAATTAAGTAATTTATTTATCAAAAAAAAAAAAAAATCTTTTTGATTTTATAATTGTTTTACTAGTCAGTCCTAACAATTTTGTTTTGTACCTTTACGTTTAAAAAGGATTTAGTATATGTGCCAGAAAATTTTGCACTGTTGATCACTGCACTTGAGAACCGTATCAAAGTTATAAAATTTCTTTGTATTGCACTATTATTGAACAGGAGTTTCCGTTTCTTTTACTACTTAAGGGTGCATTCGAAAAAATATTTTTCCACCATCAACAGCTCCAAATTTTCTGGGACATTTTCAGACTCATTTTTAAAAGTAAAAACGTGAAATTTACTGAAGTAATTTTACAAGAAATTTATAAGAAGAAGTGTGATTTTATTTTTTCGCTCAATTCATTAGAATTTGATTGATAAATAATTGTTTTCTCAGTATGACCCTTTTTCTCGTTCCCAGATCTCCCGCTTCGAAAAATTCGGTTCAAAATGCCCATTTCGACAGCATTTTTTTTGCAATATTTTCTGCATTTATCAAAAAATCGAGAAACATGGCAGTTTCTAAATAAGAGAATTTGCAATTTGATGCTTTTGGGAGCAAAAATGAATTTTAAAATAAATCAGAAAGTAAAGCTGTTTGGATTGGAAAGAGAAAGAAAAACAAAATCTTTTAGTTATGAAATTTTACAGAACGAATGTCTCGTTCGTAATCAATCTAAATCTTTGGTAATCTCTCCATGTATTGAAAATCTGATGTCACAGTCTTTAATTTTTAACACTGTCCAATATATTTTTAAAGGGTTCATAACCAGTGTCAGATTTATGGCAGGCTATTCGGGGCACGCTCCCACTGCTCCTGCTTTTCAGAGTTCCCCAAATGCTGTTGAAGATTTTTCAAATATTATCCAAAATCTGAAGTAGTTTTTAATATCCAATGAAATTCTTCATTTCATTCTACATGCTCATATTGTATTTTTTTTTTTTAACGTTGTACAGCGCGTGTAAAACTATAAAAACAGCAGAAAATATTAATTTTTTTTGATAAATTTCAAAACAAATGAAACTTCTTCCCTTAAAATCTATCAAGAAGCTGAAAAGCTAATAAAAAATGTCAACAAAATCTAACTGTGATTATTTTATTACGAAAATAAAGTAATTGTACAAAAAATACTATTTTTGTCTATGTAGAAACTTTATAGACAGCAAAATAAATTAAATGTAAGTAACCGAAGAAACAAATATTTAATGTGATATGCACCCACCTATGAGTTTAAGAATTGCAAATGTTCCATCATTTCTTGACATCATTAATTTTTGGCACAGTTCGGAATTGATTTTGTACTATTTATCGTCAATTGTAGATCTGAGTTCCTTATGTTGAAGAAAAACGCCTTCTATTTTGATAAACTCGTCTTGCTAGACCTTCCTATAAGCTATCAATATGATTTATGAGCGGCCATTGCAGAACTTCAATATTTTTCTTATAGAACTAAAGTTTTCCTGACGACTTGTGAGGACAGGTGCATTATCTCGCTGTTATATCTGTTTTCTTTTTCCTGTCAGAAGTGTTGCAACAAATGGTAGATAGCCAGAAAGAGTTTGTATATGTGTCTATGAATGAAATTTTCCTGAAAGATATTCAAGTGACACCACGTCATTAAACGAAAAGCAGTCTCATGTTGCAATGAATCCGCCACCTAACTAATATTTTAATAAAATCTCTTTTCTTTTCTCAAATCAGACCAATAACATTTCCAACCAGCGGGACCATTTAAGTTTCATTGCTTTTCATCGGAGAAATATTATTGGGGTGATTTGAGAAAAGAAAAGGAGATTTTATTAAAACATCAATTAAGTGGCGGATTTATTTCAACATGGAGCTGCTTTTCATTTAACGACGTGGAGTCACTTGTATATCTTTCAGGAAAATTTATTTCATAGACACATATACAAACTTCTAAATATATCTTTCAGGAAAATTTATTTCATAGACACAAACTTCTAATCATCTTTCATTTGTTGCAACACTTCTGACAGAAAAAAAAAAAAAAAAAAAAAAAAAACTTAAGTTCTGTACGAAAAATATTGAAGTTTTGCAATGGCCATTCAGAAATCCTGATTTAAATCCTATCGATTGCTTATCGGGAGGTCTAGCAAGACGATTTTAACAAAATGGAAGGCATTTTTCTTCTGAAGGCATGCTAACTCAGATCTACAATTGGAACATGATAAATAGTACAAAAACAATCCCGAACTGTGCAAAATAATTAATGATTTCGAGGAATGATGGAATATTTGCAATCATTAAAATCCATAGGTATAATACATTAAATATTTGTTTCTTCTGTATGGTCTTTCGGTATTCATTCGATATTGAATTTATTTTACTGTCCTTAAAATTTTTACATAGGCAAAAATAGTGATTTTTTGCACAGTTACTTTATTTTCGTAATAAAATACTCACAGTTAAATTTTGTTTTTATTAGCTTTTCAGCTTGATAATGCATATTATAAATAAAAAAGTTTCATTTGTTTTGAAATTTATCAAAAAAATTCATATTTTTTGTTGTCCTTATAGTTGTTATACGCACTGTATATTTTGTCTGAAGCATTCATTTATTACTTGATTAAAATGAATATTTTTTTTATCTTTATCACTAAAAATATATTATGTGTTACTGAGCGTAGCTTACAGGTTGTAGATCCCCCTAGTATTTTAAATAATTGTAGCTTGATGTTGTAAAAAATTTATTGTTAGTTGTTGCATACTTTATCCTTCCAAATATATAGACTTGCATAGAAAAAGATAATTAGCACCGCATCATTTAATATAAAACGTCTACTTATTTAAATTTAATAATTGTGAAATAATCATTTAGAAGTAAGTTATTGATTATCATGTTTAATTTTTTAATGTGTATTTTAAAGCCAATAATAGTTACTTTAGTAACTATCTTCTTTCATTTTTTTAGTCAGTCCCCCTTAAGTATCGGTGCAAGGGGACCCGATAGGGGGGGACCCAAGGAGGAGCAAGGGGAGGAGGGCCAAGGACAAGGCAAGGGGACCCAAGGAGACGATAAGCGTTTGTGCCCAAAGCCCTCAAATTTGTAGATCGACTCATGTTCATAACTCTGCTTTATCTAACTGTCAGTCTATCTTACAGTATTCCAACTTTCGTAAATACTTGGATTTTCACGACATTTAAATATATGTTATTGAGGTTCACCCAACATTTCTTACATTAAATATGAAGTTTCCGAACATGTCAAGAACACATACACTTCCAAGTATATGCTTCCATTTTTCGGCCCTAGTCCATTCCATACGAGATGTATGTTGATGGCCTTGAAGTGGTTCTCAAATTTCAACAACGCGAAACTTTCTGACACATTTTCTGGATCATTGTTAAACTAAGTAACTTAAACTTGACTACTGATGTGAATTTGAATCGAATTAGTTTTCCATTTTTTGATAAACGAGCTACTTATCAAGTATCAAGTTATAAGCAATCCTGTTTTTCTAGTATATCTCGTGGTATGGCATCCGGGAATTCGGTTCAAAGCGCCCTTTTTGAAAAAAGTATTTCTGAAATTTTTTCCGCCTTTACCAAAAAGAAAACTTCTTTTGTTACATAGTTTCTGAACTTGTGTCAGAAAGTTAGCCCCTTTGGATCTGAGATATCTCTGCCTTTAGAGTATGGCCTTATAGGATAGGAGTACCTTAGTATAACTTCCGTGGATTCTTCGTCGTGCTGAGTCTTCTCTATTTTTTCATGTGACCAAAAAATCTCTAACTTTAGACGTTGATAGCGATTTTAGTTTTTGAAAGCACTCGGTGCATTGTTTTCTTATATTTAAATGATACATGCAATTAATGTTTTAGTTCTAAAAAACTCCGAGGGTATACGCTAAAGTCATAAACGGTCATAACTAGGGTATACGCTGTAACTGTTTTTACGGGTGTTCTTAACTGTTCCGCTCAACAAGCGAAAAACGTTTTGACACATTTACAAATTAATTTTTTAACAGAAAGTTATAAAATTTTAATGCCTGACTATGAAAGCGATTTCGAATTGAACTTATTTTTCAATTTTATGGTAATTAAATTACTTATCGAGTTGTAAGCTATTTCGATGACGCAATCACCCGCTTTTCTCCTCCTTTTCGACCGGTTTTTCTGCTTTCGTCGGGAAATGTGCTCAAAAGTGTCAACTTTGAAGGCTTGTTATAAAAAATCTATTGTGTTTTTTAAAAAACAAAAGAATGAGTGCCATTAGGCAGTTTCTGAATAACAACACCTGCTATTTTGATGCATTTTCGAACAAAAATAAATTAATGCATGTGTCACAAAATTGCCCTTTTTGATTTAAGAACACCCTTAAGAAACGGAGAATATACGGAGTTTTAAAAATATCCAGAAGATATACAGCGTATACCTCCCTGTACTCTTTACTATACCCCTGCATACAATCACAAGTAGTTTATAAAAATCATTATGATACTGTTAAAAAACATTTCATTTGATCTTTTAGAATCAATTCAAAGTATTCATTATGTCTTGTTGTTTAATTGACATTCCATTTTAATTTTAGGCAGCGACAAAAAAATAACCGAAGATGGGTATGAGACCGTCTTCCAGTCAAACCATTTGGGACATTTTCTGCTGACCTTACTGCTTTTAGGTATGTATATCATTTTTAATTACACAAAGTATTTGAGTGCAACGGGTTATTTGAAATTTTTAACATGAAAATAAAGAGTAAAATTTTACATCTTTCTGTTCTGATTCAAAACACATTTTCATCGATATTTGAAGGTTTGGATAGATTATTGTAGTAAAATGTTACTGATAAATAAATTTTGCGAGTTACTAATTTAGAATCACTCATTTAGATTTGTGTAATATTTTAAATAGAATTAAAGATTACCCCAAGTCAAAAATTACAGAAAATTAAAGAGACTTTTTCCATTAATATTTTAGAAAATAATTAATCCTTCAATTCCGCGACACCCTCTCCAAGATGCAACTATTTTTTACTCCATAATTCTTGAAATAATTGCCACACACTAGTTCAGGACTAACGATTAGATTCTCAGAGAATTGATGAAGATAATGAACCCTATTTTGGTGTAACTAGTCTCTTTTTATATTTTCCCAAACTTACTCGTCCTGTTTTGTTTCGCGATATTTTGACGTTGCCTAATTTTTGTGTTTACCATGCCTTGCAAAAAAAATGAATACTGATATTTATTTCAAAATTTAGCGTTAATATAATAGTTTTAGAACACTTGCTTGTGCATATTAAGATTGTTAAGGAATTATTTCTTCAATGCCCAATAAATACTCCTGTAAATTCTATGCGGAAACTGAAGTATTCATTGAAATAAAACTAATTATCACAGTCCTAAATTGCAAGCTGAAGATCAAGTTACCAAAAAACTTGGATGAATTTCAAAAAGTAATTCAAGGTTAAGTAGGAGTTAATACTTTGATAGTGTTCTTCAAAATGATAAAGTTTTGGCTATCCAATTTTATTCATCTTTTATCTTTGTTTATATTTTGAAAAACTTTGGCAAAGAAACGCATGGAATATGAATATATATATATTTTTTTCAAATTGCCTACAACCGTATCTGTCCCAGCTCCTTTTGGTAGGTCTTGGTTAATAGAGAGTGATGGAATCTTCGTTTTTATGTGCGGGGAAGTGAAATTCGTAAAAATATTTCCAGGTTCTTGTTCTTATTATGTTTCTTGTTCGAAGAATATTCAAGAAACTCGATATATTGTTTATTGTTCGCATCACAAAATGCATGAAAACAGTAGAATACATAATACAATAAACCGCAGTAGTACGATACAGTAAAACTACAATAGACAAGGGGAAAAAAAAAAAAAACCCTTTTTTGTATATCGCAAATAATTTTATGTGATTCGTGTTCTGTGTGCTAGAAATAGTGTAGAAAGTCAAATAAAACATTTATACCACGTCACAATTTTATGATACATCAATATTTATTTTTTTACGTTTTTTACAAATTTTAATCTTAAACTAATTTATTTCTGTTTATAAAAAACTTCCTTTTTTATTTTATTTTTTGTTTGTCGATGGTATTTTGCAGCTGAAGTTTCCCTAATTACCAACCAGCAGTAGTCAATAGTTTTTCAGTTACAGCTATATCTTGGTGAAATCGCTCTCCGTGTTCATCACTCATAGCTCCCCTATTTTCGAGGGGAAAATCTAAATGCGAATCCAAAAAATGTATTTTTAAGGACTTGTTGCAATTCATTTTATGAAAAGCTTGTAACATTTTCTCAACAAGGTTAACAAGTTGCGGGGATTTATGACTCCCTAAAGAGTTTTCAGTGACCGCAACGAACGATGTCTAGGCTTCCTTTACTACAGCATTTAAGCATGAAGTGAATGTTGGATCTTTTATTATAATAAAAGATTGACGTTAAATTTGAATATCAACAACATTTGACTGAACTGAAATAGAAAAGTGCTGCTTTTTTATTGTGGTCTTTGAACTCTTATTTCAATAACTGTAAAAAAAAAAAAAAAGTAGAGTACTATTTCCTTTAAATTTATTACTTACCAGAATTGATTATTATTCGGCAAAAATGGTTGATTTCTAGAACGCAGCACATAATAAGAATATCACTTACAGTGTCTCACATAAGTGATAGGACACTTGTGCTTTACAAAAGGAAACTAATCAAATAAATTAAAAAAACATGTACACATTTTTTTGTGGGTGTGTTTCATACTTAAATTTAGTAAAGATTATTACATAACATACATTTTGTCAAAATATTAAAATATTAATTTAATAAAAATACAAATGTTTAGAACGGAGCAAAAAATAGCTCACATAAGTGATGGGACATTATTATATACGCAACAAAAATCGTCTGAAATAAGCAATAAAAATATTTTTTGGGGTTTTATTTTTACTTAAAAGCAATTGGCAATAATTTATAAAATCGTCTGCAGTATTTCTCTCCAGTTTGTTTTGGAATTTTTGTGTTTTTTAGCTCTGTGTAGCCATGAATGCTAAACGAAAAGAAACTTCTCCTGAAATTCGAAAATTAGTTATTAATTTGCATATTGAACGTGGAAAATCTATTAGAAAAACTGCTGAAACAGTTAACTTGAGTCGTTCAACAGTTTTCAATATCATTAAACGATATAAAAAGAATCATAGGATTCAGGATAAAAGAAGACCTGGCCGACCATCAAAGCTATCCAATGGAATAAAGCGAATTATCGTTCGAATTATTAAAAAAAATCCAAGAAATAGTGCTTTAAAAGTTGCTGCTGATTTATAAGCATTATATGAAATAATTGTTAATCCTGAGACTATTAGAAGGGTAATTCGATCTGCTGGATATCACGGTAGAGTAGCCAGGAAAAAATTCTTCGTAAGTGAAAAGAATAGAAAACTCAGACTAGCTTTCGCAAAATCCAACATAAATAAGAATTCTGATTGCTGGAATAAAGTTATATTTGCTGATGAGAGTAAATTTAATATATTTGGTTCTGACGGTAGAATCTTGGTGTGGAGAAAACCCAGGGAAGAATTTCGCAAACAGAACTTGGTACCAACAGTAAAACATGGTGGAGGAGGAGTTATGGTATGGGGGTGTATGTCGTCTGCTGGAGTTGGTAATCTTGTTTTTATTGACAGTATAATGGATCAGTACAAGTATATTGATATTTTAAAGCAAAATTTGAAATCTTCAGCACGAAAATTGAACCTTCATAACGATTTTAAATTCTACCAGGACAATGACCCCAAGCACACTGCTCTGAACGTTAGACTCTGGCTGCTATATAACTGTCCTGAAATAATAAAAACACCACCACAATCTCCAGACTTAAATCCCATAGAGAATATTTGGCAAGAATTGGAATCAAGATTTCGTTAATAGATCCAGCGCAATGACCCAAACAAATGAAAACTTTAAACTGGTTTTTCTCCATGTTCCTATTTTTATAACTTTCTTGTTCGATAAATACTAAGGCTTTTTTTGCTAATTTAGATAGTGATTTGAAAAGTGTTTTTTACTTGGTTTACTCGTTGGTGTATTTAATATTTTTGTGCATGGAATTAACATTCAAATTTATAGTTGTTTTTTAAAAAGTATTTTAAGTGAAAATTTGTTGAATTTCCTTCATTTTTGATATACACGAGGAAAAAAAATCATATTAAGTGTAAAATTTTATACATCTAAAAATCCATGCATAGTTTTATATAGCATATTCTAATGAATGTGGAAAGAAAAATTGGCGCGAAAATATTCATATTTGTAAGAATAGTAAAACTTTTAAAAAAGTTACTTTAAAAAAAATTAAATACTAATAAAATAGGGAATTTTACAAGATTGTTTCTAAATGTATTTAATTTTTAGCATTGAGTATTGTGCCATTAGATATTTTTGCAGTGTTATTTAAAATTGAAGAGATGTTGCAAAAGTAGTGTGTCCCCTTTAGGAGAGTCTTCATTGACTTGAAAACACCCTCTCCGTAATGCTAATCTTATGGGCAGGTTGTTTTCAAATTTCTGGTTTAATTTTGAATGTCTTTAAACGTATTTTTTTTAGTATGGTTGTGTTTGGTCTCTGATGTGGCTATTTTTTACTTTCTCGATTTCGGTCGCAGATTTTTTTTTTTTTTTAAATGAAGGTCAAAACTGGTTTCGAAAGTAAAAGTACTTTTATTAAAAAAATCTGCAACCTAAACCAAAAAAGAAAAAAAAAAGCCGTATTAGAGACCAAGCTCAACTACACTAGACGAAAAGAAAAAGTTTAAAAATATTTAAAATTAAATGAGAAAAGCGAAAATAATCTGCCCATGCACTGTAAAAAAAATCCGTTCAATTTACGGATAAATTACGGAAAACTGCTGGCAACATAGTTTTTGCCGTAAATTTAACGGATTTTTTATTTTAGTGTAGGATTAATATTACGGAGCGGGTGCTTTTAAAAGAGTAAAGCATCCCCTTTAGTAATAAATTTAATCCAGGTAATTTTTTAATGTAAATTTGATGTTTTTGTTCAACCTTATTTATATTTCCGTACAGATCTGCTGAAAAAGAGTGCCCCGAGCCGCATCATCAATGTCTCATCGGCTGCATACAAAAGGGGAGAGCTGGACCTCAAGGATATGGAAGGCAAAAAGTGTAATGGCGATTTAGATATATATGCCCGCTCTAAATATGCCAATGTCTTGTTCACTATCGAGCTCGCAGCACGACTCGAGAATGCAGGTAATTGTTTTTTTTTTTTCCTCATTTCTGACTGAAAAAGACCCGGATAATAATGTTTCCATGGAGGGTTTTTTTTTTTTTTTTTTTTTTTTTTTTTTAAATATACCTCGCTCAAATTTTAATATTTTTACATGCTTTTTTTTTTTTTTTTTTTTGCATAGGATAGCTGAGGACGATCCACAACCGGGCTAGTTTTTACTTTTTCGATTTTGGCTATGTATTTTTTATATTATGATAGTTTCAATTAAAGAACCGGTTCAAACTGGTTTCAAAAACTTTCGAAAATTAAAGTAATCTTCTTAAAAAAAAAAAAAAAAATGAAACCAAAATTGAAAAAGTAAACACTAGCCCCTTTGTAAGTTGTCCTCAATTATCCTATGCAAAAAAAGCATGTAAAAATATTTAAATTTGAGCGAGATATTTCAAAAGAACGCTCCCATAGACTTTACATTATCATCCGGGTCTTTTTCTGTGCCTAGTGTGGACTCTTAAAGCTCTTTTTAAAAATCTAAAAGGGTAACTTTATGACATAAATTTTAATTTCTTTTTCTCCGGAAATGCATGAAAATAGCAGGTGTTGTTGTTCAGAAACTATTTAATTTCATTACTCCACCCCCCCCCCCCCCACCTTTTTTTTTTTTTTTTTTTTTTTTTTTCAAACGCAATAGATCCTTTAGAATATAGTGTCAAACTGGATGTTTTGGACCGAATTTCCGCACGAAAGAAGAATAACCACTCAAACAGAAGTGGAAAACGTGATAGTGACTAAAATCGCTTATAACTCAATAAATAATTTATGGATCAAAAAATGGAAAACACAGTTCGATTCTAAATCGCTTCCATGGTCAAACTTTCCCATTTTATATTTTTCCGTTCAAAAATAATTTTGTAAATGAACGTTTTGTACTTATTGGGCTGACCAGCTGAGAACAGCCTCGAAATTGTTTTCAAGTTCCTTAATCAAAAATGGAAATTTTTCAACTTATGTTTTGATTCACTTTTTAAACGTAAAGACGAAATTGGCAGGGCTGGCTGTTGAAGCAATTTGGAATCGAAATAAGTTTTCCATTTTTTAAAGTAAATAAATTATTTATCGAGGTATGAGCGATTTGCGTCGCTTGATTTCTCCTTTTTCGAGTTGAAAATTCGGCTCAAAACTTTCATTTTTACACAATTTTCTGAATGATCTTTAGCATTTACGAAAGAATGGAAAGCATCATAAAGTTGTTGCCCTTTTGGATTTTAGAACATCCTTAATATAGCTATGTAACTATATACTGAATAATTCACTTAGGAAAGTAAAGCACTTTTGGTTGAATTAATGTCTGACATAATGCATCCATTTTTACTTTTGTATTAAGTTTGAACCCAAATATGTATTGTGTAGCTATTGTTTTTTTAAAAATAGTGATATAAATTACATTATTAAGTATCGAAATCAGTAAAATAATTGTAATTCATTCTTATTAAGTTGTATTAATATTTATTATTATGTAATAAATTTCAATCCAATTACTAAAAATTTTAAATGTGAAAAATTATAAATTGTTGGGTTTGATCTGGACTTGATTAAATCCTCAAATACAATGGATTATTCATATTCATACCACAGTATGAATATGAATGTATAAATCATTTGAAATGAAATCAGCTTATGAAATGTATAAATCATTTTATACATTTTGAAATTAAAAAATATATAAAAACATATAGCAGTGCTTTTGTTCTAAATAACTGTACTATCCTTTAAATCGTCAAATAAAATACACTTTAAAGAAAAAAAAACTTTATTAATTTATTTATAACTAGCATTTATTCACCTTTTACTTTTTGTAGAGGAAAATTGTAAAATTTGACATTCTGTTTTTGTTATAAGTGCAAATGGCTGAAAAAATAATATTTAGTGAAACAATTCGGAAATTTTTCATCATACGTAATAAATGAGGTGCGTTCATACTACAATGAAGTTTTTAAAATATTCAGATCTTGTTGTAATAGTATACAGTATTTAGGATACATTATAGTGCCCCGGATCTTTTCTATGCCGCTATAAATACTATCTGCTTTTTATTATACAGGAAGTAATTTGTAGTAAATCCAGCAACGTACATCAGTATCATGAAATGTAAAAATAGTTTGATATAATTAAAATGTGTTCCAAACCATATTTCTCCCTATACCTATTTTGTAATGGAACACTTTATTTGCGCCCTGTAAACGAGTAACAAATATTCTTTGCCTCGCATGTTGTACATAATGTATATTCTAATATATTCTTCATACATGCATATCAATTTTATAATGTTCGAAAGAGTGTAACACCATTAAAATGCACTTGAAACTATTTTTTCCCATTGACCGTAATGTAGCAGAATACTTTTGATTGTTCCTGTAATTGAACTATAGATCCGATTTCTATAAAATTTGAAATGACCTGGCAAAATTATGTAACAATTATACATTTAAAATGTCAAATAATTCGGTTGAGTAATTTTTGCGTTGTTGTATGCGGATGGACTAACAGACAAACGGACTAAATGATGACTATAGGTGCTACGTATTTACATAATTATGAACGCACCTAAAAATATTTGTACTATACTTCTATATTGGACTTAACAGAAAAGAAAAAATATGCTCAAGTTCTCTCTCTCTCTCTCCTTTTTTTTTTTTTTTTTTTTTTCGAGTAGATTTTTTTGAATAACGGATTCAGACGGGAATAGATTAAACTTCTTATTTTAAACGATTCCGAAATGATACATTGTTCATAAATATATAGCATTTTATGCTAAAAATTAGTCGAATGTGCCAATCCCAAAATCTTCTTCTACCTCATACATGTTAATAGTACAAAATTCGCTATCTCAGTACCAAAATTAAATGGCAATCTATGCCCATCCTGAGGATTCTACAGATATGGAATTCCGTACATTTGTTCTTGAGATATCAGTATAGCTAAAATCGTGTAAATCTTGCAAAATGCAGCATAGCAGCGTCACTTGTTGGAGGATTTACAGCAAAACCTAAAGGTAAAAACTTCTTTCAATGTGTAAATGAATCCGAAGTTTGATGAAAATCTGTACATTAGTTCTTGAGATACAGCTATTGAGGAAATCATTAGAAATGTATCATAGCAGCGCTACCTGTTAAATGATTTACCCGAAAAACTAATCAGTACCAATTTATATCAGGGACTAACTGAATGTAAATTTTTATTGAATTCCATGCATTAGTTCTTGAGATAAAAAAAATTTGTGCCACATACAGACAGACAGACATTTTGTAACGATTTATTTTTCGGGGTCTCTGATCTCTAAACGTGTAAATTCGTGGAAAACTGGAATACGAAAAATTTCACGATTTCAAGACTTTTTTCTTATAAAAATAGAGGAGAGTAATAAAGAATAAAAATTGCCAAAGTTACGATCGTATATTTATTTTTTCAAAAACAAGTGAATTTACATTTGCATTATATTTTAAAGTTACATAAAAATTTACATAAAAACTGGAAGTGAGTCACTTCAAGTCCCCTCTAAACGGCCAATATGTATTATTTATGAGTGAATTAAAAATATATTACTTTTGCATGTTAAATTAAAAAAGTTTTCATTTTTTTAGGTGTAACTGTAAATGCCTTGCATCCGGGAGCTGTGAAGACCGACATACTTATGAACAGAAGTTCAGTGCTCATATATTTTGCAAGATTTTTAATGTATATTGCAGGAAAGGTAAGTTTTACATAGGATTACTTGGATGTGTCAATCCCAAATTTTTCTTCTATCTCACGCTACATCAACTTTGATTTTCATCTTAAATTTCGGCATCAATCAATTAATCAGAGTAAAGCGAGTTCATGTGGAGCATGATATTTATTAAAATCAACAGTTTTCCATTATTCTGTTATCATCAGCTGTTTGCAAATAGCCGGCTTAGCAGGGTGCGAATTCCGTCTCTGCACGAGCCGATGGACAATAACAACGATGAAGAATCGAGAAAATAATACAAAAAGTTCTATCACAACGCTCCTTTATCACGGAATATTTCCAAGATCTGCTGGTCGTAACCAAAATCATACACACACACACACACAAAAAAAAAAATTGGTTCAATTCTGTATATTTTTCGATGGTACAATACTGAAAACAGTATGGAAATGGCTCTTACAGCGCCCCCTTCTGGCATTTTTTTTTCAAATTCAGGAAGGGCCTGCTTGCCATACTCAAAAATAATCATACCCAAAAAATTTAGTTCATAACTTTATGCACTTCTTGATGGTACAATAATAACAAGTTGGAAATTGCACGTGAACGTAGCAAATGAGGTGCGTTCGTACGATAACGAAGTTTTAAAAATATTCAGACCTTGCTGATATAGTAGAGCGTACTCCGGCTACAGTATAGTAGTCGAAATCTTTACGTTTCTGTAAATATGCAGGAAGTAATTTTTATTACACCTCAGCAACGTATATCTTATTCATAAAATGTGAAATAGTTGAATATAATTGAAACACGTACCAAACAATGTTTCCCCGTATAGCATTATGTAGTGGGATACTTTTGTGTGGCCCTGTAATTTAATAATAAAGATTCTTTGCATCACAGATTGTACAGAATGCATATTTTAGTATATATTTCATAGATTCATGCCAATTCTATTATGTTCGAATGAGTGTAACATCATTAAAATGCATTTGAAACTTTTTTCCCATTGACCGTAATGTAACGGATCACTTTTGATTGTCCCTGTAAATGATCTATGCATCCGATTTTCATAACATTTGAAATGACTCGACAAAATTACTCAAAAATTATGTGTTTTATATTTTAAACGATTAAAATGCATTTGAAACTTTTTTTCCTATTGACCGTAATGTAACGGAATCTTTTTGATTGTCCCTGTAATTGATCTATCCATCCGATTTTCATAAAATTTGAAATGACTCGACAAAATTATGTTATAATTATGTATTTTAAATTTCAAACGATTCGGTTGGGTAGTTTTTGCGTTGTTATATGCGGACAGACGGACAGACGGACGGACTGAGCGACAACAATAGGTGTTACGTATTTACATAATTACGAACGCACCTAAAAATGACACAGACATCACGATTATAGCGCTCCCTTCAGGCGGATTTTTTTTTCAAGTTCAGGGAGCGCGTACTGACCACAGCCAAACGCTTACGCAAGAAATTTGGTTCAATTTTGTGCATAGCTTCATACACTTTTCGCAGTAATTGAAAATAACACAAAAATCGCTATAACAGCGTCCCCTTTCGACAGAATATTTCCAAGTTGAAGAAGGACCTGCTTGCCACAACCAAAAACATACACAAAAGATTTATATGGTTTAATTCTATGCATATTTTCATACACTTTTTGGTGGTACAATGGGGACATACGGACACACACAAAAATTGTAAAAACATGTTTTTTTGGAATCTCTGACCCCTAAAACGTGTAAATCTGTCGAAAACCGGAAGTCGAAAAACTTTCGATTACAATACTCTATTGAAGACATAAGAAAGTAATAATCAATGTACAGTCGCGAAAAAAAAATATACACCTCCTTACTAATTCTGCAACTAATTATAATTGAAAATGTTACTGGTACGAAACGATTGGAAAGATTTAAGTCTGCTTTTAAATGATGTATATAAAATTTGCTTAAGATCAAAACGATAGATATGGAAATCGATCTAGATATCAAAACGAACTCAAACTTTTTTTTTCAAACACCGAACTAACTGCATAAATGAACACTACACCCTTCTATTAGTCTAAAACCAAATTTTCATGAAATTCGGCGGTAAGCGGTCTATCTTCGTCCAGCCCTACCAACGTCCCGAATATTTCGACTCACTTGCGCGAAGTGCTGTCGCTGCAAAGCGACCATGAGCCCCATCAAACGTCTTTACTTATGGCCCGAACAGTTTGACTCTCTTGCGCGAAGCCCTGTCGCTGCTAAGCGACCAAGAGCCCTAAACGTCTTTACTTACAACCCATATGACTTGGACTCTAAATTGGAAAGCGAAAAAAAGAGACAATTTGAAATAGGACAAATTTAAAAGAGAAAGTTCACAAATTAAAGACACTGAAAAGTGGTAAGTGGGTGGGTGGGGCAGAGCAATGAAACTAGCGAACGACTGGGCTTACGTCCCTAATTTATCTGTTATATTATAAAATGAAATTCGTACGAATAGTTTCGGAGAAAATAATTATTTTAAAATGCGCCTGTTTTAGGGATCGTATCTAAATTAAAAATCAGAACTCGTCTGTTGATACCGGACACGCTACAGGATGCCGCTTCTATTAATGTATTATTTCTTACCAATTTCACTCGCTTAATATGCATTGATTTTACCAGCCCAAATGTTTCAAAAATTAGTGATGTATATATTTTTTTTTTCAAAGTATGCTTTTTTACATATCATAGTATGTAAAAAAGCATAATTGCGCCCCTTAACGCGCAGTATTGCCGGGTCGGCAACACCTAAAGTTCCCTCTGTTTAGAGACACAAAAACTCAGTGAATATTTCAAAAACTACTCTAATGGCTACTTTAAATATTTCTTATGAGTTCTAGATGGCAACACCACAGAGATCAAACTCTACTGTTTTTAAATAATTGGTAAAATGTTTTACTGTAATACGTGCTTCACAGCAATGCTCTTCTCACTGCGCTTATCAATGCTATACTTATGGGAGGTTACCACTTCGGCAACAGCTGTATAATTAAAATGGTTAAGTGCAATCTTTACAAAACAATATCTGTGTACTCTTCTAGGCCTAAATAGATTGCCTAATTTTTGTTTTCTTTAAATTCCAACTTTAAAGAGTAGTGCGCCGAAAAGGGTTAATAGCCTACACTATTCACTCAAAAAGACCATGATGATGATGTTAAGTCTGGGGGTGTTATTTCCAAATATCTCGCTCAACATCTTAATATTTTTACATGATTGCTTTTTTTTTTTTTTTTTTTTTTTTTTGTATAGGATAGTCGAGTACGATCTACAACCGGTCTAGTTTTTACCTTTTTTTTTGTTTTTGTTTTCAGGTTTTAAAAATAATTACTTTAGCTTTTGGAACCAGTTGGATCCTGTTCTGAAATTGAAAGTATCCTAATATATATATATTTAAAAAAAAAAAAAATCTGAAATTAAAATTGAAAAAGTAAAAACAAGCCCGGTTGTAGATCGTCCTCGGCTATCCTATACAAATAATCATGTAAAAATATTAAATTTTGAGCGAGATATTTTAAAATAATGCCCCCATAGACTTAACATAACCATCCGAGTCTTTTTGATTGGTTGATTGGAGTTTTATGGCGCAAGGTCTCTTTAGGGACATGCTGCGCCAAGAACAAGGTTAGGATACGAGTTAAGAGTATAAAGGAATATAAAAGTTAAAACATAAAATTCACATTAAAAGGCTTTCATAGAATGAAAAATGCAATGTCAACATGTTAAAACTGTAATTAAAATGTCTGGTAAGTTAAAAACATTTAATGCTAAAACCATGAAAGAGGCATAAGATGTTGTACATAAGACACGATTAAAAGAGTAGAATGAGTTAAAAATAAAGAATGTCAAAGATGAATGTACAAAAACAAGCTAAAAATCGCAGAATTAAAACCTAGAATTAATTGTGTACATTAGGGTGGAGCGAAAAAAATTATTTAAAAAAAATCAAAAACGGGTAGGTGCCAAAAGTTGCCTTTATACTAGTACATCAACTGCCTGAAATTTCACCGCTGAAAAAAAAATGTCTTGAGTCTGCGCTTTTGCTCCAAAAATCGAAATTTTGGGTAAAATGACATTTTTTGACATTTTTTAAAAAAAAATTTAAAAATTCCTACAGAGCTGGTAATTATTTAAAAATTCTATTTAAACCTTTGTTATTAATTACGTAATATAATTAAACTATAAAACAATATCTTTTATCCCTATAGCTGGGTCAAAGCAGACAACTTTTGATAAGAAAACGGCATTACCACTCTATTGGAGCATACAACGAATTGTTGTTTTGAATGCAATTCTTAGGTAGCTCCTTTCAAAACTACCCTGGATATAACTCGTGGAGCTGGCTGCTTTTCATAACCCAACCACCCGACTATCTAGGACTAGTGTTTTATTTATGTATTGAATTGTTATTTTTTTCCCCGAAGACGCGCATAGTTTTCTATGTATCAAAGTAGTTTACCTCTCCTTTGTATTCATTGATTTTGGATGCTGCTGGTGTGACCCACTGCACGTATATTTTTATACCTTGTATAGCAGAAGAGAAGCTGAGTAATGTATTGGGTATGTTGTTTACTGAACCTATTCAGCAGTACTGTCTTCTTTAAAATTTCATACAATTAATACATTATGATTGAAAGTTCTGTTACCACAGCATTTTTTCAATCAATCACATTTTATATATAATGATTTTCCTAAAAATTGATTGTACGGATTTAATTTCTAGTATGACATCATTTATTGTACCTATTACATTGAATATATGCTGAGAAGCTAGTTGTTTAATATTATGACGATTGTCACAGAAGATTGCAAACAAAATTTTCATGTAAAGCAGAAATATTTCTAAAGAAGTTTTAGTATTTGTTTTATGTCGTTTCCTGTATTGCTTCGTAATCGAGTAATTTCCAATAAGTTTTTAGACCTATTCTTTAGGTGTGTATTACATTTTGTATAAAACATCCTGCGGTATAGATTTGGATTATATATTTTGTGAGTGAACCTATAGATTCTGATTGCCAATCTGTGTTTATATAAAGCGGAAAATTTTATTCGCTTTATGAGCTGTCTTTTGTGTGAGATGTTTTCTAAATTCTTATTCCCCAGTTCATCTGAGAAATAGCTGTCCTCATGAATTTGCTTTGCAACCTCCGGCAGAAATTTCCAGTCTGTTCTCAGTATCTTTTTCTCAATTTGGGAAAATAATTTTTCGAAATTTTTCTCTATGTTATAAAAAAATTTAATGGGAAGTGGTACGTAGACAAAAATTTTCTTATTGATCCAGTGAATCCATGTAGATTAGAAAGTTTTATATCGACTTCTCTAATTATTGACCCAGAGAAAATTCACTGGAGTTAAAGTAGCATATGATCCATTATTATACACAATTCTAAGGTTACCCCATGCAAAATGGTTCACAGCGACAAATAGAATTCTCCTAATTTTAAATTAGTACTTATTGCCCATTAGAGTCCGTACATTCTCTCAAAAACTACTGTGCAATATAAGTTGTCCACTTATAAAAAGGGGATCTAAAAGTTAATGGGAAATTACATGGCTACGAAAAGACTAAAACTAATGCAAAAAAAGTTATTTACAACAACGGTTGCTCTGCACATGCAGAACAAATTCTCATTGCAATTCTCTCTGACTATCACCATCACATGAAAAAGCTCGCTTCTCAACATATAAAAAAAGCAAAAGTAGAATAAATGATGGCATACTTATTAGTTGAAATACCTGAAATTATCTTTGAAAAAGATCATTACGTAAAAAAAAAAAAAAAAAAAAAAAAAAAAAAAAAAAAAAAAAAATTGATAAAAAAAATGTTTTGGTAACAGAACTTCCAATCACTATTCATCAACTGGATGTAAGTTTGATAAAGATAATAGATGGCCGAATAGATCCCTTTAATAATATTCACGTGCATTACTCTGTTTGTCATTTTTTCGTATAAGCTGCAAAAATATACATGAAGATTAGTCACAGCAGCATGTGGATACAAAGAACAGATAAACTAGGTGGATGCATCGAAAATATGTCAAATTTTGATGAGGAAAATCACAAATCAATGTATAAATAAAACACTGTACTAAGATGATCGAGTAACTTTGACGGGTGTGTTATGAAATATAGGCACCTCGACGACGTATGTCCAAGATAGTTTTGAAAACAAGAGCTGTATTAAAAACAACAATTCGTTGCATGTCCCAATAGAATGGTAATGCCGTTTTCTTATCAAAAGTTGTCTTCTTTGACCCAGCCATACTGATAAAACATATTGTTTTATAGTTTAATTATATTAAGTAATTAATAACAAAGGTTTAAATAGGATTTTTAAATAATTACCAGCTCTGTAAAAATTTAATTTTTTTGAAAAAATTTCAAAAAATGTCAAATTTTACCCAAAATTTCGATTTTTGGAGCAAAAGCGCAGACTCAAGACATTTTTTTTAAGCGGTAAAATTTCACGCAGTTGATGTACTAGTATACCCGTTTTTGATATTTAAAAAATAATTTTTTTCGCTCCACCCTAGTGTACATACTGATCGAAAACAGCATTCTCATCATCTGTATTAGAGTCGTATGCCTCTGATTCCATAGCTTCCTCCACATATTGGTGCATTTGTTTGGGATCCTTCAATTTAGTGACAGTTGAGCTAAGATGTGATTTTTTTTCTCCTTTTTCTTCATAGTTTGCCACTGTGAAGAACCACGACCAGTCTTAATCGTTTTTGGATTTTGGATTGTTTTTTTAATTGAACTAGTATTAGGATTTCGAATATTAGATGCAGATGAATCAGGGGTTTTTTCACTTTTATGTTCGGTTGACTCTTAACTTTTTTGAAGATTTTTGTGGTAGATTAGTTAGATATTCTATTTTAACTGGTTCAGATGATGGTGGCCAAAGCTCCAGCTTTGGCATAAGTCTTGTGCTGACAGTAGAATGCACACTGCGTGTTTTTTATCTTTGATGGTACTGTTATAGATGAGCTACTGGGAGGAAAACAGAGGTCTGTTTGGGTGCTTATATGCCTTGCTGATTTTGACTGTTGTCTTAGTAGGCTAGAGTAAGAAACTCCGACGGATGGGGTTCTTGATTCAACAAGTTTGCGGGCATCAGGATAAGACAGATTTTGAGTAAATTTAACTGTGATAATTTCTTTTCCTCGGTTCCAGTTAGGGCAAGTACGGGAATATGCTGTATGATCTCCTTTGCAGTTTGCACAGCGTTCGGGTTTTTCACAAGATTTATTGTCATGGCTGACTTCTGCACAACGTACGCAGGTAACAGATCCAGGACATGTAGTGTTAGTATGGCCGTAACGCTGGCATTTAAAGCAACGGAGAGGGTTAGGAATGTAAGGTCTGACAGGACAATTCAGGTAAGCGGCTTTGATTCTTGTTGGTAAAGTAGGGCTGTTGAAAGTGAGAATGACATGCTTGGTAGGAAGGATTTGTCCATTCCGACGGATAGGGATACGACGTGCATCAAGGACATTTTGGTCTTTTAAATTTTCTCTTCTTTTGTACAGAATAAGACGTCTGGTTCAGAGATAACATCGCGGCTTGTATTCAGAGATTTTTTTATTTATACAGAAACGGAAAAAGAGCCGATTGTAGAGCAATTAGTGAGAAGCTGTGCTGTAGAAGCCTCAACTAATAAATCCCCCGATTGTAATTTTTTTGAGAGTATGGCCATCCCCTAAGACAGACTGAAAAGTTTTTGCTATGAGAAATGGTGACGTTTTACCAAAGGAACTATCAGAGTGGCTATCAGTACGTTTAACCAGAAGAGGATTAACAATCACCCGGGCCCCTAGGCTTGACTTTTTGAGGGCCCCCTATCACTCCTTCAAAGAGGTATATACTGGAAAAATTAAAACAAGTGCTTGCTTCATTAACTCAAATCACTGACGATAAAAATATAAAAGATTACGACAAAGAATTTTGCACATCTTTTGTATTAAATATTAATGTCCGACCAGTGTAAAAGAATATTTTCTTGTTCTTTATATTAGGAAAATTTTTACACCGGGCCCCCTTTTCTTCTGGGCCCTTAGGCTTCAGCCTACTCAGCCTAATGGGAAATCCACCTCTGCGTTTAACGAAACAAGAGTACGGGGACAAGCGCAGGCGGCACTGCGGCACCGTGCCGCCTGCTGTGCCGCCTGCGGTGCCTCCAGCTGTCCCTGCTCAGTCGCTGGGATGAAGGGACCGTCCCTGCTCCCACCATCTCACCGCCGCCCTCCTGCGCCCCCTAGTGGAAAAAAGGAACATTCTATTATAACATGAGAGGTGATCAACCTTCCCTAATTAAAAATATTATCAATCACATCTCAACTCGGAATCATACTATATGATGAAGATTAAATTTATATTTGAATTTTGAACAACCATAATTTTAATGAGTATTATTAATTAAGCGAAACACTGGAAAAATATCAGTTTTTAACCATTTTATTTAGATTTCTTCAACTACAAGATGAGATTATCAATTTAACTCAAGAAAGTTAAACATATATTTGAATTTTGCTTCATAGACATCTTAATGAGTAGTATTAATTAAGTAAAAACAATAGAAAATATCCAGTTTTATAGAAAAAGACTGATTTCTTACGATTTTTATCAACTATATGATCAATGTAACGACTTAAAAGTTGAAAGTTAAACATGTATCCTAGTTTTTCAACAGCTATAGCCTTAATGAGTATCGTTAATTAAGTAAAAAAACAATGGAAAATATCAAGTTTTATGGAAAAAGACTGCTCTCTTACGATTTTTATCAACTTAAGAGAGAAAACTTAAACATACATTTCAGTTTTTCAACAGCTATAACTTTAATGAGCATTCATAATTAAGTAAAAAACAATGGAAAATATCAAGTTTTATGGAAAAAGACTGCTCTCTTACGATTTTTATCAACTTAAGAGAGAAAACTTAAACATACATTTCAGTTTTTCAACAGCTATAACCTTAATGAGCATTCATAATTAAGTAAAAAACAATGGAAAATATCGATTTTTATAGAAAAAGACTGATTTCTTACGATTTTTATCAACTTACAAGTTGAAAGTTAAACATGCATTCTAGTTTTTCAACAGCTATAATCTTAATGAGTATCGTTAATTAAGTAAAAAACAATGGAAAATATCAAGTTTTATAGAAAAAGACTGATTTCTTACGATTTTTTCAACTCAAACTTCAGACTATCAATTTGGTAGAAAGAAATTTAAGCATGCATTCGAGTTTTGGACAACCATTTCCTTCATGAACATTATTAATTAAGCAAAACAACAGAAAATATTAAATTTTTAACTGATTTCTTCATATTTATTTATTTATTTTTATATATATATAAAATCAGAATACACAACTTAAAATAGAAATTTAAACATATTTTTTAATTTTTGAACAGTCGTTACCTCAAAGAATTTCAATAATTAAACAATTAACAAAGGAAACTAATGATTTTTTAACGAAAAAAGACGAATTAAACGAATTTGGTTAACTTTTACTCTAAATGGAAATTTCATCATACTTTTATATACTAACTAAGTAGAATTTTAATGCATAAACGAACACATTTCAGTAAATATTCAACGCACACGCAAATATGAAAACAACACCTGCTTCTTGTGACGTCATATTGAAACCAAAAGTTATTCCTCCGAAGTCCCTCACCATACCTTTTCACCCCCATCTCCCCCAATTTTTTACCTTAGGTAGGGAAATGGACAATGCAATGACCTCTCATTCTTGTATATTTAGAAGTCTGGGAGAAAAAAAGAGACATTTTATACACTCCAATTTCATAACAGTTACCGCAATATCCCAAAATTTGAATTTTGGAAGACATAATCAGTATAATTAATTAAACAAAATAATAAAAATATTATTTTTTAAGGTGAAAAGGTGAATTTAAGCGAATTTGATTAGTTTTACAATAGTCTTTTGAACAACAACTTGGAAATATAGATTTCTAACAGAAGAATTAAACGTATATTTTAATTTTAACAACAAAAACTTAACAAGTATCATTAATTCAACAAAAATAAATATCAATTTTAAAGAAAAGACGAATTTGAATAATTTTACACTAGTATTTTCAAAAGCAACATAGAAATATCAATACTTATTCACATATTTCACTTATTCACTGTATTCAGTACTATATTTAATAAATATGGATACAATTTAAGAATTTTCTAATCTATAATTAAATATTACCTGTATATTTAATGTTACCCATGTTTTCAACATTAGTTCATAATCGTGAATTTTGTATTTTAAATACCATGTATTCAGGTTCAGATTATTTTCACTTGAAATCATACAGAATTTTTTAACAGAGTTTGTTTTTGAAATCATTGAAGCAACTGTATTTAATATTTTTAACACCAATTTTCTAAGATTTTCTAATATTTTCCGATTATACATTCTTCAGAAGTACATTTCTAAATGTTACAATCACTTTACATATCGAAAAGATATCATTGAAGCAACTGTATTTAATATTTTTAATACCAATTTTCTAAGATTTTTTAACATTTTCCGGTTATACATTCCTCAAAAGTTATTATTACGTATTCTAAACAATAGAAAATATTAATTTTAAGAATAAAAAGACGAATTTAATCAAATTTTATTAGTTTTACACTATTTTTTCTCACCTCCAACACGGATATATCAATTTTAACAGAAGAATTAAACGTATATTTTAGTTTTAACAACAAAATCTTAACAAGTATCATTAATTAAACAAAAATAAATATCAGTTTTAAAGAAAAGACGAATTTGAATAATTTTACACTAGTATTTTCAAAAGCAACATGGAAATATCAATACTTATTCACATATTTCACTTATTCACTGTATTCAATACTATATTAAATAAATTTGGATGCACTTTAAGAATTTCCTAATCTATAATTATATATTAGCTGTATATTTAATGTTACCCGTGTTTTCAACATTAGTCCATAATCGTGAATTTTGTATTTTAAATACCATCTATTCAGGTTCAGATTATTTTCACTTGAAATCATACAGAATTTTTTAACAGAGTTTGTTTTTGAAATCATTGAAGCAACTATATTTAATATTTTTAACACCAATTTTCTAACATTTTCCGATTATACATTCCTCATAAGTACATTTCTAAATGCTACAATCACTTTACATATCGAAAAGATATCATTGAAGCAACTGTATTTAATATTTTTAACACCAATTTTCTAAGATTTTTTAACATTTTCCGGTTATATATTCCTCAAAAGTATATATTCTAAACAATAGAAAATATTAATTTTAAGAATAAAAAGACGAATTTAAACAAATTTTATTAGTTTTACAATATTTTTTCTCATCTCCAACACGGATATATCAATTTTAACAGAATTAAACGCATATTTTAGTTTTAAGAACAAAAATGTAATAAGTATCATTAATTAAACAAAAAAATAAATATCAATTTTAAAAAAAAAGACAATTTTTTACACAAATTTTCAACTTTGAAATACATTTGTTTACATATATTGTTACAATATATTACTAAACTTAAACTTTTTAAAAAGTTTGAATGTCTTTACAAAGGGTTCATATTTATATTTTTCACGTCTTAACTGCATTCGAAATCTTACAACAAAAGTATACTTTTATTATTTTTATTATTATTATTATTCTAGAAAACCTAAAAAGTCATTTCTTGCTGCTTTAAACACTTGACATTTTAAAACTACTCTCACATATTCTACCCATATAATTAATCAAATTAGGACATGATTCATCTTACACTTCAAAATTTCTGAATTTTTACAATACTTATTTTCATCAAACTTTATTCTTGATCCTATATATTTTAATAGTACAGAATTTTAACATCTGTTTTTATCTACTTATCAGAAACTTATTAAAACACCCAACAACATTTTCCAAATATGAATATTATCTTTACAGTTTAATAATACAAAACATACACGAATACAAAGTTTAATTTTTACAAACATTTCATATTTCAAACCAAACTATTCGAAATTTTCACAACATAAGAGCAAACATTAGACGAACTTTTTAACATCAATATTGCTTAGATCTTTTCATCATAACTTTTAACTATGATAATTATCCATTTTTAGGTTGATTGTCGAAAAACTGTAACTGAAACTACATAAACTTAATGTAAAAAACCATGTTCTCACACAATTTCTTGAAATTCAACAAAGAATTGACTATTACTCCAATAGTTATCTACATCAATCTCGACTCTCGATAGTATATATATATATATATATATATATATATATATATATATATTTCATCATTACACACTTACAACTCTTTTCAAACGTTTATCAGAAAAATAAATCAATCAAAGTCTAGTAGTTATCACACCTGTTCCTCAGAAATATTACTATCATATGAAACAGTAAAGAAAATTAATAGATGTTTAATATTTAATAACCTCATACGTGAAATTACTGTCGAATGAAAATACTAATAATCTATAAAATCAACCGTTGAACAAAAAAAATAGTACAGATTACCGAAAATTCAAATGTTTTTTTCCACAAAAGTTACAAAAATTAACAAATGAATGACAAGTTAGAGAAATAACTAAAAAAATTAATGAACATATTTACAAATTTATTAAAATCACACCATTTTCTGGGTTACAAACCACAATTTCTTGAAAAATTTAACGCCAAATTTGTAAGATTTTAATATTAGTGTTACATACACTCAATAAATATTCAAAATTAACAAAAAAATAATTTTTTAGTCTCATCAATGAGCAGAAATTCTATATTAAAAGAATATTTTCATAGTAGTACTTATAAAAATAAGAGTTTACAAACTGATTTTCATAATTTTATCACATTTAATCTTAATTTTTATACATAAAACATTATTTAATCAAATTTTATGCTTTCTAATTCAGTAAAATTCAATATTTTTTTAGTTTTTAAACCAATACCACAATATTTATTTACATCAAACTTGATTCTTTACCTTTTATATTTCCACATTACACAAGTGAGATAAATACTAACTTGGAACAGGAGTCGAAGTCAATTGATTCCATTCGATTTTCATCGTATACGCATTGCTCCTACACGAAATTTCTTACTACTATAATCATCTAATGTATTAAAACTAATCTACTCATATTTTTAATCAATTCATCAGATGTTTCATCTCGCACTTCTGAATTATCGTCCATCAAGTTGCTTAAAATATAAATACTATCTTTATAGTTTTAATGATATATAGTATACATGGTTTATCTTGAGTTAGCACTTCCATAGTATTAATCAAATTATATGTTTCATCTTCCACTTCTGAATTATCGTCCATCGAGTTTTTTGGTTTCGCCATTGCATACTGCATTAAAACCAACGAAATTTTTGAAGCTTTTTTCATAACTTTTTTGAAATTTTTGCAACGTTTTTTTGCAATTTTTTTTACACTTTTTTTAACAAAAATTTTTCATTTTTTTTAACGTTGTGATTTTCTTTTTTTTACTTTTGTAAAAACTTATTTTGAAAAAAAAAAATTTTGTAAAAAATGTTTTTGAAAAAAAAATTTTTTGAAAAAAATATTTTTGGAAGTTTTGGTTTTTGTAAAAAAAAATTTTGTTGTAAATATTTTTTTTCAAAAACTTTGTTATGAGTTTTTCACTTTGTGGTTTTTGTTTTTACATTTGTGTTTTTTCTTTTCACTTTTGCAATTTTTTCATATTGTAAATATTTTTTGTTAATATTTCTAGAAAACAATGAAATTATTTTGTAAACTTGCATATTTTTTCATACATCTGCTTATTTTTTGTATGTTCTTATGCATTTTTTAAGTTGTGAGAGTGTTGTTTCACTTAAAATGTTATGTATTTCATTAATGTAATAGGTATTAGAAAAATAAACACAACGATATATGTATATAAAAGAATATTTAATGTGAGCATTTAAAGAATACATTGCAAAATAATATCTATACATTCATACTGGTTAGAAGAATCGCAAAATTACTTTTCAGCAGTGTGTATGTCTTCCAAATTTTAAGTTTGAGATATTGTGGTAAGTGTTGTGAAAATATGATGGGTAAATAGTCTAAATATCTTTCTTTATTTCTAAATTCTTCAAAAGTCTGACTAATTTTTGAATATCTTCACTAAGTTTACATATTCTGACGATGTTTTATATGATGATGTGTGAATTTTTGATTCACGTCTCCTTGAAAACAGCATTTATGGTAATCTTTCCAAGTGTAAGGTTTTTCACTTGTATAGATTTTTGTATGTTCTGTTAAATTCCATTTACTTAAGAAGTGTTTGTAGCAAATAGAGCACATCTGTAATAGAAATAAATGGACACAGTTAGGATTCTCTTCAACAATATAGGTAAAAAGGCACTTGTTAAAGTGTTGGTAGTAAGACAAATCATTTTGTATTTATTCTAATTACGTTTCATATACGAATTCTAGTATTTCTCATATAAGTACTCACATACGTGTTATTCGTTAACGCTACATGCGCTAGGGATGAATCATTCGGATCATTACTTTCTGAAGTTTGCTGCTGTTTTGGTTCATCTTGTTGAAACATCTGTATAATGAAAGAAATATATATTTAGTAAAGGTTTAATGTATAAATAATCGCTTATTTATTTATTTTTATTAAATACATGTATATTGCAATCAATTTCGTGTACATTTAATATAAATTAAATTTTCTTCGTTTATTCATATGATAGTAATTCCTCTGAAGGGTACATATCTGATAATTTTTAGAAAAGTGTGAAACACAAATTATTCTATGATAATAAGCATTGTGATAAAATTCACATAGCTTGGTTTCGGGAATAGGTTATTTGAAATATGAAATGTTAAAATTAAAGATTGTATTCATACATGCTATGTATAATCAAAAACTATAAATATATTATTATTTAAAAAAACTCGATGGACGATAATTCAGAAGTGGAAGATGAAACATATAATTTGATTAATACTATGGAAGTGCTAACTCAAGATAAACCATGTATACTATATATCATTAAAACTATAAAGATAGTATTTATATTTTAAGCAACTTGATGGACGATAATTCAGAAGTGCGAGATGAAACATCTGATGAATTGATTAAAAATATGAGTAGATTAGTTTTAATACATTAGATGATTATAGTAGTAAGAAATTTCGTGTAGGAGCAATGCGTATACGATGAAAATCGAATGGAATCAATTGACTTCGACTCCTGTTCCAAGTTAGTATTTATCTCACTTGTGTAATGTGGAAATATAAAAGGTAAAGAATCAAGTTTGATGTAAATAAATATTGTGGTATTGGTTTAAAAACTAAAAAAATATTGAATTTTACTGAATTAGAAAGCATAAAATTTGATTAAATAATGTTTTATGTATAAAAATTAAGATTAAATGTGATAAAATTATGAAAATCAGTTTGTAAACTCTTATTTTTATAAGTACTACTATGAAAATATTCTTTTAATATAGAATTTCTGCTCATTGATGAGACTAAAAAATTATTTTTTTGTTAATTTTGAATATTTATTGAGTGTATGTAACACTAATATTAAAATCTTACAAATTTGGCGTTAAATTTTTCAAGAAATTGTGGTTTGTAACCCAGAAAATGGTGTGATTTTAATAAATTTGTAAATATGTTCATTAATTTTTTTAGTTATTTCTCTAACTTGTCATTCATTTGTTAATTTTTGTAACTTTTGTGGAAAAAAACATTTGAATTTTCGGTAATCTGTACTATTTTTTTTGTTCAACGGTTGATTTTATAGATTATTAGTATTTTCATTCGACAGTAATTTCACGTATGAGGTTATTAAATATTAAACATCTATTAATTTTCTTTACTGTTTCATATGATAGTAATATTTCTGAGGAACAGGTGTGATAACTACTAGACTTTGATTGATTTATTTTTCTGATAAACGTTTGAAAAGAGTTGTAAGTGTGTAATGATGAAATATATATATATATATATATATATATATATATATATATATATATATATATATATATATATATATATACTATCGAGAGTCGAGATTGATGTAGATAACTATTGGAGTAATAGTCAATTCTTTGTTGAATTTCAAGAAATTGTGTGAGAACATGGTTTTTTACATTAAGTTTATGTAGTTTCAGTTACAGTTTTTCGACAATCAACCTAAAAATGGATAATTATCATAGTTAAAAGTTATGATGAAAAGATCTAAGCAATATTGATGTTAAAAAGTTCGTCTAATGTTTGCTCTTATGTTGTGAAAATTTCGAATAGTTTGGTTTGAAATATGAAATGTTTGTAAAAATTAAACTTTGTATTCGTGTATGTTTTGTATTATTAAACTGTAAAGATAATATTCATATTTGGAAAATGTTGTTGGGTGTTTTAATAAGTTTCTGATAAGTAGATAAAAACAGATGTTAAAATTCTGTACTATTAAAATATATAGGATCAAGAATAAAGTTTGATGAAAATAAGTATTGTAAAAATTCAGAAATTTTGAAGTGTAAGATGAATCATGTCCTAATTTGATTAATTATATGGGTAGAATATGTGAGAGTAGTTTTAAAATGTCAAGTGTTTAAAGCAGCAAGAAATGACTTTTTAGGTTTTCTAGAATAATAATAATAATAAAAATAATAAAAGTATACTTTTGTTGTAAGATTTCGAATGCAGTTAAGACGTGAAAAATATAAATATGAACCCTTTGTAAAGACATTCAAACTTTTTAAAAAGTTTAAGTTTAGTAATATATTGTAACAATATATGTAAACAAATGTATTTCAAAGTTGAAAATTTGTGTAAAAAATTGTCTTTTTTTTTAAAATTGATATTTATTTTTTTGTTTAATTAATGATACTTATTACATTTTTGTTCTTAAAACTAAAATATGCGTTTAATTCTGTTAAAATTGATATATCCGTGTTGGAGATGAGAAAAAATATTGTAAAACTAATAAAATTTGTTTAAATTCGTCTTTTTATTCTTAAAATTAATATTTTCTATTGTTTAGAATATATACTTTTGAGGAATATATAACCGGAAAATGTTAAAAAATCTTAGAAAATTGGTGTTAAAAATATTAAATACAGTTGCTTCAATGATATCTTTTCGATATGTAAAGTGATTGTAGCATTTAGAAATGTACTTATGAGGAATGTATAATCGGAAAATGTTAGAAAATTGGTGTTAAAAATATTAAATATAGTTGCTTCAATGATTTCAAAAACAAACTCTGTTAAAAAATTCTGTATGATTTCAAGTGAAAATAATCTGAACCTGAATAGATGGTATTTAAAATACAAAATTCACGATTATGGACTAATGTTGAAAACACGGGTAACATTAAATATACAGCTAATATATAATTATAGATTAGGAAATTCTTAAAGTGCATCCAAATTTATTTAATATAGTATTGAATACAGTGAATAAGTGAAATATGTGAATAAGTATTGATATTTCCATGTTGCTTTTGAAAATACTAGTGTAAAATTATTCAAATTCGTCTTTTCTTTAAAACTGATATTTATTTTTGTTTAATTAATGATACTTGTTAAGATTTTGTTGTTAAAACTAAAATATACGTTTAATTCTTCTGTTAAAATTGATATATCCGTGTTGGAGGTGAGAAAAAATAGTGTAAAACTAATAAAATTTGATTAAATTCGTCTTTTTATTCTTAAAATTAATATTTTCTATTGTTTAGAATACGTAATAATAACTTTTGAGGAATGTATAACCGGAAAATGTTAAAAAATCTTAGAAAATTGGTATTAAAAATATTAAATACAGTTGCTTCAATGATATCTTTTCGATATGTAAAGTGATTGTAACATTTAGAAATGTACTTCTGAAGAATGTATAATCGGAAAATATTAGAAAATCTTAGAAAATTGGTGTTAAAAATATTAAATACAGTTGCTTCAATGATTTCAAAAACAAACTCTGTTAAAAAATTCTGTATGATTTCAAGTGAAAATAATCTGAACCTGAATACATGGTATTTAAAATACAAAATTCACGATTATGAACTAATGTTGAAAACATGGGTAACATTAAATATACAGGTAATATTTAATTATAGATTAGAAAATTCTTAAATTGTATCCATATTTATTAAATATAGTACTGAATACAGTGAATAAGTGAAATATGTGAATAAGTATTGATATTTCTATGTTGCTTTTGAAAATACTAGTGTAAAATTATTCAAATTCGTCTTTTCTTTAAAATTGATATTTATTTTTGTTGAATTAATGATACTTGTTAAGTTTTTGTTGTTAAAATTAAAATATACGTTTAATTCTTCTGTTAGAAATCTATATTTCCAAGTTGTTGTTCAAAAGACTATTGTAAAACTAATCAAATTCGCTTAAATTCACCTTTTCACCTTAAAAAATAATATTTTTATTATTTTGTTTAATTAATTATACTGATTATGTCTTCCAAAATTCAAATTTTGGGATATTGCGGTAACTGTTATGAAATTGGAGTGTATAAAATGTCTCTTTTTTTCTCCCAGACTTCTAAATATACAAGAATGAGAGGTCATTGCATTGTCCATTTCCCTACCTAAGGTAAAAAATTGGGGGAGATGGGGGTGAAAAGGTATGGTGAGGGACTTCGGAGGAATAACTTTTGGTTTCAATATGACGTCACAAGAAGCAGGTGTTGTTTTCATATTTGCGTGTGCGTTGAATATTTACTGAAATGTGTTCGTTTATGCATTAAAATTCTACTTAGTTAGTATATAAAAGTATGATGAAATTTCCATTTAGAGTAAAAGTTAACCAAATTCGTTTAATTCGTCTTTTTTCGTTAAAAAATCATTAGTTTCCTTTGTTAATTGTTCAATTATTGAAATTCTTTGAGGTAACGACTGTTCAAAAATTAAAAAATATGTTTAAATTTCTATTTTAAGTTGTGTATTCTGATTTTATATATATATAAAAATAAATAAATAAATATGAAGAAATCAGTTAAAAATTTAATATTTTCTGTTGTTTTGCTTAATTAATAATGTTCATGAAGGAAATGGTTGTCCAAAACTCGAATGCATGCTTAAATTTCTTTCTACCAAATTGATAGTCTGAAGTTTGAGTTGAAAAAATCGTAAGAAATCAGTCTTTTTCTATAAAACTTGATATTTTCCATTGTTTTTTACTTAATTAACGATACTCATTAAGATTATAGCTGTTGAAAAACTAGAATGCATGTTTAACTTTCAACTTGTAAGTTGATAAAAATCGTAAGAAATCAGTCTTTTTCTATAAAAATCGATATTTTCCATTGTTTTTTACTTAATTATGAATGCTCATTAAGGTTATAGCTGTTGAAAAACTGAAATGTATGTTTAAGTTTTCTCTCTTAAGTTGATAAAAATCGTAAGAGAGCAGTCTTTTTCCATAAAACTTGATATTTTCCATTGTTTTTTACTTAATTATGAATGCTCATTAAAGTTATAGCTGTTGAAAAACTGAAATGTATGTTTAAGTTTTCTCTCTTAAGTTGATAAAAATCGTAAGAGAGCAGTCTTTTTCCATAAAACTTGATATTTTCCATTGTTTTTTTACTTAATTAACGATACTCATTAAGGCTATAGCTGTTGAAAAACTAGGATACATGTTTAACTTTCAACTTTTAAGTCGTTACATTGATCATATAGTTGATAAAAATCGTAAGAAATCAGTCTTTTTCTATAAAACTGGATATTTTCTATTGTTTTTACTTAATTAATACTACTCATTAAGATGTCTATGAAGCAAAATTCAAATATATGTTTAACTTTCTTGAGTTAAATTGATAATCTCATCTTGTAGTTGAAGAAATCTAAATAAAATGGTTAAAAACTGATATTTTTCCAGTGTTTCGCTTAATTAATAATACTCATTAAAATTATGGTTGTTCAAAATTCAAATATAAATTTAATCTTCATCATATAGTATGATTCCGAGTTGAGATGTGATTGATAATATTTTTAATTAGGGAAGGTTGATCACCTCTCATGTTATAATAGAATGTTCCTTTTTTCCACTAGGGGGCGCAGGAGGGCGGCGGTGAGATGGTGGGAGCAGGGACGGTCCCTTCATCCCAGCGACTGAGCAGGGACAGCTGGAGGCACCGCAGGCGGCACAGCAGGCGGCACGGTGCCGCAGTGCCGCCTGCGCTTGTCCCCGTACTCTTGTTTTCCTACTACTACTGACGATAAAAATATAAAAGATTACGACAAAGAATTTTGCACATCTTTTGTATTAAATATTAATGTCCGACCAGTGTAAAAGAATATTTTCTTGTTCTTTATATTTGGAAAATTTTTACACCGGGCCCCCTTTTCTTCTGGGCCCTTAGGCTTCAGCCTACTCAGCCTAATGGGAAATCCACCTCTGCGTTTAACGATAAAAAAGCGAGTGAAGGAAGAAGTCTGTACAGTTTGTTGCTCTCCACTAGGGAGAGAAATAGATGGAAATGAAGTTTTCCCATCCATGTTAAAAATAATAAAATTCAGACCCCGGTCGCACCACCCACTACTGAGCCCAACAAGGGGATGCACATTCGTGCACCAGTGCTAACCAGGGCCCATACGGTCACAAGACAAACCTATGTCAGCCTCCATCCTTAACGAGATGACTAGTATTTGCTCGATCACTTGATCCCTAAAGCCAGTGACAAAAGTCAGCTGACCAGTACATACGGGACTAATATGCACCTCCCGTCTACCTGAAGCAGAGGCCAAAGCAGTGTGTTGGTTTCCCTCAACTGCCAGGATATCCCTTTCCAGGGACACGGGTCGACACGCACGGCCAACAGGTGGGTGGAAGACAATTCTCTATGAGTCGATATGCAGGATGATATCGGCTCATGCAGAATTGCCCTCACCTCCGAAAAGGAAACCACAATGAGAGCGAAACAAAGATGAAAGGAAGACAAGAGGAGTAAGAGGAAAAACAAAAAAGAAAGATCACTCAGGTGCCCGGGGTTGTGAAGCCCGTGAATACCTAAAGAAAATATCCCCCTGGGGCCTCGAGTCTTTTTGAATAACTAGTGTGGGGCCTTAAGGGTGTATTTCGATTCAAACTGCTTATTTTCTGATTTATTTTTAAATTTATTTTTGCTCTCAAACCATCCAACTGGCAAATCGTCTTATTTAAAAAGTACACAAGGTGCCGTGATTGTCGATTCTTTGATAAAAACAGAAAATACTGCAAAAAAAAAAAAAAAAAAGCAATAAAAAACGGCATTTTGAACCGATTTTTCCGAAGCGGGATATTTGCGAACGAAAAAAAGGGTCATGCTGATAAGATAATTGTTTATAAATCAAATTCTAATGAATGGAGCGTAAAAAGTCATCACACGGCAACTTATACGTCTCTTCCAAAATTTCCTCAGCAAGTTTCATGTTTCTACTTTTAAAAATGTGCCTGAAATTGTATCAGAAAAAATTCGAGCTGTTAAAGTTGGAAAAGCGATTTATTCGAATTAGAGGTCTGCACGGGCCCGGGCTTGGCCCGTGGCTCGTACCCGGCCCGGCGGAATCGTTTCAAGTTTTCTAACGGGCCGGGCCGGGCTGGCAGAATCAGAATAGTTTTTCTCAACGGGCCGGGCCGGCAAAAAAATTGAACGGACCATACGGGCCGGGCCGGGCCTATAAAAAGATTTTCGAGCATTTTTTAAGCAGAAACGATAAAATATGACCTATTTTCAACGCAAATGGTTTTAACGAGAATAAATATAAATGTGCGTCACGAGCCATACTAGTTTGACAGCATCAATATAAAAATGTAACTTGTACAATGTGAGATCGGCATCGGACAGTTAAATTGTCTGTAACCCGTTTTAATATTTTTTTAACTGACTCATACCGGGCCGAGATCAAGCTTGCATTATTTTTCTACATATAGACTTGCCGGACCGAAAAAAGACTTAATTGTTCTCAAGATCAGTAGGAGAGACAACATGATTTCTAAAATTATTAACAGTGATAAAGAACTTATGTTAGATTAATCTTTGGATATATATACTTCTTGATGGTTTTTAAATTAATTTGTTAATAACGCGAACGTTTGATGGTTTTTAAATTAATTTCTCAAATACGCGAAAGTTTGACATATTTTCAGATTAATTTTTAATTGTAAAAATATAAAAGTGATAAGCCTGACTATTGAAGGCATTTGGAATCGAATAGCATTTTTCATTTTTGATGAATAAAATACTTGCATAACCTTGTTCAGATACAATAGTTTCTCAAATTTTTGCAGGTTTTTCTCCCTTCCCATGCTATCGCTTCCGGAAATTCTATTGAAAACGCTAACTATAACAATAATTTATTTCCTTTCAGTATTCTTAAATTGCTTGTATCAAAAAATGGATAATGCCATTTGATTATATAGTTTCTGAATAAAGATACCTGCTACGCGTTTCTGAATAAAAAATGAATTTAGAAATGTATCAGAAAGGCGGATATTTGAATTAACGAATGAATTTGGATTTAAAATCTTTAATAAAATGATATAGAAATATTTTTTATAAATCTTCTTTTATTAAACAGCCTCAAAATTTGCGATGTTTTTAACTTTCTTTCTTTTTTCTTTTATTCTGAGCCATATTAATTTTTTGATGAAACTTTATTTGATTGTTGAAAGCCTAAGAATCTTAGTAATCACTAATGTTACTAATGTGTATTTCCTGTAAAATATACTGTAAAATTATTTCATAGATATTGTATGCAGTATTCTTTAAAGAAATCTTAATTATATGAAAAAAATCTGAATTTTTTAGAAATCGTAGAAATTGTAACGGGCCAAAACGGGCCGATCTTGTTTTCAATGATTTCTGTACTGGCCGGGCCGGGCCCGGGCCGAACTTTTGAGTTTTACAACGGGCCAGCTCGGGCGAAAAAAATTTCCTACGGGCCGGGCCAGGCCCGGGCCTGGAAATTCCGGCCCGTGCAGACCTCTAATTCGAATACACCCTTAAATCATCATTTTGACATTTTTAAAAGCAGAATTCGAAAACGACTTAGGAGTAACTTTTTTAAATTGAGATTGTGCATAAAACAGGACATAACAAATTTAAATCTACAAAAAAAAAAAAAATGTAAATTGCAATGCATACTTTTTTCGATTTTTTTTTTTTATTTTCATAGCTCATATTATAAATTTTCTAAAAATACCAAATTCAATGTATTTATGTTTCGATTTTTTTGTATTATAGTCACACGAAAAATCATCACAATAGGATATTAATTTCAGGAGTTATTAATTAAAATATGAAAATGTAATTTAACATTAGAAGCTCTTAATTTTGAAATTTATAATTCAATATGTTATCATCCAAATGACTTTAAATTTCATTTCTAGACTTAGTTTGAACCGAAGATTTAAGGATGTGTTCGGAAAAACGCTTTTCCACCTTCAATAGCTCGAACTTTTCTGATACAATTTCAGACACATTTTTAAAAGTAGAAACACGAAACTTGCTGAGGGGATTTTAAAAGAGACGTATAAGGTGCCGTGTGATGTCTTTTTACGCTCAGTTCATTAGAATTTGATTTATAAAGAATTACCTTCTCAGTATGACCTTTTTTTTGTTCACAGATCTCCCGCTTCGGAAAAATCGGTTCAAAATGCCGTTTTTGATTGCTTTTTTTTGGGGGGGGGGGCATATTTTCTGCATTTATCAAAGAATCGACCATCACGGCACCTTGTGTACTTTCTAAATAAGACAATTTGCCAGTTTGATGCATATGAGAGCAAAAATGAATTAAAAAATAAATCTGAAAATAAGCTGTTTGAATCGAAATACATCCTTAAAATATAGTGTCAAAATTATGTGTTGCCGTAGAAAAAAAAAAGTTTGATCTGAAATTGATTTCTAGATGGCCCCTAAGTAAATTTAATGCACCAGCGCCAGCGGCTTTATTTCCAATCGTTAGGTATTAGTAACTATCTTCTATAATAATTAAGGATGGACCGAAACAAGTTTCGAAGGCCGAAAGCGAAACCGAATTTCGGAGATGTTACTATTTTCGGCTAAAAACGAAACCAAAATCCTCTTCCCCCCCCTCCCCCCCCAAAAAAAGTGATTAATAGATATAGAACTATTCATTGAATATATATAATTAATTATTAATTAATTCTATGCGTGGCCCAAGATGCGTGGCCCATTTGGCTCTGTGCCTTAGAGCCAAAACTTAATTAATTCATCAACAATGCAGAAAGATTTCCTAATTATACGAATATCAATTACTTTCAGATATACACACTAGAGGTCTGCACGGGCTGAAATTTGCATTCCCAGGCCCGATCCTTTATAAAAGCTAAAATTTCGGCCCGAGCCCGGAAAAAAGTCAAATTTTTAACACGAGCCCGGCCCGAGTGAGTTTCTATAAAACATTGATTTCTACTCGTACGGAAAGATTCTGACCAAAAAAAAAAAAAAAAAAAAAAAAAAAACCTGATTTAAAAAAAAATGTTTATACTCTTTATTTACAGAGATTTGCAAAGCAGTTACAATTTTAAAATACAGTCGAGTCTCTATACAACGAAACCCACCGTTCCAGTAAAAAATTCGTTATATAGAGAAATTCGATGTATAGAGAATTATGTTAAAAATCATATTTAATGTGTGAAATTTGAACAAATATTATTTTTGATCTTTTGAATTAAAATTTTGAAGTGCTTAAAAGTAAATATTAACCTAACATTTTATTTCTTAATTATTTAATCTGTTTCAAAAAAGAGAACAGACATTTATTTGAAAGCTTAATGAAAATCAAATAAGGAATACTTGCATTAATTTCAGACGAAGAAATCTGTAATTTTTTTTTTTAAATTGTGACGCTCGCAAAAAAATGCTCAAATTTTACCATTAAATGAAAAATTGTAGTTAACATTTTCCTCCATTTGAAGGCCTCTCTTTTCTGCCTCTCATTGATTCCTCTCTTACATGTGTATCAATCCAATTGGCACTTTTTTGAAAAAGATGTGGGAGGTGGGATGAATTCGTTGGATTTAAAGAACAAGGAGAGAAGTAATAAAATTAAAAAAAAACCTCAGCACTGACGATAAATCAAAAATAAGTGATGGAAATTGATTCCATATGATTTCGAAGCTTTTTAAAACTGTTTTTTATGACCAATTTATGAAAAAATTCGTTATATGGAGATAGATATTTCGCTATAAGGAGACTGTTTTTAATGTAATCATGCGAAAAGGGGACCGTTCCTACTAGAAATTCGTTATATAGAGAAATTCCATGTATGGAGTTTCGTTATAGAGAGACTCGACTGTATATTCAGACGAGACATTTACTTTATATTTTGATATGATCTTTTCAACTATTATTGTTAATTCTGTAAGAGAATTAATGAGAGACTCTGTAAGAGACTGCTGTAATAGATGATTAAGATTTTAAGATAATAAGATAAGATGATTAAGATTTTAAGATAATAAGATAAGATGATTAAGATTTTTATTTCTTTTCATTCTTCTAATTTTCTAGACATGTGAAGAAGGAGCGCAGACTACGATCTATTTAGCCGTCCATCCCAAACTCGAAAAGACAACTGGGAAATACTTCTCCGATTGTAAAGAGGAAAAAATACTGCCAAAGCTGTACAACAGGACCTTGGCGAAAGAACTGTTTGCAGTGAGCAAGAAAATGGTGGGTCTCGATGATCAGTAGAAGAGATATTTTTTAGAATTGGTTGTACTCTTTTTGTAACAGTGCTTGAAAAATAACTCATGTTTGTGAGTATCAACGAGGTGTATTTATTATCTATTTTTCATCCATGTATATAATGTTATAAATAAAATTTTTAGCAATAAATCTGAATTTTGAGTATTCTTTTTCGTGCTTTTACAAGTAACATTCAGTTATTTACGTTTATGCGTGTATTTACAGAATATTCATGTTCATACTTTTAAAAAATTCAGTAGTACATAAACCCTTTATGGCCTGATGGTACTTTCAGGGAAGAAAAGATTGCGTGGCTATGGGAAATATACGAGTTTTAAAACCCGGTTTCTCGAAAACTATTATAAGGGCAGATTTCCAGAATTTTTAAGGAGTCAATGGTACCTAAACCCAAATTATTCCAGGAGCCACCAGGGCTTAATTTCTAAGAAAAATTAAGGAAAGTAGTAGGAAAACAAGAGTTCAAGCTCAGCCGCAGGGACAAGGGACCATCCCTGCGGCCACCGTCCTCCCTGCTCACCCAGTGCGTCCCCCTCCACGATTGCCCCCTAGTGGAAAAAAGGAACATAAAAAAGGGTTAAGTGTGTTCTTAAATCAAAAAGGGCAACTTTGTGACACATGCATTAATTTATTTTTGTTTGGAAATGCATGAAAATAGCAGGTGTTGTTATTCAGAAACTGTCTCATTGCACTCATTCTTTTGTTTTTTAAAAAACACAATAGATTTTTCATAACAAGCCTTCAAAGTGGACACTTCTGATCATATTTCCCGACGAAAGCAGAAAAACCGGTCGAAAAGGAGGAGAAAAACGGGTGATTGCGTCATCGAAATAGCTTATAACTCGATAAGTAATTTAATGATCATAAAATGGAAAAATAAGTTCAATTCGAAATCGATTTCATAGTCAGGCATTAAAATTTTATAACTTTCTGTTAAAAAATGAATTTGTAAATGTGTCAAAACGTTTTTCGCTTGTTGAATGGATCAGTTAAGAGCACCCTTAACGCTCTATTGTAACAGGAGTGGGGAATGACCCTCCGTATTCAAAAATATTATCAATCACATCTCAACACGGAATCATACTATAAGATGAAGATTAAATTTATATTTGAAATTTGAACAACCATAATTTTAATGAGTATTATTAATTAAGCGAAACAACGGAAAATCTCAGTTTTTAACCATATTACTTCGATTTCTTCAACTACAAGATGAGATTATCAATTTAACAGAAGAAAGTTAAACATATATTTGAATTTTGATTGATAGACATCTTAATGAGCATTATTAATTAAGTAAAAACAATAGAAAATATCAAGTTTTATAGAAAAAGACTGATTTCTTACGATTTTTATCAACTTAAGAGAGAAAACTTAAACGTACATTTCGGTTTTTAAGCGGTTGTCATCTTAATGAGTACTTTTAATTAAACAAAACAGTGAAAAATATAGATTTTTATTTGATTTCTTAAGATTTTTATCAACTACAAGATAAGTGTATCGAACTTAAAAGTTGAAAGTTAAACATACATCCTAGTTTTTCAAAAGCTAAAACCTTAATGAGTATTATTAATTAAGAAAAAACAATGAAAAATATCAAGTTTTATAAAAAAAAAAAAAAAAAAAAAAAAAAAGACTGATTTCTTACGATTTTTATCAACTATAAGATCAATGTATCGAGTTAAAAGTTGAAAGTTAAACATGCATCCTAGTCTTTCAACAGCTATAACCTTTTAATAAAAATTTTTAATTTTACTTAAGAAAGGTGTTATAATAAAAATAAATGACATTGACTTGTTTCGTAACCGTCAAATAAGTTCCTTAATTATAATATAATTAAAACTAAAATTTCAAAATATTTCACGGTCAATACAAATGACACGCGACAAAGAAATATAAATAACAAAAAACACAAAAAACACGCGCTCTATTGTAAAAAATTAAATTAAAATATAGACCATGATTAAAAAGAATTTCCAACATGGTTCATCCCATTCAAGCTCTCACGAGGACTTTATTCATTAATTCTAACCATAATTTAGGAATAATAAAAGAAACGGTGTCATTTCAAACCAGATTTTTACGCATATAAATTTTTCGCTGTAAATTTACGCTAGTTGGATTGCCCTGAATCTGAAAAAAATCCGCCGGAAGGGGGCTCTGCAATACGGAATTTTATGCCATTTTCAATATTGCACCACATAAAAGTGTATGAAGTTAGTTCTAGAACTGAATTAAACATTTTGTATATGATTATTTTTTGGTAAGGCAAGTAGGTCCTCCCTGAATTTGAAAAAAAAAATCTGCTTTTTATTCTATTGTCCATCGGCTCGTGCAGAGACGGAAATTCGTTTTTACTCCGATTAATTGATTGAAGCAAAAATTTAAGATGAAAATCAACGTTGGTAAGGTATTGAATTAAAATTATTAAAGCATTAAAATGAGTAACTATTTTTTTTTTAATATTAAAATGTATGTATGAGATAGAAGAAAGTTTTGGGATTGGCACATCCAACTAGTTTCTTTTAAATGCGAAGACATGTTCACTGATGAAATAAAGCTTCTGACTGGTGGAAAGTGATAATGGAAAAAAAATTTTTATTATAGAGAGAAAAGCTAAACTGAGTTGCCACCATTTTGAAGAAATATCGTAAAAAGCATTTAAAATTAAAAATAAAATATAAAAATGGAAATAAATTAAAAAATAGCTAAAATGGGCACAACTACAAATAAATAGCTTTCATTTTAAAAATTAATTATCAAAATAGGTTGAGTAGAAAATTCAGGGCTGATGACTAAAAAAACAGCCAGGTTTTTTAAATATATAGATTGTATGAATGTCTCGTTTTATCTACCAGATTATGAAAAAGTGGGCCGCAATTTTTGACACGACACTTTTTAGCTTGTCTGAAGGAAATAGCATCGGAGACTAATAATTATATTAAAATTCTGTTTATAACATAATAATCCTGTGTTGTTCGCAGCTTGTTTCTCTTACTTAACATTTCTCATGTCGAAAATACTTTTTTCTCTGGAGAATCGATATAAATTTGAGATTTTCCAGGCTGCCGTCGTTTTCTTTTGTTAGTTCTACTAGCACTAGATGTTGCGTAAGTTCGTACGTCTTCTGTTTTGAAAAATACTATAAAATGTTCTAATATAAAGAAATTAGAGCTATTTCACTTCAATAAAAACTAATATTAGAAATTTTGGGCGAAAAATGGTTGGATTTAGGAGTGCATGGTAAAAAAAAAAAAAAAATACTAATGATAAAAGGTAATGAAAAAATGAACTAGAAAAGGATTTAGGTTGTATCAATGTGCCCCGATATACACTGTATCATGTACCCCATACAGCCATTTTGAATAAAATGAGTCTCAAATCCAACACTTCACAATTTATCTAACAACTAAGAATGAGGAACTGATAAAGAGTAGCTCTACTTACCAGAAAGAGTATTCTTTTGGGTTGAAAATACTGGAACAGTTGTATAATGCCATTTCAATTGTACAACTCAAATTTATTTTTGATCTACGAAAACAATAAATCGCCCGTCCCATTTCATCAAACTACAGAATCATTCCAAGACTTTCTGTATGTAGTTGAGTGCACTAGCATCACCCTTTGGAGCTGTTGTGAAACTTCCTGTAATGACCCTGTGAGCAGTAGAGAGGGTGTATCAATGTGCCCCAGTTCCCCCTACATCGCAGTATTATGCAGTAAAATGGGCAGCACAGAAACATTTAAAAATCTGGTTCTAATACGGAATATGTCCACCCCGAACATGAATGAATTGGCGGCGACTTTCCATGCTCTCAATTAAATTGTCGGACACCGAAATAGGTAGTGCTGACTAGACATGGAGTAAGCCTTGTTCCATCTCATTTAATGACCTTGAAGGGGGACTTAAACCCACAACCTGTTTTTCAAGATAGTCCCAAAGATGTTCTATCGGATTCAAGTCAGGAGAGTGAGCTGGTCATTCCATTCTCTCCAAACCGTGATCTTCAAGATAATCCTTAACAACCACAGCTCGGTGTGGTCTCGCATTATCATCTATTAAAATAGAACCATTGCCAATAGCACCGGCGTATGGGCGCACATACGAATCAAGGATCTCATTTTGATATCTCGCACCAGTCAGAGTTCCTCCATGGAACACATGCAGGTCAGTGTAGCTCACTTGTGAGATTGTAGCGATGTTTATTTTCCTGATCTGAAAAATGGAAACGGAATCATAGTTCAGTTCAGTCTTGTAGCGGAGAATGAATGGAGCGGAACAAGAACATTTCAAAGTTTTGGCGGATAGCGAATGGAATGGGACATTGGCATCTTCCGGTTTGGCGTCCTCCGGTCCTGTGTGGCATGCTTTTGGCGAGAATGCAGATTGGCTGGAGAACTCGGTGGAGCTTTTCGAGGACTTGCTGTAAGACTTCGTCGATGAAGCGTCGCGTTGTTAAAGGCCGTGGATCGGTCATCTAATATAATATTTAATATTTTATTTACAATATGTTATTTATACAATTGGGTTTTTTTATATGTCTAATAAAGATTTATTTTGTTAAAAAGGAAAAGAGTAATCACAGCTCACCTACAATTCACAACAAGATCCCCGCCCAAACCATGATTCCACCGTTTCTGTACCTGTGTGTTTCGACAGTGTTTGATTGATGGTATCGAGTGCATTGTTCTCTCCAGATCAGAAGACGTCCTGAATCACTCTCCAGTAGGAATTTGGACTCGCCTGTGAAGAAAACAGAAGCCCATTTTCCAGGAGACATGTTCTCTTGCCCAACATAAACGGGTCCTTCTCTGTTGCCTGTTGAGAGGGACACATACAACTGGTCGCCTTGCATAGAGACCTGCATTGTAAAGACGTCTTCGCACCATAGTAGTGGACATTCTTTTCCCTGATGCTGCAAAGCTGCAAAGTGGTCTTCAGTGAGTTGCGGCACAGTAGTGCGTCTTCTACTTTCAGCCGAAAGAGCTACAAACCGGTCTTCTGTAGGCGTGGGCGGCTTGGAACATATCTTCTGGACACAGAATATTCGGATTCATACTAATCCCAGAGTCGTTCGACTACACTGCGAGATATTATTGAGCCATCTAGCAGTTGGCCTGTGACAACTCCATTTCCATCCATCCTACCGCCCGCCACCTTAATGAATCAGGCAAACGACTTCTTCTAGACATTTCTAGACTCTACTTGTTGTTGTGAACATAACTGACAACAATAGTTCAAATACAACAAAACTTACACACGAAATTACGAAAGCTTCACAATTGCATATTTTTCCCTCATTCACAAATACCTATTCTTTTCTATAAAATAAAAGTAATAATTGTAATTTTTGCATAAGTTTTTTTTAAAGCTTATTATTGTTATTTAAATAAACTATGAAGTTTAATCTGACTGCCATTTTTTTCTGGTGAGTTTCGAAAAACATGTTGTGCCTTAATCTTAGAAGGCCAGTGTAGATTCCAATAATTTGTTATTTTGTAATGTATAACTAATCGCTAACAAAGAACGTTTTCACTAAAAGTTGTGATAAAATGAATCTACATTATTTAAATGTTTACATATTAAAAATTCTGATAAAACGTTGCCTAGTTATGATACTTTGAATTTCATGAAAATTCATGTTTGCAGGAATTAACAAATATTTTTAATATTTTAAGCAATATTAACCCTTTAAGATTGGAAGCGTTTTGGTAGAAATTAAAAGTCTTTGTTTTTAATCCTAACTAATAGGTTCGTATTTCATTGAAGAACAATATTTAAAAAAAAATTCCGATGTCAGGTTACGACAAGAAAGGATCCACAGAGTTGGGTGGTGCAGGCTCAGCTTCAAATCACACAAAAAGAGGTCATTGTTTTCCCTTTTCCCTTAGGTCCCCAGATAATTGTGTAGGTCAGATTTTAAAGGATTATTATACACACATTTTTAGCATGCTCATCAAAGATCCCCACTATTATTTCCGAAGCAAATCCTTTTCTTTTGCAAGAACATGAAAAGCTTATTTATATATATTTGATTAACCCATTAACGCCCGAATTATTTTCTTCGCTAAAATTTAAATTTTGTATTTCCCACCACTTTTAAAAACAAGTTAATTTTTATCTAAATTTATCGAGAATTCTGTCTCGTGAAAGAAGGTATATATTTTTCTTCCTCTTTACTGGTGGGAAAACCGCTTTCTTGCTGTTTTTGTAACCGTCCTCAAATGAGGACGCTGGGCGTTAATGGGTTAAAAAATTAACATAACAATCTAAATAAACTTCCAGAAATATGTTAATCGAAAATAAATTGACGATAAATTGTAATACTTAAATAATTTTAAAGTTTATAAGGTTCATAATTGAATAATAGCAAGACAAATCACAATCTAATTTCCAAAGTGAAGTGAAGTAATGGTTCCCGAGAATCATCGGAATTGTAGCTACTAGCAGATGAAACTCGCTTGCTGGAAATTTAAAAAAGATAGTTTTAAGGAAACATTTCAGGACAATTCGAGTATATTTACAGGTGTTAGAGGGCGGACAGACGGACAGACAAACCAAATGGATAAGCACTTTTCAAACTTTTCGAAAGTGTTAAAATTCGTTTGAAACGATTTTTCCCATAGGCCGTAATGTAATGGAAAATTTTGGCTGTCCCTGTAAATATATTAATCATGGTAGGAACTTCATTTTCAATAAGGTTCGTGCTAGGGTAAACCTAAATAACGTCCAAATATTTCATGGCAATCTGAGTATATTTACGAGAAATAGCGAGCGGACAGACAGCCAGATGGCTTTACGGCCAGACGGCCAGACAAACCAAATGCACTTTTCAACTTTGTTGGAAAGTGCTAAAAAATAAACGAGGTGTGCAAATAAATAAATAATGAGCAGGAAGCAACAACAACAAAAAATTATTCCCACAAAATTTTTTTTTAATTGGAAAAAATTCATGTCTTCAAAATTCCAAGCAATCATAGATAAAGTATACACAACATATTATTTTTTAAGTTTTACCACTGTGACTGTTCCAGACATTTTTCTTTACATTGAATAAAAACAGCTTTATTGTAAAAGCCAACAATTATGATTATTTGATATCAAATAGCATTAACAAGCCATTAACAAGTCTAAGAGTTGCTAAGCAACCACTTCACCAAGTTCTGGTTGATGATTAAGGGTGTTATTAAATCAAAAAGGGCAAATGTGTGACGTATGCTTTAATTTATTTTTGTTCGGAAATGCATGAAAATGGCAGGTGTTGTTAATCAGAAACTGATTGATTGCACTCAGTTTTCTGTTTTATAAAAAACGCAATAGATCTTTCATAACAAGCCTTCAAAGTTGACGTTTTAAAGCACATTTCCGACAAAAGTAGAAAAACCGGTCGAAAAGCAGGAAAAAAAGCGTGATCACGTGATTTAAATAGCTTAGAACTGGACAATAATTTATTTATCATAAAATGGAAAACTAAGTTTGATTCGAAATCGCTTCCATAGTCAGGCCTTCCAATTTTATATCTTTCTGTTAAAAAATGAATTTGTAAATGTGTCAAAACGTTTTGCGCTTGTTGAGCGGAGCAGCTGAAACCACCCTTAAATATGTACTTTCCTGGAATATTTTAGGGATGCACATCACTATTGAATGACAGAGGGAAGAGGACAAAAAATTTAAAAATATGACTCTTAATCAGAAAGTACTTTTGTAAAAGCTTCAAAGATGGAAAAAAATTGTAATTATTTTTATCAATATTTTAATATGCATTCATTGAAACTTTTTTTTTCAGCTTTTAGTAAAACTTTTCAAGTGATACATTCCAAAATTAAGAAAGATTTTCTATTAATCAATTATTAATCAATACGCTATGAACAATAAAATTTATGTATCCTAATACTTTAGATACTGTCCATCTCTAGTATTTAAGATAAAAACTTTACCCAATTAATTTTAGTTTTTGAGGCTCTCTTAGTTCGAGTGCCACTTTCCTTCTATTGAGTCAAATGGTTTGAATGCAACTAATTTTTTTACTATTATGTGCCGATAGACAATCTACCAGTCAACAAAATTTGTTAAATCATGTTTTTCGATAAAAGTCTATTTCATGACCAACTGTTTTCTAATAAAGGCACATTTCTTATTTTTTGTATAATTATACAATAAGTAGTAAAACAATTCATTATTCCACACATTTAAAAGATATATTTGTTTTCCTTTGACACGATGAATACAGGAAAGTAATGAATGTTTTTTTTACCTATTATGTTTTTGTTTTAAATATTATCATACATATAATTGAAGTGGCACTCTTAAACCCCCTCGCCAACGGTAAGGCGGAGCCTCGTCGAGGGGGCCCCCCACCCCCCCCAACAGCAGAGATGACCAACTGATTATATCAATAAACTGTTATAAGTGACTTACTGTCTGACTAATGTCACACCATGTTCACGTCAAGAAAAATTAACAAATCAGAAATCATGAAAAAATATATCAAAATAATTTGACTTTAGTTTAGTTTAGTTTTAATCTATATGTTCAATAATTTGATCAGAATTGCAGATTAAATAGTAATATTAATTTAAGTGGAAAATTCAATGCTAGAGAAAGGCATTAATATTTTCCCACTTAAAATGTAATTGTAACATTACTATTTAGATATTAACATTACGAATTTTTAAAATCCCTCTACCTTAAACAGCTGTTAATTTGAACTGACAATGAACTTTGTTGTTATCATTATAAATTGACTTCTACTGATAGACCGCGAGGCAGCAGCACCAATAATCATCTCATTGAGTTCACAGCTGAAATTTTAGAAGTTGTTAAATTTCGATTTATGTATTAAAATACAATCGCTCTGCTAAGCCTTATCTTGGTGGAAAACACCAAAAAACACAATTTTAGCGGTTGACTCGCAGGTTTACCGTTGTTCTTCCCTGCAACCAAAAGTATGAAAAAAAATGAGGATTGGGAGCAGAAAAACAATGTGGTAAGTCTATGAATTAACTACTAAAACCGGGTTTTCAGATATTTTCCACTAAGATATGGCTTGGCAGACCGATTGCGTTTTAATATGCGAATCGACTTTTAACTAGTCCTAGATTTTTACTTGTGAACTCGATGAGGTAATTGTCTGTGCTGCCGCCTCTCGGTCTGTGAGAAAAGTTGATAAATTGACCATCTCTGCTTTTTACACGCGCGCGAAGCTAAATATAGCTTTACATTTTCTCTCTAATAAAACCCCTTAAAAGTTAAAATGAAAAACCCCAAAAAGCTTCAATTTTTTTTTAACAATTATGATAATCGATTTTTCATAAATACAAGTGAACTATGAGAAATCGATTTAATGTACCCTCCCCCCCTCTAAAAAAAGAAAAATATATAATATTGCAAAAAATGTCACACCCGTGGAATGCCAGAAGAATGGAGGATCACTGCTGCCAATTTCAAAAGTCCGATGACGCTGGGCTCGGCTTAGATGATAAAGAAAGTGCAGAGAGAAGGACTGGTGGTGCTGCCTTTGAGCCGGGTTACGTTGGACTATCATGATCGTAAATAAAAGAACAATGCTGTTGTTTTCTAGCCCGATGACGCTGGGCGGAGGAGCCAAGAAACGGAAGAAAATGCTAATGATGAAGCCAGGATTGCCATAATCTGAAGATGGTGAACTTTTAGATGTTGAGGGACAGTGAAAGAGCCAGTAAACCGGAGATTGGGTTGTACCGAAGACACCTACATCGCATTTGTTTATAATGAATTGAAAGAAATCGCATTATTACTGGAAGCCTGCCATAGAAACACATTTTATTTACGCGGATTTTTAACCTACAAATCCTATTGTTTTATTTTAGTTTTTTTCAGTTTTGTTTTTTGCTTGTTTTTTATTTGGATTTTTGTGTTATTTTAGTTTTTTTCAATTGTGCTTGTTGTTTGTTTTTTATTTGGATTTGTGTTTTATTTTAGTTTATTTCAGTTGTGTTTTTTGTATGTTTTTAGTTGGATTTTTGTTAATTATAGTTTTTCAGTTTTGTTTTTAGTTTGTTTTTTATTTGTTTTTTGTTTTATTTTATTTTTAATTTGTAAATTTGGGTATTTTTATTTCTGTTTTATGTTTGTTATTTTAGTACCTTTGCAACTGTGATAATTTTAATATTAAGTCGCCGAATAGATAATTTAATATGCATATATACTTAAAAAACTACATATACTGAGAAAAAAATAATTTATATATATGTACAATGGCCAAACAAGTTAAATATGCATGTTTCAAAACTGCTACAAAAAATTTAAATATTTACAGAAAAGGCCGCTCAAATAATGAAACATATATATAAACTAAATAACAAGATAATAATATATAGATAATATAAGTAAGACAAAATATGCTATGAGGCCGAAAAAATCATTAACCGTGAAAAAACTAATTTTAGAAAGTTACATGCAAGTCCACTAATCAGCTTTCAAATCTTTCTTCTGTAAAATAATGATATTTCAATATTTTTTTCCGTCAGTTGCACTATATTTCGTTACATTATTGTCTAAACACTGGAGATTGCATTTAGATTTTTCCCTGCGAAATAAAATTTTACTTTCATGCTAAAAATAACTTTAATTCTTAAAAGAAAAAATGATATATAAGAAACGTCAAAATATATCATTTTACGAAGGGAAATAAAAAGATCTCCTCACTTGGCCATAATTTTTTTTATTAATAATTTTGGCGAAAAATAATATTGGCATCCTAGTAAGGAAAAGTATCCACTTGACATCCTAATAATTCACACTTCTGTAGCCGTTTTCTTTTCTAATAAAAAATACATGTATAGTACAACTTCTTTAGAATTCTTTTATTTATTAAGCTGTATTTTCCAGAATCATCGCGATTGCAGTTATTCTAGATTATAGAAAATTCTGGATTACAGAAGATTTGAAACCTGGAATGCTTTTAAAAAATATATAAATACTAATATCTATCATAAGTATGGCACTACAAAAATTAAAACGAGTTGAATTATTTAAAATATTTGAGAAAACATTGCGAAAAATTAATTACGTTCTAATATACATATATATTTAAAAGTAATTACGTATTTTTTGCAGTTTCACCATCTGTTGTAAAACACCAAATCAATAACTATAAGATTTTTATTTTAATTTACGATTTTTAATTTATATTTACTCTATAAATTAGAGATGCACAACCTTTTCAAGAGAAGGGCCCCTTACAAATATGTCTGGTTGGTCAAGGGTCACATCTATAACACGAAGAGAATTCGATTTTGAGGAGGTGATTGGTAGCCTATAGTCGGTTAAAAAATATGATTTCAGAGGGGAGTAACCGGGGGGGGGGGGCAGTTACCCCTTTATGTTCGTTATCCAATTCAGCTGGTAAGGATGTATCAGTTTTTACGTCTGCATATACGAATACCAGATATAAGCAAGGATTATTTTCAAGGTGTATTAATATTCCTTGATTTTATTTAGGAGAGTAAATTTTGTCTTATTAACAGTGCTAAAAAACAAATAAGTGGTTGGTGCCGAAAAAAATGTGAACTATGAATGAAGGAGAGAGAAAAAGCCGATCAACAAGAATTTTCCACGCCTGATCAACGAAATTCGCGATTTTTTATGAAGCCGATGGAGGAAATTCGCAATTTTTTTCAAAGCTGATCGACGAAATTCGCGAGTTTTCCTCACGCGATCCATAAAATTCCTGATTTTTCCTAACTTGATCGACGACATTCTTGTTTTTGCGGCTCCTGATCGACGAAATTCTCGGTTTTTCTGAACCAGACAGACGAAATGAGTGATTTTTCTGTGCCCGATCAAGAAAATTTACAATTTTTCCACACTCGATCGAGCAAATTTGTGCTTCTTACGAAACCTGCTTCTTACGAATTGACAAAAATCGCAATGTTTACGAAGTCGATCGAAAAAATCCATGATCAATCCATGATCCATGATTCCTGATCAACAAAATTCGTTATTTTACAAATCCGATCGATAAATTCGAGGTTTTTACAAAGCCGAACGACGAAATTCGCGATTTTTTCTCACACGATCGATAAAACTTCGCTATAGATCGACGAAATTCTGGATTTTGCGGTGCCTGACTGGCAAAACTTTTGGTTATTCTGAGTCAGATGGACGAAATGCGTAATTTTTCTGTGCCTGATCAACGAAACTCGCGATTTTCACAAAGCTGATAGACGGAATTTGCAATTTTTCTTCGCATGATCAACAAAATTTCCGATTTTACAGCACCTAATCGACGAAATTTGCAATTTTTTCAAGCCTGATCCACAAAATTCGCGATTTTTACGAAACCGATTGTAAAATTTGCAATTTTAACGAAGCCGACCGAATTTTTTTCCATGTATGTTTGAAATAATGCGCGATTTTTATTAAGTCGATCGGCGAAATTTACGATTTTTAACAAAACGATCAGCGAAATTCGCGATTTTTACGAAGTCGATCGACGAAATTCGAGACTTTTACAAAGTTGATTGATGAAACTCGCGATTTTACATCTCAAGATCGAAGTTCGCGACTTTTCTTCGGATGATCAACAAAATTCGCTATTTTTCTTAGCATGATTGACGAAATTCATTATTTTTATGCAGCTGATTAAATAAATTCACGATCTTTCCGCGCCTGATCAACAGAAGTCATGATTTTTACGAATCAAATTGCCAAATTCTGCGATTATTACGAAGCCGATCGACGAAATCCATGATTTTTACAAAGCTAATCGACGAACTTTGCAATTTTTACGAAGCCGATCGACTAAATTCGCGATATTTTCAAAGCTGCTTGACGAAATTCGCAATTTTTCATCGCAAGATCGACGAAATCCGCGATTTTTCTTTGCAAGTTCACGAAATTTGCGATTTGTCTTCTCATGATCAACGAAATTCACGATTTTTACGAAGCCGACTGACGAAATTCGCAATTTTTACGAAGTCAATAGACGAAATTCGTGTTTTTTACAAAGCTGATCGACGAAATTCGCGATTTTTCTTCGTATTATCGACGGAATTTGCGATTTATACGCAGACGATCAAGAAAATTCACGACCGTTCCCTGCTTCATCAACAAAAGTCGTGATTTCTTACGAATCCAATTGCCGAAATCTGTGATTTTTTCGAAGCCGATCGACGAAATTCGCGATTTTTACAAAGCCAATCGACAAAATTCACAATTTTTATGAAACCGATAGACAAAATTTGTTATTTTTTACAATGCTGAACGACGAAATTGATCGCATGATCGACGAAATTCGCAATTTTTACGAAGTATATTCAGAAAATTCACGGTCTTTTTGCACCTGATGAAGAAAAGTCGTGATTTTTACGAAGCCGATCGACGAAATTCTCGATTTTTACGAAACATATCGAAACATAGCATAAAAAGACATCACGCGGCACCTCGACCGTCCCTTCAAGAATCCCCTCAGCAAGTTTCATGTTTCTACTTTTAAAAATGTGTCTGAAATTGTATCGGAGAATTTCGAGCTGTTGGAGGGGGAAAAACGTTTTTTTGAATACACCCTTAACTAATTCTATCATAATCTACATTTTTTTACCAGCAAGATGAAATTTGCGATTTTTTATCTCTTGATAAGCTGAAGAAACTCGCGATTTTGTTTCGCAGCCAGTCAACAAAATTTTCAATTTTTGCGTACATCATCACAAAATTTGTGATTTTTCCGTGCCTTATCAATGAAATTTGTGATTTTTTCGTCCTTGATCGACAAAATTCACGATCTTTTCGTGTCTGATGAACGAAATTCGCTTTGTATTCAAACGATAAGTCGAAAAAAAGGGATTTTTCAGCAACCGATGGATTTAATTCGCAATTTTTTCTAGCACCATCAACAAAACTGACGATTTTTTTTTTTTTTTTTTTTTTTTTGGCCCAACTACGAAATATGCAATTTTTCACATCTGACGGGCACAATTCGCGATTTTTCCGTACCTGATCTATAAAACTCGCGACTTTTCTTTGCCCAATCGGCGAAATTAGTTATTTTTTCCCGAGCCTCATGGGCAAAATTCGCGATTTTCCCATTCCCGATTAACACAATTTGCGATACCTAGCCTCATCGACAAAATTCGCAATTTTTCCGCACTTGATCATTGAAGTTTGCGATTTTTCTGTGTCCAGTTAACGAAATTTGCTATACTTAAGTGACTAGCGAAATTTGACATTTTTCCGCGGAAAATTGACGAAATATACTATTTTGTCCTGTGACATATGCACAAAAATTGCAATTTTTTTCTAGCTGTAAACTGACGGAATTCGCGGGCACTCACCAACGCATCGCGGGCCACAGGTTGTGCATCTCTAATATAAATGATAGAAATTACATGAATAACAGACTTATTATAAAAAATATTGAACCCAATTTTCTAAAACCAAAAAATATATATACCGTATATACTCGTGTATAAGTCTACCCAACCTCCCCCTAATTCCTAAGCAAAATTTTGAAAAAAAAAAAATTGAATTTTCGTGTGCAAGGTGAATTACATTTCTGGTAGTATGTTAAGAAATGATTTTTAATCGAGAGTACAAAAATTCAGTAGTAACTTTCAGTAAATTTGTAAACATTTTTCCCAAGTTTCTAATCAGATTTCTTTTTAATATTCAATGTTTTAAAACCGTATGAAACTATTTTGAAACCTATTCAAGCCAATTTAATAGTACTTAACAAAGAAAAAAAAATGTTTAACAAATTTATTCTGCCTTTTTTACAAGGGTAAACAGTTTCTTAGACTTCTAAAATACAGTACTTCTTCTTTGTATTGTAGGACTTTTAAAAGAGATATCTAGAAAGTTTCTCAAGTTTGAGCTCTTTTAAATAAGTGGATTAAAATGTTGGAAGGAATGCCCCTGTATTGCAGAGAATTCTAACCCAAGAGAAAATGGCTGCAGAATAATTACAGGGAGTTGTTGAAGATTTTTCGTGAATTATAGAGAAATAATGATTGTTTGTTTTTATCCCTCTCTCGAACCTATTCCCATATGAGACTATCTAAAAGACTTTCAAATCCCTCGATTATCTGAGATATTTATTATTATTATTATTATCTTGCATATAAGTCGACTCTCTAATTTTCAACGAAAATGGGGGGTGGATTTATACACGAGTTAATAATAAACAAGAAAGAAAAAATCATGCGTGAAGCATAGATTATTAATCACTTTCCAATACAATCAGAATGAATTAACAAAACCGCGCCAAATGCCACTGTAAATGAACCATTAATCATAGATACTTCATATGCAAAATATGCTTTGCTGACCCTAAATAAGCTTTATCAATTCCATGAAAATCCGAATATATTTACAGGAGTTGGAGCCAGAACAGACGGTGTCGGTTCCGTCTGTCTCAACCGCATGCATTAGCACTTTTTAACTTTGTTGGTAAGTGCTAAAAAAAGAATAATAAATAAATAAGGTACTGCTTGGTTATACCGTTGCCTAATTTCGCCAAATTATACAAACCGCCAAACTGATAGTCAAATTATACATAACTGACATAGTTTTTATTTTAAATAACGGAAAAATAAATAAATAGTCGAATAATCAATAAAAATACAAATAAAAAGTCGAAATAAAAATCACTTAATGATGTTTTTAACACTTGTATCGTATTTAATGTCATTGAATGTGGTATTCACGATCATCCATAATTGGCATTTAATCTTATAGTTTGGCGATAATTTTTTGGTAGACGAATAACCAAAAAATACCATAAATAATAAATACCTCTCAAATCTTACCTAAAATCATTAGACTTATACACGAGTGCATACGGCATATATACATTTTTAAATTTAAGGCACATATGTCATATACGCACCACATTGGCGTAATATTTCAACTCCGGGAATTTGGCGAAAATTTTGTTTTTGAATATTGCTATATCTTTTAATATTTAAGATTTATTGCGATATTTTTATATTTATTATTTATAACTGCTTCAACTGCTATATCTTTTTTGATAAATTGTCAAAGCAAATAAAGAAAAAAAACATACGCGTCGAAATGATAACCTCCTCCATTATTGAAGTCGGTTAAAATAACTGGGTTACCATATGAGGCGTAAAATCGCCATTTTGTTGTGATCGCGCCATTAAGGTACATATATGATATCTGTGCGAAATTTAAGTAAGACTTACAATTAATTTACAATTAAAAAATGAATTTATAATTACATTAGCATATTTCAAATAGTGATATATAACACGAATGTTAAAATAAATAAATATGTAGTACTTACAAATATTGAAGGAAGTCAAAAAATATTATTATAATAATAAAATCTGATTTCGAAAAGTTTCGGCGCCATCTTCTTATCTTTAGATAAAAAAAAAAAAAAAAAAAATAGTAAAATTAATAGGTTTTGTATTTTCACAACTTAACATTAAAAAAGGCATCTATATTAATTATAAATGTAATACAAGAAGTTCTTAAAATTTTAAAATGTAAAAAAAAAAAAAGGTACTTACGTATTAACACCACCGCAGCAGAACTTGCACAAAATAATGGCGTCAAAAATTGAGCAAAAAAATGCATTTAAAGGTACTAAAAGTTCTAAAAGAGCACTAAAACACTAAAAAATGGCGTCAAAAGTCAGCAAAAAACAAGGCAATAGGGAATCCAAAAGATAATACGTAATACGTAAGTACAAAAAATAAAATAGCAAATTTCGTAGTCTGTTAATATTTTTAATAATATTTTGAAATTCATATGCTTAAAGGCGCCATCTATGATATTTAATTAAAAAAAAAACGGATAAATATACCGAAATGGTTGAGCTACAGAAGTTTCGTGATTAGAGATGTCCAGATTAATGATGTTATACTGTATATATACTATTATCAGCGTACCATCTCAATGCAAAATGATTTATTATTAAGATGGTCAACTTATAAAGTCATTACTAAAAAACATCTTTCAAGCGATTAGTGGACCAACATGTATCTATATATAACATTTAAAATAAATTCATAATACTTTAGGAAAAAAAACTGTAAATTTAAAAATGCATTAAGATCGATTTTTCTAGTTAATACAGTTGATAAAAAAAATTGCAGCCTTTGATATGAGCTATAGATAATGGTTGCAATCTTTAAATCTTACTGTATTAAAAATCGGCCTCATAGCATATGCAGCAGAAGGCCAGAATCTTCTGCCACCAACTTACCTTTGACTTCTTCCACCAACTCAAGGAAGGTTGGGGAGAAGTCGTACTTACTTCATCCACGGCTGCTTCTTCAACTGCTACTGCCATGGGCTTCCAGAACTTGCGTCCGCCATCCAACGATGAGGCAATACCCAAATAAAAATTATCATTTGAGCATGCCATCCATCCGTCGATGCTCCCATGTTCCCGTCGACGACCTGAAAAAAAAGAATCAAGAGACATTAAATGAGTAGTTTCCATTTTTTTCAAGAACAGTTGCAAGTAGAACCAACAAGCTTGAAATTTTTTTGGAAATGAATTTGTAATCGAATTCTATTCTATATTTAATTTACTGTCGCACGAGATGATGATTCAAACAATGAAACATTGTTACGTAACAATATTTCTAAATTGTAGCTTACCGTTGAAACCTGTATTGTTGTGTTAAATTTTGAGTGTTTATAAACAATTAATTTTGTTGCCATACTAAGAAACTAAATTGCAACGAAAACAGAGACAACAATGAGAATAGAATTGAACAGTTTCAAACGTGATGAAAAGTTAATTGAAATGACGTCATTTTTTCGCATTTTTTTTTCATCTTTTGTTGTCATTTTTCCATAGCAACTAAAAAAAAAAATGCAACTAAAATTCGTGCTATTTAAAAAAAAAATTATAAATGAATGACAAAACATGGAACTATTACAAACTATATTTAATCTTAAGTATCTATATTAAGGTTACAAGCAAATAAAAGCATATAAATGATTAGATAGCCGATTTTTTTTTTCTTTTCCGTTTTTTTTTTTTTTTTTTTTTTTTTTCTTTCCATCGGGGGCGAAACTGAATTCTGAAAAAAACAGAATACCTGTTTTCTAGTTTTGACATTACATCCGTTTTATCATCGAAGCGTTATTATTCCGCTGTTTTTAGGGTACAGTTGAGTCCGCTATTCCGAAAAATCGTCTATTCCGTACAGAATTCAGAAAACAAAATACCGATTTTTTTAAACTTAAAAGCCCGAAAGTTAAAAGACATTAGTAAAAAAAAAAAAAAAAAAAAAAAAAAAAACAAGATGAATGTAGATTCTACCATTGCAGAATTCAGTTTCGCCTCCGATTAGAAAAAAAATCGATAGAAGTTTTTTAGAAGGGCGACCCCGTTTAGATTGCAATGAACTAACTTCATTTTTCTTGTGTTTATCAATATAATAGCAAACAGAACTGCGTGAAATACCCAATTGAATAGCAATTTCTCTCTGAGACATTGGAATTGCGGAATAATAAAGAGATACAATTTGACGCGCTACTTCTTCATTGACTAGATTCATCAAAAACGGATTTTTTCTTTAGTTTAAACGCTTTTTTATAGACTCTGAGTAAAAGGAAATGCAATTTAACAATAAAACGAATGAAATCCCGTCGAATTCGACGAATGAAATGTTTAAAAGACCCGATCGATTTGGTTTAAAAAAAAAGCAAAAGTAATTACATTATTGAATCAATATAATAATAAATATATTTACAAAGTAAATGTCAAATTTGCCAGTTACAATTTTGCATTCAAATATTCGCACATCTACAGTTAAAATTGTAATATGAGTGCCGGCGAAATCCAGAAATTTTATTTTAATGCACTCACAGAAAAATAGCTTTATTTAAAAAAAAAAAAAAAATATCGGGTACTACTAGGTTATCCCATCGACCAAAAAAGTATCGCCAAACTATAAGATTAAATACCAATAATGGATGATCGTGAATGTCACATTCAATGACATTAAATACGATTCATGTGTTTAAAATGTCATTAAGTGATTTTTATTTCGACTTTTTATTAATATTTTTATTAATATTCTACTAATTATTTATTTTTTCGTTATTTAAAATACAAATTATGTCAATATGTATAATTTGGCTATTAATGTGGCGATTTGTATAATTTGGCGAAATTGGTCGACGGGATAACAGAGTAGTACCTAATATCGTTATGAGTAAAAATACGATGTTTTAAATAGTGACGTCATTTTCTCTTCAAATGTTCTTTAAAAGTTACTGTTTATGAAAAAGGCATCCATAATAATATTGTAATTCCCTTTTATCTGGTTGCTGAATGACATAATTTTCCTCATTTGAAATTTCTCTTATTTTGATTTAGACATTAATTTTTATCATAAATTATTTTCTGTCATTTTATTTACGTTATTAATATTATTTCTCAGTAAATATATATTTTTTTAACTCAATTAGTGCATAACTACACGCAATCATTTTAGAAAATAAATTTTTATTATCGAGAGAAAAGCTAAACTGTGTTGCCACCATTTTGAAGAAATGTCATGAAAAAGCTTTTAAAATTAAAAATAAAATATAAAAATGGAAATAAATAAAAAAATAATTAAAATGGGCACAACTACAAATAAATAGCTTTCATTTAAAAAAATAATTATCAAAATCGGTTGACTAGAAAATTCAGGGCTGATGACACGACATTTTTAGCTTGTCTGAAAGAAATAGCATCGGATGCTAAAAACATATTTACTGTTATACAAATAAGTTACAGACACACGCATCGAGTCTATGTATAATGAAATTACGTAACAAAATTGGAAAGAAATCTGGTTATTTACAGTACAAGCTAGTTCCATCTATACAACTGTGGACAATAATTTTTTATCACTGCTAAACAGAAAAAATAATTAATTAACATAAATTTTCAGATTTATGCGTGGCGAAAAAGCCTATTTATTGCTGGGATACTACAGTTGTAGTTTTTATTTGAAGAGTCTGTTATGTATTAACTGTGAATTTTGAATTAAGCTATTAAAAATAACATGACCTCACTACGAGCCAATTAACTTTGCATAACACAGACATTAGCCGATGTTCCCGCACTTCATTTACTCCTTAAAATGTCAATAACACGGTTATTACGAGGGTCGATTCAAAAATTAGGTTCCAAAAGAGCTCCAGCCATAGGGGAAGGTGCGAGACGAAATACGGCAACAGCCGGGTTGAGCGGCTGTTCCCACACTCGCGATTCCCCCTACTGAGCCGCTCATTCTTGGCTCAGCAGATGTCCGATATGGAGGTTTCCATTGTTGATCCCTCCAAGTGCGAGATTCGTTTCGTAATTAGCATTTTTTCCGCTAAAAAACTCGGGCGAGCTTTCCAGAACTGCCGGTGAGGACGACTGACAGTCGGTTTAACGTTTCTTCACGACAACTCCCGACCTCACGTCTCCCGTCAAACTCAGGAACTCTGGACACAGTTTAGTTGGTTATACTGTCATGCCCCACCCACCTTAGAGCCCAGAACTGTCCCCTAGTGATTGTCACTTGTTCCCGAAATTAAAGACACACTTGAATGGCCAACACTTCCGGTGCAACGATGACGTGAAAGGAAGAGGTGAAACTAAGGCTTCTATAATAGGAGTTGACGCATCCTGTTAGATTTGGAGCCCAAATTGGTACCCAATTGAAAAACCAAGCTAATTTTCCACCATTTAACACCCAACATGTACAAAAAGGAAGGCGGCGAAATGAACACAAACTAACAAGGGCGGGTTACTGATTGGCGTCTTTATCACTATTCCCGCGCCGCGCTTACAGTAAATAAATGAAGTCGGGTCAATCCATTTCAAGTGGTCCAGCACGGGTCCCTCGACGATTTTTTAAAAAACCGAAATTTTTTGTACAACAACCCTAACATGATGGAAGTTCAAAATGACCGTTATTTTAATTTTACTATTTTTTGTTTGTGCATGGGGACCATCTTTGTTTCATCATGTACAGCGATTTTCTCAGATAGTAGGATACACAAAATTGTAAATATATCGCCTTTTATTTTTCCAATTGAAATGGGGTTTGCAGCATTTTGTTCAGAATAAAACAGGCTAAATGTACGGTTGTAGAATAATTTTAAAAAATAAATTTTTCCAGGTGAAAATTTAGTACAAAATTTAAGATTTTTTCCAAAATCTATCGGTTTGCAAGAGGCAATTTTTCATGCAAGGAAAACTGTCAACTTAAAACAATTTTTTTTACAAATAGCTCAAAAGTGCGTGTATTCATACACCAAGTCCCAGATCTGGGAGTTGATTTCTCTTTGCGAAAAAAATTCCGAAATTCGTCAAAAATTTCAAAAATCGCTCTTTTTAGGCTTTGATATCTCTAGTGGGGCACGAGATAAAAATCTGAAATTCTGACCTTTGATAGTATTGTGTAATAGTGTTATGTACAAAAAAATTCAAGAAGGAGATTTGACTACAAGCTGAGATATGATATGGACAATATGTGAAAACAATACTGCTAAACTATTGTAACCTACTATGTAATTGTTCATACCTCCAAAATTTTAAATTAATAATTTATGGTACAAAGTGAAATGTTAGTTACAAATATCTTCTTCAAATGCTTCTGTGAGATTTAAACAATTCAGAATGATGCTATTTGTCCAGATGAACAAACCTACTAGAAATGTTATTGCAACAATTTTACTCGGAATGCATTTCAGAAAAAGTAAATTACTGACAATGGGTTGCTATTGATCGAGTTGACATGGTTTCAAATATTAAACCTAGAGAATTTCATTCAAGTTAATAAGGGATGACAAGACTTGGGTGGCTTCAAATAAAATTTTGAGAAAGAACAGCCTGATGGACTGACAACAGTAACTGGCCGAACTCATAACATCTCTCGTAAATAGTGTTAAGCTCTTTGTTGAGCATATATAGTATCTTTGTAAATTAAACATTTATTATTAAACTGTTTTCAACAAACGATATTTTCTGTGTAAATATTATAATAAAAAAGACATCTCATTTCTCCTAATGTACTCGTAATAGCATTTCTTAACATTGTTTAATCACTGTATCTCATCTCAGCTTATAGTCAAATCTCCTTCTTAAAATTTTTTGTGCATAACACTGCCATAAAATACTATCAAAAGCCAGAATTCCAGATTTTTATTTTGCGTCACACGAGACATATCAAACTTCAATGTGAGGAAATAGCTGCACACGATGAAACAAAGATGGCCGCCATGCTCAAACGAAAAATATTAAAATTAAAATAATATTCTTTTTGAACTTCCCACATATTAGGGTTGTTGTACAAAAAAAATCAGATTTTTTAAAAAACGGTCAATCAACCAAAATATTTTTGGGGCCATTGAAATGGACGAATAGAATTTCTAGTAGGTTTGTTCATCTGGACAAATAATGTATTGGCTTAGCATACATTCTGAAATTCTTTAAATCACATACAAGCATTTGAAGAAGATATTTGTAACTTTGCATCATCAACCATTACTTTAACATGAACAAACACATAGTAGATTACAATAGTTTAGAAATGTTGTTTTTACATATTGACCATGCCATATCTCAGCTTGTAGTCAAATCTCCTTCTTGAAATTTTTTGTGCATAACACTACTATAAAATATTATCAAAGGACAGAATTTCAGATTTTTATCTCGTGCCCCACCAGAGATATCAAAGTCTAAAAAGTGCGATTTTTGAATTTTTTGACGAATTTCTGAATTTTTTTCGCAAAGAGAAATCATCTCCCAGATCTGGGACTTGGTGTATGAGTACACGCACTTTGGACCTATTTGTAGAAACATTTTTGTAAGATTCAATGGCGTAGCTAAGGGGTGGCAAGGGGGCGTCCGCCCCGGGCGCCGAGCCCTAGGGGCGCCAAATTGAGAGAAATTGTTATATATCTATATTGGGGTGGGGGCGCAAAATTTCTTGCTGGCCCCGGGCGCCAAAACACATAGCTACGCTACTGGTAAGATTGATAGTTTTCCTTGCATGAAAAATTTCCTCTTGCAAATGAATAGATTTTGGGGGAAAAAAATCTTACTTTTTGTGCTAAAATTTTACCTGTAAAAATTTATTTTTCAAAATTATTCTACCACCGTTAGCTTATTTTATTCTAAACACAAAATGCTGCAAACCCCATATTAATTGGGAAAATAAAAAACGAGATATTTACAATTTTGTGTATCCTAGTATCTGAGAAAGTCACTGCACACGATGAAACAAAGATGGCCGCCATGCACAAACAAAAAATAGTAAAATTAAAATAACGGTCATTTTGAACTTCCATCATGTTAGGGTTGTTGTACAAAAAATTTCAAATTTTTTGAAAATGGTCGAATGGCGACCAAATGGCGACCAAAAAATATTTTCTGGACCACTTGAAATGGATTGACCGATATGGTATTGTTGGATGGTAACGGATGAAATATTGGTTAGAAATTTGCGTAAAATATGGAAAGATGGCCGCAAATCGATTGATATAAAATACTATTGGTTAATATAATTCTACAAAACTGGTTCGGTAGTTCCGGATATTACCTTCTTTAAATAAACATTTTATGGTACAATCGTATTTCATCAAACAGTGACGTCAAAGTTGTTAACTATGTTGATTCTTTTCTCACACACAAACGAATATCGTTTACCTTGGTTCTCTTTTTATATAAAAATCACACTCAACTCAATTTTTTTTCAAAAGTTTTGTTTACATTAGGAATGAAACTTTAAATGCTAGTAATTTTTAATGACTACACTTTAGAAGATATCTCTTCCTTCAAAAATTAATTTTATTTTAAAGACCTTTCTAAAAATAAACTTTTATGCTGTTTTATTCGAAAAAAAGTAATTTTGAAGAAAAATATCTGATTGGCATATGAAACTAGAAGTGGCAGCATCTAAAATGATTTGCTCGACTATAATGTAGCTAGTACACGATTGGCGTGTTTTGCGCACTTTGGCATAATTTCTTAACTAGTAAATCTGCAGATCAGGAGCCTCAACGTCAGCTTTGCACATATATATATATTTTTTAAACACACTTTGGGTAATATTCAACTTCGTGGAAATTTTAATTTAAAATTTTCATAGTACTTAATTTATTTATAAGAATAAAATAAGAATTAGAAGTTTTCAGCCTTCAAAAGCGGTAAATTAAAAATTTAGTTATGTTAGGATATTCTGAAATTTTCATGATCTATTATTTTTGTTTTTTTATTATAACATAGTAGATTTCTTCAGGGGGGCTCCGCCTCCCTGAACTCCCCGTAACATCACTTGATTTAAATTTGCCACTTTCTAATAATTGTGCTAATGGTTATTGTATATCTTGCATTTCCTTATACATTTTGATTTACAGTGGCTCACAAAAGTGTTCGTACACTTTAAAAATTTGTACTAAAAAGAAATTTCCCTGAAATTAAATTCGTATATGAAGTAGAGAAATTTTTTATATTATTTTCAAGTTATTCTAAATAACACACAACCTTTTTGTTTAACATTAAGGGATTTTTTTTTAAATCTAAAAATGAAAACAGGAGATGCCACAGAAAGAAGACGCCACAAAAGTCTTCGTACACAGAAACATTTTCGGATAATTTCATTATTAAAAATATTATTTGTCGCTTTATTTTTATTTTTGCATTATATTGACATTTAAAAAATTGCTTGGCTATATATTTTGCAGAATTGGTCCGTAATATTCTATTTATTAATTAAAAATGGTTTGTAATAGTAATGTCACGACTAATAGCGTTTGAAATTAGTTATTTTTCTTCATAATAGTAGTAAATCAATTCGAAATATTGCAAAATTAGTTAATTTATTCCATTCGATGGTGAAGTATGCGATTAAAGGCTTTGTAGAAAAAAAATGGATTGAAAACTAGGTATGAAAAGGTCGTCAATCTAAGTGAACGCAATGAGATCAAATACTTACAATTAGAAAAGTCTTAAAAAATCCATGTTTAAGTGCTATAAAAGTTGCTATAGAATTTAATGAAACAGTTTCAACTTAATTTTTACCTGAAACTGTTCGACGAATGGTAAGCCCAGCTGCATTATATAGGTATTCTGCCCGTAGAAAATTTTTTGTTAATGCGAAAAACAGAAAGCTTAGACTTTCTTCAGCAAAATCAATGATAAATAAACCCGAATCGTATTAAATTAATGTTTAATTTACAGATTAAATCTAGTATGCCATTCTTCGTCCAATGAGTGCATAATAGTATGGAGAAAAAAAAATTAAGAATTTAATTCAAAGAACTTAGTTGGAACAGTTAAGCATGGCAGTGGAGTTGTCCTTGTGTGAGGTTGCATATCAGCATCAGGTTTTGGTAATTTGGTATATATTGATAGCATAATAAATCACGATCCTTGTTCCAATATTTTAAAAGGCAATTTAAAAATATCAGGCTAGTATATGGGTAACAGATACAACTTTGTTTTTTATCAGGATAATGATACAAGGCACATGGCTCTCAAAGTTCGCCTCTAGCGTCTTTATAATTGTTCACAAGTTCTGAAAACATCATCTCAATTGCTGAATTTACCCAGTAAAACATATTTGGAGGTAACTGGAAGCTAGAACACGAAAACACAGCATTGAAACAAAAAGCGAAGTAAAAACAGCAATGTTCGATGAAGGCATCAACTTTCATGCAGAAATTACAAAAACACTAATTAAATCTATTCCCAGGTGTTTGAAAAACTTTTGTGGGTGCTAAATAATATCCTATTAAGTACAACTTTAACAAAATATTACAATATTTACAAATATACAGCGATTTTTTTAAAGTGTACGAAGACTTTTGTGAGGTAAATTTTTTGTTATTTTTTGATTAGTGATTTTTTCAAAATAAAGTTTTGCTATTTTTTAAAAATATTTTATGTAGTTTTGTTAATAATGAATCATAGATCTTACTCTTAAATACCCATTCTAAAATATTAATTTTAATTAATAGATAGAGCCCTATTTCATTGAAATTCCTAAGTGTACGAACACTTTTGTGAGCCACTGTATAAGGATAAGTAACAGTTTGGACAAATATTTTTCATTATCTTCCTACTTCTACATACCTGCCAACCACAAACACCGAAAACTGATGTATCAGGAACTTTTGTAAGTGTAAACTCAGTAATCTAGAGTTTTACAATTTTGTTTCAGAAAAAAAAAAGTTTTTTGATTGCAGTTTGTAGCAGTTATAGCGGGACAGACAAACATACAAAAGAACAGACTAACAGATGAAAAACAATAAATTTCGTGTCTTCAAAGTAAGCCTTCACTGAAGTTTCGGCAATGGCGTTATTTTTCATGAGTTATTTGATATCCATGTTTCTTGTATTTTTAACGACTACTATAAAATACCTGTTTTTGTTCAATTATGACCTCAAATTTTACCAGTTGAAATATTTGTTAAAAATATAATTATTTTTTATTTCTTTTATTTCTAATTATGCCCCCATTTTTGTCAGAAAAATTCTTATTAACGAAACAAATTTCCGTGTTTAATATTTAACAAAGTACTATTTTTATTTTTATTTTAATTCTGACGTCATATTTATTTTTTCTTAGTTTGGTTTTTCGAATGGAAATTGCTCAATTGAAACTTATTGCCGTTGAAAAATTATTCCAGATTTTTTTTTTTTTTTTGGCAACGGTAAAGGAAATTGATTAAATTTTATCTAAAAAATCGCTCTTGATTCTGTATGAAAAAGAAGGAAATTTTGAATTATTAAAGAAAATATTTGAATAAAATTAATAAAACATAGCCTATATTCTTTTCTGGGCTATGTTATATTTATCCGCAAAGATAAAAAGACATTAATTAATTCATCAGTTTTGACATTGACTTCATTTAAATTTTCGTCCACTCTTTCAAATTTATAGCATTAAAATATAATAAGGATTAGGATGAATGGTTGCTTGGCAACCATTAAGAGAAAATAAAGAAAATGAAATAAATACATTTTAAATAAATCTCTAAACCAAATTAGTTTATATTATTGGAACACATTTATAAAAAATCTCCAAAATTTGCAGTAATAACTTTAAAAATCTGACAAATGCATAGACGAAATTTCAAAACAATTCGAATAATTTAACTGGTAAATTTCAGTATCCATTTATCATTGAATTCCATTAATAAAATGTGTCATTTTCTCTCAAGGAAAAAAAAATTGAAAATCATTGGATTTGCCATAGAAAAGCATTATTGCGCAAAATAAAATATTCTATATTTTCGGAACGAATGAATCAAATCAAACAAAAAACTATACAGCTTAATCCCAGTGCCTCACTAACTTACCCACTTAATTTCAAGCCAATCGGATGTTTTTTGCGTTAGTTATCGCGGAACAGACAGACTGACTGACAGACGGAAACCAAAAAATTTCGTGTCTCCAAAGTAAGCCTTCACTGACGTTTCGGCAATTAATTAGCAGTTTTTTGCTTATTAAGGATAGAAATTTTATTCTTTTAAACTGAATTTTACCAAAGCACATATCTTGAATAATTACCTGTCAAAAAATGCATTTATACTTCTTTCAATCCCTTATTTAAGTCTGTACCTTGATTTAAAAAAAAAATGTTTGACAAAGAAAAAAGTGATCATTTTCAGTATCTCGACGTTTTTAAAAAAATCTTGTATCTTTCTTTATAATTATTTTATAAATATGAGTTTGATCTCGAATTAAAGCTTTTCTTCATTAGATTTTTCTAGTTTTTGTTTTATTTCTCTGTGATAGTTGATTTCTTAAAAATCTTCAATTTTAAAATGCCATGTTTGGTCGATTTAACATGGAGAAATTGTCTCGAGTATATTAAGCAGTTAAGCGGTCGTTATGTTTTTGGCGTTTGTTCGTTTGGCGGGTATATTATTTTTTTCTAGCTTGGCTTGGCAGAACGACCGTCCTGCTTGATCCAAATTACTGTTCAAATAACGCGTGAAAACGAGATTGGGATTACAGTGGCGTAACTGCGGTTTTTCGCGCCCGAGGTCGAGAGAAAATTTGTGTCCCCCTTCCCTCATATATATTAAAAAATATAAAAAACACTAATTTTCCTCAAGATGAAAAAAGTTTTTTTGGCTTGTACCAGAAGGAAAAGGCAGCTTCACTCTTCTTTGTTTTGAAAGATTCAGCTAATTTCTCAAACACACAAAACTAAAATGCATGGAAACCGATTATAGAAGATTTGTAGCTTTTCTCAGTAATTAATTTGAATGGAAATTTAAATCTAGTCAGATGTGTCAATCCCCAAACCAAACCTTATACTTGTTAAAACTTTTTGAAGAATGCAGCATAGCAGCACCACCTGCTAGGTCATTTGCACCAAAATTTAGTCAGCAACAACTTATGTCAAATTCCAACTGAATATGAAGTTTGATGAAAATCCGAGGATTCTGACTCAGAGCTCATTTCTGAAATCGTGAAAATTTCTGGATAACAGCGTCACCTGTTCGATGACGTACACCAAAAGTTAATCAAGGCTCTTTTTTATCAGGTACTAACAGAAATTGAATTATGATAAAAATCTGTGCTTACTTTTTCTTGGGATACAACTATCATGGAATCCTGAACAATACAGCCTAGCAGCGCCACCTGTAGGACGATTTACACCAAAAACTTAACAACGCTAATCTATATTAGGTACTAATTGAATCTGAAGTTTGATGAAAATTCGTACTTTTAGTTCTTGAACTAAAGTTATTGCAATAAACAGGAATAACTTTGCAATTAGAAGAATGCATTTATTTGCAATATTTAAGGAAATAGTCTATTGTTTCGATCACACTTTTAAAATATAAACTTTTTAAATGGGGTGGTTTTAGATTCTTGGGGTTATAGAATGAAAAATTATTGTGAAATTTTTAAAAGTCACGTTAATGTAAAGATTGCAATAGGAATTATTTCATTTCAAATCTGTTTAAAATTTAAACGTGGAAAATATAGCTTCAAAAATAAATAAATAAATAAATAAATAAAAAGCCGTCCAAAATGGCTTTTTTTTTACCAAACTGTGTAATTACTTTTTTAAAAATTTAAATATCCAAAGAGCGTTGATTCATAGCTAAAAGTGGGCAAATTATACATTGTTTTTCTTTATATGTCTTAAGACTAGAAGCAAATTTTTTCCTCAGTCTCAGATTTTTTTCATCATAATTAAAAAAAAAACTGGAAATTTAAAATTTCAATAAGTTTCAAGATAAAAAGCAATTTTTTTATCACTTTCTGAAAGCTAAAGCTTTTTCACTTAAAAAAATTAACGTGACAAAATGCAAAAGTTTAGAAAGTAAACTATAAGAATGATCTTAAAATGATACTTTTTAGCTTTTTGCAGAATCGTATAATAGTAATAAGGAAACGAGAGTTTAAGGACAGCAGGCGGCACTGTAGCACCGTGCCGCCTGCGGTGCCACCACCGTCCCTGCGGCTGTCCCGCCGCCACCACCGTCCCGCCACCATCCCTTCTGGCACCTCCTGCGGTGCCCCCCTGCGCCCACCGTGCATACCCTTACACGAACGCCCCCTAGCGGAAAAAAGGAACATTGTATTGTAACAGAGAGGTGATCGACCCTCTCTGTACTGAATTAGAACAATACATTCAATAGAATTTTTAAATTTTTATATTTATTTCATTATTAAAGTATTTTTTAATTAATTAATCTTTTTATGTTGAATCTAGAATTCCTCTTTTCCTTAATTAAGTATACTCATCAATTATTAGTTGAAAAACCAACATATAAATTTAACCATTATATTATATATGTGATAATCTACTCTATTAAAGAATTCTTATCAAATCAACTTTACCCTCATAAAAATAACATTGAAAAATTCTTACCAACTTTTACCCTCGTAAAAAAGAAAAAAAAATCTCCCCAACGCCAAGAGGTCAGGGGTGTCCTTTCCCCTCTCACAACCATCTGTCCCGGAATCAGCTGTTGTCCCCAACCATATCGGTGAGGTCATTCACTTATTACGTCACTCCAGTTCATATATCCGGGTATGTGGTGAGTATTGGTTTATGAAAATCAGAAAGGAAAAAAGTTATTCTGCCTTCGTCTCGGTAGCATAAAGACCTGCTTCTTCTGTTGAGTGAAGAGTTCTACGCTTATATTACGCAAAATGTCATCTCAATTGTACACTCAATCAGAGGTAAACTTTATTTTATATTTTTTCTACTTTTTTTTTTTAAAAAGCTTTGTAACCATTTTTTAAATGAAATTGAAAATAGTTAGATATCTTAATTTATTTTTATTTATCTACAGGATGATATTTTTTTTGATTTCGGAATTTCTTCTGGGGAATTAAAGAAAATTTGTTCTCAAATGGAAGAAGAGATTTCTTCAACGTCTAGGCCTTCTAAAAGAGTGAATGTAGAGGAGTCATTGGTACGATTTTTTTCTTTAATATCTACATAGAAAACTAGTTTGAAATGTTCTTTTAGTTACAATTTATAGAAATGTTTTTTTCTTTTTAATGTTTTTCAGGATTCTACTACCTCACTTTGTAAGAAGAGAAAATTAGGAGATTCAGAAGGTATTGCAGGACCCAGTGGATTAAATCTCATCAAAAATGACAATAAACATTTAGTAAATTTTTTTAAATAGAAAAAGGAGTTTGAAAAAATTTCTTTTTAATTTGTAAAAATAGTGTTTTTTATGTGTTTTTTTTCTTTTATCTATTTTTAGAGCTGCCCACTCTGCGAGTGCCGATTCGCACAGAAACGCCATTTCTTAAGACACACGAGGTGGCACTCGAACGAATCATCTGATGAGGATATGCCTCAACACCCTGATGAACAACGAGGTAGTGGAACTATCCAGAGTCGTAGTGAAGTGATGCAAGCTTCATCTCATGTAAGTTTTTTTTCAAAACCTATCTCTCTGTTAAGTAGGAAATTTTTAGGGACACTCAAATTAGATTTTAAATATTAGGAACAAGTACAAAAATTCTAAATTGTTAGTTAAAAATTACACTAAAAATGAATTTAAAAAATAATACATTAAAAATATTCAATAATCAAAAACACTTTTATTTCTAAATTAAAGGAAAAAAAATCTAAAAAATCAATTAAAAAAAAAAATATATATATATATATTAACTATTTAAATATCTAAAAACACTTTTATTTCTTGCAGAAATGTTCCATCTGCAATCAATTTAATAAATAATCATGTTAAAAATACTCAATACTCAAAAACACTTTTATTCCTTCCAGGAATGTTCCATTTGCAACAAAACCTTTAACCATCGAGGTGTTTTAAACCGTCACATGAAGACCCACAAGAGGGAAAAATTATTTCACTGTGAACAATGCGAAAAATCGTTTACTAGAAAAGATGATTTGAATCGACATCTGAAAACACACACGAGTGAAAAACAGTTCAAGTGTAAAGTCTGCAACGGCTCCTTTAGCAGAAAAGATAATTTAAACCAACATCTAAAGATTCACAACAATTCATCTGCTTCTCATCAATGTGAAGCATGTTCTAAATGTTTTACGAAGAAAAGTAACCTCCTTCATCATCAACGCACCCACCACACAACGAAAAAAACAGTCCCCACACAGAAGGCAAAACTTGTTAAAACAAAAAAAAGATCCACTGAAAAAGCCTTAAACACATTTGAGAAAATTACGATTCCAACTACAGAAGAAAACGCTTATGACATTGACATTTTTAATAGTCAAATTATAAAAGAAATCCAAAATCACATATTGAATTCTCTGATTACATTGAAATCTCTTAAATGGCATCTTATTCACACAATCAAGTTTACTCGATTTAATGAAGAAGATGAAGTTGAAACAATATTAGGTTATTTCAGGTCTGACCCCTGTTCGGAACATATTGAAGAAACAGTAAGAAACCACATCATCGAAAATTTACAAAAAATTAAGACTCATTTTGAAGAATTTCTTCAACTCGGGTCGGGCTGGGTGCTAGAAAAAATAATGCATACAGACCTATACATAGCTCATTACAAGCCGCTAGTTGGAAGCAGTTTTATTGAAACCCCAAAAAAACTTGTTCCAAAACACGCTCTTATTAATATTCAAAACTTTTGTGATAATAAATGTCTTATTTGGTGTCTACTAGCTCATAAAAAGAAAATAGAAATTCACCCTGAACGTGTTTCCAATTACACACCTTTCGAACATGAAATAATAATTGATGATATTCCTTGTCCTGTCCCCTACCATAAAATTAAAGATATTGAAGAAAAAAACAATATAAGAATCAATGTATATTCGTATGACGAGGAAGAAGATGAATTCGGAATGCTTCACATCTCAAATCGAACCCATCAAGAAGCTATTAATTTATTATTAATTGGAGATGAAGATAAGAACACCCACTACATATACATAAAAATATGTCAAGGCTCTTTTCCCATCTCACCAAACATAACGGAGAAGTCTATTTTTGTTATCGTTGTCTCCATCGCTTTATGACTCAAACACTTCTAGACAATCACCTCCCATATTGCTCAGAACACGCCCCTCAACACATCAAGATGCCTGATCCAGAGAAAAATATTTTAAAATTTAACGGATATCATTTCCAACACTTAACACCTTACATCATCATAGCCGATTTTGAAAGTCTTGTCGTTCCAATTCACACAGCAGAACCTAATCCTAGCACTTCCTATACTATCCCCACACAAAAACATATCCCTTGCGGGTATGCCTACATAATAATTGATCAAGATGTGAAAACACATAAGAAGATGAAAACGTATCGAGGAGAAGATGCCGTATCAGATTTTTTGAAGAATATTTTTCAAGAAAGAGATGAGTTAGACGAAACATTAAACACCATCAAACCTCTGAAACCATCCAAAGAACAAGAAAAAGCCTTTAGAGAAGCTACTGTGTGTTGCATCTGCGATCAACCCTTAGGCAACAAGCGATGCCGAGAACATGATCATATAACAGGTGCATACCGTGGTGCTGCCCCTATGAACTGTAATCTACAATATAAACAACCTAAAGCCATCCCGGTTATTTTTCACAACCTAAAACATTACGACGGTCACCATCTGATGACGGAATTAGGAAAAATTAAAAGTTACAATATAGATGTCATCGCAAATACAATGGAAAAATACATATCATTTACTATCAAAAAAGAAGACTGTCCCATAAAACTTAGATTTCTCGACTCATTCCAATTTTTACCTACATCTCTTGAAAAATTAACAGCTAATCTGCAACCAACAGACTTTCACCTCCTTAAAGCTAATTTCCCTAAAGATACAAACCTCTCACTCCTCACTCGAAAAGCGATATACCCATACACCTATTTTACAGACTTCCAAAAATTTGATGAAACACAACTCCCTCCACCTTCATCATTTCCATAACGATTTAACAGGTGAACCCATTTCCATAGAATATTATGAACATGCTCAAAATGTTTGGGAAACTTTTAACATTCAAAATCTCGGTGAATATCACGATTTATATGTTAAATGTGACGTCCTTCTTCTAGCCAACATCTTCCAAAACTTCAGAAAATTTTGCCTACAATATTACAAAATTGATCCTACGCATATGTTCACATCTCCAGGACTCGCATGGCAAGCTTGTCTTAGAATGACTCAGGTACAATTGGAACTTCTCACAGACATTGACATGCTCTTGTTTTTTGAGAAGGGTGTAAGAGGTGGTGTTAGTGCTATCACTAAACGATATGCAAAAGCGAACAATCCCAATGTCCCTAATTACAACAAAAATAATAAAACAAGTCATATTATGTATTGGGACGCTAACAACTTATATGGCTGGGCTATGTCCGAATGCTTACCTGTTGGGGAGTTTCAATGGATTCAACCATCCAAAATAGATATAAACACCATCCTTTCCCATCCAGATAATGCAGATTACGGCTATGTCCTGGAGGTGGACTTGCGTTACCCCCCTGAACTTCATCTACTCCACAACGAATACCCACTTGCTCCGGAAAACATTCACATCACCGAAGACATGTTATCTCCTTACACAAAATCTTTATTAAATAACAGACCCTACAAAGGAAGTTCGAAGCTCTCACCGAATTTAAAAGACAAAGAACACTACATCGTCCACTACAGAAACTTAAAACTCTATCTCCAACTTGGTCTCGAACTCATTAACATTCATAGAATAATTAAATTCAGGCAAGCACCTTGGTTAAAGCCTTACATAGAATTCAACACCGATAAGAGGAAACAAGCTACCAGTTCTTTCGAGAAAGACTTCTTCAAATTGTTGAACAATTCAGTTTTCGGTAAAACAATGGAGAATCTCCGCTTGAGGCGGAATATTGAGTTGTGTAACGAGAAGAGGTAAAAAAACACTTGTCGCGTCTCCAGCATTTAACAACTTCAAGATTTTCAATGAGGGACTAGTACCCGTGGAACGAGTCAAAACCACTCTGACTATGAATCGTCCTATCTATGTAGGGTTCGCTATTCTAGATCTCGCAAAATTACATATGTACAAATTCCATTACAACATAATTAAGAAACACTATCAAGATCGTGCTCAACTGCTTTTCACTGACACTGACTTACTCACCTACCACATCCAAACAGATAATATACTACAAGATATGCAAGAACATCAAGACGAATTCGACTTCTCCGATTATCCTAAGAACCAACCCCTCTACTCTGAAAAAAATAAGAAAACAATAGGTAAATTTAAGGATGAGATGAATGGAAAAACTATTTTTGAATTTGTGGGTCTTAAAGCGAAAACGTACAGCATCCTATCAGAAGATGGAGAGAAAAAAAGAGCCAGAGGAGTACCTACATCTATCGTTCGAAAGAAAATAAAACACTCACAATATTCCGAATGCATACATCATCTGAAAACACTCTGTACAATAAACAAAAGAATCCAGCAAGATCACCATCAATTGTACACTATACAGCAACAGAAGCTAGCACTCAGCCCGTTTGACGACAAACGATTTATTCTAGATGATGGTATAACAAGTCTCGCTTATGGTCATCATCAAATTTAAAACAAGAAAATTAAATTAAAAAACAGAAAAAGAAAAAAAAATGAAGAAAAGAAAATGAAGATCTGGATAAAAAAAAAAGTGGGGCGCCACATAAGGAGATGTGGCGGGAGGCGGAGGGACCCCATAAAAAAAATATTTTCTTTTTAAACATACATTTCATTTTTAAATTCAGAGTTGAAAAGAAGACTATTTCTAAATAAAAATCTAGTTTTATTAATTTAATTAAGAGCTTTTGTATTCACATTCAGAAAATTAATTTTTCTACCATGAAATTTTCTAATTTGTTTACAGTTTTAAAGATTAAAATTTCGGTTACAGTACATGTTTTCAAGGTTGGGTCATAAAACTGCAAGAAGCAGATGTTGTTTTTAAATAGAAAGTATTTTACGATTCATGTCAACACCAGGTGCAGAAAACTTAAAGTAAAAAAATTAGTTCGAATATGACGTCACAAGAAGCAGGTGTTGTTTTCAAAAACCGTGAGAAAGAATTTTTCGGTTTGTGTCAACACCAGGTGCACAAAATGTGAACTAAAATATTGGTTTGAATATGACGTCACAGAAGTTATGCGTGAGTTCGAATTTGTGCGTGGCAACATAACTCTGCTATATTGTGTTGTGGGAAGTCGCATCAATTTTTCTCTTGGAAAAAATGAAACGATCTAACAATTCTTCTCAGAATGGTTGCGAGAAAAAATCGAAAAATGAATGTGATTTAGAAGATGTTTTTGATAATTTGGATGATGTGTTTCAAAGCATCGATTTTAATAAACTAATTATGGAGTTATCTGATGAACTCCCCTCTTCGGTTGTAGCTGAGTCTTCATCTGATAAACCCACCTCTTCAACTGCATTCCAGACTTCATCTGCACCAATCGCTGATGCTAATCCTACATTATCTAGTGGAAATGAGAAAAGGTCTAAATCTATGGATATGAACGATGGTTATTCAAATCAACGAATCTGTTTAAAAGAACTTGGAAATAGTATCTATTTAACCTGTGAACTGTTCAAAGGTTCTGTCATTATCCACATTCGAAAATTTCTTCGATCTTCTGAAACTCAACCACTAACTCCTACCAAAAATGGTGTTTCCATGAATTTAAAATCATGGTATCGTTTCGTTCAGAAAATATTTGACTTTAATTTAATTTATACAACATCATCTTTCATTGCAAACAACTCCATCCTCATATTATCTAAAGATGGTATCGCTGAAATCAGCAGCATTCAGAGAGGTTGTTGCATTTGGTTAGATGAATATCAACTCGACAATTTAAAACACCATCTAAGTTCCTTCAATGAAACAGTGCTCACATATCTGTATGAAAATCACTTACCAACTCTAATTGCTCATAAACTCTTACCTTCGGAAACATGCGCTGTAGAATTTACAGCTTTAGAACTACGCTTAGTAGCATTGATAGAAGTAGAACTGCAAAAAGTTTTTAAATCAGAGTATGAATGTCTTGGATGCGTCTACAATTCATCCGCACAACTTCGCCATGCTTGTATGACTTCCAGTGACTTAGAAAAATTTTTAAGTTTAGGTGAATTATCTCTCTGTACTATAGATTTTAAAGCTTTATCAGAACTTTTTGGTCAAGGAAACACAGATTGTTTCACATTATTTCCTCCAAAATGTAAATTACAAAGTGTTAGCTGGTGTTCTGTTTAAAACACTTGATGATTTGTAAATTTTAGAAAAAATAAACTGGTGTGTCTCAAAATGGTGTAATTAATGTGTTAAAATAATTTATACTTTTTCTTTAAAAAAAAAAAAGAAGTTTCTTTTTCATAAAAATCAACTCTACATTAAAATCTTTGAACAGATTTTAAATAAAAAAAATTTTCAAAGATTAACTTTCACTTTCCAAACAAAAAAATTGTAAAGTGAAAAAAATTTCAAATGAAAAAAAAATTCAAAATGTGAAAAAAAATTTTTTTTTCAAGATGAAAAAAACTTTTCGAAATGAAAAAAAAAAAAAAAAAAAAAAAAAAAAAATTCAAAGTGAAAAAAATATTCCAAAGTGAAAAAAAAAATTTCAAAGTGAAAAAAAAATGTGAAAAAAATATTTCAAAGTGAAAAAAATGTGAAAAAAAATATTTCAAAGTGAAAAAAAAAATTTTTTTTTCAAAGTGAAAAAAAAAATAAATTCAAGATGAAAAAAAAATATTTCAAATGAAAAAAAGTTTTGTTTAAAAGTATTAGACGAGGAAAAAATGTTTGTTTACTTATTAGAAAGTCAGTGTTTAAGAAAGAAAGATGACACATGATATAAAAATAATGAAAAAAATTTATTTATATAATTTCTGCCAACGTATTACAGGGGACTTAAGAGTCTTTTTAGCTTTAACAATCGATTTAACATTTTTTACAGGTGAATACACATTATCATCTATAGTTAAATATTTGTTCTTGAAGAAAAGCTTGGGAGTATTCATAGAACTCAACGCTTTTAAAAATTCTTCTCTCCCAGATAAATGTTTATAAGATTTTCTCTGAGTGAGTATTAAACCAATCAAATCAGTTAGATTAGACTTAGGGATTAATTGGTTTTTATAAATAATCTCTCCTCGATCATTCCAACGTAAAATATTTGGATACGTTTTCAAATATTGCAAGAGTTGTTCACCTTGTTTTTGAACATCTGTTGGAATCATTTTTAAAATGTTGTCTTCGGAATTTGCAGGATTTTGCATAGTTTCATCTTCAGCCGGTTTTGGAGGTTCATCCTTTTCTGTAACATCAATTTTGAATGGTGGATTAAAATCTTCTAAATTCATTTTTCTTTTTAACAAGTCGTAGTATAATTGCAGTTTTTCAAAATCTTGTAATTTACTATTCAAAATTTTCTGCATTTCTTTATCAAACTCACTTAGTTGCTTTTGGGAAGGTGTATGTTTAGAAAAATCACTCTCAGGGACTAAAACAAACTTTTTGCTAAACTCCATTTATAAGCGCTGACAAAGCTGTAACAGCAGCTGGTATCAAAATATTTAAAAAACCTCCTTTTTGAATAATTAAACGTTTTTTCTGGTAAAGACTACCTTTTTTAGAAGCTAATTTTCTTAGAAGATATTTGTGTTTTCCAAGCTGCTTCTTCTGATAATGTGAAATTGGTATATTTCCTTTTAACACGTTTAAAGAACATTCACAGATGGTTTTAACCACTTTTGAAGGTAGCTTTTTCAGTAACTGCTTGCGCAATGCTTTTGGACATGAGTGAATTAGCTGTAAATCTTTGACCTGTTTACGGGTCGGTGACATTTTATGAAATGATGAGTCTGTCGTTTTTCACAATTATTTATATTTCAGAGTGTAATAATACTGATTTTGATTCGGTAAGATTTGTGTTCTTAACCGATGTTCTTCATCTGTTTCATTTTTCAAATCAATTAATAAGTAGGTAAAAGGTTTTCGGGTAGCATCTGCGTAAACTTCTTGGAAAAATTTATGATTTCGTGAGTATAAATGTCTTCCTAAACATGTGATTTGATTTAAATCACGTCTATTTTTAAATAGGAAAAGATAGTCAGCATTCAATCGAAGATCTTTCGTTCCTTTATGAAAAAAATTTTGTGTGATAAAAAAAATACTTAAATTGTGGTGATGACTCCCCTTGTTAAATAAATTTGTAAGTCGACGATCACCACTAACTTCACACATAAGATCATCTATAATGAACAATGTATTGGTGCCTAAATATTCTTCATAATTAGTTGGGAAACCTTCAATGAACGTAACGTCAGATATTTCATCATATAAATTTTGGTAGATGCCGTAAAACCAAACAATTTTATTGGGTGTAGGTTTTATCATATATCTTTTAAAGTAGATGAAATCTTTTATAAAAAAAGATTTCCCACTTTTCGAAGGTCCTGCTAAAACAGCTGTGAAGGGGTGTTGAAGGCTTGGGAAATCCATAACAAATAAAAACAAACACAAAAGATATGGTATTTTATAAGACTTTTTATTGATAAAAATTCACATACACATGAAATCGTTTGGCAACAAAATTATACACTCTTTGGTCGTTACATAAGTTTTCAGATACAAACAGTGACAAAAACTTTTTCAGAGATTCACCTCTACATCTACAGAGGGGGAAAAAAATTGTATATTGACCACAAACAGCTGTAACATTTGTTTGTAATGTTAAAGGGTTAAAAACCACTTGAGAGAATTTTGAAGAAAAGTCTAAAATAGGTCCTTGATAAAAGTCTGGAGTATTTCCATAAGAATCAAAGAATTCTACTCTTCTAGGTGAAGTTATGTAGAAAGCAAGCCAATGACTACCGGGTTGATCAGAAGAATCGACGTTGCATACGAAACAGCAGGGATATTGCTTAATTGTGTTAGGGAGCATATCGCTGGGAAACACATCTAAAAAATATTTCTTAGTGTATTTGTTATGAGATAAAATGTCTTTAATCTGTTGAGAGTTCATCTTTGTCTAGTTTGGAAAGTCACACAACACATGTCTTGACTTAGAAATTTCAATAATGTTTTCAAATTCTGCATAGATCAGAACGGAAATAGTTTGATGAAAGTGCTGAAGAAAATTTAATTTCAACTCTTAAATTTCCTTGATGTTGTAAATTCGAGTGTGGACCATCACATAAATCCGGACTTAAATCGAATGCATATAGAGTGTGTCCTTTAGCATAATCTTCTCGAGATAGATAATTTCCATTAACTCGGTTAAAACCGGGAAACAATCGATGGTAGGCTGCAATGTAATTTCCTTCGTTAAAATTTAATTCTAATGGTTTAGATGGTATTGGTTGTCCGTCAATGTACATACTTAAAAAGTTGACGTTGTGGTGGTTAAAGAAGAACGGATTAAGGTCATACTGTCCGTTAATGGCTGAATTTTCTAATAATCCTATAATTACACGTTTAGGCATAGATCCTAAGAATACGTTATCTTGCATAAAAGACCAGCTTCCACTCGATATTGAGTGTGTTTTACACAAAACTCTATCGATAGGATATTTAGTATTACTTTTCTCTAACGCTTTAGCATGTCCGATAGAAACATCTGGACTAACTTTCACCTTTCGAATAAACAAAGAGGCGTGTTGTAACACCACTTTATAATCAGGTGTTTTATCTCCGACTTTATCAGCCATCAAACAAAAATTGGGTTTCCTACGTGTCATTTTAATTTTCAAATCTACCATATTCAATAAAAGTCTATTTTGTTGAAAAATATCACAATGTAGTGGGCCTATCATATCCAAAACTTTACTTTTTGAAGTTAATTCATATCTTTTATGAAGTCCTGGGTTATCGGTAAGTGTAGGATTGACTGTATCCAAACATTCATCTTTGAAAAAACATTCGCAAGAAAGTAAACTTTTCTTAGCATCTTCTCCATAATTCAGTAAAGTCTCGATGTAAGCACGATACGGGTAAGTATTACTAGAAGAGGAAATCACTTTTTCGTTCAAACTCACATCTACTTGAGAAAACAATGCTTGTAAAAATAAATTAACAGGTGCCACAGGTGTCTTGTCGGGTAGGAGGGTTCCATCAGCGTTAGTTAGTTTTACTTTCACGTAAAGGTAAGATGCTGATAAATCAATATAATCTTCACTATTGCCTGTAATGTTAAACTCAACTGGCCCACTCTCAGATATGGTAGCCAGTGGATGATATTCTACAAAGTGACTTTTTTCTATAGCTGTTTGCGTAGGTGGAATCATAAACAAGTCTAGTTCAGATTTGACGCAAACGGGAGAATCTTTATGAATAAGGCCAGACATCTTTAAGCAAAAATATCGCGTGCTTTCACTTTCTTGGTTTTAGGGCGACTGAGAGAACTTTGAGGTCTCTTTCGTTTTTTATTCCTTTGACCTGATCCAGTCATAGATTTCACTTTAACTGCTGCTTTGTCTGTCAGATTTTTTCCGGCTTCCTTAAATCGTCGTTTAGCCGCTGTTTTAATATTATCACCTTGAGAAATATCATTTAGCACATCTACACCGGTATGAAATAATTGCTTTCCAACTACTTTAGCACCTGATTTAAATAAAGGTACAGCTGCACGGAAAAGTGAACGAAAAAGTCCTCCGAAACCATAACCTTTCTGAAAAGTATTTCCTTGATAATAGTTCAATCCGCTACCTGTTTGATGTGTATAATAATCTTCAAAAGATTGATTACAGCATTGATAAGGAACAAGCATTATGAAAGATATTTCTGACGGAAATGTAGTTTCACAATCAACTTCCCGCGATCAAATGACACTAAACGTCCTGTGTGTGTTCTTATAACAGTTTCAATCGTTTGAAAATTTTTTCGAGTCACTGGTATGTAATGAGGTCTGTCAAACACTTCATGAATCATATCTCCGTCTTCCCCTTTAACAGGAATCACTCGCAATAAGGGTGCAACTGTATCTCCAACAATCTGAGGTTCTACAATATCACTATACAAGTAGAGCAATTTAAAATCTGCGTGTGGGTCAGCTATAAAGGAACTTTCAAAAGACAATGAGGGAGTCGAAACATTTGAGATTACTTCACCTGGTAAGAATCCTAAACATTCGGCTAAACCGGATAAAAATTTCAATTGTGCATATTTCTTCAAAGAAACTTTCACTTTTTTAGTGTGTTTGTTGTAGCTAACCGAAATTCTATCACCAAATTTTTGATAATTTATCACTTTAATGATGTCGTTAGGAGATTCATAATATCCTATGATGGGATTCGAATTTTTTTCGTGCCACTATCATCCTGTTCATATTCATTACCGTTTCTAGGTCTTCCATCTGGTAATTCTAAACTGTTACCTAACACATATTCATACTCGTTACCATATTCTGTAATATTACGCCATGTATGAGGATTAAACCAATTCAGTTAAACCGACCTCCCATTCACCTTTTAAATCTAAAGGCATAAGTAATCTTGTAAAATAATGTGAAATTTTGTTTTCTGGAAAATAGTTCATTGAACTGTCAGAAGGTAGCGTCACGTAGAATGACATGATTGTGAATGATCATTCGTTGTAAAAAATGGGTGTTTTATAGAGAAAATAAATCTGAAGAAGGTATCCACTGATTAAATTTAGAAGGATAATCTTTAAACTTAACTTGATATTCAAGTTGCCCTTTTCTTTTACGTTTTTTCAGAATCTTTCCAACGTCAAAGTGGTTTTTTGGTTGTACTTTTTGTAATTCTTCTGCATAAAAAGTTCCTTCAATAGGTTCGTCTAATAAATCTTTTATTTTGTAAACTGGAGGAATTCTTGTGACACATTCTGTTACTAAAAATAGTTCTTCCGTCCAATTTGTTTCATATCCTTTTTCGAAAGTCATTTTATGTTTAGAAACACGTACTAAGTCTCCTGAATTAAAAACACAAGGTTTCCTTTTCAGTTTTGACATATTACTGTAAATAGAAAACCACACTTCACTTTCATTATCCTTATTCACTTCACTTGGGGCTCTCTTAATAGTGGTATGGTAGGTGTGATTATAACTATCTAAAAATTGATCCAATACATCAATATATCGATAAGTGTGTCGCGTTGTAAAATATTTCCACATTTTAGTTTTCAGAGTGCGGTTAAATCTTTCCACTACACAAGCTTTCGTATTGTTAAAAGTCCTAAAAAATCGAACACCTTGTTGCTTCAGAAACTTCTGTAAACGAGAATTTAAAAATTCTTTACCTGCGTCAGTATTCAAGTACTTTGGTTTCCTTGTTCTAAAAATGGATTCAAACACTGCTATTATATCTTCAGCACGTTTCGATTTCAAAGGGTAAGCCCATGCATACTTAGATAAAATATCAATACATGTTAAAATTTAACGAAACCCGTCATTAAATTTCTGTAAAGAAGTTAAATCTACCAAATCCGCTTGCCACTGCTGATCTATAGAATACACAATCACTCGATTTGTTTGAAATTTTCTGCGTACAGGTTTATGAAGAGTGTAAGCATAAACCCCTTCTAACCAAGATTTAATTTTTTTCTTAGATACCTTACCGTGAACTGCTCGATGAAGAGCGTCCACTCCTCCAAAACTAGCAATTTGACTTGGATCCTGATAACTTTTCTCCATAATATGATATTAATGAGGGAAATTCTCTGTATCGTTAAAATTTAATATAAAATCTACTGCTAGTCTATCAACTTTAGTAAAAATATAAACAAGTGAAAAAACAGTGCACATCAATATGTAAACACATAAAGCACTAATCACTTCGATGTTTAACATCCTTTTAAAAATAACATCGAAAAACATAGATTTATATAGTTTTAGAAATGATTGTTTACAGGGTAATGACCGTTTCAGGGAGAGAATGGTCGTTTAGGAGAGGAAATGTCAGTTAAAGAGAGGTACTGCCCGAGTTGAGATGTGATTGATAATATTTTTGAATAGGGAAGGTCGTTCACCTCTCTGTTTCAATACAATGTTCCTTTTTTCCGCTAGGGGGCGTTCGTGTAGGGGTATGCACGGTGGGCGCAGGGGGGCACCGCAGGAGGTGCCAGGAGGGATGGTGGCGGAACGGTGGTGGCACCGCAGGCGGCACGGTGCCGCAGTGCCGCCTGCTGTCCTTAAACTCTCGTTTCCTTACTACTTATAATTGTTTTTTTAAATCTGAATGTTAAATGAATACTGGTGCATAAGCTAAATAAATAAATAAAAATAAATGATAAAAAATACATAAAACTTTAGGAATTTATTTCAATTTTTATGCGTCATAAGACCAGAAGCAAGTGTTCACACTTTGAACAACTTTCTTTCACTTTTAGTCATTAAAAATTCAGCCAAACATAAAATTTTAGAAAGTGAAAAAGATGTTTTTTCACAGTACTATACAGTTGTCTTAAAGCTTCTAAAAGTTCAAAAAACCCCAATGCATAGCTAGAAAGTTGAAAATTTTTGGATTTCTTTTAATTTTTATGCGTCTCAGGACCAGAAGAACCCCCCCCCACACACACACACACACGTCCGAAATTTCATTCATTAAAAAGAAGAGTAAAACGTAGCGAAATATTTACAAAGTCAGAGGGATCTCTCTTTAATTGTACTATATATAATAGCGTAAAAAAAAAAAAAAAAAAAATCTAAACGTTGAAAGAATAGCAATACGCAAATAAACATTTTTTAATTTATGGATTTAATTTAATTTTTATATGTTTTATGGCTAGGATTGCCAACTTTTACCCAGGCAAAATAATAATAATAATAATAACAATAAATAAATAAGCGGTCTTTTTTAACCGCTTAAAAAAGGCAACTTTTATTATTAAAAGTTGATTTACAGTTAATTCGTAGTAAATTTGGATTAATTGTCTTTTAAACACTTAGGGGCCGTCCATAAACGATGTTACGCTTGGAGGGGAGGGAGGGGGGTTTGTGACATTGTGACATTTTGTGACAAGGGAATAGGAGAAGATAGAAAGTAGTGTGACATCACACATTATGGTTCAAATAAGAGTATTAAAAATTTAGCAGATTAAATTTTGAAAATATTTTGAAATTAAACTATTTTATGTTCAAAGCAAATATTTTTAATTCCATTTCAAATTCCATAATTCTTGTGTTTTCAGTTGCTCTTTCATAATAATATTTTATTAGGGTTCAAATATAAGCATTAAAAATTTATGAGATTAAATTTTGAAACTAAAGTGTTTTGTGTTCATAAACTAAAGATAAGCTTTAAAATTAAAATATTTAAATTCCATTTCAAATTCCAAAATACTAGTTTTTTCAATTACTCTTTCATGTGAATATTTTATTATTATTGTATATTAATTATGTTTTTATTTGTAAACTTTGATCTTCTTTCATACAAAATAAATACATATTTTTTATTATTACTATGCCCACTAATGTCATGAAATCACGCAGTTAAAGTTTTAAAATAAAATTTGAAATATGATCTAGAACGTTATGCTTTGTTTCTGAACTGCAAGTATATGTTTATGTAATGTAGTATGGCATGTGACAAAGGAGGGAGAGAGAATATGGTGAAGTGTGACACTTCATGACAAAGGAGGGGGGAGGGATAAAAAATATTGAAAAATATGTGACATCATTTATGGATAGCCTTTTATAAATATTTTCTATTAAAAGAATTTCAATTAAATTTTGTCAAGTAAATAAGTTTTTACTGCTAGAAGGTCAACAACAGATGCTAAGAAGAATAAAAGTAAGACCTGTCGGGTGTTATAAAATTCTATATTACACAGCTCTACATATACTACACATTGTAAAGATTATATTTCATTAAATAATGACAAAATGTAGCACATCAAAATAGAAACGTTTTTATAAATCCATATGGAGAGATTATGTTATAAATTTTAAAGAGAAACTAGGTAGGCTATGATATTCATCTTGAGTTTAGCACATAAATGTATAAAAATAAATCGAGCAATAAAAAAAATGCGTTCTTTAAATAAAATTTTGAAAAATTTGTTGCTATTTAAGAGTGCATTTTCATGCATTTGCTATTCGTAATATTGTTTTAATAGTGAAAAATAGTGTTTTTATTGCATGATTGTATATGATTTTAAATGTTAATGATAAATTAAAAAAGACGTGTATATTAATAGCTCTTAATTTTTTTTTTAAGTAGCATATAAATTAGTAACCATCGTTTTCTTTCATTTTATAAAGCAGTAGAAATGAAAAAAAAAAGGAGGAGAGGTTAAAGGTCAGTATGAACTAGATAAAGCTGTTAGTATGACTTTTTTTTTAAATTTAACTGACATATTTTCAATTCTCACTTCAAATCACTAGCAGCTTCATCTACGTTTTTTTTCCAGTATTATGTCTTCATCACTGAAAAATTGTATTACTTATTGTATTCTAAATGAATTAAATATCATTAAAACTGATTAAAAACGTGTTGTCTGATTAAAATGCTTCACTGTATAAAAGCCAATTATGGTCAAGAAAGCCAGTTTAAATTAATAAAAGTCACCGGCGTGACTTTTTTAACTTTTAGCCGGTTTTCTCCCAAACTTGCTCAGAGAAAGCCCCCTCTCCATTTCATTTATTAAAAAAGGAAGTAAAATTTAACGAAATATAAGTAATTACAAAGGCAGAGGGATATTAATTTAATCGCTCTATTATAATTGTGAAAAAAAAAAAAAAAAAAATCTAAATGTTGAAATAACATTAATATGCAGCTAAAAAGTTTTAAATTTATAGATTTATTTTAATTTTTATGTGTCTCAAGACCAGAAGCCAGTTTTCCTCAACTAGAGACACTTCTTGCACTAAACAAAAAATTAGAAATGAGGTAAAGTAGAAAGCTCTAGAAAATCAAAAGAATATTTCTTCAACTGTACTATATAGTTGTTATAAAAAAATTAATAATAAAAAAAAGTTTTAAAGAATACTAATGGATAGCTAAAGAATGGGTAAATTATAGATATACTTTACTTTAAACAATGTAGCGAGTTTTTTCCACATTGATGTAAACCACAGCAGAAATTCTTAAAGCTAATATTGTCTGATTTCCTTGTAATAAACTAAAAGATAGTCTTTACGAATCTATGTCAGAAGAAATTACTCTTTCGCCAAATTACGGTTTGTCAGAATCGTTGACGATATGAAGCCGCAATTATTATTTTTATCTTATGCAAATCTAACTACATATTGCATGTCCCAAGTTTTACTTACTAGTACTCATCATCATTTTCATCACTGCTTCAATTCGATTGTAAAATATTTTTTTTTAGTTTGTGACATTTCGACGATGCATGTTTCTCCTTTCAAATAGTTTTAAGTAGTCGAGTAAGCAATTCTTATTTCTGATAATTTATTATTTCTATAAATACCATTTGATTGGCCCTTAACAAAATCAATAAAACGAAAAATAAAACTTTTTGTCATGTTCATAAAAGAACCCCGTTTTATGAAGTATTTCCTTCTATGAGGCAATTGGTATGCAAGAAACTCAACATCTTTTCATGCAAATTAGATAGCCCAGACTTTACGAAGCGTTTCTTTGTCAGTTTGTCTCAACCTTTCCAGGTAAGATTTGCTTCTCTAACTTCATTTCAATGTTAGATCGGTTTAAAGCTTGATGTTTTATCGATGGTTACTTTTGTTTTCATTTTTCTTTTTAAATGAATTTTAACGTAGATAATAGCTTTTATTCTTGATAAAATATTTTGATAATCATCTACAAGTTATTTGATTTAAAATGATATTAGTAAAATCAATAAAATTAAAAGTAAATTCTTTAGTAAACTGAATAATAGAACTCCGTTTGACGAAGTATTTAACTGCATTAGACAATTAGTATGAATGAAAGCATAGACTAGTTATGTCTAGACTAAACAAGAAAGCTTTTTAGTCAGTTAAGGCAACCTTTTTAGGTAAGATTTATTTTTCCGTTTCATTTCATTTTAATAGAAAAATTTAAAAGTCTATGATGTTTTATCGATAGTTACATTTGTTTTCATTTTTCTTTTTAAATGAATTTTAATATAGATAGTAGCTTTTACTTTTGATAATTTATTATAATAACCACATCTACAATGAATTTCATTTAAAATGTTTTTAGCAAAATCAATAAAACTAAAAGTAAATTCTTTAGTAAACTGCACAAAACAACTCCATCTTGTGAAGTATCTAATTGTATGAGACAATTAATATGATTGTAAGCTCAATTTATCTTTTCATGCAAATCGCAGTCTGGATTAAACCATAAAGCTTTTCAGTCAGTTACACGCAACCTTTTTAAGTAAGATTTATTTGACTGCTTTATTTCATTTTAATTTAAAAAAATGTAATTCTATGATGTTTCAATGGTAATTATTTTTGTCACTGTTTTTCAATTAAAACAAAGGAGACCGAGCAAGCGCAATTGTCCCTCTATGTCTCTTTAAATAGGGTTTTTATTTTTTTAATATTGTAATTTTCAAAAAATATATGACATACCTTTAATATAGAGACACTAAGTGAAAAAAGTATGTACAATGTTTCGATAAATGTATGTATTTATCTTCTGCACCTTAACCCTGTCGCTTGCATCCGGCGATTTCCATAGGCGAGATGTGAAAGGAGAAACATTCAGTAGCTCCGTATTTCCGTGGCCTTTTTTTTTCTGCGATCTAATTCTACATTAAAATTATTCAGATGTTCAAAACTTTCTTCCATCTTTTGCATGTTAATAATTCCTGAAGAATTCAGCATAGAAGTGGCACCGGTTAGGTGATTAAAACCAAAATCTATTCAGCAACTGCTTATGTCAATTTATAAATAAATCTAAAGTTTGATGAATCCGTGCATTAGTTTTTGATATAGAGCTATTGCAAAATCTTGGAAAAAATCTGCTTAACAGTGCCACATGTTGGGTGATGTATATCAAAAACTAATCAGGGTCAAATTTTTAACAGCTACTAACTGAATCTGAAGTTTGATGAAAATCCATCCATGATCATGAGATACATTTATTGCGAAATCGTGAAAAATGTGGCATAGCAGAGGCATCTGTAGAGCGATTTACACCAAAAACTAAACAACATTAATCTATATCAGGGACTAACTGAATCTGAAGTTTTACAAAAATTCGTGCATTAGATCCCGAGATAGAGCTATTGCGATAATGACGAATAATGCATCATGGCAGCGCCACCTAATAAGCGATTTGCACCTAAACGTAATCAGCATAATGTTATATCAAGTACTAATTAAGTATAAAGTTTTGTGATAATACATGTACTAGTTCTTGAGATATGGCTATTGTGAAAATTGTAAGTAATGCAGCATAGTAGCGCCATCTGTTGAGCGATATACACCAAAAACTAATCAGATCTAGTTTATACGAAGCTCTCTCAGAATCTAAAGTTTTGTGAAATTCATTGTTGTGCATCAGTTCTTGAGTTAGAGCGCCCACAAAACTTTTTTCACATACAGACATTTTATAAAAAATATGCTTTTCGTGTTCTCTGACCCCTAAAACATGTAAATCCTTTCGAAAATTCGATTTCGAAAATGTTTACGTATCGAATATATTTTTTTTTCTGGTAAAGATAGAAGAAAGTAAAAATCTCTTTGAGAAAAGAATTTTGCATATTTTAGCTCTAAAATATATGTAGATTTGAAATATATATTAAAATAAATACGCGATTCTTGAAACTGTTTTGACTTTTAAAAAAATGCGTAGCGAAGCGATTAATAACTCGATAATAACTTTCATCGAGAGAGAAAATGTTTAGTTAATTTATTTTTATATCCATGCATTTGAGACTTACCTTAAAGGTGTTCTTAAGGGTGTTCTTAAATCAAAAAGGTCAACTTTGTGACACATGCTTTAATTTATTTTTGTTCGGAAATGCATGAAAATAGCAGGCGTTATTAATCAAAAACTGTCTAATTGCACTCAATTTTCTGTCTTTTTTAAAAAACACAATAGATTTTTCATAACAAGCCTTCAAAGTCGACACTTTTGAGCACATTTTCCGACGAAAGCAGAAAAACCGGTCGAAAAGCAGGAGAAAAACGGTTGATCATGTGATCGAAATAGCTTATAACTGGATAGGTAATTTAACTATCATAAAATGGAAAAATAAGTTCTATTCGAAATCGCTTCCATAGTCAAGCATTCCATTTTTATATCATTTCTGTTAAAAAATGGATTTGTAAATGTGTCAAAACGTTTTGCGCTTGTTGAGCGGAGCAGTTAAGAACACCCTTAAATCAAAAAGGATAGCTGTGTGACATAAGTTTTAATTTAGCTTTGTTTGGAAATGCATGAAACTAGCAGGTGTTGTTATTCAGAAACTGTCTAATTGCACTCACTTTTCTGTTTTCTCACAAACGCAATAGATCTTTTATAACGAGCCTTCAAAGTGGCCGTTTTTGAGCACATTTCTGGACGAAAGCAGAAAAACCGGTCGAAAAGCAGGAGAAAAATGAGTGAACAAGTGATCGAAATAACTTAGAACTCGAAAGATAATTGAATGATCAAAAAATGGAAAATTAAGTTCGATTCGAAATCGCTTCCATGATCAGGCTTTGCAATTTCATATCTTCTTCGTTCAAAAATGAATTTGTAAATGTGTCAAAATGATTTGCGCCTGTTGAGCGGAGCATTTGAGAACAATCTAAATGTTAGTTTTGATAGTAGGGGCAGCTTTTCTTTTACCACCTGTAGCCAACAGCTTCTGTCCTTGAGACTGGAAGTATTGTGTTCGAACCCAATCGCGCCCGTCGACCTAATCTTTCGGAGTTTTCTGTAGTTGTCTTTGAACCTTGGATTTCCTTTCGTAAATACGGTTTAGGTTCCCATAGAAAGACCCCCACAGAGGGCAAACCACCCCTAGGGCCTATATCCCCCGTGTTGATGATCAGCCGTTATAAAATACAACTAGACAGCCTCTCTTCTTCCTGACGAAAAACATAATAAATTGTTTTAATTGTTTTTTAATAGAAAGTTTGTAGAATTTATATAGAAAGTTTGCCTACATTTGAATTTTTAATCTTATACTATTTACCAGATTTATGTATTGAATTTTTGCGTTGATATATTATTAAAAATATGTCTTGAAGGGGGCATATCTTACAAGTCCTTATTTTTCCATTTAACACTACGTAGTATAGCCAGATCTTTGCTTATACGATGGATAGGGCGGATAGGGGGATTATATATTTTTTATATTTTGATCGTTTCAATTTCAGAATCGGTTCTAACCGGTTCTGAAATTTGGTTTCAGATTTTTCTAAAGAAAATCTGAAACCAAAATTGAAAAGTAATAAAGAATACTGCCCAGTTAAACTGATGGCATTGAGCTCACAGGCTACAAATACTAATTGTACATTAAAGCCTTATATTTTCAAGGGTTAATTCCGTTCGAAAAAAAAATTAAGAAGGGGAAACAGCTCTCCCCTTTCCTCTTTTTTTATACTTAATCATTGAACCTCCTATACTATCAAAGACATGCTTTATCATATAAAAAATCTATATCCAAAATTCAGAGCAAATTAGATAATTCTTAATAAAAACCCATTTAGCATTTATATAATTTAAAAGGAGTTATCCCCTTCTTTTATACTTAACCATTAAACTTCCAAAACTATTCAGAGATTTGAACGAAATCTGAAAATTCTGCTTGAAAAACCTATTTATATAAATTAAGAGGGGGGGGAGGCATTAGAACCCCTGTTGCCCCTATTTATACTTATTCAATGAACACCTAATAGCAGTCACGGAATCGCCTCATCAGAATGATCCTAATCTAAATTTTGAACGAAAACTTAATTCTGCATGAAAATCCCATTTATATCAACTAACGGGGGAGGGGCATTAGAACCCCTGTTCCCCCTATTTATACTTATTCAATGAACACCTAATAACAGTCACGGAATCGCCTCATCAGAATGATCCTAATCTAAATTTTGAACGAAAACTTAATTCTGCATGAAAATCCCATTTATATCAACTAACGGGGGGGGGGGGGCATTAGAACCCCTGTTCCCCCTATTTATACTTATTTAATGAACACCTAATAACAGCCACGGAATCACCTCATCAGAATGATCCTAATCTAAATTTTGAACGAAAACTTAATTCTGCATGAAAATCCCATTTATATCAACTAACGGGGGGGGGGTATTAGAACCCCTGTTCCCCCTATTTATACTTATTCAATGAACACCTAATGACAGTCACGGAATCGCCTCATCAGAATGATCTTAATCTAAATTTTGAACGAAAACTCTTAATTCTGCATGAAAAACCCATTAAATCAATTAAGGGGAGGGGCATGAGCCCCCCGTTCCCCCTCTTATACATATCGAATGAACTCCAAAAACTAATCAGGGAAGCGCCTTATCAGGATATACCTATATACAAAATTTCAAGTGGATCCGATATTTTTATCATGAGTTATCGCGTTACGTACGAACATACATACAGAACGGACGGGCACATAAGCTCTCAGGCTATGATAGCCTGTGAGCTAAAAACTAGTCCGGATGTAGGTTGTCCTCAACAATTCTATGCAAAAAGAAAAAAAAAATCTTTTAAAAATATTAAAATTTGAGCGAGATATTTGAAAAGAACGCTCCCATAGACTTCACATTATCATTCAGGTCTTTTTCAGAGGGTAGTGTCGGACCTTAATAAAAAACTACATGTTGCTGAAAGAAAAGGAAACCTTTGAAGTTACGGAAAAAATTAATTGCTCAAAAAGTATTTGTTAGAAAATTGCTAGACAAACAGCAGCGTTACAAAGATTAGACGATATATATTTCAAATTTAATGATCACCCGTTTCTCAAATATTGAATATTAAAAAATTATCAAATTTCACATTGGGGTACTATAGTGAAACCTTCAAGTTATGCTTTTCATATGAAATGGATTAAAAGTTTTTCTTTGAAGGATATTAGTGCAATATGAATGGGAGCACTATTTGGCGATTTATCTCATCGCCAAGTTAACCCCTTGGGAACAAGCGACAAGTACACGTGCCGCAAAAGGCTTAACCCTTAAATGCATATTGTATCATTTTCGATACCATAAGTGTTCCCGATGTATTGGAGGTTTTATTCACATATTCCGTATTATCACCAGAAATTTAAAAGATTAATTTTCACTTTACTTAATGATAGACCATTCGTAATTAAATAAAGAAAAAATTACTATTTAGACTTTTCTGGTATGAATTCTAATTCGATGTATTCTGATTCTAATTCGATCTTATTTGGCGATTTATCCCATCGCCAAGTTAACCCCTTGGGAACGAGCGGCAAGTATACGTGCCGCAAAAAGGTTTAACCCTTAAATGCATAGTGTATCATTTTCGATACCGTAAGTGTTCCCGATTTATTGGGGGTTTTATTCACATATTCCGTATTCTCACCAGAAATTTAAAGAGCAATTTTCACTTTACTTAATGACAGACCATTCGTAATTAAATAAAGAAAAATTTACTATTTAGACTTTTCTGGTATGAATTCTAATTCTTTGAATTGCGCATTTTTTGGAACGCGTTCTATCCTATGCATTTAAGGGTGTATTTCGATTCAAGCTGCTTATTTTCCGATTTATTTTTGAATTCATTTTGCTCTCAAATACACCAAACTTTCAAAATCTCTTATTTGGAAAGTACACAAGGTGCCGTGATGGTCGATTCTTTGATAAATGCAGAAAATATTGCGAAAAAAGCAATCAAAAACGGCATTTCGAACCGATTTTTCCCTAGCGGGAGATCTGAGAACGAAAAAAGGGGTCATACTGAGAAGATAATTGTTTATAACTCAAATTCTATTGAATTGAGCGTAAAAAAGACATCACACGGCACCTCATACGTCCCTTCAAGAATCCTCTCAGCAAATTTCATGTTTCTACGTTTAAAAATGTGTCTTAAATTGTATCGGAAAATTTCGAGCTGTTGAAGATGGAAAAGCGTTTTTTCGAATACACCCTTAAGGGTTAAGAAAACTCATTTATTCCCACCAGTAAAATTTTACTGTAAAATTTGCCTTATTTAATCGGAGCATTTTCTCGATTTAATAAAGCACAAATTTTTGTTTTTAAAAACCGGTGACAAAACATTAAAAATTTCGTAAATTTTCTGAGTATTAAAGTAATGAACAGTCTATTTTTTTTTTTTTTTTCAGATTTGTACGTTTAATTTGTTTTACAAAAATTGATCGGATAAAAAATTAATCCATTTTCCTTTTTTTAACCGACTTCAAGGAGGAGGTTATGATTTCGACCTGTATGTATTTGTTGTTCACGCATAACTTTCGTAAATATGAACCGATTTTGATAATTCTTTTTTTGTTAGAAAATGTAAGACACCCACATGGTCCCATTTAAATTTTATCAAATTCTTGCGATTAGAACTTTTTTAAAAACAAAAACATTAAAATTCCAATTTTTTGAAGCAGTCATCCAATTAAAAGCGTTCAATTTTCAGTTAATCGCAGGCTTTCATGTCGAGCACACAAGTCAGATATGTGTGTACAATAAATAAATGAAATTTCAGGCTATCACTCTTACACCGGTAGAAGATCTTTTCAACCACTTTCAAGGAGTAGGTTATGATTTCGATCTGTATGTATTTCTTGTGCACTCATAACTTCCCTAAAAATGAACCGATTTTGATAATTCTTTTTTTGTTTGAAAGTATAAGATGCCCGCCCCATTTTAATTTCATTAATTTCTGATGATTAGAATATTTTTAAGTAAAAAGTGTGGATTTGATAAAAAAAATATAATGTTTTGTCGCAAATAATCTTCCATTGTTGCAACCGTTTTCAAATCATAAGCATATTAAAACTATGCATTCATATGCGTTAGCGATAAGTTGTCGCCAAGCTTGATTCTTTTTTTGAAGTCGGTTACTATTTTTTTTTTTAAAAAGCATAATTATTGCGAATTTAATTACTTTTTAACATAGCATAATTTTTAAATTTACATCTTTAAATAGAGAGAGTGTACTTTCAAATGTAAAATCTCATGTTTTACATGTTTAAAAACTACTTTAATTTTCTGATTATTATAATTTTTAATGTAAATAACTCGATTATGGAATAATAACAATGACTATTTTTATCAATTATTTCAAATTTTAAGGAAAATCCGTGTTTTCTACCCACTGCCCGAAAACATGGCTAATATATCATGTTTATTTAAATAATATGTGTAATTGATTAATAATTATGCATATTTAAAAAATCCGTATAAATAATTTATAATTGTTTATATATTTGTGTATATATTAAATACTTAAAAAAGGGGGTTATTTTTGTGTTCGTTTTCGGCCGAAAATAGAAAGGTCACCAAAATTCGGTTCAACATCACCAAAAACCTATTCTCTATTTGTGTAGTTATATTTTGTTTTTTGTATTTGTATCTATAACCTATTTGTGTTTTTTCTTTAACTGCTTTTTCACTTCGCGTATTCTGAGATATAAAATTTGCAATGTGATTATCTTCACGCAAAGTATTTAGAAAACCTGTTTTTGAAAGGGAAGAAGATGAATCACTTTCTGATCAAGTTCTTGGCTAAGGAAACTTAGAAAAAATATATAATTGTTTCAACTCCAGATAAACTTATGGCGTACTTATTTCGGCATATCATTTACTCAATCCGAAAACATGTGTTTAAAATGAATAACTTTGCAAATACAATTTTTGTCTGCCTGAACGATAATGACACCTTTTAGATGATTACAGAGATACTTAGGAAGACCGGTTACTTAGTAGCGGATTATGATGTTAATGAAATTACTAAAAGGAAGGGGAAAGAATGAGAAAATTCGAACGATTACGTTTTTTGTGCTTGCCACAAATCTAATTTTTCGCTGTAGAATTTCACTCCAGCTTCTTTGAAGAAAGTATTAAATACTGCCTAATTTTCTTTGCTTAAGGGTGTTCTTAAATCAAAAAGGTCAACTTTGTGACACATGCCTTAATTTATTTTTGTTCGGAAATGCATGAAAATAGCAGGTGTTGTTATTCAGAAACTGTCTAATTGCACTCATTTTTCTGTTTTTTCTAAAACACAATAGATTTTTTATAACAAGCCTTCAAAGTTGACACTTTTGAGCACATTTCCCGACGAAAGCAGAAAAAACGGTCGAAAAGCAGGAGAAAAACGGGTGATTACGTCATCTAAATAGCTTATAACTGGATAGGTAATTTAATTATCATAAAATGGAAAAATAGGTTCAATTCGAAATCGCTTCCATAGTCAGGCATTCCAATTTTAAATGTTTCTGTAAAAAATTAATTTGTAAATGTGTCAAAACGTTTTGTGCTTGTTGAGCCCAGCTGTTAAGAACACCCTTAAGGGGCCGTCCATTAATCATGTGATTTTTTTTGGCATTTTTAACCCCCCCCCCCTCCCCCTTGGTGATACATGGTGAGGTTCAAGACTACCGCCCCGCTCCCCTACCCTATATCACGTGTATTTTTAGTACCTACAAAGAATCTTAATTTTTTTATAATATTTATTATAAAATACAGGTTCAAAGTATCATCAAATTTTATTATAGGAGAAAAAAAACTACAATAACCTTAAGAGGTAAACAGAAAAACTGCAAGTTGTTTTGGACTGACATAAAAATAATAAAAGAAATGCGAAAAACTTTTTTGTAGCAATACATAAACATAATTTAATTTACAATGTCCTCAGACCACAGATTAGCAAGACTTTCTTCAACACCAATAACTGGATAAGCACCTTGCAAGTTAGTTATAGGCACAGTGCTTTCTCTATACTAATAAAATCCGTGCGCCTCTGTCTGTCTGTCTGCTTGAAGCTGATTACAGTTCGCAACGCGGGCGAGTTGGAAGTCGCGAGAGGTGTCTTTCGATTGGAAAAATTCCGGGGAAGTCATTTCGGGCATTTTCGAGACCGTGGGACCAAAATTAAAAAAGTTATGAATTAAAAACCCCTTGGGAATCGGAACGAAAGATATCTAAATTCCCAAACGGAGCTCCGAAGCAGAACACTGCGCCACCTTGCGGTGAAGAACCTGAACTTTTCCCCTTTGGCTAAAAGAAGAAACAGCCGAAAACCGCTTTTTCTACCGGCGCTAATTGCGTTTTTTTCCGCAGCAATTTTTTTGACTTGCCGTAGAATATTTACCGTAGTTTTCGCTAATATATTGAACTTAGAAATAAAACAGGACTATCGAAACTTTTTTTTGCGCGTTTTTTCTTAAACCATCATGCAGACAGTTTTTAAAGTAGAAAAAAACTGATTTCATATTCAGAATCTGCGTAAAAATCGGCTTCTGATGAACTAAAAAATACGAAAAAATGTCTTATGGGCGCGTAGTGCCCACCGTGCAAAATCAAATATTTTTAACGGGACTATGGGCGCGAAGCGACCATAGCTCCGATCCACAATCTTTTTTTTCAAGTGCACGTGGCCCACAGTGAGAAATCACATATTTTTAACGGGACCATGGCTCTTTAATTTACTTTTTTTGTGCTTGAGGATTCGAACACCAAGACTTGCTTATTAAATGAATTTTTTTGTTTATTATATACTGCTTAATACCGAGGTTCGTTTGGAAAAAGTGCCCCAGCTAGCGGGCTTAGCTCGCTAGTTGAAGATTAAAATCGGTTTCATCAAGCCACTCGGCGTCATCATTTTCGCGCACTACGCAGAGAATCTCTCTCGATCTACTATTCGTTTGTCGCGTGAGGATGCGAGAAGGATGGACATTGTGCATCTCTAGGCTATTATTGCTCGGATTCAGTTGCTTGTGACAAGAATTCAGATGTGCTTTAACTTTTATTTTTGTACAGAAGTACAATGCACACTGCTGGCATGTCCTTTCCAAAAGTATCCGATCCTCGGTTTAGTATCACGCGTTTGCTGAAAAAATAAATACTCGTGATATATTACTACACCCTCTTTCCCCCCTTGTGATATTTCGTGATTTTTTATGGACCCTCCCCCTCCCCTCTCGAGCCTCGCATGATTAATGTACGTCCCCTGAGGTTGTTCTCAACTGCTCCACTCAAATAAGCGCAAAACGTGTTAAAAAAATGCATTTAAATGCATTTTTTAACAGAAAGATATAAAATTGGAAGGCCTGACTATGGAAGCGATTTCGAATAGAACGTAGTTTTCTATTTTATGATAGTTAAATAAATTACCTATCCGGTTGTGAGCTATTTCGATCATGTGATCACCCATTTTTCTCCTGCTTTACGATTGGATTTTCTGCTTTCGTCGGAAAATGTGTTCAAAAACGTCAACTTTGAGGGCTTGTTATGACCTATTGCGTTTGTGAAAAAACAGAAAACTGAGTGTAATTAGACAGTTTCTGAATAACACCTGCTAATTTCATGCATTCCCGAACACAACTAAATTAAAACTTATATCACAAAGCAACCCTTTTTTATTTAAAAACACCCTTAAGATTTCTTTGTTGTAATCGTGCTTTGCATCACGCTTTCATTTGATTATGAAGAATAAATTTACATCACTTTTTGCATAAATTAATTGTTTTGCGACTTATAAACTCCGATTTCAAAAATATTTGCTTACATGTCAGAACATATAATTTTAAGGTTGTAATAATAATAGTAAAAGAGTTGGACATTTACACCATGATATGTTACAAATAGACTTGAAATAAAAATAACATGATTGCTGAACTTGAGCAATGAACAATTGAATTTCAAGGCGGTATCACTCACTCTGTTTGGAAGCAGTATAATAATGTTTTTTTTTCTTTTTTCTAATGAAAATCGAAAGATTGAAATTTTAAAATTTACTTTAATGTTGATATAGTTTTTAAGTTTTGCGGCATTTCGTCCACTATTCAGTAATTATGTTATTTTTATTTTCAAGTCTTTTTTGTGATAGTAATAATAATAATTTAATCCTCTATCGCAGCGATTCCCAAACTTTATTGCTACGGGACCCATCTTTAAGTAAAAATATGTTTTGCGAGCTATCTAATATAAGATTGTATATCAGTGTGGAAATTGTGGCTCGACCTGTATAAGCTATCAGCTATTCTATCCTACGAAAAATGCAAATATTCATACGAAGGATACTCTATAAACATAAAAAATATTTGTCAACTCTAGGTGGAATATTAATTAAAACAACGCACAAACTACAAAGATAATTAGTAATGCGTTTATTTATTATCATAACATAACTTTATAATGAGTGAGATTTCTAGTATTGCTGTTTATCAATGAGGGAATCTATGACAGTGTTAAAATTGGTTAATTTTAACCTTAAGTAACTTTCTACCCGCAATTTGTTTGTGTTCTTGATTTTCAAAAACAGCGAACTAGAAAAGCATGTTTACAAATGTATATCGTGTTGAACCCCATCAAGGATTTGAAAGTTGATTTAGATATTTCTGAATATTCTGATCGTATATTCTTCCAGAAGGAAATTAAATATTTTTACTTGAAATATCATTTACTGTTGAAATTGTCATATTTTTGAATAGATCAAAAAAAAAAAAAAAAAAAATCATATTTTTGCGACAAACATCGATTATTCTGCGATCCACCAATGCGTCGCGACCCATAGTTTGGGAACCGCTGCTCCATCGCATAGTATTGCCATATGGCAACAAATGAAAATTTCTCTCCTTATGTTTTATTTTCCGTTCCTATTAACAACATTATAATTTCCATGTTTATATTAACTGCATGTTTAGATTTAGTTCATTCTAAATTTCATACGTTGTTTATCAGTTACAAATAAAAGAGGAATTTTCGAGGCCCCTTATTTTCCTAGCCATAGATGGATTTTTAACAAAAATAAAAAATATTTAAAATGTCAAATTTCATTAAAAAAGTCTTTTTCAAAAGAGTATGTTCTTAAAAGTTATTTTAAATAATTTACAGCAAGGTTTTTTGAAACAAATATTGTATGCATGCGATTAATGCATGGTATTGCAATCTAGAAACCATTTAAAAATTTCTGAAATACTAAGAAATATAAGAATAATAATTTTTTCAATGTTTTTTCTCCTTAATGTATACCAATTAAGATATCAAATATATATTTTTAAAGGAAAAATAAAAAATCATGCATAATCATTTGGAAAATGAAATTATAATCAATTTGACATGTCAGATTCAGATGACGAAAGGTTATCTGATTGAGATTCGAATTTATTCTATACAAATGGTTAGCTAATGTATTAATAATAATAAGCTCGACGCAGCGGTGGTCGTTTGATTAATTCAGAGCACCGAACCGTAGTTTTCCGGACCTAACTGCAATTACACCCTTCCCGCTTTTCGATATCTTTTATTTAATCAATTTTCCTTTTAAATTTGTCCGGTTTCAATTTTTGATTTTCCACCCCAACAGCCTGGCTTTCGCTAGAGACTCGGCTATTCTGGACGTGGGTCGGGGTCTTTGAACCTGACTTCAAACTAGTGAGTCGCAATAAGAAGAAAAAAAGCTATAGAATCACTGACGTTAAAAGAAGAAAAGTTACAAGATTTCGGATGTTAAAAAGATGGGGGGGGGGGGGAGTAAAATGCGCACACCACAAGGTCTATTCTCGACTAAAAACAACAACCATTTTCTAAATGGTTTTAAAATAAACATTAATGAAATATTGTTTAAGGGTGCATTTCGATTCAAACTGCTTATTTTCCGATTTTTTTTAAATTCATTTTCTCAAATGCATCAAACTGGCAAATTGTCTTAATTAGAAAGTATACAAGGTGCCGTGACGGTCGATTCTTTGATAAATGCAGAAAATACTACAAAAAAGCAATCAAAAACGGCATTATGAGCCGATTTTTCCTCAGCGGGAAATCTCGGAATGAAAAATGGGTCATGCTGAGAAGGTCATTGTTTATAAATCAAATTCTAATGAATGGAGCGTAAAAAGACATCACACGGCACCTTGTACGTCCCTTCAAGAATCCCCTCAGCAAGTTTCATGATTCTACTTTTAAAAATGTGTCTGAAATTGTATCGGAAAATTTTGAGCTGTTGAAGGTGGAAAAGCGTTTTTTCGAATACACCCTTAAAAGATACTTTTTCATAACTGGAATAAGTAAAAAGTGACATGCTTTTTAAAAATATATTCCCTATTTCTAAAAAAAAAAAAAAAAAAAAACACTGTAAAATATACATTACCTAACTTTGTAAAAATAAAATTTTTTTCTCCAGTTTTTTAATTTTTCAAAATATACGAAGTTTGTTTTTGCAACGACGATCCCAATCCCGACGTACATTATAAGGAAAGACGTGTCACGTAAGAGCGTATTCGGAAAAATATCCCCTCCCTCAGCACACTCGAAATTTTCTGAGACATTTTCAGACTCATTTTTAAGACTAAAAACTTCAAACTTGCTGAAGTGATTTTTGAAGTGGTGTATCAAATGCCGTGTGAAGTCATTTTTCGCTCAGTTCATTAGAATTTGATTTATAAATAATTATTTTCTCAGTACAGTAGAACCCCAATCCATCGTTTTTCTAGGGGTGCTGAAAAAAAAAAAAAAAAAAAAAAAAAAAAAAAAAAAAAAACGATGAATGCGGATTACCTGCAAAATATGAAAAAAAAAAAACAATATTTATGCATTACTAATGAATGCTATGTATGCAGTATACTAATAAATATGAATCTGTTGTTTATTAAACTATAAATAAAAATAAATTGAAGTTATAGAAAATTGATATTTATTTTTAAAAATGAAAATTTTTTCTTTGTATGGCCGTTTTCTGTAATTTCATATGCATATAAAGAAGTTTATATACAGTTTCGAAGGCCGTAATTGCATCAGATATAGAGTTGTCACTAATGACTCAGCTTCATCGGCACGAATAATATCCTTTGCTTGTTCGCCATTATTTTAATTTTTTTTAAAATTTTTGCATTATCATACATTTCTGCTATATTTAGGACATAACATCGTGATCGAAAACATAATCGCACTCTACAACCGCTCTTCATCTGCATTATTGCCGCCATCATCAACACAAACAGCACAAATGAGTTATTTTACGATAAAAGAAGTAATTCCAGTTTGTTTGTCATTAAGAATTCTCATGATTTTCAATTTCATGTCGGTGTGCAGAAAATTTTTACAACGATGAATGCGGGAAAACGACTTTTTGAACAACGATGAATGCGAGTTTCGTTAAAATTATTTAAATATAATTTATTCAGGGGCCGTAAAAATAAAACGATCAATGCGGGAACGATAGATCGGGGTTTCACTGTATAACCATTTTTTTCCAATCCCAGATCTCTCGGTTAGGAAAATTCGGTTCAAAGTGCCCACTTTGATAGCATTTTTTTGCCGTGTTTTCTGCCTTTATCAAAAAAAAAAAAAAAAAAAAAAAAAAAAATCGACAAGCACGGCACATTGTGCAGTAGAGATCTGCACGTGTCGGGCCGGGTTCGGGCCGATTTCCATTAACAGCATTCGGGCCGGGCTTGACGGGCCTAATCACTAATCTTTTCGGGCCGGGCCGGGGTCGGGGCCTTAATTTTTTCCTGGAGTATCGGGCCGGGCCGAGCATAACTTATTTTTTCCGTACGAAGCCGAGACTGATTTTGTTCTTCCTAGTCTTCACGGACCAAAATAATCAGTTCCTGTTGAATCTTCCCGTATGAAAATCCTCCCGTAAGAAAAGTCTCCATAAATCAGTAAAATTTGGCTTGGTCCAAAAAGTTTTGCAAAATAGGCATATACTTTTAAGTTGTCATTATTCTACAACTAAGCATTAGAATTTATTCTGTTTAAAGAAGGTCATTAGGCGTCTTAAAATAGAAATAAGCACATAAAAAAAAATATGATTATGACGGAATTTTTGTTTAAACTGAAAACTGCAAATTTCTTTTAAACTGTTCATTCATGCAAAATGAATACAACAATACGCGAGGAAAAAAAATATATTACACGTTTACATCTGCTAAGAAGGAAACTTATTTTTTTCTTTCCAATGTCTTAGAAGATTTTACTTTTACCATATACCATTTTTTTTATTTTTTAATGTATTAATAATACTAATGATAATTGAAACATTTACATACAACAAAGAAAGGTTCATTAAAAGCATAAATATCGCAGCCTATGGCACTTCTGCATAAATAAAAATTTTAAACATGAAAAAAAAAAGACTATAAGATAAGTTTTTTTGTCTGAATTCTTCCGTTAGAGTAAAGATCAATGTTCTGTAGAAATTCACCCTAGCCGGGCCGGGTTCGGGCCGAATTTTTACCTTTTTTACCAGACCGGGCCGAGCTCGGGCCGAAATTTTAACTTTCGGGCCGGGCCGTGTCGGGCCAGTATTTTTTTCGTTCGGGCCTGCAAATTTCGGCCCGTGCAGACCTCTATTGTGCAATTCCTAAATAAGAGAATCTGCCACTTGGATGCGTTTGAGTTCTATGTTGTGAGGTAATGCAAATGCAACATAAATAATCCCTGAAGTAAAATATTCGAAGAAATTATTACTAACTTTTGTGTCATTTTCCGTATACAAGAACTGACATCATTTAAAGAATGAAAAATACATTTACATCTGAACAGATGTTGCGGTTTTTGATCAACCCATCTTTACATGTACTCCAGAGAAGTTCCGTGTTGTTGATTGACTTTCGGACCTTTAAAATTTTATATATTATTCCAGTTATCTGTTTTTGTTTCTGTCGGGAAGAACTTATTTGTATTCTCTCGACGTTTCAATTTTAATTCCAATATTATTCTGGAAGATATAATTAAAGGGATTTTCCTGAAAAGAAGACAAATTCTCTTTAATCCTTTACGCTCCATAACACAGTATTCATTTTAACTGTTTTTTTTTTTTTTTTTTTTCTAAATCAATTTAGAAAGCAGAAACGACTTATATAGATTGGAGTGGTGGTTACAAGATTGTGAATGTGCTTCATTTACCGCTGGGATCATAAAGGGGGACAGCGCTACTGAGCAAGGTAAGAAAGTTATTTATTTTCTTCTTGCCTATTATTTCTGAAAGAATTGGTATATAAATCGCACACGAAACTGTAGTATATTTTATAAAATATATACATATGCAAATTCTATAGTCTAACTTAGTCTAGATATTTTATTTACACTGCTCAAAACAATTAAAGGATATTGCAGTTTTAGGTGGATTTTGTATCTGGGAAACTTTTTAGCTGATTGATACATGGTCGACAGACATAGTAGGTTATATGAGAATAAATTACACATGTTTGGCAGAAAAAAATACATTTTATTGCGCATTTGTGTACAAAAGGAAAAAAACACAATTTGTGCATATGAGAAAAAAAAAAGAATAAGAAAAGGTGTTTTCTTAAAAAAAAAAAAACCTTTTTCAGTAGGGGGTATGGTTTCCACGGGCGGACAGCAACGTTGAACACCTTTGAGGCATGGACTCAATGAGGCTATTTATGACGAGTTGGGGTATTCTGCCCCACTCTTCCAGAAGAGCTCTTTCCAGTTCTTGGAGAGTTTGTGGGGGTTGTTGGCGGCCAGAAACTCGTCTTCCTAGAGCGTCCCAAACGTGCTCGATTGGATTCCTATCTGGAGAACACGCTGGCCATTCCATTCGAACGATTCCTTCCTCGAAAAGGAAATCTTCCATCAGGTTTGCACGATGTGGCCTACAGTTATCGTATATTAAAATGAAGTTATTTCCGATTGCTGCAGCGTAAGGGACTACAATAGGTCTCAGGATCTCATCCCTATATCGGCGACCAGTCAGAACTCCATCTCGAATGATGTAGAGGTCAGTGCGCCTCTCAATGGAGATGCCACAATACACCAACACTCCTCCACCGCCAAATCTGACACTTTCGTGCACGAACGCAGGATTATTCCTACTGCCATGGTCCCTCCAGATGAAAATACACCTATTATCCGGATGCACAGAAAAACGGGACTCGTCAGAAAACAGAATATTGCTCCATTCATTTCTCCTCCAGTTGACATGCTCGGTTGCCCACTCCCTGCGGTCGCGACGATGCCTTGATGTTAATCTAACACATACCATCGGTCGGCGAGCATACAGACCTACAGCATGGAGCCGGTTTCAGACAATCTGAGTTGAAATCGTGGTGCCTGTAGCCGAACGAAGGTGTTATTGGAGAAGAGTAGCGTTCATGTTTCGGTGTCTCCGAGCTGTTAACGCTAAATACCGATCTTCATTGGGCGTTGTTGCCCTTCTACGACATTGCTCTGGTCTTCGGCCTGCACATCCACTCTCCAAAAAACGGTTCCAGATCCTGGAAATGACACTTTGTGACACTCCGATTGCTTGCGCTACTTCGGCTTGAGTTTGGCCCCCTTCTAACCTACCAACAATTCTCCAAGCTTCTGAATCTGTCAAATGACTTCGCTGAGACATCGTACTCTTCGAAACAAAGCAATCACTGAATGCCGATCATCCTCGTCTTCATTCTCTTTTATCCAGTTGAAAGTCAAATTTCATTCGCTGCCGCTGAAGAGACGTTTTTGACGTCGAACTCAAAATTTGCATACTCCACAGTTTGAAAACCACAAAAATTTGCATTTGTGATTCTCTTCTTCTATTTTCGGCAAAAAAAAATTCGTTTATATCTTTATTTTATATAAAACTTCAAATATCCTTTAATTGTTTTGAGCAGTGTATTTAAAGCGTGCTAAGTATATAATAGGATGAATGCATTTGTGGTGGATAATATAGTAGTGTTTGGCAGTTCGCGAATTCAAAACAAGTAAGATTTGAAACAAGTAAGACAGCTTTTTTAAATTTAAAAAATATTTTTTTATTCATTCTTCAAAAAGACGCAGGGTTTCTTACATTAGTTTGGCGAAAACTGCGTGATAAGAGGAAAAAATTTCAGCAATTCTGTAGTTAGTCAGTAGAAAACGTTTGCTTCAGCGAGTTAAAGGTAAGCACACTGAATTAATTTTACTACACGACTAGCAAACTCTGCGAGTTTGTTTGCGTGGTAGTTGAAGTATGCCAAAGTGATATCTGTATGTCTAATTTTTCTTAAGGATTTATTTCGATTCAAACTTCTTATTTTCCGATTTATTTTTAAAAATATTTTTTCTCAAATGCACCAAACTGGTAAATTGTCTTATTTAGAATGTACACAAGGTGCCGTGATGGTCAATTCTTTAATAAGTGCACAAAATATCGAAAAAAAAAAAAGAAAAAAAAAAAGAGCATAAAACAGCATTTTGAACCGATTTTTCCAAAACGGGAGATTTACGAAAAAAAAAAAAGGGTCCTACCGAGAAGGTAATTGTTTATAAATCAAATTATAATGAATTGAGCGTAAAATGACATCGCATGGCATTTTATATGTCTCTTTAAAACTTTTCTCAGCAAGTTTCATGTTTCTCCTTTTAAAAATGTGCCTGAAATTGTATCTGCAAATTTCGAGCTGTTGAAGGTGGAAAAGCGTTTTTCGAATACACCCTTAAAAGAAATAATGCTTTTAGGAATAATTAAAACAATTATTAATTAAGCCACATTTAGACTAAACTTCAATATTACACTGCATTAGGCAAGAAATGAGACTTAAGTTAATGAGAATTGAAGTAAGTTCTAAATAAATAATTTAACAAATATTTCGAAACTTCTATGCTCAATTCATACATTCATTTAAAATTTTGAAATTTTTTTTATAAACTATCATCTTAGTATGCATTTACATCTTAAACCTTTAACTGTGGCATTGTTTTCGACAACATAAATTAACAAGTTGGAAATTGCACGTGAAGCGTAGCAAATGAGGTGCGTTCGTACGATAACGAAGTTTTAAAAATATCAATCTCTTATATCAATCTCATAAAATTGTAAATAATTACAATTAAAATGCGCACCAAACAATGTTCTCCCTATACCATTATGCAATGGAGTACTTTTGTGCGGCCTTGTAAATCAATAACAATTATTCTTTGCAGCACAGATTATGCAAAATGTATATTATAATATGTACTTTATAGATGCATATCAATTTTATTACGTTCGAATAAATGTAACACCATTAAAATGCATTTGAAACATTTTCCCCCATTAACCAGAATGTAACGGAAAATTTTGATTGTCCCTGTAGTTGAACTATGCGTCCGATTTTGATAAAATTTGAAATAACTCAACAAAATTATGCAATAATTATGTATTTGAAATTTCAAACGATTAAAATTAATTTGAAACTTTTTTCCCCATTGACCGTAATGTAACAGAATCCTTTTGATTGTCCCTGTCATTGATCTATGCATCTGATTTTCATAAAATTTGAAATGACTCGACGAAATTCTGTAATAATTATGTATTTTAAATTTCAAACGATTCAGTTGGGTAGTTTTTGCGTTGTTATATGCGGACAGACAAACGGACGGACAGACGTACGGACTGAACGACAACAATAGGTGCTAGGTATTTACATAATTACGAGCGCACCTAAAAATAGGGGCTGTAAACCACATTTTCCATACTAAAATAGTTGCTTTACTTAATCGAAAAACATCTGCCAATCAATAAAGATAAATTTTCAGTTAAAAATTAGTGGTGTGAAAAAACTTTAAGTAACGAAGCGTGCAAAGAGTTCCTGCCTCCTGCCGGAAGCAAGTTCGGACAACACAGTTAAGGGATTAAAATTAATCATCGTGTCTAATTCCAAGCTTCTTGTCTAATCTGTCTGCCACCTCTTTTGTGTTCCGGCACCAACATAAATTGCCTATGTTCAAACACAGACTGACACCAATAATTTTCTGTTTAATATTTCTGAATCTGTTTAATATTTCCTAATATTCCATAAAAGACATAATTTACAAAAGTCTTTAAAGACTTTTTTAGAATGTTTGTTGTCTGCCAACCCCATGTGGTAATTGCACTGGCGTATCTTGTGCAGGATCAGAAACTCGCATCATTCATTCACATTCTCAACCGACTTTTGGAATCGGTTTATCATTTCTTGAGATTCCATAAAAAAAAAAAAAAAAAAAAAAAACCATAATTTAGGATTTTTTTAGAACACTTTTCACTCCTTCCCTTTTAAATTTCGAATTTGTTTTCGGCTGTCGTTAGAGGTCATTTATATTTTATATGTAACAACCATGCCGTATTTCAAGTTTCTAGCTTCTTCAATATCAAAAATGTCGCTATTAGAACGTTTTTTTTTTTTTTTTTTTTTTTTTTTTTTGCTCCTGCAACCCTCTAGTTGGTAGTAACATCGACACAAAATATAGATTATGTTTCAGCCAGGTTGTATCCTAGCCAATTTGCAACCATTATTTTTTTAATCGGTTTGGTATTTCATAAGACGGCATTAAAATTGTAATTAAGATGAGCGAAGCGAATCCTCTACTAGTCCACTCAAATGACACTTTGTCGTACACTTTACAAAAAAACTATACAGTTTTTTCACTTGAAATTAAACACAAATATAAATTATGATCTGTAGATTTGCGGAATATTATTTTTTTTTACAGAAATACTTTTCAAAAAATTATTATTTTAATTAATTTATTTTACATGCATTTCCAATGCGGACGCATTTTAGCAAATAAATAAAAAATGAAACGCGTATATTTTCAGAAAAAAAAATATATAAATCATGGAGTAAATAATTATAGATAGAATCATGATTAATTTAATAAATGAAATATGTTTTCATCACTCCGCAAAATCGTTTGCACAGATGACACTTAGAGCGCGTTCAGAGACCAAAACACGAGTAACTCGGAAAATCGGGGAATGACGTCATACTGGTTTCTCGGGGAAAGGTTGGGTTAAAACTTCTCTGAACGGCTTCGGGAAAAGTTACGGGATTTTTTTATTTACATCAACAAACATGGCGGCAACTGGGCTTTTGATTGTGCAGATAGATTATTCGTCAGATGAGAAGATTATAATATTTTCTCAATAATCACTCTTGTTAGAAGGAGAAGTGTTTAAAAAGTTATTTTTTATGTTAAATATATACTGTGGCACAAATGTCTGCTGCAGATTTTGCTGGCGATTTTAGTGTGAAGTGGAGATGCAATCATTCGGTTGAAAATATGGTATGTTTAAATTATTATGTGCTTATATCTATAAAATTTGTAATAAAATTCTCGCCCTCTCGCGAAAAAAAGCATAGATCAAATAAACGTTTCTGCTGACATTTCCCTCCCAAGAAACTTCTATTTTATGGATGTGTAAATTATAAAATAAATTTAAAATGATCGGGGAAAAAAAGCCAGTCGCTTAATTTGCGAAATATCTTTGTGTACATGGCGAAAATGGGCAGATTGTGTGTTTCCATGAATTCAAGAATATGGTAACACAACTGTCGGTAGCTGTAACTATATTGCAATGTGTTTGTTTTGATGCTTACTTAGTTTATTTTTTATTTCCAAGTAATATTGTTTACTTTATTTCTATACTCTTAAATAAAAATAAAAAAAACCTCGCAGACAGCAGAAAAAATAAAAATATTTACAGAAAATTAAAGAAGTTCTTAAAACTGCTATCTAAAAATGTACATTTAAAATATCTTTTGTTAATTCTAATTGAACTTGGTATCAATATATTAACTTATAATGGAATGTAATGAAATCACATAATGTTATCCCTGTTGTTAAGAAGCCGGCTGGGAAGTCAAGGAACTCTGGAATCGAAGATCTGTTAAAATTTTTATGACAGCTGGATACATTATCAGGCAGATATTTTATTAATTTTCTGTCTGTAAATGTAGCCCGCTAGTCCTTGGTGTCTTCACTCAAGCTCTTCACTGATGTTGCAAGGTCTCATTTGTGACAGTGGATGTGTTTCATTCACAGTACGTTAATATGTCGATATTAAGTTCATTTGGGATTTCAAAAGTTATTCTACTCATACTTTTTTGGATAACAATAATAAAATGTTCTTCCTTATCCCGTAAATATTTTTACATTATCTTTGTCTGAAAATGTTATAAATAAGAAATGCAGACAATGTTCGACTATAGGGATTTTGGTGAGAATAAGAAATTTTGTATGCATATTTTCTGCATAGATGTAACTAGGGGAATCAGGGGGGGGGGGTTGCTCAATCCAGAATTTTACATTGAAGTGATACTGTGATGATTGGGGGTATTTATTTATAGTAAACATTGTAATATGTTTTAAAGCTCATTTCTATTCTATGCATTTCAATTTTTTATTTTAAATACTAGGGATGCAAAGAGCGCTGTCTATTTGGCTTGGTCATACTATCATAGCATGCGCGGTAGCATTTGGTATAATATGTTTAAGAAATGAAAAATGCAAATGTCTGTTTGAAATTTGTGGCAAACAGTTCACGTATGACAGTGATTTTCTTTTTTTTTTTCAAAAGATAGAACTTGACAAGACGAATAAAATGATAGCATTCAAAAAAATTATCGTAGTTTACTGTAGTTTTTTATTTAACTTTTAACGAAAAAATGAAGACCTAAAATTCAACAAGCGATAGCTAACAATCCCATGGAGGGATTAACTTCATTTTTGGTTTATTTTAATCCTTTTGGGGTACTACTCTGTTATCCCGTCGACCAATTTCATCAAATTATAAATATCGCCAAACTAATAGCCAAATTATACTTATTGACATAATTTTTATTTTAAATAACAAAAAAAAATTATTATTATTATTAGAATATTAATAAAAATACAAATAAAAAGTCAAAATATAATCATGCAATGGCATTTTAAACACCTTTAACGTATTTAATGTCATTGAACGTGATATTCCATTATCAGCATTTAATCTTAGAATTTGGCGATAATTTTTTGGTCGACAGGATAACAGAGTAGACCCCTTTTGGTAAAACTTAAAATAGATTTTTTTTTCATCTTTGTATGTTTGACGATTGCCGAGAAAATCGAATTTGTGTCTTAAAGTTCCAGTTGAAAATTATTGCTGTTGTAGATTTTTTTTTTAATTCATTGCCACCGAGTTTAAATAAGTATAAATTTTTTATGTATGTAATATAATTCATTCAAATTAAATAAATCATGTGGAAAACGTAATTGTTTTTATTGAGAAGCATTTAGTTTCAGTTCTTTGAATAAAGTTGTGAGCGCACTGTAATTATTTTTGTTCGACTCCATGGTTTATTTATCAGACATCATGCATTTTATTTGACAATGCAATAATTAATTCAAAAAATAAAATTTTGGCAGCAAATATTTTTCTTTTCAAGATATAAAAAAAATCTTCAGTTTTTAACAAAAAATTTGAATGACAAGTATTAAAAAATGCTCTGGTGAGCAACAAAAAAGGTTAATATGTTTTTAAATATGAAAAAGTGTTTGACAAATGCTTCTAATTGAGCATGAGAGAGAACAAGGGGTCCTTTCTTGGCTGCAGCTCACTGTCAGTACCAAATTTGAAAGTCATATTTGCACTTTTTCCATATAAAAGAAATTTGCGTAAAACTTTGTCTTTTTTTTTTTTTTTTTTTTTTTTTTTTTTAAGTAAAATTTTCAATTTTGCTTTACAAGTGAACTGCACTATTGACTACAAATCATTTTCTGTGCAGTTCTATGCTGGAAGCATGCTTGGTGGCACTGCATGAGTATGATACGCTACAGGAACTAAGGTTTCTGGTACTATTTCGCCTTACATTCATGTTTAATTATGCTGCATTTTTCTTGGCTATATCTTTGCGCTTCACATGTTTATCGTAATTGTGACTGATTTCCTTTGCACAGAAAAAGTGCAAATATGATTTGTTCAAATTTGGTATTGGCAGTGAGCTGCAGCCAAGAAATAACCCCTTGTCCTCTCTCATGCTCGATTAGAAGCACTTGTCAAACACTTTTTCATATTTAAACATTTAATGTTTTTTGTTGCTCACCAGAGCATTTTTTAATACTTGTACTACCAAATATTCAGCCAAACCGAAGATATTTAACAATATTTAGAACAGACTTATTTTGCTTTTTGTGAAATATATTTCAATCAATAATTAGATCACTTCCAATGACTTCTTTATATTTCATACAAAGCAAAGTTAATATGATCTATTATTAAAGTTTATGCTACAAAAGTATTTTGTAAACGTAAACATTTGACATTTTATTGCATAAATACAAATATTCCAGTGATAGATCATAACGTTTGATGTGGTATGACACTCTCTTCCATATTTTAGGATGTGAAATAAAAATTTACAAGATGACTACATCGACAAGTTCATTTCCACCTATTTGTCTTGTTGATGACCACAAAATACTTGGAAAAGAAAGTCCAACTGAATGACTTATTACTTTTCATCAATTTAAGGCATATAAAGTTTGGTTTATTTATTTTATCTAACGAAACTCTATAAATATTTTTCTTTTTTAAGTGTTCTGTGGTCACCAATAAAGAAACAGGCAGAGATGGACATGTCAACTATGTCCAGTAGTTAAAGTCTGACCCAGTGGCGTAGCTATATTTTTTGGCGCCTGGGGCCAGCAAGAAATTTTGCGCCCCCACCGCAGTATAGATATATAACAATTTCTCTCAATTTGACGCCCCTAGGCCTCGGCGCCCGGGGCGGACGCCCCCCTTGCCCCCCCTTAGCTACGCCACTGGTCTGACCTCTAGGCATCTGACGAAAGTTATAAAATATGAAAATTTCTGTAGTCAAGAAAAGTACAGTAAAACCCTGATAATTCGGATTAACTGGGACCAGACCCAATCCGGATTATCGAAAATCTAGATTATCCGGAGAATTAGAAAAAAATGAATTAAAATAAAACATACTTACAGAAAATCACCTTGATGTTAAACTTATTGAATATTTACAGACAGTAAAAATGTTTACTTTGCTTAATTCTTCCAAAAAGATTTCAGAAAAAAGTTTTTTTATTCAGAATACGACGACGAAACAAGTTAATATTATGGAAATTTGCCAATTGCTTCTCAAACTTGAAAAAAAAAAAAAAAAAAGAGACCAAACTGATCCGGATTAATGGGGTCCGAATTTGCGGGGTTCTACTGTAATTTGTTTTGATCTTAAAAATCCAACACTTGATGTCAGAAGTTTTTATGCGATCCATTTGATGTTTTGTGAGTTTTTATCAGAAGTTTAAAAATCAAAGATCACCAGTGAACATTGATGAGTATGTCTTTCATTTGTTGATGATCACAGAATGTTCCTAAAAGAAAGGCAATTCACATATCGTCAATTTTTTCTAAAGCAAACCAATAAAATAACTTCGAATGCACCTAAAGAATTTATGAGATTGGAGGACCAATGTACACGCCTACAAAATAGTTTTAGTCATGCCTATGATTTTCTGTCAATATATTCACCATTTTCCTACACACAAGAATTAGTTGAACATTTATACAATTAATCTAATATAAAGAAGCTATTTATCTCATTATATACAAACAGAAGTATTTTATAAATAAAAGATAATATATATCTATGTATAAAAATGTATATAAACAAATGTTCATCAGGTTTTTTTTTTCATAGCTGTTTACTGTATTTGACAACTAGATATCACTTTCTAAACCCACTTTTGGTACTTAAGTATTAACGCCACTGCAGCGACAGATATGACAGTTTTTAAGTACTGCCAATCTACGCTTAAAATTTTTGCGAGAAAATTGGGATAAAATAAAACACTTTATTAAAAATTAAAACACTTTCAAAATTGAAAACACTTTATTTAAAAATAAAATAGTCAATCGGATTTCAGTGGAAAATGAGTTCATATACAGTTTAACATACACTCAAAACTGTCTCTTTTTTGGCAAATCGCAAATGCGCATTTTCGTAGCACTAACAAATGGCATCAAAAAACAGGAAACAATAAGACAACAAGGGATCCAAAAGGTAACTGTATTCGCATGCGAACAATAAAATTTCTCTTTATCGGTGCATTAGCACAACTTCTGCTGTGGTGGCGTTAATACGTAAGTACCCTGCTGTTTAATATAATGCCAAGTCCCTATGGGAGGGAAAAGTACCGAAATGCATTAGTAATTTAACTGTTACAAGTAATTAAAAATAAATTTGATACAAGAATTTAATTTTTTTTAATAAATAAAGTAATGATGTGAACTACAATACTTTAACAGCGATTTTGGCCAAATACCGAATATTCAGCACACAGGTTCTTTAAATTTCAGAGTTTTAAAATATTAAAAATTTTATATAGTATTTAACACACATACTTTCATGTTGTTAAACAAGATTTTTTTAAAAAATAATTTTATACACTAAAAAAAACCCCTATGCTTTGAATTGTTATTTCATAAGAAGAGGATAGTTTTAAAGCATTTTTTATTTGATGGACTCCTTTATGGGTTAAAATGAGTGAATAATATTATCTGATATTCTAAAACAAATATTGAAAAATAACTTTATATTACAGTATTTGCTCATAAAAACATTAGATAAAAATTATATTTTTCATTCTGAAGAACCAAACTGTTATTCTGGCTAAAGAATCAAAACATAAATATTTAAGAGTGCTGGTCAATAAGATATCAAATTCCTTTGCTAGAGTCAAACCTACAGATTCATAATGCAATCATATTTTTTTAAATATCTCCACTGGAAATTACTTCAGTAACTTCTTTTTTCCTATAATATGCATATTTTCTTTGTGTGTTTTTGTAATCAAAATGTTTTTAAAATGTATACTTTATTAATAAGCTTATGTGTTAAAATCATTATGAGCTGTGCTAAATGTTTAGCAATTAGAAAAATATGGACAAACAAAATTTCAAATAAATGGAACACACAATTGTAATTACTGATATAAAGAATTATTCCTATTCTTTACCTTTAGTTTTTGCTTATGTTAAACATATTTTGCCAAAATATTTTTTTTTTTTTTTTTTTTTTTCTTTTAATCTTAACTAATTTGTCATATGAAAAATTAACATTTATCTTCTAACTAATCTAAAATAAAATTCAGACTAGAAATATCTTTATTATTATTTTTTTAGCATGAATAAACGAAATTATTGTTCTAACTTGTAAGAAATGTAAAACTTAGATAAAAAATGTCTATATTATCATTTCCTTAATATGAAAAAACGAAAATACTGTGCAAAAAAACTAATCAAAACAGAGATATTCCAATATACAGTCGCAGTTACGCTATCAAATGATAAACAAATCAGATTTCCCAACCACGTGATCACTTTACCCAACAAAATTCTTCAGGTAATGTGGGTTACCCGAAATCTCGGTAATTCACGGCTCTGAACGATAGAAAAAGTCACGTGACGGCGGTCTCTGAACGGTTCGGGTTCTACTCGGGAAACCCTACGTTACCCAGGTTTACGTCTCTGAACGCCGTCTTAAACATTTTAAAAGAATTGTATTATGGATTTTTTTTTTTTTAGTAAAGTGGCAACAAAAGAATTGTAAGCAAATAAAATTAATTTTTAAATTTGCCGTATAAATGAAAAATTAAAAGAACTGCTTAAAGTTGTTGCCTCGATTCAAGCTCTTTATAAATGTACTAAAGCAAAGTTGGCTGATTCAGAAACTATAAATGGACTTTAATCATTTCTTACTTTATCATTTGGATTTAAAGTAATGTTACGTTCTTATTTGTGGACCGAAAAAGGTTTAGTGAACGGTACTTTAGACTTTGTTGCGCGTATTAAAGAAAATCACAAGCCATCAGACCAGATACCGCGAATAATCATGGATAAATTTGAATACTGCAGTAATTTAATTTATAAGAATTGGTGCGTACCAATTCCCCCAATAATTAAATTCTGGAAAAATGGAAGCATAAATTGCTCAATAAAACAATTTCCTTTGCAATCAGTTTTTGCAGTTATAATTCATAAATCTCAAGGTTTGACATCAGATAAAGCAGTAGTAGATATTGGGGATAAAGAGACACCAGTTTGCTTAACGCACGTAGCGTTGTCGAGAGTGAAATTCCTTCAAGGTTTATCATTTAATAGAAAATTTCCTTACGAGAGATTCTACAATATAAAAAATTTTCATATGCTGGTATGCAGAAAAAAAGAAGAAATTAGAATTAAAAAAATTAAATTTAATAGTTCTTAGTATCAACGAGAGTAGATTTTAATGTTTTTCCAAATATTTTGTTTGAATGTATTATTCTAAGATTGCTATCAAAGATTATTTGATGTGAATTACAAAGATTGAAAACATACCTATTTCAAATCATTTCAGATAACTCCAGAGGCTATTGGGAAATGTAAAAACATCTTTAAAACTTTTGATTAAAAATTAAAAAAATATTTTGTAAAATTTTGCTTCGAAAATATTTTTATTTATACCAGTCTTATATCACAGATAAAAAATTCCGAGGAAATTCTTAATTATTTGGCTGAATTTACATTTCTAAAATTTAAATACGCCAAAACATAAGATAACGTTTTTGCTTAATAAAGATGCAAAAATAATATAAAATAATAATGTTATTTTCAAATATTTATCTTATGAAATAATGCTTCGCGAATCCAAACAAAGCACGGCTTTTGCTAGTTTAGAACACTTTTCACTCACTTCCCCCTTTTAAATTTGGAATTTTCTTTCGGCAGTTATTAGAAAACATTTAAACATTTTAAGTCATTATCATGCCAAATTTCAAAATGAGCCTCCCCCCCCCCCACCTTCAGTATTTCAGAAAACTTAATTTAGGACATTGTTTGCTTCTACAACTCACAGGTGACAGAGCCAATAACATAAAATATAGCAAACGTTGGAGCAGGGGCTGTCAAAAAAAATTTTAAGCTTTAGTTTTGAAATTGGTTTTATATCTACATTTTTGTATAATTATGAATATTTAATCTAATAAGTTGGAAATTGCATGTGAAGGGTAGCAAATGAGGTGCGTTCGTACTTCAACGAAATTTAAAAACGTTCAGATATTGCTGTTATAATACACAGTACTTTTGATACAGTGTGGTCGAAATCTTTTGTGTGTTACTGTAAATACTATACGCTTTTTATTATACAGGAAGTAACTTGTATTAAGCCGCAGCAATGTATACAAATTTCATAAGATTTGAAATAGTTCGATATAATTAAAACAAGCCCCAAACAATATTTCCCTGTATACCATAATGCAGTGTTATACTTTTGAAAAGCCCTGTAAAATAATAATAAATATTATTTGTATTATAAATTGTACAGAATGTATATTTTAGTATCTATTTCATAGATTCATGTCAATTATATAATACTCGAAAGAGCGTAACATCATTAAAATGTTCTTGAAACTATTTTTTCCTATTCACCGTAATGTGATGGAATACTTTTGATTATCCCTGTAATTAGACTATACATCCGATTTTCATAAAATTTTTACTAACTCGACAAAATTATGCAACAATTATATATTTTAAACCTCAAACGATTTGGTTGGATAGTTTTTATTCTATTATATGTGGACAGACAGACGGACGGACCGGACTGAACGACAACTACAGGTGCTACATATTTACATAATAATGAACGCACCTAAAAAGGGGGAGGACCAACCCAATGCTCAGGAATTTCAAGAAATTCCATTTTACTTGCATACCATCTACAAAATACAGTTGGCAAAAAAAGTATTTGTACACTCTAAAATTTTTAATTTTTAACTAAATAAAAACAGGTATTTTGTCAAAAATAGTTTTAACACAGTCTGTTTACCGTGCGTTTTAAATTACACAACAGAAAATTTCGATAAAGATGTAAAATAATTTTCTAATAGGAAAAGTTTAAAAATTTCTTGCAAAAAAAGTATTTGTACATTTCTCCATCCTGATATGTACTGTGTTTTATAGTGTTTATGGTTCAAAGGACTACTTTTACAGAAGCTGTTAATAATTTTTGAGTTCATATTATATTTGTCTGACATTTAATCCAATTTGCTCTTGAAATAATTGAGTATAGAACCTAATACTAGAGAGGCACCTCTAGATATATGAAATCCTATGATTGAGCATAATAAAAATTTAAATTCGCAACAAGAATTTGTAAAAGCTATTAAATTACCATTTACAACTATTGGACGTATAGTGAGAAACTATGAATAAATTAAAAGCATCGAAATTCAATGAAAACCAGGACTTCTTAGCAAACTAACAATGAGGGAAAAAAGGGAGTGTTGTTAAAAAAGCTTTAAAAAATCCTATGCGTTCGGTTCAAAAATTTGCTGGAGACCTTGCGACATCTTCTCGTATCAGAGTAATACCTCAAACAATAAAAAATATTCTTCTCAATGCAGATTTAAAAGGAAGAACCTCAAGGAAAAATCCATTCATCAGCAAAACAAATAGGCGAAAACGCATAGTATTCGCTTTCGCATAGAGAAGTAAATCATTGGATTTTTGGAAAACAGTAATTTTTTCTGATGAGGGAAAATTCGGAATTTTCTTACCATGAAGCATTCGAAAAAATTGGCGTAAAAATAAAACTGTTCTATATCCAAAACGTATACTTCAAACTATCAAGCATGTTGGGGGGAATATTATACTTTTGGGGTGCATAGCTTCTAATGGAGCAAAACATTTAAAATTTATTGACATTGGAAAGACAGGTTTAACATACATTGATGTGTCGCGCCATAATTTATTAAACTGTGCCAAGAAATTATGCATAGAGGAAGCTTTTCACTTTCTGCAGGATAACGACCAAAGCATACCGCTGTGATCACCAGCACATGCTTACGACAATACTCCAAGACGACTGGTAACTCTTCTAAAATCTCTAGACTTGAATCCAATAGAAAATTTGCAGATGCTATTGGATGCAAAAAATCCGAAAAAAATATGTATTGGTAAAAAACAGTTTTAAAGAAGCTCTTATTGTGCCATGGAATAACATTAACCAGACCGATACAAAAAAGTTGGTGGAATCAATGTCACACCATCTAGAAGTAGTCATAAACGCTAAATGAATTCGCACAAAATATTAATTTGTATCATTTTACTAAATTTTCATTAATTATATTACATTAATATAGTGTACAAATACTTTTTTTGCATTATATTTTTGTATATTTGTTTATTATAATGTAAAAAATCGATTCGTTTAATTTTGTTTTTGCTTCTATAATATTATAATGCATTAAATTAATGTATTACAGTATTTTTTGCTTAAATCTTTTGTTTAATTTCATTATAATTTAAAAAAATGAAGTGTACAAATACTTTTTTTGCCAACTGTATGTCACTCGATTCATCGACTTCGATGGAAGGTCAATTGGAGCATAGCGACTCCAGTAGATACTTCTTCAAATACTGCATTGGTTCATAGGTTTAAAAAGGGGGAGGACGCCAAGCGCATCTAATTCTTCAAGGTGCTTGCGAGTCATTAAAATTTGAGAACCGCTGCATCATATAAAGTTATATTTACCTATCGAAACACTAAACTTAAAGTTTCTTATTTGCGCGTTCTACTTCGTTACGTAATATTTTCATAAGTATAAATGACATAACGGCAACCTTTCACCTGGAACATAACCTACTTCTTTATTTTCTCGGCCAAAACGGTTTTTGAAAATAACAGGCTGCATTTACCTTAATCACCCACATTGCATATTTCTTAAAGGAAAAGTTTATTTTTTTATCGTTTTGAGATCTGAAATAGTCTGAATAGTTTTTCGATGTTTAAATTGTAATCTTGATGTTAACTTGCATTTCCAAGCCGTTTTCTACAAACCAATGGTAAGTATTTTTTTTTTTCTTATTATTGCTATATTTTATTTTTGATTAACTATTTGTAAAATAGCGTTAGATATCGATCTTGAAAAAATAAATATGTATATAAGCCAGTTAGATAGTTGATAAAATTCATTACAGGATTTGAATTTTTAACTCAATTTACTGGTTATGTCGGTTAATTCATCAAGAAATATTTTGTGATAAATACATTTTTACAAATGTTTCTTTTTAACACTTTGAAACAAAGTTGAAAAATGTTTATGATTTCTGTTTGTCTAGCCGTCTGGCCGCGCTCTAACACTTGTAAATATACTCCGATTGCCCCGAAATTTTTGGACGTTATTGACGTATACCATAGCACGAACCACGGTAAGTAGAAACGGTAAGTGTTTTCTACTTACCGTGGCACGAACGCTGTTTCAACTGAAGTTTCTCTCATGATAAGTTTATTTACAGAGACAATGAAAAGTTTCTCATTACATTACGACCTATGGGAAAAATTTGTTTCGAATGAATTTTAGAAATGACTATGTCAAACATGTTAAAATTTATATGTATTTACGAACTGCACTAAAATATACTTTTTATAAACTATACGAGAAAAAAATAGCAATTTTTCGTTTACAGGACCACACAAAAAATTTCAATTTCATAATGGTAAGGGGGGGGGGAATTGTGTGCGACATATTTTAATTTTGTTAAACTATTTTATGAATAATAAAATTGATATACGTCACTGATTTTACACAATATAGTCGTGCAGCATTTACTGGGACACACAAAAGATATCAAATGGTATATTCTTTCCAAAGTACTGTAAATGTACCCGATGATTGCTGATGGATGGGTGAAATGCATTTTAATTATTATATGTGCTTTTAAGTTTCAGTAAATGTATGCATATTATATGGTGTGTATAAATGCCATAGTTGACATACTGGGCTACACAAAGGAGCTCGCAAACCTTAGTGAATATGAACATAAATTATTTTAAGGTGTTTTTTTAATAAGTTATGCATTGAATTGCATTCAATTCTTTGTAGAATATAAATGAAACCATATACAGGACTACGCAAAGAATTGGATACATGGACGCCTATGAATGGTATTTTCTGAGAATGTGATTTCAATAGTTTTAAGAGTGCTTTAGTTTAAAATAAATTTTAGCTAAATAGTGGCATTTAAAAAAAGGTACCAGATAATCTACGATGCTGGACAAAAGTATTCAAGTATGTTTCCATCTATTAGTATAAATTGCCGAAAGAAAAATTTCAACCTGATAGACATTTTCTTACTAAATTAAATTTCCCATTAAAATGTATATACAATGTGTCCACTCTTAGCGGTGGCCAATGGCTATCTTCTAAACTGTTAATCATAGACATATGATTCCAGTTGCAAAAATGCTTTAAAAAAGGTCAAGAATTTTTTTAAGCGATTTAGGTTTAAAAAAAATTTTTCATTAAAAAATTACGAAAATTAACTTTTTGTACGATTCCCCGGTCTTATAAGTGATATTTTGTAAAAATTTTCCATCACCCTATCAAGCAATACGAAATAGGTCCCATTCATCTAACATTAAAATTGACCGAGTTATGAAACTTTAAATTTTATGACTTAAACCACTTTTCTGTAGCTGAAAACGGATGAATTGGACTAAGTTTTCAGGAAACATACAATAAGTGCTTAAATTATTATAAAGGGCGCCCATTTTCAGAACTGTCCAATAGCTAATTCCTAAACCATTTGTCACAGACATATAGTTAAAATAATAGAAATGTTTTAAATGAGATAAGAGTTTTAAAGAGATTTAATTGAAGGTGTTGCCACCGTATAAGTTTTGCGGTAGTGTTAATTCTTATTAATTAACTTCTAGATTTGTTAAAATTGCTGAAGATGTGAGTTTTAAAATTCTCTTTATCGAGAAAATCAAATTTTGGAAAATCGCGATTTTATTTTAAAAACGTGTGTTATTTTGATAAGCTTTTATTTTGCTTAAAACATTCGTATGTATGTTTTCCTAGTTCAAAATTTGTATTCAAATTTTAACTCACTTCCAAGTATCCGATCGAGGTTCAATTGGCACACTTATTTATATTCAATGACAATGTAATATTAATAAAATGTTAGATGCGTACTATTTATTTATTTTATAGGACTAGACCAAATTATGTTAGGTTAAGTAATCTAATAGAATTTTAAATATGTGACATTTTGTAACGAATTGTGACTGTTGCTTTTCATAATTTAATTCAACAAACTTTCTGTTATTTTTTTTACTTATATTTTTAGTAAATTTTGCTTTAATGTATAAACATCAACATAAATTTAAAAATAATATTGTAAAAATTATTTTAATTCTCAATGTTTAAAGTCAATTTTTTGTCTGACATTTATTTTTATTTCCAGTAAATTTGTGACTGATTCCTAATTTGCAGCAAAAAGAAAAAGATGCTTCAATTTTAAACAGCTATTACACGGTCAGTTTTAATTTCAAAGGAATGGGACTTTTTTTATATTACTTGTTAGAGTAGAGGTAAAAATTTACTAAATATCACTTATAGGACTGGAAGACGGTATAAAAATTTAATTTTCTTAATTTTTTAATAATATTTTTTTGTTCTAAATCGCTTGAAAAACCTTTTTTTACCTTTTTAAAAGCATTTTTGCAATTGGAACTATATGTCTAATGACTAACGGTTTAGAAATTAGCCATTGGCTACCGTTGAGAGTGGACACCCTATATATAAACCGATAGATCAAATACAGGACTGTTCAAAAGTATTAGAATACATGTTTAACTATAGACAGTAGCACCTTATTTACCTAAATAACGAAGTTTTGTTAAAGATTTCAGGAAGTGTTGTAAGTGTTTCATACTCTATGCTTAACGCATGGTTTTTCTTACTTGTTTTGTTATTGATTGAAATTAGTATGTTGAGTAATATCTGCCTAAATATATATACATGAATAACTATTTTTTAAATTCTGCAACATACAGCCGAGTCTCCATACATCGAAACTCCATACATCGAATTTTGCTATTTAGTAGGAACGGTTCCCTTTTCCCATGATTACATTAAAAACAGTCTCTATATAGCGAAATATCAGTCTCCATACAACGAATTTTTTCATAAAATGATCTTTATTTATTCAGTTTAAAAAAGGGTTTGAAAACACGTGGTGTCAATTTTCCATCACTTATTCCTGATTTATTGTTCACATCCTTTTTCAAACATATTAGATTCTTACACATATAAGAGCAGGATCAATGGGGATAATTAAAGAAAAACAATTTGCAATTGCTCCAAAAAGGCCGAATTTTCTGTACTAGTGGACTATGTGGATTCTGAGGACGAAGAAAACGTGACTTGAGCAAACTTAAAAAAGAAATAAAAATTAATTAAGGAACGCGAGATGCTGAAGAAAATGTTGCTCAGTCTCATTTTTTGGAAATTTGGACAACCTCATTATTGCAGTATCTTACTGATAGTGGTATTTTAAGCAGAATTATGAACTTGGTGAGGTTGAGATATTATGGTGAGTTTGAGCATGAGAACGAAAATCTACAGCAACAGCAAAAACCTTCACGCAGTGAAATGATGAGTTCTTTTGATCTTATTTGAGGAGGACTTCAAATAGTTGAAAATTCTCCCTCTACAATTTTTTATTCCTCGCTAAAATTTGAACATTTTTACGAAAGTTTAACAATTTTGAAATCAAAACAAAATTACAGATTTCTTCGTCTAAAATTTGTGTAAGTCTTTTTTATGTGATTTTCATTAAGCTTTCAAATACTTGTCGGTTCTCTTTCTTGAAACTGTTTAAATAAATAAGAAATGGAATATTAGGTTAACATTTAGAGTAAAACGTTTCAAATTCTTAATTAAACACATTAAAAATAATTTTTGTTCAAAATTTATACATTAAATAGGAATGTAAACGTCATTCTCTATTCAACGAATTTCTCTATATAACGAATTTTTTACAGGAACAATGGATTTCGTTATATAGAGACTCGACTGTATTTGAATATTTGTGACTGGTTCATCTGTTTATCTGATTATCCAGCTGTCCGTTCATGTATTTGTCTATGCTCTAAATTTCGTAAATGTGCTTAGATAGCTATGAAAATGATATGTATTCTATCTCTACAAAAAGTTCATTATTAAAAACTGTATTTTCGTTTACAGACAACGTAAAAATATGTACATATATTACGATCTAAGGGAAAATAACTACTGAGAATTTATATTTTAATGATGTTACACTAGTTTAATCGTTAACAAACTGATGTACATTTTTTATATGTAGAAGAGAATAGGGAGGGATGGGATAAGTTTTACAAAATATTTTTTTTATTAATTATGATTAGCTAGTACAAAATGGAAATTTTCAGAATAACATCTTGAAACCTTTTAACATACTTAAAAATTGTCACTTTGACTATAATGTTTATACTTTTCGATTAATAAATTAATTAAATAAACAAAAAAATGCCCTAGCCTTCCCTTTCGGGACATGTTTTTAAAATGAAAATTTATATTTAATTTTTAGAAATGTGCGTAAAAAAGGCAAAGTTAATGTGACATTTACATTAGAAAGTTTTATTGTAAATCACAACGTTTATTTTATTATGAATTGTAAAATCCAAATTAAATGAAAAATAAGCTTATGTCCAACCAGTGCTGCCAATTTACTTTGATGAATGCAGATTTGTAATTATGTCTTGTTTATCAATCATGCAATACTCACCATACCTCCTTTGGATTTTACAACCACCTTCAGTTTAAAATTTTAAGATCATTGAAAATATATCTTTTATCGCTTTTCAGATTTTTGATTGGAATGTACACGTAACTTCTGTATAGAATCTCGTCCAAAAGACATAACATGGTTTTGTGCACTTGTATCGCACTTGTTTTGTCACCGTTAATTGCTGTTCTACTTCTGAGACTGTATTGCAGATGGTCGGTTGGAATATGTCACTGTCAACAAGATATGACGGGCAAAACCGTTCTTATAACAGGAGCAAGTTCAGGTTTGAAATTTTTAAAAATCCTTTTAGCTTTTAGAATTAATAGATTTTTTATTTAATATTTTTTTTTATTATTTTATTACCCTACTGGTTCACCCGCCCGACACTGCCTGGTCCTGTGATAAATGACCCTTAAATTAACCTCAAATTTGTATGACTTTATATCTTTAATTTATCTGAGTTTCTTTCTGCTATCTTTAATTTATATGAATTCATATTTTTAAATAGAAAATATTAAACTGAAAATATTCTGTATTTGTTATTTATTTCCCGCGTAATTTGATTTTTGTTGTTTTGGGAAAGTTAAAGGGTAAAAAATTCTTGGTGTAAGAAATGTCAAGGAACTGCTGAACCGGATCCTGAGAAATCATTTCGGACCATAGAATTTTAACCGAATTATAGAAACAGAAGAATAATTAAATGGATAAAATATCCTAAAAATGAAGATCGGATTAAAAGAAAGCAATCTATTAAAAATTTAGGTTGCGAAACGTTAAAAGAGCCCTGAATCGGGCCCCAGTAGGGCGTGGCTCCTAATTGGAATGTAGAAATGAGCGAATAACTAAATGGAGATCGAAATAAAAAACGAAGAAAACCAGATAAAATGGGCGTAATTTATTATTAATTTAGGGAACAAAACTTAAAAAGGGGCCCTGAACCTCAAAAAATTAAAAATTTGAGCATCAAGTGCATCAAACTTGTCTTGGACTCTCCTTACCTAAATTTTCAGACCTAAATTTTGCGTACTGTAGATTTTACTAGCCATCACACGCATAAACAGACAGAACGGAATTTTCTTTTATTAAAATAGAATAGCATACTCAACCTGCAGGCCGCATGTTGCCTGGCAGTCTTTTATATACGGCCCGAGGCACTTAATCATTACTAACCTATATTTATACAATTGTTGATATGCGCATAAAACGGATTTAAGATCTTCATCATCATTTTATGTTTTGATTGGAAAATAAAATCTGTTCTAATATTTATAATTAACTTAAAATTATGCTAAAAGCCGTTTTCTTAGTCAAAAGTTCTTTTTGCATGTAGTCCTATTTGTCCTACAACCATTCCTTAATCTTCAACATTAATCAATCATCATTTCAAATTAAGTTTGCACTATATATTTCCGCAATTATTTCATTTTTTTTAATTATTATTATTATTATTGAGCAAAAGATTGATTTATGAGAACATTTCTCTTTTTTTAGACTTTGAATTTCTGCATTGTTATGTTATTACATTTGATACTTATTATATAGCTAATATTGTTTTTTAGGGTTAAAATTTTGTTTGCGGTTTTGTTTCTACAGCCCTTGAGAGAGATAGAAATCTACTACGAAGTTTATTACTTAAAAAGAATGGTGTTAAATGAGTTGGTACATTTCTAAAGCGGCAAACGTGTTCAATCTTACTGATAATATTGACTTTGTGATATTGGATTGTTATACTACTCATGTAATTCTTATTACTCTTTTTGTTTCTTTTAAGAGTGTTGCGGCCCGCCGAAAGTCGAAAACTTATGTTTGTGGCCCGCAAGAAAAAACAAGTCGTTGGGGGGGGCCACCGTAATACTTACTTATCATATATCGTATCATAAAACAAAATTCAAACGTGTATTTAAATATTTTTATTATGCATAGTAATGATCTATTAATGAGTTGCTGATGAATCTATTTCGACAAATTATACAACACGCCAAACTGCACAATTAGTACAGAATATCGAAAAAAAAAACATCCTTATAACTCCAAAAATAATAATCTTATTAACTAACAGTTTACTGCGTCGGATTAAGCGTTTCATTTCCAATTAAAATACATCTTTTGAATTGAAATTTGAATGAAATACAGTATCATGAAAAATCGAAGAATGTGGAAAACAGGATTACAGATATCTCTGCAACTAATAATTCGATCGACTTCGTTCTTGATGCAAAATTTGTGTTATTTTATTGCCTTTTACGATCACTCCTTAAAATAAAATAAAAAAATCGAAAATTTTTATATACCTTTCATCAGAACGAATTTTTCGAGAGTCCGAAAAAAATAGTTCCGGATAAACGAGGTTGCTGATATTAAATAGGCTTTGTTCCATTCTTACATACTAAGTACAGTAGAACCCCGCAAATCCGGACCCCGTTAATCCGGATCTCCGGATAGTCCGGATCGATTTTGTGGAATTTGTTTTTTCAAGTTTGAGAAGCGATGAGCAAATTTCCATAACATAAATTTATTTCGACTTCATATTCTGAATAAATAAGTATTTTCTGAAATTTTTTCGGAAGAATAACTCAAGCTTTCTTATTTAAACTCTTTAATGTTATCTATGAAAGGAACAACTATACATCACTTAAGCTTTTTCACACTTTTCTATTTAATCCATTTGGAAATGTCATCTTAAGCTCACTGCTTAATGAAGTTTTTCTCAGAGCATTGCAAGAAAGCAAAGTAAAATAGTCCTTATAGACACACTGATAAGGATCGTGATCCGATCTTTGTCAACCAGTCCATAAGACCTCTATCAACCAACTATTCTTGGAAACAATCTTCTTGAGACTGTTTCCTTATCTTCGTGCCAAAACCCTTCTACAAATCACTTGCAGAAAATTGAAATAAAAGGAGGAAGAATGCTCAAGAGAATGCGTGGCCATGCGGTCCTCAAATATGGTAGAATATGACAAATTTTATAATTACAAAGGAAGCATTTTTACTGTCTGTAAATATTGATTATGTTCAATATAAAGGAGATTTTCTTTGAATATTATACGGGTGATTCTACGATAAGAGGTAACTTGTGCGGCAATCCGTTTAAAACAGATTTTTTATTCTATATGTTGCATTTTTTTGCAATGAATCGCATCATCTTAATGTACTTTATTAAATAACATCACGATTGAACGCCTAAATAAAACACATTTTTCTGAAATTTCTTACAAAGTCTAAAAAAGTCTCTACCCTGGCATATCCCCTTGCCGGTTTAAATTTAACTTTCAAATAATGCATATATTTTGTGCATCAGATATTTAACTAAAGTATGTTTAATCGGAATTTAAGTAATTATACTTAAGTATTATTAAATAAAAAATGAAATAATTTTGTTAATTTCAAATAATTTTTAAAATTAACTTTTGTCCCGCTTTTTTTCTGTATCTACCCTGCCAAATTACGTTCCGCTAATACAAACATAAATTCAAGGACGGCTGTATTGAAAGTAAGTCTAAGGACATTTATAGCCGTGAAGTTAGCATTACTAAACGCGCAACCGTTTAAGTGCCGTTGTTTTTTAGTAGTTCCCACGCAACTGTGCAGTGTAGTGGTTTCGTAAGGTTATCGTGTATCTCCCCTGGTAAGTCATAAAACTTATAATATTCATTTAATTTATTTGTACTTACTGCCCTAATTAAACAATACAGTAATAATTAAAGTGAGATATACAATTAACCCAAAAAATAATTCAGTCAGTTAAAACAATTGAATTTGTCATAAAAACGTCTCTCCCCTGCCGTATATCCCCTGTCAAGATAACTGCCAGGGGAGAGATTCACTGACCAGGGGAGATAAAATTCCTAATAGAAATACACCTAATAGAAAAATAGAACAAATGATGAATTCTCCAAGTGCCAGTGAGACAGTGAAGTAAAATTTGGTTTTTGCAAAAATATTCACTCAACAATTAAAAGAAAATTATTCTGCTCTTCTAAACGAAAAAGAAAAAAGAATTTTCAAAAGAGTGATAAGCGGGAAACTAGTGCAAAAATATGGTATACTACAGAAAGAAAAAAATATGAAACCTTTAAGAAAATTAGGAAAAGCACAATTAACAGAAAATAAAAGATAAGCCAAAGCAAGTTATGTTGTAATGAAGAATAAAGGATCTGATTCTTACAGCTCTATTCCAAGCCAAAATTATATCTATATCAAAGCACCAAGATCTGCTTCATATAATTTGTTGCAATACATATAACGAGCAGTGCCTTTCCCGAGAATGTGCAACTTGTAAAAATAAAGCACTCGGATACAAGGAATTCGATAATAGTATTCAAATTGTCTACAGAAAGTGGGAATCCGTCTATACCAACATAATTGATCCAAACACGTTTAAGGCAAGAAAAGTGACTAAATATTTGAAAAAATAGATTCAAATTTATCCTCGTGATTTGATTAAGCAATTAGATTGTAATTTGGAAAATTTTCTTCACCATGAACTGAACATAGTCTACCAGCATTCTGCTTTTAAAATTAAGAAGACAAATTTAACAGAAAATGAAGCTGTTATTCATATGGATTTCAGTGAAAATTACTTAACTAAATACGCAGAAGAGATTCAGGCATTTCATTTTGGAGGTTAGCGTCAACAGATAAGTCTACACATAGTTGTAACTTACACGAAAGAAGAAGCATCTGGCGAAGTAAAGACTACATGCTATTGTTCGTTGTCAGAAAATTTGTCACATTCGCCTCCAGCTGTATGGTCACACTTACAGACAACTTTAAACCGCTTACTACCCGAAGTAGACATTCTGCATTTTTGGAGCGATGGACCCATAACACAATATCGCAACAAATACATGTTTTACTTTCTTGTCAATCATTTAACAGAAATCTACCCAAACCTTAAACACTTTACTTGGAATTACCAAGGGGCAGGACACGGTAAGGAGGCTCCTGATGGTGTCGGTGCTGTTTGCAAGAGAACAGCTGACCGATTGGTAGCTAGTGACAAGGATATAGCATCTCTGAGCGATTTGTCAGATGCTATTCAGAAAAACTGTCCCAGCATCAATGTTTTCTTTATTGACAACAAAAATATCCTAGAAAAAGAAGCTTTGCTTACTGGTGCTAAAGAATACATAAAGACTTTTCCTGGTACTTTGCGTGTCCATCAGGTGTCATGGAACACTGAAGATAAAAAACAAATCAAAATGAAGAGTTTAAGCTGCTTTTGCAATGAAAGTATAAATTGTGATCATTTCCAAATTGGTGTCATGGCATACTCGTCTAATAAAAAATCCCGTCTTCGTGTCGATGATGTTTACGGACCGGATTCAGAGGCCGATAACGAGAAGTCATCTGATAACGAACAAATTAATGTACCAAAAGGTGGCAAACACCAGACAGAGGATGAAGAACAACCGTCGACATCGAAAAAAACATTCAAGAACGGCGAATTTATTCTTGTCAAACTATCATCAAAAACAACAGAGCACCGTTACGTGGCTATGTGTACGGGTTTGAAAGAGGATGGCGAGATACAGGTAGTTTTCTGTAAAATAGGGGACGAAACCGGAAAATTATTTAAAGTTGATGAACAAGATATCATTCATTTCAGAAGATCAGGTTGTCCAGACACTCCCTATGCCAAGTATTATTTTGAAAAAGCAGAGGATGTTTTACACCTTTAAGAAGTCAGCGAATGTGTTTGAGAAAGCTTAAGCATTTTAATTTTAATTTTGTTCATGTACGAAAGAAAATGCCTTTCATTTTTAATTTAATTTAAATTTTTGTTCATGTAGGCAAGATATTGCCTTTAATTTTTAATTTTAATTTAATTTTTTGTTTATGTAGGCAAGAGTTCCTTTAATTATTTGTTACATTTCATTTTCTAATGATTAACACATGTTCATTTATTGAACTGCATACAAAATATGACCGAAGCGCATAGGTATAGGCAATATGAAAATTATCCTGACTATCCAAGTGTGATTAACACTTAAGAAGAGCTAGTCTACTTAATATGTATTAACTAGGACTACCCTCAGAGGGATTAGTCTGAGCGATATTGCTGAGAATAAACATTTAATAACTTGCGGTAAGTAAAGAAAATCAGATGTTACCTTTAATTGGTCATTCATTGTGATAAAATATGATGAAAATAAGCATATTGAATCATAGAATTTCAAAATCTTATATATAAAGTTGCATATACTATTTTTATAAAAGAAAAGCAAACCATGCATGGATATAAAATTGGAAATATGCAAAATGTTAAAGGTAATACAGAAAATAAAACACCAAATTTTCCTATATTGCAAATATAACTCTTTGAAATGATGTCATGAGCATAAACAGAAGCTTCGCACCGATTTGAGAAACTATAAATAATATAAACTATTATGTTTGAAGAGAATGGAGTGTATTTTATACGGTGTGAAATTTTCATACGCGAAATATGTAAAACATTCTTTTAGCGATCAAAAAGTGCTGTTAAGAGATTATCACAAAGTCTCAAAATTAAAGTTTTTATGACATTTTTTAATATAAAAAAATAACAGTTTTATTTTCCTGCATGATTAAATTTTAAAATGTTTTATTGCATTCAATATTTCTGAGGGCGAAAATGATTACTATTTACTCCATGTACTGATTCGGTTATCTACGAAATGTCCAGCCGGTGAAAATCACGCTCACCAAATTTCTGTGACGTATGCACATAAATTGTGCTTTTTTATCAGTTTTTTTAATATAACTTTTAAACTATTTGGAATTAATTTTTAAAAGTAGGTGCATTCACCAGATTACCTTCATATGTACCTATTGGTACAAACAGAATCAAAATCCGACTAGTACTTTTTGAGATTTGCTTGACGAAAGAATTTTTTTGGATTTTAATATCATTACGTATCTCTGAGTATAAAGACTTCGCTTCGCCCAGACAATAAAAGATTATTTTATTATTTGTTGAAGGTACAATGACAAGATAATTTACATATGTGTATTTTTGCAAGTGAAATGCTTTTGTATAAAAAAAAAAAAAAAAAAAAAAAAAAAAAGCTATAATATGATCGTCTCATTAATGATTAATATGATAGTCTGATTATATGTTAAGAACAGTTTTTAATAAAAGTTGATTTTATACATTTCATTGATTTTATTAAGTACATTATTATGTCAAACTCTCTCCCCTGGTAAAATAAGTATCTACCCTGGTTCTGATGTCTCTCCCCTGCCCAATGTATTTACCCTGGTCTTCGAAAAAGTAATAAAATATGTATAAAGTGACTTGCCCTTACATGAAAAGATATATAAACGGGACAAAAATCATAATATGAAGTTTCATGAAAAAACCCAACTTTTCTCCTTGGTCGTATTCTCTTGTTTTTGAAACCTCTTATCGTAGAATCGCCCATACACTATTTTATTTCATTTGTTCACATTCTCCGGATAATCCGTATTTTCGATAATCCGGATTGGGCCTGGTCCCAATTAATGCGAATTATCGGGGTTCTACTGTACTTACAAAATTTCAAGTCGCTATCTCAATTTGTTCGGGAGATAGAGCGTTTACAGACAGACAGACAGACAGACGGACGGACGGCAATTTTTTTTCTAAAAATGTTTTTCGAAATCTCCAGTGTCTAAAACGTGTAAATCCGTCAAAATTTTTTCGATTTTAAAAACGATTGTAAGACTTACCCTATACTATGTATGATGGGTAAGTAAAAAAAGGTTGAGTATGGTTGGTATAGAGTATAGACTGTTGCTTTACGCGTGTAATAGTTAATTTATATGCCACGTAATATTTATGTGCCTATTTTATTAGAAAAATTATGCTGTTTAGGAATTAAAAAAATTATTAAAAATATTCATGCATTCAAGTAATTAAAAATTATTTGAAAAATTATACTGTTAGGAATGATTAAAAATTACTAATCAGTCCATAATTTCGCTAAACTTCCTTATCAAATTGCATTAGGTGAAAATGTACATTAAATTCACAGAAATAAATCAAAAAAATTTCTTTAAAAAAATAATTTAGAATGTGTTTTGAAATTTTTACACTTATCAATTTTTCATTTGAGGTTTTGAATTTTATAGAAAACATTTTTAGGACACATTTACATCTTACAAGTAACCATTATGCTATATCCCAAGCTTCTAATTTAACGGTGTACCATCCCTCTGGTGGTAGTGTCACCAACATAAAGTATAGCGTATGTTAGAACTTGGACTGTCACATAAATATGCCTGCATATATTTCGAAATCAGATTAGTATTTCCTGAGATTTTAGATAAATCGTAATCTCGGAACGTTTTAAAAAGACTTTTCGCTCATTTTAAAACTTTAAATTTCGTATCCTTTATAAGAACTGATATTAGAGAGCATGTACGTCTTGTAAATGTCTATCATGCTAAATTTAAATTTTATGTAACTAAAAATTAAATTAAAATCATAATTTAAAATCCATTTAAAATGCTTTTCTTTTACAATTTAGATTTTAAAAAAATGTTCCTAATTTACGTAATAACGACGATCATACGAAATTTCAACTTTCTGTCTTTAACAATTTAAAAAAAAAAAAAATCGAAATTCGGAAAGATTTTAAAATGTTTTTCACTCATTTCACCTTTTTTAATATGGAATTTTTTACAAACAGTTCTTGGGAGAATATCACAAAATACGAAAATACAACAAAATGGTTTTTATTCTATGTCATGTAATGCAATTTATATTTTTATAATCGAATAAGTATTCGTAATTCGTAGAAGTATTTTCAAGATAAATTAACATTTCTAATAATACAAATAAAGCAATTTAAAAATTTCAAATTCTAAATTGTCATTTTCCTGGCACTTGTCACACTATTATGTGTGCAAAGTAAAGGGTCTTCTGCTATGCTGTACAAATATATTTTTCTAGTTTTTTTTAAGGGTATATTCCGATTCAAACTGCTTATTTTCCGATTTATTTTTGAATTTTTGTTCTCATATGCATCAAACTTGCAGATTGTCTAATTTAGAAAGTACACAAGGTGCCGCGATTGTCGATTCTTTGATAAATGCAGAAAATATTGCCAAAAAAACCCCAATCAAAAACGGCATTTTGAACCAATTTTTCCGAAGCGGGAAATCTGGGAACGAAAAAAGAAGGATCACACTGAGAAGGTAATAGTTTATAAATCAAATTCTAATGAATGGAGCGTAAAGAGACATCACAAGGCACCTTCTGAGAAACATCTGTTATTAGAACTGGGATTCTATGTTATTTTTGTCTTAATATATTATATATTGTATGGGCTGTGTACTGAAGTTTCAAAGTGACATTCTTTCCTTGTCTAAATCTGGACTGAGCAGGTAAACATCTACAGATGGAATGAAATGAAAAAAGAGGGTTTGCAGATAGGTGTGCCCCACCTTTGGAGATGTCTGTCGAAGATGGGTAGACAAGACATTTCAGGAAAGAAGGAAAGAGCTTGGAATGCAGTAACGTAGAAACCCCGGAGGGGGGGTTACGTTGAGTAGAAGCAGGAGGTGAGGAGTGGCAGTTGGGGCCTACAGAGCTGAGTGGACGGTTGTCCCTATGTGTATAAAATTATATTTTACATTCTAATAAAAAGTATTCGTAGAAATATTTTCAAGGTACAGTAATACTTCTGATAACACAAGTAAAACAATTTAAAAACTTAAAATTTCAAATTGTCATTTTCCTGACACATGTTACACTGTTATGTGTGCAAAGTAAAGGGCCTTCTTCTATGCTGTACAAACAGGGTGGTTCTCACTGTCGCTCGCCATTGCGCCAAATTGCGACTAAATTCTAAATTTGGCGAATAAACAAGCGATTAGATTCGCCAAATTGCTAGTGCTCAATTTTTGCTTTTTCTTTCTTTTCTTTTTCGTTTTTTATACATATGCATACATACATATTTTTTTATGCATATATATTTTAAATATATTTGTAGCGGATAGTTGAAATTAGATTAATAACAATCGTTGTCGCAGCTATAAGTACTTAGATTATTTTAAAACATATTGAAAAAAGAAGGGTACATTACAGGATTATTATTATTGCTACACGGCAAATCTATTTTGCTAATACTTTTTTCATTCGGCGAATGCTATTTATTTTTAATTAGCCAAATTACTAACATTGGTCAAATGTCAGCGAGAACACTGTGTACAAATATCTTTTTCTAGTTGTTTTTTTTTTTTATTTTCTAATTAATACTTATACCTTATAAAGCACATATTATGAAGGATGTAATAAATGCATGTATTTTACAAAAAAATTTAAATAATTAATATAGGATTTTTACTGAAAATTATTGCCATTTTTCCAGGCCTGCTTATTTTAGTTCTTTATCAAATGTACATATGGCGCATCAGAGTAATTCTTCTAAATTTTTGACATAGTTCAAGTCAGAAATAATGAAATCATATCTACCAGCAAGATCTTTTAGATATTTCTTTGGAAATAATGTGTTTAAAATCTTTGTAAAGACTGAGTAGACTTTTATTACGCCATTTTCTTGGCTTCCATAAATTAGCAAATAAAATTCAGCATTACATTGAATTTGAGGTACTATCAGCAGTCAGCAATTATATCCGCCATGCTTCCATATGACTTGGAATATACCATGTGTAATGCCATTTAAAAGTCCCTTGAAGACATTAAGGGTGTATTCGAAAAAACGCTTTTCCACCTTCAACAGCTCGAAATTCTCAGATACAATTTCAGCCAAATTTTTAAAAGTAGAAACATGGAACTTGCTGAGAGGATTCTTGAAGGGACGTATGAGGTGCCGTGTGATATCATTTTACGCTCCATTCATTGGAATTCGATTTATAAAGAATTATCTTCTCAGTATGACCCTTTTTTTCGTTCCCAAAACTCCCGCTAGAGGAAAATCGGTTCGAAATGCCGTTTTTGATTGCTTTTTTTCGCAATATTTTCTGCATTTATCAAAGAATCGACCATCACGGCATCTTGTGTACTTTCCAAATAAGAGATTTTGAAAGTTTGGTGCATTTCAGAGCAAAAATGAATTCAAAAATAAATCTGAAAATAAGCAGTTTGGATCGAAATACACCCTTAAAGCTCTACTGAGGATACTCCACACATTTTCTTGGGGATTGAGCTGAAGGTACAGGGCAGGCCATTCCGTAACATGTCCCAAATAATCCTAAAATCATTCCTAGGACTATTTTGAAAAGGTTGTGGGGGCGTTTTCTAGCTGGAAAATCAAACTTAGCCCTTCAATTCTCTCTTCAGTTGGCAATAAATGGGTTTCTAGCAATTCTTGGTAATTCGTAGCCTACATGCGATGCTAGGGAAGAGCCAGGTTAAGTTTGCCACCATAACTGAAACCTCCAGACACTATTAATAAGCCTCCATCGTGTTGTCTTTTTTGAAGAAAATTTCCTCTCCTTTCCTTATGCCATACCAATAGAGAGCAAGACAGTCTGAGCCATCCAAAGTAATTTTTTTCTTATCTGGGTGTTGTAAAATGAAATGAAGTGAAACTAATTGAACGCGTAAATTAAGAAAATGAAAATATCGTCTGATTTTATTTATTATCTTTCGAAGAACTTTGACAAGTGTATGAGAACGATTGAGTTCTCTGAATGTAATGAAGGAATGTGCCTTTTAGATGGAATTAAACTACATTTTTTATAATATATGGACTTTTAGATGAATTTGAACTTAGAATAAGTTTATCTCAACAGATGATTTTCGATTTTAATTCAAAGCTCCGCGCATCGCACAGATGCAACCCGCAAATGAAGACTTGCATGGTTAGTAAGTAATTTTTAAACTAACCCTATTTTCGAATTCTAACATACTGGTACCCTCGGCGGGACAGGAGTTTTGAATTTCAATTAATTTTAAATGAAAAAATGGATCTGAGTAGTTTGAAAACTCAGAGAAAAGGACTGAGAGCTGCTTTTACTCTCACGTTTAAGAAAATTGAAACTGAATTAACTAAAGAAATATGTGAAATTAAAGAACTTTCTATTCTGAAAACTCAACTGTTTGATAAATTTCAACGGATGGACACTTGTCAAAGTAAAATTTCGGAAATATTGTTACAAGATAAGGACGAAAAATTGTTTACCGAAGATTTTGAAAGTGCAGAAGAATATCGAGAAAAATATATAGAAATATGTGCACGTATTGATGAAAAGATACAGGTTTCTTCATCTCCTGGCGAAGAAGTAAAACGCAAATTTAAATTACCGGAGATCGAGCTGAAAAAGTTTAACGGCGAACCAAAGGAATTTTTATCGTTTTGGAGCCAGTTCAAGAAAATACACGAAGACGATTCTATTGCCGCTGAAGACAAGATGCAGTACCTATTCCAATGTATGGAACCGAAATCAAAAGCGGAGCGTTTAATATCAAGTTATCCAGCTACCGCGGAAAATTATCCGAAGGCTATCGATCAATTAAAACAGAGGTTTGGACGAGATGATCTTCTTGTGCAAATTTACGTTAGGGAATTATTAACCCTCGTAATGAAAAATGCCACTGCGCCTAAAATGAAAGTTGACTTGGCCTCTTTATACGATGAATTAGAAAGCAAACTTCGTGCCTTAGAAAGTTTGGGAAGAACTCAAGAGAAGTATGGAGACTTTCTCATGCCCTTGGTTGAGAGCTGCCTGCCTGAAGAAGTTCTTTTGACCTGGGAAAGAAGTCGAAATCACGATACATATTCCAGTGAAAATTCCAGGACTTTAAAAAATCTGATGGACTTTCTACGCCAAGAAGTTCAAGGAGATGAAATGGTGTTTTTAGCAAGAAAAGGTTTTGATTCTATTGTTAGAAAAAAGAACATTTTATCTGAAATTATTAGCAAACCTGATCCAGCCACCGCCTCTGCATTGGTGAGTATAGAAAATAAAGGTAAGAAAAACAATTGCATATTCTGTGATAGGTTTCACCCCTCTAATAAATGTTTTGGGGCTCAAAAAATGTCTTTAACTGATAAACAAAAGATTTTGTTAAAAAAGGGGATTTGTTTCACTTGTTTGCAAAAGGCTGGTCATCTGAGTAAGAATTGTAATATTAAAAATAAATTAAAATGTAATTATTGCCATAAACCACATTTTGAAATAATGTGTCCAGAACAAAATATAAATAATAATCAAGATGATTCTTTAAAATCTGAAAATTCTCTTTCTAATTGTAGTAGAAATAAAGTTGTGTACATGCAAACGCTTGGCGTGCGCATTCGATCGCAAGGTCGCCAAAAAGTCGTACGCGCACTGCTGGATTCAGCGAGCCAAAGTAGTTACGTAAGCGAGAGAATAACGAAATCACTGAAAATGCATCCTATAAGAAAAGAAATAATTATTCACGCGCTGTTCGGGGGGGATGAAACGGAACCTAAAAAACATGATGTGTTTTCGGTAGAAATCAGTGAATTAGATGGAAATAATGCGTTTTGTTTTGAAGCATTTTCCGAAAAAAGGATTTGCGGATTTGTACCTAAAATTAAAGATTATAGAATATTAAATGAATTAAAAAGAAATAAAATAAATCTATCTGATGATTTTTGTAAGGAATCTGAAATTGATCTTTTGGTGGGGGCTGATATGATAGGAAAATTATTGACAGGAAATTTAATTCAATTAAATTGCGATTTGACTGCCATAGAAACCAAGCTCGGTTGGACAGTGATGGGGAAACAAACGTGTGGCAAGAAACATAACGTTTTGACAACATTGTCTATGCACGTTAGAAATATTCCTTTGAATGAATTATGGGAACTTGAAACCATAGGAATTTCTGACCCCATTCAGAGTTTTGAAAAGCGGGAAAACTTTGATTTAAACGATTTTAAAGAAAAAATGAAAATTCTTCCCGATGGCAGATATGAAGTAGGGCTTCCATGGAAGTGTAATTTTAAGAATTTGCCCGACAATAAAGTTTTAGCTCGGAAGAGATATGAAAAAATGATCAATAAATTGAAATGTGGGGGATTTTTCGATGAATATCAGGAAGTATTTAAGAATTGGGAAAAAATAAATATTATTGAACGTATTCCAGAAAGTGAATTAAGTAATAAATGTCATTATTTACCGCATAGGCCCGTTATCAGGTTAGATAAGGAAACCACAAAAATACGCCATGTATTTGATGCATCTGCTTCTGAGAAAGGGAAACCCTCGTTAAATGAATGTTTGTATAAAGGCATCAATCTTATAGAATTAATACCTGATATTCTTGATCGTTTTAGAATGTATCCTATCGGTATAACTGCAGATATAGAAAAGGCTTATTTAATGTTATCTGTTATGCCTAAAGATAGAGATTTTCTTAGATTCTATTTCCCATGTAATGAAGGACAATTGATTTATAGACATTGTAGAGTTGTATTTGGTGTCTCTTCTAGCTCTTATTTACTAAGTGCATCTATAATGCATCTTTTAGAAAATAGTCCTCCTGAATATAAGGAAACTGCTGAAAAATTAAAGTGTTCATTTTATGTAGATAATTGTGTATCAGGTGTTTCTAACATTAATGAAGCTGAAATGTTTATTGAAAATGCAAAGTTATTAATGTCTAAAGGGTGTTTCAATTTGCGTTGTTTTGAAAGCAATGTAGCTTGCAAGAATGTTGATAAATATTCTGGGGATACTTCAGTTTTGGGGATTATTTGGAATTTAGATAATGATTCTTTGAAATGTTGTTTAGATTTAGAAACATTAACGTGTGAAAGGAAAATTACTAAGAGATTAATTTTGAGCATTGTGCAAAAGATTTTTGATCCTATCGGTTTATTCTCTCCTGCTACATTGCTTCCAAAATTATTGCTACAAGACTCATGGAAACAGAAAATTCCATGGGATCGAGAATTACCTTGTAACATTGTGAGTGCTTTTTTGAAATGGTTGAAGAATATTGATGTTTTAAAAGAAGTAGCTATACCTCGATACTTAGAAATTAATGCTTCATCTGAACTTCATGTTTTTGTTGATGCGAGTAAAGGGGCATATGCAGCATGTGTCTTCGCTAGATCAATAATTGATTCCGATGTCAAGGTTACGCTTGTTAGAGCGAAGTCTAGGGTTGCTCCTCTCAAAACTTTGAGCATGCCGCGTTTAGAGTTAATGGCTTGTTGTATAGGTACTCGACTTGCGAGTTCTATCATCAAGGCAATAAATATGCCAGGTCTGAAAATCACATTCTGGTCAGATTCTACTACCGCAATTTGGTGGATAAAGGAACATGGGAATTGGTCGGTTTTCGTGAGCAACAGAGTCAAAGAAATTCGACAGATGTCCAATATAGAGTCATGGAAGCACGTTCCAGGAAATTTGAATATAGCTGATATACTTTCACGTGGATGTTCTCCGCAGAAAATGCTTGATTCGCGATGGTGGGAAGGTCCTAAGTGGTTAAAAGAAAATCCTGAATGTTGGCCAATTGGCGCGATTGACTGTCAGCCAAAAGATGTTGATTTAGAAAGAAAAAAGATCGAAATTACGAATATTGATCTAGCTAAAGACACACCCCTTTGGCTCTTAGATAATATATCTAATTATGATAAGATGATAAGAATATTTGCTTGGATTCTGAGATTTGTAAATAATTGCCGAAATGTTTCTAATAAGTGTAAATATTCTAATCTTACTCAAAATGAAATTGAAAATTCTGAAAAATATCTAATCCGTTTAGTTCAGAGCTGTTATTTCTATAATAAAAGGTCATTAAATGATATTGTAACATTCACAGATGATAATGGAATTTTAAGAGTTAAAACTAAAATAACTGAAAGAAATGACCGAGAATCATTTTTGTATCCAATATTGTTACCAGGCAAATGTGAATTTACTAAATTATTGATTAGATCAGTACACCAAAAGAATTGTCATGCAGGTATAAGAACAATGCAATCTTTAATAAGAGAAAGATTTTGGATAATTAGAGCTAGAAGAACTATTAAAAATGTATTGTACGACTGTATTGCATGTAAACGTTTTAAGGTAAAGTCTTTGTCAAGCGAACCAACACCTTTGCCACCAGATCGCGTTACAGATTGTGCTGTCTTTGAAATTATTGGAGTAGACTTAGCCGGGCCGTTATTTCTAAAAAATGGCGAGAAAGTTTGGATAGCATTGTTTACTTGTGCCGTTTATCGCGCGATTCACCTTGAACTAGTCAATTCGCTATCTTCTGATGCTTTCCTGCTAGCTCTTAGACGTTTTATAGCTAGACGCGGTAGGCCCAGCACTATTTATTGTGATAATGGAACAAACTTTAGGGGGGCTTCCAATGAACTTTCAAAATTAAATTGGGATAAAATTTTAAAAGAAACCATGACGCATAAAATTGTTTGGAAATTTATACCTCCCACCGCAGCTTGGTGGGGAGGCTGGTGGGAAAGGTTAGTTCGCATTGTAAAAGAATTGTTAGTACGTACTTTAGGTAGATCTGTATTGACTTATGAAGAATTGAATACACTTATATGTGATTGTGAATCTGTGATTAACTGCAGACCTCTAACCTATATCTCAGAGGACCCACTGGAGCTAGTACCTCTCACACCCGCTATGTTTCTTACTGAAAACCGAAGTTTCAGCAATTCGGATATTATCGAATTAGATTCTCAAAGTTTAAGGAGAAGGTTGAATTACAGAGCTAAACTTCTTACCGATTTTAGGCAACGTTTTAGAAAAGAATACCTCAGCGAATTAGTTCAAAAACATACTGAAAAATATACACGTGAACCGCGAGTGGGAGAAATAGTCTTAGTTGGGGATGATAACAAAAAACGTTTATTTTGGCCTTTAGCAAAGGTGATTCATTTAATTCCAGGACGGGATGGTAAAGTTCGTGGTGTTAAGTTGAAAACTCAGCACGGCACGGTTTTACGTCCGGTGCAGCGCATCTTTCCTTTGGAAATATATTCGAATGAAATAATTGAAATTGCATCCAAACCGTCGGGTGAAGAGAAAACTAGTTCCAGTGAGCATGATGATCATGAAAATGTGTCTTCTCCTGATAGTGTCATACTTAAGAAATATACCTCTTCTGGAAGATGTGTAAAAGCTCCAAAGAGGTTGGATCTTTTTAATAATAATTGTTATGTATTTGAAACTCTCCCCAAGTTTCAAAGGGGGGAGGATGTTGTAAAATGAAATGAAGTGAAACTAATTGAACGCGTAAATTAAGAAAATGAAAATATCGTCTGATTTTATTTATTATCTTTCGAAGAACTTTGACAAGTGTATGAGAACGATTGAGTTCTCTGAATGTAATGAAGGAATGTGCCTTTTAGATGGAATTAAACTACATTTTTTATAATATATGGACTTTTAGATGAATTTGAACTTAGAATAAGTTTATCTCAACAGATGATTTTCGATTTTAATTCAAAGCTCCGCGCATCGCACAGATGCAACCCGCAAATGAAGACTTGCATGGTTAGTAAGTAATTTTTAAACTAACCCTATTTTCGAATTCTAACACTGGGACTATAACAAGATCCCATTGTCCTTCCATGTTTGATGGCTGTTACCCCCATCGACTCTGCTTTGCTTCTAGATATCTTTCAATATTTGCATGCTCACACATAGGTAGGTGGAGGCTTATTAATTAAAGCATAGCACGGCAGTGCTACGCTTTATTTATTTCCAGTGTGACTCCATAATGTTATTTTAATACGGAATTTAACATTGAACGAGTTATTTACTAGACATTTCCCCACATTTTGTACGCGCTTCCACAAATTTTCTTCAAAGGATCTAATTGTTTAAAAAATAATTCCCTCCAATCAAAAAAATATACAGAGGTCAATGGACATATTTCCTGTAGCAATTAATCATTTTTACGTGATAAATAAAAAATAAAATTGATTTTTTTTTCTTTTGTAAGAATTAAAAATGGTATATTTACGACGTCATATTAGAAATGAAACGGATATTTGCAAACATTTCGTACAAATTACAAGAATCGTCAACAGAAAGCAAAATGAAGCATGATTTTTAAAATAAAAGGACATTTTCAAACATTGATCAAAAAGCTGAAGAGAAGGAATATAGATAAAGAATACTGCCCAGTTAAACTGATGGCATTGAGCTCACAGGCTACAAATACTAATTGTACATTAAAGCCTTATATTTTCAAGGGTTAATTCCGTTCGAAAAAAAAATTAAGAAGGGGAAACAGCTCTCCCCTTTCCTCTTTTTTCATACTTAATCATTGAACCTTCTATACTATCAAAGACATGCTTTATCATATAAAAAATCTATATCCAAAATTCAGAGCAAATTAGATAATTCTTAATAAAAACCCATTTAGCATTTATATAATTTAAAAGGAGTTATCCCCTTCTTTTATACTTAACCATTAAACTTCCAAAACTATTCAGAGATTTGAACGAAATCTGAAAATTCTGCTTGAAAAACCTATTTATATAAATTAAGAGGGGGGGAGGCATTAGAACCCCTGTTGCCCCTATTTATACTTATTCAATGAACACCTAATAGCAGTCACGGAATCGCCTCATCAGAATGATCCTAATCTAAATTTTGAACGAAAATTTAATTCTGCATGAAAATCCCATTTATATCAACTAACGGGTCGGGGGGGGGGGCATTAGAACCCCTGTTCCCCCTATTTATACTTATTTAATGAACACCTAATAACAGTCACGGAATCGCCTCATCAGAATGATCCTAATCTAAATTTTGAACGAAAACTTAATTCTGCATGAAAATCCCATTTATATAAACTAACGGGGGGGGGATTAGAACCCCTGTTCCCCCTATTTATACTTATTCAATGAACACCTAATAACAGTCACGGAATCGCCTCATCAGAATGATCCTAATCTAAATTTTGAAAACTTAATTCTGCATGAAAATCCCATTTATATCAACTAACGGGGGGCATGAGCCCCCCGTTCCCCCTCTTATACATATCGAATGAACTTCAAAAACTAATCAGGGAAGCGCCTTGTCAGGATATACCTACATACAAAATTTTAAGAGGATCGGATATTTTTATCATGAGTTATCGCGTTACGCACATACGAACGAACATACAGAACGGGCGGGCACATAAGCTCTCAGGCTATGATAGCCTGTGAGCTAAAAATGAGTAAATTAAACTTTTTTCCACCTATTATCTCTGCAAAATAATATAAAATAACTTAAGTATATACATGTAACTGGTATTTGAAAGCGAGTTTTTTGACACATTGGCATTAAAAAAAAAAAAAAAAAAAAAAAAAAATTGCACCAAACCCAGTGCATATATGACATATGCGCCGGGATTTCGTACTTACACCACATTTTTAAAAATTTCTTCGTCTTATACGTTCGAAGAAAATCAAAATAAATTTAGGTGAATAAAAATTTTCAAAAATAATAGCATTTGAGAATAACAGTATTTCATCCTTGGTATGTAATGAAACTAGTAAATCTGCAGAACTGGGTCTTCAAAGATAGCAATTTTTTAAGGCTAAACCGCAGAATCGTCAACTACTTGGTATAAAGACTTTTCGGCCCTGCAATAAATTCGCCAATTCTATCAACCTAAATATTCAAATCCAATGTAAACAAGTATAAACAATGTTTACAAATATATTTCTTTAATTCCCGATTTGGTTATTTTTTTAAATCGTGCCTAAATTTGTAACGTTACAAATAATTAATCTATATATATAAAAGCAAATCTGGATTTCGTATAAATCACAGCACAAAAAAATCTGCCGAACCTAATATCTTGAAAATTGGGGTAAAAATACTTCTTATAACACCGAGTGCCGCTAAGAAGGGATTTTCGAAAATTCCTTCCTAAAGGGGTTAAAAAAAGGAACGAACTTTTAAAAAATTCCTAAAAAATCGGCTTTATGTAGTTGTTTTTCAACTGATAACATATTTCAGTGTATTTTTTCATGCTGAATCGAATGGTACCAAGCAAATTCTTTTAAGTTCAGTAGTTCGCGAGATACTTCACATTTCCCTGATTTGGCGGTGTCTTCGGCGTAAAAACCTGAAATTTTTAATCCTTATCTATATATATAAAAGAAAGTCTGGATTTCGTATTAATCACAGCACAAAAAAATCTGCCGAACCTAATATCTTGAAAATTGGGGTAAAAATACTTCTGATAACACCGAGTGCCGCTAAAAAGGGATTTTCGAAAATTCTACCCCTAATGGAGTTAAAAAAAGGAACGAACTTTTAAAAAATTCCTTAAAAATCGGCTTTTGTAGTTGTTTTTCAACTGATAACATATTTTAGTGTATTTTGTCATGCTGAATCGAATTCTACCAAGCAAATTCTTTTAAGTTCAGTAGTTCGCGAGATACTTCACATTTTTATAAATTGACTATGTCTTTAGATGACTGATTCTTCACCGATTACAGACAGTCTAAAATATGACATAAAACTGAAAATTAATATGATTTAAAAATTTCGTTTGATTCAAAGTTTCTTTAGAAAAACTGACCAGCGTAGCGGGCGAAGGCTGCTAGTCATTGGATAAAATCAATTTTAAATCAACGGTACTACTTGGTTATCCCGTCGACCAAAAAACTATCGCGGAACTATAAGATAAAATGCCAGTAATGGATGATCGTGAATGTCACATTCAATGACATTAAATACCTATACGTATTTAGAGGTGTCATCAATTGATTTTATTTCCACTTTTTACTAGTGTTTTACCAATTTATTTGTACTTTTGTTATAAAAAATGCCAATATGTGTAATTTGGCTATTAGTTTAGCGACTTATATAATTTGGCGGAATTGGTTGAAGGGATAACCAAGTACCGAATTAACTTGTATTAAATTCATTATTCCGATGATTTTAATATGATAAAACACTACACGATTTAATTTTTAAAATATCGCAAAGAGTTTCTGTTGAAAAATAGCTGTTTTTTATACTTTAAGTTAATATTTTTATGGTACTACTAGGTCATCCCGTCGACCAAAAAATTATCGCCAAACTATAAGATTAAATGCCAATAATAGATGATCGTTAATGTCACATTCAATAACATTAAATACGATGCACGTGTTTAAAATGTCATTAAGTGATTTTTATTTCGACTTTTTATTTGTATTTTTATTAATATTCTACTAATTATTTGGTTTTTCGTTATTTAAAATACAAATTATGTCAACATGTATAATTTGGCTATTTTGGCGATTTGCAGAATTTGGCGAAATTGGTGGAGGGAATAATAGAGTAGTACCATTTTTTAAAAACATTTGATTCACTATCTCTATGAGTTAATAAAGTTTAAGCACATTTGGAATATTCATAATGCGTCACCTTTATGCACAGATGTCTAATACTTACCATGTTGGCGCAGTTTTTTTCTGACGCCAATTTGGCGAAAATTTCGTTTTCAAATACATATCACATATATTTTTTAATTATTTTTCTAATATTTAAAAAAGAAAATAAAGATACATAAAAAAAAGTTTATTAATAACTATAGAAGAAACGATCTACATAATTTTTTTTAAATAAAAGTAATAGATAATAAACAATTTATTAGTAAAATAAACAACGATAGTCAGGTTAGCATGTGAGGCATATAATATCCATTTTGTTCCAATCGCGCCGATGTACTGCATATATGACATCTATCCCTAACTTTTTTACGCTGAACCCTGCCCAGAGCTCCGATAGCGGTTTGAAGTTCTGTCGATGTTAAATTTCAATTTTGGGCAGAATTTCAATTCAAGCATTGATTTATTTGGTGCTACTTTGATATACCCCCCCAAAAATTACGCGCCAAATCTGGCACTCCCTACGCACTTTTCCTACGGACCTTTTAGGTTTGCTGTTACTCAGCTTCATTCCTTTATTTGTATTTTTTATGTATTCATTGTATTTTTTAGGTATTCCTTTTTTGTATTTAACTTAATTTTAATTAATGTATTTTTAATTCATTTATTATTTTTAATTAATGTATTTTTAATTAATGTATTTTTAATTAATGTATTTAACTTAATTTTAATTAATTTTATTTTTTGTATTTAACTTAATTTAACTTAATGGGTATTTTGCTTGGCGAGAAAAAAAAGTCGCCAAATTTACGATTTGGGGGGGTATATCAAAGTAGTTCCATTTATTTATCAAGAAGCTTCTAAGTGAAGAAATACAGAAAATAAATAAACATGAACATGACGTAATACAAAAAATAAATAAATAAATAAATACATTTTATTGATACTATGTCTTGAGGTATTGTTGGAGGAATATTATATTGTCTAGAAGTGAATGTCTAGAATTATACTAGACATTTATGACGTCATATTGGAAATGAAACAGATTTCGAAATATTTGGTATCAAGACAGGAAGCATGTATAGAATTCAGTTTTAGATGTAAAAAAAAAGTTAATGATTTGGAAATGGATCAATGAAAATCTGTGCAAAACCCAATGGAGAAATGAAAATCTAACGTAGATACCACGGAGATAGATAGAGTTTTTAATTGGGGGTGGTTTTGGAGTTTAGGTATGGTATCATGATCGGTATAGATCTGGAAAAATAAATCAGAAATTCCTACGTAGGGGAAAACGTAACAGTTAGTATTTCATCAAATAAAATTTTGTTCAAAAATCTAATTTAACTTTGAGGCCCTTTCACAGTTTTGCAAAATTGCTAAATTGTAACTAAAGTGCTTCAACACTCGCTCATCCTGCTTGCACATATGAAGCCAACATGATGTTTAATCTTGAATTACGTATACACTCAAATTTTTCATCACCATATTCTTTTTTAGCATAAAATGGAGCTATTGTAACAATTTAATAAGAGACATGGAACTTACAATGTGAATGTGCATTAATATATTTTTTTGCGTCAGAGGAAGAGAGAGAGGAATATGAGCACCTCAGACGTTCTCTTGAGCGTACCCCTCCCCCCCCCCATAATTCACTTCTAGCTATGTCCCTCGGTAAATTACATCAGTAATTGTGATACGATACCACATAAAGGAAGTCCTGATGATCATTTTGAAATGAGCTCATCTGAATTCAGTAGTTATTAAAAAACTTGAGATATTAAACAACAACATAATTTGCAGAACAAATTAAAAAAACGAAATTTATTTCCTGCTCTATTTAAGCCCGAGAAGGGACAGATATTAAGATATTTGATATTAAATTTTTGTATAAAATAATTTAAATTATGTGAACATTAAAAAAAAAAATGAAATTCAAGCAATATGATACTTAAAAACCCTAAATCTTAGATTTCCTTCAAACGAAATCGAAATAAATCTTAGACTTTTTTCCAAACTTAACTTGCAAATATTTTTTTGCAGATTTTGTATAATGTTTACGGTAGGTATAGATAAAAAGAATAGACACATCTAAAAAGCAAATGTTTAGAAAAAGTCTAAGATTTATTTCGATTTCGTTTGAAGGAAATCTAAGATTTAGAGTTTTTAAGTATCATATTGTTTGAATTTCATTTTTATTTTTTTAATGTTCACATAATTTAAATTATTTGATACAAAAATTTAATACTAAATGTAGAAATAAATAAATAAAATATCTTAATATCTGTTCCTTCTCGGGCTTAAATAGCGCAGGAAATAAATTTCGTTTTTTTAATTTGTTCTGCAAATTATGTTTTTGTTTATAGCATTTGGAGGCTTCGATTATGGTGGTAAATTTAACCTGGCTCTTCCTTCAGACGCCATGTAGACTACCAATTACAAAGAATTGCTAGAAAACAATTTATTGGCAACTGAAGAGAGAAATGCTAATGAATTTTTCAACAGGAAAATGCCCCCATAACCTTTGCAAAATCCTCCTAGGAATGTTTTTCTGTATAATTGGGAACAGGTTATCGAATGGCCTGCCCCGTACCTTCATCTAAAGGGTGTATTCGAAAAAACGCTTTTCCACCTTCAGCAGCTCGAAATTTTCCGATACAATTTCAGACACATTTTTAAACGTATAGAAACATGAAACTTGCTGAGGGGATTCTTGTAGGGACATTTGAGGTGCCGTGTGATGTCTTTTTGCGCTCCATTCATTAGAATTTGAGTTATAAACAATTACCTTATCCGTATGACCCTTTTTTTCGTTCCCAGAACTCCCGGTAGGGGAAAATCGGTTCTAAGTGCCGTTTTTGATTGCTTTTTTGTAATATTTTCTGCATTTGTCAAAGAATCGACTATCACGGCACCTTGCGTACTTTCCAAATAAGAGATTTTGAAAGTTTGATGCATTTGAGAGCAAAAATGAACTTAAAAATAAATCTGAAAATAAGCAGTTTGGATCGAAATACACCCTAAATCTCCAAGAAAATGTTCGGAGTATCCTCAGTAGAATTTAAATGCCAATGGCAGATAATTCTAGTCTGTGGCAGAATTAATGGCCGCCACCATTGAGGCCTGGCATAATATTTATGCTAATGTGGAGACTAAGATATAAAATTAATGAGTGACTTCGCTGCAATCGAGACAGACGCCGGAGATTTCTTTTTCATGGTTTTACTTTCATATATTACAAATCACACGCAGCATAAACGCGCATAATATTTACATATATACATTAAAGTAATTTCGTTTCATAATCATTCTTTTAACATTAAATATCAAAATAAACAGTAGCTTTAACTTCATTGCTACCGTTTTCAATTCTTCGAACAACAACATTCCAAGACATTCTATCATAAGAAACCTACCGTTGCCATTCGCAACAGACAAAAACTGGCTTCAGTGGGTTTCTTCTTCTCGCGACATCCTCCCCACCTGAGTTTTGGAAGAAACTAAGCAAAGAGAGGCTGAAAAATACTAAAATATCATATACATACAAATATTAATCTAAGCAAAAACTTAAAATAAACACTAAAAATACACTCTAATACAGATACATACAATCAAAAAAGAAAATAGAAATAATAAAAATATTTTTCAAACTTTAAAGTTCAGGTTTTAGAGTCAATAAATGAATGTTCATATTCAATAATGAAAGTTCAATGGTGAAAGTTCAACTGAAATGTTCAGAATTTACAAATCAAGTCTTTTAGGAGGATTTTCTCTTCGACCAGAACGAGTCTGAGTATCAACCTTTTCAATAGGTTTACTAACTTTTGACTGTTCGTCAATCGTATCAGCTGTGATTGGTGCTGGATCAAACAAAAGAGGTTCACAGTCTTCCTGTGTGATCTCAAGAGGGTAAAGTCTTTGTACTGGTCTCAAAAATGTTCCTTTATCTGTTTTCAACTTAACAAGTCTAACTACTCCATCTTTGCCTGGTAAAAGTTCTATAACCTTTGCCAAAGGCCAAAACAGTCTCTTCTTATCATCTCGGCCAATCAAAACTACATCTCCAACTTTAATATTATCATGCTTTTTAGAAATGAAAGATCGCAGGAAACCTAAGTACTCCTTTTTAAATCTGTGTTTCAGATTATCTCTTACTCTTTGAATGTATCGCCATCTTTTCAAAATATTAGTCCTTTCAATTTGGTCTAAATCTGGAACTTCGCTTGTGCGAATATCTTGTAGAAATGATGCTGGGGTTAGAGCTCTCAAGTCAGATTCTTCTGATATATAGCTTAGTGGTCGGTTGTTCATTACTGATTCACATTCGCAGACAAGAGTTAATAATTCTTCATAGGTCAGAGACGAATGTCCTAAATTTTTTCTAAGCAGGTCTTTAAGAATTCCAATTAGCCTTTCCCAAAACCCTCCCCACCATGGGGCGGAGGGTGGGTTAAACTTCCAACGAATTTCATGAACTTCAAATGTTCGTTGAATCAGTGCCCAGTCTAGATCTTTCAGTGCTTTGTTTAAACCTGTAAAATTTGTTCCATTGTCAGAATACAACACAGATATCCGCCCTCTCCTTGCTATAAATCGTCGCAGAGCTTGAATCATGGCATTGGTACTCAGAGATGGAATTAATTCCAGATGGACTGCTCGGAATACAGCACAAGAGAACAAGACAATCCAGACCTTTTCTCCAGATTTTGTCAACAACGGACCGGCCAAATCTACTCCTGAAACTTGAAAAACTGCTGCTACTTTAGTTCTATCTGTAGGGAGAGGGGGAAATGGCACTTCAATATGTTTTACCTTTTGCTTCTTGCAGATAATACAATCGTTGATTATACTTCGGGTGGTTCTTTTTCCTTTTAAAATCCAGAATCTTTCTCGTAAAATGGTCAAGAGTATAGATGTTCCAGCATGCTTATTCAGAATATGTTCTTGCTCAATAATTCTTTTCACTACTGCATGTTTCGAAGGCAGAATCACTGGAGCGATAAAATCATATGGTTCATCTTCATTAGTAAGTCTTGATTTCAATCGTAATAATCCATCTTCATCTTTAAAAGCTTGAAAATTAGCAAGAGATTTTCTGCCATTTTCGTTAGAAAAGTATTCTGTCTGCACAGAACGGAAAAGTATCTTTTGTGCATTCAATATTTCTTCTTTTGTAAGTTCTGTATGTCTTCTCAAATCCCGAGCTTTAGGGTGGAAACGCATAATCCAAGCTATCACTTTGACTATTTTGGAAAATTTCGAGATTCTGTCAGCTAATTCAGAAACAATAGTTTTAAATTCGACATTGCAAGCAGAAACAACAGTTTTTCGTTTTTCCTTTTCAACTTCGTCTTCGTTAACATTGACAACAGATTTGGGCCATTGTTCTTTTGGATTTTTCAACCATTTAGGTCCTAGTCACCATTGGGACTTCAGAAGTTGCTTAACTCCACATCCTCTAGATGGAAGATCAGCAGGATTCAACTCACCAGAAATATGAAACCAATTTTCAGGATCCGTGAGCTGTCGTATTTCTTTCACTCGATTAGAGACAAAAACTGACCATTGTTCCTGTCGTTTAATCCAACTAAGAACTGTTGAAGAATCAGTCCAAAAGTATTCATCAGCAATTTCGACTTCTAGAGCACCTTTTATGAATTTAAACAATCTTGCTCCAATAGTAGCCGCCATTAATTCTAACCTTGGTATCGTTATCTTTTTCAAAGGCGTTATGCGTGATTTGGCTTGCAGTAAATTGACGTTCACTGTACCATCAGGGGACTCGGATCTGAGAAAAATACAGGCTGAGTAAGCATCTTGACTTGCATCAACAAAAGTGTGTAAACTCAAACTAGATGCTTCTGTGGCACCGCTCCATCTTGGAATTTCAATAGACTTCAAAAGATGTAAATCTTTAAACCACTTTAAAAATTTTCTTTTAGTATCTTCGTTTAGTTCTGCATCCCATGGTTCCTTTGTTTTCCAAATAGTTTGAAGCAAAAGTTTAGGTTGTATTAATGCAGGGGAAATAAATCCTATGGGATCGAAGACTCGGCTGATAAGGGACAAAATTTTTCGTTTAGTTAATTTTTCTGATTCATCAAAATTTAAAAGTTCAGTATCGATTTTAAGAGTATCAGAACTCTTATCCCATATTAAGCCTAATACAGACGTTTCAGAATTTTCTTGAGGAATAGTATCGCAGTTATTGTATATCGTATTTTCCCAACCTCTGAGGTCAAACTTTGCTCTTTTCATTACTTCTGTAGAGGTTCTTTATAAAATTATCTAGCTCTGAAGTATTGTGAACACTTGTCACACAATTGTCTACATAAAAACTATTGCGCAATTTAACAAGTATTTCGTTAGAAAATTCTCCTTTCAATAATTCTTTTGACAAATGATGATGAATTACTGCCATAAGAAGAAACGGGCTACTTGTAACCCCAAAAACACAACGAGTATGTCGAAGAACTCTTATAGAACCATCGTCATTGTGCCAAAAAAATCGTAAAAAAATTCTGTCATCCTTATGTAGAGATATCTGCAAAAAAGCTCTTCTTATATCAGAAATAACACCAATTTCATGAAGACGAAATCTGGTCAAAATCAAAGGAATAGTTTCTATAAAATTAATTCCAGTCTCTAGACAATCATTCAAGGAGGGAAAATTTGTCATCTTAGCCGAAGCATCAAAGACAGGCCTTACTTTCATTGAAGATAGGGAGGACGTTTCTTTGATTACAGGACGATGAGGAAGATAATGTGTAATGGATAATGATAACTCATTTTCAGGAACTTCTTCAATTACTCCTTCGTGAATCCATTCTTCGAAAATTTCATTGTATTTCTCGCGATAGCCAGTTTTCTCTAATTTCTTAGTAGTGGATTCAAGTCTTCTTAAAGCTAGATCATAATTAGTAGGTAGGAAAGAATGATCCTTTTTCCAGGGCAAATGGACTTCATATCTTCCATCATTCTTTTGTTGAACTGTATCTTCAAAATGTATCATGACAGCCCTTTCCGAATCTTCTTTACTATTTTGTTCAATAGAATCTCGAATACCAAGAAGTTCTAAATCCCATAATGCTGAAACAGGTACATCTTCTTGTGATAGCATACTGACTACAGTCATATTTACATCTTTCTGACTATCAACCTGAGGGATCTTGCCCATTAAAGTCCAACCTAATTTAGTTTCCATTGCCACCAAACCGCAATTTAGTTGTTCTTTTCTTCCTGTGAATAGCTTACCAGCAACATCTGCTCCTAAAAGTACCTCAATAGGCCCTGATTCTCGAGTATCACTTAAGCGTATTCCTTTATCTTTTAGCTCGCGTATCCAAAAACCATATTTAATCGCAGAAATATCATTACATATGACATCTTGATCTAAAGCATCCAAATTACAAATATAATTACCATCAAGGCTACTTAAATAAATTTTGTAACATTTGTGCTTAAGCATTTTTGTTTTTCTACCTCCAAATAATGAATGGGAAAACTCTTCTTCTCTTTGAAAATCAAAACCTAGTTCTTTTGCAGTGGATCGCAAAATGTAAGATTTCTGGGAACCTGTATCGATTATTATTCTTGCCTTACGGGTTGAACATTTCCCTTTTAGGTTTACAACTAACGTTTGTAATGAAACTTCATTGGTAGAAGAAAATTTCTTATTCATGTTGTGGTTATGTGTAAAAAGTGTATCAACATTTTTTTCTTTCGTTTCATCGTTGTGTGATTTTGAGATCTCTTTGGATTTATTACAGTCTAAATTAGGACACATAAATTTTACATGTCTTTTCGAACAATTTTGACATCTATCTTGTACAACAAACAGCAAGGTGGCCTTTAGTAAAGCAGATACGGCACAAACCTTTACTTTTGATAATCGAAAGTTTTTCAGACAGAGGCATAAAAAATGCCTTTTTGCAAAAACGCGATTCGTGATCTTTTAAACAAAATACGCAAGAAACATCATTAGAATTGTGAGAAATCAATTCTGCAGCAGAAAAATTGCCGCCTTTAAAATTCTGGCTTGTTGCCAAGTTTTTTCTTTCTGGAACAAAACCGCAAATTTCTGATCTACTCAATTTTATTTTTTCTTCTGATTGTACCTCGTTTTTAAGAAACAAAATTATGGCATCAAGACTGGATAACTTTTGTTCGCTTTCTATACTTTTTCTCTGTCTTTCGAAAGAACGTAAAATATTAACCGGTAATGCACTTTCAACTAAAGGATACAGTATGACACCACACATTTCGGTAGTAACACCTAAAGAACCCAAAGCCCTGATTTAAGTGGAAAGTTTATTATATAAACTACTCAAAGAATCAATTTTCTTTTTTGTCGCATTATTCAACACAAGTTTCAATAATTCCCTGACATAAAAATCAATTAACAGATCGGTTCTACCATATCTTTCTGTTAAACTCTCAAATGCTAAAGAATAATTTTCATTTGTTACTGGGAATGATTCTACTAATTCCCTTGATTCTGATTTTATTTTCATTGACTGAATTAAATAATGGAATTTATCCACATTCGTTAAATTCGCATTTTCGTGTATATTTTTAAATTGATTCCAAAACGTGAGCCAGTCCTTCAAATCACCCCCAAACTTATACAATTCAACTTCAGGGAGTCGCTGACATAAAGTTTTTATTTTATCACTTTCTGTTTCAAATTTATCAGTCGAATTATTTTCATTTCGAATTAAATTTTGACTCAATTTTGTCTTAAAATTATCTAACAAACGTTGCGCTTTTAACTGAATTCTTAAATTTTCTCTATATTCTTCAACAGAATTAAATTCTGCTTTAAATTCTGCGTCATCTTTCAAACTATCTAAATAATTTTTATGAAAAATTTCTAGCGCATCAGATTTCTGCTTAAATAAATGGAAAAGAATTTCGATTTCCTCATGTTTGGCATTCGCGTCATTCAATATATTTTCCAATTTATTATATGCTTTAGTAAAAGCTGAACGCTGAGTAGTTTTCTTTTTAAATTTTCCATTTCTACTATCTTAATAATGATAAATCTTATATTCTAACAAATATCAAATATATAACTTCAAAATGGAAAATTTTTGTTCTTACCTTCAATCTTCAATAATTTCCTTAAATCTGTCAGAAAACAACGAAATCGCCCACCCGGGGGCGCCAGTAAATATGGAGACTAAGATATAAAATTAATGAGCGACTTCGCTGCAATCGAGACAGACGCCGGAGATTTCTTTTTCATGGTTTTACTTTCATATATTACAAATCACACGCAGCATAAACGCGCATAATATTTACATATATACATTAAAGTAATTTCGTTTCATAATCATTCTTTTAACATTAAATATCAAAATAAACAGTAGCTTTAACTTCATTGCTACCGTTTTCAATTCTTCGAACAACAACATTCCAAGACATTCTATCATAACAAATCTACCGTTGCCATTCGCAACAGACAAAAACTGGCTTCAGTGGGTTTCTTCTTCTCGCGACAGCTGTCTTCCAGGGATTGGTAAATGGTATGCCCCATCGTATATTCCAAGTCAATATGTAAGCTTGGCGGACATAATTGCTATTACCAGCAGAGGCTTTATTTCGGCAAGACTCTCCCCTCCCCCTTTTTTTATGCATTCATTTTTTTTTCTGATAAAGTTGGGCAGGGAGTGAGTTATTTCTTGAAATGTAAATATATGCTTTGTATGCAAATATGCTTATATGTAAATAGTACATGTCTTGTATGCAATATATTTCTTGTAAATATGCTCTTAATATATTTGTTTCGTTCTCAGTTTTTTGTTTCGTGTCCATTTATGGTGCAAAATCATGGTGTCTTTCTTTAGGGGAGACACACTGCATATGATGAAGCTTTTAATTTAGGCTCTTATACTTGGCTTTTCAGAATGCAAACAAAAACAGTGGCGCCAACTTATATGGGCCCATGGAGCGCGAGCCCACCCAATAATTTGATAGCTCCATCCACCCATTATTAATTGAGCCCATTCAATATTTTTGTATTTGTTCAAAATTTTGGTACTACTCTGTAATCCCGTCGGCCAATTTCGCCAAATTATATAAATTGCCAAATTATACATATTGGCATAATTTTTATTTTAAATAACGAAAAAAAAAAAAAATAATAATTAGTAGAATATTAATAAAATGTTGAAATAAAAATTACTTAATGACGTTTTAAACACGTGTATCGTATTTAATGTCATTCAATGCGACATTCATGATCATCAATGACTGGCATTTAACGATATTGTTTGCGATGGTTCTTTTGGCCGACGGGATAACCAAGTAGTACCAATAGTTGCACCGGCGTAAAATATAAATTGTGTAGCATCAGAAATTCGCACCATTGATACGCATTCTCAGCCGACTTTTGGAATCTGATACACACATACAGAATGGACGGCCATATAAGCTCCCATGCTTTGAGCTAAAAATCGAAATAAAAATCACTTAATGACATTTCAAACACGTGAGTCGCAATTAATGTCATTGAATGTGACATTCACGATCATCCATTATTGTCATTTAATCTTATAGTTTGGCGATAATTTTTTGGTCGACGGGATAACCTAGTAGTACCAAAATTTTTTGAGCCCACCCAATATTTCTCAAAAGCTGGCGCCCCTGAATACAAATCCTTCTATAGTAAAAAAAAACTAGCCTTAAAAGGAATGACTCCTGGAATGATGCTGATGTGGAAGATTTCCGGAACTAACGAATCCGGGTTGTCCACTCCTTCCATGAGTCGAATAGACCAATCAGGAAAGGACTCCGTCTATGCATCGCCGTATGGGTTACCATAAAGAGAGGAAAGGTTACCATCGCCAACAATCGCCAAGTTTGTCGCCAACTTGGCGATATATCGCCAAATTTGGCGACCAACATTAGTTGTCAAAAGTGACGCCAACTTGGCGATAACTGTAATATTTCGCCAAATTTTTAATTTCTTTACAACACCAGTCGTTTGATACATCATTTGAGAGGTTTGCAACTGCTTATTCATATAATGGATGTCTTGTGTGTTATCCCCTATTCTGCTCCCCAGGGGGGACACATTTTTAATTTCTTTACAACACCAGTCGTGTTACAAAAGATATGAAAGGTCTGCAACTGCTTATTCATATTATGGGTGTCTTGTGTGTCACCCCCACACTCTGCTCTCCCCAGGGGGGGGTCACATTTTTAATTTCTTTACAACACCAGTTGTGTGACACATCATTTGAAAGGTCTGCAACTGCTTATTCATATTATGGGTGTGTTGTGTGTCATCCCCCACTCTGCCCCCCAGGGGGGCACATTTTTAATTTCTTTACAACACCAATTGTGTGACACATCATTTGAGAGGTTTGCAACTGCTTATTCATTTTATGGATATCTTGTGTGTAACCCCCCTCTGCCCTCAGAGGGGTCTCATTTTGTAATTTCTTTACAACACCAATTGTGTGACACATCATTTGAAAGGTCTGCAACTGTTTATTCATTTTATGGATGTCTTGTGTGTCACCCCCACTCTGCCCCCCCAGGGGGCACATTTTTAATTTCTTTACAGCACCAGTCGTGTGACACATCATTTGAAAGGTCTGCAACTGCTTATTCATACCATGGGTTATTGGCGAGCGCAGCAAGCAGGGGTAGCCGATAATTTGGAATCGCGAAGCGATTACGCGGGGGGTTGGCGAGCATAGCGAGCAGGGGGGCGGGGCCCCCCTAGTTAAGTAAATAAGAAAACAAGCCACACACAAATCCTTTAAAATTGAGATGGGAAATAGTTACTTTGGGTTAGAAGGTTACATCGTTCTATACTTATAGGTAACAGGTTTCAGCAACCTGTTATTTTTGTAACGTATAACCAATCGATGAGTATGCTTTGTACAAACATTTTAATTAGAAGGCCTTAAATTGAGATAGCTTGAATAATTTTGTGACATAAGTATAGACGCCGTTTTAGCTCAGACATCTACACCATTACAATCAATTTTGGGTTAAAATTTTAATATTTGCAACATAAAAACTTACCTAGTTATGATACTTTGCATTTCGTACATTATTAGGGTTTTCTAGCACTAAAAACGCGTTTTTCCCGACGATATTCTTGACGCAGCATATAATTTAATGTTTTTTTCAGTTTTTATGAAAAAATGATCAACAAAAATATATAGTTATCTACTATTTTCCGTTTACTTTTAATGACTTGTAATAGAAATGGAATATTTCAGTTGCCACAATTACAAAATGGATACTAAAAGCTATAAAAAAAAAACTCAAAAGCAAATTGAGATACAGTTTTTAAACAAATTGCACTTAAAATTAGCAAAACCGAAATTTCAAAGTATTGCCATTCGCAGAATGACATAAGCATTGCGTAGAGATATTTTTCTCCTCTATAATTTAGATGGATTCATGTGAATTCCCACATTTTTTTGTATCAAATATATCTGAATTAGTGAAATGTATTGCAAAGCTTTATTATATCAAGTGGTACATATAATGAAGAACATTACTCATTTATAAATTGTCACATATTTGTTTGGTATTTTTTGTTGGAGGGGGCAGAGTTCAGTTTTATGTAATACGTCAATGTAATTACGTTCACTGCAATTACGTCATCGAGAAAAGGAATGTAATTGGCTTTCGTTTACAAAAAGTGACGAAATTAACAAATAAATTGCATTATCACAATGTATGACAATTTGAGCTAAAAATATAATGGATTGATGCAGAAAAAAGTCAGAAATAGAGGGGGTCAAATTCTTTTGAGATAGGCCAAAAAATAATATTGTTAAATATTTAAAGGAAGGAAAATGGAAAAATCATCTAGTTTCCAATTCATATTCACAGCATAAAAATAATAATAATAATTTCTCATTTATCAAAGATAGGTTTGATATTCAATGAATTTGTCAAACGTCCGTGATGTTTTTATTAACTTCTAGGAATATTTCTAGGAAAAAAAAAAACTGTCTTTAAAAAGTGACATGTTTTTTCAGCCTGTAAATATGTATGGATATTGTATATGTGTATGCGTATTGTATATGTGTAGTAATTTTGTAACTGAGTAAAAAGCAAAAAAGTGTCCGGGCCAGGATTTAAACGACTGAATTTTTGACTTAAGGGTGTTCTTAAATCAAAAAGTGCAACTTTGTGACACATGCGTTAATTTATTTTTGTTCAGAAATGCATGAAACTAGCAGGTGTTGTTATTCAGAAACTGTACTATTGTACTCAATCTTCTATTTTTTTTTTTTTTAACACAATAGATTTTTTGTAACAAGCCTTCAAAGTTGACACTTTTGAGCCTATTTCCGACGAAAGCAGAAAAACCGGTCGAAAAGGAGGAGAAAAACGGGTGATTGCGTCATCGAAATAGCTTATAACTCGATAAGTAATTTAATGATCATAAAATGGAAAAATAAATTCAATTCGAAATCGCTCCCATAGTCAGGCATTAAATTTTTATATCTTTGAATTTGTAAAAATGAAAAATGAAATTTGTTAAAAATGAATTTGTAAATGTGTCAAAATGTTTTTCGCTTGTTGAGCGGATCAGTTGAGAACACAAGCGTAAAGGTTCCTGGTTCAAAGTCCGTGTAAATCCACTTTTCAAACCACTAGAAAGTTACATCACACCATTCATTTACCATTTAGAATAATTGGGTTAAAATTATTCATGTGTAATCACATCTTAACAGTTTACTTAGAGCTCCGTTAATTGCGGTTTATTCTGTTGAACTGTTTCAGGAAAAAAAAAAAAAAAAAAAAAAAAGACCAAATGCCTTTATCAGAAGTTTTTTTGAGTGAATTATCTCGTTCCAGTTTGTCCAGGATAGCTCAGTTGGTAGAATTTTGGCAGCTTAAGCTAAACAGGTCCTTGTTTGAAATTTGGGTTGGGCACTTTTTCACTCAGGTGCAAAAGTACAGCTCATGTGATTGATTTATGAATTAAAATAATACTTTAAAAAATAATCAACTGTAAATACGTAGTTAGATATTCTTTAAAGCTTATTTTTAAAATAATTTTCAAATTTATGACTTTTATGAATAAGTTCCTTTTCTACACACACACACACATATATACATATATATATATATATATATTTCTGCAATTATCTATATAATACATATAGATAAGCATTCGAATTTTATTTATAAAATAATTCTATTCAGTCTTTTAAACTAAAATCCTTTATGAAATTTCTGAAGTCTTTTACAACACTGAAGTTTCATCTCAATAAAAAAAATTCTAAATGCTGCTGTGAAACTTTTCTGGAAAATTATTAATCAAGTTTATTTATTAATTTATTATTATTGTTATTTTGTAGGAATCGGCCAAGTCACAGCATTAAAACTGGCTCAAAGAAATGCTCGCGTCCTCATGGCTTGTAGAAATTTGGAAAAAGCGGAGAAAGTCAGATCGGAAATAATATCCGTCACTGGCAACTACAATATTGAAATCAAACACTTAGAATTGGAATCATTCAACTCGGTCCGCAAGTGCGCCGAACAGGTGATCAAGACAGAGAAGAGACTCGATGTTCTCATCAACAATGCAGGAGTGGCTCGTAAGTTTGGATGTAAATTACTGTTCAAATAATGTCCTAAAACTAGAGATATGATGAATATTCGGCTACTATCCGGTATTTATTCACCTATCCGCCGAATACTGATGGCTAGTTAGCCAAACTCTTCGGCCGAATATTGTTGAAAAGTAGATTGGGCTGAATGTTTGGCCACTATTCTCTACTCGGCCTACTCTTTGAATATTCGGTTTGCCGAATACTGAAAGCTAGTTAGCTGAATTCTCAGACCGAATATTGCGAGATATCTCGCAGCGAATATTGCTGATTTCTCGCCAAATATTGCTGATATTTCGCCCAATACTGCTAAATATCTCGCTAGACATCCAAATAAATTCGGGATAATTTCTTTTTCTGATTTTTGCATTTTTCCCCCTTTAATAAAAACTGTACTTTGACTCATTAGAGAATTTTGTACGATAGGGCGTTGTTAAATAAAATCAAGTATGTAACGACGCCCTATCGTACAATATACCGAGTTTATGGATTAATATCCTGAAAGTAAATTCTGACAATTTGAGCAAAGTGATGTAATACAATAGTTAAATATTTTCTTTTTACCGGATGTTCATCTCAAACACTACTACTTCGATCTTCAAGCAGCGCATTTAAAATTGAAAAATGATAATGAGCGCAGAATAAAATAATAAAATAATAAAATAAATTGCAATTAATAATAAAATATACCTCCTCTCATTAAGATTAATCTATGAAACTATTTCTCCTTCAGCTTTTTCTCTTTCAGCTCTTTATTTATGTAAATAAACAATAATTAATTTAAAAATATTCACAGATGAAGAGTCTGGTTAAGGCTTGAAAGTACTAAGGTTTTTTTTAAATAAAATTAATTATTAAGGATGTATTCCGACCAAAACCGCTTATTTTGATTTATTTTTAAATTAATTTTTGCTCTCAAATGCACCAAACATCCAAAATCTCTTATTTAGAAACTACATTATGTGCCGTGTGTGTCGATTTTTTGGGTAAATGTTGAAAATATTGCAAAAAATGCTCTCAAAGATGCCGATTTGAACATAAATTTCCGAACCTGGAGATCTGGGAACGAAAAAAGAGTGGAACTGAGAAAATAATTGTTTATTAATCAAATTCTAATGAATTCAGCGAAATATTACATGACATGGCATCTTATACATCGCTTCCAAAATCACCCCAGCAAGTTTCATGTTTCTTCTTTTAAAAATGAGTCTGACAATGTGTCGGAAAATTTCGAGCTGTTGAAGGTAGAAAATCATTTTTTCGAATACACCCTTAACATATTATTATTATTTTAATTGCCTTTTAAGTAAAACCGAACATTTTAAAGTTCATATCTTATTTTATTTTATTTTATTTTTTCATTTTAGATTATGATGGTACAGTCAAGACTGAAGATGGGTGGGAAGCAAATATGCAAGTCAATCATCTGGGGCATTTCTTATTAACCTTATTATTGCTAGGTAATGTGTCATTCTATTATCATCTAATTGTATGTTAAATCATTCCATAATATTTCATGTAATGCTATGTTGAACACAATTATCTTCTATTGTTTACAGAATTTTTTTAAAACTCAAATTCCATTTATTTTCTGCAACAAAATGTTATTAAAATACGATGCATAAATATGCTTTTAGTTGCATGCATAAGTATGCATGTTAATGTGCTATTTTATTTTTATTATCCTAATAATTTAGAAATTTATTCTAACCTTAAAAACATAACTTTTGCGATTTAAAATAAGTTGGAAATGGCGCGTCAAAGGTAAGCAAATGAGGTGCGTTCGTACTATAACGAAGTTTTAAAAATATTCAGATCTTAGTGTAGCAAAGACTGTACTTCAGATACCGTATAAGTATTCGAAATCTTTTGAGTATTAGAGGATAATTAAATATTGTAATCATTTAAGTATTGTTAATATATTATCAAACCCACCAAGTTTTACTTTTTAGATCATAATTCAATAATAAAAATTAATTTTAAATCGGTTTTTTAAAGAAAAAGAGAAAAAAATCATGCATTTGTATATTAAATTCATTCTAAATAATTTACTTCCTTATTTCAAATTTAGAACACTTTTTCACTATTAAAAAGCTATAAATTACTTCTTGTCTAAACTTAAATACCCTATAAATAATAGAATATTTATTCCTATTCTTGTTTAGGCGTGAGTAAGGGGATTAACCTCTACCTATTTTTAATCAAATTTATTTTACAAAACTTCAAAATGAAAGGTAAGTAAAATTCTACTCACCCGATTCATGAATTCTTCTTCTTTTGACGTATCCGTTTCGATCCTTGTAGAATATTATTCCGTTTGTTATTTTCAGCTCCGAGCACTTGATTTTATTTAATCGTTGTGTAGGATGCTTATCCCTTAAAAAATGCACATTTCATTATTAATTCTTTGACACACAACACATTAATAAACGTCGATTCAAACGAAAACACATCTATTTTATTTTACTACCGCGAGAAAGAAAACAGAGCATTACTGCTCCACTTTAGGAGCTACATAACTATAGTGAAAATCAAAAAACGCTCACACAATCGCATGAAAAAGCAAATAAAGAAATAAAAAATGTTATTTTAGAGTTTTGACAGTTCGAACAATACATAATGATTCTTTCTGTTGTAATCATTTTTCAAGGTCCCGCTAACAACCACTCAAGTTGATTTACGATGCAATTTAAACTGTCATTTATTTCGCAACACAGGAAATTAGTTCCGAATGACGAAATTGTCTATCAATAAACCCCTTATATACTGATATAAATACCCCTTAAATACTGATTTTCTGTTCAAATTATTTAATAACAATATTCATAGGTGAAACGGTATATAAAATGTATTTGTTTTTTGCTGAATAGTGAAATAAACTGTTTAATTCATTGTAGTAAATTTTATATATACTCCAGTCACTATATAATAAAGTTATTACTTTAATTCGTGAATGTGGATATTCTTCAAATTTAGGTGGGGGAAATCTTACTAATATCATGCGCAAAACAAAAACGGCCAAGTTCAATTTGTAATATGATAAATTAAATAATTTGTTTTTAAACTAGAAATACAATCCATCAGAATTTGGCATTACTAAAATTGTAGCACATTTTACTTATTAAACGTTTTGTAGTTATCCGTGGGTTGGCAAAAAGTAAACTCAATTGATTATAATCTCTGTTAAAAGTCGCTTTAAAGGTTGTTAAGCGTCGATACAATGATTATTAATTATCACACAAATTGTAGTCGATCACTCGTAAAGTGCGGTTTAGAATAATCGCGTTTTTGTCGACAGTCTGTCACTACCGATATAAATGCGTGATATTGGACACAAAGGTGTGAAGGATAATAATTAAGTGCAAGCTTATTCAGTTAATATTGAAGAATAATTTATTTACAAATATTTACAGAAAAAACATTATTTACAATTATAGGTTAGGATATAGTACATCCTGCCATAAGTTATACGTTGAAGTAATGTCTACGTACTAAATAATATTGTTAAACTATGCTATTCCCTTCTCACTCTGTTGTAGTCAGCAAGGCTTGTCTGATAATAACACAGGTATCTTCTCTTGTATATACGTTTCTCCCCACAGGACTTAGTCTTTTCTTAGAAACACTTTCACAGACAAGAACGACTCAACCCTCCAATCTCTCTACATACGAGACTTCAGCCAAGACTAATTTACACTTTCTATCTCGACTTCTACTTCGAGAGAAAACACCTGGGGCTAACATCAAGTGATTACCTTATAAACCAAAAAGCGGTAGCACAATCACCTCATCGACTTCACGGATGAAAATCTATATTTAGTTAAATCTTTTTAAATAAGGCTAATTTATGCCAAAATAGGTCTAAAGTGAAATAATCCACAAAATAGCTGCAAGAATTCATGTTATCTTATGATGACACAAATAACATAAAAGATTAAACTATCCCTTAATGATTGCGTTTATGCATCTTATCATTATGGAAGTTGAATATATCAATACTTTTATAATTACAACCAAAGTAATTCAGACCATACCATTCAATAAACCAATGAAACCAGTATTTTTACAATCATATTATTAAAAACAGTTGAAGTTTGAAGAGAAATAGAAGGCAGATTACCAAAATAATAAAAAAATATATGGATAAATGGACATTAGAAATCTTTTTCATTAAACTACTCTTCAGGGGTGCATAATTTAATGAAAAAGCAAAAACAACCAACCAGTTTCTGTTATGGGACGTGCTCAAAGTAATTCGTCCCACAATGCACCCGATTAGTTGGAAGTTATTTACTATTACAAATTAGTGAAAAGATATTCATTGAAGAAAATAAAAACAATATGACAAAATAACAATAATATAATATGTCTTAAAAAAGTATATACATACTAAAATATTTACCATACCTATATCCTAGCATGATGTATAGTTCAGGTGAATCTAACTGTTACGAATATTACTTAAATTAATCACAAAGGCCGGGAAAATAAACTTAGCCGATAGTTAAAAAACAATAACAACATTTTATTTACAAGTTTGTTTCAGAACGAACGTAACACAACCAGTGATGTGGGGCGGGTAAATACCCAGTGGGTAGGTAAATATTTTTTGGGTATTTACCTGGGTATTTACCCAAGCCTTAGGTAAATACCTAAAAACTGGGTATTTTCATATTTCAGCTTGAAAAAGCATATTTAAAGTAAAATTTATTTTTATTTGAAACTTAAATATTTATGAAGTCCAAAATCATAGAATGAGATATTCAAATTATGAAAGTTGTATGGCTTCAGCCACAATTAAAGAGAAGTCGAAACTTGCATCGCAAAATTGCTTAATTTTACTGCTAGTGTGCTTCAGCTGCAAAGTAAGTGAATTGAATTTGTAGGAAATTTTCAAAGTAAATAATGTGAAGCTCTATTACATTTTTTAAAAAGAAAATATAAGACTACCTATCTGCACAGTTTATTGCAGAGCATTATACAGATTACATGTCACATCTATTTATTAAGAAAATAATAATAATAATCCATACTTAAGACAAATTTAGATTGCTAATAAATATATATATATATATATATATATATTACACAATCAAGCATTTAAATAAATAATTTAACAAACAATTTATTGATTTATGTTTATTAAACAATTTTTATTATTTTACAGTCTATAAATATTCACAATTGTCAGCTGAACTACAAAATTTTGGTTTTAGAAATTTAATTATCTTTTCCTAATATTGCAGACATGTATAAAGATTAAATAGGAATTTACTGATTTTCTCTAAATATTAACAGTAGTTTAAAGGAATTGCAATTTCAAAGTATTCACTTTCTAAATAAATATTTTCATTTCCAATTTTATGAGTTGTGATTATTTCTTGCTGAATTAAAAAGCTGCCCAAAAATTTAAAATATTTTGCCTAAATACAAAACACTATTCAAATATTATGTGTTTGATCATCAACTTAATTATAAACCTCTATGAATCATCTTTTAAGTTTTAAAATATCATTCCCATTTTCTAAAAATTTAGTAATACACACTCTTTTCTTGCTTTGTTTATAATCTACAATTCCTTTAAATTTCAATTAGAAATTTCCACCAGAAGCAATAGATGGCGCCCAATCATTGCATAAGTATGAACCAAAACTAAACTAGATTTTACAAAGTAAAACTATGCTAGATTTTACAAACCAAAACCATGCTAGTTTTGGTTTGGATTTTGATTCTATAAACTGTTCTTCACTTGCTTTTAGATGTCTATGGTGTGCGTTTAAAAGAGTTAGAAGTAAAAATGGGAGGGAAAAAAAGGACTTGCATGGGATTTTTTTAATGTGAAAGGAAAAAGTGTGCAGTGCAAATATTGTAATAAGGATTACAAGCATGCTAATGTAAACAAAATGGAAAATCATATTAAGAAATGTTTCAAATGTCTGCAGGTTTGAAAAAGGTTTTTGACAGTGATTCTAAATGCATAAAATATCATAAGGAATCTATTTATACTATGCCTTCAACTTCAAATGTAGAAGAAAATATAACAATTAGTGATAAAGATGAACCTAATACTGGTCAAATGTCCAGTACATCTTCTAACACTTCATCGATACCGATAACAAGTGTACCTTCGCTTCTAAAAAATGCTGGAGATGGAACATCTAGTTTTTTGACAAATAAAAAAATTTCGAAGTCACAGATATCTATGACAGCATTTTTGGATCAGATGGATGAAATAGCAAATGTAAGTACATTTACATATTAATAAACAAAAATAAATACAATTTTGTTCTTTTAAAAGTAAATACTTAAATTAGAACTGATATTAATTCAAATAAATTATTTGAAGCTTTTCTCTAGTATATGTCTCTGATTTTTAATATTACAATTTTTAATAAATTAATAAATTGTTTATTTTAAAATTTAAAAGATTCATTGAAATAAGCCTTTGCATTTTAATATATTTTTTCTTTTAATAAAAAAAAATCGTTTAATTTGTTTTGAAGTGTAGATAAAGAAACACTGTTAAACACTGATGTGAAAAATATATAATTTAAAAGCAAGAATTCACTTTGTGATTGAAATAATACAGAGCTATAAGCAGTGGCATGGAATGAGTGTATGTGTTCAGGGAGGGGGGGGGGGCAGTTGGGGAAAATCTTCATATCCCCAAGGAACCCATTCCCTTGCCATTATACAATTTTATAAGACAAATATTTTTTGGCAGTTTCAATGTAATCCTATTTTTATATAGAATAGCAAAGCAAAAATAGATTGCTTAAAGCCACAAGTTTATAAATTTATTTGTAATGAAAACAGTCTGCTTTCAAGATTCATAGTTTCTATAGGCTTTCAAAAAACATTCCATATAAAAAATTACATTACAGGATATATGCATACATTATTTAAAGAACATTTTGGATAAAAGTCAAATACTACATTTTAATTAAATGTAAATTTGACTTAAAAAGGAAATTAATTGAAAATATTGTTTATTCTAAAAGATAGTTAGAGACACATAAATTCCTGATAAATTAATTTAACTTACAAATAATAAGTATAATAAATATTGTTAATACCTTCTAAAATCCCCTTCCCTTATGTAAATCCATATAAGGGTCTCCCCCATTTTTTAACTTTATCCTTAGCTGCCGAAGTTTTTAAAGTATAAATCGGTTGCTTTGCAGTATTGCAATTCAAAACAATTAAATAATGTAATTAAATATTATATACCTGACAAAATATCATATGCTGAATCCTATATCTTTAATCCGGAATAATTTGAACCACGGCAATAGCGAATTAGAGAAAATTTGAAACTAGAATGCATTTAGGTAAATGATAATAACATCAGGCATTATTATGATAATACAAAACACTAAGGCAATTTATAAATAAATAATACTAAGGAGTTCCACTTAAAAATATCTCAAAACTCAAAAATATGTATATTTTGTATGGTGTTGCCATCTGTAGTTAGTTGTGGGAAACAATAAGATTTTTTTCTTTTTAACTTGGAATTTTATATTATTGAATAATAAATAACACAAATCACGAAACTGATAAATATAAATTTAAAAAATAAAACATTATAAAACATTTAAATAAGATTTACAGTTAAATAATTAAAATAGGACTTGCCATTAATAAATAAAAAAAAATTATTATTACTTTACCATACTGAACAATGGTTAAACACGCAAGGCGGAAGGAATTAGGAGAAACTAAGTAATTAATACTTAAAAATATCAATTTCAAGCATAAATTCAAAATTTTGAAAAAAGAAAATATATATAGTTGCATAAAATAGTGTTTTCTGAAATGTATTCTTGTATTCTAGTGGTGGCATCTATTATCATTTCATGAAAGAAAAGAAATAATAAAATAATAATAAAAGGTTTTGGAATATCTGAATTACAAGATTACAGATGCTATAGAAGTCTGGATTAAAAATGTAAAAATTCTATGCCTTGTATATTTTTATTTTGGAAAAATAAAACTACAAATGCTTCTTTTTTGTTTTAGGAAACACTCAATCAACATTTGGCTAAGGCCATTTTCATCAGTGGAAGTCCATTGTCATTGGTTGAACATCCTTTGTGGATTGAATTTTTTAAGAAAGTTCGACCTTCTTACAATTTACCTTCACGTTTTCGTCTTGCCTCAACTTACTTAGATTCTCAATATTCTGAAATGCAATGTGAAGTTAAGAGACAACTAACTGAATCAAAACACCTCCATTTGCAACGTGATGGTTGGAGTAACATAAGAAATGAGTCAATAATAAATTTTGTGATTTCAAAACCACAACCTCTATTTGTTGATTTTATCATGTCAAAGGAAAACAAGCATGATGTTTGTTATTTGGCTGAGCAAATTGAAAAAGTTATGAAAGATCATGATCTTGAAAAAAATTTTGTGATTATAGGTGACAATGCTAAAAATATGATAGCAGCGTTTAGATTAGTAAAAGAAAAATATCCGCATGTTGTTCCATCAGGTTGCCTTGCCCATCTTTTACACTTATTGTGTTCTGATATTTCAGGATGCAAGTCAGTTAAACAATTTTTACAAATGTAATTGATATAATGAAAACTATCAAACGTAGCAACCGTTTAAGTGTATTGTTTAACCGGATTCAAGATCAAGAAAGCAAGAAAAATATTTCCTTGAAATTGCCAGGTAAAACTAGGTGGGGAAGCTACTTACACAGTCTTAAAAGCTTAAAAGATAACAAGTTTACGCTGCAAACTATGGCAGTTTGTGAAGAAGCTCAATTGTCTTCTGAGTTAAAAAAAAAAAAAAAAAAAAAAAAACTTTTAGATGATACTTTTTGGATTCGTATTGAAAATATGATTGATATCTTTACTCCGATTGTAGAACTTATAGAATCTTTTGAATCAAATGAACCTCAGATTCATTTGGTGTATAACAAAATAAACAACTTAGAAAAAGTATTGCTAGAATTACTTCCTGTATCTTTATTGGAAAAAAATGAAGAAAAGCATATTATGGAGCAATTTAGAAAAAGAAAAGAATGTGGTGTTGGTCCTCTCCATCTTGTAGCAGACATTTTAAATCCTATAATGCAAGGAAGTACCTTAGAATTTTCAAATTTGCTTGATGGTTTAACATTCATTTATGATGTTGGCCATCACATGAAATTAGAGAGCACACAACTTAAAATGGATCTTGTTCATTACAGAGAAAAAGAAGGTCTCTGGGAAAGAAAAATCTTGTGGGAGGGGCTAGAGAATATGCCTCCTCTACTATGGTGGAAAAGCTTACGGGGCACTAATATATTAGCTGAAGTAGCTTTGCGCATATTAAGTGCACCTATTATGTCTGCCGCGACGGAAAGAACCTTTAGCACCTTTAGCTGGATTCACAGTAAAAAAAGAAACCGCTTGACATCAGAAAAAGCAGCTAAGCTAACCTACCTATCGTATAATTGGAAGCTGCTACACAATGAAGTAAATAAACAGAATACACCCAAAATAAAGAAACAGGAAACAAATGAAAATGTTTCAGAAACAATAAATCGTATAGAAGAATTACTTTCAAGTGATGACAGCTTAGAAATTGAGGACTTTGAAAATTCAGATTCCGAAGTTGTTGTGTCTGAAGTCTGACTGATTTTAAACTGAGAGAAAAATTGTGTCGATATGATAAAATTATATTTTTCATTTTCTATTTTATTATCTATATCTATAGTTTTGCATATTATTTATATATAAATGTTAAACTGTGTTTAATATTAGGCTGCTTTCTCAATCCAAAATTACTGAGTTTTATTTCCTTAAAGTCAAGCTATTGCTGATGCTAAATGGTTCTCTTCAACATACGAATATTGAATTAAGAAAATTATATTTTTCACTTTTATATTAAATGTGTGCTTAATTTGTGTATTATATATTTGTATATTATTTTTATATCAATATTATCCCTTAAATTTATTGAAAAAACAATTCTCTATAAACACATTAACTTTTTTATATGCTTCATTATTAAAAATTACATTTAAATTCAATACTTAAGTGTAAAAAGTTGATTTTTTTTAATTAAAGGATTGTAAGAAGTCTAAAGTTCTATAATTTTCTTTCTTTTATACTCTTTTATCATAACTAAAAGTAAAATTAATGTAATTTCCCAAATATATATAATTGAAAATAAATACCCAGGTAAATACCCAAATTGGGTATTTACCCGGGTATTTACCCTGGGTATTTACCCTTAAAAATAAATACCCGGGTATTTTACATCACTGAACACAACTGACAGCAATGACATCGGCTGTCTATGACGTAACAAATTGCGCCCCTCCTACGAAGGGTTACAATAATGATTTGGGATTGGAGTGTCCTTGAATTTATTTCTTTTTTTCCTAATATCCTCCCACCTTTTGAGTGGGAAATCAAACACTCAAAACCTTTACGTAGACACAAAATAAACATTATTCATAATACTTATAAAAAAATTACTTATACAATTGAAACACAATCTTATCAATTACAATAACAATATATATATCATATGCAAAATAATAATAATAAACACTTGAATACAAATAAAGAAGTGAAGGGAAATTAAGTAAAATGAATATTCAAATGGAGTTTTCTAACTAGAAAATTTATCTAACAGGTGTCTTGATAATTCTGCCACTACTAGTGGTTAAAGGCGTAGCCTCATCATTTGTTTCTTTTATTGGATTTTCCAATTTCAATCTGTATAATCTCTGAACTGGTCCTAATAATTCAGAATTGTTTGTTTTTATGAGCGCAAGCCTAATTTGGCCATCTCTGCCAGGTATGACTTTCAGAACGCGAGCTAAATTCCAGTAGGAACGTTTTTTATTAGTATCCTCCAGTAGGACAATTTCTCCTACCTTAAGTGATTCATTTTTATAGCATTTTATTGATTGCTGCCGTAACTGTCCTAAATATTCTGTACGGAACCTAAGTCTTAAAGTTTCTCTTATCCGTTGCAAATATTTAGCTCTTTTACTCAATTTCACTTTGTCTACATTATCAATATCTGGAACACCTGACTGTGGAGTTTCATGTAAAAATTTCTCTGGTGTTATAGAAAAGTCCTCATCAATGTCCTCTGACACATAGGTAATTGGTCTTGAATTAATAACTCTTTCACAGTCACATAATACAGTGAGTAATTCCTCGTAATCAAGAGAAGCACGACCCAATATTTTTCTTAGGATTTGTTTTACAATCCGAATCAAGCGCTCCTACCATCCGCCCCACCATGGTGCGGAAGGAGGGTTAAACATCCAATCAATTTTTTGTTCAGCAGCTTTAAAACGGAGACTATCCCAGTCGATATTTTTCAAAAAGTTCTCCGCGCCTATGAAATTTGTTCCATTGTCTGAATATATGGTTGAAGGTCGTCCACGGCGTGCAATAAAACGTCTTAAAGACTGAAAAAAGGATTCAGTTGATAGAGAAGTGATTAATTCCAAGTGGACAGCACGATAAACTGCACAAGTGAAAAGTACAATATATGCTTTTCGACCATCTTTCAAATACAATGGTCCAGCCAAATCACATCCTATAATTTCAAATACACAAGCATCGCGGACCCTATCATTAGGTAAAATTCCTGGAATTGCCTCATATTTTTTAGCTTTGAATTTTTGACATTTTATACATTTTCCAATACAATTTCGTATTGTCTTTCGTGATTTTAAAATCCAATATTTTTCTCTTAAAGTTGACATTAACAATAAAGTACCAGCATGTAATAAATCATTATGTACAGTCATTATCAACAATTTTACAACAGGGTGATCAGATGGCAATATAATAGGAAACTTAAAATCGTATTTGTCTTCTCGATAAGCAACATTTGACCTAGCTCTTATAAGACCGTCACAATCAACTATTGGTCTGAGTTGTTTTAATTTCTCATCATTTTCACCCTTAAAAGATTCCTTTTGAATGAGTAACATTAAAGCCTTCTCCCCCCTTTCTATTTTTTGTACAGATAAATCTTTTGAAAGATTTTTGTCAACTTTTCTTAAATTGTTGTAAAATCTAAAAATCCAAGATAACATTCTTACAATTTTCTTAAATGAAGAAAAATACTTATAATACCACTTACCATTTTCATCATTACTAATTAATGTGGCTATAACTGTTTTACGAATCTCAGAATTGACCAAATCTTCATTTGGCTCGTCATTCGATTTAGGCCAACTTTCCTTTTTGTCGTGCAACCAATCAGGTCCCTCCCACCATTTCCTTTCAACTAATTGTTCAGCAGAACACCCCCTTGAAAGTAAATCGGCAGGGTTGAGAGAGCCTGAGATATGCCACCAGTGAGGGGAGGTCAGTGAATGTATTTCTGCAACCCGATTTTGAATGAATGTCCCCCAATTTTGATTTCGCTGAATCCAACACGAAGCTGTTGTTGAATCAGTCCAACAATAAACATCAACCCTTGATAAATTTAGATCCTTTATTATGTTAGATAACAATCTAGAACCAATATTACAAGTCAAAAGTTCTAAGCGAGGAATCGTAATGGGTTTTAAAGGGGCTACCCTAGATCTTGCTTGTACTAGATTAATTTTAACCCCATCTTCGTTTTCGATTCTTATGAAAACGCACGTACCGTATGCCTTCTTACTACCATCACAAAATAAATGTAAACTTATATCTTGATTAATTGGTTTAAGTCCAAACCATCTAGGAATACTTATCTGTGAAAGTAAACATAAGTTTTGTTGCCACGACTTAAATTTTTTTTGTAAATCATCCGGTAGTACATCATCCCATTTAAGTTTTAAATTCCACGTTTCCTGTAAAATTAGTTTTGGAATTAGCATTACTGGAGCCGTATAGCCCACAATATCAAACACTTGGTGTGCTACGGCTAGAACTGTTCTTTTTGTGATTGGTTCTAATTTATTTAAAACCCGTTCAATTTTACAAGATAATGTATCGGTAGATGTATGCCATATGAGACCTAATAGGGAAACACCCTCTTCCGTAGAGGAATCCTCCTCAAATATTTCATTACTCAAGTTAGACTTCCAACATCTTAAATTAAAATGACCCAATGACATAATTTCGCTTCGACAAAAAATTTTCTCATTTCTATTTCAGAATTTAAACTTGTCACGCAGTTATCAACGTAAAAAGCTTTTTTTAGAATGTCTGCAGTATACTTTAATTTTTCTGGAACCCTATCTAAATGATACAATAAAGTGGCGGCTAATAAATAAGGGCTGCACGTAATGCCAAAAACTACCCTTTTGTGACGATAAACTTCTACCTGTTCCCGATTTTCTTTATCAAACCATAGAAATCGCAAAAAATCTGTCTTTTTTTCTTATAGCGATCTGCAAAAAGGCTTTTTCGATGTCAGCGGTAACACCTACGTAATTCATACGGAAACGGTTTAGAATCGAGGGAATCATCTCAATTAGATTTGGACCCGTAGATAAACAATCATTTCAAGAGGGAAAACCTGGTAAATGTGAACTAGCGTTAAATACTGGCCTTATATTTGTGGTACTGTTTTCTTTTATTACTGCCCGATGAGGCAAATAATGAACACCCGTTAGTTTTTCAGTCGTTGTCTTTTCAATTATACCAAGATTTAACCAATTCTGAAAAACATCACAATAATCATTAAATTTTCCAGAATTTGTCAATTTTCTTTTGGCGGTTAAAATAGATTTTTCCGCATTTATTTTATTATTTGGTAAAAGCTTGTTATCCAAAACCCAAGGCAGCGCGACTTCATACCGCCCCTCGCTATTTATATTAATAGTTTCTTCAAAATATCTTTGCGTATCCTCCTGCAGTTCTGCTTTTGTTTTACTTATTGGAGGTTCGGTGATTCCCAAAACATCTAATTTCCAAAGATCGCTAATGCACTGATCTTTTACTAACATAGAAGAAATAATAAGAGAAGCAGTGCTCTCAGAAGTTGGCTTAATGCCAGAATTGAATTTTCCTATAACAGTCCATCCTAATTTCGTGTTTATCGCGGTTAATCCACATTTAAGATTAACTATATTTCCAGTTAAAAGTTTACCAGCAATGTCTGCACCAATTAACAATTTTATTTCCTTATCAACCTTTAAATTCTTATTTTCTAAATCATTTATTTTAATTCCGTGTAACTTCAATTCATTTATCCAAGGGCCAGACGGAATTTCCTTAATTTCAGAACAAATACGTTTCTGACTTAATACTTCTAATTTACATTTATATTCATCATTTACATCACTTAATTCAATCAAATAATTTTTATATACATTTTCAGGAGTTTCAATACCACCAAATAAAGATTGCTTAATTCTAGTTTCACCAATACACTTAAATTTCATACTCTGAGCTACATCTGTAGATATATAAGATTTCATACTACCATTATCATAGATAGCACGAATAAACATTTCTTTAGAACCATTCTTAATTTTTACAATTAAAGTTTGCAAAACTACATCTGAAATCTTAATGTAATTATTTAGAGTGCTTGTTTTGTTTTCACTTTTTTCTCCATTCGAGATATTATCAATTTTGTTAGAAGTTAAATCCGGACACAAAATTACAAAATGCCGATTTTTGCAAATCGGGCATCTATGTTTTGATTTACAAGAATTAGCCATGTGAAAACGTTTTAAGCATACAAAACAAGCATTCTTTTTCTTAATAATATCTTTTTTAGAATCCAAACTCATAGATAAAGCATCTTTACAGTTTTCTGAATTGTGAAACTTATTACAGAAAATACAATCAAATTTCTTAAATTTAGGTGCATTTACCTGAAAATTATTACCATTTGCATTTAATAATTCATGAGCAGTTGGAATACTGTTTTTATTTTCTGGATGCTTACCTTTTTTAACAGGAAGTTTTTCAGAATTTAGAGTGTCTCGCGTGATTTTCAATCGAAATTCAGTATCTACTTCATTTTTGACAAACATCATTAATAAATCTAATTCAGTCTTACCTGCTTCAGCACCTGTGTTCCTTTGCCTTTCCCATATTTTTATTAAATCGTCGGGAAGGGCTGATTCTATAAGTGGAAGTAACATATATGAAAATTTATCTTGTGTTACACCTAGAGATTCCAACGCACGTAACTGAGTTTGTAACTTATCATACAGTGTCAATAAATTGACTTGCTTCTTATCTGTAATCACTAGTTTTAACAGTTCTCGCACGTAAATTTGTATCAGTACATTTTCCTTACCGAAACGCTCTTTTAAAAAATCCAACGCTTTACCGTAATTCGCTTCTGTTGCAGGAAAACTATCCACAATCTGTCGGGCCGGCGAGTCAGGTTTCGTCGACTGTATAAGGTATTGAAACTTGTCCCTCACATCTATTCCAGGGTCTTCATTTATTTTACTGAATTGCGTCCAAAAGCTCAGCCAATTTCTTGAGTTCCCATCAAATTTAATTAGTTCGATTTCAGGGAGTTTTTGTTTCGTAATTATCGACACGACTGGAGATGAAGATGAAACATCACTCGTATTAACTGGATTAATGTTCGATTTTATCTTCTTGCATTTGATTTTGAAATGCGATATTTTATCATAGTAATCTTGGGCTGCTTCATATTCTTTGTCAAAATCTTCTTGCGAACACTTCTGTTTTTGTAATTCTTCTAAAAATTTTTCATCTATTGTTCGTAATGATTTACATTTCTCTTGCAATGAATCGAACTGTATTTCTACATCTTCCGAATTAGGATCGTCTTCACTTAATAATTCTTGAAGTTTATTCGCAGTCTTCGTAAATGACGTTCTTGCTGATTTTCTTTGTTGCCGTATAACTTCCAAATCCATGTTTAAAATTTACTTAAACTATCGGCAAAAAAACGTGAACGTGCTCTAATTAACACGTATCCACGGCAAGGGATGCCATAATGTTACGAATATTACTTAAATTAATCACAAAGGCCGGGAAAATAAACTTAGCCGATAGTTAAAAAACAATAACAACATTTTATTTACAAGTTTGTTTCAGAACGAACGTAACACAACTGGCAGCAATGACATCGGCTGTCTATGACGTAACAAATTGCGCCCCTCCTACGAAGGGTTACAATAATGATTTGGGATTGGAGTGTCCTTGAATTTATTTCTTTTTTTCCTAACACTAACAGTAGATATAAATTACATGTGACTTTGTAACAGTTAAGGTTATAGTCACAGTATAAGTCATATAGATAATAAAATTGTAACAATAATAATAAAAATTAGTAGAACATATATTATACTTTATAGTATACTTACTTTGGATGTATTTATAAAAGTATTGATATATTTAGCTAAATCTCTATTCGCATTTAAATTGCAATCGGTCTGCCAAGTCATACCTTGATGGAAAATACCTTCAAACCCGATTTTAGCGGTTGACTCATAGGTTTACCATTATGTTTTCCTTCTCCCAATCTTCCGTGTTTTCACACATTTTTGGGGCAGGAAAGCATAATAGCAAACCTGCAAGTCAACTATTAAAATTGGATTTTTAGGTGTTTTCCCATCAAGATAGGAGTTAGCATTGCAATTTAAATGCGAATAGAGATTTAACTAAAATATAGATTTTCATCCATGAAGTCGATGAGGTGATTGCCTATGCTGTCGCTTCCCGTCTATTATCTCTCACTGCACTTGGCTTCCTCACTCAGTCATTCACTGGGGATTCCCAAGGGCTTTTTTTGTTCCCATTATGTATTATCATTGTTGTCTACTTCTGTCTACCAAATGAATGCTGGTATATCGTTTACACATATGGAGTTCTTCATTTAATCTCATAGAGTTTATCGTTCCAATCTTTCGATAGAAGATTCCATATAATATAATAGCTCGTTCCAATCCCAGATACAAGAAAACCATTTCTTTAACCAAAGTACACAGAAAGGGATTTACATACAAAATGCAAAAACTAAACTAAAATAATATTCATTAACAGTCATCTTAATTAGTCACATACTCATTAACGTCAAAAACCTAATAAAAGTTTTTTTTTGTAAAATTATTCCTAAAGAACATAATTTTGTTTCTGTTTCAGATTTGTTAAAAAGAAGCAAGCCCAGTCGCATTATTAATGTATCGTCCATAATGTACTTATTTGCCGTTCTAGACTTAGAAGATATGGATGGCAGCAAACACCCTACGTTCTTGGTGCATTTAGGCAATCTTTATTACAGGACAAAATTGGCAAACGTATTGTTCACCACAGAATTGGCGAGAAGATTACATGGAACAGGTAATTTGTTTTTATCATTATTCGTCTTAATGTTACACGTTATTTGTCTAATCTAAGTAATAGACGTTAAATAATAAATCTAGTGTTTGTGGTAAATATTAATTTAATGAATCTAGATTATATAATATAAATGAAGGGTGAATATAAAAAAAAATACGGCAATTTCAGTCCATACACTAAAATTCATATGAATTGTTGCATAATGCAGTTTCTTTTGATACATTTTACTAAAATATCTTTTGAAGTATTTTTAAGATCCATTACATTTTTAATAACGCAAATAAAGCAATTAAAAGACTTAGAATTTCAGATTGTCATTTATCCTGCATGTCACAATGTGATGTGTGTTAAATAAAGAGGCCACTTTTATCCTGTATAACAGCGGTTCCCAAACTTTTTGGCTCGCGGAGCCCTTTTTGGGAAGAATTTCTAAGGCGGAGCCCCTGAACCCAACGATACTCTATAGTTTATAAATAAATTTTTTTATGCCTATGGAGCACAGAAAAATCTGATGGATAAAAATCTGAGCCAGAAATGATTCTCAGTTTGGCCCTTTTCTGATACAGAAATTCTAAATTCATACTAGAAATTTTAAAAATCTTAAATATTAAAACAAAATCTTTTTACCAAAGCGGTGTTCAAGCAATACTGTTGACACGTTGACTGCTAAGCGAAAACTGTTTCTTCCATGGGTGGTCAAGATGGCTTGATAGCCAACTAAATTTGTCATTTATCATTAAAATCATTTATTAAGATTTATGTTTCTACTGTATAATCTCTTACATTGGAAAAATTTTAAATATATGTAAGGATGAGCTTGTGAGATTATTGGTTTAGATTTTCTGTCTATTATTTTTTTCAATTATTTTATTTTGTATATTTTTATTTATTTTCTATTATATTAGGTTAGAATTTTTTGAATTTTAATTACAACAAGAAAGAGACAAATGAGGAAAGTATTTCATTTTCTACAACACTTAGCTCATACAATCGGCACATATATCAATTTGCACAAACCACGTATGTCCGACACATCATATATAAGGAGTCCAATAATCAAACTCCAAAGCCATTTTCATGTAACTCGTACTGTTTTTGATAGCCAAGGCCTGAAGTGTTGAAACACCATGGCTATCATATCTGATAGCCAAAGACCCAATGGAAACATCACTGGCTTTCACAAATGACAGCCATGGCAGTCCAAGTGTTAATGGGTTCATGACATCCATTTTTAAAATATAAAATATTCTTTTGGGATTTCCAATATGAATTCTGAATTAAAGATGAAAATTGTAACCATGTCTGGATTATGTATTGCAAAGGGGTTTAAGTAAAACGATTATTTATTGTGAAAACCACACACACACACACAGAAAAAAAGGTAAGTTATACAGTTGTTGCACTGTGATACTTCTGTATAATTTCAATAGGCTACTCCCTAAAAAAAGAAAATGGGTAGTTCCAGTCATCCATGAGGAAATATGTAACACGTTTTCGCTAGTACCACCTACCCGTATTAGAATTATGCGATTATGAAATATTTTTCGTGCTTCTTTAAGTCTCTAGTACTACTTCTAAACATGCAACGAAAATGAATCCCCTCTCAGCTTCCTTTTTTTAATCATTTTTAAAAAAATACATTTAGAAACAAGTCATCGTTTTAACATTTAAGTGGGCGGAGAAAAATCTATAAGCTGAATTGTTAGGTGAAAAATTGTTTGCTTTTTTGGGTAATTTATTTAAAGTATTTGGCTATTAATTATAGTTTTGAAAGAAACATTTTTTCGTCATTGTTTTTGCCTCAAGATAGATAAGCAGGTAAAAACTACATATGTTAAACGAACTGCAATTAGAAGAAAAACTTTACTAACAAAATAGAATGTATGGGCAGGTTTAAATTTATATCAGGGCAGGCATTCACTGACCAAACGTCTAAGCAAGAGGTGGAGCTGAGCAAAATTTCAAATTCTTAGTGTGATAACAAATGTAAAGAACCAATATATATTCTTTATATTGCGATTGACTTATTTCTGATAGGAAAATGTGGCAGAGACCAATTAAAAGAAAATTTTACAGGGGTTGTAGTGCTGAAAAATGCATTTTCAGCAATGTACATTGCTTCTGAAATTAAATACAATTATGTAAAATAGCATAGAAAATTTAAAGAACTAAGAAATTATTAAAAAAAAAAAAGATTAAAGCAATTAAAGTTACGAAAAGGAAAAAAACTATATACACAACGTATATAAATATTAAATGAATCTAATTTTGAGGGGTTTGTTAAATGATACAAGCTATTACAAAAAAAGGGCATTTTAAATAACTTTTTTTCTAGGTGCACTTTTTCTTGTTGTACAATGAAAAACAGCATAGAAAGCTTAAATATACAAATAAAATAAAACATTGAACTGCTTTTCAAAACTGTACCACAAATCACACAGAGAAGCCGATCATCATATGTTTAAATAAATTTTATTTTATAAGTAATTTTCGTCGTATTTTAGTTTTTATTCGAGATTGCCTTTCCTCCAATGTCTCGGCTCTGTCTTGCTTTGATGGCAATACTTGATTTGGGGTGTACGGTACAGAAATAATTTCATGGTCCAAAAGCTCTTTTGTTGCTTCATCTGATTATGAAGTGTGAGAAATGAAGAATTAAATACAAACATATGAATAGGCGGAGCTTCAAAGAACAAAACTGTTCTCAAGCACAGTTATTCAGCAAGCAGAGTTAACAGCACTGGCGGGCCTTTTCTGTTTTGATTGACGTTGTGCATCCGATTTAGAATACTATTTCTTGTACCTAATTTAAATTGAATTTTTTAAACACATTAAATGCAGAAACATACAGGGTGAGTCATAAATATCGAAACAATAGGCTATCTCCTTAAATATTGCCCTTAGACCCATACTTCCAATTGCAAAAATTCATAAAAAAAAATGTGAAATTTTTGATAAGATAAATTGCGACTTCATGGTGGGTCTAGTTGAAAAGTTACGGAAATTAAATTTTTATACGGCCCCCGTAGGACAAAAATTCCAATTAGGAAAACATTCCTTATTCAGCCCTGAATAAGACACAAAAAGTTGCATTTTCATATCTCCCAAATTCGCAATGTTATAGCCGTTTAAAAAATTCATCAGGTTTTAAGGGATTAGACACAAATTGAAATGCGCGCAATTCAAAAAACAATGTTACTTTAACAGTTCTAGAAAACGCGTAAAAAATCCATTTCTTGAGTTAGAATTTTGATTTTTTTTCTTTTTTTGTGATGGTTAGCCTTATAATTTGCTAAGAAAATCACATGCTAAAATTTCTCATACAATTTATAAAAGTTTCATGTGATTAATACTGGTTTAAATGGGACAATCAAAAATCGTTATAACTCGTAACATTATTTATCGGATTTCAATTTCTTTCCATTTAATTAAAGATGAAAATCTGATTTTAATTTTGTTCCAAGGTTTTTTTTATATGAATTTTGAAACTATTAAAAATGTTTATTGAAAAAATAATATAATTTTTTAAAAAAATCATATTTTCAAAAGCAAACATTTTTTTCAAAAGTAAACATTTTTTCAAATTTGCCGAAACAAAACTAATGTAAAAAATCAAAAAATGACGTGTTTCAAGTTCTTTTTTCTTTTAAAAATTCTTAACATTTAATAATTTAAAGACAAGAAATAGAGGATAAAAAATTCATTATGCAGAAAAACGAAGTGTATTGTTTAAATGTCCGTCAGTTATTCAAAAAAATGCTTTTTCTAAGATGCAGATTAAGTCTTTTTTTTCTTTTTTAAATTTACCTCTGACAACTTCAGACTTTTTATCGTCCTCCAGCGGATGCTAAAAAATCTGTATTCTGGGCCCAGGTAGGGCCAGGACCGAGATGTTACTTTTTTCTGACGACCCGCCAGACCGGGTCTAGCGTACTTTTTGTAAAGGAGGGGACTACTTCCTTCAACTTAGGTGCACTCTGGATGAAATTTTCAAACCCGGTCTCGACAAAACCCGTATTAAAATCACTGTCTCTGACTGACTTAAAACGTGCAAAAAATAAATAAAATTCGGCTCAATCGAATTGTTTACGAAAAACATATAGATTTTAAAATCTTTATTTTACAAAAAAAAAAAAAAAAAAAAAAAAAAAAAAAAAACCTTTAAAATTTATTTTTTTAAAATAGATTATTCAAAGGCTAAAAAAATTAAACACAATAAAACCATGCGAGAACCATAAGATCCATGCAAAATAAATACAATAGTACCTGAAAAGAAAATAAGCTTTAGGGAGAGCATCTGTCTATAACGTATTTTTTCTTTCCTATGTGATTCCGCCTTAAAAAGTTTTAGTGTATAACATTTTTCAGAGTCTCCAACGCATGGGATATGGATTAACGATATTAAAATATAAGTGAAACATTTACATATAAATAGAGATTCATTGATAAAATAAATATATTACAGCCTTTGGCGCTTCTTTAATAATAAAATGTATAAATATAAAAAACGAAAAGTTATAAAAGAATTTTTTGGTCTGAACTCCTCCACATGAAAAATTTTCTTCCCACGCCGAATTAAAAAACTAAGTAGAAATTTGCGACTGAACCGGGCTATGATTTAAACTATTTTCCAGACCGGTTCGGGTTATGATGTTGACATTTTCTCAGGCCACGCCGAACTTTTTTCCCTATGGGTCGGTTTGGGACCTGACCTAAATATTTTGACCCGGGCAGACGTCTGGTATACCAATTTAGCGTAAAAACTATACGCTGCTATTTTATGTCCAAAGAAAAAGCGCTATCTTAAACAGATTTTTATTAAATTGCAATTTGTGAATGTTCCCTAACAAGCGTTGAAATTGAATTAAGAAATCACAGTTTAGAAGCAGGGAAATGTGGTGTAAGTCAGGAATTTTTGAGGATTTTGGGATTTAATATCTCTGTGGGATTTTTAGATACGGAGATGAAATTTGTTTTGTTCAATTTAGGAATGGATAAGGAATAATTTCCTAAATGGGAATTTTGCCCTACGGGGGCCGTATAAAAATTTAATTTTCTTATTTTTTCAAATAGACCCCCCATGGAGTTGCAACTTATCTTATCAGAAATTTCACCTTTTTTTATGAATTTTTGCAATTGAAAGTATGGGTCTAGGGGCAATATTTGAGGAGATAGCCTATTGTTTCGATATTTATGACTCACCCTGTATAATAAACATAACTATAGCAATTCAAACCAAAAATATTATACAGAAAATAAATAAATGTATAATGCAAACACATAAATAGCTTTGGGGTGTATTATTGTACCTTCTATCCCAATTAAAGGTATGTTTATTTTTGACACACACACACTCACACACAAATTGCTACATATTTTTAAAAATCTTTCACTTGCAATATGCTAATTTCTTTCATGATTTGATTATTTTTCTGGAACACCGCGGAGCCCCAAGAAAGTTCAGGCGGAGCCCCAAGGGCTCCGCGGAGCACACTTTGGGAACCTCTGCTGTATAAATATCTTTTTCTAGTTATTTTTTAATTTATACCTTTATAAAACAAATATATAAGAAAAGTAACAAGTTCTATATTTTACAAATATTTTTTCATAATTAAATGTAATTGTCACTGAAATGAATGTCATTTTCCTGGCATGATCATTGTTATGCAAACGAAGTTACACGAAGCCACAGAGTTATGGAAAAGTATGAGTAAATTTTTAGTATTTATAGTTAAGCTGAAAATTATAAATTAAACCATGGAAAAAATGAAACAAAAAGCAGTATGTGAGATTACAACTAGCAATTAACTTCTAACTGCCGCGACAAAAATTGCTCCATAAATAATGTGAGCTGTCTCGGAGACCGCTTGATCGTAGAATGAATAAAGGGCCGACTGACTTTATAAGATATTACTTTTGTGCTAAACTTTATGTTAAAACTTATTATTGTAATAAAAACTCTCATTCAGAAATGTTTAGCGATACTACTAAGTTACTAAACGACTCACAATTAAACTATAGCAACAATAGTTTAATGAAAATAGTTTAAGTTAAATTATGAAAATTAAATACATCAGCATATCTGTGGGGAGTTAAGGGTTAAGAATTAAAACAAATGTGTTTCATTAAACAAGAGTATTGTTTTTTAAAAGTAGATTGGTAGATACCTACGTTCTACATAAATAATAATAAAGAAAATTAACTAGAAAAATCAAAAGGTAGTTAACTAGCTTATAATTTTAAAATCTGAACAATCTCTGGTTCCAAGCTGTGCAGATTTGAGAATATAATTTTATTTCGATTTATGAAGATTAGATTTGATGTTGGTTTTTTATAGTGAATACATTTATATTACATATTATATTTATAATTGAAATTATCTTGGTAAAAATTATAAAAATACACCCCCCCCCCCCCCACCAAAAAAAAAAAAGTTAAATTTAAATTTGTTAGAAAAATATGGCAGTTATGTTTATTTTGACATGATATTGAAGAATCTGTACACATTTCACATGGTAGCATCTTATATATGTATGTTTTCATGTACAAAGTTTCATCAAAATTTGAGATGGTGGGTGACATTTCGTAAAATTGTTGGATGATTTGACATGGAATGACTCACAAGGTATTCCGCTGTAAGCACAAAAAATTTGAAGTCTATGTTTTATACACTTTTTGTGTACGGAGTCTGTGACCGACAAACAGAAGACAGAGATCAGTAGAATTGGCGAAGGAGCGGCCGCCCACCCTAGGGTCTAGCTGGGTCAGGTCTTCTGACTTTTAGATCTGGGCCGTGTCCTGATCTTTATTTTTCTGCCGATTTGGGTCGAGCCAGACTTGTTTTTCTTCCATGTCGAGTCCGGCCTGGTACATTCTTCCTAAATGTCTGTATTAGAGATGAGACAGTGCTCGGACTCGGACTCATTTTTTTAAAAACCTATAAATTTTATTTATCAATAAATAGAAAATATTAAAAGAACTTTCCCCCCCTTAATCATTACTTATTCCTTTTCGAACATTTTGATTAAAATGAAAGGGAAGCAGAAGATGTTTTTTTTTTTTTTTTTTTTTTTTTCTTATTTTAGCAATAGAATGCTGTTTTAAAAGAAAATTAGTCATTTCTACAAACCTATTTTAGCCATTTCCGACGATCTTCTGGCGCCAACGAAAACGCGGGAATAATGAATTTGTCTTTAGTTTGATTTTTCTTTGTAGCAGAGGTTATTTCGCAATAGGGTTATTTATTATTATTATTATTATTTAGAATTTAGACCTTTAATGCGAAGAGGATATTTTCTTTCAATTTTAGTTTGCGGTTGGCGCATAATTTAGATTTCTATTGCACACAGCGTACACAGGTGGTAATCGATTTTCATATGGAAATAATTTCTGTGTTGCTTTTTTTGTGAATTTTGCTAATGCTGAAGTTGTAGTTCGGAATTTACGAAGTCACTTTTGGTCGTAAGTAAATTTAATTTCCATATTATTCCGTTTGAGAGCAATTGAGCAGCGTTTCCTCTATTTCTATAAAAATATCTGAATTTAAAATTTTTAATTTAATGTTATTGTCTGGGTCACGCCTATCCCAAAAGATTGTTATGAAGAATGAAATGGTTATGGATAAAAATGTGCACTTTTTATAGAAAATTGATAAATGTTGTTCGGTTCGACAAATAATCGATAGAAATTTCTATAAGTTCCATTCATTTATTCATGAAACACACTTCATTAACATGTCCATAATATTTTCTTATAAATGAGACAAAATATAAGAACTTTTTTATGTATAAAATACATTTTTATTTTATACCAAACTTTTCTTTTGATATTATTAGAATTAAATTTTCGTTTAAGAGTAACTTTTTATGTAAATTGTAGTTTAAAAATTATAATTTTTTTTTAACATTTAAAAAAAATTATTATGCATTTTTTTTTCTTCTACTGTATACTTTCGTTATTGGTCTCGGGCTCTGATGAAGCAAATTGTTTCGGGTTAGAGCGGGCTCGGATCGTCGAGCTCGGGTGGGACCTAATTCTGAAAAAAAAAAGCCCGAACTCGTGTCTTGTCTGTACTGATCAAAATTTGCAGGTCGAGGCTCGGCCCTGAGTAAAAGCTAAACGTTTGTTCCGTGTCCGACCCAGCCTGTATGATACGCATTATTGGCCCGACCGCGATTCGTGCAATCAGTGTTAAATTCAGACACTTTTCTCCGGGAGGGACTTCTGTGATTCCGGGGGGGGATACAATAGAGTCCCGGGAGGAAATTACACTTTTTAACCATTGAAAACACAAAATCTCAATTTCCGGGGGGGTGCCCCCGCCGGGCCACCCCCTGAATTCAACAATGCGTGTAATTCTTCACTCCGAACCCAATTTGGGCTGACATCTTACTTATTTGTTATTCGTAAAAAATATATTTATGTTGTACATTTGTTTAGCGAAATCATAACAAATACATTTTTAAAAATTTACTTTAGTTCGTATTGTAGAGCTTTACTATTATGATATATATGATAAGTGAAGTTAACCTGACCCGCAGAATAAAGAAGCCAATAGGATTCAAACACAACCCACAGCAAAAAAGTATAAGTTAACCCTATTAGAACAAAAAGAGAAGTCAATCCGATCAACAGCAAAATACAGTTGTCAACCGGTCTCAAACCCAACAAGTAGCAAAAATGTGGAAGTTAACCCGACCCGCTGCAAAAAGTAGAAGTCAAATGGACATAAATGCGAACCACAGAAAAAGTATTAGTTACAGTGTGGTGCGAAAGGGTGGGGGCGAAGGGGGCGGTCGCCTCATGTCCGGAAATTTAAAGGACGTCAAATTTATACTACCAACGTCATTTCTGGCCTGTCAAAAGAAAAGCCGTTTTTTTTGGGGGGGGGGAGGTGGGGGATAAACTGAAACTTTGGCCAGACTCAGTTTTCTGTTCGCACACCCATGATTAGTTAACACGACCAGCAGCACAAAATAGAAATCAACTGGACCCACACCCGACCCGCTTGAAAAATAGAAGTCAACCGGACTCAAACCCGACCCACAGAAAATATAGAAGTTAACCGGACCCACACCCGACCTGCAATGAAAATATTAGCCCCGTCCCACGCATAAGATTCGAGTCTCTCAATTTTTAAAATCCCCCCCCCCCTTGAGCACTCTCCAGATCCGCCCTTGATTATTGGTTTCAATAGTTTTCTAATAATGTCAGTTTATCTTGTGCACTTTTCTTCATCTATGACGTAAAATTTCGGGGTTTAAATATCTCATTTAAAGGTGTTCTTAAATCAAAAAGGACAACTCTGTGACATAAGTTTTAATTTATCTTTGTTTGGAAATGCATGAAACTAGTAGTTGTTGTTGTTCAGAAACTATCTATTCATACAAATTTTTCTTTGGCAAACACAATAGATTTTTCAGAAAATAGTGTCAAACGTTTTGGGCGTTTTGAACCGACTTTCCACGCGGGATTAGAAAAATCAATCAACGAAGAAAGAAAAAAAGGCCTTGTCACGTGATCGATAAAACTTATAACTCAAAATGCAATTGAATGATCAAAAAACGGAAAACTCAGTTCGATTCCAAATCGCTTCCATAGTCAGGCATTTCAGTTGCCTATGTTTCCGTTAAAAAATGAATTAGTAAAGTGTCAAAACGTTTTGCGCTTGTTGAGCAGAGCATTTGAGAACAGCTTTAAAACCAGGGCCGTAGCTAAGGGGGCGCTATGGGCGGCTCAGCCCCCCCCCCCTAAAATATTCTGAGCCCTCCCTGGAAAAGATTCCAAGGTCACTCAATGAATTTCTGTTCCGAAAATCCAAATGAAATTGTATTCAAAAATCTAATTTAGTTGTGAGACCCTTTCACAGTTTTGCAGAGTTACTAAATTGTATGTAAAATAAGAGTTTCAACACTCCCTCATCGTATTTGTACATAGGAAGCTAACATGATGTTAATTTTGCACCAGTTATAGACACAAAATTTTCATCATTATGTACTTTTCTTAGCATAAAATGATGTTATTACAACAGTTTAATGGGAAACATAGTATCTACAGTGCGAATATGCACTAATTTATCTTTCTGTGTCAGAGAGAAAAAAAAAACAAATTATGAGCCGCCCTCTACATTTTCTTGAGTCCCCCCCCCCTACATTCTCTTGAGCCCCCCCCCCCCCCTGTTGTTTACTTCTAGCTACGGCCCTGTTTAAAACATCTATTTTAATACCCGCTGACATGCTTTAAAAAAATCTTTATTATATAATTTTAATAATATATTATGTAATTTCTATACTGCAAGCAAAAATCAACGGAGCAATTAATTTCCAGCAGTAAGAGAAACTCCAAAAATGTCTGTATGATCGCTGGGGTAACTGGATCCAACATGATCCAGTTACATTTGACCCAGTTACTCCATTTTTGAAATTTTTAAGGGGTAAGTGGAACACCATACATTTTAAAAATGAAGTACAGTAAAACCCCGATAATTTGGATTAATTGGAACCGAACCCAATCCGGATTATCGAAAATCCGGATTATCCGGAGAATTAGAAAAAAATGAAATAAAATATAATATACTAACAGAAAATCCCCTTTATGTTAAACTTATTGAATATTTGCAGACAGTAATAATGTTTACTTTGCTTAATTATTCCGAAAACATGTCAGAAAAAGTTTTTTTATTTAGAATACGACGATGAAACAAGTTAATGTTATGGAAATTAGCCAATCGCTTCTCAAACTTGAAAAAAAAAATCAGAAAACCGATCCGAAATGATTGTTTAATAAAAGCATTTACTGCATTTTATAATAAAGTCCAGAAAGTTCTACGAAATTGTTTTTAAAAGAAGTCGGAAATTGCATGTCAAACCCAGCAAATGAGGTGCGTTCGTACTATAATGAAGTTTTAAAAATATACTGTAATTCGGATGTAGTACAGTATCCTAAATCTTTCGCGTGTGTCCCTGTAAAATTCTTTATGCTTTCTATTTTACAGAAAGTAACTTGTAGGAAAATCTCATCAACATTATGTCAATTTTATAAAATGTGAAATAGTTTTAATATAGTTAAAGTATACCTCAAACAATGTTTAATCTACCATTATGTAATAGAATACTTCTGTGTGGCCCTGGAAAAAAAAAATCTTTGTACTACAGATTGTACACAATGTATATTTCAGTATAGATTTCATATGATGCATACGAATTTTATTATGTTCAAAAGATATGTAACATCATCAAAATGCACTTGAAACTATTTTTTTCCGATTGACGGAATATTTTTGATTGTGCCTGTAATTGAACTATACATCCGATTTTCAAAAGATTTGGACTGACTCACAAAATTATGTAATAATTATATATTTTCAATTTCAAATGATTCGGTTGTGTAGTTTTTGCTTTATGTGCGGACGGACGGACAGACAGACAGACGGACAGACGCGGTGGACGGATTGGACGAAGACTAGGTGCTACATATTTAAATAATTACGAATGCACTTTAAAAGAAGCCTCAGTTTTCGGTAACCTAGAATAGGAAAGATAGAACTGTGATTGAGTTAACATGCTTTGTTTTAAGAAGTAGAGAGTTCACAAAACTAAAACTTAAAAAATTATGTATAGTTTTTTATAAAATTGCCTATGGTCCAGTTAATTTCAGCCCACTTTAATCGTCGTCTGGTCTATATGTCGGCGTAAAACAGTGCAAAAACTACTCAGCCACGTGGTTTCTAATTTTTAAATTTGTAGAATCCACGAAGAAAGGAAATAGATGGACGTGCAGTATGCCGTAAAATGAGTTTGCAATAGGGTGCGCATTATCTCTCAAATTTAAGGGGCTACCGCTAGCTAATTTCCGTTTACTCAAGGATACAGCGCTTGGCGAAATTAGGTGTGCCAAATGCTATTCCACCCATCAGTCACTCCTCTTCCGAGATTCCTTGATAACATCGTACAGTGTCGCCATCTACTGAAAAACTGTATTATACAAATAATTTATTTGAAAAGAAAAATAATAATAAATTTAATGGAATTTTCTTTTTATATACGACCAAATATTAATTAAATATAAACGAGTAACTTGTTGTGTTAACTTAATTTGTAAATTTTAATGTATATTTCTTTACATTTCTTATAGTATTTCAGTTTATAATGAATAATATAATAATGAAAAAATAAAAAAAGAACGAAAGAGAGCTGTTATTGTATTCGGATAAATTACATGATAATAGCTAAAAATAAATTTTATTTTGTTTAATTTATTTTCTTGTTAAGTATCAATTCAAGAACTTTATAAGAAAATACTGAGATCTGTTATATCAAATTTTTATTTATTTATTTATTTTACTAATGTGATATAAATCACCAAGTATAGCAATGCACTAAGATTGATAAATTAAAACTTCTTAATGTCGAAAATATATATGAATATATTCATAAATATCAACATATGTACATAGTATGTATGAACTTATACATTCATACATGTCTGCTTAAATATTATGTATGTGTATATTATATAGTTGTTATATAGTTAGGTCATTTAATTATATAGTTAGAAAATGTACATAATTTCGATATCATCTGTTCCGAACTATTCAGATTTTGATGTTGTACAAATATATCATTAACGTTGATAACATATTTAAAAAAAAAAAAAAAAAAAAAAAAAAAAAAAAAGTATAGTTTTCAGATTCTAAGAATCATCAAAAAAGTATATATTTCAATTAATAATAAATTGTGTTAAAACTAAAATATTTTTTATACTTGGAAATTTTTCATTTGAAATAAAATATGTTTAGGAATTTACACCAACTTTTGTGACACTGATTTAATGCACCCTTCCTATTCATAAATTGATAAGTCTAAACTAAATATACATGCATATACTGATTGAATTTGTACAAAGTACAAATACAAAACAGAGATCACGTTTTATATAAAAAAAAACCACCTTAAAAGTTTTTATCTAATGTAGATTGTTTTTTTTTTTTTTTTTTTTTTTTTTAAATATTTAATATCTTACTAGACACTGAAAATTGAAGAGAACTAATAACAAATCACTAAACGAAAACATTAAAAACATTAATTATCTGTTTAAATGATAATACTTATTAATATTAGTTATATATGTAATAATTAATAATGTTAATTAATATAATTTTATAATTTTATATATATATATATATGTATATATATATATTAATATTAATTAATAAATAGTTAATATTAGTTATATATATTTAAATATTGATAATTTTTTAAAAGAAAAACTTAAATTATGTTTGTGGAAAAGATTTTCCTTTTTTTTTCTTAATTTATTATCATTAATTAAGTACATAGAAATATTAAAATTTGAATATTTATAATTAATATTGTTATGTTTCACTACTTTATAATTTTAAATGAAACAGTAATTATTAAAATAAATACTAATAAGTATTATATATATATATATATATATATATATATATATATATATATATATATATATTGTGTGTGTGTATATTAATGATGCCTCATTTTAAAACATAAGAACTTTAATAAATTGGTTTTACTAATTTGATATTCATCTCTTACAACACGGTGGTAGCATAACTAAAATAAAAATATTTTTTTATTTTATTTTAATAATTATTGTATTTTAAATTATATTTAATTATTAAAAAGCAGAATTTAAAAACTTATATTAATTATTTACATTTATTTCAAATTAAACTTTATGTAATAAAATTTTAAATTAAATTTCATAACTTAATTGTAATTAAAATTTAATTGTCTAATTGACAATAAAACTAATACAAAGTAACTGAGTTTTATAACATTCTTTATTGAGTACTTAAATAAAAATCAAAACAAAAATCTACAAGAGCAAGGACACAACTCGCAATCTTATAATTACAAGCTTTCTGCTTTAACCACCTCGCTATGCCTCTGATACTCTACAACAGCTTCCAAGTGCCTGATATACGATAAAAATTGTAAGTAAAATGTCTGAAGCAGCCATGATGCGCGAGAAAATGCGTAGATGCTAGTCAAAACATTTGGCACACCTTGATTTTCGCCAAGCGCTGTATCCTTGAGTAAACGGAAATTAGCCTACCGCTACTTCAGATAAATGAAAAGACCCGTTCGATAATGCTATTCCTAAAGGAAGAAATTTATAAAGATTTCTCGGTAACATTTCTGTATTTTTAAATGATTTTTTTATTTTTTATTTTTTAATTTTTTAGTTTCTTGATTTTGTTTACAGATATTTTTTATGAGAACGCATTCATTTTCTGAACCGGTTTGAAAAGCGGGGATGGTCTGGAAGGGGAATATCCGTGGATTATTTGAGATTTTGCATTTTAAATTGTCAAAAAGTACACCCCCCCCCCCCCCCTGAAGTTGTTAATATCCCTTACGGAGCCACGGAAATTCTTCCTGGAGAAAAATGTCGGAATTCAGCACTGTAGTGGATTACTTTGGATTATATATAGTTAAAAAATCAAAATTTGGCTCCTAAATTTATTTTTTATTATCGGCTACACTTTTTACTAACGAATGTGTATCAGACAAAAAACATTTAAATATTCGTATACATAAACTGGAAAAAATAATTTCAATAAAGTTTTTATAGTGTCTTTCGGTTATCCGCCACACCGTCGGCTCCGTGAGTGGCGAATAATCAGATTTTACTGTATTATATTTTCTTACATTAAGAAATCTTTATCTCTTTTTACAGTTTAAATCGAAAAATATGCATAATTAATTTTAAAATTCGTTGTTTTTACCTTAACAAAAAATTGAACTATTTTAAATATTTTTTCTAACTCTTAATTGTAGTAGTTAATTTTTTTTATTCTAGCGTTTTGTGTGTTCCAGGTGTAACTGTCAACGCTCTGCATCCAGGTTTAATAAATACTCAGATATTTTATCGCGAAAATCATCCAACTTTATCCATGTACAGGTTGCTGCTTTATTTTTTTGAAAAGTAAGTAATGCTGCAAATTTCTTTTTTTCTGTGAAGTCTTTGTTCTTAAGATTTTTCAAAACATTCTAAAAAGAAAATTAAAAACACTATTAGCGTTCAAATGCATTTATTTAGATCGTTTTTCACAACAATATGTATATTGTGGAAAAATCACGAGAACATATATACTGTATATATAACTATGACAAAACGAATGGTTTTAAATTTTGTTACTCTTTTTCGAAGGGAGAAACTGTTTACTATACACGACTATTAATTACCGGGCACTTTCAATTTTTCGCATTTTGTCGAATATTAAAAAAAAAAAAATCTTGTCGGATTCTTCAGGAACTTCGGGATTATAAATAATGTTTGATCTCATATTTATCATTGTCGATTTGATAAGGAAGACAATTAGGGGTCAACAAAAAATCAAAGAAAAAAAATAATATTTGGAATCACCCTGTAGATTAAAATGCACGAAATGATTTGTTGCTGCAGAACACAAAATTGAGGATAATGTACAATATGTCCAGTTATTTTTGTAAGAATAGCATGATTATTCATGGAGATAAAACGATTTTTATAAATTTTATCATGCAGGGTTTTCGGCCAAATTTAATGCCAGTTTTAGAAAAATTAAGAAAGTATAGTAGAAAAAATATAGTGAAACTAGAATATAAATATATTAAATATTTTATGAAATATGAACGGACAAAATAATTTTTATCTGCGCATGCGCGAAAGATGATAAAGAATTTTCTACATGATTTTATAGTCAATTCTATGGAGCAAAACTTAAGCGAAATATCAGGAAAGTTTAGAACGATATCGGCGATTGGAGCGAACTGATTTTTAGTTGCTCTCTAAAACCAGCTGAATGAGGGGGGATTTTCCATTAATTGTTACTTTTTATTTTGTCATTTATTATTGTTATTTTAGCAAATACAGGGGTGCCCAGAGAGGGGTTTGGTGACGCAAGATGCGTCATACAATTTAGTTTTAGGGGGAATTTTGAGAAAAAGTACATTTGGAGGGGGGATTTTTAATTTCTTAATATTTCCTTTTTTTAACAGTAAAAAAATCTTGATTTTTTAATTATCACTTTAAATTTTTTTCAACATTAAATTTCCAGAAAAGTTCTTGTGTTTTCTTTCTTTAAATTCTAGATAAGGGAATAAGAACTCACTCCGCTATGCTTAACTCACTATCTTTTGAATGTGCAGTAGATTATAAGTTGACTATATTTTACAATTGATATACTGTTTAGGGAGGGGCGTCAATGTTAAAGTATGAATATTTTTTTGGGGGGGAAAGAGAATTTGCGTCATTGGGTTTGGGGGGGATGGTCACCACTGAGCAAATAAATAAGTAGAATGCTATTTCATCTATTGAAAAGGTAAACTTCAAACTACACTATGTGCAATTTACTTAAAGATGACAAAAAATAATTTTAAAAGGCATTAAATTACTTTTAATCGTTAGTACTTTCGATTGTAGCCATCGACCGAGAATGTAAAATAAAATAAAAATACAAAATATTAACGTCTTAATTTTCAAAATTATCTTTATTTTAATCGAGGTTTGTTATGAATTAAGATTTTAAGTATTTACTTCAAAATAAGCATGTCAATCAACTTTACATTGCCTGCAGAATATTTAATACGCCTTAAGATGTTTCTAATAATTGGAGAACTAATGATTTTAAGTGTTAGCTATTTTGAGCAGATATAGAGTTTACAAATTGCAAAAAGTTTTTAAAGAACCTTATCAAATTTATAATATGTATATATATGTGTGTGTAAAATGCTGCACTAAACCATTTACCTAGAGCACTCAATCATAGTTTTAGCAGTCATGTGACACACGGAGGTAATGCCAAAAGTGAATTTCCTTGAAATATTTCCCACTCAATCAACATAGACGACGTTCTTTCTAATACAAATTTAAAGGTGCTTCACATCCCAGTCAACAATTCTACTAATACTCTGTTTAAATTTGGTACCGACATAAGATACCGCCATAACAAAAGAGAAAGATGTCATTGTAACAATAGAACTCCTCCCATTAAAGACTTTTAATCCACTAGATGACTAGGTTCTATTTAACAGTTGAAAAATATGGAATTATTTTTCTCAAATCAAAGTAATCGTGTTATATACCAAGATGCGCACGAATACAAGATTTTGCGGCAACGTTTTGCGTATTTTTATACGAAATTTTAAAGAGGGAGAAAAAGAAAAAAATTCTACCAGTCGCTCAGAGGAATATGTGACAATCCGAATCTAACGTCGCTTGCAGGGAGCTGTGGATAATCGAATTTTTTTTTTTTTTTTTTTTTTTTTTTTTTTTTTTTTTTTTTTTTACAGTAAATAAGATATTAGAAACAATGAAAGAACAAAATTAAGTAACGGGGTTTTAGGGAAAGCGTTGCTTTTAACACATTAAGGGTTTTTTTTTTTTTTTTTTAGAATAAAAAAATAAAGAATGCGTAGATTAAAGATGTGGAATTAAAATATATATTAAGATATTATTAAAAGACAGAAAATTTTATATATAAGAATTTGGAAATAATTGCAAAAAAATTTTATTATTACATATTTATATATGAGAATAATTTTTTATTAACTTAATTTATTTTATGCTGTCTTTCAGAGTCCTGAAGAAGGGGCCCAGACAACCCTCTGTCTGGCTGTGAATCCGGATTTAGAAAGAGTGACGGGAAAATTCTTCCTTGACTGCCGGGAATTCAGACTCATGGGAAAAGGCAAAGACAGAGCTATGGCACGAAAACTGTTTGAAATAAGCGAACAGGTGGTTGGAGAAAAATTCAAAGACTGATCAGAACTAATTTTTAAAAAATTGTTAAAAAATCAGGTCTACGGAACAATAGTTTTCTTCGGACGGTTTTAGTTATTGCTGTTGTTTTTCTATACGCCACAGAGTTTTAGAAATTTGAGCTTTTCCTCTGTTCTATCATGTATGTTTTTTCACAAAATAAAGCTCCAAATCGAAGAAAATCATTAAGGGTGTCGTTTTCAACTGCTCCGCTCAACAAGCGCAAAATGTTTTTACACATTTACAAATTCATTTTTTAACAGAAAGATATGAAATTGGAATGCCTGACTATGGAAGAGATTTCGAATCGAACTTAGTTTTCAAGTTTATGATCATTCAATTACCTATTCAGTTCTAAGCTATTTCGATCAAGTGATAACCCATTTTTCTCCTGCTTTTCGACCGGTTTTTCTGCTTTCGTTGCAAATGTGAACTTTGAAGGCTTGTTATAAAAGATCTATTGTGTTTAAAAAAAAAAAAAAAAAAAAAAAAAAAAAAAATGAATGCAATTAAACGGTTTCTGAATGACAACGCCTGGTATTTTCCTGAACGAAAATAAATTAAAGCATATGTCACAAAGTTGCCCTTTTTGATTTAAGAACACCCTTAAAGAAGATTCAGCTGAGTTATTGCAACTTTACTGTGAAAAGCAAAATTGGAAGCTTCGTGCAAAATGGAACTTTTTTCAGATGCGCTCACGCCTGTTCCTAGTCATTCGCGGATAAACAAACAGGCACACAGACAAAAACTTTCTTCGTCTAACCTTCTTAGATCTGGTGTATCCTATAAGATGCACATCTTTACAATTTTTTTCTTTCATGTATGGGTGATTCTCAAAATAGGTGACAATTTCAAAAGTGAAATCTTAAAAAAATTACTGTTAGCAAAATTTCTGAAAAAAATAGGTGTTGTTAATATAGTATTAGGTATACTTTACTTGTAGTCAACAGAGCTAAATATTTAAAAATTAACTTAAAAAAAATAATTAGCATTTTTTTGAGCCATGCTAATGACAAAACAAATTGCATGGAATAAATATATTAAGAAATTTTTATTTTCTTCCTGTTTAAATATTTTTTCTATATTTATTAGCCTTCCTTTTCAGCAAATGGTTTCAATTTTTACATATATACATATAAGGAGAATAAAAACATTACCAAAGAGCAAACTTTGTTTACATGAGCAACATGACGTGATTTTCTGACAGATTTAATGCATATTTTAGGGATAATAAACGTTATACCTAAATTTATATGTAAAATTAAACTTTATAAAAGATACAATATAAGCAATGGTTACATTTATGCACATAGAAGTCTTTAGCATGGACAGAAAAACCATGCTAATGACAAATTTTAATTTAAATAAGATTCTGAGCCATAATATAATCACAATGCAATAGTCCTTACTGGGGCTTTTTAAAACACAAAAGTCTTATGCAAATAAGTAAAATAAAAATTTTAATTATAAAATAAACATGAAAATTATTATCCATTCTAATGACATACAATTGATGTACGCCCCTAATATTCAACTTCTATTCTTAAAATACAATACATGCTTCTATTTTCAGGCTGGGATAAAATGGCTACTTGTTGCCATGGAGAAACTTTATATTTTCAAACTATTGTCATATCTGTAAATGAAATTTTGATTAATAACCAGCTGTTATAGTATGACATCGTTTTGAAAATAGAATATAGAGGACAAACTTTAATTCTTTTTTTATATATTATAATTTTATTTTTAAAAAGAAATTTATTGGATCAATCCTCTCCTTGATTAATTTAAAGAAAGAATAACATTTTTTTATTTTATAAACATGATATTAACTCTTGAAAAAGCTAGTATATACAAGCACAGCTGCTGTGGACATCCATGCTAATGACATTTTGAGCATTTATTCTGTTATTTTAAGGTGTTTTTAACTAAAAAGTGAGTAATTCTTGAGTGCAAATAATGAATAATATTAAGACAAACATATCTAAATATAAAAACATAACAGAAAACCTCTCAATTTTTTTTTTTTTTTTTTTTTTTTTGCCGAAAGACATAAATTGTCCCCTATTTTGAGAATCACCCGTATATAAATAACGTTAAAGAGACATTGGTATGGATGGAGCCTAACAGATAGCAGAATAAAACAAACTAGAAATTTGTTTCTTTATAACATGGTTTTAGCGAGCTACGTGTTATATAAAAATGATTTGCAGCAGAAATGTACGAAATCTACAAAAATGAAAACGTAAATATTTTTACTGTGCGTTAAAATACCATTTGTAAATTCCATTAGTAATAAAAAAATATTAAATATATATTTATTTTATGTTTTTCTGTGTATTTGCAATGCAAAATAAATAAATAAATAAAATTAAATTAAAAAATCCTTAGAAATTGTCAAAAAATGTACTTTTTTGAGTCCATTTATCATAAAATTTTCTGCACAAAAAAAATTAATTTCTTTTCGTTTTTTAGTTTTTTTTAGTTATTAGTTTAATATAAATCCATAACTGAAATTGAAAAAAGTACATAAATAAATTCTAGGGTCTGTAAATGTTAATGTAGGTAAAAGGGATCTGTTTTATGCCTATTTTCTTTGCTGAAGTTTTTGAAAAAAATTAAAAGTTTGTTTTATGTACGTGAATTATGTTTGGATTCAGAGTTTAATGTTACTTTTTTTGTTTGGTCTGATCCAGAAGTGTTAAAATTTACAAATTTTTTGCCAAATTTTTTGTAGAATAGATATGGAAACAGGCATTTTTAATTTTAAAAAATTGAAATGGTATACTTTAATTAAATAATTTTGTTAGTACTAACGCTCTTGTTGGTGATTGTTATACATCGCTTAAAAACCTTGTATTGAATGATTTTTTTCCAAACCATGTTTGGCTAATTCAGCTCATATGAAACTTGAGATTTTTATATATTCATATATACAAGGTTAAATTCATACATACAATAAAATTAATTTATCTGACTGGAAGCAAAAAACCTATGCATAAAACTAATGTACAGTGCGAGGCTTCATGTTTGCGGGATTATCCACAAAACATTACCTTTTAAGTGTAAAAAATTCATTGTCAGTATTGTAAATTAAATCATTGCCTTATTTATCTTAATTTTTTTCTTTTTTAAATGCAGTTTTACAAAGTATTTTGTAGAAGATCGTAATTTAGTAAAGGCCTTTATTACTTTTCTTTCGTAATTTTTTATTATTTTAGCAACCGGTTTCGAAAAGAAAAGTATTTTAATAATAATAGTAAAAAAAAAACCCATAAACAAAATGGGAAAAATAAAAAATGGCCTATGTACAAATCAACCTCATTTACCCAAAATGCAATAAAAAAAGAGCAGCAAAATTTAGGAAAATAAGTGATTTAAAATTAGAACGAAAAAAAAACTACTTTTTTGTTTGTGTTGTGAAATATTAATAAAATACATATTCTATACGACTCAAGTTCTAACTTTTTAATTCTGTTATTTGTGATTAATTTTAGTTTGAAATTTTTGTTACAAAAAGTTAATTTGGTCTAATTTTTTACTATTATATTAAAACATTCAGGCACGTAGCCAGGGAGGGGGCTAAGAGGGCTGAAGCCCCCCCCCTTCCGAAAGTAAAAAATAATAAGTTAAATCTAATAATAGTAAAAACGGCCAAAATTTTCTTGGTTTTCTTTCTTCCATTACATTAGAACTACGTACATTTTTAGTTATAAAAATATAAATTTTTTCAGCTAAAGTTATAAACGGAATTTTCACTTTATTCACAGTAAAATTCGATAAGTGTAATGCATGTATCATATCATTAATTTGACCTACAAAAAATAAGTTTAATATGCGTATGGCGTATAATTTAACTTTAGGAGTCAAATTTAAAACATTTATTTTCGTGTTATGATTTTTCTCAATTTCCTCTTTATACGCATTATATTACGACATAATAAATTCTTAGAGTGATCAGTGTTAAGGGTGTATTTCGATTCAAACTGCTTATTTTCTGATTTATTTTTGAATTCATTTTTGCTCTCAAATGCACCAAACTTTCAAAATCTCTTATTTCGAAAGTACGCAAGGTGCCGTGATGGTCGATTCTTGGATAAATGCAGAAAATATTGCAAAAAAAGCAATCAAAAACGGCATTTCGAACCGATTTTTCCCAAGCGGGAGTTTGGGAACGAAAAAAAGGGTCATACTGATAAGGTAATTGTTTATAACTCAAATTCTAATGAATTGAGCTTAAAAAGACATCACACGGCACTTCATACGTCCCTTCAAGAATCCCTTCAACAAGTTTCGTGTTTCTACGTTTAAAAATGTGTCTGAAATTGTATCGGAAAATTTCAAGCTGTTGAAGGTGGAAAAGCGTTTTTTCGAATACACCCTTAAAATGTTTTGTAGAGGAAGGAACCAAAAACTGTAACAGATCATTGTAATGTAAAATTATGTGAAAAATAATTATTTTTAAAAACTTTTAATTTTAAAAGGCTTTTTATTAGAAACTAGTGACAAGAAATTTTGAAAAGAAACGGTGCGAAGGAAAATAAAGGCATGGGATATCTACAAGCTTTCAAAGGCGCCATAGCGATCGGTGTTTCCCGGTTTTTTACTGAGTAAATTTTAGTTAAATTGTTTGCATATGAATCTTTAATAGAAAGAGAATATGCACAGACTAGTATGAAAGTCTTTTGTGGAGTTAAAGCAACTGCAAGGATGGATACTACTGAGTAGGGATTTTTTGGCGTTTTTCACAGCGCCTCCTAAAGTGTTTTCTAGGAGGTAACATCTAAAATTCTAAGAATTTTATTTTGTGTCGCGCAAGATATGCTACTAAGAGTTAATCATAATACTTGTCATCTTACGTTAGAGATCAAATAAAAAAGATGGTAGGCTAAGAACCCTTTTAAGATTTATAGCAAAGCCTGAAGATAAGGAATTGAAACGATATAAACGCCCATAAAATTACTACTTCTTATTTCAGCCCAGACATTCCGAATGAAACCATTCAAATATAGCTGGGATACAGCTTCACTAACAATAACTGAAGAACAGATTACCAAAATAAATAACGCGATTTCTTTCAGGTTGAATACTGATGAAACTATGGACACTTCAAGCACAGAATAGTTTGTCCTTTGAGTTAGATATGTGGACTAGTATTTGTAAAATGTACAAACCCCAATAATTCGGAAATTTATTTTAGGTTCATTCAAGTCGATGATTTGCCCGCCAAAAATATAACAAAAGAAATAGTACAACATTCTAATGACGCAATGATATGTTTAAATGCGTCACACAGGCGTATTGCAGAGAAACTAATATATGGTTGGACATGTTAGTGGGATTCAATCTACAATTCGCCAGAAGTGTCCCGAAATCAGATACCTCCAATTTACAAACCATTGTTTAATCCATATCTTGTCCAAAAACACATGCTGGTTCCTGCCATTCAATCTCTCTCAGAGCAGTTAATGAAAAGATAACTTTTTTTAGAAATCACCCTAAGGTAAATTTGATTTTTCAGCAACCAATTTCATCATATGCTCCAGAAAACAACAAAAATGACGTCTTCGCCTTTGAAACACAAGATTTATAGAAAATCATGAAATTTTGGTAACTTTTGTCAAATTGTTTGGATGAATCTGCATTAGCTTAGGTAATATTTTTTGGAAAACACAGGACATATTTCTTCACCAGCTATAGACCTTTCTTGGCACTTATGGAATGGAAAAGAGTGTTTTTTTTCATAAGCCTATTTGTTTGTGACAAACTTTTCAGTTTGGCAAAGCCATTGTTACATACGATTAATTTTAAACACGATTATTTAATCGGTAAATTAATTATAACAGAAGTAATTTATTCCATTTTTCAATATTGGGTGAAAAAAATCCGAACCAGGATTCGAACCAGGGATGTATTGGCTGAAGCCGCCAATGTTCTACCAACTGAGCTATCCCGGACACGAACACTGGAGGACTATTTCACCCAATTAACCTCAACGATTACTTTATCTGGTCTGATACTCCGGATCAGTTCAACAGAATAAATCGAAGGTCAGTATATGGAACTGCAGAAAAACGCTGCATACGAAATTACATAAGATTAATTTTAAACACGATTATTCAATCGGTAAATTAATTATAACAGAAGTAATTTATTCCATTTTTCAATATATGGTGAAAAAAGTCCGGGCCAGGATTCGAACCAGGAATGTATTGGCTGAAGCCGCCAATGCTCTACCAGCTGAGCTATCCAGGACACGAACACTGGAGGACTATTTCACCCAATTAACCTCAACGATCACTTTTATCTGGTCTGATACTCTGGATCACTTCAACAGAATAAATCGAAGGTCAGTATATGGAACTGCAGAAAAACGCTGCATACGAAATTACATAAGATTAATTTTAAACACGATTATTCAATCGGTAAATTAATTATAACAGAAGTAATTTATTCCATTTTTCAATATATGGTGAAAAAAGTCCGGGCCAGGATTCGAACCAGGAATATATTGGCTGAAGCGGGGCCGTCGCGAAGCAAGTTTCTTCTCTAACGGGCCTGATTCGAAATCCCAAGCAGGAGAAATGAGTCATACACGAGATCTGACTTTTTCGTCTCACTGACCACTTCACCTTCATTAAAATTTTGCTTATGCTAGGGCTGAAGCAATCACCATTAATATTGTGTGTATATTTTTAGATAATTTGAGTCTATTACATATTCTGTTATACGAATATATTTTTAATGAGTATTTTAAAAAGATTAATTAGTGGATAAAGGATTAACCTAAGTCAATGAGTATTTCCTTTTATCTCATTATTTAAAATGAATTAAATAAATCTATGCCATTCCCACGTGGTCTTACATGTGATGTGAATTATAAGTTTTATTTTGAAGTCGGGAAGTAAACATTTAGAATCATCTAATAGATAAGAGTAAAAAGAAAGCCCTTTTACATCCTATTTTGGGTCTAGAATTTCTGTTTACAATTCAGTTTGCATAAATCAAAAGCAATTTAAAACAGATATAGTATTAAGTTCTTATACATAGGGATAGTCGAAATAAAAATTATTTAATGACTATCTTAAAATATATATATATATATATATATATATATATATATATATATATAAGTTATGAAATTCAATGGTTAATTTCAAATGGTTAATATTGAATACTATAATTCAATTCAATTTAATTCTTCGTTTTGGTTTATTGTTTTATTGATAAAATCCATTGGTGAATCTTGTCTACTTTTAATGGTATTATATATATATATATATATATATATATATATATATATATATATATCAGATCGATAGCTTAGAAACCCGCTTTGGACAATATCATCAGATAAATATAGAAAATTTATATTATCCTTAATTATCCTTTTAAATGAATGGAAAAATTCATTTACTATATAAAAGTTATGGAAGCAGAAAAAAATGTAAAAATTTTTAAGTTTAATTATCTTATACTAACAGCAAAATGAACAATTTCAATTATTACTTTTTTTAATAGCTATTGATGAAATTGAAGAATTAAACATATTGGATTTCTTTTGCGGTGTGTTTAACAGCAGTGAAGATATTGAGATAAAAATGACATCATGTCTGTATTGACTTTTATATTTAGTTACATTAAATATGGAATTTCACATAAATTAAAATGTTGTGAGTGCATTAACTTGTTAATCAAAGACAAAAATTTTAGAATTAGATTGCCCGAATGAAATGTGACCGCCTGAAATGTAAATACTTTATGTTGGGTTATAGAAGTCAATTAATACCCCCAGAAAATAATTGTAAATGCTTTACAAAAACTCATGAATTTTAATTATGAAAGTACTTTCCTAAAATTTCCAGACCCAAAAAATATTATGCAATTCATTATTGAAAAAAAAATTATTTTGATCTGCATTCGTAAATAAATGCAAATGTGGCAACCAACTTTTATATTTATTTATTTATTTATTTATTAGGAATTACAAATATCTTACTAAATTACTATACAGAAGTTTAAAATGATACTACGAAATTCACTTATAATAATAATAAAAATAAAAAATTATCTGTATTAACAAAAGTGAGATTATTTTTTATGAGAGAATATTAAATGCCATATTTATTGTAAATTATTTGAAAGTACATGTTTCTAGTGAAAAATACTCTTTTAGTTGTAATATCTATTAAAAGAATGTGTATTTTAAGTTAATTATACATTATGAAATTTGAAATTTTAATTGACAAAAAGAATTTTTATTTTAATTGTTTGAAAAAAATATTTTTATTTATGAGTTTGTGCAATACTAATCCTGATATTTACAATTTAAAATTAAGGCATTTTTATTTTTAAAACGAACTTAAATTACTTGCTGCTAAAATTGCGTACTTTCAATGTACGAGTTCTCCTGCTATAAATTTGTATTTCAAGTTAAACGCTATGAAAAATATCACGAATCTCAATTCTGTATAATTTCTTTTATTTATTTATTTATTTATTTTGTTTCTAAAGTTGTGCAATTTTAATGTATGATTTTGTCTGCCATAAATGTATATTTGAAGTTAAAATCTTCGTTAAAAACCATGAATCTTACGTATTTGAAATCAAAGGATAAGTTTAGTTTTGAAATCAAATTCAAAACAAAAAAGTCTTATTTAAGAACTTTGGGTGTTTAATAGTAAATGTATAATTCAACAGATCTAAAATAAGCCTCAAATTGTTGAAAAAATAACATAAAACGGAAATTTATAGCCTTGTTTTTGATGCACACATACAACCATTCTATATGTTCCGTTTGCAACTCAGATCTCTTGCGTGACGTCATCTTTTCATGAATCAGGCCCGTAAGAGAAGAAATTTGTTTCGCGACGGCCCCGGCTGAAGCCGCCAATGCTCTACCAACTGAGCTATCCCGGACACGAACATTGAAGGACTATTTCACCCAATTAACCTCAACGATTACTTTATCTGGTCTGATACTCTGGATCACTTCAACAGAATAAATCGAAGGTCAGTATATGGAACTGCAGAAAAACGCTGCATACGAAATTACATAAGATTAATTTTAAACACGATTATTCAATCGGTAAATTAATTATAACAGAAGTAATTTATTCCATTTTTCAATATATGGTGAAAAAAGTCCGGGCCAGGATCCGAACCAGGAATGTATTGGCTGAAGCCGCCAATGCTCTACCAACTGAGCTATCCCGGACACGAACATTGAAGGACTATTTCACCCAATTAATCTCAACGATTACTTTATTTGGTCTGATACTCCGGATCAGTTCAACAGAATAAATCGAAGGTCAGTATATGGAACTGCAGAAAAACGCTGCATACGAAATTACATAAGATTAATTTTAAACACGATTATTCAATCGGTAAATTAATTATAACAGAAGTAATTTATTCCATATTTCAATATATGGTGAAAAAAGTCCGGGCCAGGATTCGAACCAGGAATGTATTGGCTGAAGCCGCCAATGCTCTACCAGCTGAGCTATCCCGGACACGAACACTGGAGGACTATTTCACCCAATTAACCTCAACGATCACTTTTATCTGGTCTGATACTCTGGATCACTTCAACAGAATAAATCGAAGGTCAGTATATGGAACTGCAGAAAAACGCTGCATACGAAATTACATAAGATTAATTTTAAACACGATTATTCAATCGGTAAATTAATTATAACAGAAGTAATTTATTCCATTTTTCAATATATGGTGAAAAAAGTCCGGGCCAGGATTCAAACCAGGAATGTATTGGCTGAAGCCGCCAATGCTCTACCAGCTGATCTATCCCGGACACGAACACTGGAGGACTATTTCACCCAATTAACCTCAACGATCACTTTTATCTGGTCTGATACTCTGGATCACTTCAACAGAATAAATCGAAGGTCAGTATATGGAACTGCAGAAAAACGCTGCATACGAAATTACATAAGATTAATTTTAAACACGATTATTCAATCGGTAAATTAATTATAACAGAAGTAATTTATTCCATTTTTCAATATATGGTGAAAAAAGTCCGGGCCAGGATTCGAACCAGGAATGTATTGGCTGAAGCCGCCAATGCTCTACCAGCTGAGCTATCCCGGACACGAACATTGAAGGACTATTTCACCCAATTAACCTCAACGATCACTTTTATCTGGTCTGATACTCTGGATCACTTCAACAGAATAAATCGAAGGTCAGTATATGGAACTGCAGAAAAACGCTGCATACGAAATTACATAAGATTAATTTTAAACACGATTATTCAATCGGTAAATTAATTATAACAGAAGTAATTTATTCCATTTTTCAATATATGGTGAAAAAAGTCCGGGCCAGGATTCAAACCAGGAATGTATTGGCTGAAGCCGCCAATGCTCTACCAGCTGATCTATCCCGGACACGAACACTGGAGGACTATTTCACCCAATTAACCTCAACGATCACTTTTATCTGGTCTGATACTCTGGATCACTTCAACAGAATAAATCGAAGGTCAGTATATGGAACTGCAGAAAAACGCTGCATACGAAATTACATAAGATTAATTTTAAACACGATTATTCAATCGGTAAATTAATTATAACAGAAGTAATTTATTCCATTTTTCAATATATGGTGAAAAAAGTCCGGGCCAGGATTCGAACCAGGAATGTATTGGCTGAAGCCGCCAATGCTCTACCAGCTGAGCTATCCCGGACACGAACATTGAAGGACTATTTCACCCAATTAACCTCAACGATCACTTTTATCTGGTCTGATACTCTGGATCACTTCAACAGAATAAATCGAAGGTCAGTATATGGAACTGCAGAAAAACGCTACATACGAAATTACATAAGATTAATTTTAAACACGATTATTCAATCGGTAAATTAATTATAACAGAAGTAATTTATTCCATTTTTCAATATATGGTGAAAAAAGTCCGGGCCAGGATTCGAACCAGGAATGTATTGGCTGAAGCCGCCAATGCTCTACCAACTGAGCTATCCCGGACACAAACATTGAAGGACTATTTCACCCAATTAACCTCAACGGTTACTTTATCTGGTCTGATACTCTGGATCAGTTCAACAGAATAAATCGAAGGTCAATATATATATTTTCACCCAATATTGAAAAATGGAATAAATTACTTCTGTTATAATTAATCTACCAATTGAATAATCGTGTTTAAAATTAATCTTATGTAATTTCGTATGCAGCGTTTTTCTGCAGTTCCATATACTGACCTTCGATTTATTCTGTTGAACTGATCCGGAGTATCAGACCAGATAAAGTAATCGTTGAGGTTAATTGGGTGAAATAGTCCTCCAATGTTCGTGTCCTGGATAGCTCAGCTGGTAGAGCGTTGGCGGCTTCAGCCAATACATCCCTGGTTCGAATCCTGGCACGGAATTTTTTCACCCAATATTGAAAAATGGAATAAATTACTTTTGTTATAAAGTTATTTTTAGCTTATCTTCATGAGAAATCTCGTGACACAATTTCGGTTGTAACTCATGCTAAATGTGTCCTAATTATTTTAGAAAACATAGAGAAAATGAAATGCGATGGAAATCATTTAAGACACTTAATTCTACGTCAAAATTTAGAAAAACGTCTTTCAAATTGAAATAAGAATTCCAAGATCAAAATTTAAACAGACTACACATACGAAACACCAAATTACATCCACTTAAGAGTATAACAATATAGGACCACAGTCTGCATTTCCTGTGTTGAAAGTCTTTTTCAAAATTTGAATGATAAATTCATTTCAAATGAAGACATTTTAACCGATTTTCAAATACTTTTTTCCGGATGTGATTTTGCGAAATAAGCAAACAAATTAGAGGATCTCTCAATATTTAGAACATAAGGTGTTAATTTCATAAGTGGAAGTTGAATATGAAGTATGATGCGAGAGAATTTGTAATGTTGATAGAAATACAGAGGTCCTAAAAGTTTAGAATGCAATGCATTACAATACAATTAAACACGATGACAGTCTTGACTACCATTCCGGTAAACATTGCCAGGGCTAAAAATTCATTTTCAGCAATGAGAAAAATAAATTTTTGCCTCGGAGCACTATGGCAGATGAGAGTCTACTGTTGATGTTTATGAAGGCCTGTTATCAACACGAGGAATATAGGCCCGAAGGGATGTGGAGTACCCTCCATGGGAATGGTGAGATTAGAACCTAGCCCGTAATTATGCAATTAAGGTTGTATTTCGATTCAAACTGCTTATTTTCCGATTTATTTTTGAATGCACTTTTGCTCTCAAACGCATCAAACTTGCAGATTCTCTTATTTAGAAAGTGCACAAGGTGCCGTGATGGTCAATTCTTTGATAAATGCAAAAAACATTGTAAAAGAAGCGATCAAAAACGGCATTTTGAACAGATTTTCCCGAAGCGAGAGATCTGTGAGATCGAAAAAAAAAGGATCATGCCGAGAAGGTAAATGTTTATAAATCAAATTCTAATGAATTGAGCGTGAAGACTTTACTCGGCACCTCATACGTCCCTTCAAGAATCCCCTCAGCAAGTTTCATGTTTCTCCTTTTAAAAATGTGTCTGAAATTGTATCGGAAAATTTCGAGCTGCTGAAGGTGGAACAGCGTTTTTTCGAATACACCCTTAAATACCAGGTTCGAAGAAAATTATGGCAAACTACGAACGATTAGGCTGACGGGCGAAATTAGATTAGAGCCCAACACCTACCAACAACTGATGAGACTAGCAGCCTTGCAATGATATCCATTCATTGGGACGTTACAGTACTTCAGGATAAAGTAATCAGCCTCATGGCTGCGAAGAAGTCACGAAGGTAGCACTAATAAATTTATTGTACCAAGAGTACTGCATTTATAACTTTTGTAATTAAAGAATATGAAATATAAATATAATTTTTACGATCACTTATAATTTGTAACAATTATATTTTCTTTGAAAGTAGTTAATATGCGTAATTAATTTTATCTACAGATTAATTGTTTTAATACCCTGCACGTGCAATGTATGCTAATATCAAAAGTGCTTTTTAAATCCATTAATATTACTTGTTTGCATTTCGATAATTTTTTTCAATGTCTCATAAAGATACATGAAGTTCATCGCAAAAATTGTTAGCTTGTACTTTATTTTCTTTACAATTTTTTTTTTTTTTCCTCAATAACACTTTCGGTTTTCGAAGTGCTACTGAAAGAGCTCTTAGAAACCAAATACTGTAATAGAAATCGAATCGAAAAAATAGCAATTTTTGGAATGGACAAATATATCATGCAGGATTATATCGTAGGTTAGGTCTTGTTTGGTGCGTTCGTAATTATGTAAATACGTAGCACCTATTGTTGTCGCTCGGTCCGTCAGTCCGTCCGCATATAACAACGCAAAAACTATCCAACCGAATCGTTTGAAATTTAAAATATATAATTATTACATAATTTTGTCGAGTCATTTCAAATTTTATGAAAATCGGATGGCTAGATCAGTTACAGGGACAATCAAAAGTATTTCGTTACATTATAGTAAATGGGAGAAAAAGTTTCAAATGCATTTTAATCGTTTGAAATTTAAAACGTTTAATTATTACATAATTTTGTCGAGTCATTTCAAATGTTATGAAAATCGGATGGATAGATCAATTACAGGGACAATCAAAAATATTCCGTTACATTATGATCAATGGGAAAAAATGTTTCAAATGCATTTTAATGGTGTTACATCATTTGAACATAATATAATTGACATGAATCTATGATATATGTACTAAAATCTACATTCTGTACAATCTGGGATGCAGAGAATATTTATTATTAAATTACAGGGCCACACAAATGTATTCCACTAAATGTTATACGGGGAAACATTGTTTGGGGCGTGTTTTAATTATATTAACCTACTTCACATTTTATGAATAAGATATACGTTAATGAAGTATAATAAAAATTACTCCCTGCATATTTACAGGAACACAAAGATTTCGACCACTATACTGTATCCAAATTACGCTCTACTATATCAGCAAGATCTGAATATTTTAAAATATATAGTACGAACGCACCTCATTTGCTACGCTTCACGTGCAATTTCAAACTTTTTTTATGCTTTAAATTATGTCCCTTACTGCTGCCAGATGAAAAAAAAAAAAAATAAAAGATTGAGCCCCTCCCGAAAGGAAATCCTAGCTACGGGCCTGCCCTGATTCAAACTAGAGAAGTGAAGAGCGTAGCGGAAGCCTTCTAGTTTCTGTAATCCCCCACCCCCCCCCCCCCCAAAAAAAAATAAATAAATAAATAAAATAATAAATAAAAATAAATATAATAATAATAATAATAATAATAATAATCTGGCTTTGCCCGATTATTTCCTTATATTTTTTTCAATCAAGATTAAGATTATTAAAATGCATCTAGAAAATCCTCAATGTTTTCTATCAGAAGAAAGAATAATTGATTTGAAAACTAAATTGCAAATATTTAGTGCTGCCATCTATGAATTTATTCCTGCAAAAATAGCATTATTCAAAAAATTTTTGTTTCTCCATATAGACTGCGTGTGCTTTACAGATATTTTAGAGCTGTAAGAAAAAAAAAAAAGTCGTAAAAATTTTTCTACCAATCTTCAATTTTAAGATATTAAACTTTTGGAATACATCAGGATTTATTTAATAACATTACATTATCAATTTAATTTTACTTGCGTTTAATCTACAAATATTTAATTTTACAAATTATCTTGCTAGATTTCATTTATGTCTATAACACCTTTGTAATCTTACTTTTCAATTAATCATTTATTTTTACTAAATTCAGATGACAAAATTTCTTTTATTTATTTATTTATATATTTATTTATTTTTGCCAATTTAAAAATGTATTAAAATTAGCTTTTTTAAATTAATTTATTTTTAATGCGTATTTAATGGATACTACTCAATACAATATATATATATATATATATATATTTCGTAATCCCCAAAAATAAAAATTCCCACTTATACTTTATGAATAAAAGATACCTCGTACTCGTTGATTGGTTTGGTTTATTTTATGACGTGCAATTATCTACATTAGGGATATAGCCCTAAATGGGAGGGGGGGCGGTATGCCCTCCGTGGGTCTTTCTAAGGGTATCTAACCCCTATTTATGCAAGGAAGTCCAAGGCTCGAAGAAAACCACGGAAAACTCCGAACAATTACGGCGACGGTCGCGAATGGGTTCGAACCCAGCACCTACCGTCTACCAGTTTGGAAGTCAGCACTTCTCGGCGACTGGTGGGGTGATACCTCGTTGAAGTGTTTTAATCAGCAGAATACACTTTATTTGAATCATTCATTATGACTGTTCTAAACTGATCTGTTCAACAAGAGCAAATCATTAAGAAACACATTTACAAATTCATTTTTTTAACGGAAAAATATAAAATTGGAAAGCTATTGGAAGCGATTTGGAATAGAAGTGTGTTTTCTATTTCCTATCAATCAATTACCTGTTGAGTTTCGTGCAATTCTGATCACGTGACAAACACTTTTTATACCCCCCCCCCCCCTATTTGAGTGGTGATTAATCTTTCGCGAGGAAATTCTGTTCAAAACTTCCATTTTGAGAATATTTTTTGAAGGATCTATTGCGTTTGCGAAAAAAAGCGTGAAAATGAGTGCGGTAAATAGTTTCTGAACAACACCTGCTAGTTCCATTCATTTCCAAATAAAAAATAAATTAAAACTTGTGTCATAATTTTGCTCTTTTTGAATTAAGCACACCCTTAAGCCTGTTCTTAACTACTCTGCTCAACAAGCACAAAATGTTTTGACAAATTTACAAATGCATTTTTAACGGAAAGACAAATTAGGAAGACCTGACGATGGAAGCGATTTGGAATCGAATTATGTTTTTCATTTTTATATCAATAAATTACCTGCTGGATTAGAAGCGGTGATCATGTGACAGACACGTTTTTCAGCCCTGTTTGGGTTGGGAAATTCGGTACAAAATGCCGACTTTGATACTTACTATTTTCTAAAAAAACTTTTGTGCTTGAAAAAAAAAAAAACGTCGGGGGGGGGGGGGGGGATTGATCGCGGTTTGATAGCGAACGGCCTGGAAACGGGGGAGATTTCATATTAGGTAAAAAATTTCCTAATAATAAACCAAGAACAAAAAATCTTTCATCAGGCATTGATTATTAAACATTTTCCAACATTTTTAACACATTTTATTTTTTTCATATTAAGAAATCGATCCTAATCCTTCCTGTAGCCGAATTCTTTGGGGCCGTCCATAAATGATGTGACACGTTTTTTCAATATTTTTGACTCCCCTCCCCCCCCCCTCTTGGTCACAAAATGTTACGCTTCATCATACCCCCTCCCCCCCCCTCTTGTCACATGTCACACTATATTACGAAAACATATACTTACCCTCATAGCATGCATGGTCACAGTGATGTTACTGTGAGTCACTGTGGTCACATCCCATCTGTGATCAAAATGCCACCACTCAGTGACGTCACATTGTGACTGAGATGCGACTTTCTTAAAAATCTTTAGAAAATTACAAATATTCTTCAAAACATGTTATTTACTTTAAAAAACATGTTTCTGGCAATTTAAATATCGTCGCTTTTGTCACAGTTTCGTCACAATGTTTATGTCAAAGTAGTCACAAATGACACATTTTTCACAAATTTGTCGCACCGTGACTTCACAAAGTGGTCACAATGTGACGTCTCAAACGAGCTCTAAAATGGCCATAACGACTTCAGATTTTAGTCACTGTGACTTCACATCGACAACCGATGGTCACAAAGTCACAATGTGACTTCACAACGACGTCGCACTGACGTCACCATGCCTTACGGGTATAGTTTAGCGACAAAGCACTACGTTAATAGATCACGTTTCAAATTTTATTTTAAAGCTTTAACTCTGTGTTTTAATGACATTTATGAGCATAACAATAAAAATGTACTGATTTTGTAAGAAAAAGAAAATAATAATTAACATACAATAGCAATAAATATTGATATGAAAGCGCGATTGAAAACAGTAGTATTTCGGAAATTGAAATGGAATTTTATTATTTGGTTTTAAATTGTATCTTAACTTTATGAATACGAGTTTCATAATTTAATCTACTGACTTTTAGTGCTTATATTTTAATCAAAATGTGCGATCCCACACTTCTTACCCCCTTCCACCCCCTTATCACTAACTGTCACAATTGCACGAACCCTCCTCCCCCCCCCCCCTCCAAGCGTGACATCATTCGTGCCTTTGTAAATGAAGACAAATTCTACGCAATCCTTAAACTACAGAGAACAAGTTTCAGTACACCTCAGAGATACTTTTTGATTCCATTACGTTTGAAGCATCATAACATCATTAAAATACATCGTAAACTATTTTTCTTCATAAATCATAATGGAACGATATTTTTTTCTTTTGTACACCTTTGTAAACGAGCTGCAAATGCTATTTATTCCACATTCCTGAGAAAACATGTTTTAATTCACGTCAGCGATGCACATCAATTTCATCATGTTTGAAGTACTGTTTGTAATATGAATGAAAGGCATCGGACATGGTTTTCTCCCATAGATCATAATGTAGCAGAATTCTTTCGCATATCCTTGTAAATGATCTATAAGTGCTCCGCACTTTATTTTCAATACCGATCATTCTGTAGTAAACATCAATAACATAAAATTTCCATGACAACCTCAGTACATTTATGAGAAATACAGCAAACAGACGACAAATGACGGATAAAACCGATTCGAAAGCAATTTTTAGGTGGAAAGAAATGAAAAGAAGAAACAAACAAGCAAAACTGAAAATAATTGTCCATATCATGTATGTTATTGTATATCGTTTCTATATTTTATTATTCTTATGGAAAAACAAATGCATAAACTAAATAATTAACCGACATTGTACATTTTGCCCAGTCCCGGATGGTAATCTTAAATGTAATGTCGTGAGGGGAAAAAATACCGCCTGCTAACTTTGCAAAAAAGTATCGCAAAAAAAAGTTACTTATAGCAAACAATAGGGAAATAAAGTCTACTTTTAAATGATGGATATAAAATTTGCTTAAATACATATTAAAACGAAACCTAACTTTTTTTTTTTTTTCTTCTTCAATAAGAGTACCGAATTCCGACAGCATAAAAGAACTCTACACCCTTCAATTAATTATAAATAGAAGTTTTCATATACGTCCATTAAAAACATTTCAAAAATATGCATTAAAGTATTTAATTGCTATAAAGGACGTTAAATACTAATAAAAACATTAAAAGATCTTAATAATTTTAAATTATTAAGATCTTTTAATGTTTTTATTAGTATTTAACGTCCTTTATAGCAATTAAATACTTTAATGCATATTTTTGAAACCCTTCAATTAGCCTAAAAACAAATTTTCTTGCAATTCGTATGATAAGTATCAAAGAAATTAATTATTTTAAAACATGTTTATTTGAGGGGCTGTACCCAAATTGAAGTTCGGTACTCAATTGTTGATCGAGACACCCCTTCTCGATCAAGGCACCTTAGGCGCCCCTCAAGCAGTCATTGAAGACTGATAGATTACGAGATAAAAAATATCAAAATATCTAGCCACTTCTAGCCTTCTTCTCCATTTAAAAAATTACTTGAAAGAAAATTTTTTAATTTTAGATTTCCTTAAAATAGGACTTAATAAATCTAAATCCACCAAAAACATTGTAACGTTGCAATTTATAATTTTTTCTAATGTTAATTTCATAATTCATAAGATAATAAAAATTGCAAATTCAACGTATTTATGTTTGAATATTTTAGTATTATTGCTACATAAAGAAATAGCATATTAAGAGTTTACTTTCAGGATATATTAATAAAAATAGGAAAATGTAATTTAATATTGAAGCACGATAGTTTGAATGTTTCTAATTCAAAAACTTATCAAATAAGTTGAAATTTGCTGTTCGAATCGAAAATTTGAAATATCTTGTTGAAATTGAATATTGCCATTGAAAATTTGGGTTTGTTTTAATATGTAGATGACATCCTAAGCAAATTTTATGTACATCATTTAAAAGTAGACTTATTTTCCAATCGTTTGGTACCATTGACTTTCTTCTAAAATAATTTGTTGAAGAATTAGTAGGGTGTGTTTACTTTTCTTTTCTATAACTGTATTTAAAATCAGAGTTGAATTTAGACATTCATTTTTAGCAGGTATTCACTTTACAGGTGTAAACAACCTTTGGAAAATTTGTATTATCTTATATTTAAAATGAAAATCTATCCAAATATACCTAGAATAATACGGCTTTCGTCAGAGCATATCCGGGCCGTTTTGGTCTGTCCGAGCCCCAGTTTTATGTGATTGTATATTTTAAATGAAAATCTACCCAAACGAGCCTAGATCAATTTTTTTATTTAAAGCGTAAATCTTCCAAACAAATCTGGATTGATTTTTATATTTAAAACGAAAATCTATCCAAACGAGCCTAGATCAAGTTTTTCATTTAAAGCGAAAATTTTCCAAACAAATCTGGATTGATTTTTACATTTAAGGATGAATTCCAATCCAAATTGTTTAATTTCCGATTTATTTTTAAATATTTGCTTGGTCTCAAACGCATCAAACTGAGAAATTTTCTTATTTAAAAACTATACAATGTGCCGTGCTTGTCGATTGTTTGATAAATGCATAAAATATAGCAAAAAAAAAAAAAAAAAAAAAAAAAAAAAAAAATGCTGTCAAAGTTAGCGTTTTGCGCCGAATTTTCCGAAGCGGGAGATCTGGGAACAAAAAAGGGGGAAAAAAAAGTCATACTGAGAAAGTAATTGTTTATAAATCAAATTCTAATAAATTAAGCGTAAAATGGAATCACACGGCCTCTTATACATCTTTTCCAAAATCCCCTCAGCAAGTTTCATGTTTCTACTTTTAAAAATGAGTCTGAAAATGTATCGGAAAATTTCGAACTGTTGATGTTGGAAAAATATTTATTCGAATGCAATTTTAAAACAAAAATCCATCCAAGCGAGCCTGAATTGATTTTTATGTTTAAAACGAAATCTATCCAAATCCAAACGAACCTGGATTGACTTTTATATTTAAATTGAAAATCTATCCAAACGGACCTGGATTGATTTTTATATTTAAAATTAAAATCTATCCAAATGGAACTAGATTAAGGGTCCCATTGCTTTCTGCAGTGCACACTTGGGTATTTTACAACTCACTTTGGTCTGTTATTGTAAAACAAACCTCACCTTTATAACAAACTTTATACTTAAAAAAAATCTACCGAAATGAACCTAGATTAAACAATAACTTAAACCTTTCGGGTCTCGTGTTCTGTTAATAGCACATGTTATTTTAACAAATACCTTTTTCTACTGTTTACATGTACTAATGCTAGTATGTGTTTATACATTTACTATTTGACTTCATTAATGTTTAGGCATTTAGTAACAATAATAATTATTATTATTTGCTTAATTCTCTTTGAGCGGTTTGCGATTCTTTTATTTTAAACATACTCTCTTAAAAAGTCAGTCACAAAATAACTCAATTTGAGCCGAAATCCGCTCATTTCACGTTTTGAAAGGCAGCTTCTAGAAAAAGAGTTGAAATAACTCGTTGAACGAGTTGTTTTGAAGTCATTCTTCATTTATGTTAAAAAAAAAATAATAATAATTGCCTATAAAAATATGAAAATTGGAAATGTTCGATAAATACGCTGAAGCAGACAGTTTTTTAATTGAAGAATCATTTTAAGCGTTATTTAATGTTGAAGTCTGTCAAATTAATTTCGTTAAAAAAGTTTTATGGTGTAAAAAACTATTTTTCCAAGGCACATACTTGAGGAGCTTACAATGGGCAGTGTGCAATAATTCTTTAAAAGAATTCATTTACTTTTTGAGGATTTTACTTTTTTTTTAATTTCTTATCCGAATAGAGATTTATTTCATACTTTGAAAAAGTCTTTTTTTTTTTTTCACACTTTTTTTGCCAAATTTTAAAACAACGCAAATAATGTTCCCTATGAATATCTAGGTTGAGGAATATCTAAAACGTATAAATTTGTCGAAAAACGGAAGTCGAAAATTTTCACGATTTCAATACTTTATTCTTGTACAGATAGAGGAAAGTAAAAAGCCAGATAATTAAATCATTGTTTTTAACACCTTTTGTTTTAATAATAATTTTTTTAATATATGTTTAATATTTTATAAAGCTATCCACTCTACAAAATTCAATCATTAAATTTTCGATTAAAACTCTTTCTTTATATTTTTATCGTAAAAGTTTAGTTTTAAGCGCATTCGTAATTATGTAAAATACGTAGCATCTATAGTTGTCGTTCAGTCCGTCGGTCTGTCCGTCCGCATATAACAACGTAAACACTACTCAACCGAATCGTTTGAAATTTAAAATACATAACTATTACATAATTTTATTGAGTCATTTCAAATTTTATGAAAATCGGATGCACAGATCAATTACAAGGACAATCAAAAGTATTCCGTTACATTACGGTCAATGGGGGAAAATGTTTCAAAAGCATTTTAATGGTGTTACACTCATTCGAACATAATAAAATTGATATGCATCTATAAAGTACATATTATAATATATATTTTGCATAATCTGTTGTGCAAAGAACATTTGTTATTGATTTACAAGGCCACACAAAAGTATTCCATTACATAATGGTATAGGGGGAATATTGTTTGGTGCGCGTTTGGTTTTACAATTTTATGAGATTGATATATGAGAGTGATATTTTTAAAACTTCGTTATCGAACGAACGCACCTCATTTGCTACGCTTCACGTGCAATTTCTAACTTGTTTTTCTTAATAAGTTTAAAAAGCTGAATATGCACATTTTAAAAAATTTTATATCACGCTCCCCTTTTTTCTCAGAGAAAACTTCAATGACAAATTCGACACGATTGATCATTTTTATGCGAATAGTTTTAACAACGGTCGCCTATTTTTCCACAAGTTATCGGAATAAAAACATGTCAAGTCAACAATTAAAGTTAGCCTAAAAAAATTAAAAATAAACGTTAAGAGAATTCGTCATCATGGATATTCTGAATGAACAATAGATTATGTCATCGCTACATAATTACTTTTATCTGGAAAATTATATTTTCTGCCATTTACCTCACTTCCTTTCCACCACCCCTCTCTATTTTTTTTTCTGGTGTATGCTGTCATTCTCTCGATGTTCTTTTTTAAGCAATTTGTTCCTTACTCAGCTATGATCCATTCCTCGTCTCTCTAATTCATTACCCTCCGACCCCCCCCCCCCCCCTCTGGATGGAGTAAGTAAGGGGGCGAGGCAAAAATAAGCAATGATTCAGAGCAAATTCTGATCTGATGTCACATGCCGATGACGTGAGATGACAAGGAGATTCGATCACCGACTCTCTGTCATCCAGTTATTCGAAAAAAAAAAAAAAAAAAAAAAAAAAAAAACCCTAGTCGTTGGTGGGCCACCGTAATACTTACCCATCATGGATATTCATAATATAATACAGTCGGCTCTCGTTAATTCGAACTCGTCGGGACCACAAGAAATGTTCGAATTATCCGAAGTTCGAATTATGGAAAGTATAAGAGGAAACTATGGTTAATATGGTGCTATTACAAAGGAATTAATGTTATAGTGTTTTTTTTAATTTATTTCCTCTGTTATCATTAGAATAGGGCTTAATATTAAATTAAAATATATAAATACATAAACTAATTAAACGATTAGAAACAAGCACAATGGAAGAAAAATTTAAAGCGTCACTGATGGACAGACAGGGCACCAAGAAAGTGGATATCAAATACATTGGATTATATGTATACTTGACATTTGACAATTGAATATATGTGTACTTGACATATGAACAATTTTCACAAAAAACAAAGAAAGAATGTTATTCAAATGATCTGAAATCCGTGGGAAAGAAAAGAAAAATGAAAAATCGGAATTTTCGTTAGTTCGAATTAAACGAAGTCAAGAGAAAATTAGTTCGAATTGATGAAAAATTTTTATGTTATTCTGCCATTCAAAATTTCGGGACTTCATGTTTAGTTCGAATTAAGCGATGATTCGAATTATCCGATTTCGAATTAACGAGAGTCGACTGTATATGAAAATGAAACATGTGTAAACTATTTATAAAATGCATTGCAATTCCAAGACAAAATTTAAACATATATTTGAGTATTTTTAACACATAGTTATGCTCTATTAATAAATTGCTGATGAACCCATTTCGACAAATTATAGAAAACGCTAAACTATTCAAGTAGTACTGAATTGCATAAAAGAAACAACCTTATAATTCCAAAAATAATAATCATATTAACTAACAGTTTATTGCGTCGGATTAAGCGTCTCATTTCCAATTAAAATATATCTTTGAATTGAAATATGAATGAAATACAAGGTCGTGAAAAATCGAAGAATGTGGAAAACAGGATTACAGATATCTCGACTACTAATAATCCGTTCGACTTCGTCTTTTATACAAAATTTGTGTTATTTTATTGCCTTTTACGTCCACACATTAAAATATAAAAAAAAATCGAAAATCTTTATATACCGTTTATCAGAACGAATTTTTCGAGAGTCCGAAAAAAATAGTTCCGGATAATCGAGGTGACTGATATTAAATAGGCTTCGTCCCATTCTTACATACTAAGTACATTAAAAATTTCAAGTCTCTATCTCAATTTGTTCGGGAGATAGAGCGGTTAGAGACAGACAGACGGACGGACGGCAAATTTTTTTTTTCTAAAAATATGCTTTTCGGAATCACCAGTGTCTGAAACGTGTGAATCCGTAAAAAAAAAAAAATAAATAAATAAAAAAAATAAAAATAAAATCGATTTTTAAAACGATTGCAAGACTTACCCTATACTACGTATGATGGGTAAGAAAAGAAAGAAAGAGAAAAAGCTAGTTAATCATTTTTGTCAGAAGAAGATTATGCATAAAAAATTGTAGTTTAATAAATTACAACTATTTGGAAAATTATATTTCCAAAGACTAAAATATTAAAGACTTAAAAAATAAATTCTATATTTAAAAAAAAATAATAATAATAAACATCATTTTCATGATGATCGAAACGTGGTTTACGTAATAACAGAGTCCTATATTACGTACGCCATGGATTCAAAATTAATATTTCCCGCACCAATCATATACAAATTTTAAATGAAATTTTACTTTTACAATTTTCGTACTGCAAATTTTTAAACTTCTAAACATCATCCGTTTTCAATTTTTACACCGTCGTATGGAGAAAAAAAATTGTAGTTTTAAATACAATTTGTTTGAAAGCTGTATCTAAGTTTGTTTTTAAGTTATTAATTTTTTTTTTTTTTTTTTTTTTTTTTTTTGTAGTTTTTTTTAATATTTTTTTCTCATCGTGGCTACAGAAGTATTTCATTTCTGGAAATCAAACATGGACCAATCAGAAAAATAGTTTTAAAAAAATTTCCATCTTCAAAAGCTCAAAATTTTGTGGTATATTTCTACAGTCATTTTTAAAAGTAAAAACATGAGACTTGCTGAAGTGATTATTGAAGAGATGTGTAAGAGACCATGTAAATTTATTTTATTGCTCAGTTTATTAGAATTTGATTTATAGACAATTATTCTCTCAGTATGACTCTTTTTTCGTTCTCAGATCTCCCGCTTCGGAAAATTAGGTTCGAAATGCTCACTTTGACAGCATTTTTTTATTTTATTTTTTTTTTTTACAATGTTTTTTGCATTTATATATATATAAAAAAAAAAAAAAAAAAAAAAAATCACAAGCACGGCACATTGTGTAGTTTCTGAATAAGAGAAACGGTCAACTCCTATAATTTTTTTGTGTTTTACGGCCAAAGACCTTTAATGTAATAGCAAAGTCCGTTTTTTTTTTACGGGCGTTGTCTGGAATCTCTGCTGCAGCTTTTTTACAGTGTAATCGCACTCATTTTCAGTTTTTTTTTTTACAGACACATTACGTTTTTCGGAAAATAGTGTCAAAGAAGGCATTTTGCATTGCCTTTTCTGCGCGAGAAAAGAGAAAGCCAAACTTATATGAAAATAATCTTATCATTTGGACTAAGAAGCTTATAACGTGATTCATAATTTATGGACCAAAAAATGTGTACTTTTATATCTTCCCCGTTAAAAAATGAATTTGTAAATGTGCCAAAACTTTTTGCGCTGGTTGAGCGGAACAGAATTTTGAGAATGTCTTGTTGAAACATGACAAAAATGCCCCCACACTTAAATTTCGATAGCAATTTTTCGTAAAACTGATATTTTTAATATATTTTGGATTTGGTGACGATTCAAATAAACGTTTTATTTATTTTTCTTTTTTAGTATAGTAAGATGAAAAACAAAAAAATGTTTATAAATACGTGCGATTTTCAAATTCTCTGAGCAACAAACGCGAAGTTTTTCAACTCAGTTTTAACCGAAAAAGCAAAAATTAGCTGTGTTGATCATTGAAGCAATTTGGAGTCGAATGGAATTTTTTAGCTTTTTATAAATAAGTTATTTATTGAGTTATAAGCATTTTTTTGCGTGACAAGTTTTTCTTTTTTACATCATGATCGCGCCAGGAACTACAATTCAAAACGCACACTCTGGAGGTATTTTCGAAAAGATTTTTGTCTTTACGGGAAATTGGTAAATGCTATTCAATCACGTAGTTTCTGAATTATAGAACTTGCAAATTCCATGCATTCCCGAACAAAAATGAATTCAGAAGTGTGTCATAAAGTATCTCTTTTGAATCTAAGAACGGCTCTTATATGTATTCTACGGCATCAAAAATTTTATTTTATTTATTTTTTAACATAAGAAGGGGAATCACCAATGAACACCATATCCTGGGTTTCTCTTTGTCTTGCACTGGCCTGAACAATAATGTTAGGTGGACGGAATTAAGGCTGTTCTTAAGGGTATATTCCGATTAAAACCGTTTATTTTCAGATTTATTTTAAAATTCATTTTTGCTCTCAAATGCACCAAAACTTTCAACATCTCTCATTTAGAAATTACATTATGTGCCGTGTTGGTCGATTTTTTGGTATAGAAAATATTGCAAAAAAAAAAAAAAAAAAAAAAAATGCTGTCAAAGTTGCCAATTTGAAAAGAAATTTCCAAACCCGGAGATATGGGAACGAAAAAATGATCGAACTGAGAAAATAATTGTTTATAAATCAAATTATAATGAATCCAGCTTAAAATGACATCATACAGCATCTTATTCATTACTTCAAATATCACCCCAGCAAGTTTCGTGTTTCTATTTTTAAAAATGAGTCTGAAAATTTCGAGCTGTTGAAGGTTTCGAACCAAAATTCCAGCCAGTGGAAGAATACACGAGAAACCTCAAAAATGAGGGGACAAACTTGTTTGCCGCGTGATCGAAATTGCGTATAACTGAATACGTAATTTATTCATCAAAAATGGAAAATCTAGTTAGATTCCAGATCGCTTCCATAGTCAAGCTTTTCAATTTTATATCATTTCCTTAAAAAAAAAAAAAAAAGAAAAAAGAAAAAAATGAAATTGTAAATGTATCAAAACGCTTTGTGCTTGTTGAACTGAGCAGTTCAGAAAAACCTTAACCAAAGTTTATAATAAATAATGTTGTTCTTTTCTTTACAATTATGCATTTATTTCACAGTCATCGTATAGAAAACAAATCCCGCAGCTACTTTTTCGCGTTCTATCCACCGAACACAAAATATTCAAAAGTCGTGTGTATTATTTTTTAATTTGAAAAACAAAAAATGGCGGGAGTGAAATTTCAGCCATGTTACTCTTACGTGATATTTTGTGAGTTAGCTTCTGAGGAGAATATTCAACACCACCACCTTATATCCCCTAACGTTCTCGTGTGTTACACAGCGGATATGAATCATACCTCAGGCCCCAAAACGTTTCAATTTTCTTCACTTTTCTAATTTTCTTTTTCGGATTATTCTTGTTTCTTTAGATGAGGTAAAAAAGAAAAAGAGAGAGAAAGAAATAGAGAGATTTTGTAATTTTTTCTGTTTGTGATGTAATATTTTTTAGGTGCCTTCGTAATTATGTAAATATGTAGCACCTATAGTCGTCGTTCCGTCCGTCTGTCCGCATTATAACAGAGCTTAAACTACCCAACCGAATCTTTGAAATTTAAAATAGATAATTTTTTTGCATAATTTGATAGAGTCATTTCAAATTTTATGAAAATCGAATGCTTAGTTTAATTGCAGAGACAATCGTAAGTATTGAAATAGACCAAATCGCTGAATTTCACTACGATCATGTTAAAACAGAACATTCATAGCATTTTTTATTCATTTACTGGGGCACACAAAAGAAATCGGTACTGTCTTTGCTTAATAATTACAGTAGAGTACGTTTTAAAATTTGATATGGCTTTTAAATTTAATTAGCGTTTTGCATATTAGTTCTTTATACATAAATTCTACATCTCATACACAGGGCTGCACGAAAATATTCGCATACCATTCTCTTTATTAGAGGAAATTGCTGAAGGAGAATTTTCAACTGAAATATAAGAATCGCTTAAATGAACTAAATTTTGTAATGCATTTTTTGATGGATACAAATTTCTATATCATATACAGGACTGCTAAAAAATTGGGATGTTTTCCTATTGTAGATGGGAATAGCTGAAATTCGGTTTTGAAATGCCTGATACATTTCCATTTGGTCAAATAGGACGTAATATTTTAATTTTTTAAACGATGCAGTTTTGTTACATTATTCTGAATGTGTTGGAAAGTGCTTCATAATCTATGCTGGACGTATGATTTTTTAGGTGCGTTCGTAATTATGTAAATACGTAGCACCTATTGTTGTCGCTCAGTCCGTCCGTCTGTCCACATATAACAACGCAAAAACTACCCAACCGAATCGTTTGAAATTTAAAATACATAATTATTACATAATTTTGTCGAGTCATTTCAAATTTTATGAAAATCGGATGGATAGATCAATTACAGGGACATTCAAAAGGATTCCGTTACGTTACGGTCAATAGGAGAAAAAGTTTTAAATGCATTTTAATCGTTTGAAATTTAAAACATATAATTATTGCGTAATTTTGTCGAGTCATTTCAAATGTTATGAAAATCGGATGCATAGATCAATTACAGGGACAATCAAAAGGATTCCGTTACATTACGGTCAATGGGGAAAAAGTTTCAAATGCATTTTAATGATGTTACACTCATTCGAACATAATAGAATTGGCATGAATCTATGAAATATATACAAAATACGCATTCTGTACAATCTGTGATGCAAAGAATTTTTATTATTAAATTACAGGGCCACACAAAAGTATTCCACTATATAATGCTATACGGGGAAACATGGTTTGGTACGTGTTTTAATTATATTCAACTATTTCACATTTTATGAATAAGATGTACGTTGCTGAGGTGTAATAAAAATTACTTCCTGCATATTTACAGAAACGTAAAGATTTCGACTACTATACTGTATCCGGAGTACGCTCTACTATATCAGCAAGATCTGAATATTTTTAAAACTTCGTTATACGAACGCACCTCATTTGCTACGTTCACGTGCAATTTCCAACTTGTCCTTTCTTGTTTGAAAACTATTTGGAAGAAAAACTTAAAATTTTAGAATATCATAAAGCAGGACTTAATAAATCTAAATCTATCAAAAAAAAAAAAAAATGCAGGTTGCAATTGATAATTTTTTCGAATATTAATTTCATAATTTGTATCATAAAATTATACAATTTGCAAATTCAGCGAATTTATGTTTTGGTATTTTAGTATTATTATTAAATGAAAAATTGGCACATTAGAAGTAAAATTTCAGGAGATATTAATAAAAATATGAAAATGTAATTTAAAATTAAAAGCACTAAATTTTGAATATCTATAATTCAAAACACTATCATTCTAATGACTTGAAATTTGTTGTCTAGGCATATTTTGAACCGAAAGATTGGAAATATCTTGTTGATATTGGGTATTTCTCTTGAAAAAAAGGAAATTTGTGTTTGTTTTAACACTGAAAAAAATGAAGTACTCAAAAATGAGTAAGTCTATGTACTGATATCGAATTGAGTATGTTCGGATCAAAAATGAACACATTGCCTTCTAGATTTTGAAACAGCATATGTTGTAAATCCTAACAAACGATAATTTTATACCCTGTATTATTGGTTTATTTCATTCATAGCGGCATAAAAAATGCTTATTAATGTAAATATTGAATTATGCACAGTATTTAAAAATAATTTTAAAGCAAGGGTTCGATTTAAGCGGTAGAGCATCGCAATTCGCAATTCAAATTTAACTAAAATGCGATCCAAGAAGTGCATTAAATCGCAATCATTGCGATGCATATTTCCCACACCCTTTGTTATGTCATGTACACTTACAGCTAAAATTTAAAGATGTTTTTATACGACATACGTTGTGTTTTCACTCTCCCCAAGTGTTTATTTACAATGGAAGTACAGCGAGACGGCATTGCTGGGCGCAGTTTTCCCAGTAAACACATGATTTGTTCCCGCCCTGACGCTGTGATTGATTACTGAACCACTGTTACTCGCTAATCACGGCGTTTGCTCATAGAAGTTTTGATGTGCGTGTTGTAGTGGTTCTAAAATGAACACTCACTGTTACGATCCTTTTACTTTATTTATGCATCGAAACGGACAGCGCTTTCATTTATGCTTTTGGTTAAATATTGCTTTTTTTTTTTTTTTTTTTAATTTTTAAGATTTAAAAGTTACGTTAGCTATTTTTTACTTGCTATACGAAAGTGTCTAACTGCTATTCAAAACTGACTTTGTATAGCAGTTACTGCTATGCAACTTTCTTTTTCTAAATCGATCCCTGTTTTAAAGTATACTTGCAAATAATGTTCTCGTCATAAAAATGTTCGATTTGGGTATTTTACTTATAATTTTGCCATTTCTCTCAATAAATATTCAGTTAGGTGTTTATTGTTCATAATTTTGAGTAAGAAATAAATGCCAGCATATATTCACTTTAACTTGTTAGTTCAGGGGCCAGGTAATAGTGATTTATATTTGAACACAACCACGGAATCAAAAAGTTGGAAATTGCACGTGAACGTAGCAAATGAGGTGCGTTCGTACGATAACGAAGTTTTAAAAATATTCCGATCTTGCTGATATAGTAGAGCGTACTTCGGATACAGTATATTGGTCGAAATCTTTGTGTTTCTGTAAATATGCACGAAGTAATTTTTATTACACCTCAGCAACGTATATCTTATTCATAAAATGTGAAATAGTTGAATATAATTAAAACACGCCCCAAACAATGTTTCCCCGTATAGCATTATGTAGTGGAATACTTTTGTGTGGCTCTGTAATTTAATAATAAAAATTCTTTGCATCACAGATAGTACAGAATGCATATTTTAGTATATATTTCATAGATTCATGCCAATTCTATTATGTTCGAATGAGTGTAACATCATTAAAATGCATTTGAAACTTTTTTTCCCATTGACTGTAATGTAATGGAATACTTTTGATTGTCCCTGTAAATGATCTATGCATCCGACTTTCATAACATTTGAAATGACTCGACAAAATTATGTAATAAATATACGTTTTAAATTTCAAACGATTAAAATGCATTTGAAACCTTTTCTTTTCCATTGACTGTAATGTAACGGAATCCTTTTGATTGTCCCTGTAATTGATTTATACATCCGATTTTTACAACATTTGAAATGACTCGACAAAATTACGCAATAATTATATGTTTTAAATTTCAAACGATTAAAATGCATTTGAAACTTTTTTCCCCGTTGACCGTAATGTAACGGAATCCTTTTGATTGTCCCTGTAATTGATCTATACATCCGATTTTTATAACATTTGAAATGACTCGACAAAATTACGCAATAATTATATGTTTTAAATTTCAAACGATTAAAATGCATTTGAAACTTTTTTCCCCGTTGACCGTAATGTAACGGAATCCTTTTGATTGTCCCTGTAATTGATCTATGCATCCGATTTTCATAAAATTTGAAATGACTCGACAAAATTATGTTTATAATTATGTATTTTAAGTTTCAAACGATTCGGTTAGGTAATTTTTGCGTTGTTATATGCGGACAGACAGACAGATGGACGGACAGACGGACGGACTGAGCGACAACAATAGGTGCTACGTATTTACATAATTAGGAACGCACCTAAAAATGAGTACATGTGATTCTCAGTTTTGAGAACTTTTGGATCGGAGCTATTTTGAGTACGTGAAGTACTTAAAAATGCGTATTTTTTACTCAATTTTGAGAATCCTCTTTTTTTCAGTGAATATGTAGTTGGTTTCCTAAGCAAATTTTATATACATTATTTAAAAAGAGACTTTATTTCCAATCGTTCGGTTTCCGTAACTTTTTTCTACGATAATTTGTTGAGAGGTTTGTAGGAGGGGGGTACTTTTCTTTCACGGCTGTACATAAATTCGCATTAAATAAAAATTGATATTGTTTAGAATAAAGGAAAGAGAGGTTTAAAGAATATCATAACTTTAAAGTTCGATAAAATAAAAAACGAAAAGTAAATTTTTAAAAATTCTCTATAATTTATTAAATTTTCTAACGATTTCGCTAAGCAAACGAATAGAGATAAAAATTTCTGGACAACAATATATCGGGTCAGTTTACTTTCATTAGACTTGGACATCATTATTATTTTCAGCCTCGACCGGACCGAATCTACCCGTCCCGAAAAGAATGATTTCCAGCCCCAGTTTAGTCGGAGTCTGCAAAAAGAGCCTGATTTTGACTAACCCGAGAAAAAAAAAATCAATATGAATTGACCTTTCCGGGTTCGGGTTTCGTTTTAAGGATCAGATTCATGCAGATTTCTAATGTGTAATTTAGATTTTACATTATACAATACCTCCAAAAATTATAATAACTTTGCAAGTTGCACACCAACTTTAAAAAAAAAAAAATGACAGAAAGAAAATGCTGGTTTAAAATCATGATCCTGTCTTATGTTACCTGAATTTATTACAAAATTAGAGTTTGAATTACTGACTCATATTGGTTAATACTGACTATCGTTTAATTCACAATACATATTTGAAAAATATTTTTTTCTAAAATAAAAATTGTTATAATCAGTGCAATCTTGACGAGATTAACACCTGTGTACATTTATGTATTTCATTTTTACCGATTAACATTAAAAAATTCGCGATGACAATAGTAAACTAGTCGTTGGGGGCCACCGTAACACTTACCCATCATCGATATGCATAACATAAAACATGAAAATAAAACATGTGTAAACTATTTATAAAATGCATTGCAATTCCAAAACAAAACTTAAACATGCATTTTAATACTTTTAATATACATAGCTCTCTATATATGCTCTATAATGAAATGCTGATGAACCCATTTCGACAAATTATACAAAACGCCAAAATACTCAAGTAAGTACCAGATTGCGTAAAAGAAACATCCTTATAACTCCAAAAATAATAATCATATTAACTAAAAATTTACTGCGTCGAATTAAGCGTCCCATTTCCAATTAAAATATATCTTTGTATTGAAATTTGAATGAAATACAGGGTCATGAAAAATCGAAGAATGTGAAAAACAGGATTACAGATATCTCGTCAACTAATAAACCGATCGACTTCGTTCTTTATACAAAATTTGTGTTATTTTATTGCCTTTTATGTCCACTCCTTAAAATGAAAAAATTCGAAAAATTTTATGTACCTTTCTTCAGAACGAATTTTTCAAGAGTCCGAAAAAAATAGTTCCGGATAATCGAGGTTAATGATATTAAATAGGCTTCATCCCATTTTTACATACTAAGTACATACAAAATTTCAAGTCTCTATCTCAATTTGTTCGGGAGATAGAGCGGTCACAGACAGACAGACACACACTCTCAGAAAAAACTGTAAATTTATGAGCATTTGCCCTTCAATTTTCACGGGCAATAGCCTTATTTGAAGAAAAACGGTCTGATCCACTAAATAAACGGTCTTATCCCTTAAATACTCAAAAAGTTAAGGGTAATCCACATGTTTTTACAGCCCTGTCTCATCATTAGCAAAAACACGGTACGTCGCCGTTAATTTTCCTCCGCTAGGATGCGCCCCGTAATTTAGTCATATTTCGACCGCAACCGTAACATGTTTTTCAACCCGCCAAAAAGGAAAAAGCATGGATGGAAGATTGTTCCATGGGAAAAAGCGATTCTATGATCGTGTGGTGTTATGATCGAGTTACGAAAGAACGAGTAAGTAAAATATGTTATTATTATTGTTTTTAAAAGTGTATTATATCTTTTTTTTAAGATAAAGGACGCATAGTTTTATGTAATTTATGTTTTGCATTTGCAGTTGTAACAAAACAATCATTAATCGCGGTATATATACCGCGAGTGCAACTTCAAATATTATGTTTTAAAATATCCTTTTAATAAGAGTAAATTTTACAAAAACGGTAAGATTTAATCATTTTGTAATTATTATGTGTCAGTTTTCTGAGATTATATATAATCACATCACAGATAACGTTAGTTGCAAAAACATTAATTATGCCATTTATTCCCAGTATATATATTAGTTATCAAAAATTTACGTTGAAAGAATACATATTACAATAATGCTTAAAAAAAATAAATGCACTATAACGATATCACTCTTATAATATGCAGAATAACTTTTTATTTATATTTTGTTACCTTCTTAATGATTGATTACATTAATTTTGTTTTGTTTTCTCATTTAAACATGAAAAATACAAGGTTTATGCTGGCACAAAAAATTCCTGCAGCAAAATGACAAAAAATGTTAATTTTTTTAATTCATTAATAAATCTAAAATTTTTTAATTGTTTATTTTCGAATGTTTTCTATTTAACATATACGTGCAAGTTAAGAGTATTTAAATAGGGTAGATGTGCCAGTTGCCACTAATACACACTCTTAAGGGACTTTTTTTATTCATTTTTTTTAAATTATTTTTAATAGTTAAGCTATTCTATTTCAATTTTTTGCAATATTATGTTAATCTATCAACAATATTTAACCATTCCCATTCTTAGTTTTTTTTTTTTTTTTTCTCAATATGAATAGAATTTAATTTTAACTAATATTTAAATATATCAAAACCCTCCCGAGTCCAGTAATGGACATCATATTTATGATTGCATTAAGAACCAGAATTTAATGAAACAAGTAAATTTAACAACTAGGATACTAATAATTAATAAAATATTTGTGATAATCGTGTACTGTTTGCATCACTTATAATTAATAGAAGATCGATATTTTAATTTGTTTAGATGGATGGTTTAAAATATTAAACACTTAGGTAATTGAATTGAAACAATCAAACTATTAAACACTAGGTAATTGAATTGAAACAATCAATCTATTAAGACAGTGAGGGATTTTTTGAATATAGGTGTACAGTTTAGACAACTAATCTTCCAGAGGCTGTTTGATATATCATTTATAATAGTTAGTATTACAAATATGAAATAAATGATATTGCAAGTTGAATATTTTAATTTTATTTTAAATCCAAATAAAATTGCAGAACTTATGTTTGAGGCCACCAATTTGCAGATTTACTAGATTCATATTTACTAACTTTGGTACTACAGTAAAACCCCGATAATTCGAATTAATTGGGACCGGACCCAATCCGGATTATCGAAAATCTGGATTATCCGGAGAATTAGAAAAAAAGAAAATATAACGTACTAACAGAAAATCACCTTTATGTTAAACTTATTGAATATTTGCAGACAGTAATAATGTTTACTTTGCTTAATTATTCCGAAAACATGGCAGAAAAACTTTTTTTGACGTGACAACGTCTTGTAAATTGGTTTGCCGGGAGACACTTCAAGAAACTGCGTTACATTACGTTACGCTCCGCTCACGATACGCGCTCACTTTTCTCTTAACTTTTTCCGGTCACTTGTGGGACCATTTTCTGAACGTGAATGTGAATTCGCTGCAAGGAAGGGGCGGTGCTTAATAGGAATTTTAGATAGTATCAAACTAAGACGAAATACGTTATGTATTAGTTATTAGTATAAAGTACAAAGAAAATAAGTGTAGTTTATTTCGTAATTCGGTGGTATATTATGGAAAACTAATGATATGTGATTAGTGAAAGCCATTTTACTTTAGTTATATTCTGCTCATTGAAAAATTCTTTAATATGCTGTTTACAAAATTCAACATTTGACATCAATAAACATGAAGTAAAATGTGTTTAACAAACACAGTGTATTGCAAGTTATTGTATGTATATTTGTATATAAATACGTATGTATGTGTAAAGGTAAAAATAAAATTTTGTTAATATGAAATTCAGTGCGAGATTCTTTGTATAAATTAATGTTTTAAATATAATTCTTTGTATAAATAAATGTTTTAAATTGTTACTATTATTTCATCCTTCTTCCTACTATACGAATGAATATTCACATTAAAATTATTTTACAACTCAAAGTCGTTGTCACGTAAAACTTTCGCCTGTATACCGACTTTACAGGCAACCAATTTTTTTTTTTAGAATACCCGAATTATCCGGATTATCGGAGTCCGAATTAGCGGGGTTCAACTGTACTAGGTAATCCCGTCGACAAAAAATTATCGCCAAACTGTAAGATTAAATGCCAATAATGGTTGATCGTGAATGTCATATTCAATGACATTAAAAACGATTCACGTGTTTAAAATGTCATTAAGTGATTTTTATTTCGACTTTTATTTGTATTTTTATTAATATTCTACTAATTATTTGTTTTTTCATTTTTCAAAATAAAAATTATGTCAATTTGTATCATTTGGCTATTAGTTTGGTGATTTGTATAATTTGGCGAAACTGGTCGACGGGATAACAGAGTAGTACCCTAACTTTAATATATGGAGAATGTGTGTATTTCCTGATCAGCGTTTTTTCAGGGTAATTGGTGGCCCCCACCTTATATCATAATTAAGGATGCATTGACTAGTGATTTTGGCTGAATATTTGGCCGACAGGTGAATTTTGTCGAAAAAGATTGAGAAAAATAATTAATTTCGCTAATAGATCATGGATAAATGCAAATTTCAATGAAAAGACTGGAAAAAGTGCACTTTTTGTCAAATGATCGAGGGAAAATGTTAATTTCTTTAAAAAATTGCAGAAAAACGTGAATTTTGTCAAAATGCTGCAAGAATATACAAATTTCATCAAAAGTCCGTGAGGCCGTGAAAGTTGTTTTTTTCTTGCTGAGCCTGTAGCAAGTCTGAATAATGACTTTTCTTTAATAAGAAAGGGCTCAAAAAAGACCTGTCAGATTTACCTGAGAAGGTTGCTGTAGCTTTGTTTTATTTCTCTAAAAGCATGGAGGATTGTTTGAGACTATCGGGACCGTTCAAGTATTACGTAAGCACTAAAGGGGAGGGGGGAGTCCAGAGGCTGCTTATTTTTTCTGACAAGGGGGAGGGGGGAGTCACGACAATTCTTACGTAAGCATTAAACAACGAAGCAACTGCAGTTCAAATTCAACAAGCAAACAAGGACCGGAAACCTGCAATACCCCAGGCCACTGTTCCAGTGAAAACCTTATAACAGACAATGTTGAAACATGGGTTCAAGGATTCTGGACATCAGATTAAAATATGAACACCAAATTGAACTCCAACATTTGTATGATTTATGGCAAAAATTTTAGTTATGATGCCTAAGTAAGTTAAGACTTCTTGTATATCTTGTTTTATTGTTCAAAGTGATAAATAACAATATATTTAAACCATTTTGTATTCTGTGGTTTGTTTAATGCAATTAGCAACAATATATTAAAATGATTTTATATATTTTGATATCATAATCCCTATATGCCTATATAAATTTGTAGGATTAATAATGTAATTGATTGGTAACTTTTTATAAGTCAAGAAGTATTGATGTATAAACTGTCATAAAATCTTACGTAAGCAAAGGGGGGGGGGGGGGTCTAGCATTTGCTTATATTTTCTTACAAGGGGGGGGGGGAGGGGGTACGAAATGACGAAAAATATGCTTACGTAATACTTGAACGGTCCCATTCAAGGTAAAATGTATTAACTTTTTTCTAAATTTGCATAATTAGTTTTTATATTTTATGTATTAATCAACTCCTAATATTCACAATTTCGACAAGAAAATGTGTTGATTATAGGTTATTTGATTGTATTTTTCTTTTTCACGTATAAATTGAGTTACTATGTTAATTTATTAATGAATACAGGAATGTTAAAAATTAAACAAGCTTCTTTTTACAATAAAATATTTATAAACTTATCCATTTTATAAAGTAAATAATGTAAGTAAAATCATCAGGGTTGGCATTTTTATGACAGTGTGACGGTTTTATCCAATTTTAACAGTCATGTCGAAAACCTAAAATTGAGTCAAAACTGTTTAAAATTATTTTTAAGACAATATTAAATTAAAAAATTTTTATTTTTAAAAACTTGCATAATTTTTTTGACAATTTTAGACCTTATAAACCATTAATCCCGATTGAACTCAAAACATATTTTTGTTCAACACGTTACTTTATATTTATTCTATATTTTCTATTTTTAAATATAGATATGGTAAGCTGTAAATATGGAATAAACAATAATTAAAAGTATCTTTATATTAAAAATATTTTTAAAAAATCAAATGAAATATTTTAATTTTTAAAAATGAAAGTTCATGGTGAAAATACTTGTATAATTTAATGTGTAAAATTACATATGAATGATTACATATATTTATAATTTTTAAATGTTAGTCTCATTCTAAGATTTTATCACATAAAATGATTAAGCTAAACTTACAGCTAAAAACTTGAAATAGCATGCTTAAATAAGGGAAAAAAAAGACTATTTTATAATTTACAAAAATAAAATTTAACGTAAACAAATTTTTCTTAATAATAAAACTAAAACCAACATAATAAAATGAAGATATATATGAATGAATATTGAATTTAACAAACTATCTTCTTTTAAATTATTGATTTAAAAAACATTTAATTATATTCATTTCATATTATAATTCATTTAAATACTCAGAGAGCATTTTGTATTCAAAGTATGAGCATTGAGCATCATCATCAGATGCAAGCAATCTTTCTTTTTTTAATATTTTATTACAAAAAATTTTGTTTTATACTATTTTACAATTTTCTGCTTTTTAACCCTCATGTTTTTGCAATTTCATTTTTACAGGAGGAAGTAAGTTTGGAAGAAGTTCTGGGAGATGAAAATATACCTTTATCGCCATGTATTGCTTCTTTTGGTGAGTGTGGGGTTTCATTTCTGTTACCTAATGTTTAAATTTGAATATTACGTTGCTTACATAATTTTTTTATAGTCATATGTAATCGCTATTTTTACTTTCTTTGATAGAGGAAAATATTGTAATCAAAAGTAGTTAGATATTTTGGGTTTTTTTTTTTTTTTTGCTTTGTTTTTTAAGTCATGAAGACAGCGGAAATTCTTTATTTCTAGAAAGCATGTATTAAATACAAAAATCTTATACTTTTATTAATTTAAGATGCAAGTAATTTTCATTGACATTTATGTCAATGAATCAATGCAAAAATACAGATTTTTGCATTGATCTATTTGTATTATAATACAAATAGATCAATGCAAAAATCTGTATTTTTACTTCTGAGATCATATTATGTAAACCATGTATCCCATATTTAAAAGTAACTTTAATAAATTGCTTTTTATCTATATTCCCCACTAAGAACACATTTTTTTTAAACAAATCTTTTACTAATCAAAGGATGCTGGATAACATTTTCAAGATAGCTATGAATCACTGTATAGAACATTTTATTCTTTGGAATACAAATATGATATCCAATAACGTTTATTTTTATACACAAACATGCATAGTAAATATGTAATAGAATATGATAATTAAGGAAAAAAAGAAAAAAAAAACCTGGTTTAAAGAAAGAAAAATAAATGTTTTATTTGTGTATTTTGGAAAAAAGGCTCCCCCCCCCCTTTTTTTTTTCTTTTTTAATCAACTCTGGCAAAAATACATATTTGCATCATGTTAGGAACTTACATTTAGCATTTTATATTGTTAAACCTTGGTATAAAAGCAGGGTTGAAAAAAAACCAGGTTTTTTTTTTAAAAAACCGTTTTTTTGGTTTAAACCGGGTTTTTTTAAAGCATCCTTTTTTATTACAAATACATGCATATTTATTTATAAAAATAGACATTGTTGAATTATAAGTAGTATAAAATCATTTAAAAATAATTTAAATTAAATAATTATAGTTAATTATGTAGAAAATTTTAAAAAATCATATTTTAATTTAAATAGATATTAGTAAAGTTCAAACAATAAGCTACTTTACATAGTGAAACATTGATGTTTTGAAAATGTTTATATATAATCTTTTTATTACTTATAATAAACATTTGATGTAGTTTGATGAATATAATTCTTTTCTACAATTAAAAAAAATAATAAATTTGAGATTGTTCTTGGGGGTTTTGTGTTTTGAGAGACAATTTGAAATCAGCATTTATGGTCATTGGATTTAGCAGATAACTGAGGGGGAAAAAATAATTTGGTATTATTAAAATACTATAACTAGCCCCCAATTTTTGAATACTCATTCAACTTCATATTTTAATTTTAATTCTTAAAGATAATCTGCCCGATAGAAAAAAAAAAATTTCTTTTATACTTTCACCAAAATCTTAAAGATTATCCAGTTATGTAGCTCCATACTCAAAAGCATTGTGCATGTTATGATAGATTGCTTTAAATAATCTGCATTTTTATTGAAATTATTTTATACTAAATATGGAATATTTTTAATCCATTTTATCTTTGACCAGTTCACATATTCTAAGATTTTTCTTTAGAGCAATGGAATATGTTCACCAATGCATACTGAATTTCATCCTATGCATAAAAAATAACCTAGAATCACTATATTTAATACTTTTTACTGAAATAAAGTGTTAAACGCAGAAAATATTTATATCCAATAATTTGTAAGTCTTAAATTGCAAAGAAAAACGAGAAAATATCATTAGATTTTTTTGAAAAAAAACCAAACCGTGGTTTAAACCATGGTTAAAACCAATTGGTTTAAACCGTGCCAACCCTGTAAGGTCTTGTCATTCTTCATGTATTTGAAAATGCTACAATTAGCAACATCAGATTATTCTGCATTTTTTACATTCTTTTTTATATTTGCTTGAATGATTTTTTTTTTATGTTCATTTCTTTCAACAGTTTCAATGATTAAAACCTCATCATTTTGACTCTGTAGTTATTTCATTATGTCATTGTCATTTATTATAAAGTATAGAACATCTGTCATTTATCAAATTAACACAGAGAATAAACAAGGTAAATTGTAAACATGAAACTTGTTGCTAGTTTCTAAAAATACAGTAAAAATGTTTACGACAATCTGTACATATGTCACTAAAAAGAAAGTGACTAAATATCTTAATTTAAAAAGAAAAAATGTGTTTTTCAATGTAACATCACTTTACCCCATAGGCCCACTTTCCCACATCTCACTTTATTAACCAGATGTAAATTATGTATGTGTATATCAGAGATGGCTTTTAGCCGGCAGAAAATGGTTTCTGCCATGCCAGTGGCAAAAAGTGGTTGTAACCGGCAGAAACTGGCAACAACTGGCATAAACTCATTTTATGACATAATCTGAGATATTTTTAGTGATATTAAAATGCTAATATATAATTTATTCGGGATAAATAATAAATAAAATATTGGGAAAAGTTTTAATTTTAAAAATATATTAATTAGTATTAGAATTTAATAGTTCTGAATCTTTCAAGAAGAATGATCCATGTTATTTGCAGATAATTGAAAATCATGAAAATGATATTAAGGATATAGCAGTTGTTAAAATTATAAATAAATATCATGATTTATAAAGAGTTAAATACTTGTTGCAACTGTTAAAATCTATTGTTGTTGCTTTAAATAAAACTAAAAAACATGAGTGTTCTGTTGCAGCTGCTCATAAAATTTACTCAATGATGGAAATATTATGGAAACACACAAATGCAAGATTCAAATCTCATTTAATTAGCTTATTCAATTCATCTTAAGTATATGGGATCAAAATTGACATTTGAGCATAAAGAAAGAGAAAGAAAATTGCTTTTTGATATTCATCTAAATTTTGTGCTGTATACAATAACCCCTTAGAAAAATAAGCTCCTTTCTCAGAATTATATATATTTTATGATGTTATGTACTTATATGATCCTTTTGAAACTTTTTGCTACTTTAAATAACATTCATAATCTTTATTTTAACTAAATTCTTTATACATTAAATACATGTGTGAATTATGAATCACTGCAGGTTAAAGTTCTTAGTTTCTGCCATGCCAGTTTTTACTGGTTATAACCGCTGGTTTAAACCATCCTGGCAGAAACTTGCCAGCCCTGGTGTATATACACACATGTGGCAGTTAACCTAAGCTAACTTCATGTGCAAATTTGTTAATCTTTCTTACACACAAGTATTTGGTATCCGTACTTGACCAAAGTAGTACGACTCGGTGCAAAATCAGTATATTTTACTTGTTTAACAACTTTGTCTCACATATAATTCATGTTTAAAATTTAATTTTTTTGTTTCAGGTGACCCTTATCAAAATAAAAGAAATCGTATAAAATAGTGTTGCTATACCAGAATTTACGAATGTGAAAAGAGTCAACACTTTTTGTATTTGGATTGGAGTACTCAAGTGGTTGTCCTGCCACATTAGAATTTACGCAAAGGTAACTTATGTTTAAATTTTATTTATAAAGTCCATTATTTTAAAATTGTATTATGTATCATGTGTATGCATGTGTATACATACATAAACATACATTGTAGGATTGCACAACCTTTTTAAGAGAAAGGCCTCTTTCAAAAATTTCTGGGTGTTCGAAGGCCACATCAGTAACAACCTGAAAATTCTATCTCTGTGAGGTAATCTTTAACCTATAATTATATTTTTTAAAATGTGCTTTCAGATTGGTGTGTGTGTGTCTGGGGGGTGCCCTTGGTTCTCCTATCCAATCAACAAATTCAATTCAGTTGGCAAAGATATATCAACAGTTTACACTTGTACATATAACAGTGATACAGCAAGATTTATTTAGAAGGAATGATAATATTGTGACTTTGTTTACTAAAACAAAATAAGCATGAAAGTGGCTAGTGTAAAAAAAAAAAAAGTTAACTTTTATGAATAGAAAGGGTAGGAGGAGCTGATCAACAAAATTTGAGATTTTTCAAAGATTTTTAACAAAGTTCAAGAGCCACAGCACCATTCCTAATACATAGTATACATTTTTATTTATAGGCTACATGCTTAAAATATCCGATTAGCATTTTTTGTTAATTTCCATTATCTAAAGAACAAAATTAAATGGCGTATCAAAAATGTGCATAGCTTGGGGCCAAAAGTTGTGCAGATTTTAGAATTTTGCAAGTTTTAGAGTTTTGTAAATTTTGATTGTTTTTTTTTCCAACTTCTTCTTTTTAACACTTTCGAACAAAATTGAAAATTGTTTGCGATTTTGGTTTGTCTGTCCAATTTTCCTCGCTCTAACTCTCATAAATATGTTCATATTATCCTAAAATTTTTAAAAATTTATTAATGTTTACCCTAGCACTAAGACTAACCCTATTTTTAGGGATGCACAACATGTGGCCTGCAGGCCAAAATTGGCCCTCGATGGGTTAACGTGTGACCCGCGAACTTCATCAATTTACAACTGGAAAAAATTGCAATTTTTGTGCATAGGTCGCAGAAAAAAATCCTAAATTTCGTTAAATTGCCACGGTAAAATACAAAATTTCGTCAGTCACTCAAGAATCTCAAGTTTTGGTGATTGAGCACAGAAAAATCATCAATTTCATTGATCAGTTGCAGAAAAATAGCGAATTTCGTTGGTGAGGCTCGTAAAAATTGCTGATTTTGTCCATAAGGCTCGGAAAAAATAGCATATTTCGTCGTCAGGCACGAAAAAAAATTGCAAGTTTTGTCGATCAGGCACTGAAAAAACGTGAATTTTGCCGATCGCGGATCGAATGCGAAAAGTCGCACATTCAATTGATCGAGTAAGAAAAAATCGTCAGCATAGGTAATAACCTGCATTAAATTTATCGGCTGCGGAAAAATCTCATGTTTTCTTTTCTCGGATTATCGCGTGAAAAATACACAAATTTCGTTGAACCGGCTCAAAAAAAAGTCATGAATTTTGTCGATCGGGAACAAAAACATTGCAAATTTAGTTGATAAGGCATGGGGAAAATGCAATGCGATGATGTAAAGAAAAATTAAAAATTTCTACATCGGCTGCGAAACAATCGTGAGTTTCGATTTATCAAGAGAAAAAATTCATGACTTCCATCTTGTTGCATAAAAAAGGGCAGAATTCATCAAAATTAGTTCAAGGTTGCGAATTTAGTTGCTTGGGCGCGGAAAAATACTTATTTCGTCAATTATCACCGAAAAAACGTAAATGTCGACGATCGGACATGGAAAAATCACTATTTTTAGTCAACGGGGTCACGAAAAATTGCAAATTTCGTTGGTCAGACAGAGGAATATCGAAAATTTTGTCAATCAGGCTCAAATAAAATCGCGAATTTCCCCAATCGACTTTGTAGAAACTGAGAATTTCATCGATGACTTTCGTAAAATTCTCAAATTTTGTCAATCGGATTTATAATAATCATAAATTTAGTCGATAAGGCTCATAAAAATAGCGAATTTTGTTGATAAGGTACAGAAAAATCATGCATTTCATCAATCTGGTCCTGAAGGAATGTGAATTTTATCGGTCTCGCGAGGAAGAATCGTGAATTTCGTCGATCAGTTATACAAAAATCACAAATTTCAGCGATCGGCTCAGTAAAAATCGCAAATTTTGTTGATCGGGGGCAGAAAAATCGTAAATTTTCTCAATGTTTTTCATAAAAATCATGATTTTTCTCTATTAGCTTCATAAAAATCTAAAATTTTTTTTGATTGGATTCAGAAAATGGTGAATTACGTCCATCAATGTCGGAAAAATCGCGAGTTTCGTCCATCAGAGTCAGAAAAATCACGAGTTTTTTCGACCAGACTCAGAAAATCGTCAATTTTGTTGACAAGCTCGAAAAAAAAGTGCATTTCGTCGATCAGGCAATTAGAAATCATGAATTTTGTCAATCAGATTTCTAAACTTCGTGAATTTCATTGATTGGCTTTGTAAAAATCGAGAATTTTGTTGATCAGGCAAGGAAAAAAATCTCAAATTACGTCGATCAAGAGTGAGAAGATTGCAAATTTTATTGAGCATGTGAGGAAAATTTGCAAACAATTTCATCGATCAGGTTTGTAAAAATTGAGATTTTCATCGATCGGCTTTGTAAAATTTGTGAATATCGTCGATGAGTTTCGTAAAAGTTTGATTGATTGATTTCGTAAAAAGTGCAAATTTGGTCAATCAAGCGTCAATAAATTGCAAATTTCGTTGATCAGGTGCAGAAAAATCGGAACTTCGTTGATCATCTACTTCCTTCTCCTTCATTGATAAAATTCACATTTTTTTCGGCACCAACCACTTTTGTTTTTTTTTTTAGCAATTTTAATAAAACAAAATTTACTCTCCTGAATAAAACCGAGGAATACCATTACATCTAGAAAATAATCCTTGCTGTATGTGTTATATATACAAACATAAAAACTGCTGATACATCCTTACAGATTGAATTGGATTTTTTGATTGGGGTAATGAACTTAAAGGAATAACTTCCCCACTTTCCTCTGAAACCATATTTATCAGATTATAGGCCACAGATAACCTCATCAAAAATATCTCCATGTTATTGCTGTGGCCCTCGACGACCTTTCATATTTGTAAGTGGCCCGTCTCTTGAGAAGGTTGTGCACCCCTACTATTTTTAAATGAAGTTTCTAGCATGATTTGTTTATTTACATCCACAGTGAAAAGTTTTCCTCTACATTATGTCTGATGGGGAAAAAATGTTTCAAATAAATTTTAAGTATGTTACACCCTGTCAAACATTAAAATTTATCATTTACGAAGTGCACTAAAATATGCATTATGTTAAATGTGTGGTGAAAATAGTTATTCATTTACAGGGCCGCCCAAAACAATTCCATTACATAATGGGTAAAGGGGAGAGGAATTGTATGTGACATATTTTTATTATATTGAACTATTTCAAATATAATAAAATTTATATATCTTACTGAGGCTTAATATAAGTTATTTCATGCATAATACAAAGTGCATGGCATATATAACATTTTAAAATAGAATATTCTATCTGAAGTATTCTGTATCTTATTTAAATGGCTGATGGATGGATGAAATGCATTTATCTTTTATGATATGCGCTTTTAAGTTAAACTAAATTTATCCATATTATATGGTGTATAAATGCTATATTTGATATACAGGGCTATACAAAATAGCTCATAAAGCTTACTGAATGTGAGCGTGAATTATTTAAAGGTGTTTTTAAAATAAGTTATGCATTTTTACATTAAAAATAATCAGTTTACAAAGAAATTTTTTCTAGAAAATAGGTAAATATATACAAGGTCATGCAAATAATTTGATACATGGTTGCCTATGGATAATAATTTCTGAAAAGGGTTATTTTAGTACTTTTAGGAGTGTTTTAGTTTGGATTAAATTTTAGCTAAATATGGTGTGTAATAAAGGTACTAAGTAAACTACATGGTTGAACAAAAGTATTAAAGTATCTTTTCCATCTATTAGCATAAATTGCTGAAAGAGAAATTTTAACCTGTTAGACAATTTCTTGCTAAATTAAATTTCCTCATTATATAGTATGCATATCAACAGAGATCAAATACAGGGCTGTTCAAAAATATTGGAATTCATATTTGGTTATGGGCAGTAAATTATTTGTCTAAATAATGAAGTTTTGCTGTTTTCCTATCAGTTTGTGTTAAAAATGATCTTATTTTCAATAACTACTTTTTGGAAGAATACTTTTTAATTGCCGATTTCATTGTTTACATTTTGAAATGCACGCAGATTTCCTAAGATACTGAATTTTTGAAGTGTCGAATTTAAAGACTACTGTAATATGCATTCAACTGGACCCCCTTTTTTTTAGAATTAAATATATTTTTATGTCATAATTTTTTATCAAGCTATTTATCTTTTTAAGCTCTATAAAAAAATAAAATTTTATTTTGCAACTATGACCAAGTGCATGATAGAAAATTATTTGAATTTGGCATGAAAATATGTATATACAGTCCACTCCCTCTAATCCGCAACCCTATAATCTGCAAACGCCTATAATCAGCACTATATTTTAGATGTAAACAAACAGTTAAAATTTCCTTTTTTTAACCAAGATCATGCACACTTTGACCATAATAAAAGTTGAACTATGCATTTAGAAATTTTTATTGCATTTGTGCGTTCATTAGAAGGAAATGTTTTATGTATCTTATAAATAAATAACTATTAAGACTGCTATATTCTGAGCACATTTGCTGGCTACATAAAAGATAAAATAGCTCTTTAGGATAAATATCTTATTTTATTTAGGAAAAAAAAACATGTTACTTATCAAGAAAACCTGACTCTTAAGGGCATCAAGATTAAACAGCATAGCATAGATAAAAAATGATAAAGCAAACCACTACCACTGTGAAGTTTGATAGATTTAAAAATAAAAAGAAATTTTTTTCATTAATTTTGTATTATATCATTTAAATATGTTCCTATTGACTATAGCTTTTTATGCATAAAAAAGTATTTTCTTTCATTTTTGTACTATTTTTTTGCTGTACATTTACACATTTGCTGATAAATTCCAAATATTAGAATGTAAACAAAGAAATGACCTATAATCTGCAAAATTCTATAATCCGCAAAACCCTTGGTCCCGACCTGTGTGGATTAGAGAGAGTGTACTGTATACAGCTTATTCATATATTTTATTTTGGAATAATTAGCTGTTCCATTTAGAGAGAAAGTAGATTTTACACATATTTACATTGAATAAATTTAAAAATGTGTGAACTAGAGCTTCTATAAGAATAGTCTTAATTTATAAAAGGAAGCTTGTGAAGAAACTTTGAACATGCTTTTTTAAGATGCATGAGACTACATTTGATTATATACACTGGATTTTAATTTTTTTGTATTTTAATTGTTTTGGCCTTTTCAAATCTGTGATTTTTAAAAAATTGTAAATATTGTTTGATGTTTTACAAAGAGAAGGTACAGATTTTTTTTTAATTTTTGGTACCTTTTATTTGTAAACACCAGAAAATATTTACAAAGTGGAATTTTTTAAATTTATGCATATTTGAAATTCCCAGAACACTAAATTTTTTTAATATTTTTTGAATTATACATATGTTTTTCCCCATAAAAAATTTATAGTTTCACAAAAAGTTAAAGAATAAAATTTTATTTATAAGTTTTTTGTGTTCTTGAAAATATATAAATGAGTTTCCATTATCAATAAAGAAACAAGCTTGTGAAAACAGTAAAGTATTAATTTTTGAACACGTGGTTATTAATAGTGAAAAAAATTAACAGATGTTGATGAAAATGCAAGGTACTACCGTTCATCATTTCTTTAATTATTTAAAAATTTATAAAGGGATGATTAAGTCAGACTATGAAAAAATATTTTTCAAATACACATTAAGAATGGATTAATAATGAGAAATGTTCATGTGAAACATTTCACAATATTAAGGCTCGACATTAGGCACAGAAAAAGACCCGGATGATAATGTAAAGTCTATGGGGGTGTTTTTTTTTTTCAAATATTTTGCTCAAATTTTAATATTTTTACATGATTTTTTTGCACAAGATAGCTGAGGGCAATCCACAACTGACCTAGTTTTTACTTTTTCAGTTTTAGTTTGATTTTTTTTTTTTTAAATTACTTTAACTTTCGAAACTGGTTCCGAAATTGAAACTATCGTAATATAAAAAATATAAAAGCAAAATCGAAAAAGTTAAAACTAGGGCAGTTTTGGATCGTACTCAGCTATCTCATGCAAAAAAATCATGTATAAATATTAAAATTTGAGCAAGATATTTGAAAAGAACGCTCCCATAGACTTTACATTATCATCCGGGTCTTTTTCTGTGCCTAATGTGGGGCCTTAAGCCATTCTAATATATAATAAAATATATTGAAACATTAAACAGGGAAGAAATCTAATTCAAGATGTCATATTAATAGAAAATGTTTAAATCTTACTGATTTAATTATGTGTTAGAACAAAATTACTTTTTTGTACTTGCATAATTATTTTTAATATGTATGTTTTGTATTTTTAATAGGGCTTTTTTTGGAATCAATCCAGAAAATGGATCGAAAAGCCAGATCTCATGAAAATGTTATATGTGTGATGATTTTTAAGTGACTTGTTTTTATATTCTATATGTATTCAGTTGTTAATTGTAAATTCATAAAAATAAAATTTATGTTTATTGATAAATTTTTGTAGTTATTGTAAGCAGATTATTCATTTAATCTTAAGTTCCAATTTCAGTTCCTAAAGTCAGAGAATTCAGCATAAATTTAAAAAAATGGGCAATTAATATGAAAGGTACTAAAAGTTATAGAATTTATAATAAGGTAGGAAAATGTCAGAGAAAATGCAACTGTCTAATTTTTACTGGTCAAATGGCCAGTTAATCTACTCAAAAAATGCATTATGATAGTATAATATTAACAAAATGATGTGATGCAAGGTAAGGGAATTCATTTAGGAAAAGAAATGGGGATTTTTAACTGCAGTATTGGCTTCCCAAATATGAATTGGTAATTGTTGTCTAATTTTACTAAATGACACATAGACACCAATATATATATATATATTATAAGCACGCATTGATAACTTATTGCAAATAACTGACTGTATTAAAGTACATTTTAATTGAAGCATTTATGTCTAATGATTTTGATAATAGTATAATAATTTGTCACTTTTATTGATGGTGAACATTTTTTGTCCCTTAAAAAAACTATTGTACTTTTTTTAATGAATTGTTTAAAATACTTTGCAATATCTTACTTGCATAGTATAGCCAGCATCACATTAAGGTTACAATTGAACAAAAGAAATATTTAATATCATTTGTATTATTATAAAATGTAGCACATTGCATTTTATTTTAATCATGTTAGAAGTATGTAGATGCTTAATTTTTTTAATGAAATTTCAGGAAATTTGCTAACATTTGGTTAAAAAAAATCTGAATTTAAATTGAATGCTACATTATTTATTTTCAAGTGAGCTTGGTCAATTTTGAAATTTAAAATTGACTCACAACAAACAGTATTATTTTCTGTTGAATTAACAGTAATTACAATATCCCTAAAACACCCATAAAACAAGAATAAATTTATATTTTAGAAATATCTCAGATTTATGCTATATAGAACTGCAAACTATTATAAAGATTTGTTTTATTATTTCAAATTTCTTTTTAAGTTTTCTAAATAGCTTGAAATACATTTGAAATTGTTTTGATTCTAAAAATTAGGCATATTTTTCTCAGAATCAATATTCACAGTATTAATGAAAATATTCTAATCAATGTGTAAAATTAAGTTTTTGCAATGAAGCTTTTTCCACAACACTGATGTATTGAAAGGGCTGTTTTTTAGATTTTTATTATGTTCAAAATAAAATACAAAGTAACATTTGACTACATGTCTGTTGATTATGGAAAATAACTCATTTTGAAAACACTAAGTGAATCATTTCTGATTTTGATATGCTTATTTTCTATTTATTATTGTTATATTGGGTTAATTGAATGACTCTTTGCTTAATAACCGGAAAATGTTTTCAACAACTCTTGTGTATTTTATAGTCCAAGAGCCGACAGCAGTAAAACCTATGTTATCGAGCACAAGAAAAAAAACCTTTATTTTATGGAAGAATGGTAATAGGGGAATGAAATGATCCATGCCTGCTGGAAATAGGAGGTGCATAAGCCAAAAATTAATGCCACTAGTGGCTCATTCATAGATTTATTATTGTGTTTTATTGCTCCCAGTTTTCCATGTTTTCATATGGCAAACCCAATGTTAAACCTTTGAGTAAACCTCTAATATTAATTTTTGGCTTATGCACCTTTTCAATTCTGGCAGACATGGATCATTCCATTCCCCTATTAAACTGCTAAAAATTTGACCTTTTTTGCTGCATCGTCACTCCCCCACTTTTATAGAATATATTTTGATCCATGAGAATGCGCCATAATATGGTTAAGTAATAGTTTTCTATAAAAGTGGTGGAGTGACGATGCATTAAAAGGGTCATATTTTCAACAGTACTTCTCTTCGATAAAATAAAGGATTTTTTTCTTGTGCTCGATAATATATGTTTTTGAACTGTCAGCTCTTGGATTATTAGAAGTGTGTGCTTCTTATGAACTTTTGATACGAACATTTTAGCTGGATGCCTGAAATACAAAACATCCATGAATAAATGTTCACTTGTGTTGAGAACACAGTATATTTTGAACAGTAGTGTGCAGTATTTTAAAATTATGCACCTTTAAGTTGTTACAGAAATGTAAGTTATCCCTTGCTTCTTTTTCATAATAACCATGTCTGACAAGTTTATCAAATTACATTGCTTTAAATTTAAAATTAAATAAAAATTAAATCTATAAATTCACAATGAATGACTTTTATATTTTACTGTTAAACTGCCCAATTATATATGGTTTAAAAAAGAAAAAAATGCTCGAAGGCTTTTATAAAGTGTAAATGAACTTCTATTATAACATTCCTCCAATATTTTAAAATATTTGGTTGAACTCTTATTATGTAAGCTCATTTTCATGTGAAATTTCCTGCTGTAAAGTCATGCTGCTTTTACCAAGAATATTTTTTTTTGTAAATATATGGCCAGTCCATTAAATGCATGCTAACATATCATCAAATTATGTGCCAAGACCGTAAGATTATGGTTAAACATATACGATCACTCACTGTTAAATTGGTCTTTTTTACGCCCTAACCGTAATAGCACAGACCATAAAATTACATTCATGGACCGTAAGATTATGGTTAAACATATACGATCACGCACTGTTAATTTACAGTATTTTTTACGCCTTGACCGTAAAAAGGCAAACCATAAAATAACATTTAAGGACCGTAATTATATAGTTAATGCCGTATTACTTAGCCCCGTAAAATTACGGGCTGCATAAAATGATGGGCATGGAATTTTTTTTTACGGTGTATGGCTGGAATCTCTGCTGCCGGTCTCTGCCCGTAATTTTACAGGGATATTTTTAACAGTGCACAGACGGACGGACGGCAAAATTTTTTTTCTAAAAACATGTTTTTCGGAATCTCCAGTATCTGAAACGTGTAAATCCGTCAAAAAAAATTTTTCGTTTTTCAAAACGATTGCAAGACTTACCCTATACTACGTATGATGGGTAAGTAATAGATGCAATGATTAAAAACCTGTCAAACGATTGCGTTCCTCTTGTTTCTCATTCATAAATCCTCCTTCTGAAAACTTCAACATTTACTTCCTGTAACTTCCTGTAGTAAACTTCCTGTTACACTCGATTTCATTTACTCTAATAGTTGTCAAAAATAAATTCAGGAAATTGGAATGAGTCATTGCTGTTGTCATCCTAACATTGATAACAGGTGAAAGTTATTAGCATTATCGTAATAATTATTCTTTTTTTTACCTTCATGGAAACTTTCTTAGAAATACATACAGAGCAGCGGTTCCCAACCTATGGGTCGCGACGGGTGTTTCGGTGGGTCGTGGAATAATCGAGATTTGATACAAAAAAGTATTTTTTTTTTTTTTTTTTTTTTGTCATCTCTTTCAAAAATATAACAAATACAATCTTTTGAAACTGCAATAATCATAAAAGTTATTTTCTTGAACTAAAACTTTCTGAGGAAACACTTTTTTAAACTATACGTATTATACTATGACCTCGTTGTGAGATAGGGCAGTAATAACACAGTCGTTAGGTGAACTTGGAGCCCGCTCTCGAGCTTGTGAACTCTAGAAGTCCTTCAGAAGAACATAAAATGCTTAAAACATAAAGAAGATTCATTAAGAGCGCACACTACTGATTGAAAAAGACCCGGATGATAATGTTAAGTCTATGGGGGCTTATTTTCAAATATCTCGCTCAAATTTTAATATCTTGAAGTGGTTTTTTTTTTTACTTTCTTCTATCTTCAATAGAAGAAAGTATTGTAATCGAAATTTTTTTCGACTTCCGGTTTTCGACGGATTTACACGTTTTAGGGATCAGAGATTCCAAAAAACATGTTTTTACAAAATGTCTGTCTGTCCGTGTGTCTGTGTGTCTGTGTGTCTGTATGTCGCCATTCTACCATCAAAAAGTGTATGAAGTTGTGCATAGAATTGAACCAAATTTTTTGTGAATATTTTTGGCTGTGGCAAGCAGATCCTCCTTCAGTTTTGAAATATTCCGCCGGAAGGGGGCGCTGCAATCGCGATTTTTGTGCCATTTTCAATATTGTACCGACCAAAAGTATATGAAGTTATGCATCGAATTGAACCAAATTTTTTATGTAAGTGTATGACTATGGCTAATTGGTCCTCCCTGAATTTGAAAAAATCCGTCGGAAGGGGGCGCTGCAATCGCGATTTTTGTGCCATTTTCAATATTGTACCGACCAAAATTACATGAAGTTATGCATCAAATTAAACGAATTTTTTTGCGTAAGTGTATGGCTATGGCCAGTTGAATCGCCCTGAATCTGAAAAAAATACGTCGGAAGGGGGCGCTTCAATAGCGAATTTTATGCCATTTTCAATATTGCACCACATAAAAGTGTATGAAGTTAGTTCTAGAACTGAACTAAATTTTTTTGTATATGATTTTTTTTTTTTTTTTTTTTTTTTTTTTTTGGTAAAGCATGTAGGTCCACCCTGAATTTGAAAACAAAAATCTGCCTATCATTCTATTGTCCATCGGCTCGTGCAGAGACGGAAATTCGTTTTTACTCCGATTAATTGATTGAAGCAGAAATTTAAGATAAAAACCAAAGTTGGCATGGTATTGAATTAAAATTATTAAAGCATTAAAATGAGTAATTATTTTTTTAATACTAAAATGTTCGTATGAGATAGAAGAAAGTTTTGGGATTGGCGCATCCAACTAGTTTTTTTTTTTTTTTTTTTTTTTTTTTTTTTTTTTTTTTTTGCATAGGATAGTTAAGGACGATATACAAAAGGGCTAGTTTTTACCTTTTTCAACTTTGTTTTAAGATTTAAAAAAAAAAAAAAAAAAAAAATAATAATAATAATAATAATAATAATAATAATAATTTTTGAAACCAGTTAAAACCGGTTCTGAAACTGAAACTATCATAATATAAAAAATATGTAACCAAAATCGAAAAAGTAAAAACTAGCCCCGTTATAGACCGTCCTCAGTTATCTTATGAAAAAAAAATCATGTAAAAGTATTAAAATTTGAGAGAGATATTTGAAAAGAAAGCCCCCATAGACTTAGCATTATCATACGGGTTTTTTTTTTCAGTCAGTAGTGTAGGCTCTTAAGGTGTATTAGAAAAAACATTTTTCCACCTTCAACAGCTCAAAATTTTCAGATACATTTTCAGACTTATTTTTAAAAATAGAAACATGAAACTTGCTGGGGTAATTTTTGAAGAATTATAGAAGAGGCCGTGTGATTTCATTTGTCGCTCAATTTATTAGAATTTGATTTATAAACAGTTATACCCTCAGCAGGATCCTTTTTTTTTAATCCCAGATCACCAGCTACGCAAAATTCGGTTCAAAGTGCCAGATTTGACAGCATTTTTTTAAATATTTTCTGCCTTTATCCAAAAATTGACGAGCACGGCCCATTATGTAGTTTCTCAATAAGAGAATTTGCTACAGTTGGATGCGTTTTAGAGTAAAAGTGAATAATAATAATAATAATAATAATAATAATAATAATAATAATAATAATAAAAATCTGAGAATAAGCAGTTTGGATTGCAATACACCCATAATTGACATCTATCTTGCCATTTTTCTTTAAATGTGGTTTTCAAGGAAAAAATCCTTCATTTTCTTTTGCATGAATATGTGAGCACGATAATCAGAAATATCTTCATAAGTTTTGAGGCTTTTGATGTTTTTCAACACCAAATATTGCTTTGAACATGCTTTTTTTGTACTTTTCTGTTTTTGAAAAAAAAAAAAAAAAACATACAGAAACAAATTGCGCATTGAAAAATCTTAAGGTTAGAATTAACCAGTTTTAACCCTAATATAGATGCCCTCATCAGTATACAAAAGTGCCAACAATCGAAATGATATTAAATTTGTATTTTGCAATAATTAAACACATTTTTTATTATCTTTCTTATGTATGTTTTATTTTAATTATTATTCTGTGCAGCCTTTGAACGAAAATTTACCTTATTAAAAGGATAGGAGAGGTGATACCTTATAGAAGTTATACAACAATTTCTATGCCAATACTAAATCAGGGATGAGTGCTCTCCGACCCAAATCATTCACCACTAAATTTGAATAGCATTCTTCGCTTTGTAAAATCTCAGAAATTCCGTCATTAAGGGTGTATTTCGATTCAAACTGCTTATTTTCCGATTTATTTTTAAATTCATTTTTGTCCTCAAATGCATCAAACTGGCGCATTGCCTTATTTAGAAAAGTACACAAGTTGTCGTGATTTTTGATAAATGCAAAAAATATTGCAAAAAAAGCAATCAAAAACGGCATTTTGAAACGATTTTTCCGAAGCGAGAGATTTGGGAATGAAAAAAAGGGTCATGCTGAGAAGGTAATTGTTTATAAATCAAATTCTAATGAATTGAGCGTAAAAAGACATCACACGGCACCTTATACGTCCTTTACTTACACGGTAAGCTATAAAACACGATTTTATTTGTTGTTCCTATTTTCCAACACACCAGTATTTCCCAACGTCCCATAAATTTATCATTGACTTGACATTCTCAACACATGATGAAATTTAATTAATTTCTCACACCAAAGTTTTGTTTATCATTTGAGAAGTTTCAGGTCGATATTGTAAAAACTGATTCAGTAAATTTTCTCAAATTTAAAAAGCTGGATAAGTCCAAAAGTATATTTTTTAAAGATAATTTTGTATTAGAAAATGGACAATATTTATGAGAAGTATGTGTTTATTGTAGATGTGAAAAAAGTACCTTTTAGTCAATAATTATTTTAGTTTTACCTTCTAAATTTTTTAATTATTTTTTGCATGCTTGAAATGATGTATTCTAACATCTAAGTCAATCTTTTTCAAAGAGGTAGAGCCACAATGGATTAATCTTGATTTGCTTAAAATAATGCATACTATTAATTTAATTAATATTTATTTTTCTAATTTAACTAAATTTATGTAAATTATACACATATTTAAAAGTGAAGTTGTGGGTTTTCTGAATAAATAGACACCCATTCATCTCTATTTGAACTGTGAATCAGTAATGCACCTGCCGTTCACATTTCGCCATTTTTCTGAAAAACATGTTCCACATCTCTGTTGCTTCTACTTAATCAAATGACTCATTTTCAAAAAAGAGACTTTTTTCTCTTTTTAGTGATTCTAGTATAGTATTTTTTTTTTTCCCTTTTTACTAGAACCTTTTCCGAGTTCGTTTCCGACAGGAAATACAGCCTGCTTACAATAACTTCCCTGTGATATCGCATTACACTACAGTTTTGTCTTTGCAATTACGAACGAAAAATGGAATTGCTTGTGGCAGTTTAGGGTATAAAACTTGTTTTCTAACGTGGGTTGTATACATAAAAAAAAGGAAATGCGCAAGGAACATTGAAAAAATTAGGACGAAATCGATATAGATTCTATTGGTGATATTTAAGGCTGTCTCAAATCCGAGCTGATCGCTGTCGGACAGATATCTGAACTCATTTTTTGTTCCTAAATGCATGAGATTGGCAGGTGTTCTTATGCAAAAATAATCAAATAGATTAGTATTTTCCTTTTTTAGATGCGTTCGTAATTATGTAAATACGTAACACAGTCGTAACATAGTCGTCGTTTCAGTTCGTCCGCCCGTCAGAGCAAAAACTATCCAAATGATTTGTTTGAAATTTAAACTATATAACTGTTGCATAATTTTGTCATTTCAAATTTTATGAAAATCGGATGTATAGATTAACGACACCTTCAATCAAAAATATTCCGTTACATGACGGCCCAAAAAAAAAAAAAAAAAAAAAAAGTTTCGAGTGCATTTTAATGATCTCGCATTCTTCCGAACATAATAAAATTGATATCTATCTACGAAGTATTTACAAAAATATTACATTCTGTACAATCTGGGGCATATATTATATTGTATAGAATATTTGTTATTTATTTACAGGGCCACCCAAAAGTATTCCATTACATAATGTTATAAGGGAGAAACATTGTTTGAGACGCGTTTTAATTATATTAAACTGCTTCACATTTTTATGAAATTGATACACGTTGCTGAGTTGATACATACGCTGCGTTGTTAATACAAGTTACTACCTGTATAATCAAAATCAGGTAATATTTATAGAGACACACAAAAGTTCTCGGATGCTACTGCATCGAAATACTCTATACTATTACATCAAGATTTTGAATATTCTTAAAACTTCGTTATAGTACAAATGTACATCATTTGCTACGTTTGACGAGCAATTTCCGACTTGTTCGAGTGCGTTCAGAAGTGTGAGAAAAGGGCGCGGGGGGGGGGGGCTGTTGATTACATGCAAAACCGAGACAAGTTTAACCTATTCACTCTTTCCAACGACTATTTAAGAATGTATTCGAAAAAATGATTTTCCACCTTCAACAGCTCGAAATTTTCAGATACAATTTTGGGCACATTTTTAAAAGTAGAAACATGAAACTTGCTGAGGGGATTTTTGATGTGACGTACAAGGTGCCGTGTGATGTAATTTTTCTCTTATTTAATAAGAATTTGATTTATAAGCAATTATTTTCTCAGCGTGACCCTTTTTTTCGTCCGCAGACCTCCCGCTTCGGAAAATTTGGTCCAAAACGCCGTTTTTGACAGCATTTTTTCCAACATTTTCTGCATTTATCAAGGAATTGATAATCACGGCACCTTGTATAGTTTCTAAATAAGAGAATCTGAAAGTTTGGTGCATTTAAGAGCAAAAATGAATTCAAAAATAAATCGGAAAAAAGGCGATTTGGATCGGAATACACCCTTAAACCGCGGCCTACACAATAAAAAAAATATTCCATGAAACTACAGAGAATCAACTGGTAATACATCATTTTAAATTTCATGTGAAGTTTCAGAAATCAGAAAAGCAGAGATACTGTTAAGGTTATTCTCAACTGCTCCGATCAACAAGCGCAATTCGTTTTGACACATTTACAAATTCTTTTTTTAACGGACAAGATATAAAATTGGAAAGCCTGACTATGGAAGCGATTTCGAACAGAACTTAGTTTTCCATTTTATGATAATTCAATTACCTATCCAATTGTAAGCTTTTTTTTTTATATCACGTGATCACACGTTTTTCTCCTGCTTATCGGCCGGCTTTCATCGGGAAATATGTTCAAAAACGTTAACTTTGAAGGATTGTTATGAAAAATCTATTACTTTTGAAAAAAAAAAAAACCCCAGAAAACTGGGTGCAAATAGACAGTTTTTGAATAATAATACCTACTAGTTTCATGCATTTCCGAACAAAACTAAATTAAAACTTATGTAACAAAGCTACCCTTTTTGATTTAAGAACACCTTTTAATAACAAAAGAAATATTCTATATATTTACCAGCAAACTTACTTCGATAAAAAAAAGTGTAGCTTGATTAAAAATGTAGCTTTGTAGCTTAATTTTATTTATTTATTTTTAATATTTTAATTTTTTTTACCGAAATTAGTAATTTTTTTAACTTTGAAGATTTTTTTCGAGTAAATTTGAATTGATGTATCATTTTAAATTGACAATATTTATTTCTAAACGGACAATATTTGACAATATTTATTTCTAAGATGAACCCTAGTTCTGTGGGTAGTAAACGAACACCTGCTATTTATCAATTGTTACTACGATGCACAAAAAATGCCTTTCATGACTTTAATATACTTTTAATATTTCTAAGCTTCATGCAGATGTATGAATGAAACAACTGCAAAGTGAAAATCAATCAAAATCCCCGTTCACTCCGCAGAAGCGAATTTTGTCTTTTTAAAATACTCTAATTTTTAATATAACAATTTTTAAATCGAAGTTTCTTCTTTAATTTTTCTAATAAAATTAAAAAATATATATTTAAATTGCGTATTTTGAATTTTAGGTTATAGCAAAGATAAAAATATATTTACATAAATGCATGGAATATAATATAAGAAAAGGGAAAGGTATATAAAATGATGATCGAAAATTCCAGTCAGATGTATTTAACCGAGAACTAGTGTAAATTTCAGAAACACTCTTTGTTTTTTATGGGTTTTTTTTTCATTTAATTTTGGTTTTATGAGTGTTGGTAGCCCCAAAGTCGTATTATTTTGCTTTTTCAAGGCAAATACGAAGATGAAACCACACACTTCATTTGTAGTCCCCAAGTTTTTTGGGTTTGACAATTCTGCTTTGGTTCTGAAAATTCCATTTGTATTCATTTTATTTATTTATTTATTTTTCCCCTATGTTTCAATGTGGTAATTTTCTATTAAGTTCAATGGTTCATACATTGTAATACAATTAATGGTTATATATATATATATATGTATCTATACACATATATATATAGAGAGAGAGAGAGAGATTTAACAGTGTAGCCTGATTCTGGTAGATATGTATCAGAACTTTGAACTTTAATAACTCAAACCATAAATTGAATTTCAAAAATCTATGCTTGTGGTAATTCATCAAGCTGCTGGTGCAAATGCCTGGCCTGTCGTAGGGCAGTAGCTACAAATCGTGGTTTTCACTTAAAATTTGAAATAATTGAAAAAATATTGGCACAGATGTCTCAGACGCGCCGATGTTGACGTGATGTTTTATTGCGTATTATTGGACATAAAACCTCTCGCATATGTACCGTGCAAATGGAACGTAACGGCCTATGGATTGCGACCTTAGGTACAGACGCTTTGATGTACCTTTAACAAATGTTAAAATTGCCATTGAAATAATTATTTATTGTAAATGCGATTGAAAGCTTTAGATATTCAAATTAGGATAAATTTTTATTTGTCATATAATTCGGAATAAAATATCACATAAAATCTAAAATACCAAAAAAAAAAAAAAAAAAAAAAAAAAAAAAAAAAAAAAAAAAAATCAAAGCAAATTAAACTTATATGTAGTAAAGGAATGTACTTGCATGGGAGTTTTCCTGAAGGGAGAAGTTACATCTTTCTTCCATCAGAGGGCGTATTCGAGAGCTAGAATCGGCAATTGTTTTAACGCGAGAGATTGAATAGATGAGTTTACGCCGGAATCGTTACACTGCGTTTTATTATATTTAGATAGATTCTGTAAAGGAAAATTGTCTCTTTAATGTCCTTTTAATTAATCCTAATGTACTACTGAATACATCTTTTTCTTGCCAGATGACGTATTTGAGGGCTTGAATCGCCAAATGTTTAAATGCGAAAAGGTCTGCAAGGGCCGGAATTTCCAGGAAAATCGACAACCACGGCACATTGTGTATTTTCTGAATAAGAGAATTTGCCAGTTTGTTGCGTTTGATAGCAAAAAGGAATTTAAAAATAATAAATAATAAATAAGTAGTTGACAAAAGAAAAGTACAGAAAAAAAGCAGTTTGGATTAGAATACAGCTTAATACCTGATAAAAAATTATCCTGATTAATTTAGGATGTACATCATCCAACTAGTCGTGCTGTTGTACAGATTTTTTTTAAAGAATTTTCAATATCTCTATCTCAGAAACTAGTGCACGGACTTTCATCAAACTTCAGATTCAGTTATAAGTTGACATAAGTAGTTTACTTGCTGATTAGATTTTGGTATAAAGCATCTAGTCGGTGGAGCTGTTATGCTGCATTTTTCATGGAGTATTAAAATACATAAAAAAGAATAAAGTTCTGGGGTTGCTACATCTGAGTAGTTTTGATTGTATTAGTTCATGTTCATTTACAACAAAGATAAGAACGTCTATTAAAAATTTTATCATAGAATGTTTCAGTTTTCAGAAAGTTATTGTCGTCATCCCAAACACATTTAGGATAGAACTCATATTTTTGCTTAACCCATGACTGGGGATATAAATTTCTTTACGCGGTCAGAGGCATAGAGTCAAAAAGACTCCAATGTTATTTTTCTTTTGTGTCTTTTGTAAACAGTGTTGTCAGATTGTCAAAAGTCAATTTCCCCAAAATTTCCGCATTTTTCCCCAAATGAGGGCTTTTTTCAGAAAAAGTCCCCAGCGCAATTTTTACTCAAAAAGGTAAGTTCTCAATTTTCAACTTTTCGTTATAAATTTTTTTTTTAACAAATTTAAACTCAAATTTTTCCCCAAATGAAGCATTTTTTAAAAAAAATTCCCCAATTATGAAAACAAATAAACATTTAATATCAACAGAATTTTGCATGAATATTCAAAGCTAAAAACAACAACAACAAAAAAGGGCTATAAAATTGTTTTTATTACTTACCCATCATACGTAGTATAGGGTAAGTCTTGCAATCGTTTTGAAAATCGAAAAATTTTTTTTGACGGATTTACACGTTTTAGATAGTGGAGATTACGAAAAACATATTTTTAGAAAAAAAAAAATTTGCAGTCCGTCTGTCTGTCTGTCTGTAAACGCTCTATCTCCCGAACAAATTGAGGTAGAGACTTGAAATTTTGTATGTAGTTAGTATGTAAGAATGGGACGAACTTTACTTAATATCAGCAACCTCGATTATCCGGAACTATTTTTTTCGGACTCTCGAAAAATTCGTTCTGATGAAAGGTATATAAAAATTTTCGAATTTTTTTGTTTTAAGGAACGGACGTAAAAGGCAATAAAATAACACACATTTTGCATATAGAACGAAGTCGATCGGATTATTAGTTGCCGAGATATTTGTAATCTTGTTTTCCACATTCTTCGATTTTTCATGACCCTGTATTTCATTCAAATTTCAATTCAGAAGTATATTTTAATTGGAAATGAGACGCTTAATCCGACGCAGTTAATTGCTAGTTAATAGAATTATTATTTTTGGAGTTATAAGGATGTTTCTTTTACGCAGTTCGGTACCACTTGAGTAGTTTGGCGTTTTATATAATTTGTCGAAATTGGTACATCAGCAGTTCTTTACTATAGCATTACTATGTATATTAACAATATTTAAATTTTGTTTATGAATTGCAATGCATTGTATAAATAGTTTTTACATGTTTTATTTTCATATACATATCCATGATGGGTAAGTATTACGGTGGCCCCCAACGACTAGTTTTTGTTGTATAAATCTATACTGTTAAAGGAAATGTATTTCTGAGCTTGTGTTTCTGTCCGCGATGACAGGAAAATCTGAATCACATATCTGAAAATTCAGATGGGGGATAGCCCAATGTAGATCATGATGAATCTGTAGTACATGTAAACGGTGAGGAAGACCACAAGAATGATTTATATCTATTATTTCTGTATTTTATTTTTGTTTTCCAAACCAAAATCGAATTCGAGACAGATCCAGTATTGTCCAAATGTCTGAAAGTAAAAATTGAAATTGTGATAACAATTCCCCAAATTTTTCCCCAAATTTGTTCATAGTCCCCAAACATGTACCCAAGATTTACTTGTCCCCAAAAAATTCCCCCGAAGGTTCAAAATTCCCCAAAATGGGGACAAAATCCCCAACCTGGCAACATTGTTTGTAAATTCAGTGGAATTTATTTTGGAAACGTAATATACTTTTGAAACCATGTAATAATAAAAGAACTACTTGATAGTACTAAAGATATAATTTTATTCAAGGCCAAAAAAAAAAAAAAAAAAAAAAAAAAAGAAGAAGAAGAAGAAGAAGAAAACACGTACTAATCAGAGCTAAAGAACAAATCTGAATCATTTTGACTCCCGTCTTCAGTTACAGGTTAAGGGTGTATTCCGATCAAAGCTGCCTTTTTTCAGATTTATTTTTAAATTCATTTTTGCTCTCAAATGTACCAAACTTTCAAAATCACTTATTTAGAAACTACACACGGTGCCGTTATTGTCGATTTTTTGATAGATGTAGAAAATGTTGCAAAAAAAAAGGCTGTTAAAAACGGTATGTTGGTCCAAATTTTCCGAAGTGGGAGATCTGCGAACGGAAAAAAGGGTCACGCTGAGAAAATAATTGCTTATAAATCAAATTCTAATGAATTGAGCTTGAAAAGACTTTACTCGGCACCTCATACGTCCCTTCAAGAATCCCCTCAGCAAGTTTCATGATTCTACTTTTAAAAATGTGTCTGAAATTGTATCGGAAAATTTCGAGCTGTTGAAGGTGGAAAATCATTTTTTCGAATACACCCTTAAATACGTGGTTTGCGACCCAATGTTTAACAATAATATTTCAAACCTCTTGATTTTTCTTATTACAGTCGAACATGAACCTCAAGGGGAATCAAAATTTTGTTCATGTTATCAGTATCAAATCTTTGTACAGTCAAACCTCGTTAACATGAACACGGTTAAAGTGAATTACTTTTAACATGAATTGTTTTCAAAAACAAATACAAAGATATAATACTGATAACATGAATTACAGTTAGCATGAACAAAATTTGGATTCCCTGTGAGGTTCATGTTAACGAGGTTCGACTCTATTCGTCTTTATAGGGGACTGTGAAAACAGGTTAACGAGGTTTGACTGCATCTCTCTGAACGTGTCGGTCAAATTTCGCAACACCCTGTATAAATATATGTGTCGGTATTTTTTTTCTAACCCCCGCCTTCTCTAAAATCGTCTCTAATTTAAAAAAAAAAAATCCCTGTTTGTTCGGAGGAATGAAAACTGAATCAGCAATATTAGTTTCGTTCTCTCACATCCTGTTTCTGCGACCAAGTTGAAACGAAATATTTTCCGACGTTTCTACCTGTTCTACATTTTATTAACTCGAGTTGAGTAACCGTGGACCAGCATCAATAGGAAGAGTCAATATATGTTCTTCATTGATCCTTCAATACCAGAATTCACGTCATACTTGGCAACTGCCCTTCAACCAATGGGGATGTAATTCGAAGTGGCATGTCGTGGACGACTCATCAAGATCGATGGGGTGAATCAGTCTCAGATTGATAGGAACACATATCTGAATGAGTGTGCTATTAATTTGAAAGTAGTGTTTGTCAAGAGAATACAACTGTTTTAATTACCAGGGAGGGATCGAAATGTAGAAGTCATTCGTAGCAAAAATGCTGAATGAAATCATTGAAATTAGAACGAACGATCTAATTTCAATAGAAATTAGAACGAACGATCTAATTTCAATAAGCAAGAGGGGAGGGAACGTATAAATATGTTCAGGATGATTAATTCATTACTCATAAATCTTATAGAAAACTCTTGTTAAATAAAAATATAATTTAACCAATTAAAACGACCATTTAAAAAAATGATATTTTCAAAGACTAAAATTTTAGACTAATAAATGAATAATGTATCTAAAATAATAATAAATACTATAGACTCCCTCAAATCCGCACAGCTTGGGACCAGAGGTTGTGCGGATTTTAGAATTTTGCGGATTTCTGGTCATTGTTTTGTTTACATTTTTAAACAGTAATTTGAGTGCAATTAATACTGCAATCAGAACTATAATGAATGCTTACAATATAATAAAATATTAAATTAAGTAATAAAGTAAAAAATAAAAACTTGGATAATTTTTAAAATGTTTAAAGTACTAATAGCAAAGGTCAAGTTAATAATCAATAGTGTATGATTAAATATTCATTATAAATATTAAATGTATTTTTTTCATAATTATTCAACAAATGTTGCCTTATAAAAGTGCATTACTAATTCACATCAAAATCATAAAATAAGATTTTTTTTTTCAAATTTAGCCAGGCTTAATAACCAAAAAATCTTGATTAATGCATAAATATATTTGGTAAGAAGATTGTGATTACCAGTGATATCTTGAATTTAAAATATATATATATATATATATATATATATATTTATTCTTCCTTCATGAAAAAAACATGAATAGGGTATTATTAAGAAAATTACAAATAAAAACTAGTCGTTAGGGGCCACCGTAATACTTACCCATCATGGATATGTATATGAAAATAAAACATGTGAAAACTATTTATACAATGCATTGCAATTCATAAACAAAATTTAAATATTGTTAATATACATAGTAATGCTCTATTAAAGAACTGCTGATTACCGATATCGACAAATTATATAAAACGCCAAACTACTCAAGTAGTACCGAACTGCGTAAAAGATACATCCTTATAACTCCAAAAATAATAAGGGCGCTTTTCCATTAGACGATCCGACAGCGACAAAACCGGACGATAAATTAGCATGGTATCGTATCGTCTAGTAAACTGCTTTTCCATTTTACCGATATCGTTTCCCGACAACGTGAATTTTCACCTTCATTTCACTCCGAGATAGCGGAACAGACGCACGTATCTCGCTACGGCTCCTGTGTAAAATTGTGAGCGTAGCACATATACTTGTTTTGTCAGGAGTGTTAATGCTGACGGAAGCATAGTTTGCAATTATTCAAAATTTAAAAAGAACTTTTATTCTTGTACAGTTATGATTATTCTACTATTAGGTATTACATTCTTTTTAAATCTTTTATTCGAATTTAAACCACAACATGAATGATTTAAAAGTTTCAGTTTTACAAACATTACAATGTACAATATTCTAGTGCACTTGCAGTCTAAAAATAATTGTATAATTAAAAATTTTACGGATTACAGAGAAATAAGTGTTATGACAGCTCTTATTAATATTTTTGTTATAAATTTACAATCACTTTTCTAACTAACTAACTAATTCCTTTAATTTAAAAAAAAGTCATTTAATTCCAAATTTTTTCTATAGTCAAGATTACAATGATATTTTTAAATGCAGACTGTGTTTACAGTTAAAAATGATTCCATAAATATGTCAAAGTTTTACATTGTTGAGCAGTGAAAAATATTAAGTCTTAACATATCTTTATAAGAAAATAGGAGATATGTAAGGGATATGTTGATCAGTTGAATGATCAGACATTTTTAAATTTTTAAGAATAAATTCAGAACTCAAACAAACCTCAGGAAGACAAAAGTTTTTATCGACTTGTACTGATCCTGAAAATTCCATTTGAATCTTAAACCCGATCTAAACCTGACAAGAAAGAAATCCCATTCAAATGTTTCCATTTTTTTTTTTTTTTTTTTTTTTTTTTTTTCTGGTTTAGATTGAGTTTTAGGTAAACTTATAGGTTTTTGTCAGTGCTTATTGGCAAAAACTATTTTTTCTGTTTTGGATCAGGTTACAGTGTGATGTGATTTTTGATTTGGGTTCAGTTCAAATGGAATTTTTAGGTTCTGGCCAGGTTGCGTTTCCATGAAAAAAAAAAATATGTTCTGTACAGATACTGGATTACAATTCCTATGTTTTTTTTTTGGTGGGAGGGGGGGGGGGGAGTTTGTATCGGGTTTAAGATAAACTTTTATTAGAATTTCCTTGCTCTAGTCTGTACGTATTGACATAATTTTTTTTTTCCTAAAAATCTTGATTTGATTGGATAATTGTTTTTTTTTTTCTTTTTTTTCCGGTTTGAATCTCGATTCAGTTTGACTTGAATTGGAATTTTCAGGTTCTTGTCAAGTTGCATTTCAAGTACTAGTTTTCAATTCTGGTCAGTGTATGGGGACGGAAATTATTTTGTCTTTCTTGAACAGATTTATGTTTCCTAATTTTTTTATTTTACCTTTTTTTTTGGGGGGGGGGGGGGGATTGGATTGGGTTTCAGGTTAGGAGTTCAGATCGGGTTTGAGATAGACTTCTATTGGAATTTCCATGATCTGGTCAGTACATATCGACATAAATTGTTTTTTTTTTTTTTTCTTCTAAAATCTTGATTTGATTGGATTTTTTTTTTTTTTTTGGGGGGGGGGGGATTGAATCTGGTTTCGGATCGACTTCAAATGAAATTTTCAGGTTCTTGTTGAGTTGCATTTCAAGTATATTATTTTGTCGCAGATAGATTGGGTTACAATTTGATTTTTTTTTTTTTGGGGGGGGGGGAGGTAGTGTTTGAACTGGGTTTAGGATAGATTTCAATTGCAATTCTTGTCAGTGTATGTGGACAGAAATTATTTGGTCTTTCTTCGACAGACTTGTGTTTCCATTGTTTTTCCCTTTTCGGGTTTGGATTAGGTTTCATGTTAACTTTCAGATTTTTGTCGGTGTGTATCGGCAGAAATAATTTTCTCTTTTTTGGATTAGGTTAAGGTTCGATGGAAATTTTTTGGAGGGGGGAGTTGAATCTGGTTTCGGTTTGACTTCAAATGTAATTTTCAAGTTCTTGTTCAGTTGCATTTCAATGTATTTTATTTTGTCGCAGATAGATTGAGTTACTATTGGAGGGATTTTTTTTCTTTCGGGTTTTGGATTGTATAGGATAGATTTCAATAGGAATTTTTCGATTCTGGACAATGTATGTCAATTGAAGTTATTTTGTCTTTCTTGGACAAATTTATCTTTCCATTAAATTTTTGTTGGTTTAGAATGGGTTTCAGGATAACTTTTTGATTCTTGTTGGCAGACTTGTATAAAACTAAAAACTTTCTACAAATTAATTTAATGTTGGGTGCGCATTTTTTGCTAAATTCATGGTCATGATTCATGTTTTTTATGCGATTTATGAATGTAATTTGCATTTTTAGAGCAATTTATGGACATAATTTGCAATTTTTATGCGATTAATGAATGTAATTTACATTTTACATGATTTATGGACGTAATTTGCTATTTTTATGTGATTCATAGACATAATTTGCATTTTTTCAGCTTTCTGTCGACGAAATTTGTGTTTTTTGATCGATTTATTGACGTTATTTATGTTTTTATAGGATTTATGAATGTAATTCGCTTTTTTTTACCAATTCTTGGACGTAACTTGCATTTTTTATAATTTATGAACGTTATTCGTGTTTTTCTTTTCACGATTCATGGAAGTGATTTGCATTTTTTGAGTGATTTATGAACATAATTCACATTTTTATGCGATTCATGGACGTAATTTGCGTTTTTTGAGCGATTCATGAATGTAATTTGCGTTTTTTATGCAATTTATGAATGCAAAACACTATTCGCTATTTTTATGCAAATTATAGACGTAATTTGCATTTCAGCTTTCTGCTGCCGAAATTCGTGTTTTTTGAGAGATTTATGAACATAATTCCCATTTTACTACACGATTCATAGACGTAATTTGTGTTTTTTATACAATTTACGAACGTAATTCTCACTTTTTTACACAGTTCATGGATGTAATTCACGTTTTGAGCGATTTGTGGACGTAATTCGCATTTTTTATGCAATTTGCTTCTTTTGAGCGATTCATGGACATAATTCGCAATTTTTATGCGATTAATGAATGTAATTTACATTTTACATGATTTATGGATGTAATTTGCTATATTTATGCGATTCATAGACATAATTTGCATTTTTTGAGCTTTCTGTCGACGAAATTTGCGTTTTTTGATCGATTTATTGACGTTATTCGTGTTTTTATAGGATTTATGAATGTAATTCGCTTTTTTTTACCAATCCTTGGACGTAATTTGCATTTTTTGAAATTTATGAACGTTATTCGTGTTTTTTGCATGATTCATGGAAGTGATTCGCATTTTTTGAGTGATTTATGAACGTAATTCACGTTTTTATGCAATTCATGGATGTAATTTGTGTTTTTTGAGCGATTCATAAATGTAATTCACGTTTTTTATGCAATTCATGAACGCAATTCGCTATTTTTATGCGATTTATAGATGTAATTTGCGTTTCAGCTTTCTGCTGCCAAAATTCGTGTTTTTTGAGCGATTTATAAACATATTTCCCGTTTTACTACATGATTCATAGACGTAATTTGTGTTTTTTATACAATTTATGAACGTAATTCTCACTTTTTTACACAGTTCATGGACATAATTCACGTTTTGAGTGATTTGTGGACATAATTCACATTTTTTATGCAATTCGTTTTTTTGAGCGATTCATGGACATAATTCGCAATTTTTATGCGATTAATGAATGTAATTTACATTTTACATGATTTATGGACGTAATTTGCTATATTTATGCGATTCATAGACATAATTTGCATTTTTTTGAGCTTTCTGTCGATGAAATGTGCGTTTTTTGATAGATTTATTGACGTTATTTATGTTTTTATAGGATTTATGAATGTAATTCGCTTTTTTTTACCAATTCTTGGACGTAATTTGCATTTTTTATAATTTATGAACGTTATTCGTGTTTTTTTTTTCACGATTCATGGAAGTGATTTGCATTTTTTGAGTGATTTATGAACATAATTCACATTTTTATGCGATTCATGGACGTAATTTGCGTTTTTTGAGCGATTCATGAATGTAATTTGCATTTTTTATGCAATTTATGAATGCAAAACACTATTCGCTATTTTTCTGCAAATTATAGACGTAATTTGCGTTTCAGCTTTCTGCTGCCGAAATTCGTGTTTTTTGAGAGATTTATGAACATAATTCCCGTTTTACTACACGATTCATAGACGTAATTTGTGTTTTTTTATACAATTTACGAACGTAATTCTCACTTTTTTACACAGTTCATGGACGTAATTCACGTTTTGAGCGATTTGTGGACGTAATTCGCATTTTTTATGCAATTTGCTTTTTTTGAGCGATTCATGGACATAATTCGCAATTTTTATGCGATTAATGAATGTAATTTACATTTTACATGATTTATGGACGTAATTTGCTATATTTATGCGATTCATAGACATAATTTGCATTTTTTGAGCTTTCTGTCGACGAAATTTGCGTTTTTTGATCGATTTATTGACGTTATTTGTGTTTTTATAGGATTTATGAATGTAAGTCGCTTTTTTTACCAATTCTTGGACGTAATTCGCATTTTTTGCAATTTATGAAAGTTATTCGTATTTTTTTGCATGATTCATGGAAGTGATTCGCATTTTTTGAGTGATTTATGAACGTAATTCATGTTTTTATGCAATTCATGGATGTAATTTGCGTTTTTTGAAAGATTCATGAACGTAATTTGCGTTTTTTATGCAATTCATGAACACAATTTGCTGTTTTTATGCAATTTATAGACGTAATTTGCGTTTCAGCTTTCTGCCGCCAAAATTCATGTTTTCTGAGCGATTTATGAACATAATTCATGTTTTACTACACGATTCATAGACGTAATTTGCGTTTTTCATACAATTTACTCAGTGTGTATTGTCAGAAATTTTTTTTTTTTTTTTTTTCAGACCGAATTAAGGTTTGATGGAATATTTCTTAGCGTTTGGATGAGGTTCAACTCAAATAGAATTTAAACAATTACATTTTAGAAATGACAAAACTAAAAAATGTAATTATTTATCGCCCATTATTAGCTGTTACTACCTATTTTAAAATATTTATTTGTTAGTGTGTTAGTAACTTTACATTATTAGAATTAAAATTTTTTAATTTTTTGTATTAAATTGAATCTTCTTAGGTATGTTATGCAATTTATTTAAATAATGGATTCAAAGTTATTTGAGGATTTTGTGTTCATCAGTAGAAACAAGGCCTGTTTTTTTTTGGATAAAAAAAGCCTTAATTATCAAACATTTTTGTAAAAGAATGTTAGAAAGAAATACTTCAATTTCGAGACAATGAATATGAAATTAAAACATCTATAAATATAAAATATAAAAACTTTGTTAAATCACCATAAAAGAAAAATTATACAGGACGCGTTTCGAGCTGCAAAATTACCGCTCGTCTTCAGCTGGTCCAAACACGTGTCACAACGGACAGAGTGGAAATAACAGTGAAAAAAAAAGAGGGAGGAGATTACTCAGAGTGCGACAGGTGGCGCTGCTTGTCAGAGCCAAAGGGAAAGAGAAAAGTAAAGATAAACTCAAAGAAGGAGGGAGGAGATTACAAAGAGTGCCCCAGGTGGCGCTGGCTAAGAAACCAGGGGCAGAGAAAAACTAATGAAAGATAAAGAAAACAATTGAAAAATAAATAAAATAAAATAAAATAAAAATAAATAAATTAATAAAAATGAAATAAAATAAAAATAAATAAATAAATAAAAAATAATTTAATAAAAACTAAAAATAATTATAGTAATAATAATAAACTACAAAAGTAATTTCCATGCAGGAGAAAGGGAGGGGGATGAAGAGAGATCGTTGACAAGAGTATTACAATTTTTATAAATAAAATAAGCTTCGTGAGTATCTAAATGAGAAGGAGAGGCAGGATTAGAAATAATTCTGGCCATGGAAAAATTGAAAAAATGACCGGAAGACCAACAGTGAGAAGCAATGGAAGACCTAGATAATTCCTGATTTTTAATGTATCTCTGATGTTCATCCAATCTTTTCTTCAACGCTCTTCTGGTCTGACCAATATAACCCAAATTGCAAGAGCAGGGAATAAAATAAACACCCCACCGGTTCTCAACAGGAATAGGATCTTTCAAAGATGAGAATTTAATTTTATTCATAGGTTTAAAGATAACTTTAAAATTGAAACGAGAAAGGATTTTAGCTAATTTGAAACAAAGAGGAGAATAAAAAGGTAGAACTATAGAGTTAATATTAGACGAATTATTAGAATCAGTAAGAAGACGTTTAGGCTTATTAAATTTATACAGAGCTTTGTCAATCAAAGAGGGATTATAACCACGAGTGAGGGCAAGAGATTTGAGGTAACTAATTTCCTTATTTAGAGCAGAAGAGTCAGAAGAAATCCGAAGTGCTCTGTAAACAAAAGTATAAAAGGAAGCCACTTTCTGCTGTGGAGGATGGTTAGAAAAAGCATGCGGAGGTAGAGATACAGCGAAAGGTTTTCTATAAACAGAGGTAGAGAACCGATCAGGGTGTTTAGTAACTAAGACATCGAGGAAAGGAAGAGAATCATTCTCTTCGACTTCAAGAGTAAACTGGATGCAAGGATCAACAGAGTTGACAAGAGAAAGGAGATTTTTTTCTTGATTTTTTTCTTTTATGGTGATTTAACAAAGTTTTTATATTTATTGAATATATTTATCGCCAGTTTTTTCGGTGTTTCTCATTAAAACATCTATAGAAAAAAAAAGGGGGGTAAATTTATATTTTATGAAACTCATTATTAAAGCATAGAAGTATAAGTTATTTCTTTTTAAACCAATGTTATTGCTAATATTTGGTTAAGAATTATTTGCTTAACCAAATTTAAGTGCTTGTGAATTCTAACATTATAAAAATATATTTCCATTTTAGATGTCCAATTTATAAATGTAGTTTATTGTTAAAAATATGTTCTAAGCTGTAGAGCTAATGCTTTTATATTTTGATTATTGATTTCTGTAACGTATTAACTATTACAATACTTTTGTATTTGGTTTGTGATCTGAAACAAAATTTTTCGCACTTCGATTTAAATCATCAAACTCTTAGGAAGAAAAAAAAAAACTCGGTGAATGTCAAATTACTGGATGCAGCAAACTTATGCAATGGTCTCTAAAATGCATGAAATTTCTCAAAGCCGCAGTCAATATCAAATGTATGAGTACTATGCCCATATGAAAACAAACAACAAAAATTAATAGATGCAGTATAATGCAGTAACATGCAGATTCCCAATATCTGGAAGAAATGAGTGATACCTGAACTAAAAAAATCCAGTGACAATATTGTGAAACAAATACATTAAAACAATAATGTTTTTATTAGAAAAAAAAGGGCCTAAAACCCTCACTCGCTAAAATAAAACTCGTTAAAGCAGTCCAACTAGTGCATGTATGAGCACTTAGAGCACATGAAAACAAAACACTCAGGCTGCAGCAAAATTGCTGTGCAACAATCTGTAAAATACACAAAATTAATTAAAAAAGCAATCACTAATGCATGTTGTACAAGCACTGTGTGTACATGAAGAAAAAAGCAATGAATGCAACTAATTTGTTTTGAAATCTCTGAAATCTTTATAGCCACAGTCACTAATGCACGTAAGAACAAATTAACTTCATTACTTTCTTTTGAATTATCAAATACTGCTGTAATTTGTTGATAAATACTAGTTTGTTCACAATTTCCAATAATAAGTGCACTTACTTATTTTAAAAATTGTTTAAAACCTGGATTTACTGGCCATTAAGCTAAGCTAAAAAGGCACAGTTTCAAAATGAAAATTAATAGCGACAAAAATGCACAAGGAAAAGTAATAAATGCATTTTGAATAACATATTCAAGCAATTTTAACCTAAAAATTAACATCCTAAAAATTTCATTTATTAATAAAGATTAATAAATGAAATAAAAAAGCACAATTTTTACAACACTTAAAACTTAGTATTGTTAATTAATTCATATAATTCTTGTTAATTAATTCATATAATAAGCACATCTATAAACTTAAAAACAATCTATTTTGAGAATTTTAGAATTCACAAGCAATTGGTCAAACTGTTGGTCAATTATAAGTATAATAGTTTGTTTACCAAAATTTAGCAATAGTTAATGTTGGTTTGAAAACAAATCAACATGCTAACTAATGTATACATCACTTATACTTTTTAAATAATACTTTAATAATGAGTGTCAAAAAATATTTATTTACCTTTCTTTTTCATTACAGATGGTATAGCTTCACGTTCATCTCCTGGAAATGAATATTTCATGACAACATACAGCACGAATCAATTTGTTTTGATTCACCATATTTATTTTATCCAAAAAAGAAGGGCCTTGTTTCTCCAAATAACACAATACCTACATTCACAATAAACTTTAAAACCATTATTTCGCAAATTACACGACATACATGCTAAAAACAACAAAAAGTGCTAATTCGTAGATTCAAACTTCAGTCATTGATTTCACAAATTGTAAACACAGTCAGAAAAAATGTCGGACGATTTTTTAGGGAGGTTGGTTGTTTGACGACAAAATAACATGTCGGCCGATATCGTTCAATCGATTACGACAAAATCGTTATCGTTTCGTCAAATGGAAAAGCGGGTAGCATAAATCAATGCATTTTGCTTGTACCGATGTCGGATAACGACAATCGGGTACGATTTATCGTTGTCGTGTCGTGTAATGGAAAAGCGCCCTTACTCTATTAACTAACAATTAACTGCATCGGATTAAGCGTCTCATTTCCAATTAAAATATACCTCTGAATTGAAATTTGAATGAAATACAGGGTCATGAAAAATCGAAGCATGTGGAAAACAGGATTACAAATATATCGGCAACTAATAATCCGATTGACTTCGTTCTATATGCAAAATGTGTGTTATTTTATTGCCTTTTACGTCCATTCCTTAGAACAAAAAAATTCGAAAATTTTTATATACCTTTCATCAGAACGAATTTTTCGAGAGTCCGAAAAAAATAGTTCCGGATAATCGAGGTTGCTGATATTAAATAGGGTTCGTCCCATTCTTACATACTAACTACATACAAAATTTCAAGTCTCTATCTCAATTCGTTCGGGAGATAGAGCGTTTACAGACAAACAGACAGACAGACAGACGGACGGCAATTTTTTTTTTTTCTAAAAATATGTTTTTCGGAATCTCCACTATCTAAAACGTGTAAATCCGTCAAAAAAAAATTTTCGATTTTCAAAACGATTGCAAGACTTACCCTATACTACGTATGATGGGTAAGTAAAATATATGGAATTCATACAAAACTAAAAAAAATCAAATTTTATCCCAAAATCTGAACTGAAAGTTTCATTGTTTACATCCATAAAATATGCGCGGATTTTAGAGAGATGCGGATATCTGGTTTGCGGATTTGAGAGAGTCTACTGTACCATTTTTATGATGATCAAAACGTGACGTACGTAATAAGAGAGTTATGTGCACCAAGGATTAAACATTAATATTCCTGAACCCATCATAAACAAATTTTAAATGAAATTTCAATCCGGAAAATCAATTTTCGGAACTGCAAATTTTAAAACTTGCAAACATCGCACATTTTCCATTTTTACACAGTCATATAGAGAGAAAAATGTACTTTTAAATGCAATTTTTTTGGAAGGTTTTTTTTTTTTTTTCTGAGATATTAAATTTTTTGCAACTCTTAATACTTTTTTTCGTCATCGTGGCAACAGAAGTATTCAATTTCTGAATATTAAATATTCGCAAATCAGAAAACAAATAAAATCCGGACATCACAAGGATTCAGATATTTCTAGATCGAAAGCAACAACCATTTTCCAAATGGTTATTAAGCAAGAGGGGACGCATAAGTGTGTGCAGGATGATTAATTTATTACTCAAAACTCATAGAAAATTCATAAAACACACGGGAGAAATTTTAAGGGATATTAGAATCCAAAAATACTGTCGAGTCTCTCTATAACGAAACTCCATACATCGAATTTCTCTATATAACGAATTTTTAGTAGGAACGGTCCCCTTTTCGCATGATTACTTTAAAAACAGTCTCTATATAGCGAAATATCTATCTCCATATTACGAATTTTTTCATAAATTGGTCTTAATTTATTCAGTTTTAAAAAAGCTTCGAAATCATGTGGGATCAATTTTCCACCACTTATTTTTGATTTATCGTTCAGTGCTGAATTTTTTTTATATTACTTTTCTCCTTGTTCTTTAAATCCAACGAATTTATCCCACCTTCCACACACCTTTCCACATCCTTCTCGAAACAGAGTCAATTGGATTGTTACACATATAAGAGAGGAATCAATGAGAGGCACATAAGAGAGGCCTTCAAATGGTTGAAAATGTTAATTACAATTTTGAATTCCTTGCTAAAATTTGAGTATTTCTTTTTAAAGCACAACAATTTTAAAATCAAAACAACAAAAAATTACAGATATCTTCGTCTGAAATTAATGCAAGTCTTCCTCATTTGATTTTCATATAAATGTTATGTTCTCTTTTTTGAAACAGGTTAAATAATTAAGAAATAAATTGTTAGGTTAATATTTACTTTTAAACATTTCAAATTCTTAATTAAAAAGATCAAAAATAATATTTGATCAAAATATACACATTAAATACGATTTTTAACATCATTCTCTAGACGTCGAATTTCTCTATATAACGAATTTTTTACTGGAACGATGGATTTCGTTATATAGAGACTCGACTGTATTTAAGGCAGTGAGGTCAGTAAGATCACAACTTCCTAATGCTAATGTTAAAAGCGCGATGACGTGCGATGCATTTGTATTTTTAAAATAGCCCGTCAGAAAATTATACTTCATAGCTTCTTTTATTTTCTGCGTACTTTCCTTCAAAGATATCTCCCCTTTTCAGCTGTCAAAATGTTTCTAAAATATACAACTGTTCTTCTCAACAAGCGCAAACGTTTTAACACATTTACAAACTTATATTTTAACAGAAAGATATAAAATTAGAAAAGGCCTGGTTATGAAAGCGATTTCGAATCAAATTGTGGTTTTCTTTTTTTTTTTTTTTTTTATCAATAAATTATTGATTGAGTTATAAGAGATTTTAACCACGTGAAAAATACATTTTTCATTCTTTCTTCAGTGGTTATTCTGCTTTCACGCGGAAAGTTGGTTCCCACTTTGACACTGTTTTCTGAAAAATCTGTTGTATTTGAAAGAAAAAAAAAAAGTGGAACTGGGTGTAATTCGATAGTTTCTGAGCAAAAAAAATACCGGCTCGTTTCACGTATTTCCGAAGACAAATAAATAAAAAACTTATGTCATAAAGTTGCCCTTTTGGATTTGAGAACAGCCTTAACCAAGATTAATTTTCGAAATTTCTTTTTTATGATTATTGTTCAAATTATCAATATATATATATATTACAAATTTTAATTTTTTTTCGCCAAAACTAACCTTTATACTATCTTAATTTTCTTATAATAATATTCCGTACTTACTTCAAATTATTAAATTAAAATCTTATTTCTAGATCTAATCTGTTAATCTGTGTGCAGACGATATAAATTCTTAATTTGCCTTAAAAAACATTATTCCAGTATGCGTAAATTTAAAAAGATGGCTCTAAATTAAAAATATTCTTAATTAAAACTTTATTTCTTAATATTCCAAATAAAACTGATTTCTTCTATGTTTTTATCAACCCTTTTTAAGAAAGTCTTATTAAATTTATTCCAAACCCATACCTTTAAAAAATATCATTATTTTATTTTATCTATTTATTTATTTTTCCGCCGTCAACGATAATTTGCATATTAATAAATTCATTTCTTTTCTTTTTCTCTTAAAATTAATCATGTATAAAAATCGTCTGCCTAAGATATTTAAAATTCGGAGTCAATTATAAATTGGTTAAATAATATTTTTTTTTAAATAAATTTATCGTCTGTTTAAAATAATCTCGTAGCTGGACAAGAATTCTGTTTACATAAAAAGAATGATGGTTTGAGGTTACCGAATGTTCCAGAACTTTCTTTTTAGTTTAAAAGGGGGAAGTCTCGAGATGAGAAGAAGATTCTTCTGAAGATTTCTTGGGTTGCTTCTTCGATGAGGACAGCTCGCTGAAATAATGATGGAATTTTTGCAAAAAGGAGCTTTTCCTTCCTCATTATCACGAATTTAATAAATGAATTTACAGCAGCCCATGACTAATTATTGGATCTTCTACATTTATTTATTATTTTTGTTTTTCCCCTCGCTTGCCATGACTGTGTGTTTCTTTTTAACCAGTGGAAATAATTCGAGTTCTCCTGAAATCGTCACATATATATATATATATATATATATATATATGGGTGATTCTCAAAATAGGGGACAATTTATGTCTTTCGGCATACAAAAAAAATTGAGAGGATTCCTCTCATGTTTTTACATTTAGATATGTTTGTCTTAATATTATTCATTATTTGCACTCAAGAATTACTTACTTTTTAGTTAAAAACACCTTAAAATAGCAGAATAAATGTTCAAAATGTCATTAGCATGGATGTCTACAGCAGCTGTGCCTTGTATATACTAGCTTTTTCAAGAGTTAATATCATGTTTATAAAATAAAACAAATGTCATTCTTTCTTTAAATTAATCAAGGAGAGGATTTATCCAATAAATTTCTTTTTAAAAATAAAATTATAGTATATAAGAAAAGAATTAAAGTTTGTCCTCCATATTCTATTTTCAAAACAAGGTCATACTATAACAGCTGGTTATTAATCAAAATTTCATTTTCACATATGACAATAGTTTAAAAATATAAAGTTTCTCCATGGCAACAAGTAGCCATTTTATTCCAGCCTGAAAATAGAAGCATGTATTGTATTTTAAGAATAGAAGTTGAATATTAGGGGCGTACATCAATTGTATGTCATTAGAATGGATAATAATTCTCATGTTTATTTTATAATTAAAATTTTTATTTTGCTTATTTGCATAGGACGTTTGTGTTTTAAAAATCCCCAGAAAGAACTATTGCATTGTGATTATATTATGGCTCATAATCTTATTGAAATTGAAATTTGTCATTAGCATGGACAAATATCAGTGTCATTTGCATGGTTTTTCTGTCCATGCTGAAGACTCCTATGTGCATAAATGTAACCTTTGCTTATATTGTATCTTTTATAAAGTTTAATTTTACATATAAATTTAGGTATAACATTTATTATCCCTAAAATATGCATTAAATCTGTCAGAAAATCACTAAGACAGCTTCTTACATTGTTAGTGTCAGAATGTTGCTCATGTAAACAAAATTTGCTCTTTGGTAATGTTTTTATTCTCCTTATCTGTATATATGTAAAAATGGAAACCATTTGCTGAAAAGGAAGGCTAATAAATATAGAAAAAAATATTTAAACAGGAAGAAAATAAAAATTTCTTAATATATTTATTCCATGCAATTTGTTTTGTCATTAGCATGGCTCAAAAAATACTAATTATTTTTTTAAGTTAATTTTTAAATATTTAGCTCTGCTGACTACATGTAAAGTATACCTGATACTATATTAACAACACCTATTTTTTTCAGAAATTTTGCTAACAGTAATTTTTTTAAGATTTCACTTTTGAAATTGTTCCCTATTTTGAGAATCACCCATATATATATATATATATATATATATATATATATATATAATATATATATGTTTGCTATCAGTATGTAGACATAAAATTAGTCTACATGGACCATGCTGAAGATAAAGCTGACAGATTAGCTCGTGAGAATGATTTTATGATGAAATTTAAATATATTTATCCCTATGGACTTAACACTATGTTAAATCATATTAATATCAAGAATATTGTCAATGTATATGATTTATGTAATAAATTTAATAATATGATTGTGATAAATAGAGGCAAAAGGGGTTCATATCGTTTTAGCTATATTTTTAACAATATTGTTCCTGATACTTGGTTAAAAGATTTAGAAGAAAAATTTGTATTGACTTACAGTATTAAAATAGTTAAAACTGAGGTTTTTAAATTGAATATTAAAACATTGAAGAAATTAAAATTTACATTGGATAAGTTTAAATTTAAAAATTCACAATTTAAGAATCTAATTTTTGACTTAATAAATTTTAAGTTAATGAATAAGTTAAATAGTGACAAGGATAAACTATATTTTAAGATAAAATTTCAGCAAAAGTCGTTTGATAATTTGAATTTCAATAAAGTCTTTAATGATAATTATAATCTTTTTCCAATTAAGAATTGCTTTATTACTGTGGCTTTTAATTATAATAGACCGTTTAGTGGTAAAATATTTAATTATAGACAAATTGCTGAAAGTGAGGTGGATTCGGTTATAAATTGTTTTTGCAACAGTGGAGATTATGATGCCTGGATAGATAATTTTCATAAGCATGTAATTACTGGTGATTTAAACATAATTGCTAATAGTAATATAAGATATTTAATGAACTTTGGAACCAAATTTAGATTGAATGAAAAAATTAGTATGAAAAAGGCTTTGGTAATTTTTAATGAGGATATTGATAATTTTATCAAACAACAAAGTTATAAGAATAGTTTACCTTTGGAAGCTTTTTTTGATTGGAAAGATAACATAGTTAAATATTTTAAATCAAGTTTATCTACATTTTTAAATAGTGATAGATATGAGTACCAAAAGCTTAATAAAAATGATTATAAAGATATTGAGGATTTGCAGAATAAATTTGTTTTTGTCACAGTGGATAAAGCTCCGAGCAATTATGCTGTTATATGTAAAAAATTTTATACTGATATAGTAATTAATGAATTACAAAATGATAGTTTTTACACTAAAATTAATGAAAATTTAAACCCCATTCATAAAAAATTTATTGCTTTTAAAAAGAAATGTAAAACTTTATACTCTTATAATTTCAATCTGTCTAGTCATCACACATTACCTTTTTTGTTTATGGCACCAAAATTTCATAAAAATCCAAAGAAATTCAGATTTATTTGTAGCACGACCAAAAGTATCAATAGAGATTTTAACATAGTTCTTCAAAAATTATTAAAAAGGATATACGGTTTTCTTAAATATAAATTTAAAAACACCAGCCATTTTTGGTCAATCGATAATAGTTATGAGGTTTTGGACAAAAAACACTTCACTCCTCATTTCATGCAGGTTTTTGATTTTGAAAATTTGTTCAATAACATACCTATAGATTCATTATACAATGTTCTAAAAGATATTTTTGACACTTTTTGTATCAATGAGGAGCTAAATATTAATCGGGAATTTTTCTTGAATTTATGTCATTTTTGTTTTTATAATAACTAGCTGACCCGCCCGGCGTTGCCCGGGTCCGTATTAGCAATATTAAACGAACTTGAAATTTGTATGATTTTATCAATAACTGGAAGCATGCAGAAATGCATTGTCTGAAATACGTCATTTTCATCGTTATAAAGTATTAAAAGGTTCTGAAAAAAAAAGAAAACTTTTAGTAATACAATTTTTAGTTTAAATCAAATGTTTTCAATATTTTATTTAATTTTATTCAAAATGAAAAAAGATTTTCTTAGCAGACGATTTTTTGTGATAAATACATTATCTGTTTTATATTTCTTCTGCTTTATTCCTTTTATTTATAGAGTTCAAAATGAAAAAAGATTTTCTTAGCAGACGATTTTCCTGTGCCTCAATTAATTATCCTCGGAATTCCTTTTATTTATAGAGATTATGTAGTTTACAGGAATAATATATTTAATCAATCATGTGGAATCGGAATGGGAACTAACTATTCTAGCACTGCTGCTAACTTGTTTTTATTTTATTATGAATACAATTATACAGTTAAATATAATAAGCATTTACATATTTATAGATACATTGACGACATATTAATTTATAATTTTGATTTTTTTAATGAATACAATAAAGTTTATCCTGATTTCTTAAAATTAAATAAAGCTAACAATATTGATAACAAAGTAGATTTCCTTGATATTTCTTTTAATATTTCAGACAATAGTATCAATATCGATCTATATGATAAAAGAAACAGTTTTGATTTTTATATTATAAATTTACCCCATTGGTACTCCAACCTGAATAAAAAAGTTTTTATTAATACAGTTATAAATCAGTTTATTAGATTTAGAAAAATATGTAATAATGATTTCAATGTAAATAAACAGTTTTATAAGTTTTTAGGTAATTTATTTTATAAAAATAATTATCCGAGTAAATTTTTGAGATATTATGTAAAGTTACTTTTCAATAAATGGCAACTTTTTGGATTGGAGGCGTAGCTGAGAGGAATGCTGCCTTCTGGAGCATTGTTACAGGGTCAATCCATTTGAAGTGGTCCAGCATTGGTCGCTCGACTATTTTTAAAAAATCTGAAATTTTTTGTACAACAACCCTAACATGATGGAAGTTCAAAATGACCGTTATTTTAATTCAACTATTTTTTGTTTGTGCACGGCGGCCATCTTTGTTTCATCGTGTGCAGCGATTTTCTCAGATACTAGGATACACAAAATTGTAAATGTCTCGTCTTCTATTTTCTCAATTGAAATGGCGTTTGCAGCATTTTGTTCAGAATAAAATAGGCTAAATATACAGTGTAAGAAAATTTTTGAAAAAAAAAAATTTTACAGGTGAAATTTTAGCACAAAATTTACGATTTTTTCCAAAATCTATCCGTTTGCAAGAGGAAAATTTTCATGCAAGGGAAACTGTCAACCTTACACAATTTTTTCTACAAATAAGTCAAAAGTGCGTGTACTCATACACCAAGTACCAGATCTGGGAGTTAATTTCTCTTTGCGAAAAAAATTCCGAAATTCGTCAAAAATTTCAAAAATTGCACTTTTTAGGCTTTGATATCTCTGGTGGGGCATGAGATAAAAATCTGAAATTTTGGCCTATGATAGTATCGTGTAATAGTGTTATGTACAAAAAATTTCAAGAAGGAGATTTGACTACAAGCTGAGATATGACATGGAAAATATGTGAAAACAATACTACCAAACTATTGTAAACCTACTATGTAATTGTTCAACAAGACTGTCAACCTTGCACAATTCTTTCTACAAATAGATCAAAAGTGTGTGTACTCATACACCAAGTCCCAGATCTCGGAAATGGTTTCTCTTTGCGAAAAAAAATTCCGAAATTCGTCGAAAATTTCAAAAATCGCACTTTTTAGGCTTTGATATCTCTGGTGGAGCACGAGATAAAAATCTGAAATTCTGGCCTTTGATAGTATTGTGTAGTAGTGTTATGAACAAAAAATTTCAAGAAGGAGATTTGACTACAAGCTGAGATATGACATGGACAATATGTGAAAACAATACTGCCAAACTATTGTAACATACTATGTAATTGTTCATACCTCCAAAATTTTAAATTAATTATTTATGGTACAAAGTTAAATGTTAGTTACAAATATCTTTTTCAAATACTTCTGTGTGATTTAAACAATTCAGAATATATGCTAAGCCAATACACTATTTGTCCAGATGAACAAATCTACTAGAAATGCTATATTGCAACAATTTTACTCGGAACACATTTCAGGAAAAGTAAATTACAGACAATGAATTGCAAATGATCGAGTTGACATGGCTTCAATAATTAAACCTAGAGAATTTCATTCAAGTTAACAAGGGATGACAAGACTTGGGGGGCTTCAAATAAAATTTTTAGAAAGAACAGCCTGATGGACTGACAAGAGTAACTGGTCGAACTCATAACATCTCTAGTAAATATTGTTCAGCTCTTTGTTGAGCATATATAGTATTTTGTAAATTAAATGCTTATTATTTAACTGTTTTCAACAAACGATATTTTCTGTGTAAATATTGTAATAAAAGAGACTAATTTCATTTCTCCTAATGTACTCGTAATAGCATTTCTTAACATTTTTTTAATCACCGTATCTCAGCTTGTAGTCAAATCTCCTTCTTGAATTTTTTTGTACATAACATTACTACATAATACTATCAAAGGCCAGAATTTCAGATTTTTATCTCGTGCTTCACCAGAGATATCAAAGCCTAAAATGTGCGATTTTTGAAATTTTCGACGAATTTCGGAATTTTTTTCGGAAAGAGAAATCATTTCCCAGATATGGGACTTGGTGTATGAGTACACACACTTCTGACCTATTTGTAGAAAAAATTGTGCAAGGTTGACAGACTTGTTGAACAATTACATAGTAGGTTTACAATAGTTTGACAGTATTGTTTTCACATATTTTCCATGTCATATCTCAGCTTGCAGTCAAATCTCCTTCTTGAATTTTTTTGTACATAACGCTATTACACAATACTATCACAGGCCAAAATTTCAGATTTTTATCTCGTGCCCCACCAGAGATATCAAAGCCTAAAAAGTGCGATTTTTGAAATTTTTGACGAATTTCGGAATTTTTTTCGCAAAGAGAAATTAACTCCCAGATCTGGGACTTGGTGTATGAGTACACGTACTTTTGACCTATTTGTAGAAAAAATTGTGTAAGGTTGACAGTTGCTCTTGCATGAAAAATTTCCTCTTGCAAGCGGATAGATTTTGGAAAAAATCGTACATTTTGTGCTAAAATTTCATCTGTAAAAATTTATTTTTCAAAAATTTTCTATCACTGTGTATTTAGCCTATTTTATTCTGAACAAAATGCTGTAAACCCCATTTCAATTGGGAAAATAGAAGACGAGATATTTACAATTTTGTGTATCCTAGTATCTGAGAAAATCGCTGCACACGATGAAACAAAGATGGCCGCCATGCACAAACAAAATATAGTAAAATTAAAAGAACGGTCATTTTGAACTTCCGTCATGTTAGGGTTGTTGTACAAAAAATTTCAGATTTTTTAAAAATGGTCGAGCGACCAAACAAATATTTTCTGGACCACTTGAAATGGATTGACCCTACATGAAGCGGTCATCTCAAAGTCTACAAGGTAGAAAGGATGACTGTGGATGAAATAACGTGTAGAAAGAAGTCACGACCGGAAAGAAAAGGCTGTGTTGATGAAAATGTGGATTGGTCTTCGTTTGAGTTAAAGTTTTTGTCACCTGCTGAAATTAAAAGGCCGTGCTTATGCAGTAAGTTTATCTTTTATGCTAATAAGCGGGTTCAGGCGGAGGTGTGGCATTTGCTTGCATTTTATACTATAATCAATTAAGATTTCATAAATATAAAAGTGTATTCTTTAAATGGTTTATTACGATTCAAAATATTCAACTTATAAGTAAAGCTTATTTATTTGAATTGATCTTTAAATGATTTTTGAAATAATTTTTGAGTGACTTTTAAGTATGTCATTTTCATATTTAATGCAAGATTTTGCCAGATTACACGAAACCTGCTGATTAAGCTTTATTTTAATAGCGGGGGGGAAGGTTAAAGCCATTCCGCCTGCTGAAGAGTGATGGCTTTTGGTTCTGCGGGTGACTTTTTATTTTGTTCAATATTGTTACTTTAATGTTTACTGTTTTTAATAATGTTTATACATTATGCACCTGGTGCTTGATAAGTGTTTTCATGAAATTGGGATTGTATATATATATATATATATATATATATATATAGTGAGTCGAATTCTTAGCTTTCAGCACGACTCATAAGAGAAACTGGTTGGATGTTTTTGCTTTTTTGTTAAACTATACACCCCTGATGAAGTAGTTTAATGAAAAAGCCTTCTACTGTATTATTATCCATTTATCTTTCATTATTTTGGTAATCTGCCTTCTATTTCACTTCAAACTTCAACTGTTTTCAAAAATACTGGTTTCATTGGTTTATTGTATGGTAATATATGAATTACTCTGGTTATATAATGTCCATTTATCCATATATTTCTTAGTAATTTGGTAATCTGCCTTCTATTTCTCTTCCAAACTTCAACTGTTTTTAATAATATGATTATAAAAATACTGGTTTCATTGGTTCTTTTATTGGTATTGTATGAATAACTTTGGATGTATTTATAAAAGTATTTATGTATATATATATATATATATATATGTGTGTGTGTGTGTGTATTTGAAATCAATAGAAGAATAAGAAATGGGTGGAGTGCTTTTGGGAAGAACAGTATTATTCTGAAAAGTAATATGCCTCTTTGTTTGAACAAAAAAGTGTTTAATCAGTGTATTTTACCTGCATTAACTTACGGAGCAGAAACATGGACACTAACAAAACGGATGATACAGAGACTACAAACAACACAGAAAAGTATGGAAAGATGTATGCTAGGCATAACTAGAAGAGACAGAAAGAGGATAACCTGGATAAGAGGTCAGACAAAAGTTTTTGACATCCTTGAAAGAATCAAACAGCTAAAATGGAAATGGGCTGGGCACATTGCAAGAAGACAAGACAATAGATGGAGCACAAATATACTACAGTGGTATCCCGGAGATGTAAAACGACCAAGAAGACGACCACAAGTAAGATGGAGTGACGAAATTAGAAAAGTGGCTGGTGTAAATTGGATGACGAAAGCACTAGACAGAAAACATTGGAAAAATCTAGGGGAGACCTACATCCAGCAGTGGATCGAAAACGGTTGATGATGATGATGATATATTTGTGTGTGTGAGTACTTATATTATAAGCTTTTCTATTGCTTTTCATCCATCTGTTTTTCCTATTTCTGTTTATATTCTTTTCGTAGAATTTCATACTTCAAATGGTGTTTTGTTTTGTTTATTTTAATAGGAATTCATTTTTCAGTCGCCCCCAACGGCGTGACCAGTAGCGGCTGCTACTGCCACGCCAAAGGGTCCTGCTTCAAATCTGGGAAGAAATGGATGGTGGGATGTCCCTTTCTGTAGTGTAATAAATATGTAATGGACATGTGAAATAAAAATACTTCGCAGTTGTCGTTGTTTCTGTGTGTAATGGATCCTTTGAGGCGAAAACCTGTAGCTGCTATAAGCCTCAAAGCAATGTCAAACCAAACCAATCATTTTTCATGTTCATTAGACATACATACATTTTACATATTGTTTTCACTGAATTTTAAATTTTGGTAAACATCTGTGTTGCAATGGATTTATTTATAAAAAGTATTTATGTAGAAGTGGGGCGGACGAAAAACGGGTGTTAGAAATAAATCAACAGTTCCAATATTTCACTGAATGAATATTTAATTAGAAATAAGCTCTTGTTTAGATAACTGGTACATATACAATTCTAGGCTAAGTAAAGTATAAAATGAACACAAACATAACTGATTAAAGTTAATATGGGTATCAATCGATCCCTTTTACACAGTTCTAAAACGGAAATCTCGTTCCGTTAAAAACACGGGCGTGCAGCAGACCCATCTGCTCTGCACCGCAGCTCAAGGCCCTCTCTCTCTGCAAAATCTTCTAGCTCCCACACTTTTCCATATTGCACTTAGCTTGCAAATATTTTCCTGGGATGGGCATTTGAACTTCGCCCAGCTATCGAAACTATGCACATGCATTGTCAGTCGAAGTCTTGTGGTTTCTGGGGCTAAATTACCTCTACATCTCGTCCATCCTGACCTATCTGTGCCCTCACAGAGCTTAATACCAACTATAAGCTCCAGATCAGACTCCATACGACTTTCATAAAAATAGTGGAATCACAAAACACACACTAAAATTCCATATTAAATCACTGAAAAACTAATAATAATAATAAAAAGTCTGGTGCTAGTCCAAGTGTTCATAAACTATTAAAAGTTTTTTTTTTCTCTTCAGTCACAGTTCAGTTTTTTTTTCTTGCATAAAATAATGTCAAAAAAAATAACGTTAAACGGATGTACTTGGTCATAAAACACTATATGGCGATACATAAACAAATAAACAACAACAACAAAAAAACACATAAAAGAAATACTTGAAAAACATCATATTTTAGGGTGTAGAAACCCATGGTTTCATGCAGTCAGCTGCAGTCGATGTCACTCTTGGACCCTCTTGGAAGCCTACTTTTTCGACATCGTATCTGTCATTGCTTTTGATTTTGATCACTTTGTAAGGACCAAAATATTTAATGCGTAATTTCATGCCGACCCCAAATTGGGTTCTTTTTATGGCAACTAGATCACCAACTTTATAACACCTTGCTTTTTTCCGCTTACGATTAAAACTTTTACTATTTTCTTCCTGGATTTTTAGAATGTTTTGCTTAGCAATATTTCTATTGTTAAGTCTTTCTTCCATGAACGCGTTTTCATGTTCCTCATCAATAATTCGTTTAATATTTAAATCCTCCTTATCCCTTAATTTTACTCCTGTTAATAACTCAAAAGGGGTATACTGAGTGCTACGCGAAATCGTACTGTTCATTATTCGTTGTACGGTTGGCACATATTTATACCATTTCGTCGGATCATCGATGGATAATTTACTCAGGATATTTATGAGCGTTTTCTGTGATCGCTCTGCCTGGCCGTTTCCCCTCGGTATACCTGTTGTAATTAAGACGTGTTCTATCTTTTCATCTTCGAGATACTCCTTAAATTCATTTGAAGTAAAAGCGGCTCCACGATCACTAATTATACGTTCTGGATTTCCAAATACGGCTTGTTGAATTTTTAATTTCGAAATCACCTCCTTAGCGGATGTTGTTTTGACAGGATAAAACCACACAAATTTTGTGAAAGCGTCCACTACAGAGAAAATAAAATTATAATTTTTGTTTGTCGAAGGTAGCGGACCTAAATGATTGATATGGTAAGTTTGAAGTGGCGTATCTTGTTTAGGGATGGGATTTAGCAATCCTTCACCTTTACCTTGTTTCCTGTTGCATAGTATGCACTCAATACAATTTCCTATCACGTTTTCGATCTGTTTTCGAAGGTTAGGAATATAATATTCCTGTTTCACGATCGCTTCAGTTTTAGCAACAGCATAATGTCCCTTATTGTGAATTTCACGAATAATTTCCCTTTGCATGCTTTCTGGTACCATAATTAATTCTCTATCGTTTTCATATTTATACACAATATTTCGCCTAACAAAATAATCATTACTTTCGTTTTTTTCAACTAATGTTTTTATAGTTTGAATGTAATCATCTTCGTTTTGCGCTTTAGTCAATTTTGCAGTAAGTTCATCCTGTGAACGCGTTAAAGTTAAAACCGTGTTACGACTCAATGCATCGACATGTTTCATTTGATTTCCGGCTCTGTGAACAATTTGGTAGTCAAATTCTTGAAGAAATAATGCCCACCTCGCAACTTTAGGTGTAAGATCTTTTTTCTCTAAGGTTTTTTGAAAAGCAGAACAATCGGTTATTATTTTAAATTTATTTCCTAACAAATAAGTTCGAAATTTCTTTAACGCTTCGATGACAGCAAGTGCTTCGAGCTCATAACTACTATATTTCGCTTGAGCGGGCGTTGTTTTCTTTCTCATGAAATGAACTGGATGTAAATTTCCGTAATCATCTTTTTGTAACAAGATTGCTCCGAAACCTAAACTACTCGCATCCGTATGTAATTCCGTTTCCGCCCCCTTTCTAAATATGTGTAATACTGGCTTACTAGACAGTTTATTTTTTAAAATTTGGAAAGCTTCCTTTTGACTTGGTCCGAAATTGAATTCATTTTCCATTTTTAAAAGATCACTCAAAGGTCTAGCAATTCTAGCATAATCAGCGATATACTTCCTGAAATATCTGGTAAGTCCCAAAAAACTCTGGAGTTGTTTTTTATCTTTTGGTTCAGGAAATTTTGTAACAGCTATAACATGTGTTTCGGAAGGTCGAATTGTTCCATTCTCAATTACGTATCCTAAGAATTCTATTTTTCTCTTCAAAAACTGACATTTGGAAAAATTAAACTCGAGGCCATACTCTGATGCTACCTGAAACACACGCTTCAATTTAGAAAGCGCCTCTTCTTCAGTCTGCGCAGGGACAATTATATCGTCTAAGTACACGGAAATCGTTCTATCTCTTATTAATTCTTTAAGGCATGCATATATGTAACGTTGGAAAAATTGTGGAGCGACATTTAAACCGAATGGCATTACATTGTAATCGAATTGTTGATTATTCGTAACAAACGAAGTAAACTTTTTACTATCCTCATCAACCTCTACGTGAAAAAATCCATTTTTCAAATCTAATGTACTGAACACCTTACTCTGCCCAATCTCATCTAAAATATCGTCAATCACTGGAAGGGGATAATTATCTCTAATTATCTTTTTGTTAAGTTTTCTATAATCTACGCATAATCGGTAGTCTCCATTTTTCTTTCTCGCTAAAACAATTGGCGCAGCATAATTTGAACAACTTTCTCTTATAATACCCTTATCAAGCCAATCTCCTATTTGTGTATCCACAAATGCTTGTTCAGCAAGCGCTAATCGCCTTGGCCTTTGTACAACTGGTATGTCATCGCTTAACACTATCTTAACTTTCAAGTCAACACTTTTCGTTTTCTCAGGCTTATAATTCGTAATCAAATTAATTAATTCTTCCCTTAAACCGCAGTCGGCAATATGCGTCATATCGATTTCATTTACATTAACCGCATTAGCTATTTCTGCTAAGCAAACAGATTCGAGTTCATGAGAATCAGCTAAAGAATTTTCAGTCATGGGTGTGTTTGAAGAATTCAACCGCAAGTCTGGGTTAGGCTTGGGAACCTCTTCAACATCTAACCGCAAGTCAGATTTAACCGTGAGAATGTTTTTAACATCTTTGACCGCGCCTATCTCTGGAATTTCCAAGGGTATCTTTGTAACAACGTTTACATTGTAACTTTTTTCATCGTTCCGCTTACCCGTCACTTTTAAGCCATTGTTTGATATTTCGAAATTTAATTTATTCAAACAGTTATTGCCGAGAAGCATTTCATATTTTAAATCCTGCAAAACGTACACATCGCAATTTACACTAACATCATCAATTTTTATATTAGTATTGAAAAAACCTGAAGGAATTACTCCATCACCACTAATACCTGTCAATTTCACATCATTCTTACTTAAATTAGGCCTTCCCAAAATTCTATAAAGTTCATTGTTTATCATTGTCACATCTGACCCACTATCAACAAAACAATTTACGCGTTTCCCTTTAATTTCAATACTTTTGACAATTTTATCCGACGGACAAAATTTATTACTCATGGCGTTCACCGCTTTCGTATTATTTAAACCGTAGTGATTACTTTTATTTCCATCCATTCTGCGAGGACACTGATTCGATTTATGAGAGACAAATTCATTGCAATAAAAACATTTAGTTTTAAAAGGGTTATAATTATTCCTTACCCCGTTCTTGTTGTTTTGGGAAAAATTGTTCTTCCGGCCAAAACTTTTATTCTCTGTGTTCTGCGAAAAACGTTTACTATCGCTATTTTTTATTTCCGAATTCTTCCTAACAATATTACGGGCCGCCTCATAATCATCAAGTCTACTTATAAAACCTGAGACCTTAGTAAACTTAGGCAAGTCATCAATAAAATGCTCCTTTACTTCCAATGGTAATTTTTTCCTTATTTGGTCAATAACTAGAAGGTTTTTTAAATCTTCAAAAGACGAAATGTTCAGACCTGTCAACCATTGTTCTAAAAAATTCGTAAGTTCAAATGAATAATCGCGATACGAGGCCGAACTTTCTTTTCTATGGGCAAAAAATTTCTGTCGAAATTGTTCCGCACTAAGCTTGAATCTTTTTAATAATAACTGTTTAACATAATCATAATCATTCGAGCGTTCCTCATTTTCGCGACCTATTATGTTAACTATTTCTAATGGTAACAGACCTAGCAAATAAGTCACCCAATTCTCCTTTTCTACCCCTAATCGTTTTATTTGTCTTTCGAACAACGTGAGATATATACTAATTTCTTCATTGGTATCATATCTCGCGATTAATTTTAAAACATCAGGAGTTTTCACTCCGGCGTTAAGCATCATTTCGGATTTGTTTTTTGCGCTAAGTTCTAACTCTAATTTTTTTAATTCATATGCTTTTTTTTCGTTTTCCTCTATTTCTTTATTTTTATCTTGTTCTAACCGTTCGCTAACGAGACCGTCTAATAAGTTTTTGACTATGTCTTCATTATAACCGTCCGATTTGGTTATTATGTCGGCTAACTGAACTTTTGTCGCGCTTTCCTCAGCACTCAGCCCCAATTCATTTAACACTGACAATAAGTCTATTTTCTTTGCTCTTACCAAATATGCCATTATTCCTACAAAAACTCTATCAAATATACTAAAATATCTTATAAAAATATTATAAATATACAAGCAAAATTATTTTCTATTCATAAACTCACATTACAAAACAAAATTCTTTAATGTTTAAAATAAAAGCAAGATGCTATAAGTTTTATATTTAATTACCATTTATGGGAAAAAACCACTTACTTCATTGTGGATATCCTCTGTTCTCATGAAAAATAATACACAAAATATATTATAACTTCAAATCAAATATATATAATAATTATGAAAACATTCAATATAGATTGATCAATATCTCAATAGATCAATATCTCAATACATATCTGTATATGTTAAAAAATATAAGCCCTAAAAAAAATGCACCGGGCTTGAAAATACTAAAACACTACGACATTTCAGCCCTGTATCACTTTGCTTCGAAAAAAATTTCACTCGCGTAAAAATCGCCTCGCAAAAAAAAATCACAGCGAGGGTTCTTGAAAGATAAAACATGCACCCAGTACGCACAATTAATCGGTTGGTAAAAAAATAGCACTTAGCTGGTAAAAAAAAAATACTACCAGCATTCGTCGAAGAAAAAAAACCCACAAATTCGTTGCACTCGCGCACTCGTTAACTTTACAACTCGTAAAAAAAAATGCACTACGAGTTGTTTCTTGTGGCACCGCAACAGCACTGTTTTCTTCCGGACAGCTCAAACACACGCAGCTCTCGGACAGTCGAAGCAGCTAAATAATTCTTTCTTTTCTTCGTAAAAATAGCGATTCCAGCAATCATTGGAGTAGCAGGGAATATCCAATTTTATCGCCGACCAGCTGAAAAGTTGTTAAAAGTCCAACGGAAGTCAAACGGTTGATCCTATTAATGCCAAATTACTATGAAAAGTTCTTGCAAGTCCTCTGGTTCATCCAGGGCGAGCCCCCAAAATTTGTAGAAGTGGGGCGGACGAAAAACGGGTGTTAGAAATAAATCAACAGTTCCAATATTTCACTGAATGAATATTTAATTAGAAATAAGCTCTTGTTTAGATAACTGGTACATATACAATTCTAGGCTAAGTAAAGTATAAAATGAACACAAACATAACTGATTAAAGTTAATATGGGTATCAATCGATCCCTTTTACACAGTTCTAAAACGGAAATCTCGTTCCGTTAAAAACACGGGCGTGCAGCAGACCCATCTGCTCTGCACCGCAGCTCAAGGCCCTCTCTCTCTGCAAAATCTTCTAGCTCCCACACTTTTCCATATTGCACTTAGCTTGCAAATATTTTCCTGGGATGGGCATTTGAACTTCGCCCAGCTATCGAAACTATGCACATGCATTGTCAGTCGAAGTCTTGTGGTTTCTGGGGCTAAATTACCTCTACATCTATACATACATACATATATATATATATATATATATATATATATATATATATATATATATATATATATATAGTAATGGGGCATAGGAAAAGGAGGCAGTAGTAAAATAATAATAAAAAGAATACTGCCCAGTTAAACTGATGGCATTGAGCTCACAGGCTACGCATATTAATTGTACATTACAGCCTTATATGTTCAAGGGTTAATTCCGTTCGAAAAAAAATTAAGAAGCAGAAACAGCTCCCCCTTTTTTTATACTTAATGATTGAACCTCCTAAACTATCAAGGACAACTTTATCATATAAAAAATCTATATCCAAAATTCAGAGCAAATCGGAAAGTTCTTAATAAAAACCCATTTATATAATTTAAGAGGAGCTATCCCCCTCTTTTATACTTAACCATTAAACTTCCAAAACTATTTAAAGATTTGAACGAAATCTGATAATTCTGCATGAAAAACCCATTTATATAAATAAAGGCAGGGGCATTAGAGCCCCCGTTCCCCCTGTATATACTTATTCAATGAAAACCTAATACCAATCACGGAGGCGCCCAACCAGAATGATCCTATATCTAAAACCGATAATTCTGCATGAAAAACCCATTTATATCAATTAAAGGGAGGGGCCCGACCCCCCTTCGCCCTGTTATACATATCAAATGAACTTCAAAAACTAATCAGGGAAGCGCCTTATCGAGCTATACTCATATACAAAATTTTATGTGGATCGGATATTTTTATCATGAGTTATCGCGTTACGCACGTTCTTACAGAACGGACGGGCACATAAGCTCTCAGGCTATGATAGCCTGTGAGCTAAAAAGAATATTGTCCAGTTAAACTGATAGCATTGAGCTCACAGGCTACGCATACTATTTGTATATTACAGCCTTATATGTTCAAGGGTTCATTCCGTTCGAAAAACAAATTAAAGGGGGGGGGGAATCAGCTACCTCCATTTCCCCGTTTTATACTTAATCATTGAACCCCTTAAACTAACCAGGGATATGATTTATCATATAAAAAATCTGCATGAATAATATTAAACACGGAGACGCCTCATCAGAATGGTCCTATATCTAAATTTTGAACAAAAACTGATAATTCTGCATGAAAAACCCATTTATATCAATTAAGGGGAGGGGCACGAGTCTCCCGTTCCCTCTCTTACCCTTATCCAATGAACACCTAGTACTAATCACGAAAGTGCCTCATCAGAATGGTCCTACATCTAAATTTTGAGCGAAAATTGATAATTCTGCATGAAAAACCCATTTATATAAATTAAGGGGAGGGGCATTATCCCCCGTTCCCCCTGTTATATATATCGAATGAACTCCAAAAATTAATCAGGGAAGCGCCTTTTAAGAATATACATATACCCAAAATTTCAAGTGAATTGGATATTTTTATCATGCGTTATCGCGTTACGCACATACAGAACGGACGGGCACATAAGCTCCCAGGCTTTAAAAACCTGTGAGCTAAAAAAAAAGTCCCAAGCAGTCGCTAAATCAATATTTAATTGACAGTTCTTGATTATACATTTTAGTACATATAAATTGACAGTTCTTGTCTAATAGATATATAAAAATAGCAAACACATATTAGTGATTAAAATGAAGCATGGATCATCAATCGATCCTTTTAGAAGGTTTTTATGCGGAAACAAAACACGAGCATACGGGAGCCCGTCTGCTCTCAACCGCAGCTCCCGGTCAATTCCCCCTCTTCCAGAAATCTTAAAATTTTCGCACCCTGCATATTGCACTTACAAGGAAGGTCTCCATTGGGGGCATACTCAGAATCTTTTGAAAAAAATACGAATTAAACTACTCATGTAGGTAATAAAAGATCAGTGAAAATTAGCTGCGGAATTACATTATTAAATATGTAAAAAAATAAAATAGTTTGGAATAATTGGCGTGAAAAGCTGAAAGCGACGCGGGATTTGGCGAGCAATGCATTTCCTCGCCAAAAGCAGACGATTTTAACGAATCAGAAAATTGATTTTAATTGACTTCACTTTTTAAAATCTGCAGCATTTACTGCAACGTCACTCCACTACTTTTATAGAATATCTCTCTTCTGACCAATGAGAATGCTCCATAGCACGGTCAATTGACCGCGTCATACACTGCTAAAAATCTGCTGCATTTTGTTGCAACGCACTCCACCGCTTGTATATAATATCTCTATTCCAACTAATGAGAAAGCTGCATTTCACGGCCAAGTAACCGTGCTGCAACAAAATGCAGCAGATTTTTAACAGTGTATTTTTCAATTTGGAACAATTTTAATCAATTTAAATTGTGTTTTAAATGATAAAATATATTAATTTCATTTTGTTAAAAGTACATATAAACGAATATGACAAAATTACACTTAAAGTAAAGTAAAAATGCAAAACTAAAATTACTTAAACTAAACTTATTTAAATAAATTGAACATAGAAAGTTTTTTCTTTAAAAAGTATTCGAAGCGTAAAAGCGTATTTTTCAAAATTTCGTTTTTTCGCCAACCGGAGATAAATCGCCAAATAAACGAAATTTTTATTATTTTTTTACGGACGTAATAAGGAAATTCCGCCGAAATTTTTTTTATAAACATATATAACTGTATGAGAAGAACATTCTGTAATTTTTTCAGATTTTTCTGAGTATGCCCGTATGGAGACCTTCCTTGTTAGTTTGCAATAATTTGCCTGGCACTTTGGACTTCGTCAGCTATTGAAATACAGTTACAATCTGAGTATGCTTTTGTGGTTTTTGAAACGAACTCATCTCTACACACCCATATATATATACAGTCGAGTCTCCCTATAACGAAACTCAATACATCGAATTTCTCTATATAACGAAATTTTAGTAGGAATGGTCCCCTTTTCGCATGATTACATCAAAAACAGTCTCTATATAGCGAAATATCTATCTCCACATAACGAATTTTTTCATAAATTGGTCTTAATTTATTCAGTTTTAAAAAGCTTCGAAATCATATGGAATCAATTTTCCATCCCTTATTTTTGATTTATCGGTGCTGAGTTTTTTTTTTTTTTTTTTTTTTTTACTTCTCTTTTTGTTCTTTAAATCCAAGGAATTCATCCCATCTCCCACACACCTTTCCACATCCTTCTCAAAACTGTCAATTGGATTGATACACATGTAAGAGAGGAATCAATGAGAGGCACATATGAGAGACCTTCAAATGAAGGGAAATGTTATCTACAATTTTTCATTCCTTGCTAAAATTTGAGCATGTTTTTGAGAGCGTAACAACTTTAAAATCAAAGCAACAAAAATTACAGATTTCTTTGTCTGAAATTAATGCAAGTCTTCCTCATTTGATTTTCATTAAGCTTTCAAATAAATGTCTGTTCTCTTTTTTGAAACGGCTTAAATAATTAAGAAATAAAATGTTAGATTAATATTTACTTTTAAACATTTCAAATTCTTAATTCAAAAGATCAAAAATAATATTTGTTCAAATTTCACATATTAAATACGATTTTTAGCATCATTCTCTATACATCGAATTTCTCTATATAACGAATTTTTTACTAGAACGATGGATTTCGTTATATAGAAACTCGACTGTATATATAAAACTCTTTTACGAAAAATTTTACATATTTTAACTCTAAAATGTACATAAATTTGAAATATGTAATAAAATAAATGAGCAATTTTTAAACCTTTTTTGATTTACATATATATAGCTAAAGGATTAAAGGTCCTTTTTGTTTATTGTCGAGTCATAAAAGCTGTTCTTATTGAACGTAACGTTGTTTTTTGGCAAAGCAGATTTCGGTGCTCCCAACCTGGGAATGAAGCCCCTGAAAAGTTTCCCGATCGAATGACAGCTGATAGTAACTTGAAACGCTATCATAACAATGATTATCATGGGAATTAAGAGAATGGTATCTCCACTTACCACTCATTTCCTGTTCCTCTGCGGGAAGTGGTGACCAACCACATTATTATTACGATAGAAGAGAAAAACTCAAAATGGGGAATGTTAATAAATGAAGATAGATAGGAATGCAATCAGCTCTCCGCAAGAGAAAAATTTCCCTTAAGGGTGTTCTTAACTGATCCCATCAACAAGCGAAAAACGTTTTGACACATTTACAAATTCATTTTTTAACAGAAAGATATAAAATTTTAATGCCTGGCTAGGAAAGCGATTTCGAATTGAACTTATTTTTTCATTTTATGATCATTAAATTACTTATCGAGTTATAAGCTATTTCGATGACGCAATCACCCGTTTTTCTCCTCCTTTTCGACCGGTTTTTCTGCTTTCGTCGGGAAATAGGCTCAAAAGTGTCAACTCTGAAGGCTTGTTATGAAAAATCTATTGTGTTTTTAAAAAAACAAAAGAATGAGTGCAATTAGACAGTTTCTGAATAACAACACCTGCTATTTTCATGCATTTCCGAACAAAAATAAATTAACACTAGAACGCCGGACGGTGTCATTTCGACACCGAAGCGTGTAAATTTCTATGTAAAATCTGTAAATTATAAAGGAAATTGTTTATGTCTCTCGACTTTTATTAAATATGTCAGTAGAACTCGCATCGAAATTTTTTTGGAAATCGATTTATTCAAACTTGGTTTATGAGCAAATTTACCTAGAACGCCGGACTGGTGTCAATTGGACACCGCAATAATTTCATTTCCCCTAATTTTAATTTCGTTCTTCTGTGCGATAATTCCATACACTATAGTAGTTCAGGGGGATCTTAGAATGTTTTTTCAACACCTGATCATCACGTGATTTGTTTCAGCTGCAACAACACCTGCCACTGAGGCTTTATTTCTCACAAAAATAGTACATATACGGTTGCCTCCGAGTTATGACTAGTAAAATTTCGTGAGATTTTCTTTCGTTCTTTTTACATTTTATGAATAAATTTCAAATGTCTCGTAAAAGGGGGCTTGCTGCGGATGAAATTACCGCGCTTCTGAGAGAATTGTCAGATAATGAATCAGAAGGTGGGAAATTATCCAAACTATATGATGAATCTGCTAGTGAAAATTTTATTCCTGTTACATCATTTGAATTGGAAAGCGATGAGGATATTTAAATTAATTATTCTCGAAATCAGACTGAATTTATGGCTCGCGACGGCTCACGCTGGAACGAATATGGTTCTGGAAGTGCAACCGGTAGATTAGCAATACAAAATATTTTGCGAGAAAATAGTGGTCCAACTTGTTATGGAAAAATTAAATGTGAATTATGACAGTGTTTTGAGTGCTTGGTTGCTTTTTATAGACAGAAGGATTTTAGAGCATATAATTAAATGCAAAAACACAGAAGATCGCCGAGTATTACAAAATGATGCTTGGTCTCTTTCAGAACAGGAACTTTTAGCTTACATTTCGATTTTATATGCACGTGGAGTTTCAGGAGCTAGTAACCTCGAATTTTATTCATTATGGTCTACAGAATGGGGCATAAATTTTTGTAAAGAAACCATGTCCAGAGACAAATTTTGTGAAATATCAAGATTTTTGCGATTTGATATCAAATCAACTCGTCGTAATAGAATTAAAGATGATTTCAGAAGTATGGAATCGTTTTATTGAAAACTGCATAAGCTGTTACAAACCAGGCCAGAAATAACAATTGATGAACAATTGTTTCCAAGTAAGACTCACTGTCTGTTTACTCAGTTTTAGCATCAAAACCTGATAAATACGGGCAAAATTTTTTAATAGCTGCAGATTTAGAAAGTAAGTATATTTTAAACGCATTTCCCTACTTAGGAAAAAATGAAGAACGAGATCAAAGTCAGACTTTCTGGGTATGTGGTTTTTAAAATTAATAGAACCTTTTAAAAATATGGGAAGAAATGTCAAAGTTAACAATTTTTTTACTTCTCTTGAGTTGGCAAAGAAACTAAAGGAGAGTCGGACGCGTTTTCTTGGCACGGTAAATTCCAGATTGTGTAAAATCAGGAAAAGAAGAGTTGCATTCAACAAAAATATAGAAGAATGAAGAATCGGTCTCAACACTTACAGTTTATCAATCTAAAAAGAAAAAAATGTGATAAATCTTAGTTCTATGCATTCAAGCATCGCAATTGCTAACAATTCAAAGAAAACACCTGAAACCGTCAGTTTTTATAATGAAACGAAATGTGGCGTAGATGTTGTTGACCAAATGGCAAGATAATACACAGTCAAAGCAGGCTCAAGAAGATGGCCAATTCCCACATTCTACAATATTTTAGACTTTGCTGCCATAAGCGCTTGGATTGTTTTCAAACGTGTAACGAGGAAAAAAACATAACAAGGCGTGTATTTATACAAACACTAGCTGAAGAAATGCGAGCAGAACACATTGAAAAATCCACTAAAATTAGCAGAAGAGATTAAGAACTGCGGACTGAATATTCTTCTAAGCGTAGGAAATGCGAAGTTAAGAAATGTCATGGAAATGTGACAAATAAAGTATGTTCTTCTTGTAATAGAATGACATGCGGCAAATGCACAAAAAAAATTGTCACCTATAAATGTATTGACTGTTAGTAATGTAAGTAGTTATTTCACTTCTTTATATTTTCCTATTATCTTGCAAAATTTTTCTTAAGTTACAGACATAATAATTATTTGTGTGTGCCATATGTATGCTCTTATCATCGAGGAAAATTATTCTTATAGTATCAATAAAATATAATTTGTGTGTGAAATATATTCCTCTATATCTCGAAAAATTAAGAGTATTTTACAAATATAATAATATTTGTGTGTACATTAAGCATTTTAATTTAATCATGTAAATTTTTTCTTTCTTTTTTTTAGATTTAACATTATTTGTGTGTTCTACATGTATTTGTAAAAAGAATATTAAACTGTACATTTTTTTTTCGATTTTTTTTGCATAATATCGACCAGTGTCAAAATGACACCTGCCGGCGTTTTAGGGGGTAGCAATATTTCAGGCGTTCTAGTGTTAATGCATGTGTCATAAAGTTGCCCTTTTTGATTTAAGAACACCCTTAAGGGTGTATTCTAAAAAACGCTTTTTCACCTTCAACAGCTCGAAATTTTCCGTTACAATTTCAGGCACATTTTTAAAAGTAGAAACATGAAACTTGCTGAAGTGATTCTTGAAGGGACGTATGAGGTGCTGTGTGAGGTCATTTTACGCTCAATTCATTAGAATTTCAGTTATAAACAATTACCTTCTCAGTAGGACCCTTTTTTTCGTTCTCTGATCTCCCGCTTGGGAAAAACCGGTTGGAAATGCCGTTTTTGATTGCTTTTTTTGCAATATTTTCTGCATTTATCAAAGAATCGTCCATCACGGCACCTTGCGTAGTTTCCAAATAAGAGATTTTGAAAGTTTGGCGCATTTGAGAGCAATAATGAATTCAAAAATAAATCGGAAAATAAGCAGTTTGAATCGAAATACACCCTTAAAACTTTCGTACCCTGCATATTGCACTTAGCTTGCAATAATTTGCCTGGCCCTTTGGACTTCGTGCAGCTATTAAAATACAGTTACATTCTGAGTATGCTTTTGTGGTTTTTGAAACGAACTCGTCTCTACACACACACACACACGCGCGCGCACACACATATATATATAAAACTCTTTTACGAAAAATTTTACATATTTTAACTCTAAAATGTACATAAATTTGAAATATGTAATAAAATAAATGAGCAATTTTTTAACCTTTTTTGATTTACATATATATAGCTAAAGGATTAAAGGTCCTTTTTGTTTATTGTCGAGTCATAAAAGCTGTTCTTATTGAACGTAACGTTGTTTTTTGGCAAAGCAGATTTCGGTGCTCCAACCTGGGAATGAAGCCCCTGAAAAGTTTATCATAACAATGATTATCATGGGAATTAAGAGAATGGTATCTCCACTTACCACTCATTTCCTGTTCCTCTGCGGGAAGTGGTGACCAACCACATTATTATTACGATAGAAGAGAAAAACTCAAAATGGGGAATGTTAATAAATGAAGATAGATAGGAATGCAATCAAGCTCTCCGCAAGAGAAAAATTTCACTTAAGGGTGTATTTCGATTCAAACTGCTTATTTTCCGATTTATTTTTGAATTCATTTTTGCTCTCAAATACACCAAACTTTCAAAATCTCTTAATTGAAAAATACACAAGGCGCCGTGATGGTCGATTCTTTGATAAATGCAGAAAATATTGCAAAAAAAAAAAAAAAAAAAAAAAAAAAAATCAAAAACGGCATTTCGAACCGATTTTTCCCTAGCGGGAGACGGAAAAAAGGGTCAAACTCAGTGTTCTCGCTGACATTTGACCAACGTTAGTAATTTGGCTAATTAAAAATAAAAAACATTCGCCAAATGAAAAAAGTAGTAGCAAAATAGATTCACCGTGTAATAGAAAAAAAAATATCTTTAATACTTTAAAGAGAGTACCCTTTTTTTCAATATGTTCTAAAATAACTTAAGTTTTTATAACTGCGACAACGATTGTTAATTTAATTTTAACAATCCTCTACAAATAATTGAAAATATATGTATATGTATGAAAAAGAAAAGAAAGAAAAAGCAAAAATTGAGCATTAGCAATTTAGCGAATCTAATCGTTTGTTTAATAGCCAAATGAAAAATTTAGTCGCAATTTGGCGGACTGGCGAGCGACAGCGAGAACACTGGTCATACTGATAAGGTAATTGTTTATAACTCAAATTCTAATAAATTGAGCGTAAAAAGACATCACACGACACCTCATACGTCCCTTCAAGAATCATCTCAGCAAGTTTAATGTTTCTACTTTTAAAATTGTGTCTGAAATTGTATCGGAAAATTTCAAGCTGTTGAAGGTGGAAAAGCGTTTTTTCGAATACACCCTTAATTTATATACAGAGAGAAAGAGATGAAGTTTGGGTACTATAGATTACCATTTCATTTTTATTTTTAAGTTAACATAAAAAAGTTAACATATTTTAAGTTGCCATAAAATTGCACTTTTTGATTTGGAAACAGCTTAAAGCTATCTAGGCCCTTATGACAAATCTTATTCAGGAGGGGGGGGGGGGATCCGTTTATCTATCCATAAAAAATGTTCGCGAATAATATGGTACTAAATTTCATACAAAAAAAAAAAAAAAAAAAAATGTGTGCATAAATTTGATACCAGGTACTGTTCACATCTGCATATTACGGGGTATCGGTAAAAGGGTGTCACAACTTTAAGAAAACATTCTAATAGGATAATAGTCGAAAAAAATATCTCGTTGGTTGGCAGCAGTATTTGCAAACTTTAACTTACCTTATCCTTGTAAGTTACAAGATGTCTAAAAGAAAATGTTCTTTAATTGGTCATCGTTACTGGCTTTAACCCCTTAATTGATTTTCCCGTACGCCGTTCGGGCAAGACGAATTTGCTTAATTCTTCATTTAAGGGTGTATTTCGATTCAAACTGCTTATTTTCCGATTTATTTTTGAATTCATTATTGCTCTCAAATGCACCAAACTTTCAAAATCTCTTATTTGGAAAGTATACAAGGTACCGTGATGGTCGATTCTTTGAATAATGCAGAAAACATTGCAAAAAAAGCAATCAAAAACGGCATTTCGAACCGATTTTTCTCTAGCGGGAGTTTTGGGAACGCAAAAAAGGGTCATGCTGAGAAGGTAATTGTTTATAACTCAAATTCTAATGAATTGAGCGGAGCGTAAAAAGACATCACACGACACCTCATACGTCCCTTCAAGAATCCCCTCAGCAAGTTTCGTGTTTCTACTTTTAAAAATATGTCTGAAATTGTATCGGAAGATTTTGAGCTGTTGAAGGTGGAAAAGCGTTTTTTCGAATACACCCTTAAAGCTTTTTGACACCAGTAATTTTTTTTTCAAATGCAATAACATACTATTCAAAGGTAGAAATGTTTAGAATAAATATTACGAATATTTTAGCTTAAAAAAAGTGGTATGAACTCATATTTTCAATTTATTGCACGTAAAAAAATTAACCAATTAAGAGGTTAATTTGTCTCGTTACGAGAAAAATGTCAATAAAGAATTTCTTTTCTAAACTATAGAATACTAAGTTGTTATAATAATTTTTTAATCTTAGATTTCGAATGATATATAGTTAGTTTTTTCGCATTGATGGATGGAATGGTGGAAGCAGAGAAAAGAATGGAGGACCACATCACTTACTTTCTAAATGCTTGAAAATATATGAATTTTGATAATTTTTGGCTCACAGGCTATCACAGCCTAAGAGCTAATGTGCCCGTAGATTGGTATGTACATATGTATGTATGTACGTATGTATACATGTGATAACTCTTGATAAAAATATTCGATTTGCTTCAAATTTCGGATATTGGTTCTTTCTGATAAGGCGCTTCCTTGATTAGTTCTGGGAGTTCATTCCACAAGTATAAGGATGAAAACAGGGAGACTAATCCCCCTTTAAATTAAATAAATGTGTTTTTCTCACAGAATTATCCAATTTGCTTCAAATTTGGTAAACCGGTTTATTATGATAAGGCAGTCCGCTGATTAAATTTGGAGTTTCACTGGATTAAGTATAAAGGAGGAAATGGGGGAGATAAATACTCCATATATAATTTAGCTAAATGGATTTTTTGCCGATTTCTTATTTTTCTGAGAGCATTATTTTTTGAATTAAGACTATAATACAGTCAAACCTCGTTAACATGAACACGCTTAATATGAATTACTTTTAACCTGAATTGTTTTCACAGTCCCCTGTATAAAACGAATACAAAGAGTTGATACTGATTACATGAATTAATGTTAACATGAACAAAATTTTGATTCCCCTTGAGGTTCATGTTAACGAGGTTCGACTGTATACGATTAATGTAAATAGTCCATGAATTCAATGCAATCAGTTTAAATGGGAACTTTTTTATTAACCATTTGGCATCTTAGCCTGTTTATTCCCATAGGGTCTCTTAAACGTGTATTTCGAACCAAACTGCTTATTTTCTGATTTATTTTTGAATTCATTTTTGCTCTCAAATACACCAAACTTTCAAAATCTATACAAGGTGCCGTGATTGTCGATTCTTTGATAAATGCAGAAAACATTGCAAAAAAAGCAATCAAAAACGGCATTTCGAACAGATTCTGGGAACGAAAAAAAGGGTCGTACGGATAAGGTAATTGTTTTTAACTAAAATTCTAATGAATTGAGCGTAAAAAGACATCACACGGCACCTCATACGTCCCTTCAAGAATCCCCTCAGCAAGTTTCATGTCTCTACTTTTAAAAATGTGCCTGAAATTGTATTGGAAAATTTCGAGCTGTTGAAGGTGGAAGAGCGTTTTTTCGAATACACCCTTAAAAAGGGGTCTCGAGGTAGCTGACCTGCATGCCCCTCCATCAGTCAGGTCCTGCCTGTTTTATCTACTACGTTATATAAAAGCTGCTTACATCCTCGCAAAGAATTTGAAAAAAAAAAAAAAAAAAAAACTATTAAAACAAGTAAAGATTTGAACTCCACTTAAAATGAGACGAGACACCGAAGTAGAAGATGACATTTTAGTGTCTCCTTACGAAAGATCGCTTGCGTCAAATAAACGTGTCTGGCGACAGATCACCCGCCGAAAGTAAACAAGAAAGTTTTTCAAACTCTTTTGCCTCGCGCGTAAACAAGTTGATTCAGAAGGTGCAATTTTGATTCAAAACACATGGTTTTCAATTGCTATTTAATTTCACAACATTTGTACGCACGAATGTTTACCAGTTATAAATAGGTAAAGCACGTCAGCTAGGTTTTCAACAAGTTTTTTTACTGGAATGAAAGGCAGAAAAATATTCCAAAGAAATGTTTTTACTTTCGTCTATCTTTACAACAAGAAGGTATTGGATTCGTGAAAGTTTTCGAATTCCAGTTTTGATACATGTTTTAGTGGTCAAAGATTCCAAAAAGCTTTTTTTTACAAAATTTCTGTCTGTATATGATATAAATAATGTGGGTACTCTATCTCAAGAACTAATGAACGGAATTTGATTTTAAAAAATTACATTCAGGTAGTACCTGATACAGATTGTTTCTGATTAATGTTTGGTGTAAATCGCTCAATAGATAGTGCTGGTACTCTGTATTTTTTATGATTTACGCATAACTGCTCCGCTCAACAAGCGAAAAACGGTTTGACACATTTACAAATTCATTTTTTAACAGAAAGTTATAAAATTGGAATGCCTGACTATAGATGCGATTTTGAATCGAACTTAATTTTCCATTTTATGATCATTAAATTACCTATCCAGTTCTAAGCTATTTCGATCACCTGATCACCCGTTTTTCCCCTACTTTTCGACCAGTTTTTCTGCTTCCGTCGGGAAATGGGCTCAGAAACGTCAACTTTGAAGGCTTGTTATAACAAACCTATTATGTTTAAAAAAAAAAAAAAAAAAAAAAAAAAAACAGAAAATTGAGTGCAATTAGACAGTTTCTGAATAACAGCACCTGCTAGTTTCCTGCATTTCCGAACAAAAATAAATTAAAGCATATGTCACAAATCTCCTCTTTTTCATTTAAGAACACCCTTATGGAACGTCGTCTTTCATTGCTACATCATTTTCAATTTCATCATTATCATCTTGCTCACTGCAATTTTTATTCGTTGCAGCATCAATGATATCCTGATTTGTCTCTGAAATTGATTCTTTATCTTGAAATTCTGTTTTGATTTCTGAAACTGGTTCGCTGATGTCAATTTCTATCCAGTAATTTAAATTGTCAACAGGGATATCGAGATCTATAGCACTAACCGCAGACTGCAAGTCACTCATAGTGTTTCACTGAAATTTTAAACACAAAATTTATCAAAAAATTTATCTTTTTTTGGGAGGGGGGTCCCCCCAATTAAATCCGAATTCGCGGTATATCGGACAGCATTATTTCGGGCTTCTATTATATTTAATATAAAAAATAACAATATCAGGAGTGGGGTTCGAACCCAAATCTCTTTCGAAAAACAGAGCTCCAATCCGGCGCCTTAGACCGCTCGGCCATGCTGTCTACACTCCATTCAGTGAACGTATTCAACAATTTTAATTAGCGAAAAATCACTAATTTTATTAGTTTTTGCCTAATTACTAAAAAAGTACTGAACCAATTTCAATGAAACTGAAGTGGTACCGATTTGAGAGCATCGTCTTTCATTTAACACCAAAACCAAGTTAATCGGTTGCATGGTTTCGGAGTAATCGGTGAACATACATAAAATAAGGAGAGTTACAAACTCACAAACTCACAAACATACAGGTGAAGTTAATAAAAGCGTGGTAAAAATAAAAACAGATTGTTTACACAGTTAGCAGACGCACATTTTATATGATATAGCTAAATTGTTAAGCATTTGGATAATTATTGTTAAGAAATGTATTTTTTTTCCTTTTTTTGTAAAAAATAACATTTTAGAACTTGGTTATTCAAATGAAAAGAATTTCTGATGAGCGCTTTTACCACTAAGCATCGATATATTTTTGGGGATTTTTCGATTTAAAAACATAAATTTAATAAAGTGATAAAGGTGACAAAAATTAAAGATATAAAATCATACAAAATTAAGAATAAGTTTATAATATATAAAATTATTCAAAATTAAGGTTATTATCACGAGCCCGGACAACTCCCGGTAGGCTAGTAAGTATATTTATGAAATAGGTGACTTTCATTTAATTTTTAAAGCCTTCCGTTCACTAATCTAATTTAATATAGTAAAAAAGAAAAAACAATAATAGAAATAATATAATAAGAAATATCTGCACAAATCAAAAACATTTTATTTCAGAATCGAATAATTGTTTCTAATTTACACTCGCGAAAAACAAAAGTTAGTTTTTAAGATTTAAAAAATGATTTTAGTGAACTTGCGTTTAGCTAACATATAACATGTCAATAAAATAAAACTTGAATTTAACATACATGTATGTAATAGAATAATTTTAATTTTTGCATCGTCGAATAGGGGAAATAAATGCAATTTCAAGTACATATAAAAATATTTTTTGTGAAAAATATTTCAGTTTATTGTTTGCTTAAGGTTTTTAAAAATAATTTCCTACCATCAAATGTTTTAAAATATGTCTATCTTTGCAGACGAATTACAGAAGATAAATCCGTTTGCATATAAAGCATAATTCAACAATTGTTTCCGAGTAATATTACAAAACAATATGGAAAATTCCTCAATTAAATAATGATAATAATAACGTAATATAATTAAAACACAAATCTAACAAACATTCAATCGAATGACACATTGAAATCGGTGGAATAATTAATACGAAAATATAGCTTTAAGCAAATTTCAAGTTTTTGTTGAATATATCATATTTATTTGTCATATAAAATCATTTTGGTGTTATCAACGAGCAATCTAAAATAGTATATTAAATGTGATGAATCTATTAGAGTTAGAAAAGAAAATATTTTTCGCTTATGTTCTGTAACATATGAAAAAGTCCGCGTTGGACCTTTTTACATTTATAAAATGCAAAATGAAAACCATTGCTATATTTCCCCCACCCCCTTTATAATCTATATTGTAAAGGCCAAACGTATCTGTGCGTAACGCATACGTCATTTTACGAATGGCAACACTTTCCCCTTCAATTTCGGTTTTGAGATTTTCCCTGCTGCAAATTTTACACTTCTATACATTGCATATTTTTCATTTTTATACCGTCGTATGGAGAAAAAAAAATGTATTTTAAATGTAATTTTTTTCAAAGCTATATCTCAATTTATTTTTGAGATATTAATTTTTTTTATAGTTTTTAGTACCAATTTTGTAATTGTCAATTGCCGCAACAAAATCTCTTCATTTTCTCTCAAAATTAAAAAAAAATTAAATGTGTCTCGGTTTCATTTTGTTTAATATTTTAAATAATTGAGTTATATAGTATTTTGTTTATTTTAGCTTAAAATAATATTTGCTTAAGAGTTAGACTGACCAATATAAGATGTATTTTTTACTGTAACTAATTTTGTAGATTTATTATAAATAAATAAAACAGCTCTTTTTTAAAGATTTTCTTTAATCGAATTTCGACAGGTTCCACCTCGTTATTTGAATGAATAAAGTCACACAGAATTTTGAAACTTAACTCTTCACTGCACTTTATGGAATATTCGGTACATACCTAAAACTACTTCAATTATTATGTGCCATGACTTTGGCCAATTTCATCGCTGTAACGGATCAAAGACAGTCCAGGGAATGGAATAATACTTATTTTTTCCATGCCAGATGGCTGCATTAGACAAAAAATTAAAATATATTCTTCGGGTTTAAAAAAAAAATGACCAAGGTATTAAGGATGCATTCAAAAAAACTTTTTTCCTCCTTCAACAGCTCGAAATTTCCCGATACAATTTCAGACGCATTTTTAAAAGTAGAAACAGGAAACTTGCTGAGGGGATTTTTGAAGAGACGTATAAGGTACCGTACGATGTCATTTTACGCTCAATTCATTAGAATATAGACTTATTAGCCTCCGATGCTATTTCTTTCAGACAAGCTAAAAATGCCGTGTCATCAGCCCTGAATTTTCTACTGAACCGATTTTGATAATTATTTTTTTAAATGAAAGCTATTTATTTGTAGTTGTTCCCATTTGAGCTATTTTTTAATTTATTTCCATTTTTATATTTTATTTTTAATTTTAAATGCTTTTTTACGATATCTCTTCAAAATGGTGGCAACTTAGTTTAGCTTTTCTCTCGATAATAAAAATTTATTTTCCACTATTACTTTCCACAAGTCAGAAACTTTATTTCATCAGTGAACATGTCCTCGCATTTAAAGAAAAAAATTAATTGTTTTCGTAAAATTTAACCACAATAAAATGATTGCATATAATTATGCACTAATTGAGGTAAAAAAATATATTTACTGAGAAATAATATTAATAATGTAAATAAAATAACAGAAAATAATTTATGATAAAAATTATTGTCTAAAGCAAAGTAAGAAATATTTCAAATGAGGAATATGATGGCATTCAGCAACCACATAAAATGAATTTACAATATTATTACGGACGCTTTTTTCATATTACTACACTCTAAAACTGGGAGGAGTGAAAAGCTCACTTTTTGTAGGAATGATTTGCATTTTCACTCTTTTTAGAGTGAACTTTATACAAATACACTCTTTAAAGAGTGGAATTTCCCACTCCCTAAAAAGGAGTGAAATATCTCACTCCGTTGTCGAGAGTGAAATATCTCACTCCATGGTCGAGAGTGAAAAATCTCACTCCGTTAAAGAAAGTGAAAGCCCGGCATTATACACTTGAAAAAAATATCCGCTCAACTTTGAACCAATATATGGAGTAAAATAATGAAAAGTACCAAAATATGTCAATTCTTACTTTTCAATTTACATTTTATAATATAACCTATAAAATTACACTTATTTGCTATTAAAACGCACTCGTTTTCAAAAATGAGTGTCACTCCTTCGAAAGAGTCAACGGTCACTCTTAAAAAGTGACTTAGATATGTATTAAGCATCAGCCAATCAGAAATCGTCTTCTCAGTTGTGATGATAAAAATGTTTCCGCCATTTTATCGTGTCCGTTATGTTTCGTTTCCTCGGTCTACAAATGTGGATCTTTAATTTGTATTATTAATACTGAAAAGTAGTTTAAATTTCGATCTTGGAATGATATACTCCGATATCTTATGATTCAAAATAATCCACATAGATTAAGTTTCTTGATCTGGAGTCAAAATGGGGAACAAATAATTCAGTAAAAAGCAATAATACTGCATTAGTACTCAGTGACGAAGATGTTGCACTGCACATATCTTATTTATCAAACAAAGGATTATTATTCATCAAACAAGCGATAATATTTTACATAAAAAACGGTAAGTCAATTTTAATTTCAACTTTTTAATTTCCGAAAGTAAATTCTAGAATGTTGAGTTAAACTTTACACAGGAAGTTGTCTTCTATCTCTGCTCGGAGAAAAAAAAAAAAAATCGCTGACGCAAAGATTGCAGAATAAAACGCTTTAGTAATTTTAAAAAGTCTGCAGTATGACTTATATTAGATGACATTTATTTATTAGAGATAAATAACTTATTAAAATTGTTTTTCCTACAGTAAGAAAAAAACATATGTAGCAGTGTTGAATTCAGAGGGTATCTCGGGGGAGGTATTCCCCCGGAGCATTGAAATGCCCCCCGGAAATTTTGAGATTTTGTGTTTTCAATGGTCAAAATGGGCAATTTCCCTCCCCGGAGCTCCATAATGTCCCCCCCCCGGAGCCAGAAATATCTCTTCCGGAGAAAAATGTCTTAATTCAACACTTATGTAGTCATTTCTTTTATTTTATATCTTCTTCATTTTTCTTTTTCCTACACGAGTATATCTATATTAATAAAATAACAAATCGCTCTGTGTGTGTGTGTGTGTGTCTGCGATAGTTAGCGAAAACTACGGTACGTACGAAGCTCAAAATTTTTCTGAGAGTAGCCCAATATCTCTCCTGATGCACCTGACGCTCAGAATTTCGAAATTCCAATTATTAACTGAGTAATTAATTAAAATCGAGAGGTCACTCTCATAAAAAATCATCTTTTCCCATTTTTTTTTCTCTTTCATTTTTTTACGGTTGGTTGGTTGTGTAAAAATTTTCGCAGAAGTAATAAGAAAGCTGAGACAGAATTAAAGAAACCCATGGAGAAATGAGATAAGTGGAGGTGAAGTAAGCCTCAAAAAAGGTTCGCAATATGAACCCATTTATCGCTCAAATTTTAATGTTCCAAACAAAAGGACGTGGAAGGAATTTTGTATTATAATACGAATTGAAAGAAATGAATTACAACTGAAGCATATTTTAAGAAGAAATAGCAAATTTTTAAAATGGTCTTTGTTCTATTATTATTTATTAAAATAAATGTTCGCTTTTAAAATAAAAGAAACTGGAAAATTAGCAATAATTAAATGTCAAATTGAAATTAAATAAGATATTGAAAACATTTGATGCGAACTAAAAATTGTATTACTAAAAGTTTCCTAATTTAATGTAATTTTAAATACTTTATAACGTAGATGAAAAATGTTTATGACTTAATAATTGCATGTAAATAAATATATAAAATATAATGATGAAAACGTTCTTTTAAAATCATGTATGAAAATTTAAGTAATAAATATTAATCTAAAATATAGATTTCTGACTGCAGACGATTTTAATGTTTTAACAAAAGAATGTTATATTTTCAAGCAAAACGGTAAAATAATTTTCTATATTGATATTTAAAACACATATGATAAAATAATTAATAAATTTTTACCGGTGAAGCGATAGGTTAGTTCTTTTTAAGAAACAAGAGCAAAAAAATACGGATTTAAAACTGTTTCAATTGATAGGCGTGTCAAAGCACGTGCTTTTGTCGGTACTTAATTGGACTTAATGTAGGGTTAAATTTTCAGCATCACCTCCAGAGATAATACTTCCACTCTATTAATTTCTTTTTACTCTATGAAAGAAACCAATTTGAGATTTTGACATTTCAAAAGTGACTGTTTTTTTCCCAAAGATCTTTAAAATTCAAAGACTGGCAAAATGTCAGTTTAACTTAAGATTTTTGAACACAGCTGTTACGTCGGATCGTTCGTACTTCGTACATTAGAATGTACAGGGTGTCCAGCAAATAACACCCTGATTTCAAAATTAAATTAATCAAAAACAAAGATCAATAGAATTATGCAGTAAACGGTTTGCTTATCAGGTAAGCTGTAAAAATCTTATACAAAAGTTTCGAACGGTAAATATTTTGAAAAGATTGTGTTCTGATTGCAAAGAATGCTTCGATTTGACATTTTTCTTGCTTTAGATTGCTGCCAGAGAATGTGTTTTTCGGCTTAAAGTGCCACATTTCATAGTTTTTTTTAAATAAATTTTTGAAATTTCGAAATTCTAAAAATTTATTTCGAAAAATCTTTAAAATATTACACTGTAATTTAAGACAAAAAAAAAAAATAAATAAATAACAAAAAATAAAATAAAATAACAAAAAACCCGATAAGAGCAAGACAAAATAATTTCCGTGACCATAAACCTGACTCGAACCTAAAAAATTCCATTTGAAAAAACAAAACCTGAAATTTTATGCAAATTACATCTGAATCCGATCAAAATATTCGAAAGAACCATAAGACAAAATAATTTCCGTGGACATGAACTTAATCCGAACTTAAAATTCCATTTGGAAAAAATACCTGAAATTTGAATCGAACCAAATATGAACCTGACAAAAATATTCCACAGAACCATACCCGGATCCGAACAAGACAAAAAATTTCCATGAACATGAACCCGATCCGAACCTAAAAAAACTGAACTAAATCTGAATCTGACAAAAATATTCCAGAGAAGCATATCCTTATTCGAACAATGCAGAATAATTTCCGTTGATGCGCAACCCAACCTGAACCTAAAAATTCCATTAAAAAACCGAAATCTGAATTGAACGACATCTGAACCCGAAAAAAAATATTCCAAAGACCCAAAACCGGATCCGAGCAAGACAAAATAATTTCCCTGGACATGAATCCGACCAGAACCTTAAAAATCAATTTGAAAAAATACCTGAAATCTGAATCGAACCAAATCTGAATCCGACGAAAATATTCCAAATAACTATAACCAGATACGAACAAGACAATATAATTTCCATGGACATAAACCCAATCCTAATCAAAAAATTTGTTTAAAAAATAAAAATCCCGAAATTTGAACTAAATTTAATCTAAACCTAACAAAAATATTTCAGTTAAGTATAACCTCATTAAAACTAGGTAAAATAATTTCCATAAAAGTACAACCCGACCAGAACCTAAAAATCCCATTTGAAGGAAAAAAAACACGGAATCTGAACTGAATCGAATCTAAACTGAACAAAAGTATTCCAAACAACCATAATTGTATCCGAAGAAGACAAAATAATTTCCATGGACATGAATCCAATCCGAACCTAAAATTAGGATGTTCTACAAAACATAATGCGCTCCGTAGCGGTGGAAAGTGAAACTAAGTACTTAGCGCGAGATGGTTAAGATATTTCGTTTATAGTTAGTGTTAAATTAGAACTTGGTTACGGTTAGGAAATATAATACTATATACTAACCTTTTAGCTAATCACCGAGAATCGATTTCATTCACGGTATAGTCGGATTTAAGCGTGATATAATTAGTTTGAAATTGAAAATATTTCACTTGGGATATGTATGTGAAAAAAGTATTTAGTTAAGTCACTTAACAGTAATTTTAAGGATAAATATCAACACTTTAACACGAAAATCACGCAATCGCTGGACACATATTCCCTCCTGCGTTTCCCATTGCAGTTATTTTGGGTATTTTTGCAGCTAAATATTTGTTTTTTTTAACCGATTTTTGACACAGACAGGGGGCACGTATTTAATATTATGTACACTGTAAAAAAATTGACCCATTTGCTGCATCATCACTACCCCGCTTTTATAGAATATCTCTCTTTTGACCTATGAGAATGCTCCATAATAGGCTGAAGTAATCATTTTCTATAAAAGTGGTGGAGTGACGATGCAGCAAAAGGGTCAAATTTTTAACAGTGTATTTACACATATTTCGAGTTAAAGATAAAATCATAAAAATTTAAAGTTCGTTTAACATTATTATTACGGACCCGGGCAACGCCGGGCGGGTTAGCTAGTTTTTTTTTATAAAACTTTAACTCAGATTCATAGAATACTATAGGGTAGATGTAGCAGTATCATAGGGTAGAAGCAGCAGTGTACACACCTGAATGTTTTTGGTTTATAAAAAAATAATAACTAATAAAAATTTAGCTTTTATTTTTTTTTTCGTAACTCGCCCTTGCATATTTTATAATTTAGCACTATTGTTGACACTCTTAATTAAACCAATCAGGAAGCACAAAATAATGTTTTTAAGTTTCACTGTTTTTCATTGAAAATCGTGTTTTCATTGAAAATCATACTAAGAGCTGGCTTCATTTAATAAATTTATGTATACCTTATTTTATTACAAAATTTGCAATTTTTTGTTTTTGTAGCTGAAGAAAGTTTTGAATTTTATGTATTTAATGTCGTTTATAAAATTTCATTAATTTTTAAGGTTTTGAGAGGAGTGTCCATTACTGGAATACTTAAGTAGTCATTTTCCAGTAATGTACACCTCATATAGGCACTGTTAAAAAAGCAATTATGGTAATGTTTATAGTGCATGAAATATTTTGATTTAATTAAAAACTTAAGTAATCAATTTTAATTTTTAAATTGCACTTACCAAAATGTAATGACACCAAAATTTTTATAAATAGTTCTTTTAAAGTTATATTAATATGATTTATAAAATTTCAATATCCTCTTCATTTTATTATTATTTTTTTTTCAAAATGAATCTAACTATGTTTTGCCTATTTTATAATCTGGCAATCAAACCACTCATGAAGCCGAAAAAATTTTTTAAGGGCACAGTCAAAGAGGGGCTTATAGGGCTTAATCGTTCACCATTTAAATAAAAACACTTAAGTTACAGAAGTCGTCAAAAACACATTTTCTCTTAAATATTTGTTTATTTTTACTTTTTCAATTTTGTCTGCAGATATTTTTTTAAGTAACACTTTCATTTTTGGTACCGGTTTTGAAAGTAAAAGAAACTTTATAAAAATATCTGCGACCGAAATCGAAAAAGTAAAAAAGATGCGATATAGAGACGAACTTCAGATATTCAATGCAAAATAAATAAATAAATAAAATGTCAAAATGCAAACGAGATATTAGAAAAATCTCTCACCATAGGATTAGCATTAACTGTGAGTGTTTTCGCCGGCAGGTACTACATGCACATGTACTCTATATACGGGAATAAAAAATTGAAATTAAATATGACTTACCATGTCATTTTATAAATACGGCTTGTATTAATATATATTTTTCAGAAATAAGATTTTAATTACACATAAAAAAAACAGATAACGTGCATTATGGATTTATTTAAATAATATGTAAAACTTAATGGGTATCTGAAAAAAAATGTATGTTTAATATTTTAAAACTGTTTAATAACTTGCGCTTATGGGCATATATTTATGGGACTACCAATGAAAGCAAACACAAGGAGAAAGATTGGAATAAAATAGTTTATTTCTGTCAATAATCTAATCAATGTGTAACTTTAATTACGTTTTCCCTTAAAAAGTTCAATTAATGTTACATACTTTGAATTAAATAAATATTGTCAATAAAGTATTTTATTCCAATCTTTACCACGTTTGTATTTATTTTCATTGTATGTTCTAAAAGAACACGATTCTTTTAAAATGCCCATAATAGCAATAAAAAAAGAATTCATTGAAAAAAAAAAAAAAAAAAAAAGCATTCACTCCTTTGAAAAAGTGACTACTCACTCCTACTAGGAGTGAAAAAACGCACTCCTTTAGCAAAAGTGAATAGTCACTCCTCAGAAATAGTGATTATTGACCCCTGTGTAGAGTGAATATTCACTTCCTAGGAGTGAGTATTCATTCTTTCAAAGAGTCAATGATTCCACTTTTGCTCAAAGTGAATAGTCACTCTAAAGAGGTTGGGCATATTTTGAGTCTGCCATAGAGTGAGTATTCACTATTCTGGAGTGACTATTCACTCCTTTTTATTTAGAGTGTAATAACAGTAACTTTTAAAAAACATTTGAAGAGAAAATGACGTCACTATTTAAAACATCGCATTTTTACTCATACCGATATTACATTTCAATATTTCTTTTCATTATGGACACTGAGATTGAGATTTTACTTTGAGATGACTTCAGTTAGTGAAAATAATGTCATAGTAAAAATGAGATTAGTTTTTTTTTTTTTTTTAATAAATCTATTTTTCTGTAGTGCATATAAAATAAAATTTCTGGATTTCGCCGGCACTCAGATTACAATTTTAACTGAAGATGTGCAAATATTTGCATGCAAAATTGTAACTGGAAAACTTGACATTAAGTTTGGAAATATATTTATTACATATTGATTCAATAATGTAATTACTTTTGCTTTTTTTAAGCCAAATCGATCGGGTCTTTTAAACATTTCATTCGTCGAATTCGACGAGTTTCCACTCGTTTTATTGTTAAAATGCATTTCCTTTTTCCCAGAGTCTGTAAAAAAGCGTTTAAACTAAAGAAAAAATCCGTTTTTGATGAATCTAGTCATTGAAGAAGTAGCACGTCAAATTGTATCTCTTTATTATTCCGCAATTTCAGCAAAGTCTCAGAGAGAAATTGCTAATCAACTGGGTATTTCACGCCGTTCTGTTTGCTATTATATTGATAAACACAAGAAAAATGAAGTTAGTTCATTGCATTCTAAACGGGGTCGCCCTTCTAAAAAACCTCTATCAATTTTTTTTTTTTTAATTTTTTTTTCTAACCGGAGGCGAAACTGAATTCTGCAATGGCAGTATCTACATTCAACTTGTAATTCATTATACTTTTAAACAATTACTTTTTCAGTAAGGACCCCTTTTTTTTCGTTCCCTTATCTCCCGCTTCGGAAAAATCGGTTCAAAAGGCCGTTTTTGATGCTTCCCCCCCCCCTCTCCTCCAATATTTCCTGCATTTATCAAAGAATCGACAACCACGGCACCGTGTGTACTTTCTGAATAAGAGAATTTGCCAATTGGATGCATTTGAGAGGAAACATGAATTTGAAAATAAATCGGAAAATAAGCAGTTTTGATCGGATTACACCCTTAAGGGTGTATTCGAAAAACCGCTTTTTCGCCTTCAACAGCTCGAAATTTTCCGATACAATTTCAGGCACATTTTTAAAAGTAGAAACATGAAACTTGTTGAGGGGATTCTTGAAAGGACGTGTGAGGTGCCGTGTGATGTCTTTTTACGCTCAATTCAGTAGAATTTGAGTTATAAACAATTATTTTATCAGTGTGACCCTTTTTTACGTTCTCTGATCTCCCGGTTGGGAGATTGGTAATATTTTTAAAACTTCGGTAATATTGGGACCGGTAAATGTTACAGATCCTAATTAAAAATTACTCCCGATTAAAAATTCCCGATTAAAAATTACCGATTGGGACCGATTGTTCCCGGTTGGGAACAATCGGTTCGAAACGCCGTTTTTGATTGCTTTTTCCTTGCAATATTTTCTGCATTTATCAAAGAATCGACAACCACGGCACCTTGCGTACTTTCCAAATAAGAGATTTTGAAAGTTTGGTGCATTTGAGAGCAAAAATGAATTCAAAAATAAATCGGAAAATAAGCAGTTTGAATCGAAATACACCCTTAAGGCAAAATTTACTTTTAATTATTTTTATTAAAAACTTAAAATTCTTATTATAAAGAAGGTTTCAGAGAGTTAAGCAGATAGAATCAATTAGTTTAAGTACATTTAGTTACAAAACGCATCAATAAAATATTTTAAAACCCCGAATTGTATGCATAGGGTACACAATAGTACCCTAAAATATCCAATTTTAGCTGACAGTTTGAAATGTAATTTTTTCTCCCACTTTTTTACCTATTAGACCGATATATCGATTTTAAATAATTGTTTTAATAAAAACAGAAAAAATCGTGAAGGATTAAGTCTTGAAGCTTGACGTGTGTTTCAGCTTTTGAAATGTAATCACCTGGTTACCAGACTGAATTATGAAGGTGTAACCCAGTGCACTTTGCATAATTTGTTTATGCAAAGAGAAGAATTCAGTGTTGTTTAGTTTGAAACACATCCAAATGTTATTTTCTGCTGCAGAAGACACTTACACAGACAATGTGAGTTAAATTTGAAGTCAAGATTTTCCCTTAAACTTTTATTTTGGAAATACTTATCCGTAAATAAACTGCATGCTTCATAGCTTCCGTTCAGAGTTTTAAATGGTGTAACTGAGAAGTTCAGCGCAAAGTTTTAAAACATACTAATACAAATCTTTTTTTTTTTTTTTTACCATTTAGAAAATAGTTGTTGTTTTCGGTCGAGAATAGAGATATCTGACAAGGAAGGTCTCCATACTGGGCATACCCAGAATTTTATGAAAAAAATACTAATTAAAGTACTTATGTAGGTAATAAAGGGTCAGTCAAAATTAGCGGCGGAATCACATTAGATATTGTGTAAAAAAATAAAATAGTTTCGAATATTTGGCGTGAAAAGACTAAAGAGTCACTTGATTTGGCGAGCAGCCCATTTCCTCGCCAAAAGCAAACGATTATAATGAAACTCAAAACTGTTAGATATTTAGTTTGCGTGTAATTGGTATTTAATGAATTTAAACATAAACAATGAGAGACTTTAATATATTATATACATATTGTATTACATATATATTAGGGTGGAGCGAAAAAAAAATTTTTTTGAAAATCAAAAACGGGTAGGTGCCAAAAGTTGCCTTTATACTAGTACATCAACTGCGTGAAATTTTACCGCTGAAAAAAAATGGCTTGAGTCTGCGCTTTTGCTCCAAAAATCGAAATTTTGGGTAAAATTTGTCATTTTTGGACATTTTTTCAAAAAATTTTTAAAATTCCTACAGAGCTGGTTAGTATTTAAAAGTGTTGCTTAGACCTTTATATTTATCTGCTTAACATATTTAAACTATAAAACAATATCTGTAGTCTGTATAATTGGAGCAAATCTGACAACTTTTTGTGAAAAATCAGCGTTAACCTCTCTATTGGAGCATACAACGAAATGTTGTTTTGAATGCATTTCTTACCTAGCTGCTTTCAAAACTACTGTGTATATAACTCATAAAGGTGGTTGCATTATCCCACCCGTCTCAACCACCAAATCATCTAGGCCCAGTGTTTTATTTATGTATTGAATTGTTATTTTTTTCCCCGAAGACGAGTATAAGTTTTCTATATATCAAAGTAATTTATCTCTTCTTTGTATTCACTGACTTTGGATGATTTGGATAATGCTGGTGTGACCTGCTGCACGTATATTTTTATACCATGTATAACAGAAGAGAAGCTGAGTAATGTATTGGGTATGTTCTTAATTAAACCTATTCAGCAGTCTATTATCTTCATTAAAATTTCATGCAATTAGTACATTATGATTGGAAGTTCTGTTATCACAACATTCTTTCAATCAATTACATTTTATTTGCAATGATTTGCCTAATAATTGATTGTATGAATTCAATTTCTAGTATGTCATCATTTATTGAACCTATTACATTAAATAGATGCTGAGAAGCTAGCTGTTTAATATTATGACGATCGTCACAGACGATTGCAAACAAAATTTGCGTGTAAAACAACAATATTTCTAAAGACGTTTTAGCATGCTTTATGTCGTTTCCTGTGTTGTTCCATAGTCTAGTAATTTCTAATAAGATTTTAGATCTATTATTCAGGTATGTTGTACATTTGGTATAAAACGTCCCGCGGTATAAACTTGGATTATACATTTTGTGAGTGAACATATAGACGCATTGCCAATCTGTGCTTATATAAAGCGGAAAATTTTATTAACTTTATGAGCTGTCTTTTGTGTGAGATGTTTTCTAAATTCATATTCCCCATTCTTTCTGAGAAATAGCTTTCCTTGTGAATTAGCTTTGCAATCTCCGACAGAAATTTCTAGTCTGTTCTGAGTATCTTTTTTCTCAATTTGAGAAAATAATTTTTCAAAATTATTCTCTATTTTATATTTAAAAAAATGCAATAAGAAGTGAATAGTACGTAGACAAAGATTTTCCTTATTGATCCAGTGAATCCATGAAACTTAGAACGTTTTATATAGACTTCTCTAATAATTGACGCAGAGGAAATTCACTGGAGTTGAAGAAGCGAATGATTTAATATTATACACAATTCTAAGCTTACCCCATGCAAAATGGTTCACAGTGACAAATAAAATTCTCCCAATTTTAAATGAGCATTTATAGTCGATTATAATCCGTACATTCCCCCATAAAGTACTATGCATTATAAGTTTATGCCCAGGACATTTCACCATCAAATGTTGTCCATTCATAAAAAGGGGATCTAAAAGTTAATAGGAAATTACCTGGATACGAAAACCCTTAGAAAACGGCATAAAACTAATGCCAAAAAAAAGGTTATTTACAACAGGGGTTGCTTTACACATAGAGAACAAATTTTCATTGCAATTCTCTCTGACGATCACCATCACATTAAACAGCTCGCTTCTCAACATATTAAAAAGGCAAAAGTAGAATAAATGATGGCATACTTATAGTTGAAATATCTGAAATCATCTTTGAAGCTAATCATTACGTAAAGAAAATACAATTGACTGAAAAAATGTTGTGGTAACAGAACTTCCAATCACTATTCATCAACTAAATGTAAGTTTGATAAATATAATAGATGGCCGAATAGATCCCTTTAATAATATTCCCGTACATTACTCTGCTTGTCATTTTTTTTTGTATAAACTGTTAAAATATACATGAAGATAGTCACAGCAGCATCTGGATGCAAAGAACAGATGAACAAGGTGGAAGCATCGAAAACATGCCAAATTTTTATAAAGAAAATCACAAATCAATGTATAAATAAAACACTGTACTAAGATGATCGAATAGTTGGGCCGGGTGGTATAGGAAATATAGCCACCTCCACGACGCATGTCCAAGGTAGTTTTGAAAACAAGAGCTGTATTAAAAACAACAATTCGTTGTAAGACCCAATAGAGTGGTAATACTGTTTTCTTACTAAAAGTTGTCTGTTTTGCTCCAGCTATAGGGAATAAACATATTGTTTTTTAGTGTAAATATGTTAAGCAGATAAATATAAAGGTCTAAGCAACACTTTTAAATACTAACCAGCTCTGTAGGATTTTTTCAATTTTTTTGAAAAAATGTCAAAAAATGACAAATTTTACCCAAAATTTCGATTTTTGGAGCAAAAGCGCAGACTCAAGCCATTTTTTTTCAGCGGTAAAATTTCACGTGGTTGATATACTAGTATAAAGGCAACTTTTAGCACCTACCCGTTTTTGATTTTCAAAAAAAATTTTTTTTCGCTCCACCCTAATATATATATATTGCTCGTTGAAGTAGTTATTTAATTAATCGCTGGAAAAAATGTTTTCATAGCTAAAAAAAAAATCATATTGAGAAAAATTATCTTCATATATTTAAGCGTATTAAAAAATAAACATCATATGTTTCCATAGCAACAAAATCTAATCGACAGTTCTCAATTGGACTTTGAGCTTGAAACAAATTTAATTAAATTTAATTGATGAATATAGTTTTAAATCTCAAATTTTGATGATTAAATTTGAACATAAATACATATAAATATCGATATAACAAAATTATACTTAAAACAAACTAAAACTTATAAAACTAAAGTTATTTAAATTAAATTTATCAAAACAAGTTCAACATGAAACTTTTTTTTCTTGGAGTATATTTGACACAAAGTTTTTTTTGAAATTACATTCCTTCGCCAACCGGTGATAAATCGCCAAATAACGAAATTTTCGTTATTTTTTTACGGTTACTGAATGGAGGTTCCGCCGAAATTTTTTTTATAAACGGGATCCACACGAAATCCACACGAGAAGAACATTCTGTAATTTTTTCAGATTTTTCGGGGTATGCCCGTATGGAGACCTTCCTTGTGAGCCATATCTGAATTCTTGTGTTGTCCGCATTTTATTGGTCCAGGACTATTAGTGTTTAATCCATACCTCAAGTAATACATGCCTCTTTTATTACGCAAGCCACGTTTAGATCATCATAAAAATGATGTTTTATGATATCGATTGTATTATTATTCTGCATATATATCATTGTTTGTATGATATATATGTATATATACAGGGTGATTCTATAAATTGTTTTTACAATAAAAGAGGGGTGATAGTACACATAAAGACAAACAATATTAAGTAGGAAATCAAGGGTCCCAAACGTTTTCGAAAGGAGATAACCGCCATTAAAGTTTATTGTCCAAAATTTCAAATAAACATAAAAAACGGAAAAATCGGTCGATTGATTAGCGGGTTTCACTAAAACTATTATTTACATCGGTATTTTCTTGAAAATAAATTATAAAGATAAATTTTGAAAAATGTTGATAGAGGGCACTTTAGACTTTGGAGTAACGAACAACGATTTTTTGCATCTCATTAAATGTTTTCGTAAGCTTAGACTTAAACTTAAATTTTGAGCTCAAAATCTGAATAGTTGGGAGTGGTTAAGTAGCACATATTGAACTGTGTTCAGAGGGTTCAAATTTCAAATGATTATAAACAAGTTGGAAATTGCACGTGAACGTAGCAAATGAGGTGCGTTCGTACGATAACGAAGTTTTAAAAATATTCAGATCTTGCTGATATAGTATAGCGTACTCCGGATACAGTATAGTAGTCGAAATCTTTACGTTTCTGTAAATATGCAGGAAGTAATTTTTATTACACTTCAGCAACGTACATCTTATTCATAAAATGTGAAATAGTTGAATATAATTAAAACACGTACCAAACCATGTTTCCCCCTATAGCATTATATAGTGGAATACTTTTGTGTGGCCCTGTAATTTAATAATAAAAATTCTTTGCATCACAGATTGTACAGAATGCATATTTTAGTATATATTTCATAGATTCATGCCAATTCTATTATGTTCGAATGAGTGTAACATCATTAAAATGCATTTGAAACTTTTTCCCCATTGACCGTAATGTAACGGAATCCTTTTGATTGTCCCTGTAATTGATCTATGCATCAGCTTTTCATTACATTTGAAATGACTCGACAAAATTACGCAATAATTATATGTTTTAAATTTCAAACGATTAAAATGCATTTAAAACTTTTTTCCCTACTGACCGTAATGTAACGGTATCCTTTTGAATGTCCCTGTAATTGATCTATACATCCGATTTTCATAAAATTTGAAATGACTCGACAAAATTATGTTCTAATTATGTATTTTAAATTTCAAACGATTCGGCTGGGCAGTTTTTGCGTTGTTATATGCGGACAGACGGACAGACAGACAGACGGACAGACGGACTGAGCGACAACAATAGGTGCTACGTATTTACATAATTACGAACGCACCTAAAAACGGAAAAATTGGTCGATTCGTTTGCGGTTTAAAATAAAACTATTCTTTAAGGTCCCTGTCCTCGCTCGAGGAAGCGCTCGCGAGCTAATGCTATTACTATGGGGAAGCATTTTTCTAATAACTCTTTCGCATTTTAACTTTTTTGAATTTTTTTTTTTTGCATTGGATAGCTGAGGTGAATGCCGAAAGCGCACCTTTTTTACTTTTTCGATTTTGGTCGCAGATATTTTTTACAAAGTTAGTTTCACTTTCAAAACCGGTTTCGAAACTGAAAGTTCTTTTTAAAAAAACATCTGCAACCAAAATCGAAAAAGTAAAAAAGGTGACTGTCGGCATGCACCTCAGCTATCCAATGCAAAAAAAATTATTCAAAAAAGTCAAAGTGCGAAAGAGATATTAGAAAACTGCTTCCCCATAGGAATAGCATTAGCTCGCGAGCGTTTCCTCGAGCGAGGACAGGGGCCTTAAGTCAGTATCTTCTTCAAAATAAATTTTCAAGATAAATTTTAAAAATTCCGTTAGAGGGCACCCTAAGCTTCAGAGTAACCAACAACTAATTTTAACCGTTATTTTTTGTATCTAATTAAATGCTTTCAAAATCTTATTAAATGTTTTCGAAATCTTAGATTTAAAAATTAAATTTTGAACTCAAATTCTGAATCGTTGGGAGGGTTTAAGAAGCGCTAACTGACGTGTGTTCAGGAGTTGAATTTTAACCCTCCCCTTCCCTTCGAACACGGTTCAATTTTGCATTTCTTAAACACTCCCAACGATTCAGAATTTCAATTCAAAATTTAAGTCTAAGCATTTGAAAGCATTTAATGAGATTTAAAAAAAAATAATGGTTAAAAATAGTTGTACGCTACTCCAAAGTCTAAGACGCCCTCTATCGGCATTTTGTGAAATTTATCTTTAAAATTTATTTTTAAGAAAACACTGATTTAAAGAATAGTTTTAGCGAAAACCGCAAACGAATCGGTTAATTTTTCCGTTTTTTATAATCATTTGAAATTTGAACCCTATGAACACAGCTCAGTTTGTGATACTTAACTACCTATTCTGATTTTGAGCTCAAAATTTAAGTTCAAGTCTAAGCTTACAAAAACATTTAATCAGATGCAAAAAATAACGGCAAAAAATAGTTTTTCGTTACTCCAAAGTCTCAAGCACCCTCTATCAGCATTTTTTGAAATTTATCGTTATAATTTATTTTCGAGAAAATACCGACATAAAGAATAGTTTTAGTGAAAACCGCAAATCAATCTACCAATTTTTCCGTTTTTTGTGTTTATTTGAAATTTTAGACCGTAAACTTTAATGGCGGCTATCTCTTTTGGAAAACTCTTGGTTTCCTATTTAACATTGAATGTCTTGATGTGTACTATCATCCCTCTTTTTTTGTAAAAACAATTTAGAATCACCCTGTATATATATATATTACAAAATTCTTTGCATTTAGAAGAATTTTTAATGTGAATAAGAAAAGGAAATGTCTTTATTAATAAAGAAGAAAGCAAAGAAATTACAAATTGGGAAGTCGCAATTTATCAGATATGAAAAAGCAAAGCAAAGCGAAAAAAAAAAAAAAAAAAAAAAAAAAAACGGGGTTTGATTATAGAGCCCACCAATTACAAAATGTGCGACTATTAGAAAAAAAAATCTAATATTAAACTTATTGATTGTTAAATATCATTTTTAATAGAACTATTTTTTTTAAACAACATGCAGTATAAAAATAAAAATTTCTTTGCAGGAAATTTTATTCCCGGCAGCATTTCTTTAATAATAATAATAATAATAATAATTATTATTATTATTATTATTATTATTTTGAGATAACAACCGCTGTTTTTAGATTCTAAATACAAAATCATCTCTAATCTAAATTCCATTTGCAATTTTGACTATGTTTAAAAAATACCAGATATTGTACTGTGAACGAGATCAACTAAGTTAAATAAACAAAACTTAGAATTTGTCGTTTATTCCTATTATCAAGAGAGGTTCTGACCTCTCAACTGGTAGACGGCAGGTGCTGGACTCGAACTCAATCGCGGCTGTTGGCCTAACCGTTCGGAGTTTTCGTGGTTTTCTTCGAACCTTACGTAAATACGGGTTACGTTCCCTTAGAAAGACCCCCATGAAGGGCACCCCCCCTGGTCCTATATTCCTAGTGTAAATAATCGGACGACAAAAATAAACCAAACCAAACCGATTATCAAGATGAGAAATGGGGCACTGTTTTACGCTAAATATGTAGAAAATGTGTACATGCAGAATTTATACCTAGGAATCGAGCTGTTCCGAAACTATTGTTTTATTTCTCTCAATGATCTATTTTTCCCCATCGAGATTGCATTTCCCATTCTAAATCTTTTTATTTTTTATTTATTTTATTTTTATTTTTTTTTCAAACTCTTCCTGTCAAATGAGTTCTTCCTTCGAAATACATTCATTGCTAAGAAGTAACCATACTATTGAACTCGTTGTTTATTCTTAAAAGACAAAAAATTTTTCAATTCTTCTAACAATTCTTCAACAAGAAAGAAATTCTTGAAAGACAAAAAAATCAACGTTATTTTACACAACATATGTAGAAAAAGTAACCTTACAGAATTTGCATCTAGGAAAAAGTAATCTTACAGAATTTGCATCTAGGAAAAAGTGTTCGTACAGAATTTGCATCTACGAATCAAACTTTTCTACAACTATTATTTTATTTTCTTTACCATTCTATTTTTTTCCCCGTCGGAATTACATTTTCAGTATTTCAATCGTTTATTTCATTTCACCTGTAAAACGAGTTCTTCCTTCAAAGAGCTTACATTACTGAGATCTAAACAAAACTTTCAAGTCATCGGTTATTCCGACTGCCCGATTTCGAAAACATTTTACAATAAAAAATTTTGCACTCGCCGAATTTAAGCTAGACCTTTCGGCTCTGGAAGTCACAAATGTTTTCCTTACTTTTAAAATTCTTTAATCTATAAATAACGCCTTGCAGAGGGACCGTTCAAGTATTACGTAAGCACTAAAGGGGGAGGAGTGGGTCCAGAGTCTGCTTATTTTTTCTGACAAGGGGGGGGGGAGGGGGTCACGACAATTCTTACGTAAGCATTAAACAACGAAGCAACTGCAGTTCAAATTCAACAAGCAAACAAAGTATGATGAGGAAAGAGCGTTCTACAGTCCGTTCGAAATTCGCCGTTTATTTTCGATTTTATCCTTTGTTTATCCATCGGCAGTCGCGTAACCCCGCATCACCCACTCGCCCTTTGTCTTCATTGTTGTCTGTTAAATTGTTTGCCAAGTCAAGTACATTGATAGACTATAAAAACACAGGAACCGGTGTGGCTGGATTCTGTTGCCAGGGTAACTGGTCAGTTGACTTTATTTTAGGTAAGTCCGACATTTTCTTTTCTCCCGTTCGATCGGTCATGGAAATCTGGAAATTTTTGCAGAATTTCTGGAAATTTTTGTCTTTCCGCTTCTATTGTCGAATTTCCTTCTCTACAGGCTTTGGAACTTTAGAAAGCAGAAAACCTACTTGAGGTTTTTCTTGTCTCGGATACATAGCACAGATATTTATTGTTTTAGTTCAGTTGCATAGTGAATTTTTAGTGCAAGAGTATTGCTTTTAGTTGCATAGTGAATTTAGTCGGATTTAATTATGGATACTAACATTGACAAAGAACAAGGACCGTAAACCTGCAATACCCCAGGCCAATTCCAGTGAAAACTTTATAATAGACAATGTTGAAACATGGGTTCAAGGATCCTGGACATCAGATTAAAATATGAACACCAAACTGAACTCCAACATTTGTATGATTCATGTCAAAATTTTTAGTTATGATGCCTAAGTAAGTTAAGATTTCTTGTATATCTTGTTTTATTGTTCAATGTGATAAATAACAATATATTTAAACCATTTTGTATTCTGTGGTTTGTTTAATGCAATAAGCAACAATATATTAAAACCATTTTATATATTTTGATATCACAATCCCTATATGCCTATATAAATTTGTAGGACTAATAATGTAATTGATTGGTAACTTTTTATAAGTCAAGAAGTATTGATGTATAAACTGTCATAAAATCTTACGTAAGCAAAAGGGTGGGGGGGGTCTAGCATTTGCTTATATTTTCTTACAAGGGGGAGGAGGGGGTACAAAATGACTAAAAATATGCTTACGTAATACTTGAACAGTCCCAGATAAGTAAAAAACCTCATAATTGTATTTATCATATCGTAATCACTTTTGCAGAATCAGTAATGTTTCATCAATAAGTAATAATAATGATAATAAAAGCTTTGTTAATTATTAGCAAACCGTTGGCGTTTCTTTTACTTGAAACATATATTTCACTGTTTAATTTTAAATTAGGAACTCCTTTTCCGAATTAGTAATATATGATAAAAGATAAAAAAAATTCTACTAAATTTGGTACTACTAGGTTATATCTTCGACCAAAAAATTATCGCCAAACTATAAGATTAAATGCCAATAATGGATGATCGTGAATGCCACATTCAATGACATTAAACACGATTCACGTGTTTAAAATGCCATTAAGTGATTTTTATTTCGACTTTTTATTAATATTTTTATTAATATTCTTTTAATTATTTGTTTTTTTTATATTTAAAATAAAAATTATGTCAATATGTATAATTTGGCTATCAGTTTGGCGATTTGTATAATTTGGTAAAATTGGTTGACGGGATAACAGAGTAGTACCCTAAATTTTTATGTTCGTTTAATCCGATTATAATATGACATTTCCCAAACTTCTTAAAAATTCTTTCTTCGATTTTTGTTACATGAAATACACGCAAAATAATCATATTCGTTAGGTGTCTGTAAAGAACGAACTCGTTACATTTTAGTAAACCGGAACTTCTGTGATTTTGATTGTTCTGTTTGATTTTGTTAGCGTAAAAGTAATAATTTCCCTAAATTAAAAAAAAAAAAGAAAAAAATCAGGGCCGAAAGGGCCATCAAAATATTTTGGAAGTATAATTTATTATTTCTTTACATTCTCTTTTTCTACAATGGAATTGTATTTTCCCGTATTTCATTTTCTTTCATTTCATTAATCGGTAAAGCAAGTTCCTCCTTCGAAATACTTCCATCGCTTTGAAGGAGACATAACCTCCAACCTTTCGTTTATTCCGGTTATCAAGACGATGAGAAATATAACACTGTTATATGCTCAATATGTAGAAAATGTTTGTGAGTCAAATCTAAAGAAAGAATACATAGGAATCAAACTTTTTCAAAACCATTATTTTATTTCATTTCACGTTCAATTTTTCCCCCGTAGGAATTACATTTTCCGTAACTTCAGTCTTTTATAGCATTTCACCTGTAAAACGAGTTCCTCCTTCGGAAAACTTATATTGCTGAGAAGTAAACAAAATTTAAAGTCATCTGTTATACTGACTACAAATTTTAAAGCTATCCATCAAAATATTTTGAAAGTATAATTTATTTCTGTTTAAATTTCAAATTATCTTTTTCTTCAGGAGAATTGCATTTTCACATATTTCAACTCTTTCATTTTATTAATATGTAAAACGAGTTATTCCTTCGATGAACTTATAAAGTTGAGATCTAAACGAAAATTTCAAGTCATCGGTTATACGGACTCTCAATATAATAACGAATTCGAAATTTTTTTTTACTCCCAGAATTTAAAGTTAGCCATCAAAATATTTTGAAAGTACAATTTATTTCTCTTTAAATTTCACATTTGTTTCTCCAATAGAAATTGCATTTTTCCATGTTTCACTTCTTTCATTTCATTAATGTATAAAATGACTTCTTCGTTCGATAAATTTATATTGTTGAGATCTAAACAAAACTTTCAAATCATGGGTTATACCGACTATCAATATGATGATGAATTCGAAAACATTTTGCAATATAAAAAAGTTCTACGCTCAGAATTTAATGTCAGCCATCAAAATATTTTGAAAGTGTAATTTATTTCTGTTTAAACTTTACATTTCTTTCTCCTACAGCATTGCATTCTCCCATATTTCAATTCTTTCATTTCATTAATATGTAGAATGAGTTCTTCCTTCGATAAACTAAAACTGATTAATTCATAAAAGAAGTTATTTACTTTAATAAAATTAAAAATGTTGAAATCAAATTATTTAAATAAAATCAAAATTCTAAATTTGGTGAAAATTCAAAATTAAAAAATTAAAAAAAATAATTATTATTAATATATATATATATATATATCGGAGGTATGAATAAAATTGTTTAAAATGAAATTAAAATCGATGAATCATTAATAAATCGCAAAAGTTTTCAAAATAGAAATAAAATTGAATTCTAGAAAATATTATGAATATCAGATGAAAGAAACCCTAATAATATAAATGATTGAGATCTAAACAAAACTTTTAAGTCATCGGTTACACTGACTATCAATATGACAATGAATTCGAAAAAAATTTACAATATAAAAAATTTATATGCGCAGAATTTAAAGCTAGCCAGCAAAATATTTAGAAAGTATAAGTTATTTTTCTTTACATTTTTCAATTTTTTTTTCTGCAACAGGTTTGCATTTATTTGTTAATGCTTTCTTTTCTTTAATATGTAAATATAGTTTTTTCTTCGAAGTACTTTCATTTGTTTATTTCGGTTATCAAGAGGATAAGAAATAAGGTAATTTTAAGCTAAATATGTATAAAATGTTTGCATGTTGAATTTAAATCAAAGAGTCAAACTGATTCAAACAATTATTTTATTTCTCTTAACTTTCTATTACTTCACATCTGAATTTACGTTTCTCATATTTAACCCTCATAGCATGCATGGCCACAATGACGTCACTGTGAGTCACTTTGGTCACATAACATCTGTGACCAAAATGCCACCACTCAGTGACGTCACATTGTGACTGAGATGTGACATTATTAAAAATTTTTAGAAAATTACAAATATTTTTCAAAACATGTTATTCACTTTAAAAAACATGTTTCTGGCAATTTAAACATCGTTGCTTTTGTCACAGCTTCGTCACAATGTTAATGTCAAATTAGTCACAAATGACACACTTTTCACAAATTTGTCACATTGTGACCATTTGTGAAACGTCACAAACGAGCTCTAAAACGGCCATAACGACTTCACATTTTAGTCACTGTGACTTCACATCAAAGTCACGTGACGTCACATCGACAATCAATGGTCACAAAGTCACAATGTGACTTCACAACGACGTCGCAGTGACGTCAACATGCCTTACGGGAAATTACTTCATTCTATTCCATTTATAAAACAAGATCTTCCTTTGAAATACTTACATTGTTGTGTAGTAAACGTGAGTATCAAGTCATTTGTTATTCCGATTATCAAGATAATAATGAATTCGAAACAATTTTACGATATATATAAAATTTTTACATGCGGGATTTTAGTCTAGAAATTAATATATTTCGAAACTACTATTTTACTTCTCCTAACACTTCTATATTCTTTTTTCATCCATTACAGTTAAATTTTCCTATGTTTCAAATCATTTAATTTTACCTGTAAAACGAGTTCTTCCTTCGAAGTACCTTTATGGATGAGAAGTAAGCATAACTTTTTACTCGCCGTTTATTGCGAGTATAAAGAGAGTGATGAATTGAGAATTATTTTACGATATAGATAATTTTTACATCGAGAATTCGAATCTAGGTATGAATACGTTTCTAAAGTCTAATTTTATTTCTCTTAACGCTGTTTTTAGGCATCATAATTGCAACTCTTTTATTTCACTTTATCTGTAAAACTAATTCTTTCATTGAAGCACTTGCACTGCTGTGAAATAAAAAGTATAATTTTCAATTCGTCGTTTACTGCGACTGACAAAATGGCTACAAATTTCATATCTCAAAAAATAAATAAATAAATAAGGTACCCTGGGGTAATAACGCCAGACGGGGTAATAACGCCAAGTGCTAATATTTTGCATAATTATGAAATAATCTGGTAAATGACACCCATGTGCTCTGCGCAGAAGGGTTTTGAGTCATATAAATCGCAAAAAACAGCTTCAAGTTAATTTGTTTCATTTTTAGGTGTTATTGTTTTTACAAGCAGCTAAAAATAACGCTTGATCTAAAATTTGCGAGATACGTTTTGTGATGTGAAGACTATTTTTTTTATCCGGAAATACTTTGTTAATTACATAAATTTGTACATTTCATGGACTTTCAAAATGTTGTTGAAGATTTTGGATATCTTCTCGAGATAATTTGTAATTTAAAATATACAGCGCAATAACTATAACGGGGTAATAACGCCAATCCTTGCAATTTTTACCCCGGTTGATTCCTTACAGTGGCCGAGCTACATCCAAATAAACACAGTTAAAACTGTGCAATATTTTTAATAATTCTATTTAAGCGGTCCTTTTTAAGCAAAAAGAAGCTCACGGTCTGATATTCTTTTGCCTCATCCTCCCCCTCCCCACACCACACCTTTATTTTTCTTACACTTTCACAAAAAATTGAACATTTTCAATAGCTCAGGATGCAATTTGTCAATTTCTAGAGCTGAGAGTTTGTATTTTTAGAATTGGGCAATCTACATGCAATTATTCCAACTTATTTCATAGTTTTGTTTGCATGGCGTTATTACCCATATAGGTGGGTAATAACGCCAAATAGCATTGGTCAAGAAATCACGCCATTACATTTTATGTATTCATATCTGTTAAATTATTTTTTTTTATATAGATAGTCAATGAGTTGCTGTATCAAATCATATATTTGTTTGAAAAATACAAGCTAAAATTGAGCCGTGAAAATTGGTAGAACCTTAACGTGGCGTTATTACCCCAGGGTACCTTAAATAAAAATCGTACTTGCAGAATTTATACTTCGAAATCAAATTGCTTCGAAATTCATAAATTTCTATATTATTTGTGCATTTATTTATGTATTTATTATTTTAAAATTACATTTTCCTCTATTTCTATTGCTCTAATTCCTTTTCTCTTAATAAAGCATTTCTTTCTTCGAAACATTTCTCTTTACAGCGAAATAGAATCCTGCGCAAGTCCTGTAAAATTCTACTTGAAGTTAACCCGCAACACGATCTGAATCCGACAAATAAAATTCTCGATCCGAAACTGGCAAAATAACTTTTGGCGACCTGCAATACGACCCCAATCCAATAGACTCTGAACCGTACTTGAAATGAAAAGAAACTATAGTTCATGTTTGATTGTACTTATGAAAAGTAATCCACAATTTGATCTCTAACATCAATTTTACATTATGTCGCTGAAAATCTCACGTGTAATTAAATTGTAAAATAATTAATTTTGGTCGGACTTTTGATCAGCGCAGTTCTGTGTTAATTCTACCATTTTATTTAACACAGATGTTTAATTAAAATAATTCAGTTTGCAAAGATATTTACTCCAATTTCTATTTAATTGCACACTATAAATTTCCACGCACTCGAACTTGGACCGACGTCCGTGCCCGGCTGGGCAAAGTGAAAGTTTGAACAGACCTATGTTTAGATGACAATAAATGAATAAATACATATTTAAATATGAATAAGTGTAATGTTAACCTTACCGCATGAGAAATCAAATGTATATCTATACATATAATAAAACAGTAGGACCCGGTGTGTCTGTACATTGAAGATAATTGACAAAAATGGAGTCAGGGCGATAAAAGAAAACCAATGAAACACAAAAAAAATTTTTTTGAATTTTTTGTCTGTCTGTCTGTTTGTTTGTTCGAGGTTATCTTCGTAACTACTGAATGGATTTTTATGCGGTTTTCACTAATGAAGAATGCACACTCCCGGGCAGTGTATAGGCTTTGTTTCATCAAAATCGGACAACAGACAAAAAAGTAACAAAAAGAAACAAAAGAAACTATTAGGTGCGCTGCTCACGTTTTTTAGTACATAACGTTTTTTAGTACATATAAAATCCAATAGATGTCACTGTGCGATTTTAAAACGCGCTATCGTTATGTTTTCGCCAGTCTACTTAAGTATGAGAAAGTTTCAAGCTGGCTGTCGTTCCATGTGGTTTAGTCGGTAGAACGTCAGTGCGCCATACTGATGGCCCGGGTTCGATTCCCAGCATGGAATTTTTTTTCACTATGTTGGCATTAACGCCTATAAGCAATTAAAAGAATTTGAAATATTGTATTCAAGGCGAATTTTCTCTCTGGGAAAATTTCCTTGCATTAATATGTCAGTGTAATTTTTTTTTCGATTTAATTTTTTTTTTCGAAACTTTGTTTTTCTTAAAAAATTACAGTAAATATTTGATATTTCCCAACGTTTTTTGAATGATCGACTTGCTTTTTTTTTTTTTTAATGTATGTCTGAACCTTATCTAACTACTTCTTCAAGATTTCTTTAGATAAACCGACCAGCGTAGCGGGCGAAGGCCGCTAGTAATAAATATGATAGATTATTTTTTCTTTACGGAATATTAATAATCATTTTTTCTTCTCTCGGAATATGAAAAATATTAAATTATTTAACTTTCTACTATTCGTTTATTCCGATTATCAGGATGACAAAAAACGTAACAGTATTTTATTCTATAACCTCCTCTGTTTTAGGAAAACCTCCCTAAAACAACCACTTTCTGTCCCCCCCCCCCCAAAAAAAAAAAAAAAATCACTCATGTTTACTAGATTGTTTTATAGATTTTAGTTGTTGAAAAAAGTAACAACTAATGTTTTTGAATTTTATTTTTTCAAATTAGAAAAAAATATGTAAAAATTTAAGTATGAAAACAAAACTTAATTATATAAATTAATTACTGCAGATCTTAAAAAATAGATGCAATGACTTTTGTTTTGATTTTACGGTTTTATATTTTATAACTTTTATTTCTAAGTCCTTCTGAATTTCAGTAAATAAATTCAATTTGTATTTTGGATGGGAATAGATAATGACGGTTTCATTAATTTATCTTTTTTTAAAGAGCTTTCTGGCAGAATAAGGCGGGAGGGGGGGGGTGTTATTGACTGTCATTCTTAATCTGCCATCAGAATTAAAGTCCTTGCTTAAAAAGACACAAAGACTTAAAACCTTCTTGAAACGACCAAACAAAATAGAATTTGTTTCATTTTCTTAAAAGAAGTTGGTCGCTCATGGAAAGAGTTCAACTGGGTTGGTCTCTAAATGGAGGTAAAATTAGTATTGGGTCTATGGGAATAAATTTCGTTCCATGAAACAATTATCGTTGAGGGTGGCGGTAGCACAGGGAGGTTGTACTGTACATGTAGATAATGTATTCATGCCGAACTTGCATCTAAAAATCAAACTGGTCTGTGCTTCCTACTTCATTTCTGCTTAATGTTCTACTTTTTCACCATTGGTATTACATTTCCCATATTTCAATCTTTTATTTCATTTTACCTGTAAAACGAGTTCTACCTCTTACCGAGAATTAAGAACTTACATTGCTGAGAAGTAAACAAAAATTTCAAGTCATCCGTTATTCCGACAATCAATATGATAAAGAAATCGAAATCATTTTACATTATAAAAATTTGTACGCGCAGAATTTAAAACTAGCAATCAAAATGTTTAATAACTATAATTTATTGAGTGTGTTCCAATCCAAGCGGCTTATTTCCTGATTTATTTTTAAATTCATGTTTGCTCTCAAACGTATCAAACTGGCTAAATGTCTTATTTAGAAATTATACAATGTGCCGTGCTTTTTGATTTTTTGATAAAAGCAGAAAATATTGCAAAAAATGCAGTCAAAGTTGGCCTTTTGAACCGAATTTCCTGAAGCGGGCGATCTGGAGGCGAAAAAAAGGACTGTACTGAGAAAATAATTGTTTATAAATCAAATTCTAATAAATTGAGCGACAAATGAAATCATTTAATCTCTTTTAAAAATACTTCAGCAAGTTTCAAGTTTTTATCTTTAAAAATCCTTTTCCTTTATCAGAATTGCATATTTTCATATTTAAGTTATTTCATTTCATTACATCTTAAAACGAGTTCTTACTTTAAAGTACTTTCAATACTGTGAGGCACAGATAACATTCAACTTGTCATTTATTCCTTTTATGGGTGGTTTTCAAATGTATTGCCGTATTAGGTGAAACAAAATTTGAAAAAATAATTTCGTTTAAATATAAAAATTTACTCAGGTATGAGTTGCTTATAGTTTACAACATTCTAAGCAATAGATTATTTCCGAGTTTTTTTATTTATTTTTAAGAAATTTCAAGAAATGTCTTGCCCAGTCACTAATTTTCTCATAAGTGTGAGCTCTATAAAACATTCTGATTTTTTGTATCAATAATTAATTAAAAAATTGCTTAAGGTTCTTACATACGTATTAATAAATCAAAAATGTATTAGTATTTATTTATTTCATAAATTTAAAGCATTTTAATAGTTGTTTATGCCATGAGTATTACTTTGCTTCTTAAATAAAGGGTATAACTTCTGATTAAAAACAAATTTAATTAAAAATTAATTATTTTCATTGCAGTTATGATAAAGAATTAGAAAGTTCTAATAAACAAAACAATTAATTTAACTGAAGTAACAAATGCATTAATAAAATTCTGATTCTTAGTTACAGTAACGTTCATGAAAAGTGGTAACACTCATGACAAGCGATAAGACTCATCTTGCAGCAAACAGCTCTTTTGTAACAATATATATAAAAAAAGATTTTTAAAAGTTTAAACTATGATTTGTGTAAAATAGATAGTCCTTTGAAAATTATTTATTAAGAATTAAAATTTGAATCTTAAATAGCACTTACAAAACACGTGTGCAGACATGAAAATCTTGTTACAATTTTTAAATAACTATAAATATATATAATATGACAAAATATATCCCTGAATCATGAATCTATTATAATCATAACTTAAATCTTACACATGATTTATAGTTTTAGAATTACTTAACTTCTTTTCTCATGAGTGTTACTTTTTCCAAGTAACACTCATGTAAGGTAACACTCATCTACGATAACACTCATGACATTTATTAAGGAATTCTTCACTAAAATAAATTCTAACTGTTTTATTGAAATTTTAGTTGGGCCTATTGATTCCTGAACAAAAAATACAGCATTCTCTAACTTAAAATTTTTGTACGTTAAAAAATAATAATAAATAAATGGGTAACACTCCTGTAAGAAAATAAAAATACTCACCATGTTGAAATGAACATTCTGATAAATAGCAATTACACAACAAAATTATCGCGTTCTAAATAAGCGCACTGTAAAGAAGAAACAACATCATTTTCTCACTACCGTTGTCAATTGCAATATACAAATATTTTGAAAACAAATAATATTAACTTCCCTAAAGTAACACTCATGTTCTGCATATGCGGACACAAAATACATTTAAATTTTTAACTCTTAGATACTAATTTTAAATATATAAACTATCTATTTCTTTAATTAACACAGGTTATTTTGCTTTTAATCTATATATAAAAATTTTTAAATGTTTGGAAGCACAAAAAAAGATTGAAATTTGGCGAGTTTTTTATTCTGGACAAGTAAATTCCCGTTACTTGCTAACTAAAGTACAAAAAAATATCACTATTTCACAACTCTGAAAAAATCTAATGAATACATTAAATTAAGCATAAAAAGATGTGCTACTACCTGATTTTAGAAGATCAAAAAATAAATTTATTAATATGAAATTTAGATTTAAACATCAGGACATCAAACTGGCAGTTCATGTGAAATTCACCCTTATCAAGATAATTAGAAATGCAGCACTATATGTATGAAATTTTTACACGTCGAATTTACATCAAAAATCAAATTGTTTCAAAACAATTTTTTCATTTCTCATAATTTTCAGTTATTTCCTATCAAAATTACATTTCTAAATTCTTAATTACTTGATTTCATTATATTTGTAAAACAAGTTCTTTAATTCAAAGTGCCACTTACATTGCCGTTGAGTTAACATAAGTTTAAACTCGTTGATTATTTCAATCATTAAGACAAGGAATTCAAAAACAGTTTACGTTACAAAAAAATTTAACATGCGGAATTTTAACCTAGAAGACAAAATATTTCAAAACTATAATTTTATTTCTCTTAATATTCTTTTTTCATCCATCATAATTAAATTTTGCAATATTTCAGTTCTTTTTTTTTTTTTTTTTTTTTTTTTTTTTTTTTTTTTTTTTTTTTCATTTCAATTCGACATTTATTCTGCTTATAAACAAGACAAATTCAGATCTATTTTACGATATAGAAAATTTGTGCATGCAGAATTTGAATTTAAGAATAAAAAGATGTACACGTTTTCGAAAGTATAATTTGTTGCGCATAGCGTTTTCTTTTATTCATCAGAATTACAATTTTCCAGATTTGAGTTCCTTTCTTTCATTCTATCTGTATAATTAGTTCTTTCTCTGAAGCACTTGCATTGAGAAGAAAATATAAATTTTCAATTCGTGGATTATTACGGACAACGAAATGGAAACCCATAACTTTATTTATTTAGACATCGTTATTATTTGTTTTCATCAGAATTATATTTTCCTCTATTTCAGTTTAGTCTTTCTATTATTTTATTTATAATAGCATTCTGCTTTCCATCTTCGGAATTACATTTTCCTTACTTTAAATCATTTACTTCTTTCCATCCGCAAAACGAGCTCTTCCTCTGCAGTACATTTATTTAAATTAAGCAAACAAAACTTTCAACTCTTCGTTTATTCCGATTATCAAAATGAGAAAAAAAAAAAAAAAAAAAAAAAAAAAAAAAAAAAGCACTATTTTGCACTACATATGTAATAAAATTGTAAGTTCAGAATTTGCATCTAAAAGTCAAAGTGTTCCAAAAGGTTTTTTTTTTTTTTTTTTTTTTTTTTTTTTAATCACAATATTCTGTTTTCTTCCCCATCGGGATTACATTTTCTATATTTTAAATCTTTTAATTTTCTTTAACTATTAAACGAGTTCGTCTTTTACAGTACATTTATTGCAGTGAAGCTGAGATAACTTTCACCTCGTCATTTATATAGACATTATTATGACAAAAAATGATAAAATGAATGACAAAAAAAGGTGAAGAAATGAATGACAAAACAACACTTTTTTACGGTCTGTACATATGTAAAAAAAATGTGTACATTCAGAATTTGCTTCTAAGAATCAAAGTATTTCAAAACTGTCATTTTTTTAAATCCTGATATTTTGCTTTTCCCATTGGGATTACATTTTCCATACTTAAAATCTTTCATTTTACTCTACATGTCAAATGACATCTTTCTTAAAGGTATTTTTATTGCTGTGAAATAAACATAACTTTTTACGCATCGTTTATTTCAATTTTCAAAACAACAACAAAAATTAAACACTATCTAACACTCTGTATGTAGACAATGTGTACTTTCAGAATTTGTATCTGGAAATCAAAGTGTTCCGAAAGTGTTATTTTATTTACCAAATATCCTGTTTTTTCCCCATCGAGAATACATTTTCTGTATATTAAATCTTTTATTTCATTCTATCCTTTAAACTAGTTCTTACTTTGCAGTACGTTCATTGTTGGGAAGGTAATACAACTTTCAACTCGCCAATTATTCAAATTATGACCCCCCTTCCCCCAAAAAAAAAAAAAAAAAAAAAAAAAAAAAAAATTATATGGTATCTATGTAGAAAATGTATATGTTCTGAATTTGCATCTAGGAGTCAAAGTGTTCCGAAAGTGTTATTGCTTTTGTCCTAATATTCTGTTTTTTTTTTCTTTTTCCCTCCATCAGAATTACATTTTCTATATTTTAAATCTTTTAATTTACTCGACCTGTAAAACGAGTTCCTCCTTTGCAGTACATTTATTGCTGTGAAGTATACGTAACTTTCAACTCGTCATTTATTCCGATTATCAGAAAGGCAAAAAAAAAAAAAAAGGGTACACTGTGTTAAGGTATTTATGTAGAAAATGCATACATTCAGAATTTCCATCAAAAAAAAAAAAAAAGTATTCCAAAACTTTCATTTTTTTTTTTTCTTTTTTCGTCTTGATATCCTATTTTTTTCCTATTGGGATTACATTTTCCATACTTAAAATCTTTTATGTTACTATACCTGTAAAATGAGTTCTTCTTTCAAAGTATTTTTATTGCTGTAAAGTAAGCTTAACTTTCAACTCGGCGTTTATTCTGATTATATTAAAAAAAAAAAAAAAAAAGGCACTATTTTATGATATATATGTAGAAAATGTGTATGTTCAGAATTTGCATCTATGTATTAGTGTTACGGAAGAGTTATTTTATTATCCTGATATTCTGATTTTTGCCCCAACGGAATTACATTTTCCATACTGTAAATCTTTTATTTAAGGGTGTATTTCGATTCAAACTGCTTATTTTCCGATTTATTTTTTACTTCATTTTTGCTCTCATATGCATCAAACTGGCAAATTATCTTATTTAGAAAGTACACAAGGTGCCGTAAATGTCAATTCTTTGATAAATGCAGAAAATATTGCAAAAAAAGCAATCAAAAACGGCATTTTGAACAGATTTTCCCTTAGCGGGAGATCTGTGAACGAAAAAAGAGTCATATTGAGAAGAAAATTGTTTATAAATCAAATTCTAATGAATTGAGCGTAAAAATACATCATACGGCACCTTGTACATCTCTTCAAAAATGCCCTCAGCAAGTTTCATGTTTCTACCTTTAAAAATGTGTCTGAAATTGTATCGGAAAATTTCGAGCTGTTGAAGGTGGAAAAGCGTTTTTTCGAATACACCCTTAACTCTACCTGTAAAACGAGTTCTACCTTCAAAGTACTTTTATTGTAAGAAGTAAACATAACTTTTAACTCGGAGTTTCTTTCCGCTTATATGTATATGATGATGTATTCAAAACTTTCCACAAGATAAAAAAATTGTACATGCAGAAAGAAGTTAGATATAAAAATCAAAATGGTTCGAAACTTCAATTTTATTTCAACTTTGTATTTTTCCGTATTTATTTATTTTTACTCTATCTATAAAACCAGTTCTTCCTTTAAAATACTTTTATTGCTGTGAAGTAAACATAACTTTCACCTCCTCGTTTAATCCGAATATCAATATAACAGCGAATAAAAATCTATTTTGAGATTTTGAAAACTTATACGTGCAGAATTTAAATCTAAGAATCAAGATGATTTATAACTGATCTTTTATTTCTTTTAACATTTTCTGTTACTCAATTAAAATTCGCTGTTCATTCGATTTATTTAATTATTTTCACTCTTGTTATGAATCTAGTTCTTTTTTCTAAGGCCTTACAGGGGCCCCGTACAGGGTTTAGTTATGTACTTTTTTCAGCTTTTGATTTATATTACCAAGCTGATAACTAAAAAAATTTAACAGCGAAAAAAATTTAAATTTTGCTTTTTGTACATAAAGTTTGAGAATTCATGGGGGCTCAAAAAGTATATATTTTTTTGCGATTTCTTTTTTCTTTTTTATTTTTTTACATTTTTGTATTGCAAAAACATTTCAAAACATATAAATATATATTTAATTATTTTTTATTGCTAATGGACTTTACAAATGTTATCTTAATGCAAATTAAAATTATTTAGCTTTCATTTTTGTTATTTTCGTTAATACGAGCTGCAAGCCAATTTTATATTACAAATAGATCACTAAAAAAGCGCTAAAGGAAACAAATTGCTATTTGTTGAGTTCTGCTATCGTCTAGGCTCCATCCACACCAATTTCTCTTTTCATAACATTTTTTATAGACATGAAAAAAAAAATGTAAAAGTGTGTATCCTATAGGATACATCAGATTTGAATAGATTGCATTCTTGTTAAACGTTACATTTCAGCACGTCATTTATTCCGATTATTAAGGGGACTCAATACTCTTCATTCGATCAAAAATGACGAAAATATCGATTTTCAAATTTTTTGCTTAAATTATTATATTATATCCCTGGTACATTCTGAAGAAATTTCGTGAAGATTCGAGTATTGTAAATACAGTTTAAACCGATTTTACTACATCATTGTCCTTTTAAGTTTGCCCCAACACACTTCATTTAAAAGTGATTTTTCTAACTTTGTCTTTTTTCGACGAACAGGAATGTTTAAAAATCATAAAATTTTTATGTGTATTGTTCAATGGACTCGAATTTTTTTGGTTGTTCTGTTTGATAAAACTAAGTATTGGACTTACAATAAAGTAACACGTATTTTTTTTTTTTTTTTAACATAAAATTGTAAAATAAATTCAGTTTTTGATGTCATTTTACGTATTTGTATGTACATTTTATTTTTATTTTTTCTAATTAACTTATAATAAATTATACAGCACATTTGAACGAATAGTGTGAAAAATAAATTAGCTTAAAATGTTCGAAATTGTACCAGAAGATACATTTTAAAATTTACTTAAATTTTTTCCAGGTAAATTCAACATTTTCTTGATAGAATCATTTTCCTTCATTGAGTAATTTATTATGATGCCAAAAATGTACCTTAAATTGCTTAAATAATTGAAAAGTTCAAAGAGTACCAAATCCCCTTAAGCTAAAAATAAATGATACACTATTTTAAGCTAAATATGAAGAAAAGGTGTGGATACAGAATTCATATCTGGGAATCAAACTGTTTTGAAATTATGCAATAATGCCTGGTAATTTATTTCGTATTACTCAATTCGTGGGTTGCAAGTGTACCGGGATCCGTTATACAACCTTTATACGCGGCCTTAGATTAGTAACACAACCACCAGTTTATATTTATAAAATAATTGATTTCGTAAAAAATATTCAAAGCATTCAAATTGGTTTTACATATTTATATCGGGCTCTTTTACTTATAATTTAAAATTATGCTGAAATGCCATTTCCTTAGTCAAACATTCATTAATGTCTTTTTTTTTTTAAGTTTTATCGACGTTACGCTGGTGCACATCTATATTACGAGTATTAAGGAGAAACCTATTTGTTAGTAACACTGACATACTTTTGATGGTGGCAACAGTCGACAATTAAAATTTGTTAAAACATACACAAATAACGTCTGAATTATGAAAGTTTTGCAAAGGATTGCTACATTCGGGCGCCGTTGGCCAGTAAGGTTGGAACATTGGCCCTTCATAGATTTTGAAATTTAATTACCTTAAGGGTGTTCTTAATTGATCCGCTCAACAAGCGAAAAACGTTTTGACACATTTACAAATTCATTTTATAACAGAAAGTTATAAAATTTTAATGCCTGACTATGAAAGCGATTTCGAATTGAACCTATTTTTCCATTTTATAATAATTAAATTACCTATCCAGTTATAAGCTATTTATATGACGTAATCACCTGTTTTTCTCCTCCTTTTCGACCGGTTTTTCTGCTTTCGTCGGGAAATAGGCTCAAAAGTGTCAACTTTGAAGGCTTGTTATGAAAAATCTATTGTGTTTTTTAAAAAACAAAAGAATGAGTGCCATTAGACAGTCTCTGAATAACACCACCTGCTATTTTCATGCATTTCCGAACAAAAGTAAATAAAAGCATGGGTCACAAAGTTGCCCTTTTTGATTTAAGAACACCCTTAAGGCTGTTCTCAATTGCTCTGCTCAACACGTACAAAATGTTTCGACAGATTTACAAACTCTTTTTTTTAACGGAAACACATGAAATTAGAAGGTCTGCTCATGGAAGCGATTTTGGAATTGAACTGTGTTTTCCATTTTGTAATCAATAAATTAGCTATTGAGTTATAAGCGATTTCGATCACGTGACAAAAAAACTTTTCTCCCTTCGTGCTTTTTTTTTTTCCCCTTACTTTCGCGCATAAATTAAGTTCAAAAACGCCTACATTGATGCTATTTTCTGAAAAATCTATTGTTCGATTATGGAATCGATCTCTGTTTTCTAATTTTTTTTCAATCAATAAATTACTTTTTGAGTTTACGAGTTTTAGGTAGCTTTCATTACAAAAAGTAAAAAGCTACCTATTGCAGCCGTCCGGAGGAAAGCACTTCCGGAAAATTTTGGTATATTTTCACCGATCATGACCCCCAGACCCCAAAACCACCCTCCTTTCAAATGTTGACATATAGATATATAACCATATATATATATATATATATATATATATATATAACAAAACCAAAAGAAATTCCAAATCCCCAAAATACCCCAAAATACCCCCAAATATATATATATATATATATCTGACTTTTGTCATGCGATAACTAACGTATTTATGCACCGATTTGAATGAAACTTGGTATGTACATAGTACATACAAATGTCTCGACCGAGTTCGTTGGTCAGCATCATCCGCCATTTTGTTTCAAAATGGCGGCCATTTTAAAATTTTTAAAAAAATTTAAAATTAAAAATTAAATGCAAAAAAATTAAAAGTTGAAAAATATTTTTCTTTTACGTGTTAGAACTTAAAACAAAGATTCCAGAACACTTTTTATTTTGTCTATATCTTAAAAAATGATTGAGTTATAGCACTTTGAATTTTTCTAATGGCTGACATTTTGAAACGATCTGATTTTTGTCACGTGATAACACGCGTATTTATGAACCGATTTCAATGAAACTTGGTATGTACATAGTACATACAAATGTCTCGACCGAGTTCGTTGGTCAGCATCATCCGCCATTTTGTTTCAAAATGGCGGCCATTTTAAATTTTTAAAAAAATTTAAAATTTAAAATTAAATGCGAAAAAATTAAAAGTTGAAAAATATTTTTCTTTTACGTGTTACAACTTAAAACAAAGATTCCAGAACACTTTTTATTTTGTCTATATCTTAAAAAATGATTGAGTTATAGCACTTTGAATTTTTCTTATGGCTGACATTTTGAAACGATATGATTTTGTCACGTGATAACACGCGTATTTATGAACCGATTTCTATTAAACTTGGTATGTACATAGTACATACAAATGTCTCAACCGAGTTCGTTGGTCAGCATCATCCGCCATTTTGTTTCAAAATGGCGGCCATTTTAAATTTTTAAAAAAATTTAAAATTTAAAATTAAATGCGAAAAAATTAAAAGTTGAAAAATATTTTTCTTTTACGTGTTACAACTTAAAACAAAGATTCCAGAACACTTTTTATTTTGTCTATATCTTAAAAAATGATTGAGTTATAGCACTTTGAATTTTTCTTATGGCTGACATTTTGAAACGATATGATTTTGTCACGTGATAACACGCGTATTTATGAACCGATTTCTATTAAACTTGGTATGTACATAGTACATACAAATGTCTCAACCGAGTTCGTTGGCCAGCATCATCCGCCATTTTGTTTCAAAATGGTGGCCCTTTTAAATTTTTTAAAAAATTTAAAATTTAAAATGAAATGCGAAAAAAATCAAAATTTGAAAAATATTTTTCTTTTACGTGTTAGAACTTAAAACAACGATTCCAGAACACTTTTTATTTTGTCTATATCTTACAAAATGATTGAGTTATAGCACTTTGAACTTTTCTTATGGCTGACATTTTGAAACGGTCTGATCTGAACGATCCACAATGTTGCTTTAAAATGGCATACACTTTATGATGTCGTGGAATTTGGCGACTCTCCAAATCGCTTAAAATAAAACCAGATTGAATAAAAGATGACTAATTTCTAAAAATTCCTATTAATATTCAGTCTTGACAAAAATAGTATTCAATCTTATAAAATCACTAATTTTATAAGATTATTTCCACTAATTTGAGATTAGTATTTTTGAACAATGTAACTTACTTTAAAATAAATAAATAAATATATAATTATATATGAAAGCTACCTCTTCCTTCTCCTCTACCTCTTCCATTGCCGGAAGGACTTTTTGATCTCGTGACATAACATTTTTCTGCCTCCATTGCCTGGTTTTTCTGCTTTCGTCGGTATATTCAGTTCAAAACCCACACTTCGATAGTATTTCCTGAAAAATCTATTGCATTTGCAAAAAATAATAAGAAAATGAGTGCGATTATATAGTTTTTGAGCAACAACACCTACCAGTTCCATGCATTTCGGAGGAAAAATAAATTTAAACTTGTGTCATAAAGTTACCTTTTTTGATTTAAGAACATCCTTAAAGATTATCTCATTGCCTGAAATCTAAAGAATGTATTTATTTTGCGTGCTTTTATTTCATACTTATATGATAATAGGTGATGGAAGACTTTTTGGAGACGTTTGGAAAATATCGCATTACAACAGGGTTTAATATCTTTTACAACTTACTGATTTTTTTTTTTTTTTTTTTGTGTGTGTGTGTGTATATTTTGTCACGCATTGTTCGTTCAGAAAAGTAATCTACACTGTTAAAAATTTTACTCTAATTTGAACCAAATTTTGGTACTCAATAAGTACCACTGTAAGATAGTGAAATTTTGAACCAATATTTGGAGCTCCTGTTGAAGCTTAGTTTCAATATTTGGCGAGCGGTTGAAATATATTAAGGGAGTTCTTAAGGGTGTTCTTAACTGATCCGTCAATAAGCGAAAAACGTTTTGACACATTTACAAATTCATTTTTTAACAGAAAGTTATAAAATTTTAATGCCAGAGTATGGGAGCGATTTCGAGTTGAACTTATTTTTCCATTTTATGATCATTCAATTACTTATCGAGTTATAAGCTATTTCGATGACGCAATCACCCGTTTTTCTCCTTCTTTTCGACCGGTTTTTCTGCTTTCGTCGGGAAATAGGCTCAAAAGTGTCCACTTTGAAGGCTTGTTATGAAAAATCTATTGTGTTTTTTAAAAAAACAAAAGAATGAGTGCAATTAGACTGTTTCTGAATAACAACACCTGCTATTTTCATGCATTTCCGAACAAAAACGAATTAATGCATGTGTCACAAAGTTGCCCTTTTTTATTTAAGAACACCCTTAAATCAAAAAGGGCAACTTTGTGACATATGCTTTAATTTGTTCTTGTTCGTAAATGCATGAAATTAGCAGGTGGTGTTATACAGAAACTGTCTAATTGCCCTAAATTTTCTGATTTTTTAAAAACACAATAGATCTTTCATAATAAGTTTTCAAAGTTGACGTTTTTGAGCAATTTTCCCGACAAAAGCAGAAAAACCGGTTGAAAAGCAGGAGAAAAACGGTTATCCACGTGATCGAAATAGCTTACAACTGGATAGGTAATTTAATGATCTTAAAATGGAAAACACAGTTCGATTCGAAATCGCTTCCATTGTCAGGCTTTTCAATTTTATATCTTTCTATTTAAAAAATGAATTTGCAAATGTGTCAAAACGTTTTGCGCTTGTTGAGCGGAGCAGTTAAGAACACCCTTAAGGGTGTATTCGAAAAAATGATTTTCCACCTTCAACAGCTCGAAATTTTCCGATACATTTTCAGACACATTTTTTAAAGTAGAAACATGAAACTTGCTGCGGTGGCTTTTGAAGTGATGTAGAAGATGCCGTGAAAAGTAATTTTTCGCTGAATTAATTAGAATTTGATTTATGAGCAATTATTTTCTCAGCGTGACCCTTTTTTTCGTTCGCCGATCTCCCGCTTCGGAAAATTTGGTCCAAAAGACCGTTTTTTGACAGCATTTTTTGCAACATTTTCTAGATTTATCAAGGAAATTATTATCACGGCATCTTGTATAGTTTCTAAATAGGAGAATTCGAAAGTTTGGTGTATTTGAGATCAAAAATGAATCTAAAAATAAATCTGAAAAAAGGCAGTTTGGATCGGAATACACCCTTAAGCTCCAAATGTTGGTGTGAGATTTTACCATCTTATGGTGACAGCTACTGAGCATCAAAATTTGGTTCAAATTAGAGTAAAATGTTTAACAGTATATACTTTAAATTTACAGGGTAAAATATATGTATAAAATAAAGGGATCGCCAACTGTGCAAAGAGAAATTTTATTATTATTGTAATTACCAAATGTCAAAACAGAATTGAAGTCATAATGAGAAAGGCAATAGACATATACTTTAATTTCTTTATGTCGCAAATAACAAAAGGAAATGTAAAGACAAAATAATATTCGATGAAAAGACATGTGCTATTATTAGTACAAGAAACCCGAAAGGGTTAATAGTGCTATCTTCATTTTTTCAAAATTTTAGATTTGTAACATGTGTCCCTCTCTCAGACATTAATCGATGTTATTTATCTGAGTTGTGGTTTTGGGTTCTCAAAACACACTCATGCCTGGTAACAAGAAGTGTCAGCGATTTCCCACGGAAGACCGAATGATGTAGTGCCCGGCCTTAAAAATGTATTTGCTGAGTATAGCTGTTCGGTATCGCCCCCCCCCCCCAAATTTCTTTTAGTTTCAAAATGTAAATGCTATAATAATTTCAAATAACCAAGATCAGTGGTGTAGTCGTAAATAAACCTGAGGGTATACGCTCCAAGCAGAGGGTATACTCTAGAGTGTTTATATTATAGCTTTCTTGAGAAACAGAGGATATAAGGTGTTACTTTTTAAAATCCAGAGGATATACGACGTATACCCCGTATAAGCTCCACTACACCCCTGACCAAGATTTATTAAACAGTTATTTATCATAAGCTTTAAATATATTTATCTTACACTTATGTAAGCGTTTTCAACAAATGTGTAGTTTCAGGAGTTTAGCACGCTTATTCGTTAAGCGACTTAACTAAAAAAAAATTCATGAAAATGGCAAAAATGTTTTGAAGTTTTCTAAAAGTTATTTCTGATTTAAAATCAATCAGAAAATAATTGAATGGTTATATCAATATCTATAAATTGTTTATTTCAATATGTTCAATGTCACATCCGATCGTCCATAGGTTTTATAGACAGTAGAGGTGTATAAAAACATATTTGAAAAGTGATAAAAATGTTCCAATTACATCGTTTGCAAACATATTTAAATGCACTTTTAACCCTTTTAGTGACGAATATCCCGTCCCGTATAATATTTTAAATCTTTTCGGCTTACCAAAGAGTAATAATTTTTGTCTTATTTGATAGCTGAAATTCTGCCATTAAATACGACAAAAATTACTGTTGAGAAAAATGATATTCAAATTCGAGAATTTTGTGCACCGTATTCGACGCTAAAGGGTTAATGGCAAATAAGGAAATAGGTGTATTTGTAATTTACTCATATTAATACCGTATTTACTCGTGTCTACCGCGCACCCCGTACTTTACAAGTAAAAAATTTTTAAAGTCTCGTATATAAAGCGCACCTTAAATGTGACATGCAAGTGAATGAATGACCAAATGAATTTATGTAAAAAAGTCAAAACAAACATTACATGAGGTCAGAAAATAACACGAAAATAGATTTTTAGACTTCTGATAGGGAGTGAATGACTGTAATGAGAACGAGCCATTACTAGCTCTGGTGAATAAAAAAGTGCACGGAGTGAAATAAAGATGGAATAATATTTCAATTAAGCAAGATTTTCCGATTGATTATGATTCCTTTAAAATACATTTCTTGATTCATATGTATATCGTGTGTTTGCATCCAGCAGTAAAAAAAAAAGAAAAAAAATCATGTATAACGCGCACCTAAGAGTTTTGCCCTATTTTTTTTTTTTTTTTTTTTTTTTTGAAAAAAAAAAAAAAAAAAAAAAAAATACACGAGTAAATACGGTACATCAAAAAGTACATTTATTGCATTGTGTCACTTTAAAAATAAGTGTTACTTTTTTTCTATGTGAAAGTTTTGTGTTCAATTGTATGTAAGATATGTAGAATGTAGAAAAAAAACACAAGTATTACTTGAAAAAGCAATTTATTATAAAATAAATACTTAGCATCGTCTACCATGGAAAAGGATTCCAGAGTGAATACACATATCAAGTGAGATAACATGCACCACACACTTTGATTTCTAGTATAACACGCTATGGTCCCCCTACACACACGGGAAGATGATGATACACACACACACACATGAGGCACTTTGGTTCTGACTAGACTAATATAATAGCACAATATGGACTCCTCGACAACATGAGGTCACACTGCCAGTGACGTAACACAACAGTCACATATACAATGAACTTCAAAATCTCGTATTTTTTGTACAAGTTGTGTGGAAAAGAATACAAATCTCATACATTATTTTACATCTTCATAATCGGAGATTATTGAAAGAGATAATGCAGAATTTTCAGCTTTGAACAAGTCCTGTTTTTTTTTAAATGCTGTTAATAATTGAGTTAAAAAAGGAATCACAAATAACACTGACAGATTTAAAATACTTCTGCTAGGTTTTATAGCATGGAATTAACTATAAAAGAAATCTAGTAATTTGTTTTGCTACAGACATTATTTTGCACCAGTGGGTTATAATTTAGCAACTTAAATTAAATTAAGAAACATTATGAGAACATACAAGAAAGAAATGGGTATCAAACTTGATATTTTTTTGGGTGATTAGAATGGTAATATTAAACAGTAGTCAAAGTAAGAAACAATAATTAAAAAAATATAAGTTAGATAATTCTGCAAACTTTTCCATTGACAAAAATAGCCCACAGAAATGTGTGACAAAATAATGTAAATTTCAATAAAGTAAAATAAATAAATAAATAAATAAATAACATACGATAAAATAAAGATCATTAATGCAAAAATCAACAAAAAAAATTAGAAAATTATTGGTATTTTTAAATAATTTTTGTTTTAATTTTACACAGATGAGTTACAGTAGTCAAAAGGGGGAAAAATCTGTCAATGTTATGAAAAACTTTAGTTAACAATGTATTAACTAAATATGGAATTTTCTAACATTTTTGCAAGTATTTATGGTACAAGAAATTTTCACTCCAAATACAAAAACTGCATGCTTTTTGCATTATTGGAGAATTAAAGGTCAAACATTATAATAATAAAATAATAAAAAAATAATCTGTAAAATTACTGTCTATGGATAAGTAATTTTCACAATAAAATGATTTACAATAAATAATATTACAGTAATACCATATGTAATTATACATACAGTTTTAGATTTTTTACATTGCAAATATATTTCACCCGGTCATAAAATAAATAACACAAAATTTTTTACAGCAGTTATATATTTTAATCTCCTTCCGAATTTCTCAATAGAAAAAGAAACACATTTTTTAAATAAATGTTTTTAGTGTTCATATATTAATAAATCAAATAAAAATTGAAAAATAAATAACAAAAAAAATTAAAAATTGCAGTACTTAAGCATATTAATTTCACTTTCCAAACATCCTTAATGAAAAAGAAAATATTCAATATTGATTTTAATGCAATTAAAAAAATAAACAAAATTAATAATAAATAAACAACACAACAAATTATAACACTTAAATATTTTAATCTCTTTTTTCGAAAACAACTAAAAAGAAGAAAACTAAAATATTTATTTTCAACAATTGTGAAATTATTGTTTTAAAAGACAATTTTTTGAAAAATAAATCTACTAATAAATAAATAAAACTTAAAAATTTTGTAGCACTTTAGGATTTTAAGTAGCAGCATTTTAACACACCTTTTTCTCTTTCAAAAAAGGCACTAAAATATTTTTTCAAGGTTTGTATAAATAAAATCAATTAATTTGAAAATAAACTGAATAACAAATAAAATATCTGTTTAGCACGTCACTGGTATGTCTTAAACTAAAATACTATTCTAAATGCTGGCATCAAGTTATAAAAAACTGGATAAGAAATTCTTAGAAAAATATTTCAATTACAGCTAGGAAAAATACATTTTTTTTTGCGGCAAAAAACATGCAAAGGCACCTGTCTGGATATAAGTTCAGTCAGGACGTAACCTACTTTGGTCAAAGGCAGAAACGTACAAAATTACATAGTACAAAATATACACTTTCACATACATTCAAACAGTGTACAATGAAATAATGTATGGGTACATAATGGGCACTGGATGATTAGTCATCATAGGAACACGTTGATTTTTTACACAAATTCAAAAGGAAATGTAAACTAACACATTGATACAGTAAGATATGTTCTTTCAACAGATAATGTAATAAATCATAGGGACCGGCCAAACAAAATACAGGGACAGGCAAGATTTTGGAAACAGTTTCCCTGTAATCTGCAGCCTAAATGTTTATTATTATTATTATTATTATTATTTTAATGGGGAATATAAACATAAAACAAGATAAACTTGGAACATTTTGCCAGATCACCCTTTGAAAGACAATTTTTAATCATATCCATATAAAAAGCGATGCAGATATGTGGCAGTTAGATAATACTATAAATACAAAACATTACCTTCAAATTTTTACTATTGTTAACAGCCCACTGATTCCTTCATTTTAAAGTTAATAAAGTTTAAATCTGTCAATGAAGGAAAAACAAAACTAAAAATTGTCTTTTAAGGGAATCCAAAATCCTTAGTTCCTTTTATTTTCATTCTTTTAATTCAAAAATACATTTTACCATTTTATTTAAATGATAAGAGAAATAAAAAAAAATTACTAATTAAACTTCAAACTCCGGAGAAGGATACTGGCGATAAGAAAGTTGGCATTTTGCTAAATACATAATTGGGTTTCTGTATTAATAAAAATTTAAATAGGTTCTTCAGATAAACGAAAGGACTTCAAAGAAATAAAAAAAATTCTGGATTTTTTTTTAATTGAGACATTTAAAAAATGCATAAACATTTTTTTAAACATAGCTTTTATTAGCAAGGCCTTTCAGTCAAAATTCAATAGAAAATAATAACAATGTTAAAAGTTCCCACCTTTTCCATTTCCCTTGTATAAGGCATCGGTTTGATAATATCTTAATATTAGCTAGTCAATATTTCTACAATCTAAATTTAATTTAGGCTAATATAGTCATTAAAATTCTTAAAAAGAGTCATTTATTAAATCAATATGATTTGTTACTTACTATATATGTTTTTATTAGAGAAAATTTTTCATTTTCAGCATATTTTCTGTATTAACATTTAGCTATTAACATTGTTTGTATATAAAAAATTAATTAATAAACTTGGATTTTCTAAAGGCTAATGTATACCGCAATGTTAGAAAAAGTTATCCTTTAAAATAGTTATAGCTATAAAAGGCACACATTAGAATTGTGAATAACTGTGTAAATTTAAATTTTTGAATGTGTTGAAACTTTATCAGATTACAAAAAATCTTTGCAGTTGTACATAATATTTTATCATCCATTGCCACAAATTATACAGATGAAAAAAAATTCATATTCCTTATTGTAAGATACGAATGATGGCATCTATACAGATGAAAATTATACAGGATATGAATGCCAAAACATAAATGAATGATATTGAATGATATCTCAGTATGAACTGGGTTATATTATCAGTTAGATAATATGCTATATTAAAACAAATGTGATGAAAGTTTAATTCAATGACAGTACAAAACAGGTGTAAAAATCTAGGCGAAGCAGGCAGCCTCCCACCACTAAAATTTATTTGTTAGTTTTCATCTAAATTTTTTTAAAGAATGCTAGTAAAATTGAGGCTTTACGGTTAGCCTGGCACCAGTGTCATATACATATATATCAATATACATGTATATATACATATGTATACATCTACGTATATATGAATATATGTGTATGTATGTTTATATATACATCTACATATATATGGATATTATGTATATATGTGTATAGATGCAATGTGTATACATATATGTATATATATATGTATGTATAACACTGATGGCCGACTAACCAAAAATTATCATGAAATTTAAGTGAAGAATACTAATAAAATTTAGTGATGACAGATTGCACACTGGCGCATAGATTTTTACACCTCTGGCATAAAATCAGTTTTAGTGAAGAATAAAACCCTTTCAAAACTGCCTTAAAATATACACAAAGTTATCAATTCACCATTTTATAACAACTGCGTTATTCATAAATATTGGATGGATCGATTAGTTATTACAAGTAACCTTTCAAAAGGAATCATTTCTTTATATAATGAATTTTCCGTAGAATTACAAGGCAAGCACAATTTACAATGAAGCTCAGTAAGATATGAATTATACAGATATAAATATATACAAATAGAAGATGCTCAGCTGTAGATTGTAGAAATTGTTTTCTCAGTATAATAAATACATTTTTTTCAACACTTCTGCTCCAAATTAAAAGTGTTGACCTCCAACTGACTGAATGTGATAAATTACATTATAAACAGCAAAATTTACTTTTCATAGATCAGGTTCCTTTTCACAATAGAGTGGATTTTACAGTTTACAGTAGATTTTTTTTTTTTTTAGTAGCTGATATCACTTTATTTAGTTAGTTATCTTACAGTAAAACAAGAGTAAACCTCTTTTGACTAGTTAAATTTGACTTAAAAGGACAAATAGAGTAAAAAAATAACATAGATATATATATTCCCCCCATTTACCTACATTTGGCATAAGTTTCACAACTTAATTTACAAACTGAAAGAGAATCATCTAAACCCAATCAACTGAAAGAATTTTTCAAAATAATTTGAGGTAAGTTATAATTTTTTTTTTCCAAATTCTAATTGATGGAATAAAAAACTGCTTACATACAAAAAAAAAAAAAAAAAAAAAAAAAAAAAAAAAATTAAAAATTTATATTATTGAAAATGCAACAATGTACAAAACTTTTATTTGTTTTATTACTTTTACTACTTTTTACTTGTTATTATATGAGATTTTCTATGAAAAAATATTATTCGGATAATAATATGCACATGGAAACCACGCCCACATTGCTGCAGCTCTGTATTTGAATATGAATATATTTAAAGTAATGTTTTGCAATTAACGACATCCTCCTGCCTGATATGACATAATTTACAAATGAATAACTCATTAAATGTTAACCAAATAATGCCAACTTTATTATTTAATCCAAATGCTTGTTTCCTGGGCACTTTTCGCATAGAAAGGATTTAAATGAGCAGCAAAAAGTAAAGATAATAAAAAAGGATTTGAATATCTTGACCTTTACAGTGCCAATTTTTACACCGGTTAGTACGAAACTGCCATAGAAGACTGTTTTCTTATTATTTTGTCTACCATTATTTCCATATGATAGCTATCATACATTTCTTATGGCCATTTACCACAAAGATTACTGTTTTGAAATAGTGGTCGAAAATAAAACATACATAAAATATCCGTCTATGGCAGTTGCATGTAGTATACATGTATACCGTTGGTCGCCAACAAGGTTTAACCAACAGTTCACCGATTTAACTCAAAGAGAAACAATTTTTGCACCGGTTGATATAGATACTGCACAGACGACTGCTTTTATTATTATTAGCTTTTGTCTTATTTCACATAGACATTTTACTATGAAGATGACTGCTTTGAAATAGTGGTAGGAAATATAATTTAAAAAACAATCGTCTATGGCTGTTATAAGTGGCATGCTGTACCGTTGGTCATCAACGGGTTACAGCTTGCCAGCACTATTATTGTTTTAGGCACCGGCTAACTTTTTCTGAACGTAAAATCCACTCATTCTTTTTCTCAAGCTGTCATGACGACTTAGTGGCAGTCATTTGAGACTTTAGAAAGGCAAACAATTCGACGTTCGAAGTGATCATGAAAGACACTCAAGGAAACTTTACAATGACCGATGAAATTGCTGCACATATGATCATCAACTGATGCTACAGTCCTGGTCATTCTGAAGTATTTGTTCTAGTTCCAATAGCTGTCCCATAAAGTGGAGATTTGGCGAAATGATGGGTCTTTTGCTCTTGACTAACTGGTAGGCTTCCATGGACGACATATGTGTATGATACATAAGGTAACCGATGACTATGGTCGCAGAACGAGATATTCCGGCTTGACAGTGCACCAGGACTGCACTGTTATGTAGGCGCGCCTCATCTGAAATGAAAAAGGACCTTGTCAGTGAAATATAAACATCATTAGTGTGTGTAAGTACAATTTTAACATAGTTGATGAACAGTAAATAATTAACAGTTCTTTTTAGGTGCGTTCGTCATTATGTAAATGACTATAGGTGCTATGTATTTATACATAATGACGAACGCAGAGCCTTCAGTCCGTCCGTCTGCCGACCTATCAGTCTGTCCGCATATAACAGAGCAAAAACTACCCAACCGAATCATTTGAAATTTAAAACATATCATTGTTGCATAATTTTGTTGACTCATTATACATTTTATGAAAATCGAATTCATAGTTTAATTACCGGTGCAATAAGAAGTTTTCCTTTACATTACGGGCAATGGGAAAAAATAGTTTCAAGTGCATTTTAATGATGTTGCACTTTTTCAATCATAATAAAATTGATATGCAGTTATGAAGTATATAGTAAAATACACATTAAGAAATATTCTTTGCACCACAGATTGTACATAATGTATATTTTAGTATATACTTCATAGATTCATGTGAATTTTATTACGGTCAAAAAAGTGTAACATTCTTAAAATGCACTTGAATTTTTTTTTTTTTTTCGTCATGTAAAGGGATACTTTTGATTGTCCCTGTCATTGAACAGGGATATATGTCATCCCTGTCATATGTCATCCGATTTTCATAAAGGTTGAAATGACTCGATCAAATTATGCAATAATATTTTAAATTTCAAACGATTCGGTTGGATAATTTTTGCTCTGTTATAACCAGACAGATGGACGGTCCTATTGAATGATGGCTATAGGTGCTACTTATTTATGTAATTACAAACGCACCTATAAAGGGGGAGGGGGATGTAAAAAAAACTTACCGATAAATGCGAAGGCTTTGCTGAAATACTGCTTCAGATTCTGTTGGTAGGAGTCAGCTGCCGGCAACCTTAGGAAAGTGAACCCTTGCTCGTCGCAGTACCCGGGCACGTGGTTTGTGACGTTGAGGACGTAGCCTATGCCCAGTTCCTTGAGCGCCCCGAGGTCCTCGGCATCCTTCTCGTTGCCGACGTACAGGAAGGGAAGGATGGCGGTCGCCTTGGGGCTGTCCCGCTCCGGGGAAGGGTAGTCTATGGGACAGAACTCCGGACCGCTCTGCAGGCCCGAACAAGAATCGCTCTGGTTCCGAGAAAACTCTTGCCAACCTCCTGTACAAAGAAAGAGAGAAAAAATATATAAGACATTCACAAAATATACATATATAAGATGCAAGATATTGACGAAAAAATAAATAAGACAACTACAAAATAGCATGAGTCGGAGCCATGCGAAAATACTAATCTTTAACCCCTAAAATGGTTTATCCGAACGGCGTTCGGGCAAGACGAATTTGCTTATTGCATCATTTGAAGCTTTTTGACACCACTATTATTTGTAAGAAAATTTTTCATGCTACTGAAAGGCGGAAATGTTTGGGCTAAATTTTACGAATATTTTATTTAAATAGTAGTAGTGTGAGTCCGCTATTTTTTATTTATTGAGAGGAAAAGAATTAACCAGTTAAGGGGTTAAAGCATAGCAAATTAACAATTTTCCAATAATATCAGACATAAAATTGGGAAATGAGAAAAAAGGTGGGATTTTTTTTTTCCATTCTATACAGTGTCACCAAACTTTTATTTATAATTTAAGTGTCATTTTAACAACTAGTTATACAATAAAATTAAATGTTACTACATGTACGATTACTTTTAAATAACATCCCGCCCTTTTTTGTCATCTGATATAATAATAATAATAACCCAAAATAAATACTCTGCTAAATTGATCTTTGCTTCAGAAATACATCTCGATAAAGGTATCACAGAAATTACCCAAAAGTGTTGTATCGTACAAAATATTTTAATTCAAAAAGAAACTTCCTCTTACTTTGAATTAAAAAAAAATAATACTAATAATTTTTGAAAGGCACTTTTAACAGTTTCATTTACACAGTTTTCAGATGTTTATGCGATATAATCTCACCTTTCATTTTATATATCTTTTGCATAACAATTCAATAACAATCTTGAATAGACAAAATGTCCAAATGCTAAATTTTCCAGCCCCCTCTCCCATTGTATTTCCAAAATTTTCTTTACATTTTTGCATCAATACAGAGAACATCCAAAATTGCTTTTAAAAACGTGGAATACGTCCTTTAGAAGAAACTGTTTCATGCCTGTAATATACTAATTTTAATTGCTAAAAAGGTATAAAATAAAATTTTAAGAATTGTAAAAATTGGTTTATTCGATATTTACATGTTTAAACTCTACCCGAGTCATTTTTAAAACAAATATAAATATTTCAAAACTGCAGAGTCTATGAAATGCCACCATTCAAATGTTCATCTATTCCCTCATATTATACACATTATGTTTATTTTACTTGAATATTTCTTTTATTTTTTATTTTCGTAACCATTGAGTAGCTGAAACCATAATTTTGGTATGTTAATCATTTAACTTACCATAATTACCCTAGGGGGGGTTGTCAATTATTCCACGTTGATATATAGCATTTTGGATGATCTATGTTTATGGTAGATCATTTCATTTATATAGCCATTTTTTTTTTTTTTGTTACAATGGTTTATAAATACAAAATGTTTGACTATATACATATTAAAATCATCAGAATAAGAATTAATTCAGCTAATCAAATCAGAAAATTCCGGAGCAATGTCTCTTCTATCTTCCTTGGCCAAAGCCCATGAAGAGAGAAGTTTAACTGCTGATAATAGAGTAATTTTCATTAAATTTCTTTGTTCTGATTTATGTTTTATACATGGCCAATGTTCCCATAAATCAAATAGTACTTAATTTGAGTCAACCCCATGATTACTTGTTACATTGAAAATAATAATAAATAATAAACCACGCAACCTTGGATCGAGGATTAACTCTGAGATACAAGAACAAACAATCCAACACTAAAGTGATTAAACTGTTAAATTCTTAAAAGGCAACTTCGCAAAGAAAGAAAGAAGAAAAAAAACATTATATTTTCAACTGCAATCCACTTGATATTTAATGCGATTAGACAACTACTGAATCATTAGCTAGCGCAGAGATTTAATAACTGGTGCGCTTCGCATTCTCTTTTCCGGGGACTTGTTTTCAATCTGTTCGTTACTCATTTGCTCTCTCCATCTATTTTCGAATGCAAACCTGGATTACATAAAACGGAAGCCACGTAAGCCGACCGGGGGGATGTCTCATCTTTTTGCCTCGAACTCTTCGACCGTTTTTATTTTCAGGCCGGCCTATACGGAAAGTTATAAGGGGGAGAGACAGAATACGCGAAAAAGCGAAAATTCAAACAATGGGGACAGCGTTTTTCTGACACAAGAGTGAACGAACGCTCTCGCAGAAAGTGATGTCAACCCTGGGAGGGTGACGTCATAAGTGTGTGTCACTCGCTCGCGCGCGCGAGTTTTCCATTCCCTCCAACTTATGTCACGTCTCTAAATCGGGCGGGCCTGCCTCCCCACCCCTATGGTGCGGGATACGTTTTTTAGATGCTGGCGAGCGTTCAGGATCGCCAAACGAAAAAAGCAGGCATGCCCCTATTTGGAAAGCGTAAATACTAAGTTGGAAAACACACACGGGGATGATGAAACAGGTATACCACTCTGCAATGATTCAATAGCCTCGTTCCTAAATTGCTTTCAAACGCACTTACAGACAGGTTTCTGGGAATAAGCGTTGGTCTATATTAAGAACAATTTAATTTTAAGAAAATTGCCTCCAATATCTATGCCTAAAAAAAAAGGATGCCCTTTCTAAAGAGCACTGACTTTAATCTGTTGTTTGTTCTGAATCATACTCCATCCCTGAAAAGTTTTAGGTCCCAAGCGAGTTATGAACTTAAGGTCTTTTACCCTCGCACTCTCGATGTTATTTTACATCTTTAACCCGTTCATTTAAACACTAGAAAATGGTCGTTTTCTTTATGTATGAAATACATTAACAAATCTTGCAAAAACACGGACAGCTGATATACCGCAAAGACAATTTAATACATATAACAAAAAAGAAAACGTAGAATGTGTTAAACGTAGATAATGAAACACTTTCCAACAAAATCCGAATATTATAAAAAAAAAAAAAAATTATTTGTTTAATAGGGTTAAGAGTCTACACTAGTCATTCAAAAAGAACCCCGGATGATAATGCTAAGTCGATGGGGTGTAATTTTCAAATATCTCACTCAAATTTTAATATTTTTACATGATTTTTTTTGCATAGGATAGATGAGGACGATATGCAACCGGGTTATTTTTTACTTTTTCGATTTTTGTTTCAAATATTTATAAAAAAAAAAAAAAAAAAAATACTTTAACTTTCGAAAACCGGTTGGAACCCGTTCTGAAATTAAAACTATCATAATATAAAATCGATATCATAAAATAAAAAATACATAAACAAAATTCCTGATGACCAACACTTGCGTCTGATGTTTCATGCATTTTCGAACAAAAATAAATTAAAACTTATGTCATAAAGTTGGGACAAAAATAAATAGCCTACAGTAATCCACTGATTCCCCTAAACGCAGCTTCTTTCCTTCCGAAGATAAACGAAGTGTTAGGGGACCATGAGACCACACCTCTCGAAAATTGAGCGTAACGACACAATCGAATGAATGAAAGCAGGGGCAGCCCACCCCCGCACAACCCTCGGCCGAAATCCACGTCAGGGATCGGAAAGACCGTGCTCTATTAGTCAGTCATTATAAAGGAACAAAGTGCCGACTCAGCCCCGAGGTTGACGTCATTATTCGTCACCGCCGTACCTGGATGGAGATAAACACAGTTGATATTGTTATGGATGTGAGGTATTTGCAAACGATGACTTCACACGTGCCAGTTAGGAGGATGAGAGATCAGCCAGGCCAATTTTTCCATCTTTCGTCAAAAAAGAACTGGAGCAGAAAAGGAAAAAAACCAGATGATGCATGATTTTTCCAACTTGAATAATAAGCAAAAATAGAACCTTGAAATATTTTTTTTTAAGTCGAGTTCAGGTAAACCGACAGTAGCAACTACTACAGAGAGAAATTCAAGGAGGGGCAAAATTGTAAATATAAACATAAAGTAAAATAAAATAAGATTTTCCTTTTTTTTTATGGAATTCTATAAGCAAGATATTTTTAAAAAACATATCAGGATAGAAGAAATCAGAAGTTTAATTAGAAAATATTAAATATTTAAAATAAATAAATAAAATTCGATTGCCACTTTACAAAAAGTAATAATTGAAATAGATTTTTCTTTTTTTTTTGTCACGGAATGAAAATGGGTTTCAACCTCTTTTTAACCCTCCATTTAAGACAGTGTTTAAACGATGAATGTAAAAAGAGAAACAGAACTAAAAAGTGGTTTCTACAGAGGAGGGGGTTCAAGCATGCAGAGCCCCGTGAAGGAAAATTCATAGTTCAAATTTCTTTTATTTTAAATCACTAATAAAAAATTAACCGTTACATATAGTTTTTCCCCTTCAAAATCGCCAGAGAAAGCAAAATTTTAGTCCATTAAATAAAATTAATAAATTAAATTTCCACCAAAAAATCAATCAATTAAAATCCACCAAATTAAATTTCAAATCGTATAAACAGAAGTGCCGTAGCAATTACGACACAATAACAGATCTTTAACATAAATATAAAATAAATTTATAAAAAACAAAGTCTTACAGTGTCAAGGTTTTTGATCGGATTTTCCCCAACATTTCATAAGATTTAAATTTCTTGAAATCTTACTTAAAGCAAGACAGATATGAAAAAAATTTCGGTTTGAAAGAATAAAATAAATAACAGTAATAATAATAATGCATTTTGCAGAATGCTACGGTGTAAAAACTATAGTTTTATTAACAGATATTGCAAAGAGCCGATTTTTCATTTCTGAAAATTGTCTGAAAAGAAAAAATGCAGAAACATTCGAATGCAGTTTTAAAATAGACCAATGATAGAACAAAAGATGAACCTGTACTCATAAGATAACGTCTTAATATTATGGAGGAAAAATTATTTATAGATAGAGTGATGACAGAGTGATGATAGAGTCATGTATAGACACATGACCTAAAAGAAAACAATGTAGTGTGGTACGATTTTCACATTTAAAAAATTAAATCTAACCCTTCCCTTCACGCTACGACGAATTAACGGACTTGGCAGTCACTTAATTAGCACGCAGGCCACGTATTCACTTAAAAAAGTAACTGCTTGGGCTCAACTCAGAGACCTCGAAAATAGCTTCTCTCCTCATAAACTCTGCAAAATGAAATTTAATGAGGACTATAGCGGACTTAGTCACCGGGGGCCACCTGCCCTTGATTGACAAAACGGACTCTGAAGAGAGAGAGAGAGGGATTCATGACGTAATCCGTGAATCAGGGACCACTCATACCATGAATCACTCCTCCCCCCCCCCTCCTCCCCCGAATATCAATGTCCTCACCTACGCTTTTCGAGCCCCCCCCCTACCGAAACTACAACAAATAACGCGATAAACGAAAAGCGGAGATTTGCGATGAGTGGGCCCATTAGTTTAGCCTCTTGCGACTTGCTGTTTCATTGCTTCCTCTCCCCCCCCCCCCCCCGCACAGAGGGGCGATGCCATGTAACGGCCCCTTTTTTGAATGAGGGTGGAAATTGAAAATTTAAATAATCAGCTCTATTTTTGTTTCGATTTAAGAGTAGAGTATAACTGGAGGAATTCAGATTTTACTCCCCCTCCCCCTTTTTTTTAAACAAGGGACAACTTTTGATTTGCTTAAAGACTTATTGAGTACAATATTTTTTCCACGTTACTTTTATCACGAATTTGAGAATTTATTGCAGTAATGAGATTTTAAAAATGATTTTTTTCGAGGCAGCATTTACCTATCAATGCACTGAGACCTGAATAAGAATTTGGCAATGTGCTTCAAAAGTTTTACAAAAATTTGGATCAAGCATCGGAAATTGTACTTTTGATAAAGTATCACCAGAGGCATTTGAATAGGTGAAATTTAATTATAATAGTCGGGGACAAAAAGTTTAGTACAAAAATACCATTTAATGAGTTAATCGAGCCTTTTATTCATCTTTCGATAGAGCGATATCACAAACCGCTTTACACTAGTTATGTGATAATTTTTGTCACATTAGTTAAGGGTGTATTTCGATTCAAACTGCTTATTTTCCGATTTATTTTTGAATGCACTATTGCTCTCAAACGCATCAAACTTGCAGATTCTCTTATTTAGAAAGTACGCAAGGTGCCGTGATTGTCAATTCTTTGATAAATGTAAAAAATATTGTAAAAAAAGCGATCAAAAACGGCATTTTGAACAGATTTTTCCGTAGCGGGAGATTTAGGAACGAAAAAAATCCCTTTCGGCATGGCCTATAGGCGGAGGTAGATTTCGAAAAGTTTTCATCTCAAAAAAAAAAAAAAATGCCTATCTCTACTTAAATGCCCATTTTGGCAATATATTTTGAATTATATTCTTACTTTATTTAAAAAATTGACCAATATGATCATTATATAGTTCCTAAATAACAAAAAACTGTTAATTAAATTCGTTTGACAGCAAAATTGAATTTAAAAATGAGTCATAAAATAACCAATTTATTATTTTTAATACATCCACAATTCTTTAATCAAGATCGCTTTGAGAAATTTTGTGCGAAGTGCCCACTTTGACAGATTTTTTTAAATATATATTTAGCCTTTATCAAAAATCTGACCAATACGGCACATTACACAGTTCCTAAATAACAAATAACTGTCAATTGAATGCGTTTGAGAGCAAAATTGAATTTAAAAATGAGTCATAAAATAAACAATTTGTTATTTGAATACAACCTCAATTCTTTTATCATGATCGCTTTGGGAAATTTTTTTGCGAAGTGCTTACTTTGACAGCTTTTAAAATATATATATTCACCCTTTATCAAAAAATCGACGAATACGCACATTATATAGTTCCTAAGTAACAAAAAACTGTCAATTGAATGCGTGTCAGAGCAAAATTGGATTTAAAAATGAGTCATAAAATAACCAATTTGTTATTTGAATACCCACAGTTCATTAATCATCTCGCTTTGGGAAATTTTGTGCGAAGTGCCCATTTTGGCAGCCTTTTTTGAAATATATTCTGCCTTTATCAAAAAACTGGCCATTCCGTCACATTATATAGTTCCTAAATAAGAGAACCTGTAAATTGGATGCGTTTGAGAACAAAAAAAAGATTTAAAAATGACTCGGTAAAAGCGCAATTTCTTAAATTTCCTCAAATTTTTATCCCGATAACTTCGTGAAATTCTGTTCAAAATACCCTTTTTGGCAGCCTTTTAAAAAATATATTCTGCCTTTATCAAAAAACTGGCCAATACGTCAAGTTATATAGTTCCTAAATAATAGGACCTGTAAATTGGATGGGTTTGAGAACAAAAATGAATTTAAAAATGACTCATGAAAAACGCAATTTGTTATACTTAATGAATTTTTTAATGATGAAAACTTCGGGAAATCTGTTCAAAATACCTTTTTTGGCAGCCTTTTTAAAAATATATTCTGCCTTTATCAAAAAATTGGCCAATAAGTCGCATTATATAGTTGCTAAATAAGAGGATCTGTCATTTGGATGCGTTTAAAATCAAAAATGAATTTTAAAATGAGTCAGAATATAAGCAGTTTGGATTTGAGGTTTTTTCTCCAACTCCTATTTTTGTTTAATTTATTTTTGCTATAAGAATTGGTTCTATGAAAAACTTGTCAATATAAAAGTTGTAGATATTATTGTGAAGATGTAAAATAAATTTAATTAGATTTAAATGCTTAAGAATTGAGTAAGTTATGGGTTTTTTTCTTTTTCCTCCCCCCTTTTTCTTTTCGTTTTTAATTTTTTTCATCGGTAAAAATTGGTCCTATCAAAAACTTGTAAATACAAAAGTTTTAGATAATATTGAGTACATTTATATAAAATTTAGTTGGATTTGATATCTTGAGAATTGACGAAGTTATGATTTTTTTTCTCCCAAAAACCATGTTTTTTTCGCCCCTTGAGCCCATTTTTAACTTTATCAAAAATCTGTCACGCATTAACTTTTTCCTCATTTTTTAGAAGTAATATAAACTTTAAATCGATTCGATATCTATTTTAATTAAAAAGTTATCGCGTTTTTTCTGTTTTCACAAAAACCCTCCTAACTTCCACCCCCTTGGTCCGATTTTGCCCATTAACGAACTTAACCGAGATTTTATGCCCCTTGATTTTATGTAAAAGTTTGATGAAGATCTGAGCATAATTATGGAAGTTATCGTGTCTAGAAGAAAGTGATATACACCGATAGATAGATAGATAGATAGATAGATAGATAGATAGATAGATAGATATATAAACTTTTTTACTGGTGGTAGTTTTGGAGTCTAGGAGTCATGATTCGTGTAGATCCGCAAAAATTTTTCAGAAATTCCAACATGGGAGACAATGCAATAGGTAGTATTTCATACGAAATCTACCTAAAAAGGGTCATGCCGAGAAGGTAAATGTTTATAAATCAAATTATAATGAATTGAGCGTAAAAAAAACATCACACGGCACCTTATACGCCTCTTCAAGAATCCCCTCAGCAAGTTTCATGTTTCTACTTTTAAAAATGTGTCTGAAATTATATTGGAATACCTTAAAATATACCTTGAAATAATATCGGAACCTTATACGCCTCTTCAAGAATCCCCTCAGCAAGTTTCATGTTTCTATTTTTAAAAATGTGTCTGAAATTATATCGGAAAATTTCGAGCTGTTGAAGGTGAAAAAGCGTTTTTTCGAATACACCCTTAAAGATCCACTTTTAACCTGTCCCTTGTTTTCTAATCTAACGGTATCACCCAACTAATGGTTGTTTTAAAAAAATGAAGAAAATTTAAATTATCCTTTAGGTCCGAATTTGAGGAACTATCCTTCGAGAAGTGATATCGATGACGTATAGTTTCAAACAAACAAAACAGAAATAAAATTAAAGTTCGTCTCATTTGCTTGTGACTTAAAAAAAAAAAAAAAGAAAAAAAAAAAATTGGGCACGATTTTCTAAAAATATATGTCTATCTCGTATATCCCGATTACGAAATATATTTTAAATAATATATACTTTAGCAATTGTTTTCTTCAAATATTCAGTATAGAAATTGAAAAGAAAATAAACAAATAAAACAATATAAGTAAATAAAAAAAAAAATTATCATGAGACATATAATCGAACTGCGCGCATAAATTACTAAGACCATCAAGATCAAAAAGGCTGCTGCAAGTAGCGAAATCTATGGCAATTTCTTCTAATACTAACTCTTGGCTAGATGTAAAATTCCAAATATCTATTTGCGTTTATGATCAAATGCATCCTCAATGCAACCCGGGATATTTCTCACTTTTTTTTCACTCACCACCACAAGGCCAAACGGACAAACTTCAAAATGAATAAAGGTGTATTCGAAAAAAATATTTTTCCCCCCTTTAAGAGCTGAAAATTTTCTGATATATCTTTACAGTCATTTAAAAAAAATAAAAACAGGAAACTTGCTGAGGTGATTTTGAAAGCGGTCGTGTGATTTCATTTTTTGCTCCATTCATAAGAATTTTATTCATAAACAATTATTTTCTCAGTATGATCTTTTTTTTTTTTTTTTTTTTTTTTTTTCGTTCCCAGATCACCCGAATCGGAAAATTCGGTTTAAAGTGCCCACTTTGACAGCTTTTTTTTTTTTTGTAATATTTTTTTGCCTTTATCAAAAAATCCACCAACACGGTGCATTGTGTAGTTTCTGAATAGGAGAGCTTGCAAGTTTTATGCGTTTGAGAGTAAAAATGAATTTAAAAATAAATCACAAATTAAGCATTTAGGATTGGAATACACCCTTAATTGTAAAATAACTGATACAGTTTTTAATAATAATTTTAAAAAAATGTTTTTCACCTAAATAACCTGAAAAACCGATTTGGAACTTCTCTTGCAATTAAAAATTTAAGGCTTCTCCTCGATGCTATATACATTTCTTTCTGAAAGGGCTTTTCAATGACTACACACCATTTTATCCCAGTTCACAACCTTTATAAAAATAATACAGCAAAATCACGACACTACGCCCACTCCCTCCATAATACATCGCGTCGTTTTATTATCCCATTCCTGAACTATGCACAACCACGCAAAAATGTTTCTCACCTTTTTGTACCATAAGGCAAAACTGATGAACCTCAAAATGAATCAACGCTGATTAAAAAGCGTGCGTCCGTTCCCAGTATGTGAGTAATAGCGTTTGCGGATTCCGAACAAGCCCCCGAGAGCAAACACCACGGAATACCATACCACCCTTATGTCCCGTTGCATACATTCCATCACTGCTGAGAGAGCCGGGGATGATGAGTAAGTCCTCAAAGATGAAGGTAGGCGAGAAAAGATTTCTATCCCCCCCCCTTTTTTTTTTCCATCCGTCCCAGCGATTTCGGCAGAGAAAACCTTGAACTTGACTGCTCAGAGTTGGGCGTTGAAAAATGTCTCGGTAAAAACGGAATATATTAAGGCAAGGGTTTTGAGTTAGTTTAGAATTCCTACTTAAAAACAAATAACATTTATAATACATAAATAAATATATGAGAAATGTTAAGAATTCTATTTCTAAATTCTCCGTAAAAATGGAATATATTAAGGCAAGGGTTTTGAGTTAGTTTAGGATTCTTACTTATAATACATAAATAAATATATGAGAAATGTTAAGAATTCTATTTCTAAATTCTCCGTAAAAATGGAATATATTAAAGCAAGGGCTTTGAGTTAGGTTAGAATTCTTACTTAAAAACATATAACATTTATAATACATAAATAAATATATGAGAAATGTTAAGAATTCTATTTCTAAATTCTCCGTAAAAATGGAATATATTAAGGCAAGGGTTTTGGGGTATTTTAAAATTCTTACTTAAAAACAAATAACATTTATAATACATAAATAAACATATGAGAAATGTTAAGAATTCTATTTCTAAATTCTCCGTAAAAATGGAATATATTAAGGCAAGGGTTTTGAGATATTTTGGAATTCTTACTTATAATACATAAATAAATATATGAGAAATGTTAAGAATTCTATTTCTAAATTCTCCGTAAAAATGGAATATATTAAGGCAAGGGTTTTGAGTTAGTTTAGGATTCTTACTTAAAAACAAATAACATTTATAATACATAAATAAATATATGAGAAATGTTAAGAATTCTATTTCTAAATTCTCCGTAAAAATGGAATATATTAAGGCAAGGGTTTTGAGATATTTTGGAATTTTTATTTAAAATATATAAATAAATGTATGACAAACCGTAAAGAATTCGATTTCTAAATCTTCCGTAAAAATGGAATATATTAAGGCAAGGAGTTGAGATTTTAGAATTATTGCTCAAAAATATATAGCTAAATAAATAAATAATAAAAAAAAAAAAAAAAAATCAAAGAATTTTGTTTCTAAATTTTCCATAAAATTGGTATATATTAAGGTAAGAGTTTTAACTTATTTTAGAATTGTTACTTAAAAATATATAACTAAATGTAAAAAATTCTGTTTCTAAATTTTCCATAAAATTGAAATACATTAAGATAAGAGTTTTAAGTTATTTTAAAATTAATGTTTAAAAATGTATAAATAAATGTGTCAAATATAAATAATTCTATTTCTTCTTTTGATTATTATCATCCCCATAAGTTTTATTGCAGACGCGATAATATGATAAAATAATTGTCGCAAAGGAGTTGAAGAATACCTCTTAAGTTTATTGAAAATAGGTCGAATTAGAGTTCTTTTACATACTTTTTTTTTAATGTCTCGTGCATACAAATGTGTTATTTTTAAAAAACGGGCTACCTCGGTAGTCCAAAATCGGTATAAATTAAAAATAAATGTTGAATGATTTAATTTGTACGATTTTTGTATTATTTGAAACTAAACCTCCTTAATTTAAATCTCGGGGGAGGGTGTACAAAAGAATAATTTATTTCTTCCATAAAACTCCACGAGCCGCAAAGAGGTATGTGCTGCCTACTTAGTTAAAGACCACCCCCCCCCCCCCTCAATTTTTTCCCTAGAATAAATACTAGTTGCAGAGTGCTGTTAAATATAAAAAATTCAGATGTATACAATTTCTTTTAAACGAAAATAAATAAATAAAAAACATTTAACTCTCGATACAGGTTACCTATTTTTTCTGATCTATTTCAGTTTTTTTTCCAAAGGAAAATAAAACAAATCACTTTTATGCTTGAGGACGTTTTTGATCTGTCTGGTAGATTAAGTGTATGATATATTTATTTATTCTTATGTTGCGTCACTTTGAGAGTAAAAGCGCAACTTATTAGGTAAACATAATAATTGAGTTATTATTCAACGAAGCCTTGCAAGGGATACTAATATTTTTACAAATGCATCACAACAAATATTAACCAGTGGTCAGGCTTCAGTTTAAAAATACATTCAATACCGGGAGACATAAAGAATTGTATTCGTGTAACTGAGAAATTTAATGAGTAAAAAAAAAAAAAGAAGAAGAAGAAGAAGAAGAAGAAGGAGAAATATATATAAAAAATAAGGCTGTTCATAAATGGAAAAGAGCAATTTTATGACATGAGTTTTAATATATATATATATATATATTTTTTTTTTTTTTTTTCTTTTCGGAAATGCATCAAACTAGCAGGTGTTGTCGTTCAGAAACTATCGAATCACACTCCCCCCCCCCCTCCTTTTTTTTAGCAAATGCAATTGATCTTTCAGAAAATAATGTCAACGTGGAAATTTGGAACCGAATTTATGCGCGAAAGAAGAATAACCACTTAAACAAAGGTGGACAAATGTGTTTGTCACGTGATCCAAATAGCTTATAACTCGATAGGTAATTTATTGATCACAAAAGGGAAAACACAGTTCGATTTGAAATCGTTTCGACAGTTAGGCCTTCCAATTTTGTGTCTTTGTGTTAAAAAAATGAATTTGCAAATGTGTCGAAACGTTTCGAGACACTAAACAAATTATAAAACAAAATTAATACATCCGCAATATTTATTGCATTATTTATTTTTTTTTTTTTTTAATTACAACTAGGTAGGAATCAGAAATCTTCTACGAAGATTGGTAGCAATGGTACATGTTTCTGCGATTTCATTCAACTAGTGAAAGTTGTTAGAAAAATTCTTGAGGGGAAAAAAATATAAAATATATTATTTATAGAAAAGGCGAAAAAAAAAAAAAAAAAAAAAAAAAAAAAGACACCTTTGAAAAGTAAGCTGAAAACTGCGGAACCATGGAAAATGCACAAATGCAATCTAACAATCGTTTATATTTTGTAAAAACCCAAATAAAAATTAAAACGCAGAGATCATTTTCCCAAAAAAGCTTCATATGCCACAGTAAAAAAAATTAAAAACGTGTATTAATAGTGATGGAAAAAAAATCTTTATTACCAATATGCGCAACTGATAATAATTTGGGGGAACATAGCGTGCAAACCCAGAGAGTAACCAAAAGGTATTTTCCAAAAACGTAGGCCCCGACCTTGAACCGCGGTGCTTGCTTGCGTCTTCGTTCACCTTATTCTTTAGAGCGAGAACCAAGTTATTACCGATCTTATTGTTTGACCTTGGGACAGTCGGGTATTTCCCAACTTTCACTCCACCAGAACAACCGGGATTTTGGCAGTGATGCGGATGTGGCTTTTTTTTTATTAACAATTCGATGACCCCCCTCCTCCCACCTTAGGGTATAATCTCAAAATGTATTATTAATCTGCCAAAGAATTAAATCAGTCAGTCGAGGCATCGAAATTATACAGTCTCTGAACACATACTCTGTCCAAACCATCTGATTAAGGGTGTATTCGAAAAAACGCTTTTCCACATTCAACAGTTTGAAATTTTCCGATACATTTTCAGACTCATTTTTAAAAGTAGAAACATGAAACTTGCTGGGGGGGATTTTTGAAGGGATGCAGAAGATGCCGTGTGAAGTCATTTTTCGCTGAATTCATTAGAATTTGATTTATAAGCAATTATTTTCTCAGGATGCCATTTTTTTTCGTTCGCCGATCTCCCGCTTCGGAAAATTTTGTCCAAAACGCCGTTTTCGACAGCATTTTTTTTGCAACATTTTCTACATTTATCAAAAAATCGACAATTACGGCACCTTGTGTAAGCTTCTAAATAAAAGAATTTGAAAGTTTGGTGCATTTGAGAGAAAAAATGAATCTAAAAATAAATCGGTAAAAAGGCACTTTGGATCGAAATACACCCTTAAAGAGCACAGTTTGTCAGCAAATAGACCCAACGGAATCTGATCAAATATCAGGTGTGTATGAAATCTCTTTCACCAAAGAAGATGTAACATTGCAGTATTATAGGAATAACAAACAGAAAGAAATTTAAAGCGAGGATGAACGAGCATACAGCGGGTGTCAAATGCAACAAGAGAACTGCAGCTTTAGCCAGACTACTTTAAATAGAGTCTTTACAGATTAATTTTAAAAACAGTAAAATAATTTTTTGCATCAATATGTATTCCTCATTCATAATCTGCAAATCAATAGAAATCTGTAAGCAAGCCACCTTTGAGTTACTTCGAATTTGATGTTTTATAAATTAAAAATCAATAAGATAAAATCATCAAATTCACATTTACAGATGACCATTTATATTATAGCACCTTATTTCATTATATCTTTAATTTCGTGATTTTGTTTATCAAGTTCATTTTCAAATTTTCGCGAAAATAGTTAATTTATTAATTTTTATCTCAAAAACGTCGTAAATCATGTTGATCTGTTTATTGAAAAGTATTAATAAACATTTACATGTACTGTTATCACTTTTAGCATATGTATTTCGCTTTTAATCTATATTCTATCTGTAAATTAAAAGTTTAAAATGTTTGATGCTCCGATTTTTTTTATTATAATCCAGTATCTAATGAGAATAAGGTTTGTAATAATTATCAGAGAGTTAGATTACATACTTATATCTTTATTTTATGAAAAATTATACACAACAACTAAACAATATTTTTTACGCTCGTATTGATAAAATAAATTCAATAATTTCAAGTAATTCAGACGATTTCACTTCAAACAATTCCTTGAATCGAAATGACTTAAACTGAGATCCAGATTACGAAAAATAAAAATATATATGCAAGATGAGAAATCTATTGTCATTTTGGGCGAAAAAAAGTTTGAAAAATAACAGCAGGTCTACGTAAGAGAACAATAAGTATCTCAAATTGCGCTGTTGCGAAAGTTTACCAGGCTCTATATTGTTAATAATTTAAATTAACACAAATATAAAACCCCACCAAATGCACAATCGCGAAATATTTTATGTGTCATATTTGTAATTATCTTGACTTATGTTCCAAAGGCTTATTAGCATCAAGATCGTGTAAAATATACGAATCAACATACAATATCAAGTGGAAATAAAGAGAATAATATGCTAAGATCTTGGAATTGAGCCATGAGTAATTTGTTCCAATTCTAAAAGCAACTCCCCCCCCCCCCCTCAAAAAAAAAGTTTTTCTAATGACTACTAAATTTTTGTAGTGCGATGCAAACTAACCAAACAAATTCAAAGAAGAATTTTACAAATCACGTATTATTTGATTGGAAGAAACATTTAAAAAAAAAAATCCTCAATCAAAAATAAATTTAAAAAATTATTTTTTGAAATAAAATAAAATAGTTAATGTGCTTTAAAAAATATAATTCATGAGCAGATAAATGAAAGAATTAAAATTTTCCACAGAAAATATACAATTTGAAAGATTATATCTAAACAATTTCAACTGATTCGCATTATTATTTAATAGAAGTATTTTAAAAAAATCCGAAACCTGTGCCATTATAATCCATTAAGGATCCAGTGCTCATAAGCGGTGATATTGAACTAAATAATCTTCATCAGAACACATTTACAAATAAAATCTTTATGCTGTTTTAAAATATGTTTGAAACAATCGTATGATTTCACCGATTGGGAGAACAATAAATAAATAAATAAATAAATAAATAAATAAAAATAAAAATACATCTTGCATATTAGACAATGAACAAAGTTTTCCATTTCCTTCTATTATTTGTCTGACTTTCGTCGATGATGTAGAATGTAGAACTAAACACGCATCACAACACAATTAGTTAAAATGATTTTGTTCATTTAAAATATACATACAAAGCAATCACATAATTCAATATGCTATTGATTTAGACATTTTTAAAAATACATAGAATATGCATTAAATATTGAAAATATATATTTATAAACTGAACTCACCCCTTAGCAGCACTGGCCTCGCTCCCATCTCCCTGATGGACGCAATGACGGGCGACAAGGGGTGATCCTCCGTCACTTGCTCGGCGTCGGACGTCTCGTCGTCGTACAGGACCACCTCGGACCCCCTACAGGCCTGCAGCCTCTCTTTGGCATCCTGGTCGCTCACCAGGTCGCACAGGCCCAGCTTCCGGTGCTGAAGGCGTCTCCTGCTGATGCGATCGGAACACCTGAGCGACACCGCGCCCGACACGTGACCTTTGCAGAAAGCAAAGGGTGGTCTGCAGTCCAGGACCAGGGGCGACCCCTTCTTGAGTGCCGAATCCAGCTCGGACGGAGAGACGAGTTTCAGGTTCTCTTGGACGGACTTGGCCGACCTCCGCCGAGCGGACGACCGGGGAGCGAGATACAGGATTTGGGGCCTTCGACGGTGCTCAGACAAGATTGTATCGCCTGGGAGTTGAATCTCCACACCTCCAGACATACTGGAGGTTGCGACTGCAAACAGAAAAAAGAACAGTAAATCAGCAAATTGTCCATAAAGAACCAACAGACATCAAAGAGAAAATAATCATTAAAATCATTTTCGCAGAGGGTGCGCGGCGCCCCTACTATTTGGGACGAGGGCAATTTTCATTTCAGCAAGTCAAAAGAAAAAAGAATTGGTGCCAAAACAAAGTCCGTAATTGGATATTTTGGTATACTCTGGATAACACAGAAAATAAAAATAATTGAATAAAAAATAAATAATTGAGTCCAGTTTTGCAAACAAATGTTGTTGGCTTTTTTTTTTTTTTTTTTTTTTTTCATTGATAGTAAAATTTCTGCGATTAATTCTTAAATCTATTTCACAAAATAACCACGTGCTATACACGCACGTACAGAGTTTGCGGCCTTGGAAGATTTTCACAGACAATATTGTATCATATGGGAGTTGGATTATTAAGTTCGTTTTCCATCCATGTGACGGATAGAAGTTCTCTTTTCGGCCATTTTGATTATTTTTGTCGCATTCAATGTGAGGAATAGCGGAGATATTGATGATTATCATGATGATTGTCATGATGATTGATGAAAACATGATTATCACCTACCATGTAGAGAATTTATTTTGTTTACCATTGAAGAGCAATGAAAAAAGTCACAACCTGAACACAGGTCCTTTAGAAAAAAAATGCCCAGAGAAAATAGTTTATAATTAATAGTTATGGAATTCGATCTGTGCTTTCTCCAGAAGACATACTGGATGATGCGACTACAAGAGAAATGGATGCAGGTTACAACAGATCATTGATAAACATCCAATAGATATGAATGAATTTCTAAAAAGAAAAAACATGACTAATCTCGTGGTTCGGCAATTATTTGCTTAAATGTTATGTAATGCCTCAATGACTCATGATGAGGTCAATGTTCATTGACTAAGATTGGCCAACATTGAATACATTAACATTTGCCAATTCATTCAAGACTAAAGAACAGGAGATTTAATAGCAGAAGATCACTAATTTTATTTGGATAAACTTAAAAAAAAAAAATAATAATAATAATAAAAGAAAGAAAGAAAGAAAACTGAAACGGTTAGTAAATATATCTTAAATTAATAGGTACTACTGATGAAATTTCTGCTACTGATAACATTGCACTTTATAATAAGGAAATTTTTTAAGTGTGTCTACTGAGTAAACTGCGTTATATACAGAATTTTTAAATAACCATTGCCCCCTTTAATGGTTATTAGTTTTCATATCAATTATAATTTGATTTTGTGTAATATTACAAAACAATAAATAATTGCATTTTTTTAAATAGTATTTTCTTTAAGTTTTATTTTAGTATTATTATTATTATTTTGAACAAGAAACATTTTTTTTTCCTTTTATAGAAAACTGCATGATGTTGAATTTTTAAATGAACAATGCCTTGAAATTACTTTTCATAGCGAAGAAATCGCTGTTAGATTTTGAGTCTATGTAACGATAATGTCAAAGAAATAGTAGCTATTAAATAGCACTTTCTTTAAAACAATGATTTATATATTTTTCATTATACAATATTTCAATAATCTATAACATAATCATATTACATTCATGGTTTTTTTAAAATAAAAAACATCCTTTTTTAAGAAAAATTTCGATTAAGCAATTTTCTTTCTAACTTTAATCATTAATTAAAAAAATGTTTATACTTTCCATCAATTAAAAAAAAAAAACTCATCTTTTAACAAAATTAAAAATACGAAAAAAAAAAAATAAATAACTTGTGTATATATTATAATAATTATTATTATTATTTTACATCTTTCTGAAACCGTGTAACTATAAAATATGGTGAAATAAAAAGTTTGGATAAATAATAATAATCAAAGAAATGTTTATACTTTTCATCTGAAAAAACACAAATAAAACACCTTTCACTAATTCAAAAGTACGGGGAGGGGGTGTGAAAAGAAAAATCTTCCGTATGCTGCATATTCTAGCCCCCCCCCCCTCCCTTTTTTTAAAGTAAAAAACGCATCTTTCTGAAACAAATTTGAGCAATTTTCCTTCTTATCTTAGTTTTATAGGGAAAAAAATTACTTTCTTTTAAAATTTGTCAAATTACAATTAACAGAACTGTGTAAAGAGGCAAAATAATCTGAAATAAAAAAATTTGGATGAATAATTAAAAAATAGTTATACTTTTACCGGAAAAATAAAACACCATACGTCCACTAAAATCCGAAAGTACGGGAGAAAAAAAACTTGCGTAAACGATTCGGTAACTTTACTATTTATTTACGGACGAAAACTATCGACCAATAGGACGCGTGCCTGAGGTCGGGGCGGCTTTTATGAATGAATCGGTTTTCACACAGCGGTCCCCTCAACGGATACCACTTGGAAAAACTGTGGCGAGGAAAAAAGATCGCGGGGGGACGTTAAACATCCGGTGTCCCACATGGGAACCATCTGCGCGACTGAATCAACCTCTGATCTCGCCTGGTAAAAGAAAAGATGTGGCTTTTTGACGCAGATCAGCTGCATTATGACTCATTTTGCCGATTTCCAATTAAAATACAGCGCAGAAGGATTGGAAATGTCCAATACACTTAATTTTGGAACGCAAATGAACAGTAAAATTAAACGAAAAGTTTTACAGGTGTACTCTTTATTTGAAAGATGAATTTTCATTCAAAGATATTATATGTATATGTATATATACTTTGGTTAAATTGCAATTATTAAAATAGCATTATTTTGTACAATACTTCACATATTCTTATACATCTATGCAGATACATAATATTATAATAATACTCTTCTACTGTTACACTGAACTGTAGCAAAGATTAATTAGATTAATTACACACATATGTTTAATGTAAATGAAGGATAAAAAATGACTTGATTATCAAGTTTATCATCACATTTTTGACCAGTTAATTAATGTGTAGTAGGTATATGTGTGTGGGAGGGGGGAAGGTATATTAAACAGTCAATGGTGGCAATGATATTGACCACAGGTAATGCTTTCCTAAGGGGCTTTCTAATTCAGATGAACGAGATTTTTATTGTTAACGTTAAATTTTTTTTTTTCGATATATAAAATATATCTAAAATTGCGATTCTAAAATATCTGAGAAAAGTTAAAATTTTGCTATATTTGATCCAATAATTGTATAATATATAAGCTAATCATCATCTTGTTGACCTATTAATTATTAGGCGTATAAAGGAGAGATACATTATACACTTATGAAGATGGGAGTTTCATGGCTACCAACTACTACGCCTTTTTATAGCTAAACAAACACATTCAAACCAGAAATTCAGTTTGACAAATTAAAAAATTTGCAGTGCTAAGTATCAGGAAATAAATCCATGATGCATATTATTTAATAAATTTTCTGGTTAAAAACCCGTTTATTTCATTTAAAAAGGCGTAGAAGTTGGCAGCTCTGGAGTTTATACTACGGAGTCAATAGTGGCAAACACATTGACCACAGGTAAATCAAAGAAATGTTTTCCTTCACGACCTTTTAAGGTAGATGAATGAGATGATTCATTATTAACGTCAAAACAATTAGAATTTTTTTTTTTCAAATGTATAAAAGAAATTTTAAATTGCGATAACAGAAAACCAAAATCCTTACTATATTTAATCCAGAAATTGCATACTATTCTAATTAGAATTTAAAAGTGAAACTTACTCATCTTTGCTACAATAACAGTTCTTTAAACATAAACAAACAAAAAGATTAGATGTATCTTGTAATAAATTACTCTTTCATTATTTCTGCTTCACAGTGGCAACAGTTCTTCCTCGGAATTTTTTTCATTTCCAGAGACAGGAAAAAGCGGAAAGTGTAAACAAATGCAAGTAAAACCACAAACAATTACATATTCCCACAACAACAGCAACAAAAAAAAAAGTTCACGGTGTGTATGTTTACATCAGGAACTAGTCCACTGTCACTTCACGAAATGTCCTCGGTTTGAAGAACATACCTGAGGTCACAAGATAACAAGATGACCTCAAAAACATTAGCATTCTTCACAATACAGTAGAATTTTGCCGCATGGTAAACGAGATCTACCTGTTCCAAGAGAGAAGACCTTCTAATTTGAAATCGTCTGCTTGATGTAGTTGTTTGTGACTCACTGCTAGAGGTGTTGCCAAACGGCCTTGCCAAAATTCTAGTAATGCGAGAGGCAAGGTCTAAAGCAAAAGAAATTGGTCATTCGACGGTTCTATGAGTCGCTTGAACTAAAGTGAGTCACGTTGACCTCAAAATGCGAGACAGGTAGAGAGCAAGGCGTCAGGCTTCGATGATAAAAGCCTGTTCTTTCCTCAGAAAACCGTTCCAGAGGTTCATTTTTTCGCATTTACTGACTATTTAGAAGAATATTCTTATGCGAAGTGTTTTCCTCGTACGTAATAAAGCCAAAAGCCTTTTTTTTTTTTTTTTTTTTTTTTTTGCCATCACACGAAAAAAGAATAAAATGAAACTGGATCCATTCTGCCCCATAGAAAATGAAACGTTTTCAATGCAAAATAGTAATAATAATAAAAATGAATCATGTTATATTAATAGCTATAGCACAGTTACGTAACAACTGAATCCGATAAAATATACTTAAACTTTAGAACGCAGTGCAGTTACACAACTTCTAATGTGTTTAGGAGTCACTTTAATACTTTTTTCACAGGCAGCGCCGCAGCAAATCTATTTAACGAATGCCGGGGAAAATTCGATTCATCATTCTACTAAACTCCTCTACAGTGGTAGAAATAATTGATGTCATCGATGAAGCGCCTATCAGGTTTGGTGCCTGCCAATTCCACCCTTGCTGCGGCTCTGTTGACTGGTGACGGATATACTGATCTACGGTATGGACAGGCCCTTATTACCGCATGGGCAAATCGGGACTTTGCCCATGGGCCCCGGACTTTAAAAGGCCCCAAAATCCATATATTAAATTATAAAATATTTACTTTTTTTTCCAATTCCACCTCTTCTATATGATGAAGTTAATAAATTCATCTTAAAGAAAAATAACAAATTGTACTAAGTTATATAAAGAACTTATTTATAAATATTTTGTTCCATATTAAGAACATTTATTTATTAAGGTATTTTATTTAGAATTGACGGAACAAAGAATTTTCTTCTATTTATATCCAAGATGAGAAAATATGTTTATGCATTGCACATACACATATGAATGACCATCAGTTCTATTTGAATTACGTTGCATTGATTCGGAAAGCCCCCCCCCCTCCCCCTAATTTATCTTTGCCCAGGGCCCCAATTAGTCATAATCGGGCCTTGGGTATGGACAAAAACTCTGAGAGGGGTTGCTTTTTCGGAAGATACCAACTGACAGAAATGGTTTGAAATCCGAAGACTGCGATAATCTCCCCTTTTTTTTCGCTCCTAGTACACGCAAAAGAAGCCAACAGTACTGCGGTCACTCTAAAATAAAGTGGACGAATCCGTTTCTATAGTGACCACGGGGAGAAAGATGTTTTTTACGGCTTTTCTCGTTACGGGTGAACAGTACTCGTCAATAATTTAGTGTGTACTTTTTACTAAAATCATTTATTAAAATTATTTAATACCAACTTTTGGTTTTACTTAAGTACAAAGCGTTTATGAATAGATAAAGCGGAAATTACTGATCAAAACATCTGGTAAGTATTTTAAACTAAGGGGCAAAAAATTACTAAACTGGGGGAAAAAATTACCGGTCAACAAGGTGTTAAAATGCGGGGCAATTTATTCAATTCATGCAAAGATATTTCCTTTGTTGACACTTGAATTGGATGAAATCTTAACCATTGGCATTGTGGGCGGGGCCACAGTGTAATTGAGTTGTTACAAATGTAAACTATTGTATATTATTTATAAAATACACCTTAATCCAATGAGACATATATATCTATATACAATAAGATTTTTTAAATTTCTAATAAACAGAATAAAACCTATTGGTAAAATATTATTAAAAATACGACAAATAATAAAAATCCTTATATGTATGTTAATGGATATAGATATAATATACAAGTTTTTATTTCATTTAACACATTATTATCAAGAGATGGAGAATGGGCAGATTTATTAAATAACAAATATATGTTCAATGTTTGTTAAATCCTGAAAATTGTGAGACGTTATATACGTATAATTTTACGGTAATTCAACAAAAAAACAATAAATTCTTCTAAAATTCAAAAGTACAAGGGCTTAGGGAAACGAAATTACTCGCAAAAGATTTATTGATTTGAGGGCGGGGGAAAGGGATATTTCAGAGAAAATCTTATATCTTAACACGTAAGGATGATCAATGTGATATTTAAATATTTTTAAGTTTTCAAATGGTATGTTTTCCGATTTTTCAAGCAATATAATTTTAGTCCTGTTGCTTCTTTTTTATTTATTTATTTCATTTTGTTTTGTAAATAAAAAATAATTTATTATTTAAAAACTGTTAAAATATTAAATATTCGTTTTTTTTTTTTTTTTTTTTTTTTTGAATCTGCAAACGATATTTATTTTTATAATTATGTCATGTTTTGCACAGTATCTGTAGCGTCGTTTTTACAAAAACAGCTGTAAAGTTATATTTAGAAAAAAAAAAAAAAGAATTGACAATTTGCACCAACATCAATAAATTACATTAAAATTCACATTTTCTTTTCTTTGCTTTCGTTTTTCATTTACGTTTGAAATTAGCAGTGCTTGGTAGGGGAGCCATTTGGGAAGAGCTAGGGGGCATTACCGCCCCCCTCCAAATCACAAGGAATTTAATATTTTCGAATGTATAAGGTATAACAATTAGCATTCGATAAACACTTTAACCACAGAAATAAAAAATTATCAATAGTATTTGCTAAAATTTTGCTATTGTAACATTCTCAAAATGAGACACGTCATTATCATTCATCATCATTATCATTAATGATTATTCGGCTAAGGATAATTTTAAACATGTGCGTTCGGAAAATCCGTACCTGTTGCTTCACAGCTGTGCATAAAAATATCAAAATTGCAACTCCCCCTCCCCCCTCTCCAACAAAATTTGGAAATCGCAATGAATAAAATTTGTGTATGGTATGCTCGTCGCGTGTGACGTTAAATTGACCAATGTCGTCGAAAATCAGGCATTTAAAATATTAAAGGAAAATATTTTGAAAAAATACTGCACATTATTTCAATAAATATCAGTATTAATTATAAATACGTGGTTAAAATATTTATTTACTTATTCTTGTGGTTGTATATAAATAACATTTTAAAATAATAACTATTTTACTGTTATTTTCTGAATTCATTATAGGGATGGGCATTATTTATCGTATTAGGATAAATAACAGTGTTACTACGCTAGAACCTAATATTGCATTAATATGTTACTGAAAAGTCCCTGTTAAATAAATAACACATGTTCTTAATGACAGCATCTTCCTTCACTTGTTTTAATCAAGATTTCATTTTTTGTACCTCTAAAATAATAATAATATTCATTAAAAACGTCCTTAATCGTTTCTTTTGAGACGTTTGCGAACAATGTTGAATGTCCAGGCTGGGTGCCCGGACAGCGCCTCCCCCCTTTCCTGCTTGCGCAGACCCATTCACAATTATTTAAAAAATTTGCGTCCCCCCCTTATTAAAACATCCTTAAAAACCCTTATTAAAAAAATCTCACAATTATACACTCAAAAATAAAAAACCTGTCTAAAACGGAATTTAAAACTTTTTAAAAGCTTCCGTTTTAGAAGGTTTTACTATATAAAATAAGATATTGTATGTATCCAGCAAGTACAGCCCGGACAGCCCCCCCCCCCTGCTTGCGCAGACCCATTCACAATTGTTTAAAAATTTTGCTTCCCCCCCTTTATTAAAACACCCTTAAAAACCCTTATTAAAAAAAATCTCACAATTATACACTCTAAGATAAAAAACTGTCTAAAACGGAATTTAAAACTGTTTTATAGGCTTCCGTTTTAGAAGGTTTTACTATATAAAATAAGATAGTGTTTTTATCCAGCAAGTACAGCCCGGACAGCCCCCCCCCCCTGCTTGCGCAGACCCATTCACAATTATTTAAAAAAATTGCTTCCCCCTCTTATTAAAACACCCTTAAAAACCCTTATTAAAAAAAAATCTCACAATTATACACTCTAAGATAAAAAACCGTCTAAAACGGAACCGTCTAAACATCTTGAATTTACATTTACCTTGAAAATAAATCTTAAAATAAAACAAAAAAAAAAGTTTTATTTTAACTTTTTACTGTAATGAAAATAAAGTTACAAAATCTTTTTTCAAACTTTTAATTATCTTCTAAGAGAAAACGAAAAAAAAATCCTTTATTAAAAACGATTCAAGTAAATCTAGATTTGCACGCCAATCAAATAAACCCAAATTTCAGCGAAAGAAACAAAACCCCAAAACAATAAACCATCCTATCAATGAAAAAGAAAATCCTGCACTCAAAATCATTTTTATTTCATTCATTAGTCACCCCCCCCCCCCCACTAACAATAATGGACGCGTCCTAGCAAAACCCAACTGCCTCGTCTGTACGTCTGGGAAACTTACGGCAAACTTTCTCGTTCTTCTGTTGTTGGGAATAAAATTTATCTATAGTTTTAATTATCTATCTGAATAAAATATTCTATACCAACTGTTAAATGTTCAAATGTTACGTTCCCTTTCAACATGAGATCGTATTTGTTTCAATTCCAATGTGTAAAAAAATGTAATCATTCCTCTAAGAGATTAAAGATACTGGTAATATATAACTACGAAGCAATTATATTATTCTAAAAATATATTGTTGCTTTGAATACGAATCTGTTTATCCAGACGGGTAGTATTAGAATCTGAGAATTATCGAGAGGGGAAAAAAAAGGTTTTTCTAAATTTGCAAGTTGGAATCGGGCATCGTTTGGTGACGGATAATATTTTGATGAGGGTTAGTTTCGCATTTGATTTCGTGGTTGAGGATGCTTTAATGTGAGGTATAGTATGTTTTCGATTACGTGTTGAAGGATATGTCTGCGAGTTGATATTACGTACGCGTGCGGTAAAGCTGTTTATTTATTTATTTATTGTACATTTTGTCATAACTATGACTGCTATAAAACTTTTTTCTTGGAATTAATTTTACTAAAGCAGTAAGATTTCTATTTTATAGTGCGATTTGTTAAAATTTAAAAAATACTTTAATCAATTTGGGAAAAAATATGACTGTTGTCAATATGAAAGCGAAGACCGACGTTTTAAAAACTACTTGTTCATATAATTTTCACAATAAAATATTTTAATTAAAAATTTTGCCCTAAATCTAATTAGGTTTTTAAGATTTTATTAAATTATTTTAAATAATGTAATTTATATCCCACAATGTTATTGGACGCTGTAAATGGATAAGTTAAAATACACAGTTGATCGTATCACCATTATTCGATAAATGGCATAAATAAAAAAGTGAAGAGTTTTAGAAAAAACGTAAAGCCCTTTTAAATGAAAAAAAAAGGAACAATGCTTTAGAACACACAGAGTAAACCATTTATTTTAGTATGATTCGTCTTATTTATTGAAATAAGTAAACAGTGGGACTATAATATGTAATTAGCTCACAGGCTATCATAGCCTGAGAGCTTATGTGCCCGCCCGTTCTGTATGTACGTTCGTACGTAACGCGATAATTTATGATAAAAATATCCGATCTACTTGAAATTTTGTATATAGGTGTATCCTGACAAGGCGATTCCCTGATTAGTTTTTCGAGTTCATTCGATATGTATAAGAGGGGGAACGGGGGGCTCATGCCCCTCCCCTTAATAGAAATAAATGGGTTTTTCATGCAGAATTAAGTTTTCGTTCAAAATTTAGATATAGGATCATCCTGATGAGGCGATTCCGTGACTGTTATTATGTGTTCATTGAATAAGTATAAACAGGGGGAACGGGGGTTCTAATGCCCCTCCCCTTAATTTATATAAATGGGTTTATCAAGCAGAATTGTCAGATTTCGTTCAAATCTCTGAATAGTTTTGGAAGTTTAATGGTTAAGTATAAAAGAGGGGGATAACTCCTCTTAAATTATACAAATGCTAAATGGGTTTTTATTAAGAATTATCCGATTTGCTCTGAATTTTGGATATAGATTTTTTTATGATAAAGCATGTCCTTGATAGTTTAGGAGGTTCAATGATTAAGTATAAAAAAGGGGAAAGGAGAGAGCTGTTTCCCCTTTTTAATTTGTTTTTCGAACGGAATTAACCCTTGAAAATATAAAGCTGTAATGTACAGTTAGAATGCGTAGCCTGTGAGCTCAATGTCATCAGCTTAATTGGGCGGTATTCTTTTTATTACTCTATTTTGGTCTTTTTTATATAGATATTGAAACATCTTCTTTTAATGTCAAATGGGGATATGTTTGTAGCCGATGAATCATGTTGAAAATAGATGCTAATGTTAAAAAATGTACAATACAAGGGATCTTATTATACTTTCCATACAGGGTCCTGTTCCTGTTTCTGTGAAATTTTGGTAAAAAAATTATATATTATTTTATGTAAATATCAATCATAATTTTGGGGGTTTTGAATGATCTTTATATTTGGGGTTTTGTTAGACGTTCTATGCATTTAAAAAAAAAACATATATTTTCATTGTATATGTAAAAAGTGACACGTCAGATTTTACTTTTAAATGTTTAAATTTATGAAAAGTTCAATTTGGAGATGGAAAAGATTCGTGTAAGGTCAATTTTTAATACAAAGAATTTTGAGAAGGGTCCTATTTGAAGAGTGAAATTTTTGTGAAAGATCCTGCTTGAAAATGAAAGATTTTGTAAAAGGTCTTTTGAAGGAAAAAAAAATGAAGGATCTTGTTTTGCGGTGCAAAATTCCGGTAGGGTCCTTTGAAGGGCCCAATTTCTTTCTAATTAGGTCCTTGAATACTGTTTTCAATAAATACGTATCCGGGAATACTGTGTTTTCTCATCTCCACTGCTGAAGTACGAAAACTTATTTTGATTTTTTTTTTTAATTTAACTCTACATCTTAAATGTGAGCTTGACCCTTTTTCAGACATTAATATTTTAAAGAAAAAAAATGCAAAATATTATTCAAAAAGGAGAAAATTTTTCTTTACCTGCAAATATTTATCCAAAATCAATAAAAATGACCTACATTTAAAAAAGATCTCCTAAAAGTGCGAATTTAAACAAATTTTTAGCCTTTGGTAAAACGTTAAAAATTTATTAGGTTACTGTAACATGTTACCAAGCTAATGGTGTAATGATGGAACCTGTTAACAAAAAATAACTGTTTTTCCCATCTCTAATTCATTATAAAACAGAGTTCATACAAAAATATGTTGGGAAATTGTCCTTTAATTCTACGTTTGATCAGATATAGCAAATATTTAGACTATTTGAAACAAATTAACTGTTTTTTTCTTCGATTTATGAAATGTGACACATATGATCTACATTTTTAACCAATCGCAGTAAAGCATTCAACTCGAACTCCAACGTAATGTAGCTGCCGCTGAAGCAACAAGTTGCAATGACTCATGCGTTTAACCTCTATGGCCCACAATTTGAGGAAGGAGAAAGAGATTTTTTTCAGTTTTAGGGAAAACAACAATATCAAATAAATTTAACTGCAACCAGTAATAGTAAAATAAAAATAATAATAATATCGAAAATTTTAACATCGGATTTTTTTTTTTTTTTTTTTTTTTTTTTTTAATTTAAGAAAGAAAATGATATTCTATTAATAAATTTTAATAATAGTAATAATTATTAGTATTATTACAGTTTATTTTCCATGCTGTCTTTTGTTTTGGTGTAGGTTATGTTATGATTCTTAATCTTAATGATATAGTATACGGTTGATATTCTTATATACTAGACCAGGGTCGGTGAACCTGTAGCATGCGTGCATTGACGGCACAAGAAATAATATTTTTGGCACAATGTTAATTGAAGTTTAAAATCAAGATTTTGAGAAATTTCACAAAATACACGAATTGAGAATTGTCTAAATTCAATAAGATCTAATTCTAGAAATTGAACTACAACTTAGTGAATTATAAAATAGTACCAAGAAAATGTGAAGACTATTGGAAAAGAAAGAATATCAGGTTTTAAAAGAAAAAATACGATTAGAAATTTATTGTCATTTGTAAATCCAGGAAAAAACAAAGATCTTTATTAAAGCTGATTTTCAATATATTCATTTTCATTTAATATTATTTTATCCATATTTTTGTTATTGCTGCGTCGTGGTCATGTATATAGAATTGATTCTAGAAAAAAAGGGCCGCCAAGCGGAAATTTTTCAAGGGGACAAACTCTATTGTAAAAAAGAATACTTTTTTTCAAAAATTAAACACAATTCTAAAATAAAGTTTTTTTTTTCTCTCCTAAAAGCAAACTACTCTATACTTAAAAAAAAAATTAAAGGGTTTTTTCCAAAGGGAACATCAGGGATGTAGTGGAGGGTATACGCGGTATACCATCTGGATCTTTTTAAGGAATACCGTATACCCTCTGTTTCTCAAGAAAGCTATAACATACACACTCTAGGGTATATCCTCTACCCTTGAGCATATACCCATAAGCATATAAAGAAGTTTTTCTACGACTACACCACTGGGGAACACTATTCTATGTAAAAATATTTTGAACTAGTTTTTTTAGAGTCCCCTAGAATTTGCGATATTTTCCTGGAATGAACATGAAGTATATGAAAGGGCCGACATGCATATCGGAAGAGTTTAAAAGAGCCACCGGGCAACTGAAAAAAAATTAAAAGGGCCGCCGGGCGAAGTGCCCTGCTAAAACGACTTAGAGTCAACACTACTATATAAAATGTTATTTGTAAACATTTAGACAAGTACGTACAAAAGTTTGTCCTCTGTGTTCTAGACTATAAGAAAATATAGTAGTAACTTCATTATTTTTTATATTATTACTTATTTTTTTATATTAACTAATTTTATGTTAAACTTATTCTATAATTTATTATTATTATTATTATTAAGTATTTCATTAATTAATCATTCAACTGACTATTAGATGAGAAAATCAAACGCAAAAGTAATTGTAACAAATTGTACATCAGAAAAAGACAATGTAAATGAAACAGTAATAATTATTAATAATAATAATAATATCAGCAGTGCATCACGTGATTTTTAAAATTTAAAACAAAAGCTGTTTTCATAAGGTAAACATTTATTTCAGGAACATTTTTATTTAACAAAAAGAATAATTAAAAGGATTCCTTATTGGTTCAATACTTTTTAATTTTTTTTTTTAAATCTTTTTATTAAATAGAAAATCGTTCATTTTGTAATATTTTTAAATCGAGATTTCGTATTTAAATAAAATATGATGAATAAGTAACAGACTTTATTATTAATGTAATTATTAATATAATTTAAAATGTATAGTTAAAATAAGAGAATTATTTTTATTAATAATAACTTTTTTATTGTGTTTTTCATTTGTTATAAGATATTTTATTAAACAGTTAAAATTAATGAATAATATTTATTTATTAATTTAGCTGTTTAATATAACATCTTAATATAAATGAAAAACACAATAAAGAAGTTATTACTAACAAAAATAATTCTCTTATTTTAAATATGCATTTTATTCTATACCTAAATAAATCCAATCGTTAATAATCATTTTAAGTGATATAGAAATGTCTTATAACATTAAAAACAAAATAAAATCAGAGGAAAGACGTAAAGTAAATATTTTACATTTATTTATTTTATTATTTGTCATCAAAATTGTAACCTATTTCATGGAATAAAAAATTAGAAAAGGAAAAAAATAGTAGAATGTTCATCCAAAAATATTCTATTTAAAGTTAATCTCATCAAAACATTGGCGCACCTAGCATTACTCTTTGGGGATGGGGGGGGGGGGCATTTTTCAGAGGTCTGCACGTGCCCAGATCTCGGCAGTTTTATAAATGTTTCTGTAGATTTGAAAAATATTGATTTCTGAGGTTTTTACATATGAAGAAACACAATATTTATAATAAAATGCGACTTCAATGGGGAAAAATATACAGTCTATTCTTTCTCTAAATTCTCTAATATTATCTATTCTTTTTTTTCACCGTAACACATTAAAAGAATTTTTTTTTTTTTTTTTTTTTTTTTTTTTTTTTTTTTTGAATTAGTAAATGATAAATATGTTAATATTTCGAATTTCTTAAGAGAATTTATAAGAGAAAAAAATTATGAGACAAAAATCAAAAAATTTTCAAAAATTCCGATTTTTCAGTAGAGAATTTTAAATAACAGTTCTTGTCTCGGGGTCTGGGAGGGGCTTCAGCCTCCTTAGCTCCCCCCCCCCCCCCCCGTGAGTGCGCCAGTGTATCAAAACAAAGTATTTGGCTGTAACAAAAATTTTCGACAGACTAAAAAATATATCGATACATAACAATATTTACTTTTAAAAATAATAATGATAATAATAAATAATTAGTGACTATTATTATTTTTTGTTAATAAATGTTCGTTAATATTAATTTTTGTCTATGGCTCTTTGCTATAATTTTAATAATAAAGTTTTTTTCTTTTCCAATTAAAAAAATTTTTGTTTATTTTCTTTTTCTACTTTAAAAGGAAAAGGAAATTAATGAGGTAAAATTTTCGGAAAATTTTTGGAATAGAGCTGAATCATAAAATTATAACATCATCATCAATGTTATTATTATCACTTAATTATACAAATATAAAAACTAAATTATAATCCGCACAAAACAATATCAATAAGATATTAAATAAATAATGCGTTAAATTAGAAAATTCTAAAGTGCAATTTAAATATTAGATGGGCAGCTGTTTGAAAGGTGCAGAGGCGTACACATGGAAGTCTAAATTTTTAAGTTTTCTCCGAATATTTATTTTTACTTAAACATACGAAAATATCCAGGAAATATAATATTATTAAAACCCAATAGCAGTACAATAATCTACCTCGCGCAATTTTTTTGTGGACGAATAATAATAATAATAATAATAAAATGAAACTAAAAACAAAACCTGTTTAACGGTTTAAAGGGTCTTCCTTCTTAGCCAAGTAGGAAAAAGAAAAACGTGACATTTTTTTTTTCCCCATTTCAAAACAAACAACGCAATTTAATATTTGACATGTAAAATCATACACAAATAGGCAATTTCACATACCTTGTAGAATATAGGTTTTATTCCGTCTTTTATTAATGCACGGAAAATCAAAGAAAAACTTCTCCACTCAATTGTATATTTTCTCGAGTTTATTTCACACAACCCAACTATTCGATAGCTGCGCAAACTTCTGTTCTGCTCTCGACGTCGGTTAATGTTTCCACCGGTGCTTGCGTCAACAGCCGAATGACTCATCTCGCTCGCTGCGGATGACGTCAGCGTTCATGGAGCATGACGTCACGATCCATGCGGCATTCAGGACAGATACATGCAGTTGTAGATGGACAGTTTTTTTTTATCCATCGCGCAAAAAAAAAAATCTAATTCAACAGAGACTATTTTTTTGCGAGGCGTTTTTAGCACAGGGTGATAGCAAAACATAATACAGTATCTATTTTTGCGTTTTTGAATAAACTGTTTTTTTAATAGATAGGTTTACTTTGTTACATTAAATTATTATTTTTCTTCTTAGAGATAATGCTATTAATTAAAGATAAAACATTTATAGATTTAGATCTTTTTTTTTCCCCTCTCCAAATATTGAAATGAAATCACAATAATAGTTTTTTAAAACAATTAATTAAATATCGGTTAGCTTTCTTTAGGTGATTTGTAATAGTTGTAGAGAATAGTTAACGGCAGAACCAGTTTCCCTATTGCATTTACGAAGTTCGTCTGGAGAGTCCATAATGCATTCATAGTTTATATATATATATTTTCATTTTTCTGCGTTTTCTTTTTTTGTAGCATCTATAATCGTCGTTCGATTCGTCTGTCCGTCCATCCATATGCAACAGAGCGAAGACAACCAACTGAATTATCTGAAATTTTAACTATATAATTGATGCAAAATTTCATCGAATCATTACAAATTTTATGAAAATAGGATGCATAAAATAATTAATGGGACAGTTAAAAGTATTCCGTTACATTACGGTCAATGGAAAAAAAGTGTTTCAAGTGCTTTTTAACAGTGTTACATCCATTCGAACATAGTGAAATCGACATGCACTTATGAAGTGCACATGCATTCTGTACAATATGTGGTGCAAAGAATATTTATGTACGTTGCAGTTTGCCTCCCAAAACATCCAATTAGTATTATTGCTGTACTACTAAGCATTCTCTCACGAGAACCAAGTGACTCGTTCACATTTGTTTATCTGCTGACGATCAAGTTTTATCCAATTAGCCTGATAGCAAAAAAGGGAAACAGATTGAATCTCGCAGCGATGCTATGAAGACGTGCTCCTGGACCTGCTGCGGAGCATCGCCGAATGTTCCGGTCTACGAAACGTCCCAACCCCTCCTTTATCACTTCATTTGTAAATAATTCACCTGCTTTCATATAACCAAGATTATGTAATAAACAGTGTTAACAAAACCCCCTAGAACTACTTATTTTACATTTTTAAAATTAGTTATAATACTAACGCACTTCATTTCCCATGTTTGATGTGCAATTTTCAGCTTGTTCTCTTCCCAAAACCTTCCAACATATTTGATAAGTGTTTATGATTTCAGTTTGCCTGGCCGTCTCTTCGAGGTCTAACTCTCATAAATGTGCTTAGATTATCCTATTATCTTTAGATATTATTCTCGTTTACTATAACACGATGAGTATTGAAAATGAAGCATGCAGCATTTATGATTCGTTTACAAGGTCACTAAAAAATTATCTGTTACATCATGATCATAGAAAAAAAAGTTTCAAATGCAATTTAAGGGTGTTCTTCATTTCAGACTCATGAAATTGATATGCATTTATCAAGTGCACTAAAACATGCTATTACATTCTTCTATACATTAAAAGAAATTGGTGTGCAAAGTATTTCTTATTCATTTACAGGGTCATATAAAAAAAAACTTCCGTTAAATAATAGTCTACGGAGAAAAACTATTTACAACATATTTCTGCTATGTTAAACAATTTTAAATATAATGAAATTGATGCACATTACTGAGGCTTTCTACAAGGTATTTTCTGCAGTAGATACTTTCTGTTATAAAATGTGCTTAGCATTAATCTTCCATTTATAAAGTCACAAATTATTTCGGATACTGTACTGTATTCGAAATACTGTGTATTATGGTGATAATTTCTGGAATTATTGGATGCTACGTGGTGAGCATAAATCGATCACATGCAGAGCTACACAAAAGAATTTTTAAGCATTACTGAGTATAAGCATGAATTGCCTAACGCATGTTGTCCCACAACGCCCTGCATATGTTGTCTTTAATTGAGTTATACATTTCTAAGCTGAATTATATTTAATTTACTAAGTAAAAGTGCTACGTATCTCGATAAGAATATTGTACTACTTTGGTTCAAAAAATTTTCTATTTTTCTTTTTCTTTTTTTTTTTTTTGGGGGGGGGGGGATAAATGCACTCAATAGGACGAATTGAAACTTCTGAAATATTTTATTTTACATTTATATCAAATTAAAATTAATACAAATACAAAATATAAATACCAAATTAAAATTACAATTAAAATGAATATATTTTTACTTTGTTGCATTTTATTGTACAGAACCTTCTTAAATAGCTTTTCTGAAACATCCTGGAATCTTCTAGAATGCAAAACAATGTTCTGCAACAACTAAGAACTTTGGAGCAGTTAGCGCTAATTTAAAAAATATATATATTTGCGGACTTAAAAATGTTTAAATAAAATAGCATATACAATACGCCCCCCCCCCTCCCTTTTACTTATGTTAGTGTGTGTGTGTGTTGAAAGTAAATGACTAAAGATGATAGTCAAGATGATAAAGACCCAGGAAAAACTACCCAAAATAATGGTCTAAATTTTAACTACATAATTTTGTCGAATCATTTCAAATTTTATCAAAATCGGATGTATAGTTCAAATGTAAAGACAGTCAAAAGTTTTTCTTCGAATTACGGCCAATGGGGAAAAATTATTTCAAGTGCATTTTAATAATGTTACATTCTTCCAAGCAGAATGAAATCGATATGTACTTATGAAGTCCACTAAAATATACATTCTGTATGATACGCGGTGCATAAAATATTTATAAAATTAGTTATATTTATATAATTAGTTTGATGTCAAATTATTTGTTTTTCTAAGTAAAATATAAAATTATTAAAGTTTAATCATAATTTAATAAATAATTTTATTAAATTATTACAAATTCTTTCTTAGAAATACAATAATATTTATTATAAATAGCACAAAAACTGCTAACTATTAAAAGTGCAAAAAATTAAATGTCAAAAACAAATAGTTTAGCCAACTAAAACTTTATCGATTCAAAACATGAAAACAGTTGGTAAAATGTACACAAAATTCGATTTTTAGAAAAAATTAATTGCACAAACATTGAATTTATAGTTATATCTTCTCCTGTAATAATAAAGAGAGTGGACAATGATCTTAAGAGACCACTGCACATAGAGTTACAAATTTTGGGGGGGAGTTACCTCTATATATGAAGTCTAGCACCTCGAAGCCCGGTTTTCGATTTTTTAGTTAGATTTTTTTAATTTAATTTTATGCGATTTTTAGCGGGTTTTTCTTTCTTTTTTCTTTAAAGTTTCAAAGTGATTTTTCTACAGTAGTGAAAGGAGTCATTTCATTATGATTTCATTTTTCGACCCAGCTACAATAACTTTTGCCCTCTTTTCTGTAAAGTTTATTCAAATTTCGTACAGCATTTTGAATTTTTAGCGAATTTTTTAATGCGATTTTTAGTGTTTTTTCGCAATGTGCGGCTATTTTTTGACATTGATATAAGGAATTTTGTTTTAAACTTTTAGTCTAATGCACAACATTTTGACTGCTACGGCTTTAGAATTTCAACGATTTTTAATGCGATTTTCAATGCTATTTTTAACGAATTTCGAGATTTTTTGCGTTCAGCATCAATTTTTTTCATTTATGAAATATTTCCGACTACAATGTTTTACCCTAATAGAGTAAATTTTGACCCTTGCGATTTTTTAACATGTAGTTATTTTTAATGCACTTTCTAATGCGATGCTTAGCGTTTTTTCGAGTTCTGTGTTTTTATTTATTTATTTATGTATTTATTTTTGGCATTGGAAAATGAAATTTTGTTCCAAACTTTTAGTCTAATCCTTCTATATATATATATAAAAAAGTAACATTTTGGAAATGAACCAAATGATTTAGAAATGCACCAATTAAAATCTGGGTAGAAACCGCTGGGAGGGGGGGGAGGGGTTACCGTCGGGGAAAAGCGGTTCTGTTGCCAAATTTCGTCACGTTTCTCGCCAACATAGTGATATATCGACAAATCTGGCGAACAAAATTACGCCAGAATTGACGCCAACTTGGTGTTATTTCCGGTATTTCGCCAAATACTCAGACTTCCATTATAATCCAATAAGATCCGTTTTTCTTAACGTCTTATTTTTTTTTATTTTTTTATTATTATTTTTTTTTTTTTAGTTAAAAATTTGAACTGTTGAGCATGTAATACATAGTATTTCTTACGAAATCTACCTGAAATGTCCAAATTTTAGTTACCGTTATTTTTGAATAGTGATTTCATCAATCATCTTAAATTCTTGCTCAAGACAGCCATCTCCTCGAGTAATATAACTACTTATAGATTTTTTAATGGAGTTTCGTGAAGATACTGTTTTGTTAAAAATAGAGCGCGCTCCCTGGTGGTAGAATGTCAAATTAACAGAATGCGATTTTGTTAAAATTTAGAAATACAACAAGGCGACCTGTTTTTAAATTCAAGATAGTTTATAACACATGATAAAAATAATAAAGAAAAATGGCGTATCGCATTTTGGGAGGGCGGAGGAGTAGGGGAGCGGATAAAATTAGAAAATATAGCAATTTTTTCTGTTTGAAATTTTAAGATAGTTTATAACACATAATACAAATTTTAAAAATGAGGTCGAGTCCAAAATTTGGTCGAAGAGGAGAAGCGCATTTTTACCTAATTTAATCTAAAAATTAATAATTAAATTACCTATCGAATTATAAGCTATTCCAATCACGTGATCAACGTGTTTTTCTTCTTTCGTTGACTGGTTTTTCCGCTTTCGTCAGGAAATACGTTTCAAAACGTCAATTTTGACGGCTTATTCTGAAAGATCTATTGCGTTAGCAAAGAAAAGGGAAAATAAGGACGATTCGATAGTTTTTGATAAACAGCATCTGTTCGTTTCATGCATTTCTGAACAAAAGTAAATTAAAATTTATGTCACAAAGTTGCCCTTTTAGATTTAAGAACATCCTTAATGTAATATAATTTCAGTAGGATTCTTTGTTGTGTAATTGCTAAAAGCAAACATGCTTTTTTAATAGTAAAAACATTTTAGTGGCTGTGTAGACAGTATTTGTTATATGATCTAATATTCAATACTTCTTATTCACACTTTTTCATGAGTTCACCGACTGCATTATTAAACATAGACTATATTTATAATATAAAAGATGTTTAAGTATAATAAAACCTAAAATAATTTATTCAGAGAATTCTAAATAAGCAAAAGGAAAATTACTGAGATATTTTTAAATTGTCAGATTTTATTTTAACCTCAACTACAAAGTTCACATTTTCAAAGAACTGAAAATTAATTCACTCACAATACCAGAGAGACAAAAACGAGTCTTAGTAGGCAAACATTTCACGCACATTTAGAAATCATTTACAGTATAACTAAAGGAAAATCGAGTGGGAAATAGAACAAACCGGTTTTTAAAAAGAAAGGAATTTGCTATAAATAAAATAGTTTTTTTCTTTCTTTCTTTTTACATTTGTTTCTTTCGAAATCAGATAAAAAGAAGTGTTTAGAAGTAAAAAATCAATCGATTAAAATTACAAAAAATTTTAATTGACGTTCTGTAGTAACAGCTTCAATCGCTACCGTAAAATGGGGTGAATAGGGATAGCGGGGTGAATAGGAACGAAACTTCCCGGTCATACAAATAAATTCCTTATAAATATATGTGATGATATTTTTAGTTGCCAATTTTTTTATAAAAAGGTAATAACATTAAAAGTTGAGAAATCCAGTTTTGAGATGTTGGCACCACTACTGGGGTATATAAAAAAAAACTTCAAGAGGATCCTCAAAAACCTCATTTTTTCAACGTCTTCAAAACTTTGTATGTAACTACAGTATTTTTTGTATTCTAAACCTAAGAGAGGGGATTTTTTTTATTAATGATAGACCTGTAAACGATATGCTGTATTAAATTCTACTTATTTCTTAACTACATAATGAAAAAATGAAAAATGGCTTGTAACATCAGAAGTTTAAGATTTACGGGGTGAATCGGAACATGTTTTCTCTCATGGTTTATTTTTCTATACAGTAATAATTTCATGTAATATATGAAAACATATGTTTGAATATCTATTGTAACAATATTTTATTTGTTCTAATTACTTGAAGAGTTTATAGGTGCCAAGAAATTACTTGGTTAAACAAAAAAGTCAACACCTAATCCAACAGACATGTAACACACAATGAAAGAATTTAAAAACAGCAAATTAGTTAGAAAAACTGCACAGAATTATTATCTGACGTCTACAACATTAGATAAACATCACAAAATGAAAAACCAATTAAAAAAGAGGGGGATGCAAACTGTACTAAGGGCTGGGGATGAGGGCGTATTAGTAGATCGTATTAATACATGCAGCGATTGGGGCCACTCAATAGATTCACTTACCCAATGATTACTTGTAAAGGATAACACAGAACAAGGCTGAATTTGTATTAAATTCTACTTCTGCAATTCGAATATAATTTCTTAAAATAAATTTAAATTTTTCTTGATTTCAAAGTTGTTTTTTAATTTTCAAAAAGGCATACCTTTACTTATATATGTGATAAAGGCTTGGTTTCACAGTAACTACGTGTTCTTATTCCTCCCTTATCATTATTACCTGCTTTTATCAACCCTATTAAAGTTTCAATCGGAATAAATAAAGATTACAACATTTGTTCCGATTCACCCCTATCTGCGGGGTGAATCGGAACACCATTAAAAAAATAAATAATATATATATATAAACAGAAAAAATGTTTCGTTTTTGCTTCAAAAGTAAAGAACAAAACAAGACCGAAGTTTCTAGTAAAAAAATAAAAGAATTAAAAAATCAGTTGTTGCTTTTTTTAACGTTAAAGTTGAAAAGTGTTCCGATTCACCCCATTTTACGGTAACTTTCATTTAATTATGCAGGATAATTGGAACGTAGTTCATTTTAATAAGTGATACAATGACACTCAGTGATTTTTTTATGAAATACAGTAGACTCCCTCAAATCCGCAAACCAGAAATCTGCAACTCTCTAAAATCCGCACATATTTTATGGATGTAAACAGTGAAACTTTCAGTTCACATATTGGCACAAAATTTAATTTTTTTAGTTTTGTATCAACTCCATATATTTTTTAATTTGTAATTTTCTTAATAATACTCTATTCATGTTTTTTCATAAAGGAATTTTTTTTTTTTTTTTTTTTTTTTATTAAGATATTTCTGATATTACTTATATTTATGCATTATAATCATGATTTTTTGGTTTTTAAGCCTGTCTAAATTTGAAAAAAAAATCCTTATTTTATGATTTTGATGTGAATTAGTAATGTAGTTTTATGAGGCAAGTTTCTTGAATAATTTTGGAAAAATACATTTAACCTTTATAATGTATATTTAATCACACACTATCGATTATTAACTTGACCTTTGCTATTAGAACTTTAATCAAGTTAAAAATTATCTCTTTTTTTAGTTTATTACTTATTTTAATATTTTATTACATTATAAGCATTCATTTTAGTTTTACTATTAATATTATTAGTAGTTGCACTATTAATTCACTCAAATTACTGTTTAAAAAATGTAAACAAAGCAATGACCAGAAATTCGCAAAATTCTAAAATCCGCACAACCTCTGGTCCCAAGCTGTGCGGATTTGAGGGAGTCTACTGTATAGCAATTTGGCTATTAAGAAATAAAAAATATTTGCCAAATGAATATATATATATATATACCGGGTGGCCAGAAATAAAACACCCCTACTCTGACCTCCCTGGATATCGAACTACTCAGTGTAAAGGCTTGAAAATTTGTGGACATACTATTCAAAAAATGGGGAAACGGATTTCACGAAAAAAAAATTTAGTTCCAGAAATCACCGATAGGTGGCGCTGTACCACTGGACGTATGCTGAAAAGACACAAAAACACGTTTTAAACACATTTTATTTGAAAGTACCAAGCATACATGAAACAAGGACGTTATCGATGCAGGGAATGCTGCTCAATATGGTTCCCTTCCTGAAGATGTAAAATGTGAAGTCTGTGGACAGCTTGTTCAACTGCGGATCGTAACTGGTCATCTGAGATGCTTCTCACATGCAGACTGATACTCTCTTTCAAATCTGCCAAGGTTACCAGACGTTCTCGATAAACAAGGTTTTTTAAGTGTCCCCAAAGCCAAAAATCACACGGATTAAGATCCGGTGAACGAGATGGCCAAGTTGTCGGAAACGCGCGACTGATTATTCTGTCATTGGTGAAATGTTGGCGAAGAAACTGTTGCACAGGGAGTCCAATGTGTGGAGGTGCTCCATCTTGCATAAAAGTAATGGTGTCAAGGCATTGGCGCTGCTGCAAATGGGGTACAACAAATGTTTCGAGCATCCTTTTGTACCTGTTGGCCGTCACGGTACATGTCTCAAGGCCATTGGGAGTAACCTCTTCGAAAAAGAACGGTCCAAGGATGAATGTGGCTGTGAATCCACACCAGACTGTAACTTTCGGTGAGTGGAGTGGAATCTCTTGGAAGGTACGGGGGTTTGTCGTGTCCCATATGCGACAGTTATGGGTGTTCACTGTTCTACTGAGGTGGAAATGGGCCTCATCGCTCCACAGAATCTGCCACGGCCACGATGCATCCACTTCAACTCTAGCAAGAAATGTCAATGCAAAGGTCAGTCGCATCTCCCTGTCTGTGGCCAGCAATTGTTGATTAGGGCGGATTTTGTACGGGAAACAATGCACCATTTTTCTGAGTATGTTCCACACTGTGCTATAGGGAACACCCAAGTGTCGTGACACTGCACGTGCATTACTGCAGCCTAAAACATTATCCATTGACTGTTCAACAATACCGGTGGCAACATCTTCAACGACATCTGAACGAACCGGTTTGCGTCCTCGACCAGGCTGAACTCCAAGATGTCCAGTTTCCTCGAATCGAGCGATCATTCTCCTGAGAGCTTGTGGAAGCAATGGTCCCTTACGCAAATCCTTAAGTCGGCGAAACTCTCGAAGTGCTGCTGGAGCATTTCCTTTATTCTCGTAAAACAACTTCACAAGCAAAGCGCGTTCTGGCAGCGTGACAGCCATCACTAATAAGAATGACATTCCCCACCTTTTAACTTCTTTTATACCCAGAACATGGCTTCTACCCATGCTTTACGCAAATTTTTCTGGTTACAGTATGAAATTGCAGTTACAACGGGAGTTCTAGCTTCTTTACTATTTTTATTTTCCATAAGGGGCAGAAAAATTAAAAAGGAAGCATGGAAGCATTCCATTCCGCATAAACATTTTAATTTTTATTATTATTTGTGTCTTTTGATCATAGTTCCAGTTGTGCAGCGCCACCTATCGGTGATTTCAGGAACTAATTTTTTTTCGTGAAATCCGTTTCCCCATATTTTGAATAGTATGTGTACAAAATTTTGAGCCTTTACACTGAGTAGTTCGATATCCATGGAGGTCAGAGTAGGGGTGTTTTATTTCTGGCCACCTTGTGTATATATATATATATATATATATATATATATATATATATGTTAATGTTCTAAAATAATTTAAGTTTTTGTAACTGCTTATAGATCAGTCATTCCTCTAAATTTTATTATCCGCTACAGAAACTATAAAAAAAAATTATTATATTCTAAATGTCTTGCTCAATCAAGAAAAAAATTGAAACCTAATTTCAGCACCCTTTTCAGGAGAACTTTTTTCAAATTCAGGGAGGACCATCTAGCCATAGCCAAAGGATTACACAAAAAATTTGGTTCAATAAGGTGCATAACTTCATACACTTTTAGTCGGTACAATACTGAAAATGGCACACAAATTGTTACTGCAGCGCCCCCTTCCGGCGGAATGTTTTAAAATTTAAGGAGAACCTGCTTGTCACAGCTAAAAACATTCACAAAAAAATTGGTTCAATTCTGTGCATATCTTCATACACTTTTTGATGGTAGAATGGCGACATACGAATACGCACACAGACACACGGGCAGACAGACATTTTTTAAAAACATGTTTTTTGGAATATCTGACCCCTAAAACGTGTAAATCCGTCGAAAAAAATTTCGATTAAATAAAAATTGTTGTTTCCCCAAGTATATTGCAGCAAACGATGCATTTATATGGTTAACCATTTTTTAAGAATTTATCTCACTATTTTTGGGACTCCTGGTACCAAAATCTTCGACCTTAAAATTCATTGCCAATATGCCAAGCTACTTATGAACTAAAACTGCGGGTTGAAAATTTTTAATATGCTAATGGAGATTATTTCGAAATAAAAATGTGGCTGGAAGATCAAACGTTGAGTCCTACGATCTGCAGTTTTGTACGTTATAAAATAAACGATGGTTATAATACTTTATAATGCACACAGTGTTTTTAGGTGCGTTCGTAATTATGTAAATACGTAGCACCTATTGTTGTCGCTCAGTCCGTCCGTCTGTCTGTCCGTCTGTCTGTCCGTCTGTCCATCTGTCTGTCCGTCCGTCTGTCCGCATATAACAACGCAAAAACTACCCAACCGAATCGTTTAAAATTTAAAATACATAAGTATAACATAATTTTGTCGAGTCATTTCAAATTTTATGAAAATCGGATGGATAGATCAATTACAGGGACAATCAAAAGGATTCCGTTACATTACGGTCAATAGGAAAAAAAGTTTCAAATGCATTTTAATCGTTTGAAATTTAAAACACATAATTATTGAGTAATTTTATCGAGTTATTTCAAATGTTATGAAAATCGGATGCATAAATCAATTACAGGGACAATCAAAATGATTCCGTTACATTACGGTCAATGGGGAAAAATTTTTCAAATGCATTTTAATCGTTTGAAATTTAAAAATATAATTATTATGTAAATTTGTCGAGTCATTTCAAATGTTATGAAAGTCGGATGCATAGATCATTTACAGGGACAATCAAAAGTATTCCATTACATTACGGTCAATGGGGAAAAAGTTTCAAATGCATTTTAATGATATTACACTCATTCGAACATAATAGAATTGGCATGAATCTATGAAATATATATTAAAATATGCATTCTGTACAATCTGTGATGCAAAGAATTTTTATTATTAAATTACAGGGCCACACATAAGTATTCCACTACATAATGCTATACGGGGAAACATTGCTTGGGACGTGTTTTAATTATATTCAACTATTTCATATTTTATGAATAAGATATACGTTGCTTAGGTGTAATAAAAATTACTTCCTGCATATTTACAGAAACGTAAAGATTTCGACTACAATACTGTATCCGGAGTACGCTCTACAATATCAGCAAGATCTGAATATTTTTAAAACTTCGTTATCGTACGAACGCACCTCATTTGCTACGTTCACGTACAATTTCCAACTTGTTTTTTTTTCTTTTCAATGATTATTAAGATTGTTCTCAACAGCTCCCCTCAAGAAGCGCAAAACGTTTTGACACATTTACAAATTCATTTTTTAACAGAAAGGCATAAAATTGGAAAACTTGGGCCATTCGCTAGTTTCGTGAAATTCGCTAGTTTCTGAACAACACGTGTCAATTTCATGCATTTAAGGTAAAACTTACATTACAAAGTTGCCCTTTTTGATTTAAGGACACCCTTAAGAAACATTGAAAATAGGGGATAATTAGTCTTTGAAGCAACTCGTGTGAATAATAATAATAAAAAAAAGTTATCTTTATTTGAAGGAGGAGGAGGAAGGAGGACTTGAACCCCTCTCCTTTCTATTTTCTGGAACTGGGCCGTGGGAAACGGGGAGCGAAGGAGGCGTTTACTCCGGACGCGAAAATTGAGGGGGCTTCAAATTTATGCAATCATCGTCGTTTCTTTTTCTTTCTTTCTTTCTTTCTTTTTTTTTTTTTTTTTTTTTTTGTAAAAAAATTACATACGTAAATATATTTGAATTTTTTTTGTGTGTGTGTGAGCAAACATACATCTTTAAAATAGTATGCTGATTCTTTCTTGGAATCGAAAAGAGGTTACACTGTATTGTTATAGATGCATTTTTTCCACATGTGTTTTCCAGATCTCTTTTGCCAAAATATAAGTGTAATACAACACACAATAAATTCGGCTCATCAGTGTGTAATAGATGTTAAAAAGTTTAATTAAAAATTGCGTACTACTTAAAATATAAAGTAGAATTAATTTCCTATGATACACTGATGAGCCGAATTTATTGTGTGTTGTTTTATCAAACAGTGTAATAAGTCCTTTTATAATACAGTGAAACCTCCAAATAAGGGAACCTCTATTTAAGGTACAAAAATTGCGGTCCCAAACATGTCCCTTATTTGGAGGTTTCACTGTATAAGTGTAATGTTCTTCTATTTCTATGTTCGTGTTGTTAAAATAAAATCTTTTTGGGTTAAAAAAAAAAAAAGGTCAAATATGTATTTAATTGAATTTATTTGTATTTTTAGACACATCAATTTTGTCACAAAGAGAAATGATGAGGGGGCTATGAGCACCAAATTCAAACTTTGCCCGGGGCGCAATTTTCTCTCTTCTCATGCCGCTGATCTGAGAATCAAATTTACGCAATTCACGCACGTTTCTGATTTATCTTCAGAGTAGTGACAAAAAAGGAATCATTCACAAATTGTTAGTGAATCATATACCACGTATTTTAAAACTAGCAAAACACTCTGATAACGTGTGAATGCGGTTTTGTTGTGAAAGTTCTTACAAAAAATACTACATAAAGATTGCCGCGCATGCATATTATGAACATGAGTGAGCAGAGCATCATAAATGCCACATCATGAGATCATTTGCTAAAATTTTGTCTTCTTTCTCAACCATTAAAAATAAGACAAAAATTTGAAAAGATAAATTAAAATAAACGATTCATCCAATCAAGGGCACAATAATCTTCAAATTTTCTAAAGACATTTTATTGCATTAGAAATTTCTCTGGTTTTTTTTTTTTTTTTTTTATTTTATTTTTTTTTTTTTTTTTATTTACCCATACTACGTAATATATGGTAAGTCTTGCAATCGTTTTGAAAATCGAAAACATTTTTGACGGATTTCGATTTACACACTTCAGACACAAAAGATTCAGAAAAACATATTTTTGGAAAAAAAAAATTGCCGTCCACCTGTCTGTGTGTCAGTCTGTAAACGCTGTATCTCCCGAAAAAATTAGATAGAGACTTAAAATTTGGTGTGTACTTAGTATATAATGATAGAAAGAAGCCTGTTGAATATTAGTAATCTCAATTATCCGGAACTATTTTTTTCGGACTCTCGAAATATTCGTTCTGACGAAAGGTGTATAAAAATTTTCGAATTTCGTTATTTTACAGAATGAATGTAAAAGACAATATAATATATAAATTTTGCATAAAGAAGAAATTGATCCGAAAATAGATTGTCGGAATATATATAATCCTATTTTTAACACGCTTCGATTTTTCATGACCCTGTATTTCATTTAAATTTCAATTCAAATATATATTTTATATGGAAATGAGACACTTCATCTGACACAGTAAAGTATTAGTTAATAGGCAAGGCATTTTTTGGATGGACATTTTTGGAATTATAAACGTGTTTCTTTTACTACTTGATTATTACGTCGACCAAAAAACTATCGCCAAACTAATAAGATTAAAAGCCAATAATGTCTTAACGTAAATATCACACGCACTTGCCATTAAATACGCTACATGTGTTTGTATATCATAATTGATTTTTAATTTCACGTTTATTTGTATTTTTATTAATGTTTTACTAATTTATTTGTTCTTTCGTTATTTAAAGTGAAAGTTATGCCAATTTTAATAATTTACGAGTAGTTTGGTGATTTATATAATTTATCTAAATGGGTCGATGGGATAATCAAGTAGTACCCGCAATTCCGTTATAGAACATTACTATATATTAAAAATATTTAAATATATACGCTTAAATTTTATTTTGGAATTGCAATGCATTTTATAAATAGTTTAGACGTGTTTTATTTTCATATTTTATAGTATGCACATATCTAATGGGCAAGTATTACGGTGGCCCCCGACGACTAGTTTTTGCTTTTAATGACGTTTAAGGGTGTATTTCGAATCAAACTGCTTATTTTCCGATTTATTTTTGAATTCATTATTGCTCTCGAATGCACCAAACTTTCAAAATCTCTTATTTGGAAATATACAAGGTGCCGTGATTGTCGATTCTTTGATAAATGCAGAAAACATTGCAAAGAAAGCAATCAAAAACAGCATTTCGAACCGATTTTTCCCTAGCGGGAGTTCTGGGAACGAAAAAATGGGTCATACTGAGAAGATAATTGTTTATAACTCAAATTTTAATGGATTGAGCGCAAAAAGACATCACACGGCACCTCATACGTCCCTTCAAGAATCCCCTCGGCAAGTTTCATTTTTCTACTTTTAAAAATGTGCCTGAAATTGTATCGGTAAATTTCGAGCTCTTGAAGGTGGAAGAGCGTTTTTTCGAATACTCCCTTAAATCATGTTTAAATCTTAATTAGAAGAGGAAATGTTATTTTTTTCTGTTTTGGTCAGTTTTCTAAATCTATTGACAAGAAATCATTGTCATGGAAATGACTTCTAGTGAAAACGCGTTTTTCTTCATGGTGAGATTTTCCACAATTTCTCAGATTTTAGTTGTTATAACTCGAGAACCGTTAAAGATAAAAGCTTCAAACATGAAAAATGTCTTTTTTGACTATTTTACTTTAATTTTAATTCAGGAAATTTGAAAAAAATCTTTACTTTTGAAAATATGATTTTTTTAAGTTACATCATATATATATTTTTTCAAATATATATAGAGAATTTGTCAGTTTGATATGTTTGAGAGCAAAAGAGAATTTAAAAATAAATCAGAAAATAAGCAGTTTTGGATTGGAATACACCCTTAAGCGTGTATTCGAAAAAACGCTTTTCCACCTTCAACAGCTCGAAATTTTCCGATACAATTGCAGACACATTTTTAAAAGTAGAAACAAGAAACTTGTTGAGAGGATTCTTGAAGGGACGTATGATGTCTTTTTACGCCCAATTCATTAGAATTTGAGTTATAAACAATTACCTTATCAATATGACCCTTTTTTTCGATCCCAGGTCTCCCGCTTGGAAAAAATCGGTTCGAAATGCCGTTTTTTTTTTTTTTTTTTTTTTTTTTTTTTTGCAATATTTTCTGCATTTATCAAAGAATCGACAATCACGGCACCTTGTGTATTTTCCAAATAAGAGATTTTGAAAGTTTGGTGCATTTGAAAGCAAAAATGAATTCAAAAATAAATTGGAAAATAAGCAGTTTGAATCGAAATACACCCTTAATAAACATTAAAAATAGGGAATTTGGAGCAACTCGTGTGAATAATAATAATAAAAAATATGTATTTTTTTTATGTATAACATTTTATTTTTTTTAATTAGTATTTTTAAAAATGCTGAATCAAGATTAAAATTTTCGATTATTTAGAACCGCCGCAGTGAGCGGCCCATTTTCGTCGGCGACCCCTATATACGACCCAAACAGTGAGACTCATGCGCGACCACGAACAGCGTCAATTTTTTTTACTTACGACCCGAACGACTTGGACTCTAAATAGAAAAGGAAAAAACAAAACAAGAGAGAGAGAGAGAGAGAGAGAGAAATTGAAACCGGACAAATTTAACAGAAAAAGTAGACAAATTAAAGATATTGAAAAACGGTTTGTGGGTGGGTGGGGCTCTGAGACTAGCGATTTCCTCTGCCTACATGCCGAATATATTTGTCTCGGACGATGATTTATTTCAATGTAAAAAAAATAGTAATTTTACAAATAATATTTTGAGTTAATAACGATTTTTAATAACCCCACTTTTTTTTAACAAATTTTAGATTAAAAAAAAATAATAATAATAAAAATTATAAGAAATTTTATGATGTGATTTTTTTTTTTTTTTTTTTTTTTTTTTTTTTTTTTTTTTTACAATTGATATAGTTAGAAATTACAAAAAAATTCACAATTTAAACTCAATAAATAAAAATTATTTTAAAATGTGTCCCAGACCCCTTAAATACTATTGAATGGGCTATCCGATTCCTCAGCTGTACAATGCAAAATGCAAAAATGAAATATTTAAAAATATAGCAGTACAAACGAGTTACTAGAAAATAACTTCCCCTTGGGAATAGCCTTAGCTCGCGAGTGTCTTCGCAATCAGAAACAGGAACCTTAATTCATTATACACCCATAACGTTAATTTATAGGGGGGGGGGGGAACGAATATTGTCCTAAAAAATTTGGTCAAGATGACCATTGAATGTTTATAAAAGAGGGTTTCTTACAAATTCTTTTTATTTTTATTTTCGACAGATTTTTTTTCTTGCTCTTTAGGATTTCGTTCTTCTGACGAAATCCTCTGTCTGTCTGTCCGTCACATATTAAGTACAGAAAAACTGTATAAGTCAGAGACTTCAAATTTTGTATATATAAGCTGGAAATACCTCGTGTCACACAACAAATCATAATTTTTTTTTTGAAAAAGTGTATTATTTTAATTAAATTAATCTTTTCAATGTCATCCGATCATTTTTGCGATTTAAATTTAAAAAAAAAAAAAAAAAAAAAACTTTAATTTCAGGGTTTTTCGTGTAATTATCATAGCTTGGAGGTAAAGCATATCGCGAGTAAGCATGAAATACTTAGTTCGAACCCTGTTGCTAAGTAGAATTTTCATTTTAAGACCAATTTAATTAACAAAAATTAATTTTTGTTTATATTCATGGCTGTGTTTATTTCAGGTTATGGCCCTCTTCGGAGCAACGAAATGTCTCTCTCGGAAAATTTTGCGATTTTGTGTTTTCAATGGCCAAAAGTGCAATTCTCCTCTCCGGAACTCTGTAAGCCCCCCCCCCCCCTTCCCCCGCCGGAGCCACTGAAGTCCCTCGCGAAGAAAAGTATCTGTCATCAGTGAATTCAACACTGATTCATAGAGGGAAAAAAAAAAAAAAAACTGATGAGTAGAGGGACACTAGTTCTAAAAATCTTGCCCCTTCCTAGATTTCTGTTCTTCCGACGACCACATTAGAAATGTTCAATTATTTTTCAGAAATTTCTTGTCATGCTCATTATTTCACGCGAAGATGACCAATAACGGTATTTCCCAGAGTTGGCGAAACAACGTACAATAACCTCCGAGTTTATTTAAAACTATCATGTTTCTTATGAAACCCTTGTTTGTTTTGTGACGTGGAGTTGTGCAACAATGACTCTGAGATTATTCATTATTAAATGGGAATTTTCTGCCAACATGGTGAAATTGTCACCGTATTAATGCGGTTTTCTCTAAAGTATCTATTTTTAGCGCAACATAGATAGATTTCTTGCTTCAAATAAATATTTACATATTAATACATTTTATGGTTTGGAGATTAGATTATTTCTAACTGATTAAAGAAATATTTATTTAATTTTCTTTTCTTTTTTTTTTTTTTTTTTTTTTTTTTTTTGGCTCTAAATTTTAAAATTAATTAATAATTTAAAATAAAATTGAGGTAAAAAAAAAAAGTAAAGACTATGTTCATAAAAGAACACGAAAGAAGCTTGTAATATATTGTTTTTTAAAATTTGTTATTTTACTACACTGTTAAAACTAATGGTGACACATTGCATCTTTTAGGAGTGAAAGGCTTGTCTCAGTGGTGACACTCCTAGAGGAGCCAGAATGGCACTTTTAATTAGGGTGAAAAGATGGCACCCTTAATCCAGAGTGTTTAATAACAAAAAATTAAAAAATGTATAAACCGACTTTTGGCCCTCGAAGGATTCGAACCCACAACATTTGATTACAAGCTCAAAGCTCTAACCGCTCGGTCATCGAGCTCATCTTCAAAGTCTCCCTGAAATGTTCAAATGTCCTGAAATTCAAAGATTGCTTTAAATAAAAATGCTCTCCAAAAGTTAGCCATCCGATGTTCTAAACGAAATTGGAAAAGCGCATAGCGGTGATAGTCATCGTAGGGAGAAATTGCTGTTTTAATCCACCAGTGACGGCGAGTTGAAGGCGAATGATACACGTCACAGAACATTCGCAAATGACTAAGGGGTGAAAATCTTCCAACGGTTCGCATTGTGCGGCACCCTAATTAGCGCGAATCACCCACTGATACATCAAACGGCACCCCAAACACATTTTGAAGCCCACGGGTGTCAAATGGTAATACCTTTTCACCCCTGGGTGCCAAATGCAACTGGTTTGTCACCTTTCTTTTTAACAGTGTATTATCTCAGATTTTTTTTACATTATCTTAAGACATTAATTTCATCGGCCATTAATATTTAAAATTAAAACAACATTTTTACTGCAAACTGATACGTATCCCAGTATAAATTTCAGCAGCATCTAATAGTAAATTTATCTGCAAGTCTGTTTTCTTATTTTTTTAAGTTTCAACTTTCATAAAAACTGATCAGTCGCCGCTTCTATACTACTTTACGTTACAAGAATAATCCTCGTATCCCGCACAGTTTATTTATTTATTATAATTATTTTTATTTATTTATTTTACAAAGACACATTTAAAATTTTAAAATAGTATACGATAATACATCACTGAAAAAAAAAATTACAACGTTACTTCATAAATTAATGGCAACATGCTGCTTTAATTTTATGAGGCAATTTAACTTACAGTATAATGGTATACTTTATACTGATATCAGTGGTATAATATTATACGTTAATGTAATCGAACAGCAGTCATATCGATTAAATTACGCAATAAAATTTATGCAGAAAGAGTGCCACCAATTTTCTGGAGAAACGTTATATAATTTTCTTTTTCTTTCCTTCTCTCTTTTCTTTTCTTTTTCTTTTCTTATTTTCCGCTTTTCTTTCTTTTTTTTTCCTTTTTTTTTCAATTATGATTTTTTTTTTAAATGCTGGTAATTATGTGATTTAAAGGAAAAAAAAAAAAGGAAATACAAGGATAAAAATAATCAACTTTTAAATTATATTTCAAAGAAGCGTTTAAGGGTGTATTTCGATTCAAACTGCTTATTTTCCGATTTATTTTTGAATTCATTTTTGCTCTCAAATGCACCAAACTTTCAAAATCTCTTATTTGGAAAGTACACAAGGTGCCGTGATGGTAGATTCTTTGATAAATGCAGAAAATATTGCAAAAAAAAAAAAAAAAAAAAAAAAAAGGCAATCAAAAACGGCATTTTGAACCGATTTTTTCCAAGCGGGGTATCTGGGAACGAAAAAAAAGGGTCCTATTGAGAAGGTAATTGTTTATAAATCAAATTCTAATGAATTGAGCGTAAAATGACATCACACGGCACCTCATACATTCCTTCAAGAATCTCCTCAACAAGTTTCAGGTCTCTACTTTTAAAAATATGTCTGAAATTGTATCGGGAAATTTTGAGTTGTTGAAGGTTTTTTCGAATACACCCTTAATATGTGTTCTAAAAATGTAAGATTTTCAAGATGCAAAATAATATTTTCTAAATGTTTCAATTTATTTCTCTTTTGCAATTTCAGTTCCTGCTAAAATTGTAAGACAGTAACTGAATGTGGCAGATAATCTATGAACTGTGACACATAATCTAACAATAGTTTTTATTTCAATAAGACATCACTTCACCTATAAAATTAATTTTTCTGTCAGATTTTCGAAGAAATTAGGCGAAAATGTCTGCGGTTTTGGGGAAAATATATAATTATTTTGTAAAAGTATTTTTCATCGTCATTATTTCATCCTTAGAGGATCAATACTGTCTTTCTCGGAGCTGGGAAAATGTGCAACAATCTGGTTGTATATAAAACTGTCATGTTTTCCTAAAATTCTTGCTTATATTATTTCTAGCATTTATGTAATGATAGCCTTATGATTATTCATTACTGAATCATAATTTCTGTTAACTCTTTCGGCTCCGATTTTTTTTTTTCAATTTTTAGAAAAACTAGTATGTTGTGGCCATCACAAAACTTTCTTCTATTTAAATCACGTCAATTAAACCATTTAAAAAGTGCAGAAATTATCATCCACGTACCATAGCAGCGCCACCTGCAGGCTTTACACCAAAACTTAATCAGCGTCTATGTATATCAAGGTCTCACAGAATCTGAAGTTTGGTGAAAATCTGTGCAATAGTTCTTGAGATATAGCAATCATTAAAATCATGAAAAACGTAGTATAGCAGCGCCACCTGCAGGCTAATTTACACCAAAAACCAATAGGCACTAATTCATATCAAGGTCTAACTGAATATAAAATTTTACGAAATTTCGAGCATTAGTTCTTCAGATAGAGCGCTCACAAATTTTTTGTCACATACATACAGACAGACAGACAGACATTTTCTAAAAATAGTCAAAACGTGTTCAGGACCTTCTAAAACGTAAAAATCCGTCGAAAACCGGAAGTCGAAAATTTTCATGAATCCAATACTTTCTTCTTGTAAAGATAGAAGAAAGTAAAAATGATTTTTACGTTAGTAACATTAGCATTAGCAAATCAATGAATTAGAGTTTATAGAATATTTCGTTGTCTGAAAGATAAAAAAAATATTGTTGTTTTGCATAAATTCATATTCATATGACAGTAGGCTAAGGAAGGATTTTTGGAGATGTTTAGAAAATATTATATGACAACATGATTTAACTGATATTACAATTTTTATTTATTTATTTATTTATTTATTTTGCATTTTATGGCACATGATTCTTTCAGGAAAGTGACTTTTATCTTATATTTAATGAGTGAAATATGCGTTTAAAATAATTGCAACAATTGCAAAAAATGCAAATTGCAAATGGTGCAAAGAGAATTAAGCAAATATTTTTATTATTTTTACTAATGCCTAAACATTAAGGAAGTCATATAGTAAATGCTTACACTGAAAAATAAAAAAAAAAAAAAAAAAAATGCTTCTTGTACTACATATTACTGATAGCTAGAGCGGCAGTATTATACTGTAAAATAAGCAATGATATAACGTCGTATAAATGAATTAAGCAGTGTATTGATGTTTAATGGTATATTACTTGCTAATTTTACTGTTTATTATTGTTAATTTTACAGTTTTAAACTGACGCTGTTTTTTTTTTTTTTTCGTGCATAAATTAACATTACTACATGTAAAAAGTAACAAAAGGGTTTGTTAACACTAGAACGCCCTGAAATTGTACTCAAGTTTGATAGTAATATTTCTAACCAGAAATTTTATTCAGATTTATTTAATTGATTTATTGAACATAGATATGCGTGAATTGAATTTAAATTATTTCATGAAAAGTTTCCTGGTTCAAAATGAAATCTAATCAAATGGTTGGAGTCGAATCGACTTTTTCCGGACGTTTTAGTGTTAAGGGTGTATTTCGATTCAAACTGCTTATTTTCCAATTTATTTTTAAATTCATTTTTGCTCTCAAGTGCATCAAACTGGCAAATTGTCTTATTTAGAAACTACACAAAATGTCGTGATTGACAATTCTTGGATAAGTGCAGAAAATATTGCAAAAAAAGCAATCAAAAACCTCATTTTGAACCTATTTTTCCGAAGCGGGAGATCTGGGGACGAAAAAAAGGGTCCTACTGAGAAGGCAATAGTTTATAAATCAAATTCTAATGAATTCAGCTTAAAAAGACATCGCACATCACCTTATACGTCTCTTCCGAAATCCCCTCAGCAAGTTTCATGTTTCTACTTTTAAAAATGTGTCCGAAAAATTCGAGCTGTTGAAGGGTGGAAAAGCGTTTTTTTTTTCGAATACACCCTTAAAAAAAATAATACTCCATTAAAAGACAAATACTGTTAATAGCACATCAGACCCGCAAGGGTTAATACGGAGAAAAGTAAACTATCGCAACTTTCAAAATGTGGCACAGTCGGCTCTCGTTAATTTGAACTCGTCGAGACGACAAGAAATACAGTAAAATCTCTATAACGGACACTCCCGAATAGCGGACACCTCTATTTAACGGACAGTTTTCCAATCCCCACTCCCAAAACTTAAATTTCTGTATGTTTAACCTCTGAATAACGGACATTCCGAATAGCGGACACATTATTCGGCAATAAAGGATGAAAAAGTATTTTTTAAACAGAAAAAAAATGAAAAAAAGTAAAAAAGCCTCTGAATTTATTAGGACAACGTGTCACAAATGTTGTGATCACGGTTAAATGTAAATAAAGAGCTGGGGAAAATCCCCCCCCCCCCAATGTTCAGTGCTAAATTTGGGAGGTTGCCCGGGAGAAATAATCTCCTACACTGTAAAAAAAAAGGGTCGATCTACTAAAAAAACTTTAGTGAATCTTGTAATTACTAAAAAATTTTTAGTAATCTTAGTCGATTACTAGAAAATCTGTAAGCATTACTAGAAAAAAGTTAGCAATGGATAGAGTTAATAGTTTTATATTTTTTAATAGCTATTACTAAAACGCACTTGGTGTGGCCTTGATAGCATAGTGGTTATAGTAACGGGCTCCGGGCTAAAAGGTCCCGGGTTCGATACCGGACACTGCCAAATACGTCCCGAATGTATGTAGTGTAAGTACTCGTTAATAAAGGGGTTATGAAAATCTTGTAAGAGCAGGTAGCAATTTTTTGGTGCTGCCATCTATTGCGGTTTTGCCGAAAATCCATCGCTTCAGAAGTTTAGATGCAGCTCGAAGGAAGCTGCTGTCCTTCGGGCGCACGTAAAGGTTATTAAAAATAACTTTGAAGCTATTACTAAAATTTTCTTGGTGGCTCATACTAAAAATTTTTAAGTAAGTTATACAAAAAATTCTTTTGTTCAGTTTACAAAAGAAATGCTTGTTTCACTTGCAAAAAAAAAGTTTGTAATGGTTACTAAAAAATTCTGTGGAATACAAATTTACTAAAGAATTTTTAGTAACCTCTTGAATTTTTTTTTACAGTGTAGACTATTGAAATGTCATCCAAGAACATTGTGAGATTTTATGCTTTTAAAGATCAAAAAGTGCAATCCCTACCTCCTCTTCCGGAACTCTACAATGTCCAATAATATCACACAGAAAAACAAATTGCATGTAATAGCAAACAAAAATAAAATTTTGTAACAGATTTTTTTTCACAATGTAGAACCCCGATAATCCGGATCGGGTTTTTCGCTTTTTTTTCAAGTTTGAGAAGCGATTGGCTAATTTCTTTAACATTAACTTGTTGCATCGTCGTATTCTGAATAATAAAACAAAAACTTTTTCGCCAATCGCTTCTCAAAGTTGAAAAAAAAAAAATGAAAAAACCGATCCGGATTATCGGGGTTCTACTGTAATATGATAAACAGTAGATAAAACTAAAAGTGTGCACAATTTTATTTCAATTTTATTGTTCAAAAAATAATTTTAATTTCTGATTAATTATATAATACAGGTTTTAGGACATGTAAAAGTAAATTAATGAAACATTAAGCATTTCTTAGCGGTTTTTGAATCTTTGAGGTTTTCCCAATAGCGGACACCTCCGAATAGCGGACAATTTCTGCGTTCCAGAGGTGTCCGTTATTTAGAGGTTTTACTGTATTTGAATTTTTCAGAGTTCGATTTCTGGAAAATATGAGAGGAAAACATGTTTAAAGGAGTACTATCACAATGAAAGTAATGCTATAGAATGTTTAAATTCATTTTAGCTGTTAACATTAGAATATGACCAAATATATTAAATTAGAAGGTATAAATGCATAAACTAATTAAGGGAATAAGGAACAAGCATAATGGAAGATGGGATGGAGGTGTCATTGATGGATAGACGGAACACTAAAAAAACGGATATCAAATGCGTGGGACTACATGTAATGCTTGTTTGTAGGAACAATTCCGGCAAAAATGAAAGAAAAAAAAAAGTTATTTCAAGAATCTGAAGCTCGGGAGAAAGTAACGAAAAATGAAAAATCGGAATCTCGTTTGTTCGAATTAAACGAAGTCAAGAGAAAATGTGTTCGAATAAATAAAAAAATTTAACGTTATTCTATTATTGAAAATTTCAGGATTTCATATCTAATTCGAAATGAGTGAAGATTCGATTTATCCGATTTCGAATTAACGAGAGCTAAGACTGTATTGAAGTAGTTATTCGGGGATTTCTTGGTATATTTTTAAAAGTCCATCAATACAAAAATGGATTTTACGGTTTTAATTCAGCCGATGCTCCAACCACACGTTTTCCGATAAAACGTGGTCCGTCTCTGGTCGTGAGTCATTGGGTTCTTCAAAGGCTTTAACCGTTTTGCCGCTTCCTCATCACGCTACTAGACGATATACCCTTTACGAAAGGGAAGGAGGAAGGGGTTGATTTTTTAATAATGAGAAAGATGACAACGGCACAAAATCATTTTTTTAGAGTCACAGATATTGACGATTCTTCCTCTCTTTTTTTTCTTTTTTTACTTACCCATCATACGTAGTATACGGTAAATCTTGCAATCGTTTTGAAAATCGAAAAAATTTTTTTGACGAATTTGCACGTTTTAGACACTGGAGATTTCGAAAAACATATTTTTAGAAAAAAAAAATTTGCCGTCCGTCCGTCTGTGTGTCTGTCTGTCTGCCTGTCTGTAACCACTCTATCTCCCGAACAAATTGAGATAGAGACTTGAAACGTTGTATGTGCTTAATATGTAAGAATGGGACGAAGCCTATTTAATATCAATAACCTCGATTATCCGGAACTATTTCTTTCGGACTCTCGAAAAATTCGTTCTGATGAAAGGTATACAAAAATTTTCGAAATGTTTTATTTTAAGGAAGGGACGTAAAAGGCAATACAATATCACAAATTTTGCATAAAGAACGAAGTCGATCGGATCATTAGTTGTCGAGATATTTGTAATCCTGTTTTCCACATTCATCGATTTTTCATGACCCTGTATTTCAATCAAATTTCAATTCAAAGATATATTTCAATTGGAAATGAGACGCTTAATCCGACGCAGTAAATTGTTAGTTAATATGTTTATTATTTTTGGAGCTATAAGGATGCTTCTTTTACGCAATCCGGTACTACTGGCGTATTTTGGAGTTTTATATAATTTGTCGAAATCGGCTCATCAGCAATTCATTTATAGAGCATTACTATGTATATTAAAACTATTTAAATATGCGTTAAAACTTTATTTTGGAATTGCGAAGCATTTTATAAATAGTTTACATGCGTTTTATTTTCATATTTTATATTATGCGTATCCATGATGGGTAAGTTTTACGGTGGTCCCCCAACGACTAGTCTTTTTTCGTACTTGCCAATAATACTTTCATTTTTGGAAAAAGAACGGAAAACATTGAATTTGATGGTAGTAGTGGTTGAAATTTTTTTTTATTATTTTTTTATGATGTTGGCTATTAGTGTACGCGCTATACTGTTAAAATTTTTTTTTAATTCTACACATATAAAGTTGCAAAGATCTGTATGCTTACTAAAATTTCATCTGTACGCTGTACAAAAATAAGTAAAACTACACTGTACAGAGAAAAAAAAAAGTACTAAATTTTTTCTAGGCAACTGAGACTCCTAGAATAATTTATGTAACGGTAACTGCAAATATTCATCTGACAGATCCGTTGCATGAAATTTTACTGTTACCGTTACATGAAATGCGCTAGGAATCCCAGTTTTCTAGAAAAAATTTAGTAACTTTACAGGTTTTTGTTCTACAGTGAACAAAACTATTTTTTGTAAAGCTACAGAAATTTGTATCCTTACTAAAATTTTATCTGTACGCTGCACAGAAAAGATGTAAATCTACAAAACTAGTTTTTGTAAAAGTACAGGAATTTGTATCCTTATTAAAATTTTATCTATACGCTCTAGAGAAAAGATGTAAATCTACAAAACTACTTTTTGTAAAGCTACAGAAATTTGTATCCTTACTAAAATTTTATCTGTACGCTGTACAGAAAAGATGTAAATCTACAAAACTAGTTTTTGTAAAAGTACAGGAATTTGTATCCTTATTAAAATTTTATCTATACGCTCTAGAGAAAAGATGTAAATCTACAAAACTACTTTTTGTAAAGCTACAGAAATTTGTATCCTTACTAAAATTTTATCTGTACGCTGTACAGAAAAGATGTAAATCTACAAAACTAGTTTTTGTAAAAGTACAGAAATTTGTATCCTTATTAAAATTTTATCTGTACGCTCTAGAGAAAAGATGTAAATCTACAAAACTACTTTTTGTAAAGCTACAGAAATTTGTATCCTTACTAAAATTTTATCTGTACGCTGTACAGAAAAGATGTAAATCTACAAAACTAGTTTTTGTAAAAGAAGAGAAATTTGTATCCTTATTAAAATTTTATCTGTACGCTCTAGAGAAAAGATGTAAAACTACAAAACTACTTTTTGTAAAGCTACAGAAATTTGTATCCTTACTAAAATTTTATCTGTACGCTGTGCAGAAAAGATGTAAATCTACAAAACTAGTTTTCGTAAAAGAACAGAAATTTGTATCCTTATTAAAATTTTATCTGTACGCTGTACAGAAAAGATGTAAATCTACAAAACTAGTTTTTTGTAAAAGTACAGAAATTTGTATCCTTATTAAAATTTTATCTGTACGCTCTGAAGAAAAGATGTAAAACTACAAAACTACTTTTTGTAAAGCTACAGAAATTTGTATCCTTACTAAAATTTTATCTGTACGCTGTACAGAAAAGATGTAAATCTACAAAACTAGTTTTTGTAAAAGAACAGAAATTTGTATCATTATTAAAATTTTATATGTACATTCTAGAGAAAAGATGTAAATCTACAAAACTACTTTTTGTAAAGCTACAGAAATTTGTATCTTTACTAAAATTTTATCTGTACGCTGTGCAGAAAAGATGTAAATCTACAAAACTAGTTTTTGTAAAAGAACAGAAATTTGTATTCTTATTAAAATTTTATCTGTACGCTGTACAGAAAAGATGTAAATCTACAAAACTAGTTTTTGTAAAAGAACAGAAATTTGTATCCTTATTAAAATTTTATATGTACACTCTAGAGAAAAGATGTAAATCTACAAAACTACTTTTTGTAAAGCTACAGAAATTTGTATCCTTACTAAAATTTTATCTGTACGCTGTGCAGAAAAGATGTAAATCTAAAAAACTAGTTTTTGTAAAAGAACAGAAATTTGTATCCTTATTAAAATTTTATCTGTACGCTGTACAGAAAAGATGTAAATCTACAAAACTAGTTTTTGTAAAAGAAGAGAAATTTGTATCCTTATTAAAATTTTATCTGTACGCTCTAGAGAAAAGATGTAAAACTACAAAACTACTTTTTGTAAAGCTACAGAAATTTGTGTCCTTATTAAAATTTTATCTGTACGCTGTGCAGAAAAGATGTAAATCTACAAAACTAGTTTTTGTAAAAGAACAGAAATTTGTATCCTTATTAAAATTTTATATGTACACTCTAGAGAAAAGATGTAAATCTACAAAACTACTTTTTGTAAAGCTACAGAAATTTGTATCCTTACTAAAATTTTATCTGTACGCTGTGCAGAAAAGATGTAAATCTACAAAACTAGTTTTTGTAAAAGAACAGAAATTTGTATCCTTATTAAAATTTTATCTGTACGCTGTACAGAAAAGATGTAAATCTACAAAACTAGTTTTTGTAAAAGAACAGAAATTTGTATCCTTATTAAAATTTTATATGTACACTCTAGAGAAAAGATGTAAATCTACAAAACTACTTTTTGTAAAGCTACAGAAATTTGCATCCTTATTAAAATTTTATCTGTACGCTGTACAGAAAAGATGTAAATCTACAAAACTAGTTTTTGTAAAAGAACAGAAATTTGTATCATTATTCAAATTTTATATGTACACCTTAGAGAAAAGATGTAAATCTACAAAACTACTTTTTGTAAAGCTACAGAAATTTGTATCCTTACTAAAATTTTATCTGTACGCTGTGCAGAAAAGATGTAAATCTACAAAACTAGTTTTTGTAAAAGAACAGAAATTTGTATCCTTATTAAAATTTTATCTGTACGCTGTACAGAAAAGATGTAAATCTACAAAACTAGTTTTTGTAAAAGAAGAGAAATTTGTATCCTTATTAAAATTTTATCTGTACGCTCTAGAGAAAAGATGTAAAACTACAAAACTACTTTTTGTAAAGCTACAGAAATTTGTATCCTTACTAAAATTTTATCTGTACGCTGTACAGAAAAGATGTAAATCTACAAAACTAGTTTTTGTAAAAGAACAGAAATTTGTATCCTTATTAAAATTTTATATGTACACTCTAGAGAAAAGATGTAAATCTACAAAACTACTTTTTGTAAAGCTACAGAAATTTGTATCCTTACTAAAATTTTATCTGTACGCTGTGCAGAAAAGATGTAAATCTACAAAACTAGTTTTTGTAAAAGAAGAGAAATTTGTATCCTTATTAAAATTTTATCTGTACGCTCTAGAGAAAAGATGTAAAACTACAAAACTACTTTTTGTAAAGCTACAGAAATTTGTATCCTTACTAAAATTTTATCTGTACGCTGTGCAGAAAAGATGTAAATCTACAAAACTAGTTTTTGTAAAAGAACAGAAATTTGTATCCTTATTTAAATTTTATCTGTACGCTGTACAGAAAAGATGTAAATCTACAAAACTAGTTTTTGTAAAAGAAGAGAAATTTGTATCCTTATTAAAATTTTATCTGTACGCTCTAGAGAAAAGATGTAAAACTACAAAACTACTTTTTGTAAAGCTACAGAAATTTGTATCCTTACTAAAATTTTATCTGTACGCTGTGCAGAAAAGATGTAAATCTACAAAACTAGTTTTTGTAAAAGAAAAGAAATTTGTATCCTTATTAAAATTTTATCTGTACGCTGTACAGAAAAGATGTAAATCTACAAAACTAGTTTTTGTAAAAGAAGAGAAATTTGTATCCTTATTAAAATTTTATCTGTACGCTCTAGAGAAAAGATGTAAAACTACAAAACTACTTTTTGTAAAGCTACAGAAATTTGTATCCTTACTAAAATTTTATCTGTACGCTGTGCAGAAAAGATGTAAATCTACAAAACTAGTTTTTGTAAAAGAACAGAAATTTGTATCCTTATTAAAATTTTATATGTACACTCTAGAGAAAAGATGTAAAACTACAAAACTACTTTTTGTAAAGCTACAGAAATTTGTATTCTTACTAAAATTTTATCTGTACGCTGCACAAAAAAAGATGTAAATCTACAAAAGTAGTTGTTGCAAATCTACAGAGATCTGTAGCTTTACAAAAGAATGTATTAAAATTACAATAATTTTACTAAAATTTTGTCTGTAACCCGGGTTGCACTTGCATAAAACGCTCTAAAGCCTCCCAATTTTCTAAAAAATTCCTAGCAACCTTACAGATTTTTTTTTAATTTACAGTGTAAACATGTATCTGTTACAAGAATTTTTCATGTTATACTGTTAAAAACAAGTTGGAAATTGCACGTGAAGCGTAGCAAATGAGGTGCGTTCGTACGATAACGAAGTTTAAAAAATGTTACTCTCATAAATCAATCTCATAAAACTGTAAATAGTTATTTACAATTAAAATACTCACCAAACAATGTTCTCACTATACCATTACGCAATGGAATACTTTTGTGTGGCCTTGTAAATCTATAACAAATGTTCTTTGCATCACAGATTATGCAAAATGTATATTATAATATGTACTTTATAGATTCATACCAATTTTATTATGTTCGAATGAGTGTAACACCATTAAAATATATTTGAAACATTTTTCCCCCATTGACTGTAATGTAACGGAGTACTTTTGATTGTCCCTGTAATTGATCTATGAACCCGATTTTCATGAAATTTGAAATGACTCGACAAAATTATGTAATAATTATGTATTTTAAATTTCAAACGATTAAAATGCATTTGAAACTTTTTCCCCATTGACCGTAATGTATCGGAATACTTCTGACTGTCTCTGTAATTGAACTATTCATCCGGTTTTCATAAAATTTGAAATGACTCGACAAAATTATCTAATAATTATGTAATTTAAATTTCAAACGATTCGGTTTGGTAGTTTTTGAGTTGTTATATGCGGACGGACAGACAGACGGATAGACAGACGGACAGACGGACGGACTGAACGACAACTATAGGTGCTATACGTATTTACATAATTACGAACGCACCTAAAAAGTTCTAGGAATCTCAGTTTCCTAAGGAGTTTTAGTATCCCTACAGATTTTGTTTTTTACTGCGTAGAGTCCGGATCGTCTTGTTCAAGGAATTTTTTTAAAACCCAAACTTAAAATTACACCACGTTTACAATATAAAAAAAAATCAGCAAAATTACTAAACTTTTTCTTGGAAACTGAAATTTCTAGAACTTTCCTTCTAACGGTTATAGCAAAATTCTATGTAACAAATTCTGTTACATAGAATTTTAGAGAACTCACTAGAACTTACTAGAACTTTTGCTGTGACCGTTACATAAAAAGTTCTAGGAATCCCAGTTTCCTAGAAAAAATTTTATAACTTTACATTTTTTTTTTCAGTGTTTCAAACAATTTACTTTAAAGTTTTCGTTAGAAGCAGAAAATTTCATATTATGCTTGATTCTTACCTTAAACCAGAGTAGTGCCAAATTTTCTATGTAGTTATATAGGTTAGTGTGCAAAAGACATTTACTTATTTATTTATTAACCTCCTGACTGCCGCTGGCTGATTTTTTCGCACACTAACCTGCAGGTTTCACTGCAGCATAAGCAATATTTAAATTAATATAATTCTACAAATAAAACCCAGTTTTGAAAAATTAAGTTAGGATTAATACTCTCAAAGATTACACACCTCTACATAATAACATATTTTGTATCAGGTTGGAAAAAACATCTTTTTTTAATATTTTTAATAAATTACAGAGTTACAACATTACAATTTTATCTTTTTGCCGGGCAGTCAGGGGGTTAAGGCCCCTGTCCTCGCTCGAGGAAACTCTCGCGAGCTAATGCTGTTCCTATGGGGAATCATTTTTCTGATAACTCTTTCTCATTTTGACATTTTTGAATAATTTTTTTTGCATTGGATAGCTGAGGTGCATGCCGATTGCGCACCTTTTTTACTTTTTCGATTTTGGTTGCAGATATATTTTTTAAAAAGCACTTCCAGTTTCGAAACCGGTTTTGAAAGTGAAACTAACTTTGTAAAAAATATCTGCAACCAAAATCGAAAAAGTAAAAAAGGTGCGCTGTCGGCATGCACCTCAGCTATTCAATGCAAAAAAAAATTATTCAAAAATGTCAAAATGCGAAAGAGTTATTAGAAAAATGCTTCCCCATAGGAATAGCATTAGCTCGCGAGCGTTTCCTTGAGCGAGGACAGGGGCCTTAAATCTTAGACAGAAATAAATCATCCTGTACTTCGAAATACCAGTTGCCAGGAGGAAAGAAAGAGCTTTTTATGCATTGAATTATTGGCATTTAAGGCTATCAGCAATGCTTCAAAAGAATACTAATTATACACTGTAAAAAAAAAAAAAAAAAAAAAAAAAAAAAAAAAGTAAAATTATTAAAAGTTTTCTAGGAAAATGGGGATTTCTCGAAGTTTTTATTTAACGACAACAGCAAAGATCCCTATAACAGATACAGATTTTCATCGAAAAAAAAGAAAAAAAATTGTCAGGTTACTAAGAATTTTTTAGGAAACTGGGATTCCGAGAATTTTTCATGTAACTGCAACCCAGGTTACAGATACAATTTTAGTAACATAACTGTAATTTTAGTAGACTCGTTTGTAAAGTTACAGATTTCTGTAACCTTTCAAAAATTAGTTTTGTAGATTTACATCTTTTCTTGTACAGTGCACAGGTATAATGTTAGTAAGCATACAGATTTCGTGAACTTTACGTCTGTAGGATTACAGATATTTTTTTTTACAGTGTACTTGTTTTTTTAATATAAAGACATAAAAGTTACAGGCCCTTCACTATTAAAACAATTTGAAATCGAAATGAGATTTTCATATTTTGATAAGTAAATTACTTTTCGACAGGGATGGCAAAAAACTTCGTTTTTTCGAAAAAACCTAAAAAACCCGGTTTTTTTTTGGGGGGGGGGGGGTTAAACCGGGTTTTTTTCAAACATCCTTTTCTTATTATATATACAGTCGAGTCTCTATATAACGAAATCCATCGTTCCAGTAAAAAATTCGTTACATAGAGAAATTCGATGTATAGAGGATGATGATAAAAATCGTATTTAATGTGTAAATTTTGAATAAATACGTTTTTTGATCTTTTTAATTAAGAATTTGAAATGTTTAAAAGTAAATATTAACCTAACATTTTATTTCTTAATTATTTAAGCTGTTTCAAAAAAGAGAACAGACATTTATTTGAAAGCTTAATGAAAATCAAATAAGGAAGACTTGCATTAATTTCAGACGAAGAAATCTGTAATTTTTTGTTGTTTTGATTTTAAAATTGTTATGCTCTCAAATAAAATGCTCAAATTTTAGCAAGGAATGAAAAATTGTAGTTAACATTTTCCTCCATTTGAAGGCCTCTCTTATGTGCCTCTCATTGATTCCTCTCTTATATGTGTAACAATCCAATTGACTCTGTTTTGAGAAGGATGTGGAAAGGTGTGTGGGAGGTGGGATGAATTCGTTGGATTTAAAGAACAAGGAGAAAAGTAATCTCAGCACTGAACGATAAATCAAAAATAAGTGATGGAAAATTGATTCCAAATGATTTCGAAGCTTTTTTAAAACTAAAAAAATTAAGACCAATTTATGAAAAAATTCGTTGTATGGCGATAGATATTTCGCTATATAGAGACTGTTTTTAATGTAATCATGCGAAAAGGGGACCGTTCCTACTAAAAATTCGTTATATAGAGAAATTCGATGTATGGAATTTCGTTATAGGGAGACTCGACTGTACATAAATATTTATTGATAAAAATAGATATTGTTGGATTATAAGTAGTGTAATTTCATTTTAAAATAATTTAAATTTAATAATTACAGTAAATGTATGTAGAAAATTGGAAAAATTCATATTTTAATTTAAACAGTATTAACCTCTTCGCTACTGGCGATTATTACAGTATTTTTAATTATTACTGAATTATTTCTTCTCTCGTTTGACTTCAGAGCGAGATTTTTGTTTTATTTTCATTATCTCGAATCTTATAATTCGAAACATATTATTCTTATATCGAAATTTCATTTATATTTGAGTATCATTAATAAAATGGGGCAAAAATGATGTACCCATTTGGGTACTCAGGGACTGAAGAGGTTAACAAACAGTCTTATGTTCAAAGAATAAACTGCTCTACACAATGAAACATTGATACACTGAAAGTCTTTATAAACAATGTTTTGATTACTAATAATAAGCATTTGGGTGTAGTTTGATAAATGTAATATTCTTTTCCACAGTTATTAAAATAGTAAATTTCAAATACTTCTTAGCATTTTGTTTTTTGGATGACAATTTGAAGTCAATATTTTTGGTCATTAGATTTAGCAGATAACAGAAAAAAATAATAAGACTGTTATTGTTAAAATGGTATAACTAGTACCCAATCTTTGAATACTCTCTTATTCAACATCATATTTTGATTTTAATTCTTCAAAATAATCTCCCCATTTTAGAAAAAATTATTTTACTGCTTCAACAAAATCTTAAAGATCATTGTATTAAGTAAATGTTAAACTTTAGAGTTAAGAGCAACCTTAAATAAAATAACTTAAGGGTGTATTCGAAAAAAAAAAAAAAAATGATTTTCCACCTTCAACAGCTCGAAATTTTCCGATACATTTTTAGACGCATTTTTAAAAGTAGAAACACGAAACTTGCTGGTGTGATTTTTGAAGTGATGTAGAGGATGCCGTGGAATGTCATTTTTCTTTGAATTCATTAGAATTTGATTTATAAATAATTATTTTCTCAGTTCGATCATTGTTTTCGTTCTCAGATCTACAGGCTCGGAAATTTCTGTTCAAATTGGCAATTTTGACAGCATTTTTTGCGATATTTTCTACATTTACCAAAAACTCGACACACACGGCACTTAATCTAGTTCCTCAATAAGAGATTTTGAAAGTTTGAACCCTTTGAGAGCAAAAACGAATTTAAAAATAAATCTGAAAATAAGTGGTTTTGATCGGAATACACCATTAAAACAAACAAAATCTACTTACATTTAATGGAAATCCAAGAGCGTAAAAATTGCGAAAATATTCCATTCTTTTTATCTTATAATAGTTTATTAATCATGAATATTGGTTTTTAATCTATATTAACTAAACGCATCGTCTGCCTCTTTATATGCTGTTCCTCTCGGCTCAATGACTTAAATGAAAACATCTAGTCAGAATAATACACCTACTGTTAAACTAATTTATTCAGTCAAAAAAAAACATAAATATTTTATTAAAACACATACACATTTCTCATAACGACATTTTAAATCGTAAATAAAATCATAACCAAATAGTATAAGCTCTAAATATAACCTATTTTGAATTACAGATTTTACAGTCTTGTTTCAATGTGAAGGTTCTGCTTGTTTAGCTTGCTACAGCTTCTTAAGAGTCTCTTTTCAAGTGCTTTGTTTTGAATCTTAAATCAGGTGTAACATTGAAACTAGTATATGGAACGAAATGCAAATTTTTTAGATGAGGTAAACAAAATAAAAAATGGTTCTTCTCTTGGAAAAAGTAAATAAGCATTAAAATAAATAATATACCACAATGCATATATAGTGTGCCCTTGTATTTGTATTTAAATTGAAATTAAAAACTCGTCAGACGTGGCAATCCCAAAATTTTATTCTGTGTTATGCATGTTAATACTTTTTGGAAAATGCAGCATATAGCAGTGCCATCAGTTATATAGTTTACAACAAAATCTAGTGTGCAACAACTTATGTCAGCTTATAACTGAATCTGAAGTTTGATGAAAATCTGTGCATTAGTTTTTGAGATAAGAGCTATAGCAAAATCTTTTTAAAAAAATTGCATGACAGCGCCATATGTCGGGTTATGTACATTGAAAACATGATCAATTTTTTATAAGGTACTAACTGAATCTGAATTTTAATGAAAATCTATGCATTATAGGTCTTGATTTATTGCAAAATCGTGAAAAATGCAGCATAACAGCGCCATCTGTAATGCGATTTACACAAAAAAACAACAACACTAATCTATATCAGGGGCAAACTGAATCTAAGGTTTTAGAAAATTTCGTGTATCAGTTCTTGAGATAGAGCTAATGCGACAATCTCGAATAATGCTTGTTTGTTTGTTTGTTTGTATGTATGTCGGCCGATTATCTACGCTATGGGATATAAGCCCTATGGGGTGGGATGCCCTCCGTGGGGGTCTTTCTAAGGGAACCTAACCCGTATTTACGCAAGGCTCGAAGAAAACCACGGAAAACTCCGAACGGTTAGGCCGACGGTCGCGATTGGGTTCGAACCCAGCACCTACCGTCTACCAATTTGAGGTCAGAACCTCACGGCCACTGGTGGGGCCCTCGAATAATGCACCACGAAAGCGCCATGTATTGGGCGATTTGCATTAAAATGTTATGAACATCATGTTATATCAAGTACTAACAAAATTTAAAACTTTATGAAAATCCATGCACTAGTTCATGAGATATGGCTATTGTGGAAATTGTGAAAAATGTAGCATAGCAGCGCCACCTGTTGAGCAACATACACTAAAAACTAATCAGATCTAGTTTATATCAGGATCTAACAGAATCTAAAGCTTTGTGGAATTCCGTGCGTCAGTTCTTGAGATAAAGCGCCCACAAAATTTTTGTCACAGACAAAGAGACTCACAGACAGACATTTTGTAAAAACATGTTTTTTGGACTTTCTGCCCCCGAAAACGTGTAAATCCGTTGAAAATCGCCAGTCGAAAATTTTCACGAATCCATTATTTGCACGGGCCGGCTCAAGTCCGGCCCGGTTCTCGGGTCGGACTCGGGCCTAATTCCGTCCAAGACTCCCGGACGGGGCCGGGCCCGGGTAAAACTTTTCTCTGAAGACTCGGGCCGGGTTGGGCCTAACTTTTAATTTCTGTACAGAGCTGGAACTTGTTTTATTCATAGTCTTCATGGTCCTAAATTTTCATTTCAATTTTTGACACAGCCCATATAAAAATCAAATCATTCTCTCCACGTGACCTGATTCATTTAAAGGCCAGTAAAATAAGGAGTGATCCAAAAAATTTTTGCAAAAAGTGTATACATTTTTAAGTTACCATTATTCTCCAATTAATAATTATTATTTTTTCTTTTTAAGTAATTGTAGATTTCTACGCTTACTAAAATATAGCTAAGTTAAAATATTGTTAAAAGAATGAAAGGTGTTGATCATGCAAAATTAATATATTAATACGCAAGAAAATATATGTAATACATTTACACTTGCTAAGAAGGGAACTTGTCTGTAACACTTTTTTAACTATTTGGAAAAAAAAGTTGTTGTTCTAGGTAGAGAATTGAGAAATCTAAAGCATATCTGAATCCTTTTATTGGTTGAAATACGCAACTTATTTAATTTTATCCGTTTCCTGATTGGTCCAAGTTTAATGTCCAAAAACTGAATACTTCTGTTGAACACAATGAAAAAAAAAAGTAATAAAAAAAAAAAAAAAAAAAAAAAACTTAAAAACAAATGGTGATAGAGATACAAATTCCAAACAAATTTTATTTAAAAGTGCATTTTTTTTCTCTAAGCAACGGTGTAAAAATTAAAAATGGCAATATTTGAGTTCAAAAATTTGCAGTTCCGAAAATTGTAAAACTGAAATTTCATTTAAAATTTGTGATGGGTCAAGGAATATTAATGTTTAATCCATGTCGTACGTAATAGGAGGCGTTCAGAAGTCAGTCTGATTAATTTCATCCAATAAAAATGCACATTTTAAACAGTTCAAGTTGTCTATCTTTAATCTGTTTTTTCTTTTCTTTCTTTTTTTTTTTTTTTTTTTAATAAGTCTTTAAAATTTCAGTCTTTTGAAATATCTTTTTCCATATAGCCATTGTAATTTGTTAAATTACAACATTTGTTATTTTTTTTTTTTTTTATAAATTTTTTATTTATTTTTTCTTTTCTGTGGAACTTTGTCTTAGAGGATTTTACTGAATACCGTTTTTTCCAGATTTTTAACTATTCAATACATGGAATATGGATTAACAATATTGATAATACCTAAAAAATTTGCCCGCAGAAAAAAAAGAAATTCATTCAAAAAAATAAATAAATAAATAAACAAATAAATATCGTAGCCTGCACTTCTATAAAAATGGAGATGAACATGAACATGGAAAAAAAAGTTAAGATAAATACTTTTTGTCAGAAATCTTCATACGAGATAAAATTTTTAGCCAAATGAATGTAAAAAATCACTGTTTTGTAGAAATTCAGTCGGGCCGAAATTTTATTTTTTTTTCCCGGTTCGGGTCTGGCACGGCCCGAATTTGCAATTTTTTTTATCGGGCTGGGCCGGTCCAATATTTTTATTTCTATGAGTCGGGCCGGGTTCGAGCCTAAAAATTTCGCAGATCTTTATGCACTATTTTCTTCTATTGTAGATAGAAGAAAGTAATAAATAAACAAATCTGAATTTCCCTTGTCCCAGGGCCGTAGCTAAGGGGGGGGGGGGGGGGCTATGGATGGCTCAGCCCCTCCTAAAATATTTTGAGCCTTCCCTGGAAAAGATTCCAAGGTCACTCAATGAATTTCTGTTTCCAAAATTCAAAGGAAATTCTGTTCAAAAATCTAATTTAGTTTTGAGACCTTTTCTCAGTTTTGCAAAATTACTCAATTGCATCTATAATAAGTGTTTCAACACACACTCATTCTGTTTGCACCAATGAAGATAACATTATGTTTAATTTTGAGCTAGTTTTACACTCAAATTTTTCATCATCATATGCTTTTTTTAGCATAAAATGAAGTTATTATAACAGTTTAATAATAAACATAGTACAGTAAAACCCCGATAATTCGGATTAATTGGGTCAGGACCCAATCCGGATTATCCGGGGGATTAGAAAAAAATTAAATAAAATATAACATACAGTCGAGTCTCTATATAACGAAATCCACCGTTCCAGTAAAAAATTCGTTATATAGAGAAATTCGATGTATAGAGAATGATGTTAAAAATCGTATTTAATGTGTGAAATTTGAACTAATATTATTTTTGATCTTTTGAATTACGAATTTGAAATGTTTAAAAGTAAGTATTAACCTAACATTTTATTTCTTAATTATTTAAGCTGTTTCAAAAGGAGAACAGACATTTATTTGAAACCTTAATGAAAATCAAATAGGGAACACTTGCATTAATTTCAGACGAAGAAATCTGTAATTTTTTGTTGTTTTTATTTTAAAATTGTTACGCTCTCAAAAAATACTCAAATTTTACCAAGGAATGAAAAATTGTTGTAAACATTTGCCTCCATTTGAAAGCCTCTCTTATGTGCCTCTCATTGATTCCTCTCTTACATGTGTATCAATCCAATTGACACAGTTTTGAGAAAGATGTGGAAAGGTGTGTGGGAGGTGGGATGAATTCGTTGGATTTAAAGAACAAGGAGAGAAGAAATAAAAAAAAAAACACAGCACTGACGATAAATCAAAAATAAGTGATGAAAAATTGATTCCATATGATTTTGAAGCTTTTTAAAACTGTTTTTTATGGCCGATTTATGAAAAAAATTCGTTATATGGAGATAGATATTTCGCTATATAGAGACTGTTTTTAATGTAATCATGCGAAAAGGGGACCGTTCCTACTAAAAATTCGTTATATAGAGAAATTCGATGTATGAAGTTTCGTTGTAGAGAAACTCCACTGTACTTACAAAAAATCACCTTTTTGTTAATCTTATTGAATATTTACAGACAGTAATAATGTTCACTTTGCTTAATTCTTCCGAAAAGATGGCAGAAAAAGTTTTTTTGTTATTCAGAATACGACGCGACGATGAAAGAAGTTAATGCTATCGAAATTAGCCAAATCGTGAATTCTCAAACATGAAAAAAAAATTGACCAAACCGATCCGGATTAACGGAGTCCGAATTAGCGGGGTTCTATTCAGGGTCGTAGCTATGGGGGCGCTATGGGCGGCTCAGCCCCCCCTGAAATATTTTAAGCCCCCCCCCCCCTGGAAAAGATTCCAGGGGGGATTCCAGTTTATAGTCACTAAATGAATTTTTGTTTCGAAAACTAAAATGAAATTCCGTTCAAAAAAAAAAAATTAGTTTTGAGACCTTTTTACAGTTTTGCAGAATTACTAAATTGCATCTAAAATAAGTGATTCAACACTCCCTCATCCTATTTCTACATATGAAGCTAACATGATGTTTAATTTTGCACCAGTCATACACTCAAAAATTTCATCATCATATACTTTTTTTTTTTTTTTTGTATAGAATGAAGTTATTATAAGTGAATGAAGTTTGTATTGAATTAAGTTTAATAAGAAACATAGTACCTACAATGTGAATATGCACTAATTTATCTTTCTGCGTCAGAGAGAGAAAAAAATTATGAGCCCCCCCCCCCCCTACAACCTCTTGATTCCCCCCCCCCCCCCTATGGATCAATTGTAGCTACGGCCCTGGTTCTACTGTACCTACAACGTGAATAGGCACTAATTTATCTTTCTGCATCAAAGAGAGACAAAAAAAAAAGTATGACCCCCTCCTACATTCTTCTGAGCCCCCCTGCATTCTTTTGAACTACCCCTAATGTTCACTTTTAGCTACGGAACTGCCTTGCCCGCTTAAATTCATTTAAATCTTGAACATGCCAGTGTATGTCAACGAAATAATTTCATTCAAATTCCAATCAATGCCGTGTAGTTATCGTTTACAAGATGAAGAAGATGTCATCGAAGCTGATAAAAGTCGGCGCCGGAGAACCGGCGTTTTTATCACACCTCAGTGCGCTTCAAAACATTGTGGTCACGTAACGACGATCTTCGGATGTAATGGAACTCGATAGCAATCCCACCGTAAACAAACAATGCTCGTTATTCGACGCCGTGTGTACGACTTCCTCAATGCACGGTGTTGCCCGCTATTTCTCAACACGAGTGCAAAATTTGAAATTTTTTAGTGTAGAAATACGATGATGAAAATCCCTTGTTGGTAAGGTAATTGCACGACAGATGCAGCAAATGAGGTGCGTTCATACTATGACGAATTTTCTTTGTATTTCGATTCAAACTGCCTATTTTCCGATTTATTTTTGAACTCATTATTGGTCTCAAATACACCAAACTTTCAAAATCTCTTATTTGGAAAGTACACAAGGTGCCGTAATCGTAGATTCTTTGATAAATGCAGAAAACATTGCAAAAAAAGCAATCAAAATCGGCATTTCGAACCGATTTTTCCCAAGCGGGAGATTTGAGAACGAAAAAAGGGGTCATACTGAGAAGATAATTGTTTATAACTCAAATTCTAATGAATTGAGCGTAAAAAAACATCATTCGGCACCTTATACGTCCCTTCAAGAATCCTCTCAGCAAATTTCATGTTTCTACGTTTAAAAATGTGTCTTAAATTGTATCGGAAAATTTCGAGCTGTTGAAGATGGAAAAGTGTTTTTTCCAATACACCCTTAAGGGTGTATTCGAAAAAATGATTTTCCACCTTCAACAGTTCGAAATTTTCCGATACATTTTCAGACTCATTTTTAAAAGTAGAAACACGAAACTTGCTGGGGTGATTTTGGAAGTGATGTAGAAGATGCCGTGTGAAGTAATTTTTCGCTGAATTCATTAGAATTTGATTTATAAGCAATTATTTTCTCAGGATGCCCTTTTTTTCGTTCGCAGACCTCCGGCTTCGGAAAATTTGGTCCAAAACGCCTTTTTTGACAGCATTTTTTTGCAACATTTTCTAGATTTATCAAAAAATCGACAACTACGGCACCTTGTGTAGTTTCTAAATAAGAGAATTTGAAAGTTTGGTACATTTGGGAGAAAAAGTGAATCTAAAAATAAATCGGAAAAAAGACGGTTTGGATCGAAATACACCCTTAAATATACGGTACTTCGGATACATTATCCGAGTATCCGAAATATTTTGTGTTTCCCTGTAAATACTAATTGCTGTTTAAAATACAGGAATTAACTTGTAATGAATCTCAGCAATGTGCATCCATTTCAAAAAATGTTAAATAGTTTAAAAGAATAAAAACGCGCACCAAACAATGTTTCTCCCCCACCCTCATATTATTATGTAATAAAATACTTTTGTGTGGCCCTGTGCATTATGCACAAAATGTACATTTTAGTATATATTTTATAGATGCATATGAATTGTATTGTGTTTGGAAGATTATAAATCATTAAAATGATCTTGAAACTATTTATTTTACTCGACAAAACAATCCGTACTATACATGGCGCCGTACTATACATGCGATTTTCATAAAATTTGAAATGACTCGACAAAATTATGTAATAATTGCATATATTTTAAGTTTCAAACGATTCGGTTGGGTAGTTTTTGTGTTGATGTATGCGGACAGACGGACGGACTGAACGACGACTATAGGTGCTACGTATTTACATAATTACGAACGCACCTAAAAAAAAAATACATATTATCGTCAGTCAAGAGTATTGGTTATGATGACTTTTTCCTAGAGTTTGTAATTTAATTAATTCAATTTAGCCAAAAAAAAAGAAAAAAAAAAAAAAAAAGGCCAAATTTGGAAGTAATACGGGAAAAGCTGAAAATTGTTTTAAGGGTATATTCGAAAAAATATTTTTCCAATTCTCAATAGCTCGAAATTTTCTGATAACATTCAGACTCATTTTTAAAAGTAAAAACACGAAACTTGCTGAGATTAATTTCTGAAGAGATGTATAAGAGGTCGTGTGATTTCCTTTTTTCGCTCTGTTTATTTGAATTCGATTTATAAACAATTATTTTCTCAGCATGACCATTTTTTTTGGTTCCCATATGTTCCATTTCTGAAAACTCGATTCAAAACACCCACTTTGACAACTTTTTTTTTTAATTTTTTTTCCGATAATTTATGTTTTTATCAATAAATCGACGAGCATAGCACATTGTGTAGTCTCTAAATAAGTGAATTGACCAATTTGTTGCGTTTGAGAGCAAAAATGAATTTAAAAATAAATCAGAAAATAAGCAGTTTGGCAAGACGAATTTGCTTAAATCCTCATTTAAACTTTTTTGTCACCACAATTTTTTTTTTAACCTGCGAGAACTCGCGCATGAGATTTTCTTTCTCCATCGTACCCTTTTAAAGACTATTTTTAAGACTATTTTTCATTTTAATAAAATTTCAAAATGTGATTTCGATTACTTTACCTCTTTTTTGAATAAAAGTACTAAGCCAAACAAAAGATTTGATATTAAGTGGCTGTAAAGTAAAAGAAAAGAATTAGGCACCGTGAGAGAAATTCTCATTCCGAGTTCTCCCGGGTTAAAAATAATTTCATACTATTTAAAGGTGGAATTGTTTAGACTAAATGTTACGAATATTTTATTTAAAAAATTGTGGTGAGAATCCGTTATTTTCAATTTATTGAACGGAAAAGAAAGAGCCAGTTAAGGGGTTAAGGGTGCTAGTCACTCAGCGGCTGAGTTACAGGTGAAGAGTGAAAATACACGAACACGGGTGTTCAGTGGCGCCAAAATTTTTTTTTTAACAAATACATAAATATTGGGTGGGCTCAATTAATAATGGGTGGATAGAGATATCAAATTATTGCGTGGGCTCACGCACCATGGGCCCATATAAGTTGGCGCCGCTGCGTATGTTCGTGTCCGGATGGCTCAGTTGGAAGAGCATTGGCGGCTTCAGCCAATACATCCCTAGTTCGAATCCTGGCCCGGATTTTTTTCATCCACATGGAAAATTTACATCTGTTTTAATTGCTTTACCGATTGAAAAATCGTGTTATAAATTAATCTAACTTATTTCAAGTTCTAACTGAATCTGAAATTTGAGAAAATCCATGCATTTAGTTAAGATAGATTATCGTAAAAATCGTAAAGAAAAAAAAAAAATGGATAGAAATGCCACCTGTTGAGCAATTTAATATAAAAAACTAAAAAATACTTATTTATATCAAGGACTAACTAAATCTGAATTTTGATGAAAATTTGTGCATTAGTTCCTGAGATAGAGTTATTGTGATAATCAAGAATAATACCACATAGCAGGGTCACCTGACTAACTAAGCAGATCTAACTTCTATCTAATTTATATAGTCGCTTATAACTCGATAAGTAATTGATTGATCACAAAATGGAAAACTGCAGTTCGATTACAAATCGCTTTTACGGTAAGGCTTTCCAGTTTTATGCCTTTCTGTTAAAAAATGAATCTGTAAATGTGTCAAAACGTTTGGTGCTTGTTGAGCAGAGCAGTTGAGAACAGCCTTAAATTGAAAATGACAAAGGATATTTACAATGGCGGATCTAAGGGGGGGACGATGGGGCGATCGCCCCCCCCTTGAGCCCAGTAAAGGGTCTAAAAAAGATGCCCGCACGAAAAAAGAATTGGACTTAAATTCGAGACCGGCGCGGCCCGGGTCGGGCCGCGTCATTTTTAAGTCACGGAACTGGGTCAGGTCTTTACACTTTCAGAACCGGGGCGGATCGAGTCTTACTTTTTCTTATAGAGCGGGATCGACCCACACTTTTCTTTTCAGGGCGGGCCTGGCGTGGATTTCGTTCTTCCTTGAGGTAAACGCTCGGTCTAAGATCGAACCAGACCATAAGGGAGGAGAAGCAATGGCGGATCTAAGGGGGGGGGGAGGGCGATCGCGCCCCTTAGATCCGCCGTTGGTGGATTCAAGGAAAATGCGCCTTGGCATTTTTCAAGGCGAAAGGAAGATCCCCCTCCCCCTTGAGCTAATAAAAATTTCCTAAAAAGACATGCATCCTCGCAGGAAATGAATTGAAGCCTAACTCGAGTCTGGGGCGGGCCGCGCCTTTTTAATTTCGCGAGGCTCGGGCTGGGTCAGGTCTTCTCGCTTTCAGAACCGGGCAGTTTCGGAATCATTATTTTTCTGCAGATTTGGGTCGGGCCCAATGGCGGGTCTGAGGGGGCGATCGTCTTCACTTCTTGGGCAATAAACGTTTCCCAAAAATACATGCATCCTTGCAAGAAATGAGTTAGATCCTAACTAGAATTCAGCGCCCCCCCCCCCCCGGCCGCGCCTTTTTAAGTTCGCGAGGCTCGGACTGTGTCTGGTCTTACCGCATTCAGAACTCGGCCGTCATTTATTTGATACTATCATGATCATTATTTTTCTGCTGATTTGGATTGGGTCTGACTTATTTTTCTTCCAGATCGAGTCTGGCCTGGAGTCATTCTTCTTAGATGTCTGCATTAGAGATGACACAGGTTCAGACTTAGCCCGTGTCCGATACGAGATTGTGCTCTGTTTTTATGCTGGTCTACTGATTAGGAGTCATTTTTTCTGAAATCTGAAAATTTTATTTATCGATGAATAGAAAAATGTAAAAAGCTTTTTTTTCCTCTAAAAAATTAGTACTTATTCCTTTTCAAATCAATGTCTTTCTATTTTGATAAAAATGAAAAAGAGGCATAATTTTTTTTTATTATTTTAGTATTTGAATGCTATTAAAAAAACAAAACAAAACAAAAAAAAAACCCAATTAGTCATATCTACATCTGTAGATTTATGTTCAAGCATTGCCGACGACAGCCGATCTGGCGCCTACGAAAAAAAGCGGGAATAATGAATTTGTGTTTAGTTCGATTTTTGTTTGTGGCAGAGATTATTTTGCAATTGGATCTTTTATTATTATTATTATTTAGACATAAAACGCGAAAAGAATATTTTCTTTTGATTTTCTTTTGCGGTTACCGAATAATTTAAATTTCTAGTGTATATGTTACAGGCCAAACCCGATTTTAGGCCAAACTAGATTGGCCTAGGCCAAACCGGTCTATCCTAACGGCCATCGGATAAACTAGTTTTTCCTAGGCCAAACCGGTCTATCCTAACGGCCATCGGATAAACTAGTTTTTCCTAGGCCAAACCGGTTTATCCTAACGCCCATCGGATAAACTAGTTTTCCCTAGGCCAAACTAGTTTATCCTAAGGCCTATAGGACAAACCAGTATTTCCTAGGCCAAACTAGTTTAGCCTGCTGTTTATTAGTCTGAACTAGTTTGTCCTAGGCCGATCTAGTTTATCCTATGCCAATTCAATTTGGCGTGATTTTATTGAATTCAATGACCGCCTCAGCGCCAACGTTCTGGTTTGTCCTAGGCTGATCTAGTTTATCCTAGGCCAATGTAATTTTACGTGTTTCTAACTCTAGGGCGTCAAAGTCTGAGAAATAATGGGCTCGCAAGTTCTGTATGTATGTACGCATGTTTGTACGTATGTATGTACGTATGTATATAACGCGATAACTCTTGATAAAAATATCCGATTTGCTTCAAATTTTGGATGTAGGTTTATTCTGATAAGGTACTTTTCTGATTAGTTTTGGGAATTCATTGGATAAGAATAAAAGGGGGTGAAAAGGAGGGTAATCCACCATCGTTAATTTAGAGAAATGGACTTTTCATGTAGAATTATCAGTTTTCATTTAAAATTTTAGATATAGGATCATTCTGACAAGATGCCCCATGATTAGTTGTGGAAGTTTATTGTTTAAGTGTAAAAGAAAGGGCAATGTAATGTAGGTAACTCCTCATTATTTAGATCAGGGCTGTCCAACCTTTCAATAAGCAGGGACACATTTCAGCTCTTGGTACTCAATGAAGGGCGCCATTTTTCACATTACCGAAAACATGCGGCAGTATTATTGCACTGCACAGTATTAGTATTCATGCATATCTTAACGATATGTGAATGAACCTTAAGCAAATAGACAAAAGACACCTACGGTTCTAAAGTTACATGTATTAATTTCAAATTATACATTTTTCTACGTAAGGTCTATTTAAAAAATGTTTGTACGGTAAGGTACCAAAAACTTTAAGCATGCCTATAATGAAAACAATAAAAATAAATAAACATGGAGATCAAAGATATTGCTAGGTTTCTTTTAGAAAGCTAAAATACGTTTTGACTTATTTTGAAGGGTGAATTTAGCTTTATAAAAAGTATGAAACGAAAAACAAGCATGATAGTGTATTCATATAGTCTGAAAGTGCTTTCATAATGCGTCTTCAAAGGGGCGGGCGGGGAAAAGTGAAAAAGATTTATTTTTCTTTTACTTCTTTATATGAAAAATAGCTATTTCCAATTATTACTAAATTTAGCCATTTTAATTACACTTTATAAACAATAATTAGATATCATGAAAATATGTATGATTAAATTTTCAAAGTATGTTTCTGTTTTTTAATACGTTTTTGCGTGTTTTGAAAATATCTCTCATGGTAATAAGAATGATTTAGGAGAAAAAATACTTTATAATGGAATTTCACTTCTAGAAAGTATAATAACAGGAAACTTTCGAAAGGGCGCCAAAAAAATCTTCAAAGGGCGCCATGGCGCCCGCGGGCGCCGCGTTGGACAGCCCTGATTTAGATAAATGGTTTTTGCAGAATTTACGGATTTCCTTCGAATTTTGTATATAGATTCTTTCTGATAAGGCGATTACCTGAATAGTTTTGGGGGTTTAATGGTTAAGTATAAAGGAAAAAATGAAAGCTTACCCTCTTACCTAGGAAAAACTAGTTTATCTTATGGGCATTTAGTTAAACAAGTTTGACGTAGGAAAAACTAGTTTATCCAATTGGCGTTAAAATAAAACAGTGTGGCCTAGGCTAATCTAAATTTGCTCAAATTCGGGTTTTACTGTAAAAAATATATCTTTCACTAGAATATGCATAAATGTGTGTCAAGAGTCATTGCTTGTAACATCAATACAGAAATTAACATGTTCACCGTTAGCGATATGATGCATTGGACATGGTGTTTGCTTTTTTTTTCTGCATATTCGTGCCGTGGTGAGATCAGACTTGCATTTGTTATTATTATTATTATTATTATTATTATTATTATTATTATTATTATTATTATTATTATTATTATTGAGTATTCGAGCCAGATCGGAGCTGAACATAATCTGGAATCGAACAGCGTTTTCCATTTTTGAGAAATTAACTACCTGTCGACATATAAGCTATTCTAGTCACGGCGTCAAGTTTTTTTTTCCGTGAAGTCGTAAACGGAATTTCGATTCAAAAAATAGCTTTATGAGCATTTTCTCAAAGATACATCGCTTTTATGAAAAGATGTTTAACGCCATTCGATTACATATTTTTTTAGTGAGAATGCCTGTTAATCTTATCCATTCCCAAAAAGAAATTAGTTCATAAATATTTTAGGATGTAGCTCTTTTGGATTTGAGAAAAGCCTTAAAGAATGATGGAGAAATATATTCACAAATCTACTTTTTACTAAGCAGATTCAAAAGTTATGATATTTATAGCTCTCCTTTTTTTTTCTTTTGTTCTAAACTACATTAATTATTTAATGTATCCCTATTTGAATATTTAAAAGGTCTAAGAATCTAAATAACCAATACTACATTGTATATTTTCTATTCTGCGAACACATCGTAATTTCAAACACATTATAAATTTATCCAATAAATATTTTTGCAGTATTTTTTAAAAGAATCTAAATTGTATGTGAAGTAAATTCTGAATATTTTGGAAAAATTGAATAGGGTCAGATCGAGCCGGACCGAGTCTCTTTTCACTGATACAAGCAGGGCTCGGACTGAACTTTCAATTTTTACACCGCGTCAAGGCAAAATAACTTTCGAGGCCCGGCCTCGAAATTCCGGCCCGTGCAAATCTCTAACAGTATTCTACTACCTTTCGAATAAAATACATTATACAGGGGTGATAGCAAAACTACTTTGCATAATGTTAGCAATGGAACAGTAGTCGGGATCAATATTAAAAAGAGTATTGCACAGTTAAACTCATGGCTTTGCATTCACAGGCTGTTTACACTAATTGTGTATTACAGCCTTATTTTTTTAAAAGAATAACACCCTCGAAAAATAAAGTAAGGGAAATTACTTTTTCCCATTCCCCCCAATTATACTTAACCATTGAACACCCGAAACTAATCACCAGATACGCTTTATAAAATTGAACAATTATCCAATTGAAGCAAATTGATCTACTGAAGCAAATCAGATAATTCTGCTCAAAAAACCATTTATCTCATTTAAGGAGGGTAACCTCCCATTCCTCCTTTTATGCTTAATCATTAAACCCTCAAAACTATTCAGGGATTTGCCTTATAAAAAAACTACATTCAAAACTTCGGCAAATCGGATAAATCTGCATAAAATCCCGTTTATCTAATTTAAAAAAGGCGATAAATTGTCCACTATCCCATTATACTTAACCAAAAAAAAAAAAAAAAAAAAAAAAAATTAATTAAAAAGTGCCTGATCAAAATGAATTTAGGTCAAAAATTTTGTGCAAATTGGATAATTCTGTACTATAACTAACTTATTCAATTTAAGAAAAGAAATAAGTTGTATATTTCCCCTTTTCTTAACCAAAGAACCACCAAAATTAATCAGTGAAGTGCTTCATCAGAATGAACAAATCTTAGAATTGCAGCAAATTGGTTAATTCTGCATAAAAAACCCATTTGCCAAAATTACCCCCCCCCCCGTTCTTCCCTTTGTTCTTAACCAATTAACCCCCAAAACTAATTAGGGAAGCACCTTAACAAAATGAATCTATTTCTAAAATTTAAAGCAAATGAGTAAATTCTGCGTGAAAAAAACATTTACATAAATTATGGGGCGTTACCCCTATTTCCCCTCCCTTTATATTTAAACAATGAACGCCCATAACTAAGCATGGAGGCGCCTCATCAGAATGCTCCTATATCTAAAATTTGATGTTAATAATGCATGCTAACCCCTTTATTTTAATTAAGGGAAGGGGCGAATCAGCCTCTCGCTCTTAACACCCCCCCCCCCCCTCCTTATTCTTATCCAGTGACCTCCCAAAATTAATCAGAAAAGTTCCTCATAAGAATAAACCTATATTGATAGTTTAATGCAAATTGGGTATTTCTATCAAGATTTATTGCGTTGCGTACTTACGTATATATATAGATACAGAACCCACAGTCACATTAGTTGTCACGTTTGGGTAGCCTGATGAGATAAAAGCACGTCAAATTACATTATTTCTATCAAGAGTTATCGCATTACGTACATACGTACGTACATATATGCGTACGTACAGAACCTGCGAGCCCATTATTTCTCATACTTTGACGCCTGTGAGCTAAAAACACGTAAAATTACATTGGCCTAGTACAAACAGATCAGCCTAGGACAAACAAGAATGTTGGCGATGAGGCGGTCATTGAATTAAATAAAATCACGCCAAATTGAATTGGCCTTAGGAAAAACTAGATCGGCCTAGGACAAACTAGTTCAGACCAATAAACAGCAGACTAAACTAGTTTGGCCTAGGAAATACTAGTTTGTCCTATAGGCCTTAGGATAGACTAGTTTGGCCTAGGAAAAACTAGTTTATCCGATGGGCGTTAGGATAAACCGGTTTGGCCTAGGAAAAACTAGTTTATCCGATGGGTGTTAGGATAGACCGGTTTGGCCTAGGAAAAACTAGTTTATCCGATGGGCGCTAGGATAGACCGGTTTAGACTAGGCCAATCTAGTTTGGCCTAAAATCGGGTTTGGCCTGTAACATATACAACGTATACAGGTCGTAATCGCTTTTCATATAGAAATAACTGTAGTAATTATCATTTCTTTTGGGATCTCTGCTGATGCCGTAGCGCTAAATAAATGTATTTACCATATTCTTGCGAACGAGTAGTGTTTCCTCTGTTCCTAAAAAAGTGTTGAACTTTGAAATTTTTAATTTGAGGCTATTTTTTGGGTCATGCTATAACGAAGGCTTGTTACGAAGAATGAAATGGTTATAGTTAAAAATGTTCATTTTTTACAGAAAATTTAAAAATGTTGTTCGATTTGACAGATAATAGACAGTATTTTCTACAGGTTCCATGCATTTATTCATGAAACACACTTCAATAACATGTCCATTGTCCATAATACTTTTTTACTAAAACAGAGACAATATATGAGAATCCTTTTATGCGTAAAGTATATTTTTATTTTACATCAAACTGTTCTTTTGATAATATTAAATTTAATTTTTCGTTTAACAGCTTTTTTTAATATAAAAATAGCTTTAAAATTATGATTACTTTTGGAACATTTTTTATAAGTATTATGCAATTTTTTCTACTGTATAATTTCATTATCGGGTTTTGCTCTTGATGCCGCAAAATGTTTCTGCCTCAGGCGGGACCAGGCTGTGGAATAATAGCCCAAATTTATCTCTAGTCCGCACTGACCAAAATTTCCCTGGTCGGGGTTCGGCTCGGAATGAAAGTTAAATTTCGGTCCGTGTCCGATCCAGCCTAGACGTATGAATGTGCCCGGGGCTGTCCGAGTCGGCGAAAAGGTTCCGAATTTTCTAACGGGCCAGCAAAATTAAAATAATATTTCCAACAAGCCGGGCCAATAAACAAAATAAATGGGACGAGCCGGCAAAAAAATGAAGGGCCGTATGGGCCGAGCCCATAAAAAAAAAAAAAAAAAAAAAAAAAAAAAAAAAAAAAAAATGCGGGCTTACTGGTTTTTTGTAAAGATATAAGCAGGAATGTTAAAATATGAGCTATTTTCAATTATATGGGTTTAATGAGAATAAGTATAAATGTGCGTCATCAGTCGAAACTAGTTTGGCAACATCAATACAGAAATCTAACTTTTACAGTGTAGAGATCAGCATCGGAGAATTATATTGTGTGTAACCCGGGTTTAATATATATATATATTTAGCAGGCTCGTACCGGCCCGAGATCAGGCTTGCATTGTTTTTCTACATATAGACGAGCCGGGCTGGAACTAGACTTAATTGTTCTCAAGATGTGTAGGACAGACAATATGCAGTGCCGTGCGAAAGGGGGGGGGGGGGGGGCGAAGGATGCGGTAGGCCCGGGCGTGGAAATTTAGGGGGCGCCAAATTTATACTACCAGCGTAATTTTTAGCCTGTTACAAGAAAAAGTTGGGTCGGAGAGGGGGGGGGCGCCACATTTTTCTTTGCCCCGAGCGCAGTTTTTTCTTCGCACGTCAAATGATTGCGGATTTTTCTACCTTCTCATGCTGTCGCTTCCAGAAATTCTATTCAAAACGATAATTTTCACAGTATTTTCTTAAACTGCTTATCAAAAAATGGATTACGCCATAGTTTCTGAATAAAAACACCTGCTAATCCTGCTAATGTGATCCACAACATAAACATTAGTTAACCCGACCAGCAGCAAAAGAAAAGAAGTCAACCGGACCCAAACCCGACCAGGGACGTAGCTTTAGGGGGGGGAGGGGGGGGAGCCTCCCCCCCAATATGTTCATGCAATAGGGCGCCAAAGAAGGTTTAAGGGCGCCGCTAGGCGCCCGTAAAAAAGACTTTGTTAGTGGTTAAAAGTAATTATAAAATAACTTAATTTTAAATGTAAAATTACAAAGTAAGTTATTTTTCACTTACAAAACATAAATAAGGCATTTAATTTTAGACTTGTTACTACATTTATCTCCCACTCTTATCCCGAAGAAAATTTATGCATCTGAAATAAAAATTTCGAAAACAGACTTGTAATCTATTCCGGGATAGATATACACTTTAGAGCCGAAACTAGACGGAGGCGGAGGGGGCACGTACCCCGGGCGCCAACAGAACAGAAGGTGAAGAGGGTGCCAAATTGAGATTTTCTTTGGTGTGTTAGTTATTAAGAATGCATATATGTGAGGGGTAAGGGGGGGGGTCGCCAAAATCCATGTTTGCCCCGGGCGCAAAAAAGGCTAGTTTCGGCACTGATACAGTTATTTTTTTCTTATAGTAGTTGTTGGTCACTCTTAGACATAGATAGAAAGGGAAAATAAGCGTGGAAGCGACTGTAGTGCGTTTGAATGATTGTATAATATGTTTTAGTTGTAGGGCGCCTCAGTAGGTTAGCGAGGCAGAGGGGGCACGTGCCCCGGGCGCCAACAGAACAGAAGGTGAAGAGGGCGCCAAATTAAGATTTTCTTTGGTGTGTTAGTTATTAAGAATGCATATATGTGAGGGGTGGGGGGGGGTCGCCAAAATCCATGTTTGCCCCGGGCGCAAAAAATGCTAGTTTCGGCACTGATACAGTTATTTTTTTCTTATAGTAGTTGTTGGTCACTCTTAGAAATAGATAGAAAGGGAAAATAAGCGTGGAAGCGACTGTAGTGCGTTTGAATGATTGTATAATATGTTTTAATAGTAGGGCGCCTCAGTAGGTTAGCGAGGCAGAGGGGGCACGTGCCCCGGGCGCCAACAGAACAGAAGGTGAAGAGGGCGCCAAATTAAGATTTTCTTTGGTGTGTTAGTTATTAAGAATGCATATATGTGAGGGGTGGGGGGGGGTCGCCAAAATCCATGTTTGCCCCGGGCGCAAAAAAGGCTAGTTTCGGCACTGATACAGTTATTTTTTTCTTATAGTAGTTGTTGGTCACTCTTAGAAATAGATAGAAAGGGAAAATAAGCGTGGAAGCGACTGTAGTGCGTTTGAATGATTGTATAATATGTTTTAGTAGTAGGGCGCCTCAGTAGGTTAGGGGCGCAGTCAGGCACCTAAAACAAGGGGTTTCAAAAAGGGCGCGATGGAATGTTTATATAATATGTTTTAATAGTAGGGCGCCTCAGTAGGTTTAGGGGCGCAGTCAGGCACCTAAAATAAGGGGTTTCAAAAAGGGGGCGATGGAATGTTTAAGGGCGCCGTTAGGCACCTAAAATTTTTGTTATTAATGTGACATTCTTATTTACACAGAAAAAAAATCAGATAACAGAAACATGATTTGGAACTAATATTACAGTAAATTTATAAGAAAATAAATTATGGTTTCAAAAAATATATAGGAGATCCATTACATTTGAGACATTTTAAGATTACTACCAGGCGCTATCCCTAGTGCGAAAACAAGAACACATTCCGGAAATGGGCATTGTTCGATCACTACATGTAACTTGATCTTTCGGATAAAAGCTCTCCCCTCCAATCCAAGGTTGGTGGTCCTCGAGAGGGTCATCTGACCTTTAGACTGTTTTAACTCCCTTCTTATGCCCTTCCGTGTGTAGGTTAGATAATTTCAGGGCGTCACCTACACACATCTTGGTTTTCCAGCATCCTGTATTGTCAGATTGTCATACTGAAGCTGATTGCGCGACTTTTTAAAACTAGAGATTTATTTCGTTCAATTTTTAAAATAAAAATAAAAAGCTGTCTTTCGTAGCCGTCCAGAGAGTAGAAATTCAGTCATGAGTGATCTGACTGAAATAAAACATAAAAACAAAAAGCCAGGATCTTACTACAGACAATAAAACAGAAAAAGGAGTTATAAAGCGGATAAAGGATGGAAATTTATGAAAAAGTGGATGAAAAATGATGATGCAGTGGAAGGTAAAAAATATACATATTTACCTTTAGTTGAGCATGTTCTTAAAGTACAATGTTTATATTTCTGACGCAGTTGTGAGTTCATTTATTATCATTTCTATTATTAGTGGAAAAAATCGAATAGCATTCTCAGTTTACCGTTAAATTTAATTTTGGCACAGATGTCATATACGCACCACATTTGCGTGAGTGCAACAAAATGGCGATTTTTTTCCTCATATGGTAACCTGGCCATTGTTGTTTATTTATTAATAAACTGTTTATTTACTTTACATTTTCTTTTATAAATCGATATAAATTATTTTGCTTAAAAATTTTTATTTTAACTTTTGTAGTTTATTAGCATTTCCTTTTTAAAATAATTGAAAATAATAAAAAATATGCATGTAGCTGATATTTAAAAACGAATTTTTTTCCAAACTGGCTTTAGAAAAAAAATCGCGCCAATGTGGTGCGTATATGACATCTGTGTCTTAAGTTTTAATGGTTTTTATTATTTATTTCCTAAACAGATCGCTATTTTTTGATAAATGGGGATTTTTGAAACTTTTACATTATTAATACATACATTTTACCGAAAAGAATTCAAATGCGTTTTGGATACTTTAATTATGCAATTAAAGTGTAATATAACAGCAGTTGTTGATTCCGCCACACCTATATTCGATATTTTTAACTTTCCATTCTCAAAAACAAATTTCTAATGTCGAAGCTCTGATTTTCATGATGCCCCCATCTGTTTTAAAACCAGATAAATGTACCTTACAGGCTGAAATGGAAATTTTATTTGACCGATGTAGAACCTCCAATACATTAAATGAAGTTATTGAGGAATCTAAAAAATTACGTTCAGTACTCAAAGAAAATTTTCGCATAATAAAATTTATAATAACAGCTGGTTCAAATGAACGTTCTTTCAGTCAACTTAAGCTCATTAAACATTCCTTACGGACAACAATGACAGATGAACGGTTGAATAATTTAATGATACTAAAATGTGAAAAATCATTGGCAGAAACAATGGACCTAACCTCAGCTGTGACGAAATGGAATGCTTTAAAAAATAGAAAAATTAAAACAGTCTGCGACAATTAGCATTTTGTAATATTATTATATATTCATTTTAAATTGTATTTTTTCTTACTTGTGTTATATTAAATTTAATTGCAAAAAAATATCTTAAAAATCTATATTTTGATGGAATAGGAAATGAGTATGACATAAATGCTTAATCCAAATTACACATTCAGTGATTTGTTGTATGTTTTATTTACAGGGGCGGATCCAGAGAATCGTTTTGGGAGGGGCGATTCCGAGATTTTCGTTTGACGAAATCCCTGCTTTTTTCGCTATCGTTTGATGAAATTCGCTCTTTTTTCGGGATGCTTTGACAAAATTACCGCTTCTTTTGCAGCCCTTTGACAAAAATCGCGCTTTTCCAGCAATCCTATGTCGAAATACGTGCTTTTCAGCGATTCTACGTCAGAATTCGCGTTTTTTCTCAACCCTTTGACGAAATTCGCGCTTTTTCCGTGATCATTTGACGAAATTCACGCTTTTTCGCGATACTTTAACAAAATTAGCGCTTTTTCAGCAATCCTATGTCGAAGTTCACGGTTTTTCAGTGATCCTATGTCGAAATTCGCACTTTTTCCGAGTTCCTTTGCCTTCCCTTTTCGCAAGCTTTTGAAAAAAGTAGCTCTCTTTCCGCGACATTTTGACGAAATTCGACATTTTTCCATGACACTTTGACAAAAATCGCGCCTTTTCAGCAATCCTATGTCGAAGTTCGCGCTTTTTACGCAATCCTCTCTCAAAATTCGCATTTTTTCCGCGACCCTTTGACGAAATTCGCCCTTTTCCGCGGTACTTTGACAAAATTACCAGTTTTTTTGCAAGCCTTTGAAAAAGTAGCGCTTTTTCCTCGACCTTTTGACGAAATTGAAACTTTTTGCGCAACACTTTGACAAAAATCGCGCTTTTTCAACGATCCTATGTCAAATTTCGCGTTTTTTACGCGATCCACTGTCGAAATTCACGTTTTTCCGCTACCCTGTCGTGAAATTCACGCTTCTTCAGTGATCATTTGACGAAATTCGCGCTTTTTCACGATATTTTGACAAAATTAGTGCTTTTTCAGAGATCCTATGTCAAAGAGTGCGTTTTTTACGCGAATTTCTGTTGAAATTCGCATTTTTTCTGCCGCCATATGGTGAAATTCGCGCTTTTTCCGTATTAATTTCACGAAATTCGCGCTTTTTCGCGGTACTTTGCCGAAAATAGCTCTTTTTCAGCAATCCTATGTCGAAGTTTGCGCTTTTTCAGCTATCCTATGTCAAAATTAGCACTTTTTCCGCTATACTTTGCCTTCTTTTTTTCCAACCCTCTGACAAAATTAGCGCTTTTTCCACGCCATTTTGGCGAAATTTGCTCTTTTTCTGCGATACTTTGAATTAACGTTTTTTTGCAAACATTTGACAAAATTCGTGCTTTTCTTCGACCTTTTCACGAAATTCGAGCTTTTTCCTCGACACTTTGACAAAACTCGCGCTGTCAGCGATCTTGTGTCAAAATTCGCGTTTTTTAGCAATCCTTTGTCAAAATTCTTTTTTTTTTTTTTTTTTTGCGCAACCTTCGACAAAATTCATGCTTTTTTCGCGATCTTTGGTAAAATTCGCTCTTTTTCCGCTACACTTTGACAAAATTAGCGCTTTTTAGCGACATTTTAATAAAATTCGCGTTTTTTCCGGAACAAAAGACTGTCTCCGACGAAGTCGCAGAAATCCCTTCCGGGAAAAAGTCTGAATTCAACACTGGTTTGGGGGGGGGGACGATCGGGGCGATCGCCCCCCCCCCCCCCCCGTGGATCCGCGCCTGTTTATTTATTTAAATCATAAATATTCGAATATTTAAATCATAAATATTCATAAGTATTCGATTTCTCTATAAACATTCCACATTGCCTTTTTAGCTTTGAAAAAACAAGAGCTGGGAGAGATATTTTAGCCGCATAGTGGCAAGCACTCTTAAAATCTAAATCCAACCATGGCTGCATCACTTACATCACCTAAATAGATGTCATTACCATGAATAAGTAACTAAAGATAAAAAGTAGCATAACTACCCCCCCCCCTCTCCTAAAAAGTTTACGAATAATTCAAGGGCGGCAAAACATTAAAAGGCGCCAAATTTTGGTCTCCCCCCCCAATAAAAATTTCAAGCTACGCCCCTGAACCCGACCTACAGCAAAAACTAGAAGTCAACCGGACCCAGACCCGTGCCGCAGCAAAAAATAAAAGCAACATGACCCGCATTGAAAAAATTAGCCCGACCCACGCGTTAAAGTCGAGTCTCCAAATTTCTAAAATCGCCCCCCCCCCCCCCTTGAGGACTCTCCAGATCCGCCCTTGGATATTTAAGTGGAAAAAAATCATTACAGAATGAAAATCGAAAGGACTGGACCTAACCAATCGAAAAAGTATCGTTTACGCATTCATAGAACAGAGAAAGAGATGCGATGAAATTAGATTTTTCCGATACGTTTTTTTTCCTCAAAGCAAAACATTCATGAAAGCAGGAAGTGTTGCTATTTCGAAATACGCGTTACGATAATGCTGATAAAACAGAATAAAGACAAGTTTATTATTTGCAAAAAGAAAATGGGAATTGAAAAGATCATTCAGTACTGTTGTTCATTCATAATTCAGTGCAATGCATCTGAAAAAACCCAACTGAAATGACTGATGTCGGTGAAATATCAGTCCATGAGCTTCAGTTTGTTTCTTATGTGGAAAAGTGGCATTTTTGATATGTGTAGTTATCTTTGTTATACTGTAAATGAAATGAAATAATTTACAAATAACAAAAATAAATAAATGCATTTGCAATGCATATACATATAACGTCTGAATTTAAAAAGCTATTAAAAGACTGAATAAATTAAACTAAGACAGGCTTAAAATACATTTTAAAAATTAAAATTTATATATGAAAAATAAAAATACTAAAAAAACATTTAAAATTACAAAAAGTGAAGCTACTCGAAGAGCCTCATCAGTACAAATACCCATTGCATAACAAACACAGGAATAAATCAAGAACAGTTATAGTCAGTTATTTTTTTGAAACAGATAATATTCATCAGGGATAGAACCAGCAACATTCAGAGTCGGTGATCATTCAGATCGTTGTAACAGTTATTACGATAGATTACTCCTCGAAGATTAGTTCACATATTTGCGATCGCCGACAATGAATGAGGCTCGTTTTGTCCCTAGTGATATCTAAAAAATAACTAACTTTAACAGTTCTTGATTTATTTGTACTGATGATACCTTGCGAGTAGATTGTCGAAATGTTTACTTTTTTCTGATTTAATTTTTTTTCTTTTTTTTAGTATTTTTATTTTTTATATATAAATTTAATTTTTAAAATGTATTTCAAGTCTGTCTTAATTTATATTATCCAATCTTTTAATGAATAAATGCAATTTAACAAATGACAAAATCATTTCGAAAATGATTTTTTTCAAAGATTAAAACTTAAGACTTATATAAATTCTAAATTAAAAAATAAATAATAAAAAATAAATAAAATAAACACACTTACTTTTTGTAAACAGTACTTGTTTCAATAAAGTTAAATAAAGTTAAAACATCCCAAAGTGACTTTCATATACAATCATTTTACTACTGAATGATTTATTATTATTTTTTAATCAAAATAAAGAGGTGGCAGTGTTACTTCCTTTCTAAATTGATTCTATTTCTTATATAAATATTAGAGATTTGCTCGGGCCGAAATTTCCTGGCCCAATCCATAGAAAAAAAAATTCGGCCAGTCCCGGTCAGAACGAAAAAAAATATTGGTCCAACCCAGCCCGTTATAAAAGTTAAAATTTCGGCCCAAACCCGGCCCGTTATAAAAGATAAAATTTCGGCCCAAACCCGGCTCGGCTTGAGTGAATTTCGAGTCGCAATAAGAGAAGAAAAGCTAGAGAATCACGGACGTTAAAAAAGGTAACAAAAATAAAATGCGGACACCACAAAATCTGTTCTCGTCTGAAAACAACAACCATTTTCCAAAATGGTTAATAAATAGAAATAAAAATATTGACAAAATGGAAAATGCAAGATTATTTTAACCATTATTACAGTTTGTGAAAGTGCAACGCTATTTTTGACAAGGAATGGTAGCAAAGTACATTCCTATTTAGCATATATTACATTCCTGCGATAATAACTTTAATAACTGTTACTGCGTTTGCTTGATTATTCAATTTAAAAAACCGTTTAGGACATATTATATGTGTTCTGCACTCTGTGATATTTGAGATTTTATATGTTTCAGCCTGAGAAGGTTTTTTTTTTTTCATCTCCCCCCCCCCCCCCCCACCTCCCTTGGCTGATTTTTCGAAGGCAGCATTACAAAAACATACAAAAGCAGACCAAAGTGACTATCAAATGCATATTTCTACCACATGCTCCATTTTTGCAAGTCAGTTGCACAGAACTTATTATCTATGATTCATTCACATTAACAACGATATCGAATTTCTTAGGTAAGAAGTCTACACGCGAAATACGATCATTTCAAACTCCTCCCAAATCTATTTCCGAAGTCGACGATAAAACTGTTACAGCAAAACAGCATAATTGAAAACCGTATGAAATATGCTAATTGTAGTTAAATTACTAATGTTTGATTTATTTATATATATATTTTTTACTCTTTTTCGTTGTCTGCCGTCCCTGAAATGACCTTAAGGGTGTTCTTAAATCAAAAAGGGCAATTTTGTGATACATGCATTACTTTATTTTTGTTCGGAAATACATGAAAATAGCAGGTGTTGTTATTCAGAAACTGTCTAATTGCACTCATTCTTTTGTTTTTTTTTAAAAACACGATAGATTTTTCATAACAAGCCTTCAAAGTTGACACTTTTGGGCATATTTCCCGACGAAAGCAGAAAAACGGTCGAAAAGGAGGAGGAAATCGGTGATTGCGTCATCGAAATAGCTTATAACTCGATAAGTAATTTAATTATTATAAAATGGAAAAAAAGTTCAATTCGAAATCGCTTTCATAGTCAGGTATTAAAATTTTATAACTTTCTGTTAAAAAATGAATTTGTAAATGTGTCAAAACGCTTTTTGCTTGTTGAGCGGATCAGTTAAGAACACCCTTAAGGATGTTCTCAACTGCTCCGCTCAACAAGAGCAAAACGTTTTGACACATTTACAAATTCATTTTTCAACGGAAAGATATAAAATTGGAATGCCTGATTATGGAAGCGATTTCGAATCAAACTTAATTTTTCATTTTGTGATAGTTAAATTTCCTATCCAGTTCTAAGCTATTTCGATCAAGTGATCATCCGTTTTTCTCCTGCTTTTCGATCGGTTTTTCTGCTTTCGTTGGGAAATGTGCTCAAAAACGTCAACTTTGAAGGCTTGTTATGAAAAATCTATTGTGTTTTTTAAAAAAACAGAACATTGAGTGCAATTTGACAGTTTCTGAATAACAACACTTGCTTATTTCATGCATTTCCGAACAAAAACAAATTAATGCATGCGTCACAAAGTGGCCCTTTTTGATTTAAGAACACCCTTAAGGAACCCAAATATTAAGGAGCTACTTTCTAACGCATTTCTGAATTCATTTTTGTTCGGATGCGCATGAAATTGGCCAGTGTTCTTATTCAAAAAATATTGTTGTCGATCTTTCGGTTGACAGAAAATCTTTCAGAAAATACTGACAAAGTGGGAGTTTTGAGCCGAATTTCCAAACGCGGCAGAACGAAACAGGAGGAAAACTTGTCGACATGTGAAAAATATTCTTTTATAACTCGAAAATTAACTTATTTATTATAGAAAAATGGAAATCAATATAGACACCCCCCTCAACCAGCGACGTGGGAAAGGGGGAGTGAAGGAGGCGGTCTCCACGGGCGCAGAAACTTAGGGCGCGTCAAATTTATACTACCAACGTCATTTTGGGGGATCTATTGTCAAGTTAGGGAAGAGGGGAGCGACAAATTGAACTTTTGCCTCGAGCGCAGTTTTCTCTTTGTACGCCCCTGCCCTCAACGCCCTCTTCTATTAATATAAGCTATATATATATACATATAACTATTTCATATTATCACCAGCTGTTTTAAATGTATAAATAATAAAAAAATTAATTAAAAAAAGATTTATTAACTATCATAAAAGTGCATGAAACAGATCACAATAGTAAGTGCAACGTGGATATGGATTTGAAAACACAGTAAACATTAGAAATGTGGACATTTGTGGAACCAAGGCAGATTCACCAGACCCAAATTACCATGATTACAACAATTAACATGTACAGTTTTATTTTCGTATTAGCCATAAAAAGTTTTTAAAAAAATGGCAAATTAGGGACTACTGCACGAAATTAATCCAGTAAATAAAATGCGAGAAAACACTTGCATTTTTAAAAAATTGGATTGAAATAGATCAAAAAAGAAAAATATGTATTTGAAAATGTTGTTCTAGGAGTAAGAAGGACATCACAAACCCCTCACTTTTTTGCGAATAAAATGTACTGAGTTATGATACTTAGAGTTTTACGAATTTTCAGAGCTTTCTGGCACTAAAAATGCACGCGGTTTAATTTACGGAAAGGTCTTGTATTTCCTAAAAAAGATTTATAAGAAACAAATGTTGGTAATTTTTTCTAATTATCTTATTTTAGGACACCCTGTAAAATAAATTATTATATCAAAATCTATTTCTTTGTTTGTGCATCACAACACTATTCCTAGAATATGGAACGTAGCGAAATAAAATTAACACTAGTTATCGCTTGAATCTGAGGATGTCATATAAGCATCAGATTTTTAGCTTTAAATTGGTTTTTGAGATAGAGGTCTGCTAGGGCCAAAATTTCCAAGTCCGAGCCAGACCCGATTCATAGACAAATAAATTCGGCCCAGCCCGGCCCGGCTTGAATGAAAAAAATATTGACTCGACCCGACCCGTTATAAAAGAGTAAATTTCGGGCCGAGTGAATTTCTACAGAGTATTGATTTTTACTCTTACGGAAGATTTCAGACAAAAAAAATGTTTTTTTTTCTTTCATGTTTATAATTTTTATTTATGCAGAAGGGCCGTAAAGTGCGATATTTTTGTTTTTAACGAACCTCTGTTTGTTGCATGTACATGCTTCAGTTACCCTTAATATTATTAATCCATATTCTATGTAATGGAGACATAGAAATCTAAAATAGGTACATGATAAAAGTAAAATCTTTTAAACAGAACCGCATTGGAAAGGAAAAATACTGTATAGACAAGTTCCCTTCTTAGTAGATATTAGTGCATAATATATATATTTTTTCTGGCGCATTATTGTATTCATTTTCCATGGATGAACACTTTAAGAGAAGTTTCCAGTTTTCAGTTTAAAAAAAGATTCCGTCTTAGGCAGGTTCTTTTTTCACGCGTTTAACTCTATTTTAAGAAACCTGGAAATCTATTTTCTTTAAAAAAATAATTTTAATGTTTAATGTAGAATAATGTCAATTTAAAAATATGTGTTATTTTTTTGCAAAAAATTTTGTACTAAGCTAAAATTTTACTGATTTTTGAACATTCTTGGTCACGTCGAGAAAAACATATTCATACGGGATGATTTAACTGGGCCTGAATGTTTTGGTCCGTGAAGATTAGGAAGAATGAAATCAGTCCCGGCTTCGTACGGAAACTAGTCGTTGGAGGCCACCGTAATACTTACCCATCATGGATTTTCATAGCATAATATATGAAAACATAACATATGTAAACAATTTATAAAATGCATTACAATTCCAAAACAAAATATAAACGTATATTTAAGTATTTTTAACACATAATCATGCTCTATTAATGAATTGCTGATGAACCAATTTCGATAAATTGTATGAAACGCCAAACTTCTCAAGTAGCACTGAATTGCGTAAAAGAAACATCCTTATAACTCCAAAAATAATAATCATATTAATTAACAGTTTCTTGCATCAAATTAAGCATCTCATTTTCAATTAAAAGATATCTTTGAATTGAAATTTGAGTGAAATACAGGTTCATGAAAAATCAAAGAATGTGAAAAATAGGATTAGAAATATCTCAACAACTAATAATCCGATTGACTTCGGTTTTTATGCAAAATTTGTGTTATTTTATTGCCTTTTACGCCCACTCCTTAAAATAAAAGAATTCGAAAATTTTTATATACCTTTCATCAGAACGAATTTTTCGAGAATCCGAAAAAAATAGTTCCGGATAATCGAGGTTACTGATATTAAATAGGCTTCGTCCCATTCTTACATATTAAGCACATACAAAATTTCAAATCTCTATCTCAATTTGTTCGGGAGATAGAGCGGTTACAGACAGACAGACAGACAGACAGACACACAGACACACAGACGGACGGACGGCAAAATTTTGTTTTCTAAAAATATGTTTTTCGGAATCTCCAGTGTCTGAAACGTGTAAATCCGTCAAAAAATTTTTTCGATTTTCAAAACGATTGCAAGACTTACCCTATACTACGTATGATGGGTAAGTAAAAATAGGTTACGCCAGGACCTGCTCGGCCCGATTCTTCAGGAAAAAAGTAAGGCTCGAGCCCAGCCTGGCCTGGAAAGATTAGTGATTAGGCCCGGCCCGGTCCGGTCCGAGTCTTCAGAAAAATTTAAGCCCTAGCCTGGCTCAGCCTAAATGTAATTAATGAAAATCGACAAAAACCCGGCCCGTGCAGATCTCTATTCTGCGATTCTATTTTTCATTTTTATTTTTCATTATTATTATTATTTTGGTAACTTTTAGCGAAATTATTTTACCGATGGCTACTAAATTACTCTACTTTTATGCATATAAAGAGAAAAGCCGAAACGAATCGGATTATTATATTTTTTATTGAAGTAAAATTTAAATAAAAAGCTTTTTAACAAAATAAGTACACTGTAAAAAAAATCTGTAACCTTAGTAATCTAAATTAACCGAAATCTCTTACGCTTACTAAAATTTTATGTGTACACTGTACAAGAAAATGGTGTCAATCTACAAAACTTGTAAGCAAAACTAAAACCATCTGTAACTTTACAAAAGAATTTACTAAAATTTTGGTAACTTTACTAAAATTTTATCTATAATGCTCGTTATCGTCACTTAAAAAGTTCTTGGAATACGATTTCCCTAAAAAATTCTTAGTAACCTCAAAATTTGTTTGATTGAAAGTGCAAATCTGTTACATGAATTTTTATTGTTGCCGTTACATAAAAAAGTTCTTGGAATACAATTCTACTAGAAAAATTTTTGTAAGTTTCCCAATTTTTTTTACAGTGTAGTTCGAAAAGAAAAGTTTCATTTAAAAATTTGTAAAAAAAAATTGGAAGTAATAAAAACAATAAAATCCAAAAACTGTATTAAACTAGTGCCCTAGCGAGATTTTTAACTAGTTATAAACATAAAAAAAATAAAAATTAAAAACATGTGTATAATTACTTATAAGGTGCTAAAAAAATATAAAAATGTTAATTAATATGCCCCTTATGTTAACATCTGTGATGGAATATATTAACTTTTTTAAACGTTTTTAGCATCTTTTAAGTAATTTTATGTGCATGTTTTTAATTTAGGGGTGCACAACCTTTTCAAGAGAAAGGGCACTTACAAATAATGTGTGGGTAGTCGAGGGCCACACCAATAACATGGCGAGAATTTGGTTTTAAGGAGGTGATCTGTGGCCTACAATCAGATATCAGCAGTTTTTACGTTTTTTTATACAACAGATACAGCAAGAATTATTTTCAAGGTGTGATCATGTTCATTGGAATCACATTAATAATATTCATTTTTAAGAGAGATTTATTTTTAAAAAGGTTTGGACATTTTCGTTTTCGCTCTTGTTTTACGCCGAAAATAGGAAAAATACCGAAATTCGGTTTCGGTCTTAAAAACTTGCTTTGGTCGATCCTTATTCACAAGAATTGAATTTTAAGAAAAGCTATACTATTTCGAATTGTTTATTTTTGAATGATAATGATTAAAATGTTTTACAAGGGCGCCTACTGAAACGTAAAAATGATATTTTTGCTTTCTTCTATTATAAAGGATTAATATATTGCGATCCTTAAAAATGCATTTTTAAAACATTTTGAAATTAGTCGGATGTGACAATCCTAAAACTTTCTTCTATCTCATGCATGTTAACACTTCAAAATTCGCTATAACAGTCGAAAAATTAAATGGGCAAACAAACTTAAGCCCATCTAGGGGATTCTAATGGTATGAAATTTTATGCATTAGTTCTTGAGTTATGACTATCACTAAAATCATGCAAAATGCAGTAATAGCAGCGACACTTGTTACGTGATTTACACCGAATCTTAAACTTCAATAGCTTATGTGAACATCTAACTGAATCTGTAGTTTAATGAAAATTGAATGGATGCATTAGTTCCTGATATAGAGCTATTGAGGAAATCGCGAAAAATGCATCGTAACAGTACCACCTGTGGCGCGATTTACACCAAAATGTAAACAAGACCAAGTCATTATAGAGACTAACTGAATCTGATGTTTGATGAAAATCCGTGCATTACTTCCTGAGATAGAGCTATTACGGAAATCGCAAGAAATGCAGCATAGCAGCGTCATCTGTGGAGCTATTTACATTAAAATGTAGAAAACACCCATTCTTGTAAACGACTAATTGAATTTGAAATTTGATGAAAATCAGTGCATTTGCTCTGGAGATTGAGCTATTGCGGAAATCATAAAAAAAGCAGCGTAGCTGCCCCACATGTTGAGAGATTTATGCCAAAATTAATCAACAGCAATATGCATCAGCCTAACTGAATATAATTTTCTATTAAATTCTGCGCATTAGTTCTTGAGATAAAGCGCCCACAAAATTTGTGTCGCATACAGAGACAAGCTCATAGACATCAGAGGGATTTACAGACTCACAGAAAGACATTTCATAAAAAACATGTTTTTCGGATTCTGTCATCTCTAAAACGTGTAAATCTGTCGAAAACAGGAAGTCGAAAATTTTCACGAATCCAGCACTTTCTTTCTTGTAAAGATAAAAGAAAATAAAAATACACGAAAAATGCAATTAGTTTTGAGTCAATATTTTCTTTTGATAGAGGTAACACATGATGGATGAAAAGTGAGTTTTACGAACAGTAACCTCTTTTACAGATTGCATCATGAATGAAACGAAATGTATTTTCGTTTTGAGTCATATCCACAAACATCCGAATCATGTGTGGATTCTGGGAATCTTCACATATATGAATCCATTGTCAAACAAAAACGTGTCTCATCCTTCTTCGAAATCTCATGGAAACCGAGAAATTTTGTGTTCCACTCCCTGTTTTATTGCAGAATTCGGAATGTTACATCGATGAATGGCTCCTTTCGCGTGTTATATATCAATAAGGAAGTTGTTTAGCAGAAAGACAGTTATTTTTAATGTTTAGTTTGTAAAAAAAAATTTTTTCGCTTTTTGTTCTTCCAGGGCCGTAGCTAAGGAGGTGCTGTGGGCGGCTCAGCCCCCCCCCCCTCTAAAATATTTTGAGCTTCCCCTGGAAAAGATTCCAAGGTCACTCAATGACTTTCCGTTCCGAAAATTCAAAGGAAGTTCTGTTCAAAAATCAAATTTAGTTTTAAGATCCTTTCGCACAGTTTTGCAAAATTATTAAATTGTATCTAAAATAAGTGTTTCAACACTCGCTCGTCCTATTTGTAGGTAAGATAACATGATGTTTGATTTTGAACTAGTTATACATTCAAATTTTTCATCGTCATATACTTTTCTTAGCATAAAATGAAGTTATTACATCAGTTTAATAACAAGCATAGTACTTACAATGTGAACATCTGCTAATTTATCATTCTGCGTTATTGTGAGAGAGAATATAAAATATGAGCCCCTCCTGAATTCTCTTCAGCTTTCCCTATTGTTCACTTCTTGCTACGACCCTGGTTCTATCTCTCTCTCTCAAACACCTATTTCTTTTAGTACACACCGTTCAGTCGTCGCCTTGCGACGTCAGAAAAACAGTTTTCGCTGTACTGATAAAAAATTTGAAGCTACAGAGAATCTACTGGCAATTCATTATGTAAAACTACAGAGTATAGCCACGAGGAATGAAATAAACCGCTACAGGGTACAAAATTATCGTTAGTTTGGATTTGATAACATGGGATGTTTCAAAATTGAGAAAGCAATGTGATCATTTTTTATCCAAACATACTCAATTCAGTATGAGTACATCGATCAACTCATTTTTGAGTATTTCACTTTTTTAAGTGTACTGATTTATGAAAAAAGTTTTAAAAAAAGTTCTTGCATATTTTTTGCTTATCTCATGAAGAATTTTCAAGCCAATTTAACTCCAGCTTTCAGAAATGTGGCAAAATGTAGTAGAAAGAATATAGCGTAATCAGAATATAAATAGTATTAAACATTTGATGAAATATGAGTAATTGTATGAGATATTTTTTATCTACGCAAATACGAACGATAATAAAGATCTTTTTTTTCACAATTCAATAGTCAGCTATAAGGAACATCTTTTATAAAAAAAAAATCAATCAAATATCCTGAAAATTAAAAAAAAATCAATCAAATATCTTGAAAATAAAAAAAATCAATCAAATATCCTGAAAATTAAAAAAAATCAATCAAATATTTTGAAAATTAAAAAAAATCAATCAAATACCCTGAAAATTCAAAGAAAAATCAATCAAATATCATGAAAAAAAATCAATCAAGTATCCTGAAAATTAAAAAAAATCAAACAATTTTCCTGAAAATTAAAAAAAATCAATCAAATATTTTGAAAATAAAAAAAAATCAATCAAATACCCTGAAAATTCAAAGAAAAATCAATCAAATATCATGAAAAAAATCAATCAAATATCATGAAAAAAATCAATCAAATATCCAGAAAAAAAAACAATCAAATATCCTGAAAAAAAATCAAACAAATATCCTGAAAATTAAAAAAAAATCAATCAAATATTTTGAAAATTAAAAAAATCAATCAAATACCCTGAAAATTCAAAGAAAAATCAATCAAATATCATGAAAAAAACCAATCAAATATCCTGAAAAAAAACAATTAAATATTCTGAAAATTAAAAAAAAGTCAAACAAATATCCTGAAAATTAAAAAAGATCAATCAAATATCCTGAAAATAAAAAAAAAACGATCCAAATATCCTGAAAATTAAAAAAGATCAATCAAATATCCTGAAAAAAAAAACAATTAAATATCCTGAAAATTAAAAAGAAATCAATCAAATATCCTGAAAATGAAAAAAAATCAATCAAATATCTTGAAAATTAAAAAAAAATCAATCAAATATCCTGAAAATTAAAAAAAAATCAATCAAATATTCTGAAAATAAAAAAAAATCAATCAAATATCCTGAAAATTAAAAAAAAAATTGTTATAGAATGACTTAATTTTTACTTGCTCTCTCTCTCTCTCAAAAAAAAAAAAAAAAAAAAAAGTTGAATGATAAGGGATTTTTTACAAATTGCCATTTCTTATTAGCTGAGTTTCAGCAAAAGAGTTTGTATATAATGATTATCAAAGAGTACAGATTTGGAACAAATGCTTTGTACTTCAGCATTTTCCAACAATCTTAAAAAGTGCTTGTGCATTCCGGTTATCTGTCAACGCACTCGGATTGATGCAATTGATAAAAGTTATTTAAAATTACCAAAGCATGCTTGATATTGCATTTGAATTATGTACGGATTAATGGTTCATTTACACACTCAAATGAATTCGGTTACTTTGTAATATACGGGGAAAATCGTTTGGCGAGTATTCTAATGACATTGAGCTATTTAAAATACATTGAAGTGGATATAAATCACCGAATTTCACTACGATCACGTTAAAACATTTCATAGCATTTTTTATCAATTTACAGGAACACACAAAAGAAATCTGTTATAGTACTGTCATTGCGTAATAAATGCTAGAGAATGCGTTTTAAAATTCGGCATGAGCTTTTAAATTTAATTAGTTTTTTGCATATTATTCTTTATATATATATATATATATATATATATATATATATATATATATATTCTATACCTCATACATAGGACTCACGAGAGTATTGGCGTACCATTCTGCTTATTAGAGGAAATTGCTGAAGGAAAAATTTCCACTGAAATATATTCAATCTTTAAATAAACAAAATTTTGGAATGCATGTTTTTTATAGATACAAATCTCAGTATCATATACAGGGTTGCTAAAAAAATTGTAATATTTTTCCGATTATAGATAGGAGTAGTTGAAATTCGGTTTTAAATGCGTAATACGTTTCCATATGGTAAAATAAGACGTAATATTTTAATTTTATAAACGTGCAGATTTGTTACATTATTCTGAATGTGTTGGAAAGTGCTTCATAATCTATGCGTGATGCATAATTTTTTCTTCCTTGTTTTTTTTTTTTTTTTTTTTTTTTTTTTTTTTTTGAATAGGCTGTTTTGGGTGATTTTCCAAGATGAGCTATAATAAAACAATCAATAAATGCATCAATAAAACAAGTAGGAGATTGCACATCAAACGTTGCTCATCCGATAACGCAGGCCGGACAAAGCCCGAGCCCGTGCAGATCTTGAAGATAAAAGGGTTGAAACATCATTTTAAGATTTAAAAAATCAATGCAATCATTTTTTTAGTAAATTTGTAGAATTTTTTGTGTCCCAGACCTCTTTAAAACTTTTTGGGGCACCTTACATCCATTTAATATTTTAACGAATAAGTAAATAATGACAAATCTTATCTTTGTGTGAATGCCATTTTTAATTTACCGTAGAATCCACTTCAGGTTTCCAACACCTAGAACCAGTTCGGAATACAGTTTCTGGCCCTCCCCACCAAATGAATCAATAGTATGTAATCAGAAGAAAAGAAAGAAAAAAGAGAATTTCAATTTTCAAAGTTCTTATTAGAATTCATTTTCTGCCCAGTCTGGTTCTGGAAGAGTGCACTTCCGTATAACTGATGATTCATCCACCAGTTGTCTTGTGCTGGTTTTTTATTTTTTACTTTATTTAGTTTCTTTATAACACATATAGAGTAAAGAAGAAAAGGAAAAACGAGTTCGTTTTTATTCGAGATTTAGAAATAACAACAAAATGAAAAAACATGCATTACGATATTTACTATGAAACACGTTCCGATAATATTGGAATATTGCTAAGAAATTTCATTTTTTTTTTTCAATGAAATGGCATTGCTAAATAAGCATAAACTTTGATTGTGTTACAGCAAGAATGATATAAATCTTAACAACGATATAATAAACTAGTCAGATGCCAGCAGTATTCGGCGCCTGTGTGCAGAACTGCATTTGACGCCCTACATCCCCCGCCTCATCCAATCGCCTGTAAAAATAAAAGTTTACCCTCCCCCCCCCCCCCCCAAAAAAAAAAAACAAAAAAAACTATGAATATTTATAAATGTATAGTTACCATTCTTTTGGAGTTTTTTGAACCAGAAAATTTATTTAATAAAATATGTCTTGTTTCTTTACAGTTCGTACTTTATTTCATTAAATAAATAAATTTCTGTTTCCAAACATGCTTAAATTATTTGAAAAGTAAAGAAGGATGGCAGCTATGTAAATAAAATTCGTAAAACAGTAGAACTTGTATAAATGAAAGCACTCTCCATCAGAATCCTGCGTTCGGTAAAATTTCATTAACCCGGAGAAAATAATTTAATGCAATAACAATAGGTTGCATCTAAAAGAAAGAAGTTTGAAAGAAGTTCTGCTAAAAAAATCTACCGCACATAGAGATCTGATTTGGATAAGGATCGATGATGGTAGATGCACCGTACCTGGCACTCAATTTTTTTTTAATTACCCGAAATATTAATTAAAAATCTTTTATGATCATCCGAAAATGGCAATCTTTTATTTCCTCAACGAAATCATGCTTGTTTGCTTCCCCAAGCAGTCCTTCCCACTGACCAAAAGCGTAACGTTTGATTTTTTTCTGCATTTTCAAATTGGGATATAGTGAAATCCCGGTAGAATTACAAATAAATAAATAAATAATAATAAAGAAAGAAAGAAAAACGATTTCAATGGTATTTTTAATTACTATTTCAAAAAGCCTTTTTATTTGGCAACGATTCGCATCAGTTTTTAAGTTTTCCATTTCTCTGAAGTTTCAAACGTTAAACAAACAAACAAACAAACAACAACAAAAGCTGTTGATACATTCACGGTATTTTTCAGGTTCTAATAATATATCTGGTGGGAAAATATTAATATTTATTGTTCAAAAAGTTTTTTGAAGTCATTTCAAGGATTCGCCAAACACGTGTTTTCTCTCGGTGCAAATTATCTCAAGATATCGTTTTCCAATTAAGAAATATGTGATTTGAATATCATGTATGAGGGATTATGTGCATTTCCATTATTTATTTTATCAAGATTTTTTTTTTTTTTTTTTTTTTTTTTTTTTGTCAAAGTTGAAAGTTTTATGTCTAAATGTCAGAAAATAAATACAAATTGACGGTTAGTTTGAAAAATCAGACCGGAACATGAATAGCACCGCCGGTATACTCTACTGAAGGCAGTGGGAAATCAACTCGAGCCAAGGGCGGATCTGGAGAGTCCTCAAGGGGGGGGGCGATTTTAAAAATTGGAAGACTCGAATTTTATGCTCAAGTCGGGGCTAATATTTTCACTGCGGGTCAGGTTTGGGTCCGGTTAACTTCTATATTTTCTGCGGGTCGGGTTTGGGTCCGGTTGAATTCTATTTTTCAAGCGGGTCGGGTTTGGGTCCGGTTAACTTCTATTTTTCAAACGGGTCGGGTTTGGGTCCAGTTGATTTCTATTTTTAGCTGCTGATCGTGTTGACTAATCAGGGACGTGCGAACAGAAAACTGCGCATGGGCAACGTTTCAGTTTACCCCCCCCCCCCCCCCAAAAAAAAACGACTTTTCTTGTGACAGGCCAAAGATGACGTTGGTAGTATAAATTTGATGTCCTTTAAATTTCCGGACCCGAGGCGACCGCCCCCTTCCTTTTGCACCGCGCTGTAACTAATACTTTTTCTGTGGTTTGCATTTATGTCCATTTGACTTTTACTTTTTGCAGTGGGTCAGGTTAACTTCTACTTTTTTGCTAATTGTTGGGTTTGAGACCGGTTGACTACTATATTTTGCTGCTGGTCGGATTGACTTCTGTTTTTTTTTTTTTTTTCCTACTGATCGGGTTAACTTATACTTTTTTGCTGTGGGTTGTGTTTGGGTCCGGTTGACTTTTTTTTTGCTGCGGGGTTAACTTCTACTTATAATATAAATCATAGTAGTAAAGCTCTACAATACGAACTAAAGTAATTTTTTAAAAATGTATTTCTTAAAATTTCGTTAAACAAATGTACAACATAAATCTATTTTTTATGAATAACAAATAAGTAAGATACCAGCCCTCGGAATGAAGAATTGCACGCAGTGTCCCCCCCCCCCCCCCTCGAAGCTATCAAATATCCCCCCAGAAAATTTTGTGTTTTCAATGGTAAAAAGTGTAATTTCTCCCTGGGACTCTATTGTATCCACCCCCCCCCCCCCCAGAATCACAGAGGTCCCTCCCGGAGAAAAGTGTCTGAATTCAACAGAGATTGCACGAATAGCGGTTGGGCCAATAATGCTTATCATACAGGCTGGGTCAGACACGGAACAAACGTTTAGCTTTTACTCAGGACCGGTTCCCGACCTGGAAATTTTGATCAGTACAGACAAAACATGAGTTTGGGCTCTTTTTCCAGAATTAGGTCCCACTCGAGCTCGACGATTTTAAATCCGAGCCCGCCCGAACCCAAAATATTTTGCTTCATCAGAGTCCGAGCCCACTAACGAAAATATACAATAGAAGAAAAAAATGCATTTTTTTTTATGTTCTAAAAAATTATGATTTTTAAACTACATTTTACATAGAAATGTTACTCTTAAACGAAAATTTAAATTTAATACTATCAAAAGAAAAGTTTGGTATAAAATAAAAAAGTACTTTATACATAAAAAAAATTCTCATATTTTGTCTCCTTTAAAAAGAAAATATTATGGACATGCTAATGAAGTGTGTTTTATGAACAAATGCATGGAACTTGTAGAAATTACTGTCGAATCGAACAACATTCATTAATCAATTTTCTATAAAAAGTGTACATTTTTAAGTATAACCATTTCATTCCTCATAACAATCTTTTGGGATAGGCTTGACTTATCATAACAGACAATAATATTAATTAAAAATTTTAAATTCCGATGCTTTTACAGGTATATAGGAAACACTGCTCAATTGCTTTCTATCGGAATAATATGGAAATTAAATTTACTTACGAACAAAAGTGACTTCGTAAATTCTGGAGTACAACTTCAGCATCAGCAGAATTCACAAAAGAAGCAACAATCACTAAAATTATTTCCATATGAAAAGCGATTACGACCTGTGTACGCTGTGTACAATAGAAATCTAATATATGCGCCAATTGCAAACGATAACTGGAAAAAAATCCTCTTCGTATTAAACGTCTAAATAATAATAAACAACCCTATTGCAAAATAACCTCTGCTACAAACAAAAATCAAAGCTAAAGACAAATTCATTATTCCCGCCTTTTCGTTGGCGCCAGAACGCCGACGGAAATGGCTAAAATAGGTTTGTAGAAATGACTAATAGTAAAAAAAAAACAATTTCTGCTTCCCTTTCATTCTAATCAAAATGTTCAATATTGTGATTTAAAAAGGAATAAGTAATGTTTAAGGGGGGGGGGGGAAGGTTCTTTTAATATTTTCCATTCATTGATAAAGAAAATTTATAGGTTTCAGAAAAAATGAGTCCGAGACCGAGCACTGTCTCATCTCTAACACAGATGTTTAGGTAGAATGACTCCAGGCCGGACTCGACATGGAAGAAAAACAAGTCAGGCTCGACCTAAAGCGGCTAAAAAAAGGATCAGGACACGGCCCGGCTCTAAAAGTTAGAAGACCTGACCCAGCCCGACCCTCGGGTAGGCGGTCACCCCTTCGCCATCTCCCCCCCCCCCCCAACCTTAGATCCACCATTGCCTGATTCATAAATAGGTGCGGCCCGACCTGGGCCGCACCGTGCCGACCTTAAGATTCAGCCTAAGTCCTATTCCATGAAGATCTCTCATGTTGATTTGAAAACCTTTATGGTCCCAAGGGGGAGGGGGGTGGCGATCGCCCCCTACATCGCCTCCAGAAAAAAATAAGACCCGATCCGCCCCGGTTCTAAAAGTGTAAAGACTTGACCCAGTCCCGATATAATTAAGTTGGCGCGACCCGGGCAGGGTCGCGCCCATTTCGAATTTAGATCTAACCACTTTTCCGTGCGTGCATTTAATGTCATTTTGCAGACCCTTTATTGGGCTCAAGGGGGGGGCGATCGCCCCATCGCCCCCCCCCCCCCTTAGATCCGCCATTGACTCGAGCTTCGATTGGATGGATTTTCATTTAAAGAGCAAAAAACATACAAATTCAAGATTATACACTAATAACAATATCATGTTCGTTCGAAAATATTTTTACTCAAAATTATAAAGTCAAATCAACATGCTGCTGAAGACATTGCCCTCCCCACAGCGCATCTCTACACTCGTTTGGAAAAAATAAAATTCAATATTTGACTTTAGAATATTTAATGTTATTGTAATTGGCCTAGGTGATCCAAGGCGGTTGGTTAGTAGGACATATGGTGCACGGGATTTTAAAACACTTTTTTCATAAATCTATATTTTTCCATTCATATTAACAGCCACCATTGTAGTTTCTAATTTATTTATGTCTAAATTAAACTTTTTTTTTTGCCATTTTAGTCTCTGTAACGTCTACGGTTATGCATAATGCTAATAAGTGCTCATACTTCAAAAATTCAATTTTATGTTCGGAAATGAAATGTACAAATCTTACAATCATTACAATCATTTATGCTATTTGAATAGATACAAGTGTACGCAGGGAGTGCAGGGAAAGGCTCCCCCTTCAACCTTCGAAAAAAATTGGAAAATTTGGACATTTACAGCCAAATTTAGTCTATCTTCATCAACTCTCCCCCTTTTTCGCTATCATCGTAATTCCAGAGTACTAGATAGGTAAAAGATAGATAAAAGGTATTTATTTCGCTCAGAAATCTATGGTGTGAAAAAAAAAAAAAAAAAAAAAACACTTTTGTTCAATACATAATAGTTTCCACAGAAATGATTATTAGTAGAAGTGCTGAACAAAACTATTGCTTTGGCCGCTTAAAGAAAACTTTACTTTTTAAGTGCGAAAACCAGTGTTAAACCTACGGCACGGAACGTCAACAGTTTCACAAATGGCTGATGCTCCATTTTTACCAGTTAAAATTTGCCCTATAGCTGACGTCAGTATCTCCAATCAAAAATCTGTATACTGAACAGAACAGAGAACACTAACATACAAAAGGCTATACAAATGTAATGAACGTTATCAACTTTTTGGCAATTTCTGGACCCCCGCTACCCCTTACGATATCATACGTTATCATTCCTCAATAACATTCTCTTTTCTTTATTGATAAACACAAGTATTGTTTCAAACATACTTTGTACCTGTTTTCTTAAACGCAGATTATATATACGCATACACATAAGACAGAATAATAGGAATACCAAACATTGAGATATTCAATTTTTGAAAATAAATAATTTTATACTCATTTAATTATTTTAAGTTTCATTAATGAGTATTTTCATAAAAATAATTGACAAACTAATATATATATATATATTGCCGACTATTTTGATGTAACAAACAAGTTATAAGTAAAAGAAAAAAAAATTAATTAAAAAGAAAAAAAAAAAATTTGGAAACAGAAAGAGAAAATTTTGGTTGGATCATTCAAAAATGATAAATATATGAAGACACTCCACCCCTCACTAGAGATGTCTTCCGATATCATATGCCAGATTCCCCCCCCCCTTCCCCGTAAAGTGATAACGTTATATATGCATAGCCAGTGCCATAGCTAGACATGAATAATGGGAAAGGGGGCCGGGCTCATATTTTCTCTCTTTCTCTCTGTGACGCAGAAAGATATATTAGTACATGTTCACACTGTAGTTACTATGTTTCTCATTAAATTGTTGTAATAGTTTCATTTTACACTAAGAAAAGAATAGGATGATGAAAAATTCGAGTGTAAAACGAGTGAAATCTTAAACAACTTGTTAGCTTCATAAGTGTAAATAGGATGAGCAAGTGTTGAAGCACTTATTTTAGTTACAATTTAGTATTTTTGCAAAAGCTATGAAAGGTCCTCAAAACTTAATTATATTTTTAAACAGAATTTCATTTGAATTTTTGGAATACAAATTATTTTAGTGACCTTGGAATTTCCAGGGAGGCTCAAAATGTTTTAGGGAAAGCTGAGCCGCCCATAGCACCCCCTTAGCTACGGCCCTGTGCATAGCCCCCAAGTTCTGGTTTTACATTGTTTCTCTATTCAGGATTCTCCAAAGCGTCCCCCGCGGACGCCACGATTGCGCCCTTAGATTTTCTTGGCACCCATTCGAATGTATCCTCTTACTAGCTACTTTTAAGATTAAAAATCCATTTTAAGGGATACATTAAAAAAAATATTTGAATAGTTTTCTTGTAATAGTTATCGATGACCTTAAATAAGTTTTAATTATTTAATGCTATTAAGTTGTTATTCAGTGATTAAGGTTTCTATGGCTTCTTCATCTACAAAATTTTTGAAGATAGATTACCCTCTGAAAATCTAATTTTAAATTTATTCTGAATTAAATTATTGCTGCAAATTATTTTAAAATGGTTTCTGAATCATAGGGGACTTATAGCTATCAGCGTGAGACATACGCGCATCATATAAGACGTTTCTAACATATAAGTCTACCTCTATTCATGAAGTGATATTGTAGGAGAAACTTTTAACAGTATTTCAGAATAGTAATTTTCTTCTTATTTATGATAAATTCTGAAGTAAAGTGACAATTGTTTCTTATAAATAATAATAAAAATCATGTGAAATTTAGTTCCTATGGTAATAAAACTGTATATTATGCTTTTCCACCGCAGTAAGATAATAGTGTTGCATATTTTCAGCTATATGTGAATTACGGTGCTTTTCATTATTTATAATTATATGAGGTGCGCCTCTGTTTATAAAGGTCGGACAGGTCTTGTCTAAATGATTTATTAGAAGACTCATAAGTAGAATAAAATAAAATTTTAAAGAAAGAAAGAAATATTTATAAATAATTTGCATAAGGTAAATCTACAAAAGATAATTCAGATGCCAAGAAAATATAATACATTTTAGTATGAATAAATTAAGGTTTAAAAATAAATTTTAATATTTACTTCTCAACTGAAATCTTTTGGCGCCTTTACTGCTTCGGCGCCTGTGTGTGCCGCACACTTTTCACACTGGGTCGGAACGCCCCTGTCAGATGTAGCAATCCCAAAACTTTCTTCTATCTTATGCATGTTAATACTTCCTGAAAAATGCAACATAGCAGCGCCACTGGTTAGGGGGTTTAAATCAAAATCTAGTGAGCAATAATTTATGTCAACTTATTACTGAATCTGAAGAGTGATGAAAATCCGTACATTAGTTTTTGAGATAGAGCTATTGCAAAATCTTTAAACGAAAAAAAATCTGCATACAGCGCCATTTGTTGGGTGATGTACACCAAAAGCTAATCAGGATCACTTTTTTACCAGGTACGAATTGAATACGAAATTTGATGAAAATCCATATATTAGTTCTTGAGATGCATTTATTGCGAAATCGTGAAAAATGCAGCCTAGCACTGGAATCTGTTGGACGATTTACTCCAAAAACGAACCAGCACTAATCTATATCAAGGAGTAATTGAATCTGAAATTTTAGAAAATTTCGTGCATTAGTTTTTGAGATAGAGCTATTGCGATAAACAGGAATAATGCACTATGGCAGCACCATTTGTTGAGTGATTTTGACCAAAACGTAATCAGCACCATGTTATATCAAGTACAAAATAAACATACAGTTTAATAAAAATTCATGCTTTTGTTCATGAGATATCCCTATTGTATAAATGGAGCATAAGCAGCGTGAATAACGCAGCATAGCAGCGCCACTTTTCGAGCGATATACACCAAAAGCTAATCAAATCTAGTTCATATCAAGATAAGTTTATCGATTTTACCCAACAAAATCTAAAGTTTTGTGAAATTCTGTGCATTGGCTCTTGAGATAGAGCGAGCACAAAATTTTTGTCACATACAGACAGACAGATAGACAGACAGTATGATTGACAGACAAACTGACAAACTGTCAGATTCACAGACAGACGTTTTGTAAAAATATGTTTTTCGGGTTCTCTGACTCCTAAAACGTGTAAATCCTTTAAAAACCGGATTTCGAAAATTTTCACGAATCCAGTACTTTCTTCTTGTAAAGATAGAAGAAAGTAACAAATTTATCATGAGAATTCCCATGCAACAATTCTTCAGAGCACGTAAAATGTTATACAATTAAATTTTCCTGAATAATGATAATGTGTCTGTTGCATATTAATGTAATATGCAGAACTCCAATATGTAGTCTGGTGATTCATCCCTACAATGTTTGCTTTTGCATGCAGGTGAAGCATCTATCGCTTGCAACATTCTGCTGATTCAATAGAGAAGAAGAAGTGAGTATTACTTTCGTCAAAATTTGTATTAAAATTCGTATCATAATTTATCACTTATGTAGTATCCACTAGCATTATGTATTATGATCCAATACATTTGATACGATACATTTACAAACCTTTAACCCTTTCCGGCGCACTACTCTTTAAAGTTGGAATTTAAAGAAAAAAAAAATAGGCAATCTATTTAGGCCTAGAGGAGTACACAGGTATTGTTTTGTAAAGATTGCACTAACCATTTTAATTATACAGCTGTTGCCGAAGTGTCAACCTCCTATAAGTAAAGCATTGATAAGCGCAGTCAGAAGAGCATTGCTGTGAAGCGCCTATTACAGTAAAACATTTTACCTATTACTTAAAAACAGTAGAGTTTGATTTCTGTGGTGCTGCCATCTAGAACTCATAAGAAATATTTAAAGTAGCCATTAGAGTAGTTTTTGAAAGATTCACGGAGTTTTTGTGAATAATGCAGGAGGAATTTTAGACAGGAGGAACTTTAGGTGTTGCCGACCCGGCAACACTGCGCGTTAAGGGGTTAAATAAAAGAGTTTTATTTATGTATGCAAATAGAATATATTTCAAATCGAATGTTCGTTACAGTTTTAATGACTTAAGTGCAGTATATCTATTATACAAAGTGACCCATAAATGCTATGACGCAAATAAAAAACCATAACTTTTTACTGAAAGAACAAAACATCCCGTTTTGTTCTAAAAAGAAGAAAATTCTGTACAAAGAGCAATCGAAATCATTCGAAATGGTTTCCTCCCGCGGCGATGCAGGGGCCTACCCGCTTATGGAAATTCTTCAAGAAGGCCGCCACACACTACTTTCCGCGCGATTTCAGTACAGGTTATTTTTTTTTTTTTTTTTTTTTTTTTTTTTTTTTTTTTTTTTAAGAACGCTTCTCAAAGAATTAAGTGACTTGTGATTGATTAAGCAGGTCTTTTGTTCCACAATTCCCCAAACAATGAAGATTGTTTAAGATGGGAGGCGTTGTTGGCTGAATGAGGGATTAGTGTTTGTACATTATGTTTTTCTGTAAAAGAGGGGATTAAGGATGCATTCCAATCCAGATTGCTTATTTTGTGATTTATTTTTTAAATTCACTTTTGCTCTCAAACGCATCCAACCGGCAAATTCTCTTATTTAGAAACTACTCAAGGTGCCGTGTCGATTTTTTGATAAATACAGAAAACATTGCAAAAAATGCTGTCAAAATGGGCATTTTAAACCGAATTTTGCGAAGCAGGAGATCTGGGAATGAAAAATAATTGTTTATATATCAAATTCTAATGAATGGAGCGAAAAATGAAATCATACGGGCTCTTATATATATCGCTTCAAAAATCACTTCAGGAAGTTCCATGTTTTTACTTCTAAAAAGGAGTCTGAAAATGTCGCAGAAAATTTTGGGCTGTTGTGAGAGGAATTTTTCTTTTTCGAATACACCCTTAAGGATGTATTCCAATCCAAACTATACTTACTTTCTAATTTATTTTTAAATTCACTTATGTTCTGAAATGCACCAAACTTTCAAATTCTCTTATTTTGAAAGTACTCAAGGTGCCGTGTTTGTCGATTTTTTGATAAATGCAGAAAATATTGCAGAAAAAGCTGTCAAAAACGACGTTTTGAACCGATTTTTCCGAAGCGCGAGATCTGGGAACGAAAACAAGGCTCATACTGAGAAAAGAATTTCTTATAAATCAACTTCTAATGAATTGAGCAAAAAAGGAAATCATACGGCGTCTGATTTGTCTCTTGAAAAATCCCCTCAGCAAGTTTCATGTCTTTCCCTTTAAAAATGAGTTTGAAAATGTATCGGAAATTTTCGAGCTGTTGAGGGTGAAAAATTAATTTTTTCGAATACACCCTTAATACCAAAAGAAATAACAATTAGACAACAAAAAATCACAACGAGTATGAATAAAACAATAGTACAGCTCGAAAACGCGAATAAAATATTAAACTATGTTGACATTTATATCACGTTAGTATTTATGTATCACCCTGTATACTTTAATATCTGTTATAATTATATATCATAATATTTATTGTATTATTTCTATTATGTATTATATATATTATAAGGCAAAAACATGCTAATAAATAATAGTGATGTTCATATTGACGGTGGTAACACTTGAACAGAAAATTTTGCTTTTACTGCCATTGTAAACAATTTCGCTGTCAAATAAAGAAAAAAAATTCTTTCAAATGCAGTTTGTTTGAAAAGTGTATTTCAATTAACTGATCTTTTACATATTTAAAAATAATTTTCAAGCACGATTTAAAAAAAAATCTTTTTCTACTGCGTGCTGCCCAATTCGAAAAATTAACCTACTTGCACTTAAAGTAATATAAATAATTCAGTATTTGTTTCCCGCTAACATCCAAAAACAAAATTAAAACTTCATTAATAAATAAGCAAGATAAGAAAAGAATGGAAATAAAACATGTTATTGAACAGATATGTAACCGACCTACGCGCTTAAACTATTAAATTGATCAGAATCAAAAAGGCCGCGTGCTGTAAGTAGAAAAATATTTGGCGATTGTTTTGGCTATTATAACTTTTGTCATATGTCTAATATAAAACTATCGCTTTTAATAAATTTCAAGAGTTTATTTCAAAATTTTACTATAGATATTTTTTCATATTAAAATATTTGTTGGTGTTATTAATGAAAAATCCAAAAATATATTAAAGTTTTTTTTTTTTTTTTTTTTTTTTTATGTGGTATCTGTATTTTATAACCTTGGAAAACGGATTTGTATAAACCGGGTTTTAACTTGGACTTTTAAGTTACAGATGTGAAATTATATCTTATTTTGACGATTTTATAAGTGAAGCATAATGAATTGGAATTGTCAAACCACTGGTACATAGTGCAATTTTTAGGCGCGTTCGTAATTATATAAATACGTAACACCTGTAGTCGTTGACCTGTCTGTCCGCCTGTCCACCTGTAATAGCGTGCAAACTACCCAATTGAATGGTTTGAAATAAAATATATATAGTAAGGTGGTCTGGTGTAATAACGCCAGGCGGGGTAATAACGCCAAGTGCTAATATTATGCATAATTATGAACTAATCCGGTAAATGACACCCATGTGCTCTGCTCGGAAGGGTTTTAAATCATATAAATCGCAAAAAAAAACAGCTTAAAGTTCATTTGTTCCATTTGTAGGTCTTATTTCTTCTACAAGCAACTAAAATTTACACTTGATCTAAAATTTGCGAGATACGTTTTGTGATGTGAAGACATTTTTTTTATCTGGAAATACTTTGTTTATTACATAAATTTGTAGAGCATTTCATGTACTTTCAAAATGTTCTAGAAGATTTCTGATATCTTCTCGAGATAATTTGTAGTTTAAAATATACTGCGCATTAACTATACCGGGGTAATAACGCCAATCCTTGGCATTAATGCCCCTGTTGATTCCCAACAGTGGCCGAACCACACCCTAAATACTGATTAAAATAAACACAGTTAAAACCGTGCAATTTTTCTAATAATTCTATTTAAACGGTCCTTTTTAAGTAAAAAGAAGCTCACGGTCTGGTATTCTTTTGCCTCCCCCCCCCCCCACATACCACACCTTTATTTTTCTTATACTTTCACAAAAAAAAAAAAAAAAAAAAAAAAAAAAAAAAAAAAAAAAATGAACATTTTCAATAGCTTAGAAAGCAATTTGTCAATTTCTAAGTTTGTAGAGTTTGTATTTTTAGAATTGGACAATCTACATGCCATTATTCCATCTTATTTCATAGTTTTGTTTGCATGGCGTTATTACCCATATAGGTGGATAATAACGCCAAATACCATTGGTCAAGAAATCACGCCATTACATTTTATAAATACATATCTGTTAAATTATTTTTTTATATAGATAGTCAATAAGTTGCTGTATCAAATCCTATATCTGTTTGAAAAATACAATCTAAAACGAAGCCGTGACAATTGGTAGAATCTTAACGTGGCGTTATTACTCCAGGGTACCTTAGTTGCAGAATTTTGTCGAATTGTTTCAAATTTTATGAAAATTGATTCAAAACTTAAAAATACAATAATGAAAATTTCCTTCATTTTATTAAACCTTATAAATCATTAATTCAATGCTTCCCTATGGTAGGCAAAATTATTCTAGGTTGCCATGGCGATGCCGTCCTATAGAAGAGATAGTTTTATTGTTTCTTTATAACTGTATTTAATCTATAGAATCATAATACAGTTTGTATTCATGAATTTTTGCATAAGAGTGAAACAGCTATTGCAAGCAGATCTGACTATTTATAAATCAAGTTGGGAATTCCACATGAAGCGTAGAAAATGAGGTGCGTTCATACGACAACGAAGTTTTAAAAATATCGCTCTCATATATGAGTCTCATAAAATTGTAAATAGTTAATTACAATTGAAATGCGCACCAAACAATGTTCTCCCTATACCATTATGGAATGGAATACTTTTGTGTGGCCTTGTAAATCAATAAAAAATGTGCTTTGCACCACAGATTATGCAAAATGTTTATTATAATATGTACTATATAGATGCATATCAATTTTATTATGTTCGAATGAGTGTAACACCATTAAAATGCATTTGAAGCATCTTTCCCCGTTGACTGTAATATAACGGAATAATTTTGATTGTCCCTGTAATTGAACTATGCATCCGATTTTGATAAAATTTGAAATAACTCGACAAAATTATGTAATAATTATGTATTTTAAATTTCAAACGATTAAAATGCATTTAAAACTTTTTCCCCCATTGACCGTAATGTAACGGTATACGTTTGATTGTCCCTATCATTGATCTATGCATTCGATTTTCATGAAATTTGAAATGACTCGACAAAATCATGTAATAATTATTAGGATGAGCGAAGCGAATCCTCTACTAGGCGACACAAATTACATTTTGTCGTACACTTTATAAAAAATCTATTGAGCATTTTTATTTGAAATTAAGCATAAAAATAAATTATGATTTGTAGATTTGCACAATATTATTTTTTTTTAGAGAATAACCTTTAAAAAATTATTTTAATTAATTTATTTTACATGTTTTTCCATTACGGACGCATCTTTGCAAGTTAAAAATGAAACACGTATATTTTCAGAAAAGAAAGTAAATCACGGGGTTAGTAATTATAAATAGAATCATGATTATTTAAATAAATGAAATGTATCTTCATTATTCTGCCAAAATATCGCAAAAATCATTGGAGACTAAAACTGAAATATTTCCTCGTGAAAAATGATAATTTTATATATTTTGACCAGGAGAGCTCAAGAAAAAAAATGAATATTACGTCAGAAAGAACTTAAGAAAAATTTAATATTACTTCATAACTTTTTAATACAAATCTTCCACTTGAAAACGAAAAATAAAATAAATAGCGTGGCGGATTTTTTTTTTTTTTTTTTTTTTTTTTTTTTTTTTTTTTTTTTTTTTTTGTTAAACAATTATTACGTCATACTGGAAATATAAGGAACGAAAAGCAAGTGAATATGACGATTTTTTATATTTTAGATTATTGAAAGTAACTGCAGAATTTATACTTGAAACCCTAAAAGAACATTAAAAAGTCCTTCCGGCAATGGCGGGAGGAAGAGGTAGCTTTCATATACTTATATATTTATTTATTTATTTTAAAGTAAATTACATTGTTCAAAAATACTAAGCTTAAATTAGTGGAAATAATCTTATAAAATTAGTGATTTTATAAGATTGAATACTAGTTTTTGTCAAAACTGAATATTAATAGGAATTTTTAGAAATTAGTCATATTTTATTCAACCTGGTTTTATTTTAAGCGATTTTGAGAGTCACCAAATTCCACGATATCATAAAGTGTATGCCATTTTAAAGCAACATTGTGGATCGTTCAGATCAGACCGTTTCAAAATGTCAGCCATAAGCAAAATTCAAAGTGCTATAACTCAATCATTTTTTAAGATATAGACAAAATAAAAAGTGTTCTGGAATCGTTGTTTTAAGTTCTAACATGTAAAAGAAAAATATTTTTTAACTTTTAATTTTTTCGCATTTAATTTTAAATTTTAAATTTTTTTAAAAATTTAAAATGGGCGCCATTTTGAAACAAAATGGCGGATGATGCTGACCAACGAACTCGGTCGAGACATTTGTATGTACTATGTACATACCAAGTTTCATTCAAATCGGTTCATAAATACGTTAGTTATCGCATGACAAAAATCAGATATATATATATATATATATATATATATATATATATATATATATATATATATATATATATATATGTCAACATTTGAACGGAGGGTGGTTTTGGGGTCTGGGGGTCATGATCGGTGAAAATATACCAACATTTTCCGGAAGTGCTTTCCTCCGGACGGCTGCAATAGGTAGCTTTTTACTTTTTGTAATGAAAGCTACCTAAAATTATTAAACATGTTATTTTAGAAGAAAATATACATTTTAATAGAATTTAGAGAATATTTTAATACTTTATCAAGATTGGTTGGAAATAGCGTATATTTTGGTGCGCATTCCTTTTAATCATATAACAGTTTCACGATTTCTTTTATGAAATTTTTAAAATACCTTTTTTACGAAAATTATAGCATATGATTACTGAATTAAAATTTTTGAAAAATCAATTATTTGCATTCAATTATAAAAGTTTTTTTTTCAGTAAAAAGTATTTTTCAGAATTCAAATACATAATTTTGTGTGAAATACTTTACGCAGACGATATTTACGCATTTTAAAAGAATTGTGATTTTTCTTTTGTAAAGTGGCAACAAAAGAATTATAAACAAATAAAACTAACTAGCCGACCCAGTGGCGTGGATGGTAGCGGAGGCTGCTCCCACACCGCTGGTCCCTGGTTCGAGTCCAGCTAGCGGCATGGGTGTCTGTGTTGTCCCTGTGAAAATGTATGTACTGGATATTCTGTAATAAAGTGTTCTATATGGTTTCTTGTGATCATTGGAGGTTATGCCGGCGAATAGCTGTAGCGCCTACCTCAAAGCAAATAAATACAAATACTAACTAATTGTTAAATTCGTTATATAAAGTGTGATTCAAATTCAAAGGTTGAAAATTGAACTAAATGAAACTATTAAGAAGTAATTACTATTAGTATTATTTTTAATACGTTAGCCGTTTGAAAACAATTTATGGAATATGGCTGAATTTCTAAAATTAAAATGGGCCAAAACATAAAACTAGTCGTTGGGGGCCACCGTAATACTTGCCCATCATGGATATGTATATGAAAATAAAACATGTGAAAACTATTTATACAATGCATTGCAATTCATAAACAAAATTTAAATATTGTTAATATACATAGTAATGCTTTATTAAAGAACTGCTGGTGTACCAATTTCGACAAATTATATAAACCCCAAACTACTCAAGTAGTACCGAACTGCGTAAAAGAAACATCCTTATAACTCCAAAAATAATAAGTCTATTAGCTAACAATTAACTGTGTCGGATTAAGCGTCTCATTTCCAATTAAAATATACCTCTGAATTGAAATTTGAATGAAATACAGGGTCATGAAAAATCGAAGAATGTGGAAAACAGGATTACAAATATCTCGACAACTAATAATCCGATTGACTTCGTCCTATATGCAAAATGTGTGTTATTTTATTGCCTTTTACGTCCATTCTTTAAAACAAAAAAATTCGAAAATTTTTATATACCTTTCATCAGAACGAATTTTTCGAGGGTCTGAAAAAAATAGTTCCGGATAATCAAGGTTACTGATATTAAATAGGCTTCGTCCCATTCTTACATACTAACTACATGCAAAATTTCAAGTCTCTATCTCAATTTGTTCGGGAGATACGTTTACAGACAGACAGACTGACAGACAGACAGACAGACGGACGGCAAATTTTTTTTTCTAAAAATATGTTTTTCGGAATCTCCACTATCTAAAACGTGTAAATCCGTCAAAAAAAATTTTCGATTTTCAAAACGATTGCAAGACTTACCCTATACTACATATGATGGGTAAGTAATAATGTTTTTACTTAATAAAGATGCATAAATAATATAAAAAAAATTTTACTTTCAAACATTAATCTTATGAAATAATGTTTCGCGAATCCAAACAAAGCATGGGCTTTTACTAGTATATTTTAAATTTCAAAGGATTCGGTTGGGTAGTTTTTGCATTGCTATGTGTGGATGGACGGACAGACGGACAGACAGAGCGACAACTATAGGTGCTACGTATTTACATAATTACGAACGCACCTAAGTAGTTATATTACGCACGCAAGTCGTTTGGCACTTTTGACGTACAATTTCCATTTTTTTTTTTTTTTTTTTTTCGTTAATCTTGGGTCTGAATAAATGACAAAGAGAAAAAAAAATTCTTTTACTTGGAATATTAAATGTACGTTTCGGCAACTGAATTGCAGTTTCAGTCGTTTGTGATTTTCTCTGACGTGGTCACGAAGTCATGCTCCGATTATATAGCTTTATTTAGGGATAATCTTAGGTAGGTAAAGGGTTAAAAAAGGGTTGTTGAGTCAGGAGAAACTTCCTTTTCTTCATGCAAGACTTCATACTGGGGAAAAAAACTCAGAAAACGCCAGCTTAAAAGGGTAACACTGACCTCCAATAACAGATGATGTCACCCTTATGTAAATTTTTGAGAAGTATACGAGTGATTCGTAGAATTGGGACAGAAGGCATTTACCCTTTTTAACCCTTCAATGCACGATATTTTCTATTTTTGTGAAATAAATTAATTGAGATGTATATACCAAACGAGATTTGAAATGTATATATCATCATAACGAGAATCATAATGGTTTTCAGGTATGTGCCAGATTAGCCAGATATGGCACATGCTGCTGAAAATGATTAATTAAGAGAGTTGGTGAAATGCCAATGTAAACCACTAATGTAAATTGCGATTAAAGAAATTTGTTAATTGTCATGCTTATGCACTCAATCACATATAAGTAACAATAGAAGTAGCATAATGGAGGAAGCATCTAGTGGTAATACTGATAAAGATTGCAAAAAGATTGAAGATACTTGTTTTTTTAATAAAAAAAGTTTTTTTTTTTTTTTTTTTTTTTTTTTTTTTTTTTTTAATAAAAGAAAAAAGGGAAGAAAGTTTAAGCATACTCAGTAAAGCTAATTACAAAGAAAGTCCGTCAGCAGAAAGAATCCAAAGCTATTTTCCAAATGACCTATAAGAAGTTTTCAAACACTAAATCCAATGTAAAATTTTTTTAATTATTATTTATCATTGATTAATGTCAATATAGAATACACAATATGGCACAAACTTACTGTATTTGGATACAACCTTTTTTTTTTGAACAACGGATTTTAAACTTATTCTATCGACGATCACTATGTTTTTGAGACTTTCACAAAAGTTGCTCTATACATTCAGCTAACAAATTATGCAAATGAAGTTTTGACGGTGTTAATGCACGCGAAGTAAAAAATTACTTAGTAAATCTGCGCATTTTTCATTATTTTTTAATTCTGATTGTAAGGTATTGTGTACAATTCTATATGTTATATTTTCGGAAGAGAACATTATTTCATATTAAGAACTATGCAAATTATAATTTAAAAAAAACTTGGAAAAAATTCAGACTGTTTTATTAAAAAACTTAAATTCTCTACGAGCATGCATGCTATCCTCAGAAAAATGAACACAGTTTATTACAATAAGCCACTTAATCATAATCTACAGTTTGAACGCTTTTACTCCATTAATTTGGGCAGGTTTATCCAAAAGATATTCACTTTTTTTCAATGTGTGGACGGTTCCCTATGTAGTTTCAAGGGAAAAAATAATCACGGAAAAGTATGACCTGTACTATTATATTTACACGCATCGAGTTTCAGGATAATTCTTCTCGTATTATTCTAGATATTTAACAAAATGTTTAAAATCGCAAGTGGACGGTCACCTTTGGCGATATAGTGTATATCTCTGTTATACATTATTCTGAGGGATACTCTTATAATGGCTTCTAGTAATTATTTCTACGAAAAATAATCCTGGATTTATTAAAATATTTTTATCTGTTGAATTAGAAATAATCTTGCTAATGCAATGTAAGCCCTTTTTATCTTTTCCTTATTAAAACTATTAATTGATACAAATGTATTTTTCATATTATACTTTACATTATATTTTTATTTATGATTTATTTTCTAATTTTTAGGTGCGTTCGTAATTGTGTAAATACGTAGCACCTATTGTTGTCGCTCAGTCCGTCCGTCTGTCTGTCTGTCCGTCTGTCTGTCTGTCTGTCCGTCTGTCTGTCTGTCCGTCCGCATATAACAACGCAAAAACTACCCAACCGAATCGTTTGAAATTTAAAATACATAATTATTACATAGTTTTGTCGAGTCATTTCAAATTTTATGAAAATCGGATAGATAGATCAATTACAGGGACAATCAAAAGGATTCCGTTACATTACGGTCAATGGAGAAAAAAGTTTCAAATGCATTTTAATCGTTTGAAATTTAAAACATATATTTATTACATAATTTTGTCGAGTCATTTCAAATTTTATGAACATTGTATGGATAGATCAATTACAGGGACAATCAAAAGGATTCCTTTACATTACGGTCAATGGGGAAAAAAGTTTCAAATGCATTTTAATCGTTTGAAATTCAAAACGCATATTTATCACATAATTTTGTCGAGTCATTTCAAATGTTATGAAAATCGGATGCATTGATCAATTACAGGGACAATCAAAAGCATTCCGTTACATTACGGTCAGTGGGGAAAAAAGTTTTCAATGTATTTTAATGGTGTTACACTCATTTGAATTTAATAGAATTGACATGAATCTATGAAATATGTACTAAAAATACATTTTGTATAATCTGTGATGCAAACGATATTTATTATTAAATTACAGGGCCACACAAATGTATTCTACTAAATAATGTTATACGGGGAAACATTGTTTGGGGGGTGTTTTAGTTCTATTAAACTACTTCACATTTTATGAATAAGATATACGTTAATGAAGTATAATAAAAATTACTCCCTGAATATTTACAGGAACACAAAGATTTCGACCACTATACTGTATCAGCAAGATCTGAATATTTTAAAACTTCGTTATCAACGAACGCACCTCATTTGCTACGCTTTACGTGCAATTTCCAACTTGTTAGATTTTAAAATGTTTCATTGTTGCAGTTTCACAACTATTTGGCCTATTTTGACAAGCTTTTATGGACGCATTTCTAAATTTCAACTCTTGTAGAATAGCACAAGTTAAAAAGGCTATTAGGCAATGATCAACTGTGACGAGGTAACTGAAAAATGCTTTACAACGGGTATATATTGATTTATCATTAAGTTGTAAAAATATTACAATGGTGTATTGATATCGTAAACACACGATTTTTTATAACACCAACCTGTCAGGAAGCGGGTTCGAAATCGAATACGAAATTCCATGTTTACATAACAAAACAGGTTGCTTTTTTTTTTCAGGTACGTTCGTAATTATATAAACACATAGCACCGATAGGCGTTGTTTAATCGGTCCGCATGTAACATCGCAACAACTACCCAACCCAATCGTTTTAATTTTAAAATGTATAACTGTATGTAACTTTTTCGAGTCCTTTAAAATTTTTTGAAACTTGGATGCATAGTTCACTTACAGGGACAATCAAAATATTCCGTAACATGACGGACAATGGGTAAAAATATAGTTTCAAGTGCATTTTAATGATTGTACAGTCTTTCGAACAAAATAAAATTGATATGCATCTATGAAGTATATACTAAAATATACATTCCGTTAAATATGCAGTGCAGAGAATATATGTTATTAATGTACAGGGCTCCGCACAAAAGTATTTCATTATATAATGGTATAGGGGAAAACATTGTTTGGGGCGTGTTTTATCTTAAACTATTTCACATTTCATGAAATTGACAGATGTTGCTGAGGTTACAGGGATACACAAAAGATTTTAGATACTTATACGTATCCGAAGTACTGTATTCTATCATGTCAAGATCTGAATATTTTTAAAACTTCATTATAGAACGAAAGCACCACATTTGCTACATTTCATGTGCGATTTCCGACTTGTTTAAAAATAAAAGAGTGTAGAAAAAGGAGGAAGGAACTTAAAATGATTCCTGATTCAATGAAAAGAACTTCTTGTGAATCTTTTTCTTTCTCACGCTTTGTTAGAATTTCCGAAAAAAGCATAATTTAAAAATAAATCACTCATTCCATTTCCGATGCGAGTTTGTCGCGCGATGTTCCGTTTAAAAGAGCATTGATTAATGATTCAATGGCAAGAGGTGAAAAACCTTAAATGATATTCCTGCGATCCGTGCCAAGTCACCTGAGTCACACACAGTTATGGTTTCGGTGGAAAAGAAACGTTAGATGAAAAGTTAAAAATTGCCGGGTATATAATTAAACATATGGTTAAAAATATTCCCAAAGTCTATTTTTCTCAAATCTGGATTCCTGCCACACGAAAATAAAGGTAGGTCAACGTTCTTTTCAAGAAAATGGAAAGATTTAACTGAGTAGAAAGTATAAAAATGCATAGAACAAAATTTTGAAGAAAGATATTATAGTGCATTGAAGAATATTCTGTTTATTATTATTGTTAGATGATCTACCCTGGCGTTGCCCGGGTGTAAAATTCACGAATATGTTTTTCCTTAATTTCACAGAAAAAGTCCCTTTTCACGACAAAAAGGCATTTTCCAATAAAAATTGGAAATTTTCATCGTATTTCCTAAAAATAACGAAACGGACTTAGATGTAAGAAAATAGCAGAGATACTCTGTTATCAGCCACAAATTTATTTTGAAAATTTACATAATTGGCATGTTGTTGCATAGAAAAGTAAAAAATTAACGAAAGAATCCTAACTCTTGTGTAAGATTTGTATCGTGTTGTTGAATTTCAACTGATGTATTGCTTTTTCGCCGCGATTAAATATTATTATATTTCATACCAACTTTATAACAGTTTTATAATGCTAACGTCATACCAATTTTTTAACGAAAAACTACCACTTCTTCAAACGAAGTTTTTAATTCCTTTATTTTTCAAAATGGAAAATTTTCTAACGGAGCACAAAAAGTCCGGCAACTTTGCTGCCAGTAGTTTTGCCGTGAATTCACGGATTTATTTTTAACAGAGTACCTAAGTTCATTGTTGATTGATTTTCATATTTTTTAACGAAAATCTTTGCAAACAAACCTAATATGCGCGAGGAGGGGAGAGATTCACTGCCTTCGGCAGTGTAGATTTTCGAACAATCCAAGAATAAAGAGTCTCCGCGGTCTGGGCGTAGTGCTTTTTATACACATTGCACTCTTTTTTTTTTTTTCTTTTTAGAACTTTGTATGAATTTATATTTTTAAACAGAAATATATTTGACTGAAGAATTAAGGAGCTCTCTTTATCTTTATAAGGATTGCCTATTTGATTTCTGACATTTTAAATGTATGGCATGGCCTCAAAATTCCGGCATCGTTGGGACCGATACTGAACCGGATTTCTGAAAGAATATCAAAAGTATTTTCGATATTCTTAACCCTTTAAGGGCCAAAGTACTTCTATTTCGTAAAATGATGAAATTATTGATTGACACCAGAATTTACAAACATACTTATTTTAAAATAAATAAAAAACTTTTATCTGCATACTTTCCACAAGAAAAAAATTAAGTTTAGAATTCTGGTGCCAGTGTTGCATTTAGGGATTAAAAACATGCGTTCCAAAAAGGAACCACCGTACTTCAAAGCATTGATGGTGCTTTGCTCATAATTTAATTCATAGACAAGTAATATTCATATAAAAATTAAACATAAAAAAATCTTACTTTAATTTACAATTTCTATGTTACAATAAAATAAAATAAAGTAAAATGAAATAAAACTAGCAAAAGCCGTGCTTTGTTTGGATTCGCGAAGCATTATTTCATAAGATAAATATTTGAATGTAACAAAATTTTTCATATTATTTTTGCATCTTTATTAAGCAAAAACGTTAGCTCATGTTTTGGCACATTTAAATTTTAGAAATGTAAATTCAGCCAAATGACTAAGAATTTCTTCGGAATTTTTTATTTATGATATAAGGCTGGTTTAAATAATGGGATGGGGTAATAAAGTACAAAATTCCGTAATGTCTTGTGGGAAATTAATAACTTGCCCACTGTATCCAAGTTGACCACCTTTAACCTGATAAACAGTAATCATTTGATTCAATTAAATTATTCTTCAATCAATTAAAATATTCTTAAATTATTCTTCAATCTCAATTATTCTTCAATCTTTCGATTCGGATACCAAACTTAAGAAACTTAACAAAATATTCACTTTAAATACCAAATATGAGAATTAATTTTACTTGTTTACGATTCTTTTGCTGCCACTTTACCAAAATAAATACCTTAATAAATAAATCATAATGTAATTCTTTTAAAATCCGTAAGTATAAACTGCGTGAATAATTTTGGCAGAATAATGAAAATATATTTTATTTAATATATTAATCATGATTCTATCTATAATTACTTACCCCATGGTTTATTTTCCTTCTTAAAATAAAAAGATACGGGATCAATTTTTTATTTGCAAACGATTTTGGCGGAATAATGAAAATATATTTAATTTAATTAATTAATCATGATTCTACCTATAATTACTAACCCCATGGTTTATTTTCCTTCTGAAAATAAAAAGATACGCGTTCAGTTTTTTATTTGCAAAATGCGTCTATAATAGAAAAACATGTAGAATAAATTAATTATTAAAATAATATTTTTTAAGGGTTATTCTGCAAAAAAAAACTAACATTGTGCAAATCTACAAATCATAATTTATTCTTATGTTTAATTTCAAATCAAAATACTGAATAGTTTTTTTATAAAGTGTACGACAAAGTGTAACTTGAGTGGCCTAGTAGAGGATTCGCTTCTCTCATCCTAATAATCAATTCTTTTCTCAGTTCTATCATTTTTTTCTTTGCCAGATCTCCAGGTTCGGAAGTTTCTGTTCAAATTGGTAACTTTGGCCGCATTTTTTTGCAATATTTTCTACATTTTCCAAAAAATTACCAAACACGCATGTAATTTAGTTTCTAAATAAGAGATTTTGAAAGTTTGTTGCATTTGACAGCAAAAAGGAATTTAAAAATAAATCGGAAAATAAGCGGTTTTGATCAGAATGCAAACTTAAACTAGTACTAAAAAATATCCATTTTGGAATTTCGGATATATAATCTTGTTTCTCTAAAGATATTAATATTTCATTCAAACTTATGCATTTTTCTAGGAACTTTTTTTTTTCTGCCGACTCCTTATCTTTTACCCCCTGATCTGCTACTAGCATCATTGGTAAATTTATTTAGAATAGCATCAGCGATCTCGCTGTCTGTTAAGGATGTTCTTAAATCCAAAAGGACTACTTTATGATTTAAGTTTTAATCTATTTTTGTTCGGAAATGCTTGAAACGAGCAAGTGTTGTTGTTCAGAAACTAATCGCACTCATTTTCCCGTTACCTGTTCATTTATCTATGGTGACCATTTTGCCCGCTTAGTAGGGTAACGTGGTCATTTTTAAGATTTCTTTTAAAGCAATATGCATATCTTAAAATAAATAATAATAAAAACATAGGAATTGAAACAACAATTGTTGTAGTTACTATTGGTATTTTTGTCTAGAAATTTACTGAATAAAAAGGTATAAAAATTCATCAAATCATATAAGCAAAACTTTATTTTGAAAAAATCATTAATAAAAAAATAAATAAATAAATAAATAAATAACAAAAAAGTTACCTCACAAAAGTTTTCGTACACTTTAAAAAAAATTGCTGCATATTTGTAAATATTATAATATTTCGCTAAAGTTGTACTTAATAGGATATTATTTAGCACCCACAACAATTTTTTAAACTCATGAAAATAGATTTAATTAGTATTTTTGTAATTTCTGCATGAAAGTTGATTCTTCGTCGAACTTCGCTGTTTTTACTTCGCTTTTCGTTTCAATGCTGTGTCTTGGTATTCTAACTTCCTAAATCATTCTATCTCCAAATATGTTTTACTGTGTTTAAGGGGGTATTTCGATTCAAACTGATTATTTTTCGATTTATTTTTACATTCATTTTTGCTCTCCAATGCATCAAACTAGCAAATTGTTTTATTTAGAAAGTAGACAAGGTGCCATGATTGTCAATTCTTTGATAAAGGCAGAAAATACTGCAAAAACAGAAAAAAAAGGGAATCAAAAATGGCATTTTGAACCGATTTTTCCGAAGCGGGAGATCTGGGGACAAAAAAAAGGGTCCTACTAAGAAGGTAATTGTTTATAAATCAAATTCTAATGAAAGGAGCGTAAAATGACATCACACGGCACCTTATACGTTTCTTCCAAAATCCCTTCAGCAAGTTTCGTGTTTCTACTTTTAAAAATGCGTCTGAAATTGCATCTGAAATTTCGATCTGTTGAAGATGGAAAAGCGTTTTTTCGATTACACCCTTAAATTCAGCAATTGAGGTGATGTTTTCAGAACTTGTGGACAATTATAGAGACACCAGGGGCGTTGAGAACGTTGAGAGCCATGTGCTTTGTATCATTATCCTGATAAAAAACAAAGTTGTTTCTGTTACCCATATTTTGGGCTGATAATTTTAAATTGCCTTTTAAAATATTTGAATAAAGATCGTGATTTATTATGCTATCAATGCATACCAAATTATCCAATCCTAATGCTACTATGCACTCTCACAGAAGGTCAACTCCACCACCATGCTTAACTATTCCAACTAACAAGGAAGGTCTCCATACGGACATACTTCGAAAAATCTGAAAAAATTACAGAATGTTCTTCTCATGAGGATATATACGTTTATTAAAAAAATTTCCAGCGGAACCTCTGTAAACTGTGGCCGTAAAAAAAATAATGAAAATTTCGTTATTTGGCGATTTATCATAGGCTGACAATGCAAAGCAATTTCAAAGAATACTTTTTTACGTCAACTGCATTTTAAAAGAAAACAGTTTCATGTTCAACTTGTTTAGATAAATGAAAAATCTTTGATTTTGTCAGTTTTAATTTATTTTAAGTATAATTTCATTATATCGATATTTATAAATGTATTTATATTCAAATTTAGCCATCAAAATTTGAAATTTAAAATGAAATTCAAATTTAATTAAAAATGTTTCAAGTTCAAAGTCCAATTGAGCATTGTCAATACGATTTTGTTGCTATGGAAACATCTGGCTTTTATTTTTGAATATGTTTAAATGTATTGAGAAACACCGAAAACTGGCGATAAATAAATATCAATAAATAAAAACTTTGTTAAATCACCATAAAAAGATAAATTAAACAGGACGCGTTTCGAGCTGCAAAATTACTGCTCGTCATCTGCTGATCCAAACACGTGTCACAACGGACAGAGTGGAAATAACTAATTTAATTCAGAGTGGAAATAACTAAAGTTATTTCCACTCTGTCCGTTGTGACACGTGTTTGGATCAGCTGATGACGAGCAGTAATTTTGCAGCTCGAAACGCGTCCTGTTTAATTTATCTTTTTATGGTGATTTAACAAAGTTTTTATTTATTGATGTTTAAATGTATGAAAATAATTTTTCTTAATAAGAATTTTTTATATTTAAAAATATTTTTTAGAGGTAAATTAAATAACTACGACAAATAATAATATATATGTATGTAATAAATTAAAATCTCTCATTGTTTATGTTTAAATTCATTAAATATCATTTACATGCATTCTAAAAATCCAAAAGTTTCCAGTTGCGTTAAAATCGTTTTGCTTTTGGCGGGGAAAACTGCTGCTCGCCAAATCGCGTGACACTTTCGCCTTTTCACGCCAAATATTCGAAAGTATTTTATTTTTTTTACAGAGTTTCTAATGTGATTCCGCCGCTAATTCTGACTGATTCTTTATTACATACATAAGTAGTTTAATTAGTATTTTTTTCAAAAAATTCTGAGAATGCCCAGAGTGGAGACCTTCCGTGTAAGTTCTTTGAATTAAATTCTATTTTTTTTTCCTCCATACTATAATGCAATCTATCGGAGCCAAGAATGATATACTAGTTAATTTTCATCTGTAAATAAAGCATTATTCCGATACGTTTCGGGTTTATTTATCATTTATTTTGCAAAAGAAAGCCTAATAGCTTTCTGTTTTTCGCCATAACAAAAAAATTTCTACGGGCAAAACACCTATATTGTGGCGTAGTGGCAGACGGGCTTGCAATAAATTGTAGAAGTTTAATTAAATATTCAAGACTAAATTTTATAAACTCAACAACTATAAAAATTTAATGAGAAATGACAGTTACAAATGCTCTGACTTTTCAGAGCGGTTGGTTCGCCGGACACCCGGACTTCAAACCCCGATATTGGGTATAGCAGTGGTCTGAGAGAGCAGAGCTCCCTCCAACGTAATCTCGAGAGATCTATCTCTCCACTGTCCGACCAGCAGCCAAAAAAACCAACGTCCTTCCCTGGTCAACATCTACAAGGGGGGGGGGAGGAAAGACCTCTTTCTCAGACTTCTTCCAATCTGGATCCAGGGGTCAAGGCGTCCTTCTCCCATTCGATATCACAGAGTGCCTCCCCTTGACTGATTTCACAGCCCAAGGAAATCTGTACTTAGCAATAGAAATGCAAGCAAAACACCTGTGTAAGGTGATCTCCACATAAAGCGCGGGAGGCAGTATTGTTCAGGCATGGCACTAAATCCTCGTACACCACTCAGCTGAAGACAACTTGCTCATCCCCTCACTGTCCACATAAAGTTCAATAATTGCGACCACATTCCGATCTTTGAGGACAAAAGGCACACCTGCAGCAGGAAATGTGGAGATATGACAACTCCTTCCCCCTAAAGAGTTTTCCTGGGCTTGACTAGGAAAGCTCCACAAGGATAGCTCGTTCCCTTCAAACACCCTTTGTGAGGCAAGGCAAGGCAAGGCACATTTAAATATCCTATCACTTAATTTTAACTACCTTTTTCCGAGAACAATTTTCACATAACACCCACCTTGTCTTACTTGGAAACACAATAATAAATAACAATACATAAACACAAATGTTAAACACTGACATTAAAAATATGCTAGATAATTAATATTTACAACTTCATAGTTTATTTAAAAAGACTAAGGGATGAGTCGGCTCAGACCATCGGCGTTCCCATTTTCTTTTCCTGGCTTATGCTCTATTCTAAATTTGAACTGTTGTAGGCATAAGGCCCAGCGCAATAGCCTCGCATTAGTTCCCATCATTTTTTTTTTAGATACGTGAGAGGATCGTGGTCTGTCTGAATCAGGAATTCCTGGCCATCCAGATAATAAGTTAGCTTTTTTACTCCAAAAATGATAGCCGCTAACTCTTTCTCTACCGTACAATAATTTTTCTCAGCCTGACTAAATTTCTTGGACAAATAAACTATGGGATGTTCTTCCCCGTTACTCATTTGGGATAACACAATACCGGCCCCAATTTCGCTCGCATCTGATTGGACAATAAATTCCTTTGAATAATCTGGAGCATAGAGTACAGGTTTACTTACTAACTTTCCCTTTAAATTTTCAAACGCGGATTGACAATTTTGCGTCCATTCTATTTTCTCTTTTTTAACCCTCCCCTTTAACGCGTCGGTGAGAGGAGCCGCGATAACAGAATAATTCGGGATGTACCTCCCATAGTACCCCACAATTCCTAAAAATGCTCTAATTTGAGTCTTTGTGCAAGGGGTAGGAAAATCTTTAATTGTTTGTATTTTAGCCTCCCCCGGGGGTCTTTTACCCGACCCAATCTCGTGACCTAAGAATTTAACGTGGTCTTGGGCAAATTGACACTTAGAAGGTTTGATGGTAAGGTTTTCTTCCCGTAATTTCTCTAATACTCTCCCCACGTCTTTCACGTGACTTTCAAAACTAGGAGAATACACCGCAATGTCGTCGATGTATGGCGACGCAAAAATCTCCATCCCTTGTAAGACCTCTGCCATTAACTTACAAAAATAGAACGGCGCATTGGCTAATCCAAACATCATTTTCTTAGGTATGTACGTGCCAAAGGGGGTCACAAATGCCGCATACCTTTGGGCTTGCTTCGAGAGAGGAATTTGAAAATACCCCTTCGTCAGATCCATAACAGTTATAAAGGGAGCGGCGCTCACCTTTTGCAAAACATCCTCGATATTCGGCAAGGGGAAATACATATGGCGCGTAATCGCGTTCAATTTTCTGTAGTCCACACAAGGCCTAGGATCCTTGCCAGGACTCTCAACTAGAATCATCGGACTTGTATAGTCTGACTGACCGATTTCTATCACCCCCAAATCTAATAATCTCTGAATTTCATCTTGCAAAATTGTAATTTGTCTAGGGGACATCCTGTAAGGCCTTGCCCTCACCTGGGCATCGCTCGTGAGCTCTATGTCCATCTCCACTAATTTAGTATTACCCGGATCTGCAGAAAATACCTTCCCATTCTGTCTTAACATTCTACAGAAACTATCAATTTGACTTTCCGTAGCGCGCTCCGCTAACCCACTTTCCGGCACAATTTCCCGCAAATCGAACTGAGTCGAATCCGGTGCCGGATAAGGTATCTAAGCGTCCTTTTCAGACTCCTGTGGTTCCTCCGGAATAATCAGATTAACTCGTTCCGGCCTGCGGTAATATGGTTTCATCAGATTTACATGATAAATGGTACTTTTGTACCTCTTTTCAGGTAAATCAATCAAATAATTTGTATCCGAAATTTTCCCTGTTACAGTTCCCGGCCCCAGCCAATTTACAGCCATTCTATTGGGCTTAGAAGTAGCTAAAACCAACACTTTATCTCCCACATTAAAATTTCTAGACACTGCATTTCTGTCATACCAGACTTTTCTTTTCTCCTGACATTCGCACAGTTTCTCGGAAGCCAAATCCTGACATTTTTTAAGTCTGTTGACTAAATCCAAGATGTATTCAACAACCGTTGGATCGGTATCACCAGAATTCATCCAATTCTCAAAAACAATAGTCTGAGGGGTCCTCAGATTCTTCCCTAAAACCAATTCAGAAGGGCTAAACCCTAAACTTTCGTGGGTCACCGTGCGTAACGCAAACAGTGCCGCTGATAGATTCTTCTCCCAATCTTCTCCTGATTCTAAACAAAGCACTTTAAGGACTCTTTTTTAATGAAGAATGCCATCTCTCCACCACATGACTCTGCGGGTGACAAACCGAACTATGAGTCACTTTGATTCCAAAGCGTTCAAAAAACTCAGAAGTTAACTCACTGGCGAAGGATTTTCCCAAATCACTCTGGATTTCTTTAGGGAAACCCGTCCTAGAAAATACCAACAACAAGGCATCAATCACACTGACCGACGTGATATCTTCCACCGGTATAGCATCCGGATACCTCGACGCTACACAAATAGCAGTAAGTAAATATCTATTATTCTTATGACTCCTGGGTAATGGACCTACGGCGTCTATATTTATTTTTGAAAACACTTCCGAAATTACAGGCACAATTTTCAAAGGTGCTTTCACTTTATCCCTATTATGACCAACAATCTGACATTCGTGACAGGTTTTAACATATTGTTCAATCTCTTGATAACAGTTCGGCCAAAAATAATGCCTCAAAATTCTGTCTTTAGTCTTTGTGGTTCCCAGGTGTCCTGACACTTCATTATGACAAAGGGCCTTTAAATCCTCCCTAAACTTCTCCGGAACGCACAATTGCATCCTCTCTTCCCCCGACTTACTCACAACTATGCGCACAAGACGGTCCTTTACAATTTTAAATTCTTTTTCCTCGGCAGTTTTTGCTCTTTCCCACAAAGGAATTAACGAAGGACATTTCAGCTGTTCCCTTTTGAATTCATCCCCCGAAATCTTAGCTAATATATTTTCCCCATCAGCCTTCGGTAGAAATTCCCCATCCTCTTCATTTAAAGTGAGAGGTTCAGTTTCGGTTTCGGATTCACCCGGAATTTCGACTTCCATTTGTTTACTCTTTCGACTTTGACTACGCGTAAATTGTGACTTTAGCCAAAGGTAAACAAAAGCAGGTTTTATCTAAAGGTTGACGTACCCAAGTTACTTCACCTAATAAATCTTCCGGATTTACCCAACTTTTTGCTAGCAAATCGATTCCACTACCACTGTCTCTTAAACAATCCCTTTCAACGCCATTAATTCTCACTTTACTGATATATGGATCAAAACTCTCATTTACTTCTACATTTCCGACTAATCGGCACACTATTTTTTCCTCTCTTTTTCTTAAACTGGGGCAGTCCGGGCGTATATGCCCTTTAACATTGCATTGGAAGCAAACGACTTCCCTAGTTTTCTCAAAGCGTTTATTTTTTTCTACCTTAGGTAGTTCCCTATTATTCTGAGGCTCCGGTTTCCTCCGATCTTCCTTCCTTTCCTTAAAATTATTCCCTGTTTTACCCTTTCCAAAAGACCTCCTTTCCCAAGGTTTACTATCCTTTTTTTTTAACGTTTTCTTGACGCTCTCATAATAATCTAGTTTGGTCGCTAATTCAGAAGCTTCGCGAAATTCCTCCCAACTCTCTAGATACCTTTCCTTAATTTCAGGGGGAACCCGTTTTTTCAATTGCTCCGTAAGCATTAATTCCTTCAAAGATTGAAAATCAGTCACCTTTGCGGACTCTAACCAATTATCTAGATAGCCACGCAACTCATAAACCAGATCAGACCAAAACGCACCCGGTTTTTTTTATGCTCCTCAAATCTTAACCTTAAAGCAACCGTGCTTAGTCTAAACCTAGTCAATAACATACTCTTCATGTGATAATAATCATCTCCCTTATCTGCAGGTTCCTTGACAACTAACTCAGCTATCTCTGCAGGTAACAACGGAATTAATTGCGACACCCATTCTTCCTCCTTAACTTTCTCTTTTGTAGCCTGACGTTCAAAAATCATAAAAAATAAAGTAATATCTAAGATTTTCGGATCAAATTTTGGGACTAAGTCCTTTAACTTAACTTTTCTGGTCCCTTCAGTATTTATGGAAACCGTCGATCCTACACTCGCTGTTTCTACAGCATTAGAAAGCCTTAACCTTTCCAATTCATATTCGCGCTCTTCTTTAGCTAACCTTTGATTTTCTAACCTTTCTTTTTCCCTCTCCTCTTTGGCTTCCCTAGCTAATCTTTCCTTTTCCGCTTCCTTTAATCCCTCTAAAATACGATCTAAGAAAGCTTCCCCAGTTTCCTCATCATATTCCGTCGATTCCGTTATGCCTTTTATAATATCTTTAATCAGGTCTGAATCCGACACATCAACCTCAAATTCTCTGGCTAACAAAATTAAAGTTTGTTTCTTCTGCCTTTTTAACTTATTTAGAAAAGCCATGATAACAATTAACTAACACTCCTATACACAATTCTAACCTTTCAAAAACAAAGAACCTAATCTTTGAGTTATTTCAACATTAAATAAGATTTCCAAAATTTGAATGAGATTTCAATTTAAATATAGTTTCAAAATTAATTATAATTTCAAAATTATTACATTCCATAACTCTTACATATGCTACTCTTTTCACTTTGCCCCAACATAACATACAAAACAAATATCATTACTCCCTACCTTAACTTAAAATATATATATATATATATATATATGAATGATCAAATGTTTCCAAATGAGACAAAAATAAATATAATAACACATATAAATAACACACTAGAGAAATGCATATACAACAAAATGAAACCCTTAAACAAATTTCTACACACAATACACTAACCTATCTCTACCACACCCACATAATCGAACATTCCCAGTTCAAATTAAATTTTAAAAAATTAATTTTTCTAACTTTCTCATTGACCAGTACCTTGCAACACAAAAAGCATTTAAAAGGAACTCACCCCTCTTTTAGGCGACGGAACGGGTGCTCCACCAGGCAATACCAGGCAATCAGTCAGATGAAACTCCGGACGGGTGCTCCACCAGACGAATTCACACTAGGAAACGTTGAACAGGCATACCATTCTGGCGAAAGTCCAATTTCACAAGCGATGAAAATCCAAAAAATTGTCGAACATGCACACGACTCTAGCGAAAGTCCAATTTCACAAGCGATGAAAATCCAAAAAATTGTCGAACATGCACACGACTCTGGCGAAAATCCAATTCCACAAGCGATGAAAGTCCCAAAAATCAACTGAAGAAACGGGTCCAGAGTTTTTAACTTAACTCTCAGATCCAAACGCGCTGCCACCAGTATAATTTATTTAATTTAGCTGTGGCGTAGTGGCAGATGGGCTTGCAATAAATTGTAGAAGTTTAATTAAATATTCAAGACTAAATTTTATAAACTCAACAACTATAAAAATTTAATGAGAAATGACAGTTACAAATGCTCTGACTTTTCAGAGCGGTTGGTTCGCCGGACACCCGGACTTCAAACCCCGATATTGGGTATAGCAGTGGTCTGAGAGAGCAGAGCTCCCTCCAACGTAATCTCGAGAGATCTATCTCTCCACTGTCCGACCAGCAGCCAAAAAAACCAACGTCCTTCCCTGGTCAACATCTACAAGGGGGGGGGGGGGAGGAAAGACCTCTTTCTCAGACTTCTTCCAATCTGGATCCAGGGGTCAAGGCGTCCTTCTCCCATTCGATATCACAGAGTGCCTCCCCTTGACTGATTTCACAGCCCAAGGAAATCTGTACTTAGCAATAGAAATGCAAGCAAAACACCTGTGTAAGGTGATCTCCACATAAAGAGCGGGAGGCAGTATTGTTCAGGCATGGCACTAAATCCTCGTACACCACTCAGCTGGAGACAACTTGCTCATCCCCTCACTGTCCACATAAAGTTCAATAATTGCGACCACATTCCGATCCTTGAGGACAAAAGGCACACCTGCAGCAGGAAATGTGGAGATATGACAATATAATGCAGCTGGGCTTACCACTCATCGAACAGTCTCAAGTTAAAATGAAGTAGAAACCGTTTCATTAAATTCTGTAGCAACTTTTACAGTACTTAAACGTGGATTTTTTACGACTTTTCTAAATGTAAGTATTTGATCTCATTGCGTTAACTTAGATTGACGACCTTTTCATACCTAGTTTTTAATCCAATTTTTTTCTATAAAGCTTTTTATCGTATATTTCACCGTAGAATAGAATAAATTAACTAATTTTGCAATATTTCGAATTGATTTACTTGTTTTATGAAGAAAAATAACTAATTTTCGAACGCTATTAGTCGTGCTATTACGATTACAGACCAGTTCTGCAAAATATAAAGCCAAGCGATTTTTTAATTGTCACCACAATACAAAAATGAAAATAAAGCAACAAACAATATTTTAAAAAATGAATTTATCTGAAAATGTTTTTGTGTACGATGACTTTTGTGGTGTGTTCTTTCAGCGGCATCTTCCGTTTTCATTTTTAGATTTAAAAAAAATCCCTTAATGTTAAACAAAAAAGTTGTGTGTTATTAAAAATAACTTGGATAATATAAAAAATTACTGGACTTCATATATGAATTTAATTTCAGGGAACTTTCTTTTTAGTACAAATTTTTAAAGTGTACGAACACTTTTGTGTGCCACTGTATATCCATGTCATAAAATGTGAAGTAGTTTAATGTAACTGAAACGCGCCCTGAACAGTGATTCTTCCTATACCATTATGCAATGGAATACTTTTGTGTAACTCTGTAAATGAATAACATATAATGTTTGCACAGAATGTATATTTTAGTATGTACTTCATAGATACATATCCATTTTATTAAGTTCAAAAGAGTGCAACACCACTGAAATTCACTTGAAGCTATTTTTTTCCAATGGCGGTCATATAACAAAATACTTTTGATTAAACTAATTATCTGTAATTCAACTGTGCATCCTATTTTCATAAAATTTAAAATGACTTGACAAAATTATTCAATAATTATACATTTTAAATTTCAAAAGATTCGGATGGGTAATTTTTGCTCTGTTATATAAGGACAGACGGCCTCACTAAACGGCGACTACAGGTGATACGTAATTACGTACCTAAACAGATAGAGAAAGTGAAAAAGAAAACATTTCAGATTCAACCCCGTATTTATTATTTCTTTCGAACATTTATTTTTAAAAGTAAACAACTTTGTTTGTTACAAGTGGTTACGACTTTTCCGTCATGCTTCGAAAACCCATTGCAATGCATGCAGAAATATATCCCCGAGACTTTCTTAGAATACCAGTCTCTAAAAACAGAGACTCATTTAGTTTTCTTGGAGGAGACGGGTTTAAAAGAGAAAGTGTGTGCTAACCTTTTAATCGGTAAACAAAGAAAAAGAAAATAAATATAAACACTAAACATTGTCGCAAAAGGCCTTCCTTCCCGAGAATACTCGGTGAAAGCAAGACGCAAGCATTTGCATTTTATGTTCCCCCTAATAGTATGTCAAGTGCGTGATTCAAGTGTGTAAAACACGGAAAAATGAATGAAATGGTGATATGCAGTCGCGAAGATTGGGATCAAAGTTAGTATTTTCAAAAGGAGGTTAAAAAACTTGTAAACATTCCTTAGTGATGCATGCAATGTTGTTAATACCTCATTCATGTTTTCAAATTTTTAAGTTTTGAAAGAATTTCAAGGAATTAATTTGTATATAAAATTCTAAAATTCGGTTTTAAAGTTTTGCACAATCATTGCCATGGTATACAGGGCTGTAACTGGAAGTAAATGATAGGAGAGGGGGGGGGGAGGCTTATATTTTCTCTCTGACGCAGAAATATAAATGAGTGCATATTCATATTGTAGGTACTATGATTCTTATTTAACTCTTGTAATAACTTTACTTTATGCAAACAAAAGATAAGATGACGAAAAATTTAAGTGTCTAACTACTGCAGCATTAAACATCATGTTGGCTTCCTATGTACAAAGAGCATGAGCAAGTGTTGAAACACTAATTTTAGTTACAATTTAGTATTTCTACAAAACTGTGAAAGGGTCTCAAAAGTAAATTAGATTTTTGAACAGAATTTCATTTGGATTTTCGGAACAGAAATTCATGTAGTGACTTTGGAATCTTTTACAGGAGAGATTCAAATGTTTAGGGGGCGCTCAGCCCCCCCCCCCAAAAAAAAAAATATTTTGAGCCTCCCTGGAAAAAGTTTCAAGGTCACTAAATGTTCCGAAAATTCAAATGAAATTCTGTTCAAAAATCTAATTTAGTTTTGAGACCCTTTCACAGTTTTGCAGAGTTGTTAAATCGTATCTAAAATAAGTGTTTCAATACTCCCTCATCCTATTTGCACAAACGAAGCTAACATGATGTTTAATTTTGCACCAGTTATACACTCAAAATTTTCATCATCCTATACTTTTCTTAGCATAAAATGAAATTATTACAATAGTTTAATGAGAAATATTGTACCTACAATGTGAATATGCACTAATTTATCTTTCTGCGTTAGAGAGAGAGAAAAAAAAATTATGAGCCCCCCTACATTCTCTTGAGCCCCCCCCCCTATCGTTCACTTCTAGCTACGGCCCTGGGGAGGGGGGGGGCTGAGCCGCCTCTAGCACTTCCTTAACTACGGCCCTGACAACGAGTATAGGTGCTACGTAATAGGTGCTAACATAATTACGAACGCACCGATATATTGAGAGAAAGCGAAAAAGGAAAAAATTCTGATATAACTCCGCGTATTTATTATATCTTTCGAGCTTTCTTTTTTAAAAGTAAGAAACTTTGTTTATTACAAGTGGTTACAAGTTTTCCGCCATGCTTCGAAAACCCATTGCAATGCATGCAAAAATATATCCCCGAGACTTTCTTCGAATACCAGCAACTAAAAATAGAAACTAATTCAGTTTTCTTGGAGAAGACGGGTTTAAAAGCGAAAGTGTGCGCTAACCTTTTAATCGGTAAACAAAGAAAAAGAAAGTAAATAGAAACACTAAACATTGTCGCAAAAAGCCTTCCTTCACGAATGCTTATTTCCCAGTGAAAGCAAGACGCAAGCATTTGCATTTTATGTTCCCCCTAATAGTATGTCAAGTGCGTGATTCAAATGTGGAAAAACACGGAAAAGTGAATGAAATCGCGATAAACAGTGTGATCAAATTTAGTATTTTGAAAATGAGGTTAAAAAACTTGTAGACATTCTTTAGTGATGCATGCAATTTTGTTAATATCTCATCAGGGCCGTAAATCCCGGGGGGGGTTGGGGGGGGGCGCAACACCCCCCCTAGGAGAAATCAGTCGGAAAATTCCCAGATCTATCGGAAAAAGTATGTTTAGTCGGAAAAAATGGTATCTATACTAATAAAAGAACAAAACGCTCTGTCTGTGTGTGTGTCTGCGATGGCTAGCAAAATCTACAGCACGTACAAAGCTCAAAATTTTTTTGAGAGTAGCCCAATATCTCTCCTGATGCACCTGAGCTTCAGAATTTCAAAATTCCAATTATTAACTGAGTAATTAATTAAAATCAAGAGGTCACTCTCATAAAAAATCATCTTTTTCCAAATTTTTTTCTCTTTCATTTGTTTACGGTTGGTTGGTTGTGTAAAAATTTTCGCAGAAGTAATAAGAAAGCTGAGACAGAATTAAAGAAACCCATGGAGGAATAAGATAAGTGGAGGTGACGTAAGCTCAAAAAAGGTTTGCGATATGAAACCATTTATCGCTCAAATTTAATGTGGCAAACAAAAGGACGTGGAAGAGATTTTGTATTATAAGACGAATTGAAAGGAATGAATTTCAGTTGAAGCATATTTCAAGAGGAAATAGCAAATTTTTAAAATGGTCTTCGTTCTATTATTATTTATTAGAATAAATATTCGCTTTTAAAATGAAGGAAATTGGAAAATTAGCAATAATTAAATATCAAATTAAAATTAAATAAGATATTGAAAACATTTGATACGAATTAAAAAATGTATAACTAAAAGTTTCCTTCATTAATGTAATTTTCAAAACTTTAGAACGTAGATGAAAAATGTTTATGACTTAATAATTGCATGTAAATAAATATTTAAAATATAATGATGAAAACATTCTTTTAAAATCATGTATGAAAACTTAAGTAATAAATATTAATCTAAAATATAAATTTCTGACTGCAGACGATTTTAATGTACTAACAAAATAATGTTATATTTTCAAGCAAAACGTTGAAATAATTTTCTATATTGATATTTAAAACACATATGATAAAATAATTAATAAATTTTTACCGGTGAAGCGATAAATTAGTTCTTTTTTTAAAAACGAGAGAAAAAAAATACAGGTTTAAACCTGTTTCAATTGATAGCGAAATTTTAAAATGGAGGGCCAAAATCACAGTCCGGTGAAATCCAAACACCTCATTGGTCATTGAGCCGCGTCTTTTTCAGGGAACAATCTCTTAGCAGTTGGGTAAATGTTGTCATACTCCTTTTTCCGAGAAAAAATCGTAGCGGCAGTTTTGAAGTAAATCTTATCTCTTTTCATTTATAATCTAAATTTTTCACTCTCATTTTATAAAATGGCATCAAAATATCTTAATTGAGTTAATTTCGATGGTTTATCTTAAATAAGAACAGGCGGTAACAATCGCTTAAAAAATACTTTCCCCCTCACCTTTTTCAAATGGAGAAACAAGTTCGTGATTTTCACCCTTACCACACGACCAATGGGGTGGCTGGATTTCACTTGACTGTGATTTTGGCCCTTCATTTTAAAATTTCGCCAATTGATAGGCGTGTCAAAACAGGTGCTTTTGTTGGTACTTAATTGGACTTAATGTAGGGTTACATCTTAAGCATCGTCTCCAGAGATAATACCTCCACTCTATTAATTTCTTTTTACTCTATAAAAGAAACCAATTTGAGATTTTGACATTTCAAAAGTGACTGTTTTTTTCCCAAAGACCTTTAAAATTCATAGACTGGCAAAATGTCAGTTTAACTTAGGATTTTTGGACATAGCTATTACGTCAGATCGTTGGTACTTCGTACATTAGAATGTATTTGTGGTTGGCTAAGTTGCAGTTAATATATGTATATGTATATATGAGGCTTTTTTAGCAGTTTTTTTAAATCATTGATTAAATTTGAATGCATTTATTTAAGTTAAAATTTTATTAAGACTTTAATTTGTTTTTAAAACAAAAATGAAATGGCTCTTTGACGTACAATTGTTCGAATAGGCAGACGATTCATACACAGTAATAAATTATCAAATAGCAAAATAAATTATATATAAAAAATAGTCACTAAAAGAATAGTAGCAAAACATAATATTTAGGCGTATTAACACATAACCCGATCCCAACCAGAAAAAAACAGACTATACTCCGATCCAAGCAAGACAAAAATTTCATGAGCATAAACGCGACCCGAACCTAAAAATTCCATTTGAAAAAAAAACTATGGATTTGATATTTGACCCGAATCAAATCTGAATCCCACAAAAATATTCAAATGAAGCATACCCCAATTCGATCAAAGAAAAATAATGTTCGTGTATATGCAACCCGACCCGAACCTAAAATTTTTCTCTGAAATAACCCAAAAAATGACCAGAACGAAACCTGAAATCGATAAAAATATTCCAAAGAACTATAACCTGATAAGAGCAAGACAAAAAAACTTCCATGAACATAAACCTGACTCGAACCTAAAAAATTCCATTTGAAAAAAAAGCCTGAAGTTTTATGCAAACTACATCTGAATCCGATCAAAATATTCGAAAGAACCATAACCGGATTCGAATAAGAGAAAATAATTTTCGTGGACATGAAACCGATCGGAACCTAAAATTCCATTTGAAAAAAATACCTGAAATTTGAATCGACAAAAATATTCCACAGAACCATACCCGGACCTGAACAAGACAAAAAAATTTCCATGAACATGAACCCAATCCGAACCTAAAAAATGAACTAAATCTGAATCTGACAAAAATATTCCAGAGAAGCATATCCTTATTCGAACAATGCAGAATAATTTCCGTTGATGCGCAACCCAACCTGAACCTAAAAATTCCATTAAAAAGCCGAAATCTGAATTGAACGACATCTGAACCCGAAAAAAATATTCCAAAGAACCAAAACCCGATCCGAGCAAGACAAAATAATTTCCCTGGACATGAATCCAACCAGAACCTTAAAAATCAATTTAAAAAAATACCTAAAATCTGAATCGAACCAAATCTGAATCCGACGAAAATAGTCCAAATAACTATAACCAAATACGAACAAGACAATATAATTTCCATGGACATAATCCCCATTCCAAACCAAAAAATTTGTAAAAAAAAGAAAAAAAAAATCCCGAAATTTGAACCAAACTTAATCTGAACCTAACAAAAATATTTCAGTGAAGTATAACCTCATTGGAACTAGGTAAAATAATTTTCATATAAGTACAACCCGACCCGAACTTAAAAATCCCATTTGAAGGGAAAAAAAAAAACCCACGAAATCTGAATTGAACCGAATCTAAACTGAACACAAATATTCCAAACAACCATAACTGTATCCGAAGAAGACAAAATAATTTCCATGAACCTGAATCCAATCCGAACCTAAAATTCGGATGTTCTACAAAACATAATGCGCTCCGTAGCGGTGGAAAGTGAAACTAAGTACTTAGCGCGAGATGGTTAAAATATTTCGTTTATAGTAAATGTTAAATTAGAACTTGGTTACGGTTAGATAACAGTTAGGTTGCAATTACGTTCCGGTGACCCTTTTGTTATTTTATTTTCCGGTTAGGTTACAGTTAGGTCAAGGTTAAGTTACAGTTAGGTTAAGGTTAAGTTGCGGTTAGGTTGTGGTTAGATTATGGGTAGGTTATGATTAGGTGACGGCCAAGTTACATTTATGTTATATTTAACTTGCAGTTAGGTTACTGTTAAGATACAGCTAAGTTACAGACAAGTTATGATTCCGATACAATTAGGTTACGGTTAGGATTTTGTTCATAGAATGAACATTACGCATGTTTGATAAAAAATATACACCTATTTTTGTAAAATGGCTCTGAATTTATAATATTATATACTAACCTTTTAGCGAATCATCGAGAATCGATTTCATTCGCGGTATAGTCAGATTTAAGAATGATATATAATTAGTTTGAAATTCAAAATATTTCACTTGGGATATCTATGTGAAAAAAGTATTTAGTTAAGTCACTTAACAGTAATTTTAAGGATAAATATCAACACGAAATCGTTGAACACATATTCCCTCCTGCGTTTCCCATTGCAGTCATTTTAGGTATTTTTGCAGCTAAATATTAGTTTTTTTAAAAAACCAATTTTTGACACAGTCAGGGGGCACGTATTTAATATAATGTACACTGTAAAAAATTTGACCCTTTTGCTGTATCATCACTCCCCCGCTTTTATAGAATATATCTCTTTTGACCTATGACAATGCTCCAAAATAGGCTGAAGTAATCATTTTCTATAAAAGCGGTGGAGTGACGATGCAGCAAAAGGGTTAAATTCTTAACAGTGTATTAACACATATTTTGAGTTGAAGATAAAATCATAAAAATTTTAAGTTCGTTTAACATTATTATAACAGTCCCGGGCAACGCCGGGCGGGTCAGCTAGTTAACCAATAAAATCTTATAAACTGGAAAATCATTCGGAAAATTTCCCGTTCCATCGGAAAAGGCGTATTTAGTTGGAAAAAATAGCATTACGTATTATCCTATAAAAACTTATAAATTGGAAAAACAGAAAAATCAGTCGGAAAAATTCTTGTTTGATCGGAAAAAATGTTCTTAACCTATAAAAACTTATATACTGGAAAATCATTCGGTAATTTTCCTGTTCCATCCGAAAAAGCGTGTTTAGTCGGAAAAAATAGTATTACGCATTATCCTATAAAAACTTACAAATTGGAAAAAGGAAAAATCAGTCGGAAAAATTCTTGTTTGATCGGAAAAAAGTTCTTAACTTATAAAAACTTATAAACTGGAAAATCATTCGGAAATTTTCCCGTTCCATCCGAAAAAGCGTAATTAGTCGGAAAAAATAGTATTATGTAAAAACTTAAAAATTGGAAAAAGGAAAAATCAGTCGGAATTCTTGTTTAATCGGAAAAAATGATATTAACCTATAAAAACTTATAAATTGGAAAAACGAAAGTATCATTCGGAAAATTTCCCGTTCCATCGGAAAAGGCATGTTTAGTCGGAAAAAATAGTATTATTTTATAAAAATTTATAAATTGGAAAAACGATTAAGTCAATCGGAAAAATTCTTGTTCGATCGGAAAAAATGGTATTAGCCTATAAAAACTTATAAATTAGAAAAACGAAAATATCATTCGGAAAATTTCCCGTTTCAATCCGGAAAGGCATGTTTAGTCGGAAAAAATAGTGTTACGTATTAACCTATAAATACTTATACATTTTTAAATCGGAAAATTTTTTATTCCATCGGAAAAAATGGCATTTACCTATAAAAAAAATATATATATAAATTGGAAAAAAGAAAATATCAATCGGAAGTTTTCTGTTCCACCGGTAAAGGCATCTTTAGTTGGAAAAAATAGTATTGCGTATTAACCTATAAAGATTTATAAATTGGAAAAATGGAAAAGTCAATCGGAAAAATTCTTGTTCGATCGGAAAAAAGTAAATTTAGCCGAAAAAAAGGGTATAAATCTATAAATATTTATGAATTGGAGAAATATTTGTGTAGTTTTTAATTAAATAAGAAAAACAAGTTAGATCGAAGAAAACCTATAAAATTTTATTCTCAGTCGGATTTATTTCCGCTTGCAGTTTCTGATAAGAAAAATAAGAAAAAAAAACCAATTTAGGATGAAGAAAACAAATTTATTCTTAGCCGGAACTGTTATTAATTAATTTAAATAATTGCTAATTTACTATTTACTTTAATTTAGTAATTAATTAATATAACTTATTAATACATAGGATTTTATTTTTCTGATAAAACTATTCAGAAAAATGTTGATTTGTCAAATATTGTGTTCTCGGAAACTTCGATATGACGAAAAAAAAAAAAATATTCTTGTACATTTTCTAGTAATGTTAAAGTTATACCGTTAATTATAACAGTGATATTTGAGTAAAACCTTGATATTCCGATTTTTTTTTCTGGGTCTTTTGACTTAGATATGGATATATCGAAATCTACTTGTATTTTTTTTAACTGTTGGAAAGTTTTTAGTTTAATCTCGAAATTTTAAGATATGCTGATCGAAGTGAAGAAACTTCTATTTTTTTAATCTAAACTTTAAATTTAATTAGAAATATGTATCACAGAATTTAGGTGGTATACGATGAAAATTCATTTATAGAAATACAAATATTTGGTATTTTTTCATATCAAAATCTAAATATTTTCCATTCTATTCAAATTTTACCTTTAATTGAAACTAATTATAGTCTCATTTTTTTCCCACTATCTAAATTTGTGTTTTCTTTTTATTTTATTAAAAAAATAATAATAATAAAGGCGAAATTGTTTATACTTACTTTTTTAACGTAATTTTTGATTGATTTAAAAGATTGTTTAAGAAATTTATATGATACAGAATGAAAATTGAAAATACCCAAATACTTTGAATTTTCATCTCGAAATAATCTGGATATTTTTTACAGCCTATACGAGTTTACTTCTCGACGTTGCACCTCCCGCCCTATGTGTCAGTTACAAAACAAACTGCGCCTGCGTTAACTCTTTATTTAAACCGTTAGTATTCTGGCTCATAGTACGAAATTATTCAATTAAAAAGTGTTGATGGGAGAATATTTTGGTATATAGTTACTAGTTCAATATTTTTTTATCAGTTATGCCCCCACCTAATGTAAGAGACAAAAAAGTGCAATGTGGGTTATGTAATTATATTTTCGATAGTGATTACAGGAACACACTTAATAAACGAAAGCATGCTGATAAAATTGCAGCCGATATACATATACCGTTTTGCATTGTTGGAGCTCTAAAAAATCCTTTTGAAGTAAGCTAGCTATTTTATTACAGAAAATTTTAGATATGTAAAATGTGTAAATAACTGAATTGTTTTCATATTTAAAAATGAATTATTTTATTTTATTTTATTTATTTATTACTTTTTATTATTTATTTATTTATTTATTTTTTGAGGGGGCAGATAAATTATTTAATAACTTGTAAAAATGTACTGTTATTCGATATATATAAATGTTTTTAACAGTTAGTATCGCAATTCCCTAACAATTTGCTAGTTTTGTTACAAACTGGAGATGACAAGCTAGTTGTTATTTAAATTTCATGAAATCATTATCATTTTTAACTACTTTTTTTTTATTTCAATATATTTGCCTTCTTTTTTGCCAACCATTTTACAATTTGCAATTGCAAGTCAATGTATTTAGTATTTTACACGAAGTTAAAATTGTATTATAGATCATTTTATATTTTATCAATTTTATTTCATCATTATTTAAGAGTAATGTAGTATTTTAATAAATTTTTGCCTACATGGCTTTTCATTTTTATTATCTCAAAGTTCAACAACTAAGAAAGTTCATTTATTTTTTGAAGTTCAAATGTCAATGTATGTAAAATATTCTATATTTTTAAAACTTTTATAGTACAAGTAAAAATAATTTTGTCTCCCTGCATAACAATATTTTGATTATTATTTTATGGATAGATGTTTTTGTGTGTGTGTGTATAGATAAGAATCAAAATTTAATCATTTGAAACTTGAAAATAATTTTAGCTTTGGGGGAGGATAAAACAGCGCAACTTTTGGCTGTTTAAAGCTAATTGATGATTAAATGGATCTTTAAACCTCTTTTGCAATTTGAAATTTTAAAAGGCATTTCAACTTTACTGGTACATTTTTTGTGTATGATGTGCCTGTGTGTGTGTGTGTGGGGGGGGGGGGGGTAGATGAAAAAGGAACCAGAATTTTACTTTTGGCTTATCCATTTCGTTTATTTGTTTGATATTTTGCACATGTTTTCTCAAGGAGTCAGAAAAACTATGTACAATTGCCTTATTTATTAAAAAAAATTGAGTATAATTTGAAAACCCTTTGAATTCGCTCCTAAAAATTTACATACTCTGCTTTAATAATTTATTTGTTATTTATCTATATATTGCATCTAATATATTTATATGATGTATCTAATTATATATTTTATCTAATGCTAGTAGAGATAGCTATAAATATATAAAATAGTTTGTCCTGACAGAGTGATAATCAACGCATATCCCAAACTACTGAATCTAAAACCATGAAAATTGGGGAGAAAGTACTTCTTATGATGTAAGCATGCACTAAGATGGAAATTTTGAAATTACCCCCCTTAAGAGGGACAAGCGGGGGAGGTAAAAAATTCTGGAACAAATTGCCATATCTCAGCAAACATTTAAAGTCGGAGCGTAAAATTCCAGAAAATAAATCTATTAAGAAAATTATTAAACACATAATCCAGTAATTTTAGAAATCTCAACATAAGGGGTTAAAAGGGGGGAGTCGAAAAATTTAGAACATTTAGCACATCTCAACAATCTTTTCAAATAAGAACGTGAAACAGCAGAAAATAAAATTTTTAAAAACTAATTAAATACGTGTTTCAGCGATATTTTAAAATTTCCACCCCCGAGGAGTTTAAATGGGTGTGGAAAAATTCCATACTTTTTTGGCCATATCATAGGAAAGCCCTCAAATCACTCTTTCATATAATAAATCTTTCTCCCTCTCCCCCCGCCCCCTCTTATCCTCTATTGGGGACAATTTTCGATCTTTTTTGAAATTGTGACGTTTTATCATTTTAGACCGGATTTTTTTTTTTTTTTTTTTTTTGGGGGGGGGCCCTCCGATAAATATTACTTATAATATATGAAAATTTTATAGTTAGAGGAAGGGTCTATTCTGGGAGGGAGGACAATTTCCTAAATTGGGGATACATCTCTCTTGTGATATATCGTTGGATTCCTATTTTGCCCTCACGGGCAACCACTTTTCTAATTTTAGCCGATACCTTTCATGTGTTATATTGCTGGAAAGCCCTTTGACTGCTTATTCGTATTATGCACGACTCGTGTCCCTCTCGGGTGGAACGGTTATTGTATTCCATCAGGAGATCGCCTAATAATGGGGAAAATATATTATATAAGACTAATAATAACATAATATAAGATTATTTGACTATCTCGATACACTAAGTCATAATTATCTTACGAATTATGATATATATATATATATATGATATATATATATATGTATATTAGTCTTCATGTTGGCCATAGTACTCGGAAATTTTCCTTCTTGGAGTCGGAAATTTTTGAGCCGACACCCCCCTACGCGATTAGGGTGATTTACGCCCCTGTATCTCATTCATACTTTCAAATTTGTAAATGTTGAAAGAGTTCCAAGGAATAGATTTGTAGAAAAAAAAAATCTGAAATATTGTTTTTTAGTTTTACAGAATCATTGCAATGGTATATTGAAGCTGTTTAAATCTGCTTACAATTTATGATCTGAAATTTGAGTGGCAGAACTTTTATATTCAAATTTTGGGTTAAACAGGTATTACCAAACGTATATAGTTTGTATTTTGGATGTTTTATTTACAAGATGTTTTCTCTCAACTATGACGAATGACTAATTTTTAAAGGGTTAATCATAGGCATATAGTTCCAATCAAAGGTGTAGTCGTAAAAATAACAGGAGATATAGACTTTAAGGAGGTATACACCAGAATGTGTATACTATAGCTTTCTTGAGTAACAGAGGGTATATAGTGTTTTTAAAAAAAAATCCAGAACGTATATCGCCGTACACCCTCCATTACATCCCTGGTTTCAATTACAAAAAATGTTTTAAATAACATAAAACATTATTTTAAAAGTCGTTTTGATGAATAGAAGCTTTTAAAATGTTACGAAATTAAAATTATTTTACAGTCCCCTGGTTCCAGGGCTGTAACTAGAAGTATAGGGCGAAATTGGGAAATTTCGTTACCGGCCACTGGCCAGTAAGACTAGTTTTTCAAGTGGCCACTTTTTTATTTAAAAATATTAAGCAGTAAAATTTCTATAAGTATTAATCTCAAAACTGAACAGCCCAAATAAATATGATAATATAAATATATTGAAACCTAAAAAAGTATCTCGGATGAAATATAAGTATATTGTATTATCTCCCTGTAAAAAAGTGGCCACAAGGTGGCCAGTGATAGAGAAATTTTCACTGGCCACTTTTTCTCATGTACTGGCCATGTGGCCGGTGGCTAGTGCTAATTTTGCCCTTTAACTAGAAGTGAATACTAATATGGTGTGTGTGTGTGGGGGGGAGGTCATATTTTCTCTCTCTATCGTTCTTTTTCTCACGCAGAAAGAAAATTAGTTATATTCACACATTTGGTTCTACAGTTGGCAAAAAATTATTTGTACACTTCATTTTTTAAAATTATAATGAAATTAAATAAAATATTTAAGCAAAAAATACTGTAATACATTACTTTAATGCATTATAATATTATAAAATCAAAAGCAAAATAAAACGAATCGATTTTTTACATTATAATAAACAAATAAACAAAAATATAATGCAAAAAGCGTATTTGTACACTACATTAATGTAATATAATTAAGGAAAATTTAGTTAAATGATACAAATTAATATTTTGTGTGAATTCCTTTAGCGTTTATCATTACTTCTAGATGGTGTGACATAGATTCCACAAACTTTTTTGTAGCGGTCTGGTTTATGTTATTCCATGACTCAATAAGAGCTTCTTTAAAACTGTTTTTCCCCTGATACATACATATGTATATTTTTTTTCTCGGATTTTTGCATCCAATAGCATCTACAAATTTTCTATTGGATTCAAGTTTAGAGATTGTGGAGGAGTTACCAGTCGCCTTCGAGCATTGTAGAGTAACCATGTGCTGGTGATCATAGCCGCATGCTTTGTTCGTTATCCTGCATAAAGTGAAACGCTTTATCTACGCGTAATTTCTTAGCACTGTTTAATAAATTATGCCGCGACCCATCAATGTATGTGTCATTCCAATGTCAATAAATTCCAAATGTCCTGCTCCATTAGAAGCTAGTTTGAAGTATACATTTTGATCTAGAACAGTTTTATTTTTTCGCCAAATTTTTCAAATGCTTGCTGGTAAGAAAATTCAGAATTTTCTCTCATCAGAAAAAATTACTGTTTTCCAAAAATTCAATGATTTGCTTCTGTATGCGAAAACGAATTCTATGCGTTTTCGCTTATTTGTTTCACTGATGAATGGATTTTTCTTTGAGGTTCTGCTGAGAATCTGCATTGAGAAGAATACATATTTCTTATTGTTTGAGGTATTACTCTGATGTTAGAAGATGTTGCAAGGTCTCCAGCAAATTTTTGAACTGAACCCATAGGATTTTTTAAAACTGTTTTAACAACACTCCTTTTTTCTCTCATTGTTAATTTGCTGAGAAGTCCTAGTTTTCGTTGAATTTCGATGCATCCAGATCCAATTTCTTCATACTTTCTCACTATGCATCCAATAGTTGTTAATGATAATTTAATAACTTTTCCAAATTCTTGTTGCGAGTTTCAATTTTTATGATACTCAATAATAGGATTTCATATATCTAAAGGTACCTCTCTAGTTTTAGGTGCCATTCTCAATTACTTCAAGAGCAAATTAGATTAAATGTCAAACAAATATAATATGAAGTTTAACGTTATTAACAGCTTCTGTATAAGTAGTCCTTTGAACCATAAACACTATAAAACACAGTGTTTATCAGGATGGAGAAATGTACAAATACTTTTTTTGCAGGAAACTGATAAACTTGTCCTATTAGAAAATTGTTTTACATCTTTATCGAAATTTTCTGTTGTTTAATAAAAAACGCACGGTAAACATACTGTATTAAAACTATTTTTGACAAAATATCTGTTTTTATTTAGTTAAAAATTAAACATTTTAGAGTGTATAAATAATAATTAAATTCAACGTTTAACACACAATAAATAAAAACATGCTACATGCGTATACATTTCACGAGCACCAGGGCTCACTTCCTCAGTGTACAGAAAATAAAAATGTTTAAAAACAGAACCCCCCTCCCCCAACTGACAGCAAGTCAGATACCCAAATGACCGCAAACATAGTACCAAAATACCAACAAGCCTCAGCAACCAATAAGATTAAACCGGAAATCAGGTGTTATGACATAATAAATCTAACCAGAAAGTTGAGATGCACGGTACACTTGATAGATCATTAACCATGACATAATAAATCTAACCAGAAAGTTGAGATGTACGGTACACGTGATAGATCATTAACCATATGATGGGGGAACCATCATTCTGGTTTGATTTATTATGTCATAACACCTCATTTCCGGTTTAATCTTATTGGTTGCTGAGGCTTATTGGTATTTTGGTACTATGTTTGCGATCATTTGGGTATCTGACTTGCTGTCAGTTGGGAGGGGGGGGGGGGGTTCTGTTTTTAAGCATTTTTACCTTTTGTACACTGAGGAAGCGAACCTTGGTGCTCGTGAAACGTATACGTCTGTAGCATGTTTTTATTTATTGTGTATTAAACGTTGAATTTAATTATTGTAATTTTCCACAGAAGGTTTTAGCAATTGTACAAATAATATTTTTGCCAACTGTACACATCTTATTAAACTGCTTGTGATAACTTAATTTTATGCAAAAAAAAAAAAAAAAAAAAAAAAAAACCGAATAGAATGCAGAATAAAAAACTCGAGTGTATAACTACACCAAAATGAAACATCATGTTAGCTTCCCATGTGCAAATAGGATGAGCGAGTGTTGAAACACCTATTTTAGTTACAGTTGAGTGTACCTGCAAAAGGGTGAAAGGGCCTCAAAATTAAATTAGATTTTTGAACAGAATTTCATTTGGTTTTTCGGAACAGAAATTCATTTAGTGAGTTTGGAATCTTTTTCAGGGTAGGCTAATAAATGCTTTGATAGAGAGGTTGACCCCCCCCCCTTTTCTGGTACCCCATAGCTTCCAGCGCTGGTCGTATAAATGATGTTTAGAAAATAAAAAATACTCATTACACTGGCAAAAAAGTCTTATTCATCTAACACTATAATTGACCAAGTTTGAAATGCATAACTTACAATTTTTAGCATCTTAACGCGATGAGTAAGGTCATGCTTCGAAAGATCGTACAAAAAATGCTTAAAATATTAGAAGGATTTATTTCGTGTACTTGTATGCATTGTAGATGAAGGAAGTCACTTGGAGCAAGTTTTAAGGGAACTTTTGTTTTTATTAAATTTTAGATTGGATAACGTAATAGCATTTTGAAATAGAATTCACATTGTAAAGAATTGTGACAGTTGCTTTATATCACTGCATTTGGCAAAAGTTCTTACTTTTTAACTTATATTTCTAGTACAAGTTATATATATATACAGTCGACTCTCGTTAATTCGAAATCGGATAATTCGAATCTTCGCTTAATTCGAACCAAACATGAAGTCCCGAAATTTTCAATGGCAGAATAACGTTAAAATTTTTCATTAATTCGAACTCATTTTCTCTTGACTTCGTTTAATTCGAACTAATGAGAATTTCAATTTTTCTTTTTTCTTTTCTTTCTCACGGATTTCAGATCATTTGAATAACTTTCTTTATTCGATTTTTGTGAGAATTATTCCGAACGAGTATACATATAATGGAATGCATTTGATATCCACTTTCTTAGAGCCCCGTCTGTCCATCAGTGACTCTTTAAATTTTTCTTACATCGTGCTTGTTTCTAATCTTTTAATTAGTTTGTGTATTTATAAATTCTGATTTAATATAAAGTCATATTCTAAGAATAACGAACGAAATAAGTTTAAAAAACTCTATAACATTAATTCCTTTGTAATAGTACCATATTATGCATGTTTTCCATAATTCGAACTTCAGATAATTCGAACATTTCTTGTGGTCCCGACGAGTTCGAATTAACGAGAGTCGACTGTATATTAATATGTCAGAATGAAAATAGTTTTCAAATTTACATTGTAATGTTAATTTTACTCTAAACTGTTTTTTTTTTTTTTTTTTTTTAATATATATCGGACGATTATTTATATTTCTAGTAAATTTGTGAATGATCAGTATTTCGCAAGAGAAGGGGGGGGGGGAGGAATTTAAACTTCAAATTGCTAGGACGCAATCAGTGTCAATAACAGAAGAATGGAACTTTTTTTGTCTTACTCCTTAACCTAACAGAATATTTTTACTAAGTATAACTTATAGGAGTGGGGAACCGTATAAATTTTATATATATGTATTATCTTTTGCATGTTTAAAAAAAATTTCATTTGACCCATATCGTTTTAAAAATACCTCTTTATTTACCTCATTAAAAACATTTTGGCAATTGGAACTGAATGTTATACCTATAAAGGTTATGAATTAGCCATAGCACACCACTGAGAGTGAATACCTTTTAGACTGTATAAACACGTATTATATATACGGGTGATTCTCAAAATAGGGGACAATTTATGTCTTTCGGCATACAAAAAAAATTGAGAGGTTTTCTGACATGTTTTTATATTTAGATATGTTTGTCTTAATATTATTCATTATTTGCACTCAACAATTACTCACTTTTTAGTTGAAAACACCTTAAAATATCAGAATAAATGTTCAAAATGTCATTAGCATGGATGTCCACAGCAGCTGTGTCTTGTATATACTAGCTTTTTCAAGAGTTAATATTATGCTTATAAAATAAAACAAATGTTATTCTTTCTTTAAATTAATCAAGGAGAGGATTTATCCAATAAATTCCTTTTTAAAAATAAAATTATAGTGTATAAAAAAAGAATTAAAGTTTGTCCTCCATATTCTATTTTCAAAACAAGGTCATACAATAACAGCTGGTTATTAATCAAAATTTCATTTTCACATATGATAATAATTTGAAAATATAAAGTTTCTCCAAGGCAACAAGTAGCCATTTTATCCCAGCCTGAAAATAGAAGCAAGTATTTTATTTTAAGAATAGAAGTTGAATATTAGGGGCGTACATCAATTGTATGTCATTAGAATGGATAATAATTTTCATGTTTATTTTATAATTAAAATTTTTATTTTACTTATTTGCATAGGACTTTTGTGTTTTAAAAAGCCCCAGAAAGGACTATTGCATTGTGATTATATTATGGCTCATAATCTTATTTAAATTAAAATTTGTCATTAGCATGGACAAATATCAGTGTCATTAGCGTGGTTTTTCTGTCCATGCTAAAGACTCCTATGCGCATCAATGTAACCATTGCTTATATTGTATCTTTTATAAAGTTTAATTTTACATATAAATTTAGGTATTACATTTATTATCCCTAAAATATGCATTAAATCTGTCAGAAAATCACTAAGACAGCTTCTTACATTGTTAGTGTCAGAATGATGCTCATATAAACAAAGCTTGCTCTTTGGTAATGTTTTTATTCTCCTTATATGCATATATGTAAAAATGGAAACCATTTGCTAAAAAGGAAGGCTAATAAATATAGAAAAAAAATATTTAAACAGGAAGAAAATAAAAATTTCTTAATATATTTATTCCATGCAATTTGTTTTGTCATTAGCATGGCTCAAAAAATACTAATTATTTTTTTAAGTTAATTTTTAAATATTTAGCTCTGCTGACTACATGTAAAGTATACCTAATACTATATTAACAATACCTATTTTTTTTAGAAATTTTGCTAACAATAATTTTTTTAAGATTTCACTTTTGAAATTGTCCCCTATTTTGAGAATCACCCATACACGCATACCTTACGCGTGTATTTTTTCTTGTTAAACAATAAATAATCTCTAAATCATTCGTGAATCGAAAAGCATGGGAAAAAGCATATTCGGTTAACCGAGGTACCATAAGAATTTTCGGATAACCGGGGCTCCATAGGAGCTTTTGAATAACCGGATGGCTTATGGAGAAAATTTGTTTGGTGAAAAGCTGTGATCATAATTTAAAACATGGTTGTAATAAAAATGTTGTGGTACAAAATTCAAAGCACGTTGAAGTTGAAAAACGAAAGACAATCACAACATATTTGTAAAAATAAATAAATAAATAAGTGTCGTATATAAGTATATAATAAAGTGCCCGAAATTACGCAACGGACCAAATAAGTTGAGTTGGTTTATTTCCTAAAGAATATGCTTTTTTAACGCTATTTTCACCAGTGTGCAATAATACCTTTCAAAGTTTTGATTTTTATTTATTTTCCTTTTAATTTTTAAAGCTAATATGTATTAAAACAACACTTCACTGTATAAAATATGATTCAGAATTGTTTTGATCTAAAATTTACAAATAAAAAAAGTAATCGTAAATCAAAATATATTGAAAGATGTCATTTCACATCGGTAAGATAGCATTGACAATAAAATTTTTTACATTTAAAATGGACTTTAAGAAATTTTAAGGTCTTTCGGATAATCGGGATTCGGATAACCGGGTTCTTACTGTATTTTTATGTTTTTATTTTATTTTTTTACTGCTTAAGGGTGTATTTCGATTCAAACTGCTTATTTCCCGATTTATTTTTGAATTCATTTTTGCTCTCAAATGAACCAAATTTTCAAAATCTCTTATTTGGAAAGCACAGAAGGTGCCGTGATGGTCGATTCTTTGATAAATGAAGAAAGAATTGTAAAAAAAGCAATCAAAAATGACATTTTGAACCGATTTTCCCCTAGCGGGAGATTTGTGAACGAAAAAAAGGTCCTACTGAGAAGATAATTGTTTATAAATCAAATTCTAATTAATTGAGCGTAAAATGACATCACACGGCACCTCATACGTCCCTTCAAGAATCCCCTCAGCAAGTTTCATGTTTCTACTTTTAAAAATATGTCGGAAAATTTTGATCTGTTGAAGGTGGAAAAGCGTTTTTTTGAATACACCCTTAAGGGTGTATTAGTTTTGAAAATTAGTTTTGAAACTATAGTAACTGTATTCTATTATTCAAAACTAAACATTGCCGGGTGATCAACTCTTAAAATGTATTAACAAATATTTGAAAAATTCATGATGTGGCATCGGACTCAATGGCAATACTTATCTTTTTTTTTTTTTTCACTGAAAAGCGCAATTTATTTTCATGAAGCAACGAAAATTAGCTGACCATAACATCATAATGATGTAGTTGTACTTTCATATAGCGTAATGATAAAATGTCATTAAAAGGGGGAAACTGCTCATGACACCAGATTGAACCAGTTTTATTCGGATGATAAAAGCAAATAGACAAAACAGTTTTTATTTTTAATCAAAAATGTAGAAGAAAATGTTTTATCTAATCTTAAGGACCGTCTCGTGTCTATACTCATGTATGTCTTATGTAAGAACGAGATTTTGAAATTTTACACATCTTACACACGATAGAGAAATCATGTAAAACATAATAAGTTTTCGTTATAATATCTCGGTGTGAAACATAAATTCAAAAAATTATTAGTTACTAGCTGCCTAGCAACCTGTTGTGTTGGATTTAAATTGCAAGAGATCTTTCGATAATTTGAGGGGGGGAAAATCTAGTTTTATTATTACACATTTTAAACTTTTAACCTTAAAAATTCAAAGAAATCATATTGTAGAATGTTTTCTGTTCATATTACCTTTCTAAATTTCAATTTCTTTTAGAAATCTTTCTTAGAGAACATTTTGATTTTTTATGTAACTATTACGCCAAATTTCAGGTTTCTATAGCCCAAACAGTATCACAGAAATCGCAGTTTCATATTACATATATTTTTCTCGCACACCTTTATATAAATTTCGACTTTTTCCTAAAAAGGGATCTGTGCGAGCATTTATGTCTTAAACGTAACAGCCATGAGCCATGTCAAATTTCAAGTTTCTAACTCTATCACCTACTCATAACTACCAAATAAGCCGTAATTTAGAACATTTTTCGCTCATTTCATTCTTTTAAATAAAGAACATACATTAATTGTTCATAGCGAGTATTTACATCTAATAAGTAACTACCACGCTAAATTTTAAGTTTCTAGCCTCAACAATATTATAGAAATCATGATTTTTTGTTCCTGCACCTCTTTGGGGATTGTTGTAATAACTATTTTGGAGAAGATCAGGTTACCAAGATTTCATCATCATAATTTTGTAATCAACTCTGGTAGTTCCAAAGATGCCTCCTTACAACCAAATAAATACCCAGAAATCAGAATTTAAACAAATACAGTCGGCTCTCGTTAATTCGAACTCGTTGGGACTCAACAAAAGTTCGAATTATTCGAAGTTCGAATTATGGAAAGTATGAAATGAAAACATGTTTAATATGGTACCATAGGAATTAATGTTATAATGTTTTTTAAATTTATTTCGTCTGTTAGCATTAGAATATGACTTAATATTAAATTAAAAGATATAAATACATAAACTAATTAAAATATTAGAAACAAGCACTATGGAAAAAAAATTTGAAGCGTCACTGATGGACAGGCGGGGCACTAAGAAAATGAATATCAAATGCATGGAATTATATGTATACTCGTTCAGAACAATTTTCACAAAAATCTAGAAAATAAAGTTATTCAAATGATCTGAAATCCGTGGGAAAGAAAAGAAAAATGATAGATTGGAATTCTCGTTAGTTCGAATTAAACGAAGTCAAGAGAAAGTAAGTTCGAATTAATGAAAAATTTTAACGTTATTCTGCCATTGAAAATTTCGAGACTTCATGTAGTTCGAATTAAGCGAAGATTCGAATTATCCGATTTCGAATTAACGAGAGTCGACTGTACCTTTAAAACGTATATATCTGTTCAAAAAACTTAACACTCACAGAATTTCACTATGTTGGCACTTAGAGTGCCTGAAATTAAACATTTTTTTTTCTTCTTGTTGTATTATTGACTTTGACCATGACACACCAAATTCTTCAAGTTATAAAAAAAAGATGCCTTTTTTTTCCGCATCTTTCTTTATGGAGCCATTCTCCTCCACCCACTTGTAAACTCGTTTAGGTTACAAGCACTAACGAATGTTCTTAATAATTAGATAAAAATGCATGAAATAAGCAAAATACTTTTCCACTTTATCCTAGCCTTGATGACAGGGACCGGTCTTCTCCTTTTAGAGGAATAACCGGAAACGTTCTCGGGAATGTGTGTGTTCGCGAGGGAAACTTCCGTCTCGAGTGATTCACCTCATTTTAATATAGGCAACAGGAAAGGGAGTTCCCGCAGATCATGACGGGGATAGTGATCAGTTTTTTATTTCATTATGTTATTTTAAGGCTTGGGGTGGACATTCCCATACACTTTATCGGAAGAATACGAAATAAGTTTTACCCAGAGCCCGAATAAGGTTGTGCGGGGCCCAAAGCCCAGCATTTTTTAGGGAGCCCCTCGCAGCGAAATAGTTGCTGTATTTTTGTGGGAGGGGGAGGGGGGAAGCACAGTAAAATAAGGATAATTTTAGATATTACGATACGGTTTCAATGATAACCAAAATATATTTTGTTTTTTGAGAAAATATTTGAGAAAACTGGAATATTAAGACTTTTTTTTTAAATCATTTTACTTAATTTGCAGTAATACCCTAATAGCATGCATGGTCACAGTGACGTCACTGTGAGTCACTTTGGTCACATCCCATCTGTGACCAAAATGCTACCACTCAGTGACGTCACATTGTGACTGAGATGTGAATTTCTTAAAAATCTTTAGAAATTTATAAATATCCTTCAAAACATGTTATTTACTTAAAAAAACATGTTTCCGGCAATTTAAATATCGTCGCTTTTGTCACAGTTTCGTCACATTGTTAATGTCAAATTAGTCACAAATGACACATTTTTCACAAATTTGTCACATTGTGACCACTTTGTGAAACGTCACAAAAGAGCTTTAAAACGGCCATAACGACTTCACATTTTAGTCACTGTGACTTCACATCGACGTCACGTGACGTCACATCGACAATCGATGGTCACAAAGTCACAATGTGACTTCACAACGACGTTGCAGTGACGTCACCATGCTTTACGGGTAGGACCAAGCCCACGGCCTTGTTGACTTGGGCAATAATCAGGCTCTGGTTTAACTAACGCACATGGAAAGATTAAGACTATTGTCAACTGCTCTGCTCAACAAGCGAAAAACGTTTTGACACATTTACAAATTCATTTTTTTTTTACGGAACTGTATGAAATTGCAAAACCTGACCATGGAAGCGATTTCGAATCGAACAGAGTTTTTCATTTTGTGATCGAATGATTATCTACTGAGTTATAAGCTTTTTTGATCACGTGACAAGGCTTTTTTCTTCCTTCGTAAAGTGGTTTTCTTCTCTCTTGCAGAAAGTTGGTTCAAAACGCCTATCTTGACATTATTTTCGGAAATATCTATTGTGTTTGAAAAAAAAAAAAAAAAAAAAAAAAAGTAAACTGAGTTGATTCGATCGTTTCTAAATATCAGCAACTGCTACTTTCATGCAATTCCGAACAAAAATAAATTGAAATTTATGTCATAAAATTGCATCTTTTGATTTGAGAACAGTTTTAAAATGATGGTACACAAGACATTAGAGCCCTGCTCCTGCATGCTCGACCTGAACCCAAAAATTCTGTTCAAAATTCATCCACAATCCTACCCAAACATGACGAAAAAATTTCCTCGACCCGCAACCCCATCCAAACCCAACATGTTTCAACCGTCGTCGGTCGACTCGACTCGACAACTAGAAATGGAAGGAAAGTAAATGATGAAACGTAATCTGCAGTTATACCTTTAATACCAATTTTGCTTTTTATATAGAAGAATGGACATATCTATATAGCAGTGGGGCGGATGAAAATCGGGTATTCGAAATAAATAACAGTTCCAATGTTTCACTGAATGAATATTTAATTAAAAAGTTCTTGACTAGATAACTGGTACATATGAATACACAATTCTGGACTAAATAAAGTATAAAATGAACAGAAATTGTTAACGATTCAAGTCAATAATGGATCTCAACCGATCCCTTTTACTAAGTTCTTGATCGGAAACTCGTTCCGATAAAAACACGAGCGTACTCAAGCCGCATCTGCTCTGCACCGCAGATCAAGGCATTCTCTCTGTAAATCTTCGAACATTCACTCTTTTCATATTGCACTTAGCTTATGCAAACATTTTTCTGGGATGGGCTTTTTAAACTTCGCTCAGCTATTGAAACTATGCACATACATTGTCAGTCGAAGTCTTGTGGTTTCTGGGGCTAATTTATCTCTACATCTATATTTTTTAATGCAAAGTAACTAAAACCTCTGAATAGCCAACACCTAAGCTGGTTGGTCAGGCCCCGATTATGACTAATTGGGGCTCTGGATTGGCAAATATAAATTAGGGGTCCCTTTTGAATCATTCCAATGTTATTCAAATAGAACTGATTGTCACTCATTTGTGCATGTGTAATGCGTAAACATATTTTCGCACGTTGGATATAAATAGAAGAAAACTCTTAGCTCCGACAATTCTAATTTAAATATTTTAATTAATAAAAGTACACCATTTTTTTCAGAAATACAGAACAAAACTCTTTTATCTTGTTTAGCAATTGTTATATCACTTTAAAATGAATTTAATGCATGGAAGAGTTAGCTTTGGAAAAAGAAAATAAATATTTTGTAATTTAATGTATAAGTTTGGGGGCCCCTTAAGGTCCGGGGCGCATTTTCAGAAAGAATCCCGTTTTGAGTACCAGCCTTGGCAAGTTGGCGAAAGCGAAAACGTTTAGCTAGCTGCATCGCCAAACGCCAATCGTCGTTTTATTTTGATGTTTTAAACTATGTTTTAATCGTAAACAACGGTGGATAACATTTCTCATATTATAGTCTTTGCTTGATAACATTTATACGGAAAAACAAATGAACAATAAGCGCGATCTCTTTGCAGAAGGAAGGATTGCTATCCGCTAGGTGTATGACGTCACAAACAAGAAAGGGTGCTTAGCATCGACTTCATCTCCGCGCCAATCGTTGTTCTGGCGTTAAGGTGCTCAAAACGTGATTCTTTCTGAAAATGCGTCCGGGCCCATGGGCAAATTCCCGATTTGCCCATGCGGTAATATGGGCCTGTGGTTGATTAAAAACTTTCATTGGGCCGGATTGTCCCTAGTTATTCTTTGTCGGGTCGATTTGGCTAATTGTGTTTCTGTGGGGTAGATTCACCCGAGATTATTACGAGTCGGTCAGGTATAAGTTATTTGCGAGTTTTTGGACACTAACACTTATCTTAAAGTTTAAGCAGACCTATGTTTCCGATGAAAATAAATATGTATATATTTGAATATGAATGAGTATATAATCAGTTTAATAAAATGTATATAAGAAATGTAATCATAGATTATTATTTTTTTTTAACAGCGCAGTCAAGAAACGTTTTTATTCTCATCTCGGAATATGAATATTACCAGCATTTCATTTTAAATCACACAAAAAAACACATCGTATTTCTGATAGTTTATGCACACAAACTCATATTAAGTAGAGTGTAAAGTGTCAACTATACAGAGGTAAAACCATACAAATATACGTATAAGCATATTATTAATTGAAAAGTGTTCGCGATAAATAGGGGTTTCCGTTTTCCGTGAGTGTCCGTTATGGAAGTCTTATTGTAGCAAACGCATTTTTAACGTGAAAAAAAAAAAAAAAAAAAAAAAAAAAAATATTTTGGACATTCTTTGGAAAATTAGGTGAACCCGTACCTGAAAGTCTTCCCAATCCGTAACAAAAATAGTAGAAGTCAACCCGACCCGCAACGGAAAAGTGTGTTGGCAGTTTGACTCGAATCGAACCGCGGGTCGGCTTAGATGCGGGTAAAAGTGGGTAATTCAGCCCGATAGGATTCTACAAGGCAATGCCGCCAGCTTGAAATAATAATAAATCTTTTCGGATCCCATTATTATTATTTTTTTTCATTTTTAGAACAAAATTATTATTACTTTAATAGTGTTGATCGTAGTTATCCAAATAGACTTGCTGATGTTTAAAGATTATCTTGTTGCCCGAAATGCAACGTATGTAAGGTGGTATGGTGTAATAACGCCAGGCGAGGTAATAACACCAAGTGCTAATATTATGCATAATTATGAAATAATCTGGTAAATGACACCCATGTGCTCTGCGCAGAAGGATTTTGAGTCATATAAATCGCAAAAAACAGCTTCGAGTTAATTTGTTTCATTTTTAGGTATTATTGTTTTTAGAAGCAACTAAAATTAACGCTTGATCTAAAATTTGCGAGATACGTTTTGTGATGTGAAGACTATTTTTTTATCCGGAAATACTTTGCTAATTACATAAATTTGTAGTACATTTCATGGACTTTCAAAATGTTGTTGAAGATTTTGGATATCTTCTCGAGATAATTTGTAATTTAAAATGTACAGCGCAATAACTATAACGGGGTAATAACGCCAATCCTTGGCATTGATACCCCGGTTGATTCTCTACAGTGGCCGAGCTGCATCCTAAATACTGATTCAAATAAACACAGTTAAAACTGTGCAATGTTTCTAATAATTCTATTTAAGCGGTCCTTTTTAAGCAAAAAGAAGCTCACGGTCTGATATTCTTTTGCCTCATCCTCCCCCCCCCCCCCCCCACACACACACACCATACCTTTATTTTTCTTACACTTTCACTAAAAATTGAACATTTTCAATAGCTTAGAATGCAATTTGTCAATTTCTAAGTTTGTAGAGTTTGTATTTTTAGAATTGGACAATCTACATGCCATTATTCCATCTTATTTCATAGTTTTGTTTGCATGGCGTTATTACCCATATAGGTGGGTAATAACGCCAAATAGCATTAGTCAAGAAATCACGCCATTACATTTTATGAATACATATCTGTTAAATTATTTTTTTTATATGGATAGTCAATGCGTTGCTGTATCAAATCACATATTTGTTTAAAAATTACAATCAAAAACTGAGCCGTGAAAATTGGTAGAACCTTAACGTGGCGTTATTACTCCAGGATACCTTACTTATTTTGTTTACTATTCAATTCAGATTGACATACTGTAAAAAAAAAAAAAAAAAAAAAAAAAAAAAAAAAAGGTTGAATTTTTGGCAAAAATTGCTGGCAGCAATGTTGCCAGCTGTTTTCCGCCGTAAAAATTGCAGTAAAATTAGATGTAATCGATTTTATTACATTTAACTTTACTGCAATTTTTACGGTAAAATCTGCTGGCAATATTGCTGCCAGCAGTTTTTACCGTAAATCTAATAAATTTTCTTTTTACAGTGAATGATTGATAGGTTGAGAAAGAGGTTTTGGAGATATTTGGAAAATATCGTATTAAAACAAGATTTAACTTGGTGTTACAACTAACACCAAGTTGTTACAACTTTCTAATACTTTTTGCGTTTTATAACGCATGATTCGTTCAGAAAAGTAATCTATATTTTTAAATTTAATGAGTGGAATATATGTATAAAATAAAGAAATCGATAAAGATGCAAAAGAGAAATGAGTATAATTTTAGTATTATTGTTATTACTAAGCGTCAAAACATAAATAAATGAAGTATTATTAAGAAAGGCATAAACATATATTGTCATTTAATTGGAGTTAAAAACAAAAACAGTGCAAAAATTCACCTTGTTTACTAATTTGAAAACGTAAAAATACACTTAACTGTACACAAATTACTTAAAAGGTGCACAAGAATACTTATAAAAACTTTAAAATACATTTAAAGTCCTTTAAAAAGTTCAAAAGTTCAGAACGTTTTCAACCGTCACTTACTCGGTCTTCGTCAGGGAGAGAAACTACAAAATGACAGCTATTACTGCTGGCGTTCTCAGGCTGATCCGGAACAGTCCATTTATATTTTTTCCCCTAGATTTTATTTCCCTCGATGTAAAAATGGACTGTCCCGGATGAGCCTGAGAACGCCAGCAGTAATAGCTGTCATTTTGTAGTTTCTCTCACTGACGAAGACCGAGTAAGTGACGGTTGAAAACGTTCTGAACTTTTGAACTTTTTAAAGGACTTTAAATGTATTTTTAAAGTTTTTATAAGTATTCTTGTGCACCTTTTAAGTAATTTATGTACAGTTAAGTATATTTTTACGTTTTCATATATTGTCATTTTTATATGTAAGAAAGTAAGAAAATAATTGTTCAGACAAAATAATATTAGAAGGAAAGACATGTACTATTAATAGTACTCTAGACCCGAAAGGGTTAAGGCTGTTTTCAAATCCAAAGGAGATAATTTGTGACACATTTTTAGTTCCTTTTTGATCGGAAACACATGAAATGCGTTAGTAGTGTTATTATTCATAAACTTTTGTAATCGGGCAATTTTTAAAATTTTCAGCAAAGGCAAAAAGTTAAAAAAATAATGCTGTCATTCGCGTAAAGTGTAAAAACTGATGTCTTCTAAAAATAATCACTCATAACTCATATTCTTTTATCGAAGGGTGCAAAAACACTATTCGATTACAAATTATTTCAATAGTCATGCTGCAAGTGTCATGCTTTTGCGTTTAAAAATGAGTCCTAATGTAGGTCTGAAAATTTTGCATTATTAAGTAAAAAAAGATTTTTTTTTCTGAACAATTTATAAAATTATTATTGGTATTATTATTTTTCTTAATACGATATTTAGAAGTTATGGATAAGCGTAAAAGTGACAATCGGTTTGTTGGCAGGTATAAATAAGTGCGAAATTGCACATGAAACGTAGCAAAAAAGATGCGTTCGTACTTTGAAGTTTTAAAAATATTCAAATCTTGGTGTAATGGTATACAGTAGAGATCTGCTCCGGCTCGGGCCGAAATTTTAACTTTCGGGCCGGGCTGAGCCGGACCAATATTTTTTTTGTTCGGGTTGAGCCGGGCCGAATTTTATTTCTATTGATCGGGCCGGGCTCGGGCCTGGAAATTTCGGCCCGTGCAGACTTCTAGTATACAGTATAGGGACTAAAATTTTTTGTGTTTCCTTGTAAATACTATCTACTTTCTATTATACAAAAAATAACTTGTAGTAAATCTTAGTAATGTATATCAATTTTTAAAAATATGAAACATTTTAATTAAAACGTGCCCCAAATAGCGTTTCCCTCTGTACTACTATGTAATGAAATATATTTGTGTTGCCCTGTAAATGAATAACAAATTTTCTTTGCACCACAGATTTCACAGAATATATATTTTACTACATAGTTTATAGATAGAATATATTTCATTATGTTCGAAAGAATGTAACAGCATTAAAATGTGTTTGAAATTATTTTTTCGAATTGGGATGTAATGTAACGGAATACTTTTGATTGTCCCTGTAATTAAACTGTGCATCCGATTTTTATAAAATTTGAAAGGATTCCACAAAATTGTGTAAAATTATATAGTTTAAATTTTAAACGATTCGGTTGTTTTTTCTTTGAGTTGTTTTTTCTTTGTTATATGCGGACAAATGGATGGATGAACGACGATTATTGGTGCTACATATTTACATAAATACGAACAGTGGTGACCATCCCCCCCAAACCCAATCACGCAAATCCCGCCCTCCCCAAAAAAATCTTCATACTTTAACATTGCCCCTCCTCCCCTGAGCAGAGTATCAATTATAAAATATATTCTACTTATAATCTACTGCACATTCAAAAGATAGCGAGTTGAGCATAGCGGAATGAGTTCTTATTGCCCTTATGTACAATTTAAAGAAGGAAAACACAGGAACATTTCTGGAAATTAAATGTTGAAAAAATTTAAAAGGGATATTAAAAGAATCAAGATTTGCGAAAGACAGCGGTAAAGAGTATAACAGAATGAGTTCTTATTGCCCTTATCTAGAATTAAAAAAAGGAAAACACAAAAACATTTCTGGAAATTAAATGTTGAAAATTTTTAAAGTAATATTAAAAAAACAAAAAAAATTAAGAATTTAAAAATAGCCCCCCCCCCTTTCCAAAAAATGTACCTTTTCTCAAATTCCCCCCCCCCCCCCAAAAAAATAAAAACTAAATTGTATGACGCATCTTGCGTCACCAACCCCTCTCTGGGCACCCCTGAATACGAACGCACCTAAAAAGTAATGTACACATTTCTGACTACAACAAAAATTTCCGTAGAAAAAAACTTGGTTTCTTAAATAAAAAGGAAATATAAAGAAAAAGTTAGATGTAAATATATATTTATTAAACTGAACATGTAGATGTAGTTGAAGATAAATATTTGCGATACACCATGCACTAAGCATTTCATTTATCTTAGATAACTTCACTGTAAATCCTTCAGATATTATCTTTTGCTTACAGATGTAACTGAAAGACTTTCATTTTATTTTATTTATTTATTTATTTTTTATCTATCATAATTGTTTTACTTTTTAAAAAACGACGTTTCTAAACAAAATTTACTTGGAAAACATCATTACAGGGGAAAAAAATGTCGAAATGATAAAATACCGTTTCAAAGCGAGATAAATGAAAACAAAAATATGGTATGGCCATCGGGAATTCTTGGACATTGTTTTCTTTCGATTGTTTATCGATGTAAACATTTATATACATGTAAAATAAATAAATAAATAAGTGTGTTATTGAGAAAATAGGCACAAACTAACACGAAAGAATATTAATAATAATAATAATACAAATTTAGATTGAATAAGCTTTAAGAGGGGCCAATCACTTAGGAATTCTCTTTCGTAATGGACGTTTGAAGCATTTCGTATATTTAAACTATCTCTTGGAGAATTTAATATTTTTAACTTCTTTTTTTTTTTTTCAGTACTCTTCTTAATGGATGTTTCTTTCTAAAATCTACGCTTCATTTAAGATTTTATGTGCTAAAAGTTGACGAACTCTAAAATTTTACACTTCTTATAAAATTAAGTATATAGTTTAGAAAAATTTTGAAAAAGAAGAATAGAGACATCCTTTAAGAAGCGTATACAAAAAATAGAAGTTATAGTCTAAGAGCCCGTGACTGGCAGACCTTCGTTATTTTATAAAAGCTGAAACTTTCTCAGCGCAGTCTTCCAACAAAGATAGGAACGGTGGGTAATTATGAAATTTGGATCATGGTGGCTTTGGCAGTGACCAGGGAGCAAAGGTGTAAAAAATACCAACTTACTTTCGTCATTTTATAAAGCGTAATTTTTTTTATATTTCCTTTGGAATGATATTTTAAATCATGTCCTCCATTGGCAGACACTTCCTGTGGTTCCAACCCCCGGCCGACAGCGTCATACGGCGGCTTCTCAATACACTAGAGTCTCTGTATAGACCCGCCCGAAGCGTACATTTTCCCCCTTTTCCCCTTGTCTCTGAAATTGGCGACAGTTATTTAAAGTTACTGCATTGAAGAGAAAGCGAAGAAGGAAAATCCCATACATTTCACTATTTTAAAAAATATATGTGCAGATATTTTTAGTTAAAACTATTTACATCTGCATTTTGCTTTTTATAGTATTTCCCATGTTAATTTTGGCACTATAAAACATGATTTGCATCCTAGTCTAAATAAAAACTGACTTCTAAAATTCTCAAAAAAAAAAAAAAAAAAAAAAAAAAAAAAAAAAAAAAAAAAAGGAAATTGTTTACACGCAAACGGATATTTTCTCACAGTACTTATTTTTTCATTTGCTTAGCATATAAAGGGGGGTGGAAGTAGCTTTCATATTCGTTGTTTTTGTTAAATATAGCTTCTTTTACGACTCGATTAAATGAGTTCATAAAAATTCTTTAAGGGTGTTCTTAAATCAAAAAGGGCAACTTTGTGACACATGCATTAATTTATTTTTGTTCGGAAATGCATGAAAATAGCAGGTGTTGTTGTTCAGAAACTGTCTAAATTGCACTCATTCTTTTGTTTCTTAAAGAACACAATAGATTTTTCATAACAAGCCTTCAAAGTGGACACTTTTGAGCCCATTTCCCGACGGAAGCAGAAAAACCGGTCGAAAAGGAGGAGAAAAACGGGTGATTGCGTCATCGAAATAGCTTATAACTCGATAAGTAATTGAATGATCATAAAATGGAAAAATAAGTTCAATTCGAAATCGCTTTCATAGTCAGGCATTCCAATTTTATAACTTTCTGTTAAAAAATGAATTTGTAAATGTGTCGAAACGTTTTGCGCTTGTTGAGCGGATCAGTTAAGAACACCCTTAATGCTTGATTTTTATCTTATTAATATTTTACTGAAATTTTAAGATAAAAAGCTACGAACCCTATAAAAGGAAATTTCGCAAATGCTGAATTTGAATGAGAATTGCGCCAAATTAGTTAACTATAGCCAAATCGGCAATATTTATGATTTCTTAATTTTTGTCGTCACATTTGACAATATTTTTCCATATTTGGCGATAAGTTTTTCCACGCTTGGAGAGAATTCGAAGCTAACGTTCATTAATACTCATAAATAAATAACTAATTTTTAGTAATTTGGAAAATAGCTGTTATAATCGGTAGAGAATTGGAAAATCCGAAGTATATCTGAATGTTTTTATTGGTTGAATTCCGCATTTTATTCATTTTCTGATTGGTCCATGTTTAATGTCCAAAAATGGTTTACTTCTATTGCCACAATGACAAAAAAGTAATAAAAACTTTAAATACTAATAATAATTTGAAAACAAATTGTCATAAAAATTTCAAACGAATTTCATTCAAAAGTGCATTTTTTTCTCTATGCAACGGTATAAAAATTTAAAATGTGCAATGTTTAGAAGTTTAAAAAATTTGCAGTTTAAAAAAAATGTAAAACTGAAATTTCATTTAAAATTTTTATAAGACGGGTCCAGGAATATTAATGTTTAATCCATGTCATACGTAATAAGAGGCAGTCAGCCTCATTAACTCCATCAAATAAAAATGCACATTTTAAACAGTTAAAGTTATATAACAATAAACTACTGGGTTTCTTTTTTTATTTATGGTCTAGGAATATTAATGTTTAATGCATGGCGTACGTAATATATGACTCGTTATGGTCATCCTAAAAATGATGTTTATTATTATTATTAAGCATAGAATTCCTTTTTAAGCCTTTAAAATTTTAGTTTTTGAAAATATCATTTTCCAAATAGTCGTTCTAATTTGTTAAATTAAATTTTTTTCTTTCATTGTGGTCTTTTTTCAAAATGTCAACAACCGTAGAATTACATGCAACAACCTCAAATAACTGTCGCCAATTTCCGACTCAAGGGAAAACGGGGAAAATGTCTGTTTCGCGCAGACTCTAGTATATTGAGAAGCCGCTGTATATGTCTGTCGGCCGGGGGTTGGAACCACCAAAACTGTCTGCTAACTGAGGAAATATCTTCTGGTAGTTACCCAAGTAACATATATAAAATTCAGCTTTTATAAAATGACGAAAGTAGAATTTCCTATTACTGAAGTTTAGTGGATGTCGGCCGGGGGTTGGAACCACAGGAAGTGTCTGCCAAAGGAGGACGTGATTTCTAACATCATTCCAAAGGAAATATAAAAAAATTACGCTTTATAAAATGACGAAAGTAAGTTGGTATTTTTTACACCTTTGCTCCCTGGTCACTGACAAAGCCACCATGATCCAAATTTCATAATTACCCACCGTTCCTATCTTTGTTGGAAGACTGCGCTGAGAAAGTTTCAGCTTTTATAAAATAACGAAGGTCTGCCAGTCACGGGCTCTTGCTCTATTAAAAATATTAATATTTCCCGAGGACGTATTTTAAATAAACGAATGCATCAAACGCCCTAGACTTTACATTAGTGAGGAGAATTTGGAAGCTAAGTGACCAGACACTTAATTTTTGCTTTTTAAAACTTATCAATAAAGTTGAAAACTATTTGTGAATTCGATTTGTTCGTCTGTCCGTGCTCCAAGTTCTGTAAATATACTCGGAATATCATTACAATTTTAATATGTTATTGGAAAATAATGATAATTTTGAAAATTGCGAACGTGTTCAGATTTAACATTGAATAATAGAATTTGAGATCTACTGAGAATCTTATACTATAATGCGAGCAAAAATTGCGTGTGTGTGTAAATTTTATCTCAAAAACGGCTCTAACGATTTTCGCAAAAATTTGGATTTTACCATTTTTGGCCACTAGAAGACCATTGGGCTAGGTCACATGTTCGAGAAAATTCGATTACTGGGTCATTTTGGGTCACAATGGGTCAGGATCAAGCTATTTATATCTAGAGAACGGCTGGATGGGTTTTAAGGAAATTTTGTATCCAACCGTTTTTTGGGCACGAGAAGACTATTGAGCTGGGTCACATGTTCGAAAAATTTCGATTAGTGGGTCATTTTTGGGTCATTATGGGTCAAGCCATTTTTAACTAAGAAACGGCTCTAACGATTTTGACCAAATTTTATATTGTATCGTTTTGGATTACAAGAAGACCATTGGGTTAGGTAACATGTTCGAGAAAATTCGGTTAGTGGGTCATTTTTGGGGTCATTGTGGGTCATGCTATTTTTATCTAGAGGTTTTCTCACGCAATTCTGACTAAAAATTGCATTCTATGGTTTTCGGGCACGAGAAAAACATTGAGCTAGGTTACATGTTCGAGAAAAAATTTTAATGGGTCATATTGGGTCATTAAGAGTCTGGGTCAAGCTGTTTATATTTCAAGAACGGTGTGATGGATTATAACGAAATTTTGTATGTAACAGTTTTTTGACATGAGAAAACTAATGGGCTAAATCACATGTTTGAGAGATTTCGACTATGAGGGTCATTTGTGGGTCATGATGGGTCATGGTCAAGCTCTATCTAAAGAACAGGTGGATCGATTTTAACGAAATTTTGTATGCAACATTTTTTTGGCACGATAAAATCATTGGAGTAGGTTACATGTTCGAAAAATTTCGATTAATGGGTCATTTTGGGTCATTAGGAGTCTGGGTCAAGCTATTTATATTTAAAGAACGGCGTGATGGATTATAACGAAATTTTGTATGTAACAGTTTTTTGACATGAGAAAACTAATGGGCTAAATCACATGTTTGAGAGATTTCGACTATGAGGGTCATTTGTGGATCATGATAGGTCATAATGGGTCATGGTCAAGCTATATCTAAAGAACAGGTGGATCGATTTTAATGAAATTTTGTATGCAACATTTTTTTGGCAAGATAAAATCATTGGACTAGATTACATGTTCGAAAAATTTCGATTAATGGGTCATTTTGGATCATAAAGGGTCTGGGTCAAGCTATTTATAATTAAAGAATGGCAGGATCAATTTTAACGAAATTCTGTATGTAACAATTTTTAGAAACGAGAAAACTAATGGACTAAGTCACATTTTCGAGAGCTTTCGATTATAAGGGTCATTTGTGGGTCTTAATGGGTCAAGGTCAAGCTATATCTAAAGAATGGGTGGGTCGATTTTAACGAAATTTTGTATACAACATATTTTTGGCATGAGAAAATCATTGGTGTAGGTCACATGTTCGAGAAATTTCGATTAGTGGGCTATTTTTGGGTCATTCTAATTTTATCTAGACAACGTTTCGCGCAATTTTGACTAAATTTTTTATTTTATCGTTTTCGGGCACAAGAAAATCATTGGGTTATGACAGATTTTTGAGAAAATTCGATCAATGGGTCATTTTGGATCATAAGGGGTCAGGGTCAAACTAACTATATCTAGAAAACTGCTCAATCGATTTTATCTAAATTTTGTATCTAATGTTTTTCGGCATGCTAAAACTAATGAGCTAGGCCACACGTTCGAGAGATTTCGATTATAAGAGTCATTTGTTGGTCATGATGGGTCATGCTAATTTTATATAGAAAATGGTACTCACCATTTTGACTATACTTTGTATTATATCGTTTTTGAGCAAGAAAAAACCATTTGGCTTGGACACATGCTCGCGAAAATTCGATTAGTGGGTCATTTTGGGTCTTAATGAGCTAGGGTCATTCTAATTATATATAACAATGACTCAATCAATTTTACCTAAATTTTGAAACAAAACGTTTTTTGTCACGAGAAGACTATTGGGCTGAGTCGCATGTTAAACAAAATTATATTAGTGTGTCATTTCGCTTCATTGCTGAATGCTGCCAAGCTAATTTTACCTAAAAAAATGGCTTAAACGATTTTTATTCAATTTTATATTCTACCGTTTTTGATTACCTGAAGACGATTGAGCTATGTCACATGCTTGATCAAATTTGATTAGTGGCTCATTTTGGGTAATACGGGTCAGGGTCACGGAAATATGGCAACAGCCACTAACTTGGTGATATTTGACAAAATATTGGCAACATATGGCCAAAAAATCGACTATAAAAATTACGAAAACCAAAACACGTATTTGGAGCCAAATGAAAGAATGCCTCCAAATTTGGCTATATCTAGCAAAAAATATTGTCTTTCAGAAGGTAAAGAATTTTTTTATACATTCTTAAGAGGATTCGAGATGCATGGTTAAACCAATCAAAGTCGAGCTAAAAAAGTGATTTAGATCGATGTCCTTTTGTTGTAAATTTTAAAATAAAGTAAAATTTATAAACATGCGCATAAAAACATAGTTTTCTTATTGATTGTTTTTCTAAATAATACTATTATAAACATGTTTTATAGTAATTATACAGAGTTAATGATACAGTGAAAATACTATATCGAGTTGAACACAAAGTTAATTTTGACCGAGCTAAGCTCGGTCTCCCCTGCTAGTGTATTTATTAAAAATACAAAACATTGCTCAATGGAGCACAAAACAAGAACTTTAATATAAACTTGTACAATTAAAATAAAATAAAATATCAGCGTTCCGCGCCGTCTTCAGGAAAACATGACATTAATATGACATTGAAATGACTAAAAGTTTGCTTCCTGATCGAGAGATAATATTTCTAATAGTATAGTTAGTATATTTATTATAGTATATTTATAGTATTTTTAATAATATAGTTAGAAATATTATCTCTCAATCAGGAAGCAAACTTTTAGTCCTTTCATTACCATATTTTCCTGAAGACGGCGCGAAACGTTGATATTTTATTTTATTTTATTTACGCAAGTTCATATTAAAGTTCTGGTTTTGTGCACCATTGAGCAATGTTTTGTATTTTTAATAAATACATTCTCAGTAGTTAAATTTTATGGTGTAATTGTCCAGTAAATTTTTATAGAATTTGAGATCTGTCGGATCAGAGGCCGCTTCAGACAATTATTTCGAGAGACATTTTCGGCTTTAAACAACTATACTAAATGTAAACGTTGTGTAATGCAAAGTGCTTGAGCTCCTCGGAACAATTTTTATTAGTTTACAAACTTCACAAATTTAAAGTTAAAAAATTAATTTCCGGAGTTTTTTCTGAAACTTCATGTGGTTGATACGTTAAGGTCTTTCTCAAGTCAAAAAAGTTTAACTTTATAACATAAATTTTAATTTATTTTTGTTCGAAAATGCATAAAGCTAGCAAGTGTTGTTGATCACAAACTATCAAATCGCTCTCATTTTCCCGGCAAAATGTAATAGATTTTTCAAAAAATAGTGCCAAAACAGGCGATTTGAACCCAATTTCGTGCGAAATAAGTATAACCACTCAAATAACGGTGAAAAACCGTATTTGCCACGTGATCGAAATCACTTATAACTCAATGGGGATTTCATTGAACATAAAACGGAAAATTCAGTTCGATTCCAAATCGCTTCCTTGGTCATGCTTTCCAATTTTATATCTTTCTGTTAAAAAAGAAATTTGTAAATGGTCAAAACATTTTAGAACAGTCTTAAGGATTCTTTTTTGTTGAAATATCTATTATGAAATATAAAAATGTATTATTCATTATATTTTTATTATTAGTTTGAGTATAATTTCTGGAACATCAGTTTCACCTTGATAATGGATAAAATGTTTAAAATAAAAACTTATGATTTATTTCACAAAACATCTTCGACGTTTTTGTATGTTTTAAAAAAGCTGTTTCATGTTTTCACTTTTAGAACATTTTAAGTAAAATAAATCATAAGTAAATTATAAATAAATCATATAATAAAATCATAATATTTATTTCAGTTAGATTTTTAGTGACTGAAGTGTCAGTTAGCTCAGTTACTGGTTAGATCTTAGGTGTCAATAACTAGGAATTTCACTTTATTCCTAAAGTTTCATTAATTCAAAAAAATATGAAAACTTTGAAATTGCAAGAAAAACTTAAATGCAGTAAGTAAAACCCCTTATTAACGAACACCTCGGAGCGCGAAGTTTGCCCGGGGATATAAATGAGAATTTATTCGAAAAAACTGCTTTCCATCTTTATCAGATCCGATACATTTTCAGACATATTTTTAAAAGTAGAAACATGAAACTTGCTGAGGGGATTTTTGAAGAAACGCATAAGGTGCTGTGGGATGTCATTTTACGCTCCATTCATTAGAATTTGATTTATAAACAATTACCTTCTCAGTAGGACCCTTTTTTTCGTTCCCAGATCTCCCGGAAAAATCGTTTCAAAATGTCGCTTTTGATTGCTTTTTTTTTTTTCAATATTTTCTGCTTTTATTAAAGAATCGACAATCACGGCATCTAGTGTACGTTCTAAATAGGATAATTTGGCCAATTTGATGCGTTTGAGAGCAAAAATAAATTTAAAAATAAATCGGAAAATAAGCAGTTTGACTCGAAATATACCCTTAAATGTATAGATATATAGTGGTACTGTATCGAAAAATTTTCCGTTAAGGGTGTATTTCGATTCAAACTGCTTATTTTCCGAATTATTTTTGAATTCATTATTGCTCTCAAATGCACCAAACTTTCAAAATCTCTTGTTTGGAAAGTACGCAAGGTGCCATTATTGACGATTCTCTGATAAATGCAGAAAATATTGCAAAAAAGGCATTCAAAAACGACATTTCGAACCGATTTTTCCCAAGCGGGAGATCAGAGAACGAAAAAAAGGGGTCATACTAATAAGGTAATTGTTTATAACTCAATTTCTAATGAATTGATCGTAAAAAGACATCACACGGCACCTCATACGTCCCTTCAAGAATCCCCTCGGCAAGTTTCGTGTTTCTACTTTTAAAAATGTGTCTGAAATGGTATCGAAAAATTTCGAGCTGTTGAAGGTGAAAAAGCGTTTTTACGAATACACCCTTAAATTGAGTTGTTCATCATGGAAATTTCCCTGTAATAGATTATTTTAGATCAGTCACATACTTTAGCAAATGGTCAGCTGTAATTTTGCCTGCGTGATGAAAGCTATGAACTTGAGACACCACGCTTATACAGGGTGATTCATAAATACGGAATCTATAGGTTATCTCCTTAAATATTATCCCTAGACCCATACTTCCAGCTGCAAAGTTTCATTAAAAAAAAAAAAAAAAAAAAAAAAAAAAAGATATAAAATATGATGACATAAGTTACAACTCCAAGGGGAAGGGGGGGGGAGTATTTTAGAAAATACGAAAATTAAATTTTTATATGGCCCCCGTAGGATAAAAATTTCAGTTGAGAAAGCTTTTCTTATCCAGCCCTGAACTAAACACAAAAAATACGCCTTCATATCTGCAAAACTCACAGAGTTATAGCTATTTAAATAATTCATCAGGTTTTAAAGTGTTGAAATGCGCGCTATACAAGAAACCATGTTACTTTAACAGTTCTAGGAAAACATGCAAAAAATATATCTATTGGTTAAAATTTTGATCTTTTTTCTTTTTTTTTTTATTATGATGGTTAATTATATAATTTTCAAATAAAATCACATCCTAAAATAAGAAAAATATAATTTTAGTTTTATTTCTTTTTATTTCTTTTTTTAATTATTAATTTTAAAAATATTAAATATATTTATTTACCATTATGAACAAAAATGCATTTAAAGTTTAAAATAAGGATTGTCCGGGCCGAGCTTTTTTCCCTAAGGGGACCGGACATTGATATTTCGACTTGTTCGGGCCTCTAGTGCAGACGAACGCCATATTTAGAAAGAGATTTAACGTAGAATCTATACGCTGCTAGTTTAAGTATAAAGGAAACGCACTCTCTTAAATCGATTTTTAATAACGTATAATTTGTGGATGATCCCTGTCTTGCATTCGATAGGAGTCTACAAAGCTCATCGCTCAAAATTGTGATTAAGAGGTGTAAGTCACGAATTTTGGATTTTAATATCTCTGTGAGATTTATAGACATCGGGATTATTTATTTATTTATTGAATTCTGGAGTAGATAAAGAAAAATTTCCTAATTAGAAACTTTACTCTACGGGGTCCGTATAAAAATTTTATTTTTGTATATTCTCACATAAATCCCCTGCCCTCCCATGCATTTGCAACTTATTTCATCAAAATTTGCACCTTTTTTTTTTTTTTTTTTTTTTTTTTTTTTTTTTTTTTTTTTTTTAGGAAACTTTGCAGTTGGAAGTACGTGCTTACGGGCAATGTTTAAAGAGATGACCAATTGTTTGGATATTTATGAATCATCCTGTAGAGTTCATAAATGAAATTAAAAGACCTTTTTTTTCTTATTTCCAAGCAAAAAAATTAGGACCCAATTTTTTTTCTCACGATCTAAAATCTGAAATAATCCTTTAAATATTTTTACTTTACTGTCATTTTCTTTGTAATTTTGCCATTTTTAATAATAGCAAATCATTTTTAATGCATCAAATATTTGTTTAAATTGTTAGATGCTTTCAAAAAGCTATTAGGAGTTTTTAAATATGAATAAATAATAACGGAAATATTATTAAAACGTTTTTTGATTTTTAAAGGCATTTTTCTAAAGATTACTCTAAAGATCTTCTTTACAATATTTTAATTATTTCTACTTGGTTTTGGTATGTAAAGATTGAATTTACAAGACTACACAAAATTTTTCAAGTTCATTTCCATATATTTATCGAAATTGCTGAACATAAATCTCTAAGCGTTTAACTGAAATAACTTTCAGTATAGCATGTAATATCCATACAAATTTGCAAATACTTTACAGTGTTGCACAAAATAAATACATGAACTCGGATATTATTCCAGCTAATGTTTTACAGCGGGACTTTCCTTTAACAAGATCCCTATTTAACGAAATTTTGTACAACACTGAGAAAAAGAGAAAAGGTATGCTATGTTTCCATCTTATGTTTACCTCTCTGTATTATGTGTATTTTTTCATATGACTGCATCGAATTTAAATAATATTATCCGAATACATTTTTCCAGTATTTCTATTTTGTGTGTATTTTTTAACCCTCTCATGCATACGGGCCTCATATGAGGACAGATAATTATTGCATTATTAAGCAAATAAATTTCGAGCATTTATTTATGGAGATCTGATTTGTGGAAAAATAATAGCTAGCATGTAGTACAATAATAAAACTATTTTAGAATGGGTCTTTCATTTATTATAAGAAAAGATTTTTTGTGAATAATGAAAAATAATGAAAAATAATTTATGCATGAGAGGGTTATATTATGTGTATTTTATTGTAAAAATTTCATGAACTTAAGTTGATTTCTATTTTCTTCATACTTTCTTCTTTACGAAATGTTTTTTTTCGTATAATAGTGAGACTTCGTTAAATAGAAATTTCCCTGTTATAGTAGAAATTAGATTTTCAAATGCTTCATACATTTTCCATAAACTGCTTAAAAAATTCTGAAATTTTTTTTATAATCCATTGCGGGATGCACGATTTTTCACGCTCGTTCACTAATTACCGACGTTAATACGGCAGCTTGATAATGAGTTCATGCAAAAATGAATCATGGGGAAAATCTATTAAGGGTGTACTTAAATCAAAAAGGGCAACTTTGTGACACATGCATTAATTTATTTTTCTTCGGAAATGCATGAAAATGGCAGGTGTTGTTATTCAGAAGCTGTCTAATTGCATTCATTCTTTTGTTTTTTAAAAAACACAATAGATTTTTCATAACCTTCAAAGTTGACACGTTTGAGCATATTTCCCGTCGAAAGCAGAAAAACCGGTCGAAAAGGAGGAGAAAAGCGGGTGATTGCGTCATCGAAATAGCTTATAACTCGATAAGTAATTTAATTATCATAAAAAGGAAAAATAAGTTCGATTCGAAATCGCTTTCATAGTCAGGCATTAAAATTTTATAACTTTCTGTTAAAAAATGAATTTGTAAATGTGTCAAAACGTTTTTCGCTTGTTGAGCGGATCAGTTAAGAACACCCTTAAAGGTATTCATAATAATAATGATGAATATTTTGTATAGGTAGGACTTAATAATCGCAAGAACTTCTTCAGTCTAAAAACAAGTCCGTAATCAAAATCCGTATCAAATAAAAATATACTTCATACTAAGAAAAATTCTTATATTTTTTTTTCCTCCTTTAGCAAGCAAATTTGATGAACATGTTTGTGTTTAATGAATAAATGCATGAAATTTTCAGAAATTACTATTTGTAAGCTGGCGAATCAAACAATGTTTTTCAGTTTGCTGTAAAAAGTGTGCATTTTTAACTATAACCAATTCGTTTCTCATAACAATCTTACGTGACTGACAGGTACCTGAAAATCAACGTAAATTTTAAAAAATGGCACTCTTACCTTAAAGGTCCGATGCTTTTATAGAAAAAGAAGAAACACTGATCGATTGCTTTCTATCGAAATGACATGGTAATTATATTTACTTACGGAGAAAAGTGATTTCGAAAATGTACAGTGTCCTAAGCATGAGCAGAGCTCATGATGACAAATAGGTATCACAATCACTAAAGTTATTTTCATATGAAACAAATAAGAAAAATCATGCGTTAAGCACAGATTATGACGCACTTTCCAACGCTTCATGAAATCTTTAACTTCGTTAATCAAAACTTCGTTATTTAGGTAAATAAGCATCATATAAAGCCAAATATGTATTCAAGTACTATTGAATTGCGCTGTATTTGATTTGTCAGCTAATATACATACTATATAATGGGGAAAATTTAGTTTAGCAAAAAAATGCCTTTAGCTTGAAATTTCTCTTTCAGCAATTTATACTAATAGATGGAAACATACTTGAAAACATTTGTTCAACCCTGTAGCTTGCCTGGTACCTTTATTACACATCAGTGTTAAGCTAAAATTTATTCTAAACTAAAACCCTCTTAAAACAACTGAAATCCCTTTCTCATAATTTATAATTCATAGGCTTCATGTACCCAATTTTTTGCTTAGTCCTGTATATCATTTTATCTATATTCTGCAAACATTTCCTAGTAAATTTAATACAGTTCAGCGTAAAAATGCATAATTTATTTAAGAATCACCTTTTAGTAATTTATGCGCGTATTCAGTAACGTTGGTGAGCTCTTTTGGGTAGCTCTGTATATTAACTATAGCATTTATACACACCATATAATATGCATAAATTTAGTGAAACTTAAATTCTTAAACTTATTCTAAAACTTAATTCATCCATCGCATTTCATCCATGCGTCAGCCATCAGGGATACATATACAATTCTTCGGAAAGAATATACTATTTGAAATTTTTTGTGTGTCCGTATAAAAACTATGTACATTATATTAGGGAAGACAGTATCGTATAATTTATACTAAGCCTCACTGACATACATCAATCTTATTATACATGAAATAGTTTAATATATTTAAAATATGTCACACACAATTCCCCCTTTTACCATTATCTAATGGAATTCTTTTGTGTGGCCCTGTAAATGAATAATAGCTACATTTTCACCTTATATTTTATAAAATGCATATTTTAATGCACCTCGTAAAAGCATATAAATTTTAATATGTTTGACATGATATAGCATTTTTAAAATTTCTGTTAAACGATTTTTCCCCATAGGCCGTAAATGTAATGGGAAACTTTTGACTCTCTCTGTAGATAAACTAATCATGGTAGAAACTTCATTTTCAATAGGGTTCGTGCTAGAGTAAATGTCAATATCATCCTAAAATTTCATGGCGATCCGAGTATATTTACGTGAGTTAGAGCGCGGCCAGACGGACAGACAAACCGAATGCATAAGCACTTTTCAACTTTGTTGGAAAATGCTAAAAACGATTATGACTCGTGCACAATAGAAGATTAAATAATTTGCAAACCTCCAGCTAATTCCCATCTACTAAAAACAGAAGAAATTATTTTCTTCGCGTTATGTAACTAATAATAAATAAATAAACGATTCGATTAAAAGATATCTTTTGCTAACAAAAACCCAACTAAAAGAAAATTCATTGCTGTGTTTGTTTTGATTGGTGCCATGTTAATAGATTGTCGCAGGAAATTCCGCAGGTATAAATCTGTAATTATCACAAATTTTCATTTGAAACAGCAATGAAATTCTAAAATAAATAAACACTATTTCAGTTCCCAAAATAAATTCCGATCAAAATAGCTTTAAAATGACTTGAAAAGGAATAAGCACGCATTTTAAGTAGAAAAATGTTCTTTCAATCTTTTATACACACACATAAATAAAAGTTTTACAATATATGAACCATTGAATTTAATAGAAAATTACCGCGTTGAAACATGGAGGAAAAATAAATAAATAATTAAAATGAATACAAATGGAATTTGAAGAACCAAAGCAGAATCTTCAGACCTCAAATACTTTGGAAATACAAATGAAGTGTGTGGTTTCATCTTCGTATTTACCATGAAAAAGCAAAATAATACGAATTTGGGGCTACCAACACACATAAAACCAAAATTAAATGAAGAAATAACATCAAAAACGAAACACAACAAAATTACTAAATTGGATAGAAAAATAATTAAAATCGCATTTGCAATGTGTTAACTGAAAAAATATATATATATACCATACAATAATATGTGAACAAAATCATTTAATTTGACTCACTATGCTAACCTAAACTCAATATCGTAATATAAAATGAAATAAGAAATAAAAATAGATAATGTATGCATTTAAGGGTGTATTCGAAAAAACGCTTTTTCACCTTCAACAGCTCGAAATTTTCCGATACAATTTCAGGCACATTTTTAAAAGTAAAAACATGAAACTTGCTGAGGGGATTCTTGAAGGGACGTATGAGGTGCCGTGTGATGTCTTTTTACGCTCCATTCATTAGAATTTGAGTTATAAACAATTACCTTATTAGTATGACCCTTTTTTTCGTTCTCTGATCTCCCGCTTGGGAAAAATCGGTTCAAAATGCCGTTTTTGATTGTTTTTTTTTTTTTTTTTTTTTTTGCAATATTTTCTGCATTTATCAAAGAATCGTCCATGACGGCACCTTGCGTTACTTTCCAAATAAGAGATTTTGAAAGTTTGGTGCATTTGAAAGCAATAATGAATTCAAAAATAAATCGGAAAATAAGCAATTTGAATCGAAATACACCCTTAATACACTTAAAGATAGTATATATATATATAGAACCATTAGATAATACTACAAATCAACATCAATTACTGTAAATATTTGTTAATGCCAAATTATATCATACAGAGGAGTTGTCAGAATTAGAATTAAAATTGGAAATGTGGTATTTAGCTCGTTATCAAGGGCAATACTAAATAGCCACATTAATTGCGATTAATTTCTGAGTGGAAATCAGGATAGACCTAAAAATAATTTCCACATTGTCCGATTAATCGCAAATGAGAACTCATTTCAAAGAAAAATATAAGAAAAATAACAAGACCATAATAGAATTATCAATATAATAATTGCAATAGAAAAACTATTTCAAAGAAAAAATATTAGAAAAATAATTAAACTGTAATTGAATATTGATAATGATAACTTACAATTGTCAATCGCAACCAAAATTTCTATTGAGAACAGGAAAAAGAAAATAATTAGGATGAGCGAAGCGAATCCTCTACTAGCCCACTCAAATTACATTTTGTCGTACGCTTTACAAAAAAACTATTCAGTATTTTGATTTGAAATTAAACACATATATAAATTATGATCTGTAGATTTGCACAATATAATTTTTTTTACAGAATAACTTTTAAAAAAATTATTATTTTAATTTATTTATTTTACATGTTTTTCCATTACGGACGCATTTTTAGAAATAAGAAATAAAGCATGCATATTTTCAGAACAATAAATAATTCATGGAGTTAACAATTCTAGATAGAATCATGATTAATTAAATAAATAAAATGTATTTTCTTTATTCCGACAAAATCATTTACGCTGATGTCACTTACGCATATTAAAATTATATTGTGTTTTATCTATTTATTTATTTTTTCGTAAAGTGGCAACAAAAAAATTGTAAACAAATAAAATTAATTGTTAAATTCATTATGTAAAGAGTTATTTGAATTCGAAGATTGAAAATTAAACCAAATGAAACATATATATTATTATTTTGATATATGTAGTACTATTTTAAAATAGTTTGCCGTTTAAAAACAATTTATAGAATGTATTAGTTCTATTATAAAAAATGCCAAGGAAACATATACTTACTGGATGAAAAGAATGCGAATATGATATAGCTTTAAGGCAAGAGGTTAGATACCAGCGTAAAAAACGACGGCATAGATGTCATATACACACGATATCGGCGCGATTTTTCCGAAGCCAATTTGGCAAAAACCTGGTTTTCGAATACCAGTTATCATATATATATTTTAAAAAGGGAATAACAATAAATTTTAAAAAGTTTAATTAATACCTGTGGAACAAAACAATTTATATAATTAAAAAAAAGAAAATAAAAGTAAATAAACAATTTATTAATAAATAAACAATATCCGGGTTACCATGTCAAGCAAAATAACTACACTTTGTCGCCAATTAAGTACTCCGGTGCATATATGACACTGGAGTCTGAAAAAAAATAGCTCCAATGTAGTGCGTAATATGATATCTGTGCCAAAAGGACGACATGACGAATCTCTTCTGAAAGAGAATGCATGTGCTCGGAAAAATGCCTTAAATTTCGAAGATGCACAAAAAAATTTTAAATAAATTTTTTGTAAAATTTTTCATGATCGTTGGCTTGGCATTCACTCTGACGGATCTCAAAAGACTTGCCATAAATGTACAGTAAATAATGAACTAAATATTTTTTTTTAGCTAATAATATGGATCCTGGTCCACATCCCTAAATATTAAAGGGCTTAACTTTCTTCGAGGAGAAATGAATTGCCCAAGTTCGTCCAGTTATTACTGTTTATCGCATTAAAGGTGGTCAGCTTGAATACAGTGGGCAAATTATTAATTTTCATCAAGATATTATAGGATTTTGTACTTTATCACCTCATTCCATAGGCACTATAACACAATACATTTTTGGGTACTACTTGATTATTCCGTCGACCAAAAATATAACGCCAAATTTCAGAATTAAATGCCAATAATGGATTATCATAAATGTCACATTGCATGACATTAAACATAATACACGTGATTGTTATGTCATCAAGTGATTTTTAATTTGGGTCCTATTTGGTTATCCCGTCGACCAATTTCGTCAAATAATACAAATAGCCAAACTATTAGCACAATTGCACAAATTGACGCTTTTTTTTAAATATCGAAAAATCAAATAAATTAGTAAAACATTAATGAAAATCCAAATAAAAAGTCGAATTAAGGTACTACTTGATTATCCCGTCAATCAATTTTGCCAAATTATACAAATCGCCAAACAATTGGCCATATTAAACAAATTGACATAATTTTTATTTTAAATAACGAAAGAACAAATAAATTAATGAAACATTACTAAGAATACAAATAAAACTTCATAATAAAAATAACTTGATGGCATAACGAACAACTTATACGAGTTTAATGTTATGTGAATGTGATATTTATTACCATCATCATTAGCATTTAATCTTTTAATTTGGCCGTACCTATTTGGTCGACAGAATAATCAAGTAGTACCAAATAATGTAAAAAAAAGGTTTTTTTCCAATAAATAACTAATGAAATAATGCTTCGCGAATCCAAACAAAGCATGGCTTTTGCTAGTATTATAATTGAATTAACATTGATTAAATTAAATTGAAAATATATACAGGGTGAGTCATAAATATCGAAACAATAGGCTATCTCCTTAAATATTGCTCCTAGACCCATACTTCCAATTGCAAAAATTCATAAAAAAAGATGAATTTTTTGATAAGATAAGTTGCAACTCCATGGGGGGTCTGTTTTAAAAAATACGAAAATTAAATTTTTATACGGCCCCCAGAGAATAAAACTTCCAATTAGAAAAAATTTCTTTATCCCTTCCTGAATTGAACAAAAAAAATTTCATCTCGATATCTGCAAATCCCTGAAAGATATTAATATCCAAAATTTTCCAAAATTCCTGACTTACACCACTTAAGCATGCCTCTGAGAGCAGCAAAATCAGTTCATTTGAAGTACAATTAAGGGATCGACCATAAATTTACGTATTGTTAAATGTCGATCCAAGACAACACTTAAACTTTTAGATATAAAATAAAAGCGTATAGGTTTGTGCTTTAAACTTCGATAAATATACTAGATGTCTGCAATATTTCGACCTTGCAGCCACCTTCGTAACTGGCACGACTCATTGAACGGACCATTAAAACGGACCATTATTAAACATTCATTAAAAGTGTTATCAAATTAAGTAATATTAATTAAACTCTCATCAAAAGTGTCTTAAAAACTTATTGGCGCAGGCAATAAGTTTAGTAAATATAGTGATAGCGAAAATGACTCTTCTATTAGCGGAATCAATGGAAATATATTTTAATAAATTACATAGAAATATTTTAAAAAATCTACTTTATACTACAGTTAAACCGCTAGAACGGACACTCCCGAATAGCAGACACCTCTGTTTAACGGACTATTGTCCAATCCCCATTCTGAAAACCTAAATTTGTGCTTGTTTAACCTCTAAATAACGAACATTCCAAATAGTGGACACTATTTAAGGCGATAAAGGATGAAAAAGTATTTTTTTAAGGACAAAAAAATAAAAAAAAAGTAAACAGGCCTCTAAATTTATCAGGGAATTTTGTGATAAATGAGCTGGGGAAAATCCCCCCCCCCCCCCCTCACGTTCAGAGTTGAATTGAAGGGGTTGCCAAGGAGGGAAATCTTCCAGAGCATTGAAATATCCCCTCGGAAAATTGAGATTTTATGCTTTTAACAGCAAAAAGTGCAATCCCCCTCCCCGACCGGAACTCTATAATGTCCAATAATGTCACTTTGGAAAACAAATTACATGTAATCGCAAGCAAAAGTTAACTTTTGTAACAGGGTTTTTTCATAAGCATGTAATGAACAGTGACTGAAGGTGTGTACAGTTTTATTTAGCCCCATTGCTTAAAAAATAATTTTAATTTCTGATTAATCATATAAAAGAGGTTTTAGGACACATAAAAGTCAATTAATAAAATGTCAAACGTTTCTTAGCCCTTTTTGAATATCTTTGTTTTTCCCAATAGCGGACAATTTCTGCGTTCCTGATTTGTCCGTTATTTAGAGGTTTTACTGTATTCAGTTTCAAAATTTATGAAGGTTTTAAAGCTATTTTTTGCTTTCTTCTATTTTTACAAGAAGAAAGTATTGGATTCATGAAAATTTTGAATTCCGGTTTTCGATGGATTCACACGGTTTAGGGCTCAAAGATACCGAAAAACATGTTTTTATGAAATGTCTGTCTGTGAGTCACAGCACAATGAAAAAATTTGAAATCGACGTGATAAAAAAATAAAGTTTAAATCAACTGACGCATTTAAACAGTAATTAAAGAAGGTGAAAATGGCAAAACTTAAACAAAATTTGAAATCGAAACTATACAGCATTTAAACGTTAGGAGCCCATCTTTGCCCATCTTAAAACTAAATGCACTTTACTGCATCAAATTGTTTGTATTTCAGTATTTCTCATTTTTAAACTGACATACGTCAATAACCGTCGGTAACGGTAACTTTTCAGCTCAGAAAATTTACTTTTAAAAATGTGATTTGTTTACAAAAATTACCTTTTTTTTAATGTTGCTATTTTAAATACTTTTATTTTTTTTAAATACATAGTATTTAAAATGCTGAATTAAAATTGAAAATTAGACATTTTCGTTTAATCAAAAGAAAAAAATTCAACGCGACAAATAATATTTTGAGTTATAACAATTTTAATTTACTCAATTTTTTTTTTTTTTTTTTTTTTTTTTTTTAAATATTAAGAAGTCTTATGATGTGATAATGCTTACAAATTATATGGTTAACCATCACAAAATATTCAAAATTCCAACTTTATAAATAAATAAATAAAATGTTTCCTGGCCCCATTACAGCAACATTGTTTCTTCAATTACACGCATTTCAATTTGTGTCTGATCCCTTGAAACTTCACGATTTATTAAAATTGTCATAACTTTCTGAGTTTTGAAGATATCAAGATGAAATTTTTTTTGTTCAGTCCAGGAATGAATAAGGAAAATTTTTCTAATTGGATGTTTTATCCTCTGGGGGCCGTATAAAAATTTAATTTTCGCATTTTTTAAAATATACCCCCCATGGAGTTGCAACTTATCTTATCAAAAAATTCACCTTTTTTTATGAAACTTTGCAATTGGAAGTATGGGTCTAGGGGCAATATTTAAGGAGATAGCCTATTGTTTCGATATTTATGACTCACCCTGTATAAGCGTCGCAAGCAGGGTATTTTGCCCGTTTCTCCTACAATGTCTCAATATCGATGAAACACGAGAAAAGTGGCACATCTCGCAAAACTTAATATTGAGTGTTATTCTACAAAATGGTCATTTTTCAGGTATGTCTTGCTATAGATGAAGTTTCATAGTTGGTCGGAAAATTGACTTAAGGGTGTTCTTAACTGATTCGCTCAACAAGCGAAAAAAGTTTTGATACATTTACAAATTCATTTTTTAACAGAAAGTTATAAAATTTTAATGCCTGACTATGAAAACGATTTCGAGTTGAACTTATTTTTCCATTTTATGATCATTAAATTATACTTATCGAGTTATAAGCTATTTCGATGACGCAATCACCCCTTTTTCTCCTCCTTTTCGACCGGTATTTCTGCTTTTGTCGGGAAATAGGCTCAAAAGTGTCAACTTTGAAGGCTTGTTATGAAAAATCTATTGGGTTTTTTAAAAAACAAAAGAATGAGTGCCATTAGACAGTTTCTGAATAACAACGCCTACTATTTTCATGCATTTTCGAACAAAAATAAATTAATGTATGTGTCACAAAGTTTCCCTTTTTGATTTAAGAACACCCTTAAGGGTGTATTTGAAAAAAAAAACGCTTTTCCGCCTTCAACAGCTCGAAATTTTCCGATATAATTTCAGACATATTTTTAAAAGTAGAAACATGAAACTTGCTGAGAGTATTTTTGAACTGATGCATAAGGTGCCGTGTGATGTTATTGTACGCTCAATTCATTAGAAGTTGATTTATAAGCAATTATCTTCTCAGCATGACACTTTTTTTCGTTCACAGATCTCCCGCTTGGGAAAAATCGGTTCAAAGTGCCGTTTTTGATTGCTTTTTTTGCAATATTTTCTGCATTTATCAAAGAATCAACCATCAGGGCATCTTGTGTACTTTCTTAATAAGACAATTTGGCAGTTTGATGCATATGAGGGCAAAAATGTCTTTAAAAATAAATCGGAAAATAGGCAGTTTGAATCGAAATACACCCTTAATACGCTCTATGCTTTTTCGCGAACCACAGAAGAGGGGACGAATTGTGTAGGGGTGTAAAATGACTCAACCCCCCAAACCTCATCTGCGTCTTCATTCTTAAGGATGCTAGTCACTCAACTTCCGATATTTACTCACTAATGTTAAGTCTGTGGGTGTCTTGTCTGATGCATTTTTATATTTAAAATATCTCCAGAGGAAATTAATATTTTTAACTACCTGTTTCAATGTTCTCTTCTTAAGAAAAAAAAAATCTCTCTCTCTCTCTCCTCTTTTTTCTTGGTTCTCAAAATATTCAAATGTTTATCCTTAAGAGGCTACACTACTGACTGAAAAAAAGACCGGCATGATAATGTAAAGTCTATGGGGGGGCGTTCTTTTCAAATATCTCGCCCAAATTTTTATATTTTTACTTTTTTTTTCAGCATAGGATAGCTGAGGACGATCTACAAGCGGGCTAGATTTTACTTTTTCAATTTTGATTTCAGATTTTCTTTTAAATTATTTTAACGTTCGAAACCGGTTAGAACCGGTTCTGAAATTGAAACTATTATAATATAAAAAATATATATAATCAAAATCGAAAAAGTAAAAACTAGCCCGCTTGTAGATCGTCCTCAGCTATCCTATGCGGGAAAAAAAAGTATAAATATTAAAATTTGAGCTAGATATTTGCCCCCACAGACTTTACATTATCATCCAGGTCTTTTTTTTCAGTCAGTAGTGTAGGCTCTTAAAGCTGTTCTCAGTTGATCTGTTCAACAAGCGCAAAACGTTTTGACGCATTTGCAAATTCGTTTTACAACGGAAAAATATAAAATCGAAAAGCCTGACTAGGGAAACGATTTCGAAATCGAACTTGTTTTTCATTTTTTTAAAAAATCAATAAATTACCTATTGAGTTATAAGCGATTTTGATCACGTGACAAGTGCGATTTTTTGAGTGGTTATTTTTTACGTGCAGAAATTCGAATTAAAATTACCACTTTGACGCTGTTTTCTGAAAAATCTATTGCGTTTGCGAGAAAGAAAAAAAAAACGGAAAATAGAGTAAGTTTAAATAATTTCTGGACAACAACACCTGCTAGTTTCATGCATTTTCGAACAAAAATAAATTAAAACGTTTATCATAAAGATGGCCTTTTTGATTTAAGAACAGCTTTAAAAGACTAGCCCATTCGCCAGTTATCTACTAATTTTTTTTTTCTTTTACTAACTCGTGCATTTGTCGACACCTTCCTTGTTTAAATCCAAAAGAGCAATTCTATGATAAAAGTTTTAATTTATTTTTGTTCGGAAATCCATGAAACTAGATGATGTTGTTGTCCAGAAACGGTTTAACCGCAATCTTTTTCGCTTTTTTTATTTTTATTTTTATTTATTATTATTATTATTATTATTATTATTATTATTATTATTATTATTATTTTGCAAACACAATAGATTTTTTTAATAAATAGTGTTAAAACAGACATTTTGAACCGCTTTTCAGAGCGAAAGAAAAATCCCCACTCAAGAGAGACGATGAAAAATGTTTGTCAAGCTATTAAAATCGCTTATAACTCAATAGATCATTTATTGATCCGCAAATGGAAAACACAGTTCGATTCCAAATCGCTTCCATAGTCAGGCCTTCCAATTTTATGTCTATCCGTAAAAAAATAAATTTCTAAATGTGTCAAAACATTTTGAGCTTGTTGAGCAGAACACTTGAGAACACCCTTAAGGCTGCTGGTCAACCACTTTCCAAATTCCCCTCCTTAATGTTAAGTCTAGGGCGTTGGATACGTTCATATATTCAAAATATCTCCTCCGAAAATTAATATTTTTAAATTCTTTTTTCACTGTTCTCTTCTTTCTGTCTTTCTCTTCTTTCTCTTCTTTCTCTTCTTTCTTCTTCTGTTCTCTTCTTCTTTTCTCTCAACTGCTCCGCTCAACAAGCGCAAAACGTTTTAACTCATTTACAAATTCATTTTTTAACAGAGAAATATAAAATTGGAATGCCTAACTATGGAAGCGATTTCGAATCGACTGTGTTTTCCTTTTTATGATCATTGAATTATCTATCCAGTTCTAGGCTCTTTCGACCACGGGATCACCCGTTTTTCTCCTTTTTTTCGACCGGTTTTTCTGCTTTCGTCGGGAAATAGGCTCAAAAGTGTTAACTTTGAAGGCTTGTTATGAAAAATCTATTGTGTTTTTTAAAAAAACAAAAGAATGAGTCCCATTAGACAGTTTCTGAATAACAACACCTGCTAGTTTCATGCATTTCCGAACAAAAATAAATTAAAGCATGTGTCACAAAGTTGCTCTTTTTGATTTAAGAACACCCTTAAGCATGTCACTTTATTTTTTAGTTTTCAAAATATTTCTAAAATCTATGTTCAATTTAATAGTTTAGGTTTTAAAAACAGACGAACTGGAAGTAAAATTTCACACATTCATTTGAAGTAAACACTTCATATAAAACTAGGCGTAGATTTTAGAGATATTTTGAAAACTAAGAAAACATGTGACTTCCTTTAAAAAGAGATCGTCGAATGTAGAAATTAAAAATATTAATGTCCCGAGACGATATTTTAAATATAAGAATGCATTAGACATAACATTATCGAGGAGAAGCTGGAAAGTGAGCGACCAACCTTAAGTGTGTATTCGAAAAATTATTTTTCCACCCTCAACAGCTTAAAATTGTCTGAAAATACAATTTCAGGCGCATTTTTAAAAGTAGAAACACGAAACTTATGTTAAACTTAAACGAACACTGCTGTAATTTTTGAAGATATCTATAAGGTGCCGTGTGATTTCCTTTTTCGACCAATTTATCAGATTTTGATTTATAAACAATTACTTTCTCAGTATGACCCCGTTTTCGTCCTCAGATCTCCCGCTTCGGAAAATTTGCTTCAAAACGCCATTTTTGACAGCATTTTTTCCCCAAAATTTTCTGAATTTATCAAAGGATTGATAAGCACGGCACATTATGTACTGCGTAAATGAGAGAATTTGCCAGTTGGGTGCGTTTGAGAGTAAAAATGAATTCAAAAATAAATCCGAAAATAAGCAGTTTGGATTGGAATACATCCTTAAAAGAAATGTGTCGTCAACATCCGAACGTTGGTGATAACTCTTTAAGATTTAGAGGTATGTATACAATTTCTTCGCTTCACAGAAAAAATAATTTATTTCGAAGATAAACATTCATTACACCCTCTGCGCATCAAATAAATGAAGATGCTTTTCCAAATGTGGCCTTTATTTCCCGGTTGTCATTTTTTTATTTGCGCCTACAAGAATTCGAAAAGCACACACATTCGAAGCATGGATGGGCATCTCTGGGAAGCTGAGCAAATAAACCGCCTTTTCCTTCTCTAAGTCGATTTTAATGACGTCAAAATGCGACACATTATGGCTTCATGGCCATTTATTGCTCCGATGAGTCAGGAAGCGGCTCATTTTGCAATCATTGATTCTTCTTTCAAAAAAAAAAAATCGTTCGTTGTCTGTTTTGGAGGAAAACAATTAAGCGAAAGCTGTCTGGATTTAATGAAAATTAAATGATCGACATTCTGGACACTGATTTGACCTTTTACTGTACCGTGTACAACATCTAGCACATACCTAAAAATGCTATAATTCTATAATTAATGTACCATGAATTTTTCCAGTTTGATCGCTTTCATTGATTAAGAACAATCCAAAGAGTTGAATAATACTTATTTTGCCCATGTCAGACAGATGACTGAATTTGACAAATGACTGACTCAGAAAATTTAAATTTTTTATTTAGAAAAAAAAAAAATCTATCAAGCTAAGAGTGTTCTTAAATCAAAAATGGCAACTTTGTGACACATGCTTTCATTTATATTTGTTCGGAAATGCATGAAAAAAGCAGGTGTTGTTATTCAGAAACTGTCTAATTGTACTCAATTTTCTGTTGTTGTCGTTTTTTTAAACACAATAGATCTTACATAACAAGCCTTCAAAGTTGACGTTTTTGAGCCTATTTGCCGACGAAAGCAGAAAAACCGATCGAAAAGCAGGAGAAAAACGGATGATCGCGTGATCGAAATAGCTTAGAACTGGATAGGTAATTTAATTATTGTAAAATGGAAAAGTTCAATTCGAAATCGTTTCCATAGTCAGGCATTCCAATTTTATAACTTTCCGTTAAAAAATGAATTTTTTAAATGTGTCAACCGTTTTACGCTTGTTGAGTGGAGCAGTTAAGAACACCCTTAAGGCAATTTTTTTTCCTTATTTTTACTGAACACTTAAAAATATCAATAATAAAGAAAATTGTAGAATGTTAAACATATAAAATTAATTAATTTAAGCCCATTTAATTGCAAAATATAGCAAGATAATACAAAAAAAAAAAAAAAAAAAAAAAAATTATTGTGTACATAGGGCTACACGTCTTAACCCCTTCGCGACGGGACCCTTTTACGAAATTTTTAATGTTATATGTCACCGGTTTTTAAATAGAGAAATTTCTAGTTTGTTAAATCGAAAAAAAAATACTCCGATTAAATAAGGCAAATTTTTCTTATGGGGATGAACAAAGATTCTTAAGCCTTTTTGCGGCACGTATACGTGTCGCTCGTCCCCCAAGAGGTTAAAATATCAAATTTTAGCTTAAAATTTTAAATTAACACCCCCCCCCCCATCATTAGACTTATATATACATTTCAAATATTTTTTTTTCATAAAAATAAAAAAAAAAATTGGGCAATGAAGGATTAACCTCTTATATTTACGGTAACCGTATATGAGAGTGCCCCTTTGTCCTTAATAATGCGTTAGTTATTATTTTAAACAGGGTGTTTTAAAAAATATGAAATATATTTTATGAGGTAAAGGAGACATCTACAATAAACAATTTTTACATAGCTAATCTTGTTTATAATTTATCACTCAGTAAAAATATAGGGTAACACTCACAGCAGTTCGTATTATGACCATAACTTTAAGGCTGTTCTCAACTGCTCAGCTCAACAAGCGAAAAACGTTTTGACACATTTACAAATTCATTTTTTAACAGAAAGTTATAAATTTGGAATGCCTGACAATGAAAGCGATTTCGAATTGAACCTATTTTTCCATTTTATGATCATTAAATTACTTATCGAGTTATAAGCTATTTCGATGACACAACCACCCGTTTTTCTCCTCCTTTTTGACCGGTTTTTCTGCTTTCGTCGGGAAATAGGCTCAAAAGTGTCAACTTTGAAGGCTTGTTATGAAGGATCTATTGTGTTTTTTAAAAAACAAAAGAATGAGTGCTATTAGAGAGTTTCTGAATAACAACCCCCTGCTATTTTCATGCATTTCCGAACAAAAATAAATTAATGCATGTCACAAAGTTGCCTTTTTTGATTTAAGAACACCCTTAAGAAGAGTTGGACTGTTAAAATTATCAAAAATGAAACAAGTTGGAAATTATACGGCGAACATGGCACTGGATCAAATTTAAATGCATCTTTGTTACAGAAATAACAAATAATATTGTAGAAAATTTGAAAAAAAGTTTTTTTTTTTTTAAGAAATATTCTTTTTGTTTTGTTTGAAATTTTTATTAAAATTAAATTAATGACTATACAAAATTGTTAGCGAATTTGTTGAAAAATCAATCTGTATATATACATGCAAATTACGCTACATGAAAACGTTCAAAAAATAGCTTTTTACTTATACTTCAAAGTAGTGTTACTGTTAAGGAACTACATCATTCAAATTAAAAGACCCATTCGCTAATGCTAATCCCATCGAAGAAATTGATATAGATATCTCAGTTGAATTTCAATATTTTTAAACATTTTAGTTTTTTTTTATTGGATAGCTTTGATTGATCTGAATGCAGGTCGTTTTTTACTTTTACTATTTTGGTTGCAGACTTTTTTATAAGGGTGTTTACGCTTTCCAAACCGATTCCGAAAATGAAAGCGTCCTCATAAAAAAAAAATATCTGCAAACAAAATCAAAAAAGTAAAAAATGGCCTGCATACAAATCAATCTCAGCTATCCAATGAAAGAATATATATATATATATATATATCATTTAAAACTGTTAAAAATGGAAATGAGATATTTTTAGAAATTTCTTCCATAGAATTAGAATTAGCGAACGGATATTTTCACTTGAATGGAGTTGCTTCTTAACCCAGAACACTTACAATAAAATTGTTACAACATCTTGTAGTGGAAAAAAAAAAAAAAAAAAAAAAAAAAAAAACTTAAAGTGACATATTTGAAGTGAAACGCACCGCTGCGCAAAAAAGAGTGAATCAGACGAGTTCATCACCGTTGAGTCTTGGAAAAAAACTAAAGCTGAATCACCCAAAAATATGAAATAACATTCACCTGATTTTTATCACTTTTGTGAGGGGGGAAAGAAAAGAAAAATCAAAATTCGCATGAAATATCTTGTTTATCTGAAAGTAAAAAAATATGATTCATTTTTTAGCGGAACTTGAATCCACCCAAAAGTGACTAATAAATACGCGCTAGAATTCTCAAGCAAGAAGTGAACCTTTACTAATACTTCGATCTAAATATAGAAAGATTATTAACATAAGAGCAAGTAGAATTTATATTTAAAGAAGGTTCTATACTACATAAAGAAGAAATTTTAAGTTTTTTTTTTCTGTTTCATTTTGGATTTTTTTTATTTTTTATCACTCAACATAATCGTTTTTTTTTTTCTATTGAATGTTGGATATTTTTTAGGTTTTTAAGGGGGCACAGCACTTTTTAAACTATTTTTTTTTTAATTTTGAATGCTGCTTTATATATGTAGCAGCATTATATTTAATAATAAAAAGCAAATTTAATTTAAAAAAAAACAACTTGTAGAAAAGTGTAAATAACTGATTTTTTAAAATCAATTTTTATAAAATCATCTTTCAATTTTTTAAGTATGGATATTTCTGCTTCATTTTTTCCTCACATTCCTTGGAATGTAGCAACATAAAACTGCGCAGGGATTTTTAATTGCACGACACATTAAATTTAATATGCAATTTTCTCTCTCGTGTATAATAAAAAATCAAGGAAATTCTAAATACTCATATTTAATTATTTAAAAAAATAACAATAATTATACAGTTTAATGTAAAATCCATGCACTGAAATTATAAATACACCATGGAAAACAAGAAATTCTTTTTTTTTTTCAAACTTGTATCTGAATTAGAAAAAAGAAAGCCTTTGCATTTATTGAATAAGCAAGTTATGAAAATATGAAGATAATGGAAAATCAGTTTAAAGTTTTCTTTTGCAAAAAAATGGTTCAACTTCTATACAACTTCTTCAACTTCTTCTATCAACATTTCACGTGCGAAGTCCATGCACAATTTATAAAATTGTGCATGTCGTTATTATCTTATATTACGTTTACATGTCGTTATTATCTTATTGTACGTTTACATGTCGTTATTATCTTATATTATACAGTTTAATGTAAAATCCATGCACTGAAATTATAAATACACCATGGAAAACAAGAAATTCTTTTTTTTTTCAAACTTGTATCTGAATTAGAAAAAAGAAAGCCTTTGCATTTATTGAATAAGCAAGTTATGAAAATATGAAGATAATGGAAAATCAGTTTAAAGTTTTCTTTTGCAAAAAAATGGTTCAACTTCTATACAACTTCTTCAACTTCTTCTATCAACATTTCACGTGCGAAGTCCATGCACAATTTATAAAATTGTGCATGTCGTTATTATCTTATATTACGTTTACATGTCGTTATTATCTTATTGTACGTTTACATGTCGTTATTATCTTATATTATACAGTTTAATGTAAAATCCATGCACTGAAATTATAAATACACCATGGAAAACAAGAAATTCTTTTTTTTTTCAAACTTGTATCTGAATTAGAAAAAAGAAAGCCTTTGCATTTATTGAATAAGCAAGTTATGAAAATATGAAGATAATGGAAAATCAGTTTAAAGTTTTCTTTTGCAAAAAAATGGTTCAACTTCTATACAACTTCTTCAACTTCTTCTATCAACATTTCACGTGCGAAGTCCATGCACAATTTATAAAATTGTGCATGTCGTTATTATCTTATATTACGTTTACATGTCGTTATTATCTTATTGTACGTTTACATGTCGTTATTATCTTATATTATACAGTTTAATGTAAAATCCATGCACTGAAATTATAAATACACCATGGAAAACAAGAAATTCTTTTTTTTTTCAAACTTGTATCTGAATTAGAAAAAAGAAAGCCTTTGCATTTATTGAATAAGCAAGTTATGAAAATATGAAGATAATGGAAAATCAGTTTAAAGTTTTCTTTTGCAAAAAAATGGTTCAACTTCTATACAACTTCTTCAACTTCTTCTATCAACATTTCACGTGCGAAGTCCATGCACAATTTCTTTAAACACATAAATTTAAAAATGTATAAAAACTTGCATATAATTTAGTTACACATAATAAGTGGGGTAATATTTTAAAATCATTAATCACTGAAAAATTAAAAATGAGAAAATTGTTTGATCTGTCGTTATTTATATAAAATAGTGCGTACAAATAATATGTATGTCATACGCTAACCGCATGAATAAGTTTCAAATACATTTAGTATAAAATTTTAAAACCTGTTAGCCTTATATATAAGTTCCCCAGTTTTCATTTTTGAGTCATCTCTGCGCCTGCGATCAATCTGTTTTTTTTTTTTTTTCCTCATCGTTAATTCATAAACTGTATTTATTTATTTACTTTATTTTATTTGTGGTACATGAGTCTGTAGTCTTTTAACATGGCTAAATTAACTCAAATTGTTATGGTTAAATTCTTACGGTCCTTTCGCCATAGAGGAAATAAAATATTTCTCTGCATCTTTGGGTTTCTTCTAAAGAGGCATGGTGTGCCTATAAATTCTGTAATCGCTTATAAAATTTTTAGTAATTTCTATTACATTGAAAATACACCTTAGAAATTTTACCAGTGTACTTTTACAAAAAAAAATATTAATACTTTTTTTGTAAAAGTACACTGGTAACTATAACTTTTTTTTTTTCCTCATCGTTAATTCATAAACTGTATTTATTTATTTACTTTATTTTATTTGTGGTACATGAGTCTGTAGTCTTTTAACATGGCTAAATTAACTCAAATTGTTATGGTTAAATTCTTACGGTCCTTTCGCCATAGAGGAAATAAAATATTTCTCTGCATCTTTGGGTTTCTTCTAAAGAGGCATGGTGTGCCTATAAATTCTGTAATCGCTTATAAAATTTTTAGTAATTTCTATTACATTGAAAATACACCTTAGAAATTTTACCAGTGTACTTTTACAAAAAAAGTATTAATACTTTTTTTGTAAAAGTACACTGGTAACTATAACTTTTTTTTTTCCTCATCGTTAATTCATAAACTGTATTTATTTATTTACTTTATTTTATTTGTGGTACATGAGTCTGTAGTCTTTTAACATGGCTAAATTAACTCAAATTGTTATGGTTAAATTCTTATGGTCCTTTCGCCATAGAGGAAATAAAATATTTCTCTGCATCTTTGGGTTTCTTCTAAAGAGGCATGGTGTGCCTATAAATTCTGTAATCGCTTATAAAATTTTTAGTAATTTCTATTACATTGAAAATACACCTTAGAAATTTTACCAGTGTACTTTTACAAAAAAAGTATTAATACTTTAAAACAATTAAAAAAAAGATCGATATTTTGAACATTTTCAAGGTTTTTTGTCTCAGTTGTACGCCAATTTCTATAAAAAAATTCAATTTCCTGTTTTTAAAATTAATAAAAAATTTCTATATTTTTCTTTTGGTCTTCGGGAAATTTTTGTCTTTACATTTCTTAAACACTTTAAATTGAAAGTTGATTTTTTATTTTTCTCAAAAGGGGTTTTCTGTTTTATTTTATTTCTCTTTTTTATTTTGTTTTATTTTATTTATTTATAAAATTCTGTTGGAAAAATTATCATGACTCAATTCAATCAGTTCAGACTCAGTTCAATTACCATAAATTTTTAAATTGTTGACTATTTTTATCTTGATTTATTGATAACATTTATAAATAACACAGTTTTAATCTGTGAATAATTAACTTTTTTCGCAAACTTTAGCGTTGTTTGTCTTTTTGTATCTGTAACATTATAAATATTCATGTTATTGTCATCAAAATAGTCTACTACTTGTATAAAAATATTTTATTTATTATAAAATTCATAAAGCGTATTTAAATCGAAATGTTATTAATATTTTTTTTTTATTTTAATTCACCATTTTAATTTCTATTTTAATTTGATTTTTTATTGTTTTCATTATTATTATTATCATCATTTAAAACTTTCCATCATTGTCGAAAAGTGTTTATACAGTCAATTTGTCTGTCTGTCTTCCGTCTTTCCATGCTCTAACTCACTTTAATACAGTCAGACTGCCATGAAATTTTAATATGTTTTTACAGTTTATTATGGAATGTTCAGTATTAAAAATGATATGTATAACATTTCAAGTTTCTTTAAGGGTGTATTTCGATTCAAACTGCTTATTTTCCGATTTATTTTTGAATTCATTTTTGCTCTCAAATACACCAAACTTTCAAAATCTCTTATTTGGAAAGTATACAAGGTGCCGTGATTGTCGATTCTTGGATAAATTCAGAAAACATTGCAAAAAAAAGCAATCAAAAAGGGCATTTCGAACCGATTTTTCCTAGCGGGTGTTCTGGGAACGAAAACAAGTTGGAAATTGCACGTGAACGTAGCAAATGAGGTGCGTTCGTACGATAACGAAATTTTAAAAATATTCAGATCTTGCTGAAATAGTAGAGCGTACTCCGGATATAGTATAGTAGTCGAAATCTTTACATTTCTGTAAATATGCAGGAAGTAATTTTTATTACACCTCAGCAACGTATATCTTATTCATAAAATGTGAAATAGTTGAATATAATTAAAGCACGTCCCAAACAATGTTTCCCCGTATAGTATTATGTAGTGGAATACTTTTGTGTGGTCCTGTAATTTAATAATAAAAATTCTTTGCATCACAGATTGTACAGAATGCATATTTTAGTATATATTTCATAGATTCATGCCAATTCTATTATGTTCGAATGAGTGTAACATCATTAAAATGCATTAATGCAATGGGGAAACTTTTTCCCCATTGACCGTAATGTAATGGAATACTTTTGATTGTCCCTGTAAATCATCTATGCATCCGACTTTCATAACATTTGAAACTCGACAAAATTACGTAATAATTATATTTTTAAATTTCAAACGATTAAAATGCATTTTAAATTTTTCCCCCGATTGACCGTAATGTAACGGAATCCTTTTGATTGTCCCTGTAATTCATCTATGCATCCGATTTTCATAACATTTAAAATGACTCGACAAAATTACGCAATAATTATATGTTTTAAATTTCAAACGATTAAAATGCATTTGAAACTTTTTTCCCTAATGACCGTAATGTAACGGAATCTTTTGATTGTCCCTGTAATTGATCTATCCATCCGATTTTCATAAAATTTGAAATGACTCGACAAAATTATGTTATAATAATGTATTTTAAATTTCAAACGATTCGGTTGGGTAGTTTTTGCGTTGTTATATGCGGACGGACAGACAGACAGACAGACGGACAGACAGACGGACAGACAGACAGACGGACGGCCTGAGCGACAACAATAGGTGCTACGTATTTACATAATTACGAACGCACCTAAAAAGGGTCATACGGATAAGGTAATTGTTTCTAACTCAAATTCTAATGAATGGAGCGTAAAAAAACATCACACGGCACCTCATACGTCCCTTCAAGAATCCCCTCAGCAAGTTTGAAATTTCTACTTTTAAAAATGTGCCTGAAATTGTAACAGAAAAATTCGAGCTGTTGAAGGTGGAAAAGCGTTTTTTCGAACACATCCTTAAATCTTCGGTTCAAACTAAGTCTATAAATGTGCGAATGTGCTTATTTTGTGTATTATTTAGTTTATATTTAAATAACAATAGGATAGGGATGAGTTTTTGGAGAAGTAGGGAGAATATCATATTACAATAAGGCTTAACTGGTATTACAACTTTTTTTTTTCTTTTTGGCGTTTCGTTTAGAAAAGTAGTCTAAATTTAAAATTTAAAAAGTGAAATATCTGCATAAAATAAAATAATGTGCAACAGTGCAAAGAAAAATGAATAAAATTTTGTTATTATTGTTATTACTAAATGTAAAAACATAAATGAAGTTATAATAAGAATGATATAGCCACGTACTATTATTTCTATATGTTGAAAGTACAGTCGAGTCTCTCTACAACGAAACTCCATACATCGAATTTCTCTATATAACGAATTTTTAGAAGGAACGGTCCCCTTTTCGCATGATTACATTAAAAACAGTCTCTATATAGCGAAATATCTATCTCCATATAACGAATTTTTTCATAAATTGGTCTTAATTTATTCAGTTTTAAAGAAGCTTCGAAATCATATGGAATCAATTTTTCCATCACTTATTTTTGATTTATCGTCAGTGCTGAGTTTTTTTTTCTTAATATTACTTCTCTCCTTGTTCTTTAAATCCAACGAATTCATCCCACCTCCCGCACACCTTTCCACATCCTTCTCAAAACAGATTCAATTGGATTGATACACAAGAGAGGAATCAATGAGAGGCACATAAGAGAGGCCTTCAAACGGAGGAAAATGTTAACTACAATGTTTCATTCCTTGCTAAAATTTGAGCCCTTTTTTGAGAAAGTAACAATTTTAAAATCAAAACAACAAAAAAAATAGATTTTTTCATCTGAGATTAATGCAAGTCTTCCTTATTTGATTTTCATTAAGCTTTCAAATAAATGTATGTTCTCTTTTTTGAAACAGCTTAAATAATTAAGAAATAAAATGTTAGGTTAATATTTACTTTTAAACATTTCAAATTATTAATTCAAAAGATCAAAAATACTATTCGTTCAAATTTCAACCATTAAATACGATTTTTAACATCATTTTCTATACATCGAATTTCTCTATATAACGAATTTTTTACTGGAACGGTGGATTTCGTTATATAGAGACTCGACTGTAACTAAATAATTGTTAAGACAAAATAATACTCCATGAAAAGAAATTTACTATTTATAGAACACCAGATCCGAAATAGTTAATGTAGAGTCTGGTGTGCATAGAAAATACCGGTTTATTTAAATTGATACACACACACGCAAAAAGTAAAAAAAAATGCATTTGAATTATTGAAGCCTATAAATCAGGGATGGTCAACCTTTTTTTGTCTAAAATTAAGTTGCCACTGTTCTCAAGAATTCTAATTTTGTCCTTTTTAAATTAAAGTACTCTTGCCATTTAACAAATTAGTTTTTTTTTTTCCTATATATAAATACTGGTATCTCTGCTATAAATATTAATTACAGGAAGTAAGTTTTTACTTGTGATGTGTGTTTTTAAATTGAACTTTTTTTAAACATTACTTACAAGGCAGATCTCTATACGGGCACACTCCAAAATATCTGAAAAAAGTTCTTCTCATGAGGATATGCACGTTTATAAAAAAAATTCGGCGGAACCTCCATACGACGCCCGTAAAAAAATAATGAAAATTTCATTATTGGAAGATTTTTCATCGGTTGGTAATGTAATGCAATTTTTAAAAATGCTTTTCTATGTCAAATATACTTTAAGGAAAAAAAAGTTTCATATTGAACTTGTTTAGATAAATTAAATTTAAATAACTTTAGTTTTGTCAGTTTTAGTTTGCTCTTAGTATAATATTGTTATATCGATATTTATATGCATTTATAGTCAAATTTATCAAAATATGCTACTTAAAACGAAATTCATTATTTAAATTAATTAAGACTGTCCTATTGAGCATTATCGATTTGATTTTGCTGCTGTGGAAACATCTGGCTTTTATTTTTGAATACGTTTAAATGTGTGAAAATAATTTTTCACAATATGGATTTTAATAACGTATGAAAATATTTTTCCCAGTGATAAATTAAATATCTACCGCAACAAGCAATATATATATATATACAGTCGAGCCTCTATTTAACGAAATCCATCGTTCCAGTAAAAAATTCGTTATATAGAGAAATTCGATGTATAGAGTATGATGTTAAAATTAGTATTTAATGTGTAAATTTTGAACAAATATTATTTTTGATCTTTTTAATTAAGAATTTGAAATGTTTAAAAGTATATATTAACCTAACATTTTATTTCTTACTTATTTAAAAAAGAGAAAAGACATTTATTTGAAAGCTTAATGAAAATCAAATGAGAAAGACTTACATAAATTTCAGAGGAAGAAATCTGTAATTTTTGTTGTTTTGATTTTAAAATTACAATTGTTACGCTCTCAAAAAAAATTCTCAAATTTTAGCAAGGAATGAAAAATTGTAGTTGATATTTTCCGCCATTTGAAGGTCTCTCTTATGTGCTCTCATTGATTCCTCTCTTATATGTGTAACATTTCAATTGACTGTGTTTTGAGCAGGGCTGCGGAGTCGGAGTCGGAGTCGTGGAGTCGGAGTCGGAGTCGGGCCCATTTTTGAGAAAAAGGAGTCGGAGTCGGAGTCGTAAAAAACCACCCGACTCCGACTCCGGCTTTTTTTTTAGACAGTTTGAAGTGAAATTAAACCGATAAAATGTAATTTTAAATCCATAGAAGGAATTCTTATTTTTATTTTTGGATTATATCGGACTACCCAAGTTAAAGAATCCCAATAAACTGTCCAGTGTACACAGGAGATGAAAGCTGTTTTTAATTAAAAGTTCTAGTAGATCACAGATTATTTGCGAACTATTAAAATTTTCATCTTCAATTTTATTTTCTTCTATCTTTACAAGAATAAAGTATTGGATTCTTGAAAAATTTCGATTTCCGGCATTCGATGGATTTATACGTTATAGAAGATCCTGAACTGAACACGATTTGATAGTTTTTTGAAAATGTCTGTCAGTGTCTGTCACTTCGTGAGTCTGCATGCGGCAAAAATTTCGGAGCGCTCTATCTCAAAAACTAATGGATGGAATTTCACAAAACTTTAGATTTTGTTAAATCTTGATAGAAACTGGATCTGATTAATTTTTGGTGTATATCACTCGACAGGTGGCTTTGCTATGTTGCATTAAACACAATTTCCACAGTAGCTATATCTTAAAAATTAATGCACGGATTTTTATAAAACTTTAGATTCAGTTAGTCCTTGATATAATTAGGTGCTGCAAATTTTTTGGTGCAAATCGCTCAATAGGTGGCGCTGCTATACTGCATTGTTCATGATATTGCAACAGCGCTATCTCAAAAACAAATGCTCGAATTTTCATCAAACTTTATATTTAATTAGTTTGTAATCTAGATTAGTATAGTTTAGTGTTTGGTGTAAATCGCCCTACAGGTAGCGCTGATATGCTGACTTTTTTACGATTTTGAAATAGCTCTGGCTTAATCACTAATGCATGGATGTTCATTAAACTTTAGATTCAGTTAGTATCTGATAGAAATTGATCCTGATTCGTTTTTGATGTACATCACTCAACATGTAGCGCTGTTATGCAGAATTTTAAAATTTCAGCAATAGCCCTATCTCAGAAATAAATGTACTGATTTTCACCAGACTTCAAATTCAGTTAGAAGTTGATATAACTTGTTGACTAGATTTTGGTGCAAATCACATAAGAGGTGGCGCTGCTATGCTCCATTTTTCAGGAAGTATTAACATGTGTGATATAGAAGAAAGTTCTAAGATTAACACATCTGACTATTTTTTTTTCTTTCCATTGAAATTTTTCTGCTCTGGAGAGCACTAGTTAACGTAGAAATTGTACAGATTTCCCCTTTTCGAGGCTACGGATCCGAAATAATAAAATATCCGTTTTGTTATCTCTTTTAGATTTCGGTAATTTAATTTTTCAGGTTTGTGGTATGTAAAATTAAAGAATTTGTAAAACGGAAAATATTTTTTTTCCAAAGCTCTAAGAACTAAATACCGAAATAATGACTTTTTGCCTCATTTTTCTTTCGTTCCCTTATAACTTTAACGAGCATCAACATTAGTATATTTGCTAGCCAGGAAGCCAGGAGTCGGAGTCGGAGTCGTTAAAATTTCCGGAGTCGGAGTTGGAGTCGGAGTCGGAGTCGAAGGCGTTAAAAATTCTGGAGTCGGAGTCGGAGTTGGAGTCGGCCATTTTTCCCACCGACTCCGCAGCCCTGGTTTTGAGAAGGATGTTGAAAGGTGTGTGGGAGGTGGGATGAACTTGTTAGATTTAAAGAATAAGGAGAGAAGTAATATTTATAAAAAAAAAAAAAAAACCTCTCCACTGAACGATAAATCAAAAATAAGTGATGGAAAATTGATTCCATATGATTTCAAACTGAATAAACTAAGATCAATTTATGAAAAAATTCGTTATATGGAGATAGATATTTCGCTATATAGAGTCTGTTTTTAATGTAATCGTGCGAAAAGGGGACCGTTCTTACTAAAAATTCGTTATATGGAGAAATTCGATGTATGGAGTTTCGTTATATAGAGGTTCGACTGTATATGCAATGCAATTTATATATGCATATAATATATTAAATTGTCTCATTGTTTATATTTAAATTCATTTAATACCATTTACCCGCATTCTAAAAATCCAACAGTTTTCATTTCCATTAGCATCGTTTGCTTTTAGCGAGGAAAAAAAGTTGCTCGCCAAATCGCGTGACGCTTTTGTCTTTTCTCGCTAAATATTCGAAAGTATTTTATTTCTTTACTGACTTTCTATTGTAATTTTGCCGCTAATTTTCATTGACTCTGTATTACATACACAAATAGTTTAATAAGTACTTTTTTTTAAAAATTCTGAGTATATACAGTACAGCTCGTATTCAAAATATTAGAATAATTACCTTTTTTTTAGAAATTGAAAATATCGTTTGGTAATTTAATGTCTTTTAATGAAAATATGCAAACGATATTTTTATTAAGAACTTATTGTTGATTAAACTTACTTGTTATCTTAAATTTAATATCATTTTTGAAAAGATTAATTGCAAAAAAAATTATTTTGAAAAGTCAAAATATTAGAATATTTATTCAAGTGGTTCAAAATATTAGAATATTTCACATTAATTCTCCTTTAATTATTACCAATTCTTAACTGGTGGCATCATTGATTAAATTCAGACTATTTTATTTAAAATCAGTATTCTTTTTTGCAGTTAGTTTCTTTTTCGTCTTAAAATGGGCCGCGTGAGTGATATTCCTGAATCTACTAAACTTCGTATGGTTGATTTGTATCGGCACGGTAAAAATCAATGTTTTATAGCGAATTATTTACATTGTTCGCAATCGAGCGTTAGTAAAATACTAACACAATATTCAAAAATTGGAAAATTTCAAAATAATCGCCGAAATGGTGGCCGAAAACCAAAAACATCTGCTAGAGATGACAGGAAACTGAAGCGTATAGTTAAGAAAAACCGTTTTAAAAGTGTGCGATTCTTGCACCGAAAATGGAAAGAAGAAGGAGTTGAAGTTTCTACATCGATAACATTAAGACGTGTCCATAAATTTAAATTTGAATCTCGTGTACCGAAAACAAAACCTCTCATGACTGCAAGACAAAAGCGTATAAGATTGAATTGGTGTAAATCAAGACGTTTATGGAGCAATGAAGATTGGAAAAATATATTATTTAGTGATGAAAGTATGTTTTGTGTTTCATATGGTAATCAAGGTATTCGAGTTTGGAGAATGAAGCAAGAAGCATTTGATAAAGAATGCCTTAAACGTTCCGTAAAATTTGCTGCTAGTGTCATGGTTTGGGGTTGTATGAGTGCAGAAGGACCTGGAAAGTTATGCATCGTCTACGAAAAGGTTAACTCTCTGATATATCAAGAAATTTTAGAATATTACATGATTCCATCATCAGAAGATTTATTTGAAGATGATTTCATCTTTCAACAAGATTTAGCGTCCCCGCATACCTCGGTGTCAACTAAGAATTGGTCCGCCAACGCAACATTAAGGTACTTCCTTGGCCACCAAATTCACCAGATCTTAATCCCATCGAAAACTTATGGTGTATAATGAAGAAAAAACTTCAAGAAAATCCTCCTTCAAGTAAAACTGAGTTAGTGGCACGTATAAAGTCTATTTGGGCTAATATTGATAGAAATGTTTGTAAACACCTTGTATATAGTATGCAAGATCGATTGTACGCTGTTATGAAAGCTAAAGGGGATGCTACAAAATATTAACTACCATTTACTTCATATTCATAAGGTAATATTGTTGCGTAAAATAAAATATTCTAATATTTTGAACCAATCTAAATTTTATTCTAATATTCTGGTGTGTTTAAGGAAGCTGTATACCTAATTTATTGTGCTGTATTTTATATTTTATAAATGTTAAAATCTTATCTAAACATTCCAGATTTAATTTATAAGAAATTTAATTGCATTTACTTAGTATAAAAAATAAATAAATGACAAATAATTTTTTCTTATTACTTTTTCTCAATTATTCTAATATTTTGAATATGAGCTGTACAGCGATCTTCCTTGTTCGTGTGTATTAGTTCCATAGATTTTTTACAGGGTTTCACAGAATTTTTTAAGCACATTTTGTTCACTAAATTTGCCGAATAGAAAGGCTCCGCTGTAGGGAAACTCCCCGTTCGCAAAATCCCATGTTAACCTATTGGAAATTTTTGTACAGCAATGACTCATTTCCCGATATGTTTATTAAAATAATGTTTTCACTATCAGAAAGTAGACGTCAGATGCCGATGGTGTGCGATTCTAAAAATTATCTAAGTGAATTTTAAGCATACAAAAAATCCTTATAAACTTTTAATGACTTAAAGTAAAAAAAAAGTAGTAGAAGTTTCTACATACGCCAGTTGTATGCACTGGACTGCTTTGACCAATTCATGCGGTACTATCGACTATTTGAGCACCCTGTTTTTCCAAAACTTTTTGAGATGCTATCACATTTCACACAAAACAAGAAATTTCTATTGTAGTTTTCACTGAAATTTTTTTATTTTTCTCAAAATTCTTATTATTAACCAAGCTTAGTTAGGATGAAACACAGGTATTTTTGACGAAATAAGTTGTATACGATCCCACGTTCTATGGTAATTTTTCACTCTTTTGGTCCCTTAACTTTGTAAGTTTTGCCATAAAATAAATCATTCTCTCTTGTACTTGTCAGAGCATGCGGAATTCTTTTTTAAATATAATTTGACCCTCAGGGACCAGATAAAAATTTAAAAGTCTAACTTCCTGAAAATTAATAGCAAAACCATTTCATCAACCTAATCTTAAATTCTAGCTTAATTTGAATACCTTTGAAATTTACACTGTCTAAGAATCTCTGAGAGGTAAAATATTAAAGTGCGTTTTAATAAATTTAGGACACCTTGTATTTGGCTTTAAAAAAGGCAATGTTTGTAGAGGATACAGATTTTAATCGTATGAATTTCATGTATTCTCTATAAAATTTACAAAGCATTTCTGTCCAAATAACAGTTTATGTCTGTAAAACTAACAGCATTTAACTGTTAAAAATAACACAAAATTGTTAAAATTTGCAGATTTTCTACGAAAAATTTGCAAGTTTTTCTGTTAAAGTTATGAAATATTTCTGTGAAATCAACACTGTAAAAAAACGGACAGTTTTACAAAAGGACCACTGGTATACTGGAGGCCAGTATAATTTAGTGTTTTTAACGGAAAATTTTCCGCAAATTCCAGAAAATTTTGCGTATTTTTTAGGAATTTATGGGAATTTTTCCGTTAAAAAACAGTAAATTGTACTGGCGTCCCGATTACAAGTGGTACTTTCGTAAAATCGTCCTTTTTTTTTTTTTTTTTTACAAGGAATAGTTAAATGTAAAATTGCTAAAAAAAGATAAAACTCGTTAAAATTTACAGATTTTTCTTGTAAAATTTACAGGTATTCTCTATAAAAATCACAAAATATTTTTGTTAAAGTAATAGTTTATCTCTGTAAATATAACAGTATTTAATTGTAAAAAGAACCCAGAAAGTTTGTTACGAATTTTTCTCATAAAATGTACACGTATTCTCTGTAAAAATTACATGATATTTCTGTTAAAATAATAATTCATCTCTGTAAATGTAACAGTTTCAAAATGTTAAAAAAAAAATCCCGAAAAAAAATTACGGTTATTTTCTGTAAATTAAATGGTATTAAGCTGGCGCAAAAATTTACAGTTTTTCCCCGTACATTTTACAGTTTTTAGCTCACAGGCTATCATAGCTTATGTGCCCGTCCGTTCTGTATGTATGTTCGTACGTTCGTACGTGCGTAACGCAATAACTCATGATAAAAATATCGGATCCACTTGAAATTTTGTATATAGGTATATCCTGATAAGGCGTTTCCCTGATTATTTTTTAGAGTTCATTAGATATGTATAAGAGGGGGAACGGGGGGCTCATACCCCTCCCCTTAATTGATATAAACGGGATTTTCATGCAGAATTAACAGTTTTCGTTCAAAATTTAGATATAGGATCATTCTGATGAGGCGATTCCGTGGCTGTTATTAGGTGTTCATTGAATAAGTATAAATAGGGGGAACGGGGATTCTAATGCCCCTCCTTTTAACTTGTATAAATGGATTTTTCAAGTAGAATTGTCAGATTTCGTTCAAATCTCTGAATAGTTTTGGAAGTTTAATGGTTAAGTATAAAAGAGGGGAATAACTCCTCTTAAATTATATAAATGCTAAATGGGTTTTTATTAAGAATTATCCGATTTGCTCTGAATTTTGGATATAGATTTTTTATATGATAAATCATGTCCTTGATAGTTTAGGAAGTTAAATGATTAAGTATAAAAAAGGAGAAAGGGGAGGCTGTTTCCCCTTCTTAATTTTTTTCGAACGGAATTAACGAAAATACAAGGCTGTAATGTACAATTAGTATGCGTAGCCTGTGAGCTCAATGCCATCAGTTTAACTAGGCAATATTCTTTTTATTTTTTTCTTTCTTTCTTTCCTTCTCGCTTGGTAGCGTCTAACTTATTAATACCCTGCATATATCGAACTGTATCTATCAGTCGTTATGATGAAAAAGTGGCTATAATAAAGATCATTACAATTGTAAATGTATTGTAGAGGTTTTTTTATATATATAAATTTATCTTTACGTGATAATTCAAAATTTATGTTACTCGAACGCTCTCTAGACTCGCTTTTGAACCAGTTTGGATTTGAAAACTGGAATTCAACTTAAAAATAGAAATACGTCATATCTAAAAAATAAAAACGAGTGGGTAAGTGTGATATGAGATCAAACAAAGGGTTTCGTTTAATACTTTTTCAATTTATAATTATTGAATATTTACATAGATGGTAGCACTAATAAATTTAATTTTAAAGGGATTGCAAAAGAAAGTTATTTATTTAAATTAAATGGTCAAATCAAATTATTTAAAAAAAATCCAAATTTTTTGAAAATCTAAAATTTAAAAAAATTAGCGAGGATATAAATAAAGTTTTAAATTTTTTAAAAACGAAATTTAAAATGTTGAATCATTAATAAATCGCAATAGTTTTTAAAATAGAAAGAAAATATCAATTCCAAAAAATATTATGAATGTCAGCTATTATTTATCAGATAATAATAACAATAAATACAAAAGAAGCTTGTTTTTTATGTGATTAAAATCCAATAATTTATGCTACATGTACAATAATTTTTATATCTATTTAAACTTGCGTTCAACAATTAGAAGAAAAAAAGAACAAAAAACTGAACTGATGATATCAAAAAAATATGTTTTAATTAAAATAATAGTCTTTTTCAAAATTTTTTGATTTATTGTGTGACAACACGTATTCAGTTGCAAGTACACAATATAAACTTTCTAAAAGCACAAATTGGAAGGCGATAAAGGCACCCATCTTCGGGACACCTGAAGATGGTTTGGAAGATTAAACCGAAACATTTCAGTTGTATTTTATTCAGTGTTTTTATTTTCATATCATCTTTAAATTCATGAATAAAGTATACGTTGAACTGCAGCCTCTCTTCCGCTTAATATTCGATTTTACAATGTAAAGTCTTTAATTATTATGAAATACTCAAATTCAGTTGCAATTTAGAGTTCAATCGCAGTTAAAATTGTCCTCTGCTGCAAATTTTTAACCTCCACTGTAAAAAAAAAAGGACGATTTTACGGAAATATTATTGGTAATCTGCACGTCAGTACAATTTGTTGTTAATGGAAAAATTCCCATAAATTCGAGGAAAATACGCAAAATTTTCTGGAATTTGTAATAAAATTTTCCGTTAAGACTTTAGAGACTTTGAACTCTCTGACTTATTGTTTATGTATTGTTTATGTTGATGATATTGTTTTTGTGTCGGAACTCCTTGACAGACAGACTGAGACGAATACGGTTTCGTCAGATGAACGAAACCCTAAAAACAATTTTAGGGATTTAAACAATTTTGTTTGTATACAAACAAAATTGTTGTTTGTTGAGTATACAAACAATTTTGTTTGTATACTTGAAATATATTTTTTAGGAATTTTAATCTGCGTTATTTACATTTCCTATGCTGTAAAAAAAGACGATTTTACGGAAGCACTACTGATAATCTGGACGCCAGTATAATTTACTGTTTCTTAACGGAAAATTTTATCGTAAATTCCAGAAAATTTGCGTATTTTCCTCGAATTTACGGGAATTTTTCCATTAACAGCAAATTGTACTGGCGTCCAGATTACCAATAGTATTTCCGTAAAATCGTCCGGTTTTTTTTTTTTTTTTTTTTTTTTTTTTTTTTTTTTTTTTTTTTTTTTTTTCAGTGAGGTTAAAAATTTGCAGCAGAGGACAATTTTAACTGCGATTGAACTCTAAATTGCAACTGAATTTGAGTATTTCATAATAATTAAAGACTTTACATTGTAAAATCGAATGTTAAGCGGAAGAGAGGCTGCAGTTCAACGTATACTTTATTCATGAATTTAAAGATGATATGAAAATAAAACCACTGAATAAAATACAACTGAAATGTTTCGGTTTAATCTTCCAAACCATCTTCAGGTGTCCCGAAGATGGTGTGCCTTTATCGCCTGCCAATTTGTGCTTTTAGAAAATTTTTCTCCTAAAGGTTGTTTTGAAGATAAAACCAAAACATTTCACTTTTAATTTATTCATGTGTTTTTATTTTTATTTTTTTTAAGTCCTATTTAAATTTATTAATAAAATATACTTAAGATAGCAATCTCCATTATGTTTAGTATTTGAACATTTCATTTGAAATTTTTATAAAATGTCGCTTTTTTTAGTTATCGATACTGGTTATTGCATCTTATAACCAATATTAAAAACAAATATTTATATGTTACAGAAAATACTTCGATGGAAATTACATGAAAGGATATTAATGGATATTGATACTGTATAATATTAATATACAGTATGTGAAAAAATATCAACTTACTTGATTTTTAATCTTTTACCTTACGAAAATGTACTACTAAGTTACAAGTGAATAAATTTGAAAGATGTGTCATAATTAGTGCGTAGCAAATGACTTTCTGTTATCGTAATATTGTATCACTTACTAGGAATTTAGCGTTGAGTTATCCCCCTATTTTGTTATGCATTCGGATAGTGCTCAGTGAATGGTAAGACCGTAAATGAGTCAACAATGTGAGTGAGTCAGCTCATTTGTAATATTTTAATTCACTAAGTAAGTGTAAGTTGATTCAAAGTATCGACTCACCCTCCTAATAGCATGATCCTATCCAAACAACCTTGGATGAGGAGAACTCGTGATAAAATACCTGAACGAAATTTGTCACGACCTCCATTATTTTTTATGCTGCGGTTAATCATAATTCCATGGTTTTAATTTTTCCCTGTCTTCATTTCAGTTTCTTATAAGTAGCATTTTAATGAACTTTCGTTTCAAGCATGGTTGCCTTCAGAAATAAATCCAAGAAAGGAGCAAGATTTTAAGGGGGAAAAGGTTATTAGGGTCCCTAACCTAGCACGAGTTTATTAAAATAAAACAATGTTAACTTTAGAAAAGCTAAATTGATAGTTGTTTCATTACTAACCCAGTTCAAGACAATATTTCAGTATATCAATAAAAACAACAATAACAAATACAAAGGAAAGAACTATAGAAATGTAACAAATAATACAAAAGTAATCATCTGTCAGCAATCTTTAGGATCAAGAATTGAAATAGTTTCTTTTTTTACTTTGTCAATCTACTGATAAAAAAGCTTTTGTTCCTTTAAGGGTGTATTTCGATTCAAACTGTTTATTTTCCGATTTATTTTTAAATTCATTTTTGCTCTCAAATGCATCAAACCGGCAAATTGTCTTATTCAGAAAGTACACAAGGTGCCGTGATTGTCGATTCTTTGATAGATGCAGAAAATATTGAAAAAAAAAAAGCAATCAAAAACGACATTTCGAACCGATTTTTCCCAAGCGGGAAAACTGGAAACGAAAAAAAAGGGTCCTACTGAGAAGGTAAATTGTTTATAAATCAAATTCTAATGCATTGAGCGTAAAATGACATCACACGGCACCTTATACGTACGTCTCTTCAAAAATCAGCCCAGCAAGTTTCGTGTTTCTACTTTTAAAAATGAATCCGAAATTGTATCGGAAAATTTCGAACCGTTGAAAGTGGAAAAGCGTTTTTTCGAATACACCCTTTACAGGAACCTTTAAACAACCTTTCTTTTCCCTGATTTGCCCGTTGTCATACGGGCAATATGTTTTTACCTATCATGATTCGTCCGTACCACCTTACCCATATTCCAAGCTTGATTTATTATTCTCACCAGTAAATTCTTACAGTAAATTTTACATTATGTAATCCGAGCATTTTTCTGGTTCAATTAGGCTAAAATTTTTGACTTGGAAAAACCGGTAATAAAAGACTAAAAAAATTCTATAAAAGACATGAAAAAATAAACATTGTATTTAAAAGATTTTTTTTTTTTTTTTTTTTTTTTTTTTTTTAATATTGATTAGATAAGTGATTGAATATTACTTTCAACTCTCTGCTCAATATGTGCTAAATGTTTTGACTCATTTACAGATTTATTGTTTAACGGAAATATATAAACCTAGAAGACCGAAGCGATTTGGAATCGAACTGTATTTTCCATTTTTTGATCAATAAATTATCTCTCGAGTTATAAGCGATTTGGATCGAGTGTCGAAGATGTTTTTCACACTTCCTTTCTCGCAGAAATTCGGTTCAAAACGCCCACTTTGACACACTTTTCTGAATGGTCTGTAGCATTTGCAAAAAAAACCTCTAAAAACAGCGCGATTAGATAGTTTGTGAACCTTGATAGTTTCATGCATTTCCGAATAATAGTAAATTAAAACTTATGCCATAAAGCTGCCATTTTTGATTTAAGAACAGTCTTAACCAAATTCCTTTTGTTAGACTTTTGTAGGTTTATTTTCACTTCATAAAAATATCTTATTCCATATACATATATATGTTTTTAATAACATTTGCTAATCACTTTTATAACACTAGAAAAACGAAACTATTACATCAACTAAAGCAGCAAAACAGAAACATCTGTTTCTGTGGGTATCAAATAAAAATCGAGAATTCGATTGTAGTATTCGTTTCACGCTGAAACTCCATACTGAAGCATGAGTATCTGCATTTCATCTTATCTTTAGAATATTATATTAAATTGCACATTCCGTTGGCATCCTAGTATAAGAAATATGTGAATTCCAAAAAGGGTTTCCATTTATTTATTTAGTTTTCCTCCTACGTATGAACCGGAGTGTTTACATACAGAATGCAGAGTTAAATAACTAACTGTCGGTGTTAAAATATTTTAGGTCTGAGGTTTCAAATTGAAATAATTATTAAAAATGCAGAGTATTTTCAATGTAAAATGATGCTGAATGCTTGGTAGTTTCGAGATTGTAATAAAAACATTTTGTAAACTTGTTTTTTGTTAATTTTTTTCTCTCTTAATAACATGATTATATAATTCTAAAAAAGTTTAATAATATAGATAAAACTATATTATGTTCGAATAGCTGTTAATACTTATGTTTTTTTACACCACGAAAATTTATTAAATAACATTACCTTTTAAATGTATTCATAATTATATAAATATTTAGCACTTATAGCTGTCTTCCATACTGTCCGTCTGCCTGTCGGTCTGTGATGTACTCTGAATCGGGGCCTAAGAGTTAGGTTGTACTGGCGAATGAGAGCCACTCCATAGGATTAATCTCCTTCTTTGGCATCAATGCTGAGTAATGTCAGTGCCCTCCACTGAGCGTCAACCCCTGTCAGTATCATCTGTTGTTTGAAATTCGAACTAAAATTAAGAATCACAGTAAAAAACTCCTTTCGTCATCTTCATCCGTAACCCTCAATTCTTTTCATTCCGCCTTTTTGTTCTGAAATTTTTTTCATATCTGTCATCGTTAGCAAGTTATAGAATTTTAAAATTATCGGTCATTTTTGAGAGATCCAGCGGGTTACAGATGATCACCACAGCTTGCGGGACATTGAAAATGAAGTGAATTGAAAAAGGATCGTTTCGTTTACAAGGATGGTTTAAATAATTCCAGTTTACTACGGGATATGAGGGGAAAATCATTTGCTGTGTATTTTGATGAGGTTACACTGTTTCAAACATATAGAAATCGATACATATATATTACAAATTTAAAATTTTTTCGCCAAAACTAACCTTTATACTATCTTAATTTTCTTATAATAATGTGCCATACTTACTTCAAATTATTAAATTAAAATCTTGTTTCTAAATCTAATCTGTTAATCTTTATGCAGACGATATAAATTCTTAATTTGCCTTAAAAAACATTATTCCAGTATGCGTAAACTTAAAAAGATGGCTCTAAATTAAAAATATTCTTAATTAAACTTTATTTCTTAATATTCCAAATAAAACTAATTTCTTCTATGTTTTTATCAACCCTTTTTAAGACAGTCTTATTAAATTTATTCCAAACCCATACCTTTCAAAAAATATCATTATTTTATTTTATCTATTTATTTATTTTTCCTCAGTCAACCTTTGATAGTGTGCATAGCAATAAATTCATTTATTTTCTTTTTCTCTTAAAATTAATAGTCTATAAAATCGTCTGCCTAAGATATTTAAAATCCTGAGTCGATTATAAATTGGTTAAACAATATTTTTTAAAAAAAATAAATTTATCGTCTGTGGAAAATAGTCTCGTAGCTGGACAAGAATTCTGTAGCTGGGCATGAGTTATGTTTACATAAAAGAATGATGGTTTGCGGTTACAGAATGTTCTGGAATTTTCTTTTTAGATTTAAGAGGGAAAGTCTCGAGCTGAGAAGGAGGATTCTTGGGTGTTTTCTTCGATGAGTACGGCTCGCTGAAATAATGATGGAATGTTTCGGTAAAAGACAGTTTGCAAAAGGAGCTTTTCCCTTTCTCATGTTTACGGATTAAATAAATGAACTTACAGCAGCCAATGAGTAATTATTTGAATTCTCTACACCTATTTATTTATTTTCCTCGGTGGCCATGACTTCTCTGCGGTGAAAGGGAAACCCGGCGTTGATGTCTCTGGCTCCTAACTTTTAAATCGTCACATATATATATATACATATATGCCAATGCTGAGGTCACAGACCCAACGGAATAGTAAGTATAGGTGATTAGAACATCTCACCCTTAGTAACAAGCAACATAAACTGAAATGGAGCATAGTGAGCATTCTCTCGTGGAATACGAATGACGTATAAAAACCAACTCATGCTTGTAAATTTGCTGACTACAACTTTTTATCCAAGTAGCCACGCAACAGTCTAAAATCAGGGAGAAGCATTTCAGATGCGATGGGAGAAAGATGTTTGATCGAGCTCCTGAAATATGGCCGAATGTGTCGGCGCGGCGTTGGAATGACGAGAGAGTCCCAAATCCCAATTAATTTTAAACTGTAAATATTAATTATATCATATAGTCTAGAAATACTAAAATATTATTTACTACATGCCCTGGATTTCATTATTACATAAATCTATCACTAAGGTGCATTTAAAATAGTGTCTGCAAAACATTTATTGTTCATTTACAGGGACACACAAAAGAATTTTTCTACGATGCTTCCTATGAACAATAATTACAGGAAATTCGCTTTCAGTTGTGTTGCGTGCTTTAGATTTAACTCTTTTTTTCACCTATTACTTGGTGTACATAAATCGTATAGATCGCATAAAGTGTTGCACAAAAGATCTCGAGTAAATTTTTGTTTATTTGTGAAATTTGCTTTAAGTGAATTTTCAACTGAGCTGTACGCTTCCTCACTAAATTATAGTATGTATTATATATGTTACAGGCCAAACCCGATTTTAGGCCAAACTAGATTGGCCTAGGCCAAACTAGTTTATCCTAACGCCCATCGGATAGACTAGTTTTTCCTAGGCCAAACCGGTCTATCCTAACGCCCATCGGATAAACTAGTTTTTCCTAGGCCAAACCGGTCTATCCTAAGGCCCATCGGATAAACTAGTTTTTCCTAGGCCAAACTAGCCTATCCTAAGGCCCATAGGACAATCTAGTTTTTCCTAGGCCAAACTAGCTTGGCCTAACTCTTATAGGATAAACTAGTTTAGCCTGCTGTTTATTGGTCTGAATTAGTTTCTCCTAGGCTGATCTAGTTTATCCTAGGCCAATTTAATTTGGCGCAATTTTATTGAATTTAATGACCGCCACAGCGCCAACATTCTAGTTTATCCTAGGCTGATCATGTTTATCCTAAGTCAATTTAATTTTACGTGTTTTTAGCTCGCAGGCGTCAAAGCCTGAGAAATAATGGGCTCGCAGGTTCTGTATGTATGAATGTACGTATGTATGTACGAATGTACGTATGTATGTACGTGCGTATGTACGTAACGCGATAACTCGTGATGGAAATATCCGATTTGCTTCAAATTTTGGATGCACGTTCATTGATATAAGGTACTTGTCTGATTAATTTTGGGAATTCATTGGATAAGAATAAAGGGGAGTGAACGGGAGGCTAGTCCCCCACCGTTAATTTAGAGAAATGGATTTTTGATGTGGAATTGTCAGTTTTCATTTAAAATTTTAGATATAGGATCATTCTGACAAGGCGCCTCCATGATTAGTTGTGGATGTTTATTGTTTAAGTGTAAAAAAAGGGCAATGTAGGTTAACCCCTTCACATAATTTAGATAAATGGTTTTTGACGCAGAATTTACGGATTTGCTTCACATTTGTATATAGATTCTTTCTGATAAGGCGATTCCCTGAATAGTTTTGGGGATTAATGGTTAAGTATGAAGGGAAAAATTACATCACTTACACAGAAAAAACTAGTTTATCCTATGGGCATTTAGATAAACAAGTTTGGTGTAGAAAAAACTAGTTTATCCAATTGGCATAAAGATAAAATAGTTTTGCCGAGGCTAATCTATTTTAGCTCGAAAACGGGTCTGGTCTGTAAAAAACATATCTTTCACTAGAAAAAGTATAAATGTGTGTCAAGAGTCATTGCTTATAACACCAATACAGAAATTTAACATAGCCAACCTTAGAGACATGATGCATTGGACATGGTGTTTGCTTTTTTTTCTGCACATTCGTGCCAACTAAGATCTGACTTGCATTTATTATTATTATTATTATTGCATATTCGAGCCAGAATGAAGCTGAACAAAATTTGCAATCGAGCAGCGTTTTCCATTTTTGAGAAATTAATTACCTGTCGACATATAAGCTATTCTTGTCATGGCGTCATTTTTTTTTTTTTTTTTCGTGAAGTTGTAACCGGAAATTCGATTCAAAACGTAGCTTTATTATTTTCTCAAAGATATATCGCTTTTATGAAAAAATGGTTAACTCCATTCGATTATATATTACCTGAATCTGTTAACCTTAAGCATTTCCGAAAAGGAAGTAGTCCATAAATGTGTTAGGATGTAGCTCTTTAGGATTTGAAAAAAGCCTTAAGGAATGACAGAGAAATATATTCACAAATCTACTTTTTACTGAACGGATTCAAAAGTTATGATGTTTATAAATATCATATTTTTTTTTTGTTCTAAACTACATTGATTATTTAATGAGTCCGTATTTGAATATTGAAACTCCAAGAATCTAGATAATCATTAATACATTGTGTATTTTCCATTCTGCGAACACAACATAATTTAAAAATACATTGTAAATTTATTCTATAAGTATATAAGCAGTATTTTTTAAAGGAATCTTAATTGTATGTGAAGTAAAGCTTGAATTTTTTGCAGAAATTGAGTAGGGCCAGATCGAGCCGGACTGAGTCTTTTTTCACTAATTTTTGTACAGACAGAGCTCTGCCTGTACAAAAGTAAATAACATTAAATTAAATAATAATAATTTGCTTGAATAAGCAAACACCATGTCCAATGCATCATGTCTCATTAGTAGGAAAATAACAGTTTAAGCCGGCGGCGGAGCGGCGGAGCCGTCCCGCCGCCCCCGCCGCCGGTGCCACCACCGTTCCGCCGCAGCAAACCGTCCCGCCACCGCCACCACCGTCCCTCCTGCCCCCACCATGCATCCCCCTCCACGAACGCCCCCTAGTGGAAAAAAGGAACATTCTATTATAACAGGATAGGTGAACGACCTTCCCTAATTAAAAATATTATCAATCACATCTCAACACAGAATCATACTATATGATGAAGATTAAATTTATATTTGAATTTTGAACAACCGTAATTTTAATGAGTATTATTAATTAAGCGAAACAATTAAAATCTCAGTTTTTAACCATTTTATTTAGATTTCTTCAACTACAAGATGAGATTATCAATTTAACACAAGAAAGTTAAACATATATTTGAATTTTGCTTGATAGACATCTTAATGAGTAGTATTAATTAAATAAAAACAATAGAAAATATCAAGTTTTATAGAAAAAGACTGATTTCTTACGATTTTTATCAACTTAAAAGAGAAAAGTTAAACGTACATTTCAGTTTTTCAACAGCTATAATCTTAATGAGTATCGTTAAGTAAAAAACAATGGAAAATATCAAGTTTTATAGAAAATGACTGATTTCTTAAGATTTTTTCAACTCATACTTCAGACTCTCAATTTGATAGAAAGAAATTTAAGCATGCATTCCAGTTTTGGACAACCATTTCCTTCATGAACATTATTAATTAAGCAAAACAACAAAAAATATTAAATTTTTAACTGATTTCTTCATATTTTTTTATTATTTTTTTTAATATAAAATCAGAATACACAACTTAAAATAGAAATTTAAACATTTTTTTTTAATTTTTGAATAGTCATTACCTCAAAGAATTTCGATAATTGAACAATTAACAAAGGAAACTAATGATTTTTTAACGAAAAAAGACGAATTAAACAAATTTGGTTAACTTTTACTCTAATTGGAAATTTCATCGTACTTTATATATACCAACTAAGTAGAATTTTAATACATAAACGAATAATTTAAAGAAATCCTCAACACGCAAATGTGAACCTGCAGAGCATTTCTTATTACGTCATATCTAAACTAAAACTTTTTTCTGCAACCCCTCCATGCATGCATTCCAGGTAGGGGAACATAACAAAGAATTTTGACGTCACAACTTACAAAGGTATCCAACAAAATGTTTACGTTCAAGAAAAAGTATCACCTAGAGAGAAAAAAAGAAGAGATTTAAGCTATTTATCCATTCTAGTTTTATAACAGTTACCACAACATCTCCAAATTAAAATTTGGAAGTAATAATGAGTGTAATTAATTAAGCAAAATAATAGAAATATTAGTTTTTCAGAGGGGAAAAGACGAATTTAAACAAATTTTATTAGTTTTACACTAGTTTAATAATAATTTTAAGAGGAAAAAGACGAATTTAAACTTTTTTTTTTTTTTTTTTTTTTTTTTTTTTTTAGTTTTACACTATTTTTTCTCATCTCCAACACGGATATATCAATTTTAACAGAAGAATTAAACGTATATTTTAGTTTTTAACAACAAAATCTTAACAAGTATCATTAATTAAACAAAAATAAATATCAATTTTAAAGAAAAGACGAATTTGAATAATTTTACACTAGTATTTTCAAAAGCAACATGGAAATATCAATACTTATTCACATATTTCACTTATTCACTGTATTCAATACTATATTTAATAAATTTGGATACACTTTAAGAAGTTCCTAATCTATAATTATATATTAGCTGTATATTTAATGTTACCCATGTTTTCAACATTAGTTCATAATCGTGAATTTTGTATTTTAAATACCATGTATTCAGGTTCAGATTATTTTAGATTATTTTCACATGAAATCACACAGAATTTGTTTTTGAAATCATTGAAGCAATTGTATTTAATATTTTTAACACCAATTTTCTAAGATTTTCTAACATTTTCCGATTATACATTCCTCAGAAGTACATTTCTAAATGCTACAATCACTTTACATATCGAAAAGATATCATTGAAGCAACTGTATTTAATATTTTTAACACCAATTTTCTAAGATTTTTTAACATTTTCCGGTTATACATTCCTCAAAAGTATATATTCTAAACAATAGAAAATATTAATTTTAAGAATTAAAAGACGAATTTAAACAAATTTTATTAGTTTTACACTATTTTTTCTCATCTCCAACACGGATATATCTATTTTAACAGAATTAAACGTGTATTTTAGTTTTTAAGAACAAAAATGTAATAAGTATCATTAATTAAACAAAAAATAAATATCAATTTTCAAGAAAAGACAATTTTTTACACAAATTTTCAACTTTGAAATACATTTGTTTACATATATTGTTACAATATATTACTAAACTTAAACTTTTTAAAAAGTTTGAATGTCTTTACAAAGGGTTCATATTTATATTTTTCACGTCTTGACTGCATTCGAAATCTTACAACAAAAGTATACTTTTATTATTATTATTACTAGCATACCCAGCCCGCTTCGCCGGGCTTAATTTGAATCCCCCGGTGACTCTCCCCGGACCATCGGCACTCCACGTGCGTCGGGTGAGCGTCAGAACAAACTTTCAGCATATACATATGGGTGGTTGTACTTGAATGCACAGACCTGCGCGTTTTTTTCTATCTTGCTTTTATACCTCTGGACCGAGTTGGCGCATTGCCAAGATTTGCTTCCTCTGGACCGAGTTGGCGCATTGCCAAGATTTGCTTTCACCTGTGCCTCAATTAATTATTCAATTAATTATCCTCGGAATTCCTTTTATTTATAGAGATTCTAGAAAACCTAAAAAGTCATTTCTTGCTGCTTTAAACACTTGACATATTAAAACTATTCTGAGATATTCTACCCATATAATTAATCAAATTAGGACATGATTTATCTTACACTTCAAAATTTCTGAATTTTTACAATACTTATTTTCATCAAACTTTATTCTTGATCCTATATATTTTAACAGTACAGAATTTTAATATCTGTTTTTATCTACTTATCAGAAACTTATTAAAACACCCAACAATATTTTCCAAATATGAATATTATCTTTACAGTTTAATAATACAAAACATACACGAATACAAAGTTTAATTTTTACAAACATTTCATATTTCAAACAAAACTTTTCGAAATTTTCACATCATAAGAGCAAACATTAGACGAACTTTTTAACATCAATATTGCTTAGATCTTTTCATCATAACTTTTAATTATGATAATTATCCATTTTTAGGTTGATTGTCGAAAAACTGTATCTGAAATTACATAAACTTAATGTAAAAAACCATGTTCTCACACAATTTCTTGAAATTCAACAAAGAATTAATTGACTATTACTTATCTATTATTCTTATTAAATACTTATCTACATCAATATTGACTCTCGATAGTATATAGATATTTCATCATTACACACTTACAACTCTTTTCAAACGTTTATCAGAAAAATAAGTCAATCAAAGTCTAGTAGTTATCACACCTGTTCCTCAGAAATATTACTATCATATGAAACAGTAAAGAAAATTAATAGATATTTAATATTTAATAACCTCATACGTGAAATTACTGTCGAATGAGAATACTAATAATCTATAAAATCAACTGTTGAACAAAAAAATAGTACAGATTACCGAAAATTCAAGTGTTTTTTTCTGCAAAAGTTACAAAAATTAACAAATGAATGACAAGTTAGAGAAATAACTAAAAAAGTTAATGAACATATTTACAAATTTATTAAAATCACACCTTTTTCTGGATTACAAACCGCAATTTCTTGAAAAATTTATCACCGAATTTGTAAGATTTTAGTCCTAGTATTACATACACTCAATAAATATTCAAAATTAACAAAAATATAATTTTTTAGTCTCATCAATAAGCAGAAATTCTATATTGAAAGAATATTTTCATAGTAGTACTTATAAAAATGAGAGTTTACAAACTGATTTTCATAATTTTATCACATTTAAACTTAATATTTTACATAAAACATTATTTAATAAAATTTTATGCTTTCTAATTCAGTAAAATTCAATACTTTTTTAGTTTTTAAACCAATACCACAATATTTATTTACATCAAACTTGATTCTTCACCTTTTATATTTCCACATTACACACGTGGGATAAATACTAACTTGGATCAGGAGTTGAAGTCAATTGATTCCATTCGATTTTCATCATGTACGCATTGCTCCTACACGAAATTTCTTACTGCTATAATCATCTAATGTATTAAAACTAATCTCCTCATATTTTTAATCAATTCACCAGATGTTTCATCTCGCACTTCTGAATTATCGTGCATCAAGTTGCTTAAAATATAAATACTATCTTTATAGTTTTAATGATATATAGTATACATTGTTTATCTTGAGTTAGCACTTCCATACTATTAATCAAATTATATGTTTCATCTTGCACTTGATCTTAATGATTTCATCTTGCATCTGAATTATCATCCATCGAGTTTTTTTTTTTTTTTTTAAATAATAATATATTTATAGTTTTTGATTATACATAGCATGTACAAATACAATCTTTAATTTTAACATTTCATATTTCAAATAACCTATTTCCGAAACCAAGCTATGTGAATTTTACCACAATACTTATTATCATAGAATAATTTGTGTTTCACACTTTTCTAAAAATTATCAGATATGTACCCCTTAGAGAAATTACTATCATATGAATAAATGAAGAAAATTTAATTTATATTAAATGTACACGAAATTGATTGCAATATACATGTATTTAATAAAAATAAATAAATAAGCGATTATTTATACATTAAACCTTTACTAAATATATATTTCTTTCATTATACAGATGTTCCAACAAGATGAACCAAAACAGCAGCAAACTTCAGAAATTAATGATCCGAATGATTCATCCCTAGCACATGTAGCGTTAACGAATAACACATATGTGAGTACTTATATGAGAAATACTAGAATTCGTATATGAAACGTAATTAGAGTAAATACAAAATGATTTGTCTTACTACCTACACTTTAACAAGTGCTTTTTACCTATATTATTGAAGAGAATCCTAACTGTATCCATTTATTTCTACTACAGATGTGCTCTATTTGCTACAAACACTTCTTAAGTAAATGGAATTTAACAGAACATACAAAAATCTATACAGATGAAAAACCTTACACTTGGAAAGATTACCATAAATGCTGTTTTCAAGGAGACGTGAATAAAAAATGCACACATCATATAAAGCATCGTCAGATATATGTAAACTTAGCGAAGATATTCAAAAATTAGTCAGACTTTTGTAGAATTTAGAAATAAAGGAAGATATTTAGGCTATTTATCCATCATATTTTCACAACACTTACCACAATATCTCAAACTTAAAATTTGGAAGACATACACACTGCTGAAAAGTAATTTTGTGATTCTTCTAACCAGTATGAATGTATAGATATTCATAGCATGATATGTATAGATATAAAAATTTTGTTGTTTTTAATAGCAAATGCAATTGTTTCGCCATTGCATACTGCATTAAAACTAACAAAATTTTTGAAGCTTTTTTCATAACTTTTTTGAAATTTTTGCAACATTTTTTTGCAATTTTTTTACACTTTTTTTAACAAAAATTTTTCATTTTTTTTAACGTTGTGATTTTCTTTTTTTTTTTTTACTTTTGTAAAAATTTATTTTGAAAAAAAAAAATTTGTAAAAAATGTTTTTGAAAAAAAAATTTTTGAAAAAAATATTTTTGGAAGTTTTGGTTTTTGTAAAAAAAAATTTTGTTGTAAATATTTTTTTTCAAAAACTTTGTTATGAGTTTTTCACTTTGTGGTTTTTGTTTTTACATTTGTGTTTTTTCTTTTCCCTTTTGCAATTTTTTCATATTGTAAATATTTTTTGTTAATATTTCTAGAAAACAATGAAATTATTTTGTAAACTTGCATATTTTTTCATACATCCGCTTATTTTTTGTATGTTCTTATGCATTTTTTAGGTTGTGAGAGTGTTATTTCACTTAAAATGTTATGTATTTCATTAATGTAATAGGTATTAGAAAAATAAACACAACGATGTATGCATATAAAAGAATATTTAATGTGAGCATTCAAAGAATACACTGCAAAATAATATCTATACATTCATACTGGTTAGAAGAATCATAAAATTACTTTTCAGCAGTGTGTATGTCTTCCAAATTTTAAGTTTGAGATATTGTGGTAAGTGTTGTGAAAATATGATGGATAAATAGCATAAATATCTTCCTTTATTTCTAAATTCTACAAAAGTCTGACTAATTTTTGAATATCTTCGCTAAGTTTACATATATCTGACGATGCTTTATATGATGTGTGCATTTTTTATTCACGTCTCCTTGAAAACAGCATTTATGGTAATCTTTCCAAGTGTAAGGTTTTTCATCTGTATAGATTTTTGTATGTTCTGTTAAATTCCATTTACTTAAGAAGTGTTTGTAGCAAATAGAGCACATCTGTAGTAGAAATAAATGGATACAGTTAGGATTCTCTTCAATAATATAGGTAAAAAGCACTTGTTAAAGTGTAGGTAGTAAGACAAATCATTTTGTATTTACTCTAATTACGTTTCATATACGAATTCTAGTATTTCTCATATAAGTACTCACATATGTGTTATTCGTTAACGCTACATGTGCTAGGGATGAATCATTCGGATCATTAATTTCTGAAGTTTGCTGCTGTTTTGGTTCATCTTGTTGAAACATCTGTATAATGAAAGAAATATATATTTAGTAAAGGTTTAATGTATAAATAATCGCTTATTTATTTATTTTTATTAAATACATGTATATTGCAATCAATTTCGTGTACATTTAATATAAATTAAATTTTCTTCATTTATTCATATGATAGTAATTTCTCTGAGGGGTACATATCTGATAATTTTTAGAAAAGTGTGAAACACAAATTATTCTATGATAATAAGTATTGTGGTAAAATTCACATAGCTTGGTTTCGGAAATAGGTTATTTGAAATATGAAATATTAAAATTAAAGATTGTATTTGTACATGCTATGTATAATCAAAAACTATAAATATATTATTATTTAAAAAAAAAAAAAAACTCGATGGATGATAATTCAGATGCAAGATGAAATCATTAAGATCAAGTGCAAGATGAAACATATAATTTGATTAATAGTATGGAAGTGCTAACTCAAGATAAACAATGTATACTATATATCATTAAAACTATAAAGATAGTATTTATATTTTAAGCAACTTGATGCACGATAATTCAGAAGTGCGAGATGAAACATCTGGTGAATTGATTAAAAATATGAGGAGATTAGTTTTAATACATTAGATGATTATAGCAGTAAGAAATTTCGTGTAGGAGCAATGCGTACATGATGAAAATCGAATGGAATCAATTGACTTCAACTCCTGATCCAAGTTAGTATTTATCCCACGTGTGTAATGTGGAAATATAAAAGGTGAAGAATCAAGTTTGTTGTAAATAAATATTGTGGTATTGGTTTAAAAACTAAAAAAGTATTGAATTTTACTGAATTAGAAAGCATAAAATTTTATTAAATAATGTTTTATGTAAAATATTAAGTTTAAATGTGATAAAATTATGAAAATCAGTTTGTAAACTCTCATTTTTATAAGTACTACTATGAAAATATTCTTTCAATATAGAATTTCTGCTTATTGATGAGACTAAAAAATTATATTTTTGTTAATTTTGAATATTTATTGAGTGTATGTAATACTAGGACTAAAATCTTACAAATTCGGTGATAAATTTTTCAAGAAATTGCGGTTTGTAATCCAGAAAAAGGTGTGATTTTAATAAATTTGTAAATATGTTCATTAACTTTTTTAGTTATTTCTCTAACTTGCCATTCATTTGTTAATTTTTGTAACTTTTGCAGAAAAAAACACTTGAATTTTCGGTAATCTGTACTATTTTTTTGTTCAACAGTTGATTTTATAGATTATTAGTATTCTCATTCGACAGTAATTTCACGTATGAGGTTATTAAATATTAAATATCTATTAATTTTCTTTACTGTTTCATATGATAGTAATATTTCTGAGGAACAGGTGTGATAACTACTAGACTTTGATTGACATATTTTTCTGATAAACGTTTGAAAAGAGTTGTAAGTGTGTAATGATGAAATATCTATATACTATCGAGAGTCAATATTGATGTAGATAAGTATTTAATAAGAATAATAGATAAGTAATAGTCAATTAATTCTTTGTTGAATTTCAAGAAATTGTGTGAGAAAATGGTTTTTTACATTAAGTTTATGTAATTTCAGATACAGTTTTTCGACAATCAACCTAAAAATGGATAATTATCATAATTAAAAGTTATGATGAAAAGATCTAAGCAATATTGATGTTAAAAAGTTCGTCTAATGTTTGCTCTTATGATGTGAAAATTTCGAAAAGTTTTGTTTGAAATATGAAATGTTTGTAAAAATTAAACTTTGTATTCGTGTATGTTTTGTATTATTAAACTGTAAAGATAATATTCATATTTGGAAAATGTTGTTGGGTGTTTTAATAAGTTTCTGATAAGTAGATAAAAACAGATGTTAAAATTCTGTACTGTTAAAATATATAGGATCAAGAATAAAGTTTGATGAAAATAAGTATTGTAAAAATTCAGAAATTTTGAAGTGTAAGATAAATCATGTCCTAATTTGATTAATTATATGGGTAGAATATCTCAGAGTAGTTTTAATATGTCAAGTGTTTAAAGCAGCAAGAAATGACTTTTTAGGTTTTCTAGAATAATAATAATAATAAAAGTATACTTTTGTTGTAAGATTTCGAATGCAGTCAAGACGTGAAAAATATAAATATGAACCCTTTGTAAAGACACTCAAACTTTTTAAAAAGTTTAAGTTTAGTAATATATTGTAACAATATATGTAAACAAATGTATTTCAAAGTTGAAAATTTGTGTAAAAAATTGTCTTTTCTTGAAAATTGATATTTATTTTTTGTTTAATTAATGATACTTATTACATTTTTGTTCTTAAAAACTAAAATACACGTTTAATTCTGTTAAAATAGATATATCCGTGTTGGAGATGAGAAAAAATAGTGTAAAACTAATAAAATTTGTTTAAATTCGTCTTTTAATTCTTAAAATTAATATTTTCTATTGTTTAGAATACATACTTTTGAGGAATGTATAACCGGAAAATGTTAAAAAATCTTAGAAAATTGGTGTTAAAAATATTAAATACAGTTGCTTCAATGATATCTTTTCGATATGTAAAGTGATTGTAGCATTTAGAAATGTACTTCTGAGGAATGTATAATCGGAAAATGTTAGAAAATCTTAGAAAATTGGTGTTAAAAATATTAAATACAGTTGCTTCAATGATTTCAAAAACAAATTCTGTGTGATTTCATGTGAAAATAATCTAAAATAATCTGAACCTGAATACATGGTATTTAAAATACAAAATTCACGATTATGAACTAATGTTGAAAACATGGGTAACATTAAATATACAGCTAATATATAATTATAGATTAGGAAATTCTTAAAGTGTATCCAAATTTATTAAATATAGTATTGAATACAGTGAATAAGTGAAATATGTGAATAAGTATTGATATTTCCATGTTGCTTTTGAAAATACTAGTGTAAAATTATTCAAATTCGTCTTTTCTTTAAAATTGATATTTATTTTTGTTTAATTAATGATACTTGTTAAGATTTTGTTGTTAAAAACTAAAATATACGTTTAATTCTTCCGTTAAAATTGATATATCCGTGTTGGAGATGAGAAAAAATAATGTAAAACTAAAAAAAAAAAAAAAAAAAAAAAAAAAAAAAAGTTTAAATTCGTCTTTTTCCTCTTAAAATTATTATTAAACTAGTGTAAAACTAATAAAATTTGTTTAAATTCGTCTTTTCCCCTCTGAAAAACTAATATTTCTATTATTTTGCTTAATTAATTACACTCATTATGACTTCCAAATTTTAATTTGGAGATGTTGTGGTAACTGTTATAAAACTAGAATGGATAAATAGCTTAAATCTCTTCTTTTTTTCTCTCTAGGTGATACTTTTTCTTGAACGTAAACATTTTGTTGGATACCTTTGTAAGTTGTGACGTCAAAATTCTTTGTTATGTTCCCCTACCTGGGATGCATGCATGGAGGGGTTGCAGAAAAAAGTTTTAGTTTAGATATGACGTAATAAGAAATGCTCTGTAGGTTCACATTTGCGTGTTGAGGATTTCTTTAAATTATTCGTTTATGTATTACAATTCTACTTAGTTGGTATATATAAAGTACGATGAAATTTCCAATTAGAGTAAAAGTTAACCAAATTCGTTTAATTCGTCTTTTTTCGTTAAAAAATCATTAGTTTCCTTTGTTAATTGTTCAATTATAGAAATTCTTTGAGGTAATGACTATTCAAAAACTAAAAAAAAATGTTTAAATTTCTATTTTAAGTTGTGTATTCTGATTTTATATTAAAAAAAATAATAAAAAAATATGAAGAAATCAGTTAAAAATTTAATATTTTCTGTTGTTTTGCTTAATTAATAATGTTCATGAAGGAAATGGTTGTCCAAAACTGGAATGCATGCTTCAATTTCTTTCTATCAAATTGAGAGTCTGAAGTATGAGTTGAAAAAATCGTAAGAAATCAGTCATTTTCTATAAAACTTGATATTTTCCATTGTTTTTTACTTAATTAACGATACTCATTAAGATTATAGCTGTTGAAAAACTGAAATGTACGTTTAACTTTTCTCTTTTAAGTTGATAAAAATCGTAAGAAATCAGTCTTTTTCTATAAAACTTGATATTTTCTATTGTTTTTATTTAATTAATACTACTCATTAAGATGTCTATCAAGCAAAATTCAAATATATGTTTAACTTTCTTGTGTTAAATTGATAATCTCATCTTGTAGTTGAAGAAATCTAAATAAAATGGTTAAAAACTGAGATTTTAATTGTTTCGCTTAATTAATAATACTCATTAAAATTACGGTTGTTCAAAATTCAAATATAAATTTAATCTTCATCATATAGTATGATTCTGTGTTGAGATGTGATTGATAATATTTTTAATTAGGGAAGGTCGTTCACCTATCCTGTTATAATAGAATGTTCCTTTTCTCCACTAGGGGGCGTTCGTGGAGGGGGATGCATGGTGGGGGCAGGAGGGACGGTGGTGGCGGTGGCGGGACGGTTTGCTGCGGCGGAACGGTGGTGGCACCGGCGGCGGGGGCGGCGGGACGGCTCCGCCGCCGGCTGTCCTTAAACTGTTATTTTCCTACTACTTGTTTCTAAGTTGAACATGTTAAATTTCTGTATTGGTGTTATAAGCAATGACTCTTGACACACATTTATACTTTTTCTAGTGAAAGATATGTTTTTTACTGGACAAACCCGTTTTCGAGATTAATTAGACTAGTCTCGGCCAAACTATTTTATCCTTATGTCAATTGGATAAATTAGTTTTTTCTACACGAAACTTGTTTATCTAAATGCCCATATGATAAACTAGTCTTTTCTATGTAAGAGGGTAATCGTTCATTTTTCCCTTCATACTTAACCATTAAACCCCCAAAACTATTCAGGGAATCGCCTTATCAGAAAGAACCTATATACAAATGTGAAGCATATCCGTAAATTCTGCGTCAAAAACCATTTATCTAAATTATGGGGGGGGGGAACCTACATTGCCCTTTTTTTACACTTAAACAATAAACATCCACAATTAATCATGGAGGTGCCTAGTCAGAATGATCCTATATCTAAAATTTTAAATGAAAACTGATAATTCTGCATCAAAAATCCCTTTCTCTAAATTAACGGTGGGGGATTAGCCTCCCTTTATTCTTATCCAATGAATTCCCAAAATTAATCAGAAAAGTACCTTATATCAATGAACGTACATCCAAAATTTGAAGCAAATCGGATATTTCTATCACGAATAATCGTGTTACGTACATACGCACGTACATACGTACGTTCATACATACATACATATGTACATTCATACATACAGAGCCTGCGAGCCCATTATTTCTCAGGCTTTGACGATTGCGAGCTAAAAACACGTAAAATTAAATTGGCCTAGGATAAACTAGATCAGCCTAGGACAAACTAGAATGTTGGCGCTGTGGCGCCATTGAATTCAATAAAATCACGCCAAATTGAATTTGCCTAGGATAAACTAGATCGGCCTAGGAGAAACTAGTTCAGACCAATAAACAGCAGGCTAAACTAGCTTATCCTATAAGAGTTAGGCCAAACTAGTTTGGCCTAGGAAAAACTAGATTGTCCTACGGGCCTTAAGATAGACTAGTTTTGCCTAGGAAAAACTAGTTTATCCGATGGGCGTTAGGATAGACCGGTTTGGCCTAGGAAAAACTAGTCTATCCGATGGGCGTTAGGATAAACCAGTTTGGCCTAGGCCAATCTAGTTTGGCCTGTAACATATATACAAACTATACAAGTATATACTACTATGTATTATATGTACAAACCTAAATATCCCATATAAGATTATATAAAGGAATCCTAATCTTTGTAACGATTGATAATAATTGCTGACATTGATTTTTCAAATGTGACATACATTTTAAGTAGGGGGAACTGGAGCACATTGAAACACCCCCTTCACTGCTCACAATGTCATTATAGGAAGTTTCACAAGAGTTCCAAAAGATGATGCTAGTGTACACAACTACATACAGAACGTTTTGGCATGATTCAGTAGTTTGATGAAATGGGACGGGTGATTTATTGCTTTTTTAGGTCAAAATTAAATTTGAGCTGTACAATTGCAATGGTGTTATACAACTGTTCTAGTATTTTCAACCGAAAAGTATACTCTCCTTGGCAAATAAATCTACTCTTTATCAGTTCCTCATTCTTTATTGTTAGATAAATTATAATTTGTTGTATATGAGATTCATGTTATTCAAAATGGCTGCATGGGGCACATTGATACAGTCTATGTCGGGGCACATTGATACATATCAAAGTGCCGCATGATAGCTACAGACAGCCTAAATCTTTTTCTAGTTCATTTTTTCATTACCTTTTATAATTTTTTCTACCATATGTTCCTTAATCCAACCATTTCCCGCCAAAAATTTCTAATATTAGTTTTTATTGAAATGAAATAGCTCCAACTTTTTATATTAGAAAATTTTATGGTATTTTTGCAATCAGAAGACGTATGAACTTACCCAACAGCTAGTAGTAGTAAAACTAACAAAAGAAAAGGACGGCAGACTGGCAAATCTCGAATTTATATCGATTCTCCAGAGAAAAAGGTATTTTCGACATGAGAAATGTTAAATAAGATAAACAAACTGCAGCACAGCAAAGGATAATTATAGTATAAATAGAGCTTTTAGTATAATTGTCCTTTATTTTCTGTTTATAAACCTATTTATAACCAGAAAACCTGATAATTTTTTCATCTGTCCTAAAAAAGAAGATAATGCTAAGGTTGAAGTGCCAGATATGACAAAGTTACGACAGCCAACAATCAGACAAGGAATAGCCAGAACATCAGGTCATTATACATTTAATTTTGATTGCTTTAATAATACTAACAAAGAAATTGTGAGTTATTTGAATTTCTGTAAATAACTATAAAATGGTTTGCTAATTCATTTTCTATGAAAAATGTGCATTGGTGCTATTTTGTCTCCATTTTTCCCAAACGTATCAAAGTGATCCATGAGAAGTACCAATCTGCCCCGGCGATGGGGCACATTGATACAAATGACTTTTTTAGATTTTTTTTAATTATATGTAAAGATACTATATAAAACAACGATTGTACATTTCAATAACACACAAGTTTTGCTGACACCACATGGAAAAATAACTTGAAATTTCTATTTTCTGGATACAAAAAATTCTTAGAAAAAAACCGTATCAATGTACCCCATTTCCCCCAACTGTTTACTTAGCTTTTATATATCGCCCAATTAAACAGGGAAGTTTTTTTACGGTACTCTACATGTGTTGGAATGTATTTCATAATCGATGCTTGACGCATGACTTTTCGTCGTTGTCAGTAATATGTTGGAATAATTAGTTGTCATAATTTGTGATGACATTGTTCAAATGTGCGCATCCGTTAATTGTAAAACTTTCGAAGAACTCCATACGTTACGTCATTTGTATTTGTGTTATGAAAGAAGGCTTTTTTTTTTTTCCAAGGTTTCGACATCCGGTTATTATTATTTTAAAAGGGCATTTCGTACAGATATGTTGTGAATTTCCGATTTCATTAAAAGGCTGCTTTATTTCATAATGTTTCGTCATTTACATCTACAAAAAAGTTTTCATTCGTAACCTCTTCAGCTCCGAAGCTAAAATGATGATGCAAATACCTATTCTTTTTTTTTTTTTTTTTTTTTTTTTTTCAAACAAAAATGATATTGTAAATAACAGAAAAAATATTTTTCCTGAATTTGATCCTTTAGATGCTTAGAAATTTAGGTTAAAAAATATGGACCTAAAACTAGAAACCCGCCTAAAAACATCAGTTTAATAATCATTAACCTACACTGTAAAAAAAAAACAAAAAAAAAAAAACACGTTTAACTTACGGCACAGCAATGTTGCCAGTAGTTTTTGCCGTAAAAATTGCAGTAAAATTAGATGAAAAAAAAATCTAAATTTACTGCAAATTTTTACGGCAAAATTGCTGTCAACAGTTTTTTCCGTAAATTTAGTGGAATTTTTTTTAGCAGTGTAATTAGCAGTGTAAATGTACGCTATCACACATTTAAAAACTTTAAACAAGCAAATAGTCTACAAATTCTAAATATATATATATATATTGAAACAGGTTTGATTTAAATACTTATGCAAATTTTTCACTTTCTTTGTCACAGTATCTTTTGGACATTTTTAGACATTTTTCAAACTCAGATGAAAATAACATTCATTTTATGGTAAACCAAGAGCCAACAGCATAAAAATCTAAGTTTTCGAGCACAAGAAAAAAAACCTTTATTTTAACCACTTCATTTGCTACGCTTCACGTGAAATTTCCGACATGTTAAATTCATAATTTGGATTTGAAAGGTTAAAATAAATAGCAAGAATTTTTATAAGGAATGAAATCAATAAGCCCCTCTCTTGTTAAAAAATGGCATTTTTAAACAAGAATTTGTAACAGATAATTGGATTTGTGGCAATTTTCAAAATGCCATTGTCGGACGCTCCTCTCAGTCCACAAAACTTTGAAGAATGTCCTAGGTAGTTTTAGCTGCCACCACCGATATTAATGGGTGATATCGGTCACCTGCTGTGAGGATTGGGTAAAATAACACTGACGCTGTTAATGAACTGAACTAACAGTTTATTTAAGATATAGATATGTACACAAGAAACAATATTTACAACTATCTACAATTACAACTCGGATATAGATGATCCGGTTCAACATTAAATTAACTACAATAAACGTTGGTTGTGTACCGTTCAGCTTACACTTTCTTCCTCACACTCAACGCACGTTCGATACGCTTTATCAGAGATTACTGCAGAATCTCAATACACAAGGGTACTAGGCCTCACTTCTCGGCCTATAACACTATCCACCGGGACGCCTTGTCCCACGCTCAAAATATACACTATCCAACAGGACCACAAATCCTGAGCGACCTATCGGTCTCAACGCCAAGCGAGAACTGTCTCCAACCTCTCAGTCCAGAGTTGACCTTGTCAGAGATCTTCCTTCCCCCAGCAGGGCCTCTTAGAGTTCCTCCATTGGTTCAATTCCGCACTCCAACCTTGAGTCATGACATCTCCTGTTTACACATCACTCCAATAGCTAGATGACAGCTGAGGCACGCCCCGCGGCCATCACTTTCATTCATCAACGAGTGCGTCATCTGCACACCTGTGTCAACATCTGTCATTCGTTATTATAGAAAAGAAAGAAAGGTATTTCGAGCTTCACGGATACACAACCCACAATACATAAAATATTCAGATAAGGAAATGTCATTCCTTTCTAATTCCGGGCAGATGTCTTCTAGGAACCTGACACCCCCCACCTTAGCGGAAAATATGCCTCTTAGGGGCTAATTTTCCCCAAACATATAATAATATTACGGAAGAGTTCAATAGTCTCTTTGCAGATTTCTTCATTCTAAATATTACATAGGCATTTTCAGGTGTCTGAACATTCTCTACTGACATCTCTACTGAACCTTATACTAATACTACTATTGCATAAACAATACACATGCTCATTTACTATTATAAACACAAAACTTAAAAAAAAATATTTACACACACACAAAAAAAAATTAGACATATGATGACATCCTTTAAGGTTGTCTACTATTTTGACATTGATACTGTTGGGCTAGTAACTGGTTGTTCTTCCCAGCTCCTTCTCTGTAGCCTCGAAATTGCATCAGCATTCAAATGTTGAACTCCGGGACGATGAGAAATGCTCAGGTTCCAGCGTTGCAAGGCTAGAGCCCACCTAGTGAGTTTGGGCGACCTTGGGGTTGTTTCCGTGAGAAATTTTAATGGATTATGATCGGTAATGACCTCAATTTGAGATCCATAAGTCCACTTTTCAAACTTCCGCAACCCGAAGAGAACACTCCAAGCCTCTTTCTCTATACTCGGCCAAGCACGCTGAGCCCCTGACAATTTCTGGCTGGCAAAAGCTATAGGTTTAAACTGACCTTTTTCATCTTTTTGAGTAAGACAACATCCTACTGCAAGGTCGGAAGCATCGGCGTGAAGCTGATATTCCCGGCCTACGATAGGTGTAGCCAAACTCGTCACTTTACACAACTCATCTTTAAGAGTATTAAATGCTTTTTCTGCCCTTTCATCCCATGGTACAATATTTTTGACATTTCCTTTGGTTAAGTCGGTTAAAGGTATAGCTATCTCAGCATAATTTGGAATATAAGATCGGTAGAATCCCATTAATCCCAAAACTGATCTAACTTCCTTTTTAGTCTTTGGTCTCTTTAAGTCCCTTATTGCTCCGATTTTCTCCTCATCAGGTGCATGAGTTCCACCTCCAATAACATGACCTAAAAACTTAGTCAATTTCTCTCCAAATTTACATTTGTCTAGTCTAATCGTAAAATTTCTGTTTTTCAACTCTTCAATGACAGCCCTGACATGCTCACAATGCTCTTCCCAGGTATCGGAGAAAATGATGACATCATCAATATATGCTTCTGCATACCTCCGATGACCTTGGAGAACCTCATTCATGTCTTTTTGAAACGTAGCAGCAGCCCCTGATAATCCAAAAGGCATTGTACGCCACTGATAAGTTCCGTTATGCGTCGTAAAAGCTGTCAGAGGTTTACAATCCTCAGCCATTTTAATTTGCCAATAACCCCTCAATAAATCTATTGAAGATAAATATTTAGCCGCCCCTGCGGTATACATAATTTCTTGGGAATCTTTCATCGGGAAGGTGGGAACCTGCGTTACAGAATTTAAAGCTCTGTAATCAATACACATTCTGACAGTTGCATCTTTTTTCGCAACGCAAACAATTGGATGACTAATTTCAGCATTCGACGGTTCGATTAGATTTAATTCTAATAACTCCTGAATCTGCCTATCCACTTCCTCTTTATAAGCTACCGGCACGCTATATAACTTTGGTTTTTTCCTTTCTACACCCGGTTTCAGATCAATACGATGTTCAACTACTTCCGCTGGTCGTACAGGACCCATAAACACTTCTTTATTTTCCCTCAAAATGGACTTTAAATCTTTGACTTGACTATTAGATAGCCCTTTTTTTTCAAACCTCTCAATATCCCGTTCTATCTCTTGATCCCGGTTCAAAATAGGAATTTCCCCAACTTCTCCAAATTCCTCATCACCTTCGAAAACAATATTAACTATATTACATTTAGCGATAAATTCTCTTATCTTATTTTGGTGCACATGCTTCCTACTCCCGTCGGCTAACTCAACAATAAACGAATGCTGGTTTCGTTTTTCTACAATAGTTGCCGGCCCTTGCCACCTAGAATATAACTTATTAGTCGAATCGGGGATTAACAGTATAACTTTATCGCCTACCTCAAACGTTTTTTCTTTTGACCTTAAATTATAATGATACGTCATTCTATTTTGTTGAACCTCAGACGACAATTTTGCCTTATTTGCGGCTCTTTCTAAGCGGTTCTTAAGTTTATCCAAGTACTCATGAATCGGCGTAGTATCTAACTGCGCTCCCTTATTTTCTCCTGCCCATGACGACTTAAGAATCGATAACGGACCCTCCGGCGCTCTACCATATAATAACTGGAAAGGTGCGATTCCCGTCGTAGAATTTGGGACTTCCCTATACGCCCATAATATAAATGGTATTTGTTCATGCCATTTTTTTCCTTCTTCCCTAATCGTATGATGTAGCATACGTTTAAGAGTCTGATTAAATCGTTCCACAAGTCCGTTGGACTGTGGATACTGTGGAGTCGAAAATCTTGGACTTAGCACCTAACCTTTTCTCAAATTCTTTCGTTAAGTCGGCAGTAAAATTGGTTCCATTGTCGCAGGCAATTACATTAGGAATTCCTGTTCTCATAAATATTTGAAGTAACGCCTCACACGCGGTTTTAGCAGTTAAACTTTTTAGAGGGATCGCATCCGCCCATCTGGTATGCTGATCAATTAAAGTCAGTATATACCGATGCCCTTGTGAACTTTTAGGATCAATAGGCCCAATTAAATCAACATTAACGACCTGAAATGGAAGTTCCGGCCGCGACACTGGGGAAATAGGATCTCTATCATTTACTTTAACCCCTCTAGTCAATTGGCACTCTAAACATGATTCACAAAACTGTTTAGCTTCTTTTGCCATTCCCTCCCAATAAAAAGAATACCTTATTCTCTGCAAAGTTTTCTTGGCTGCATGATGCCCTCCAAATACCGATGAATGCGCTAATTTTAAGATTTCTTCCCTTCTTACCTTGGGTACTACTAATTGCGCTATAGTTTCGCCTAACAATTTCTCTTTATGATACAATAATCCGTTTACAATATAATAATCCCCTTTTTCCTTTTTAGCTAATTCCCAAGCTTTCTCTAATTCTTTACATTCCAACTGGGATTTCTTAAACATATCTGAGTTACTAACAATAGATTCATTATTTTCCTCCGTTTCAGTTTTTTCTGGATCCTGACTTTGTACATTTTGCGATCTCGCGTCTATTACGTAAACATTACAGCTATCGTTACTTACATCTTCCTTTTCATTCGAGTTATCAATAATAATTTCGGAACTTTTTAATTCTTCGGACTCTATCAATGGCTCCTCAAGATTGACACCTGACAACTCATTAATCACCTCGGGATGTAAAATTACTTGCTCATTAATATTATCAGTTACTGCGCAAAGTACTTCCTGATGAATAATATTAGTTTGCCCGAATTGCGGAATAGCTAGCGGTAGTTTAACTAACGGTGATTTAACAGCTTCACCAAATAACCCTTGTAAATAAATACTACCCGCTCCCTTTAATTTCTCTTCCGGTACTAAATCTTTATGAACAACACTAATCTCACATCCAGAATCAACCAATCCCTTTGCTTTTTGCCCATTAACACTGACTTCAATTTTCTCAAGTTTATTCAATTTCTCACCAATAACATTAGTTTTCTGCTCGGCCTTTGCCGATATTCTAGCCACAATAGCCCCATTAGGTAACTCTTGATTTTCTTTCACCATAATCTTATGAACACCTGCTTTCTGGTCTCGCCCTTTATTGCCATTATTAGTTCCCTCATTACCCACTTTATTACAAAAACGTTGGTAATGACCTCTCAAACCACACTTAAAACATTTAGGCCCTGAAGCATCATTCGTCTTTTTAAACTCTGTTCTCCTATCCGGAAAAGAATTACACTCATTACTACCATTTTGCCTCCAACTACCACTAAATTTATTATCCTCCCTCGGTCTCATTTTTTCATTGTTTACGTACTTATCTTTACCCTTAAAGCTTTTATGCGTAACCGCATAAGACTTATGTTTAGCATCAAAATAATTATCACACTCTTTAGCAATTTTAGGAGCTTCTAACCATTTACCCTGGTGAGTTAAACTAATATATGCTGCAGTATCCTCATCTAGCGTACTCATTAGCTTATCAGTAACTATTAACTGGTTGACCTTTTCATAAGTGTCCGCACCTCTAATTTTACAATAATTTTCCCACGTAGCTATTAAACGCGATACAAATAATACATGGGTTTCGTTCGGATTTCTCCTAGCTTTCCGGAAATTTTCTAAACATGCCTTCGGGGTTGGCTCATGTTCCCTTAGGACTAACTCCTTTAATTCCTCATAATTCTCCATTTATTCCTTAGTGGTATAAATTAACAAATTATCCGCCTTATCTCCTAACATATTTAGTAGAATTTCGGCCTGCTGGTTTTCCGGTACATCTTTAGTTTGGAATGCCCTTTCTAAACTGTTGAAAAATAAATTCCATCCCTCAGTCCCTTCTGGTACTTTGATAGATAGAGTTTTAACACTTTTGATCAATTTTTCTATATTACTTTCATTATTAGATTCCCTAACATTAGAATTATTTGCCGAACCTTGAACCCTTAGTCTCTCCATTTCTAATTCATGTTCCATCCTTAATTTTTCTATCCTCTCTTCTCTTTCTAACCTTTCGTGTTTTTCTTCGCGCTCTAACTTTTCCTGTTTTTCTTCACGCTCTAATTTTTCTTGTTCTAATCGTTCTGCAACAATAGCGTCAGATAATTCCTTAATAACCCCCTCGTCATACTCATCACTGTCCATTATCTTTTTCTTAAGCTGAATTCTGGTATCATCTTCCGCGAATTCAACACCCAATTCTTCAGCTATCACCTGAAGATCAACCTTTTTTAGTTTCAATAAGAAAGCCATACCTTCACCGATTGTTATAACCACCCCACAAGAATAGTTAAACCTACCAACTTAATATTTCCTAAATTTCTAACTTAGTACAGATATTTCTCCACTTATTATACTAATTAATACCATTTCAGATAATCCATGCATTTCATTTCTAATTAACCTACTGAATACTCTAATTTTTCTCAACCATTGATATCACACAATATACTTCCAATAAAACAAAAAAGTAAAACACTAATTCGATTTGGCTGCTATGCAATATAGATTCCAATATATACACTTAGATAACAACCTACAACTTATATAATAATACTGATACGTTGAAATTGAATAGAAGCATTGATGTCAATCAAAAAATCCACATAAAGAAAAATTGAAACACATGCATACATAAATGTCTACAATTATCCGCATAAAATATTTCCGAACTCAATACTGGTTCTTACACTTAAAACAAATATACTGAAAATCTTTACTTTTATTTTTACACACTATGGCTCTCTTTTGAGCCTTTTTTTTCACTATGGCTCTCTTTTGGGCCTTTTTTTTTCACTATGGCTCTCTTTTGGGCCTTTTTTTTCACTATGGCTCTCTTTTGAGCCTTTTTTTTTTTTCTCACTAGTATTGGCCAATTAAAATTTTCATTTGCTTAGAATTTTGATAATGCAACTCTTAAAATTTAAACAGTATTGCTTCATTTAACAATTACTTTAACAATAATTTAGATTTAATGCATTAATTTTGTTCACTAATATCATTATAAATAGCACATCATTATCATCTCAAATTATTATGACCTTTCTTTAAAACAATAGCAATATGGTTACTAATTCTTTACACCTATCTGAACACAATTATTTCATTGCACATAAATTACATAGACAATTTACTTAAATTACTATTAATTATACAACAATACAATTTGGTTCGAGATGTTAGAAGAAATGAATGATCAAAACACCTTACCTTATACTTTATTTGGTGGGGTACTCTTCTATTCACAGATAGCTCCACGATGTAGCGGTAATATGGCACAACAGTTCAGTTTAGTTCTTTCTAATAAAGATACGCACAACACTTTAGTCCACACTAGACGATATGGCACGATACTTTATCACACACTCGACGATCCGGCACGATACTTTAGCACATACTCGACGATACGGCACAACACTTTACACACATTCGACGCTACGGCACGACACTTTACACACATTCGACGATACGGCACGACACTTTAGCATACAATCGACGATCCGGCACGATGCTTTAGCACATACTCGACGATATGGCACGACCACACAAGAATTCCACTGGATACTCTGGCATTAACAGACTGCAACACGGCTCGCTGGTCACTGGTTTCAGGCGATTCTATCCCGAAGCTGCCACCAATTTGTCGGACGCTCCTCTCAGTCCACAAAACTTTGAAGAATGTCCTAGGTAGTTTTAGCTGCCACCACCGATATTAATGGGTGATATCGGTCACCTGCTGTGAGGATTGGGTAAAATAACACTGACGCTGTTAATGAACTGAACTAACAGTTTATTTAAGATATAGATATGTACACAAGAAACAATATTTACAACTATCTACAATTACAACTCGGATATAGATGATCCGGTTCAACATTAAATTAACTACAATAAACGTTGGTTGTGTACCGTTCAGCTTACACTTTCTTCCTCACACTCAACGCACGTTCGATACGCTTTATCAGAGATTACTGCAGAATCTCAATACACAAGGGTACTAGGCCTCACTTCTCGGCCTATAACACTATCCACCGGGACGCCTTGTCCCACGCTCAAAATATACACTATCCAACAGGACCACAAATCCTGAGGGACCTATCGGTCTCAACGCCAAGCGAGAACTGTCTCCAACCTCTCAGTCCAGAGTTGACCTTGTCAGAGATCTTCCTTCCCCCAGCAGGGCCTCTTAGAGTTCCTCCATTGGTTCAATTCCGCACTCCAACCTTGAGTCATGACATCTCCTGTTTACACATCACTCCAATAGCTAGATGACAGCTGAGGCACGCCCCGCGGCCATCACTTTCATTCATCAACGAGTGCGTCATCTGCACACCTGTGTCAACATCTGTCATTCGTTATTATAGAAAAGAAAGAAAGGTATTTCGAGCTTCACGGATACACAACCCACAATACATAAAATATTCAGATAAGGAAATGTCATTCCTTTCTAATTCCGGGCAGATATCTTCTAGGAACCTGACAGCCATTGATGTTCTTTTTAATCTGAAATTTACCCTAGGGGCTGTGCATGTATAACATTATTATTTTAGGGGCGAGGGGGGGGTAGTCTTATGATATCATTATCTTTTTTATCCAATTAAAGTTTTCTCTTTTTATTTGTAACATGGTCTTTAGTTCAAATTAGCATGTTATCCTTTAACCATCTGTTATCTAATTTTATGAAAATACAAAGTTATTATTGAAACTCCTAAATTATTATTAAGTTATTTAATTTTAAAATATGGGATACCCCAATGTTTGATATTCCTATTCTTTTTCATATGTGTATAAGTGCATATAAAATCACGGCTTGAAAAAACATATGTGAAATAAATTTTAAGGGTGTATTTTGATTCAAACTGCTTATTTTTAAATTCATTTTTGCTCTCAAATGCATCAAATTGCATATTGTTTTATTTAGAAAGGATACAAGGTGCCGTGATTTGTCGATTATTTGATAAATATAGAAAATATTGCAAAGATAAGCTATCAAAACGGCATTTTGAACCGATTTTTCCGAAGCGGGAGATTTGGGAACGAAAAAAAGGGGTCCTACTGTGAAGGTAAATGATTAGAAATCAAATTCTAATGAATTGAGCATAAAAAGACATCCCACGACACCTTATACGTCTCTTCAAATATCCCCGCAGCAAATTTCCACATGCTTCCACTTTTAAAAATATGTCTGAAATGGTATCGGAAAATTTCGAACTGTTGAAGATGGAAAAGCTTTTTTTTTAATACACCCTTAAGGGTGTTCTTAACTGATCCACTCAACAAGCGAAAAACGTTTTGACACATTTACAAATTAATTTTTTAACAGAAAGTTATAAAATTTTAATGCCTGACTATGAAAGCGATTTCGAATGGAATTTATTTTTCCATTTTATGATCATTAAATTACTTATCGAGTTATAATCTATTTCGATGACGCAATCACCCATTTTTCTCCTCCTTTTCGGTCGGTTTTTCTGCTTTCGTCGGGAAATAGGCTCAAAAGTGTCAACTTTGAAGGCTTGTTATGAAAAATCTATTGTGTTTTTTTAAAAAACAAAAGAATGAGTGCAATTAGAGAGTTTCTGAACAACAACCCCTGCTATTTTAATGCATTTCCGAACAAAAATAAATTAATGCATGTGTAACATAGTTGCCCTTTTTGATTTAAGAACACCCTTAAATAAAGCTTGTGTTTACTAATAAATAAAAGAGAAATAATGTTATCCACCTATTCTGTTGATAAGATTTTCTATCAGCACTCCATCAGTCCTCTGTTCTGGGCAAGTTCAACAAGACTTTATTACTGTTGAATGCATTATGCAACAAAAAGCTGATAAAATACTTTTAAATAGTAACTATTTCTATTAAGTGTTATTTGACTAAAGCGATACGCTTCATTTGAATCAATAAAGTATGTGAAAAATACATGTAACCAGTTTTGTATATCATTTCAAACAAAAGACAAATTTTAAAAATAAAAGAAAAAAAATTAAAACTTTGATAACGATACCATTATTGTTGGAGGGGAGGGAGGGTGTAGAGGGATGATAACGTATGATATCAAAAGGGGAGGGGAGGGAGCCAAAATTACCAAAAACGTTGATACTAATATATTTGCACAGCTCCTTATTCTCTGAAGAGTAAGTTATGAAATAGAAACACCACCAGTAGGTTCTTAATACTGTATATATATATCCATAATTAAGATTCTGTTATGCGAGATGTTCAGTAACACTGCCAGGCAAAAAGTATGTCAAATATCATTATTATTATATTAAAAAAAAAAAAAAAAAAAAAAAAAAAAGACATACCGACATAATTATATATTGGAAAGTGTTACGAATTTAAAATCAGGAAGTGATTCATCTGGTTAGCTCGCAAATGGATACTTGATATCCATTTAATATTTTTTTTTTCTTCGGAAATTCCGTATCAAATATCAGCCCCTTTATTTGTCGTTACATAATTTGTGTACGCTTCAAAATAGACACATGGCTTCCAGAGTGCCGAATATGTAAAATTTCCTTGACTTGTATACAGGGCCGTAGCCAGAAATGAAGCTCAAGTGGGGTTCAAAAAAATGTAGGGGGGGGGGCTCATATTTTCTCTCATGCAGAAAGATAAATTAGTACATATTCACTCTGTAGTAACTACGTTTCTCATTAAACTGTTGTAATAATTTAGTTGTAGCATTTTATGCTAAGAAAGTAATTTATAGCATTTATAGTATAATGAAAAATTCGAGTGTATAATTATTGCAATAATAAACATCATGTTAGCTTACTACGTGCAAATAAGATGAACAAGTGTTGAAACACTTTTTTTTATTAACAATTTAGTATTTTTGTAAAACTGTGAAAGGTCCTCAACACTAAATAACTAAATTAGATTTTTAAATAGAATTCCATTTGAATTTTTGGAACATGAATTTATTTAGTGACCTTGGAATCTTTTCCAGGGGGGGGGGGGGGGATTCAAAATGTTTTAGGGAGGGCTGAGTCACCTATAGCATCCCCTTAGCCACGGCCCTGCATGTATAAAAATTGTATGGGGTTTTCCGGAGGTTTGTTTACTGTATGTAGAATTGATCTGTAGCCCCCACAGCATGAGTTTAGCTAGTCAGGGCCGTAGCGAAGGGGGGGTCATACCCCCCCACACACACACATAGAACATTTTGAGCTTCCCCTGGAAAAGATTCCAAGGTCACTAATTAAATCTCTGTTCCGAAAATCCAAATGAAATTCTGATCAAAAATCTAATTTAGTTTTGAGGCCATTTTTACAATTTTGGAGAAATACTAAATCGCAGCTAGAATAAGTATTTCAACATTCGCTCATCCTATCTGCACGTATGAAGCTAAAGTGATGTTTAACATTGCATTCGTCATACACTCGAAATTTTCATCATCCTATTCTTTTTTTTTTTTTTAAGCATAAAATGAAGCTATTAAAACAGTTTAATGAGAATCATCATGAATAATTAATAATTTAATTAAAATTCTAAATTAGTCCGACATTGCGTTCAAACGAAACACATCCCGCAGTTTGCGAACGCCAGTATCTTTAAATATGGTTGTAGCAGCTATCACGGCAGATTACTTCTCGAACGTTGGTTTTGGTTCACTTGTTTACGATCGCCAACTCTGAATGAGGCTTGAGCTGTCCCGAATGAATATCATCGTTTTCTAAAAAAAAATAATAACTAACTGTAACTGTATTGATTTGTTCCAATATTTGTTACGCAATGAATAATTAAAATAGCAAATAAAGCCTTTGTGCAAAAATGTTTAAAGATAAAAAACCAACGATTATAAATGCACAAATAAAGTAAGAAAAGGTAGCAAACAGCCGTTTCGAATCTACTATGGAGATTCTCCATCAGTGCAAAACTCAGCGAGCTAGAAAAAGCAAAACTGAGCTAAGAGACAGAGAGACGCAGGCTTATATACCCGCTACGGTAACGATCCCGCCTAAAGGAAAGCAACCAATGAGAAGAGAGCAGCCTAATGCATGCTGCATGAGCATGCTGATGATGCATGTAGCTTGGCTAAACGTTTACTCTTGTATTTTAAAATGTTTTTTGGTGTTTTATTTTTTGTATATAAATTTTATTTATTTTTTTAAAGTGCATTCAAGTCTGTTTTAATTTATATTATTCAATCTTTTAAATGCACTAATTTATCTTTCTGCGTCAGAGACAAAGAAAGATAAAATATAAGCCCCCCCCCCCCCCCTGTCGATCATTTCAAGCTACGACCCTGCTAGCGGTCTTTTAGGAAGAAAGTCAATCGGAAAGACATAGGAAAAGTCGATGAAAAGAATTGATGAAAAAAATTGCTATGTATGTATAATTTTTATTAATTTATTTTCGAGGAAATTTCTATCCATTTGGAAAATGGCTGTTGTTTTCAAGCGAGAATAGACCTTGCGGTGTTCGCATTTTATTTTTTTATCCCTTTTTAACGTCCGTGATCCTTTAGATTTTTTTTTTTTTTTTTTTTTTTTTTTTTTTTTTTTTAACGTTCGTGGTCTTTTAGGTTTTTTTTCTGTTAGTGCGACTCTCTAGATGAAGCCATTTCAAATAGCTGAGGAAGATGGGGAAATAAAAATCGAATCTGGGCAAATTTAAAAGTAAGAGTGGGTATCAGGGTTTTGAAGCTACAGAACAACGGCAGCTACGTCGAGCTTATTACTATTAAACCATTAAGGATGTATTTCGATTCAAACCGCGTTATTTTTAAATTCCTTTTTGCTCTCAAATGCATCCAACTGGCAAATTGTCTTATTTAGAAAGTACACAAGGTGCCGTGATGGTCGATTCTTCGATAAATGCAAAAGATATTGCAAAAAAGAAGCAGCCGAAAACGGCATTTTGAACCGCTTTTTCCGAAGCGGGCGGTTTAGGGACGAAAAAAGGGGTGCTACTGAGAAGGTAGTTGTTTATAAATCAAATTCTAATGGATTAAACGTAAAAAGACATCACACGGCTCCTTATACGTTTCTTCAAAAATCCCCTCAGCAAGTTTCATGTTTCTGCTTTAGAAAATGTGTCTGAAACTGAATCGGAAAATTTCGAGCTGTTGAAGGTGGAAAAGCGTTTTTTAGAATACACCCTTAATTGAGATTTGCATTGGATAAACTCGAATCTGAATCCTGTAAACTTTCGTCATCTGAATCTGAATCTAACATGTCAGATTGATTAGAAAATTTCAAATATTTTTCAAAATGTTATAATTTGTTAAATTATAATTTTTTTAAATATTTTTTAGTGCACTCAACCTAGTATTGTAAAACAAACTGGATAGAAACGTCACCTGTTGAGCGATTTACTCCACAAACTGAAGAATACCAATTTATATCAGGGACTAACTGAATCTGAAGTTTCATGAAAATTCGTGCATTAGTTCCTGAGATATAGCTACAGCGATAAGCATGAATGATGCCGCATAGTAGCGCCATCTGTTGAGCAATTTATTCCAAGAACTAAAGAATACTGATTTATATCAGAGACTTAACTGATGCTGAAGCTTGATATAAATTCGTGCATTAGTTCCTGGGATAAAGCTGTTGCGATAATCGTGAATAATGGCGCATAGCAGCGCCACCTGTTGGGTGATTTATACCAAAACCTAATCAAAAACATATTATATCAAGAACTAACAGAATATGAAGTTTTATGAAAATCTGTCGATTTGTTCTTGAGGTATTGGTATTATGGAAATCGTGAAGACAGCATAGAAGCGCCACCTGTCGGACTACCTACACCAAAACGTTATCAAAAGCATATTATATTGATGACTAACAGAATATGAAGTTTTATGAAAATCCTTTCATTAGTTCTTAAGAATTAGCTATTGTGGCAATCGTGAAAAATGCACCATAACAACGCCATTTATTGGACGATATACACTAAAAACTAATCATGCCCAGTTTATATCAAGATCTGATTGAATCTGAAGTTTTGTGAAATTCCGTGCATTAGTTCTTGAGATAGAGCAACCATAAATTTTATGTCATATATAGACAGAGAGACTGACAGACAGAACCACTGATTTACAAACAGACGTTTTGTAAAAACATGTTTTATCGGGTTCTCTGACGCTTAAAACATGTAAATCCGTCGAAAACTGGAGTTCGAAAATTTTCACGAATATAATAGATGGAAAATGTAAAAATGATGTTCAGAGATTTGTTTCTGATGTCCATGCAACAATTTAATATTTTAAAAATTTCATTTTAAATATATTTTTTAATTTTAAGGAGACGGTGGACGTTAAAATTTTTTTACTTAATTTTCATCATAGCAATTTGAAATTTTGTGCATAGATACATTTCACCAAAAGCACATATAGAACATCTCCAAAAAAAATTCCAATCTTATAAAAATTTTTTATTTAAAAAAAAAAAATAAAAATTTTTAAACGAAGTTTTAAAATGCTCCTCGTGTTTTAGTTTTTGAGATATTTTCTTGCTTTTGCAATTTTATCTCTTAAAACTTTATTATAAACAAATTTGTGTAAGATTTTTTTAATCTCTTGACTAGTCAATATTTTATAGATTTTTTTCTAAATTTCATATCGATTTTCACCAAAATTTTGCCTTTTAATAAGTAAAAAATCAAATTTCGCTATCTTAATGAAGACAAATTTTAAAAAGCTTACACAATTTCTTTCTAAACAATATCAGGATACTTCTTTATCAATTTCATAAATATTGATCAAAACTTACGTCGCAAGGAACATTTCCAAAATCTAAAAACACTGAAAAATTAGTTTTGAGAAAAATAGATTTAAAGTATATAAATACACTTACCTTCATTATTTACTTTTAAAAACCTTCATAAATGATATTTTAATTAAAAAAAACTGATTATACCATACTATTATACCAAAGAAATAGACCTTTTTTGCGACGATTTTGCTCAAATAAAGGTCCTCTGTCCCCTTAAAGCATTTTGTCCTTAGCCCCACATAAATTGTCCACTGCCAAATATTCTCTGTAACACGTGCAATTGTATGCGAGTTGAAACAACAATGAACTTAATGATTCTTCAAAACATGTGTGACAAAATAGGAAAAATAGCCATGAAACTGCAACAATAAAATGCTTTAAAAAATAAAAAATAAATTACACATAAAAAAAGAAGAGTGTAATACATTGGTAAAAATAAATAAATAAATAAAATAACTCTTCACTGCACGATTTCTCCTATTTTTATGAAAAAAATTCTTTGGAATCCACATATCGGACGGACTCTGATTATGGAAAAAAATAATTTTTCAGTTAAAACTTGATATTTAAGCGTGTATTCCGATAAAAACCGCTTATTTTCAAATTTATTTTTAAATTCATTTTTGCCCTCAAATGCACCAAACTTTCAAAATCTCTTATTTAGAAACTACATAATGTGCCGTGTTTGTTGATTTTTTTTGGTAAAGGTAGAAAACATTGCAAAAAAAATGCTGTCAAAGTTGCCAATTTGAACAGAAATTTCCGAACCTGGAGATCTGGGAACGCAGATATGATAGAACTGAGAAAATAATTTTTTATAAATCAAATTCTATTTAAGGTTGTTTATTCTCAACTGCTTCGCTCAACAATCAGAAAACGTTTTCACACATTTACAAATTCATTTTTTAACGGAGAGATATAAAATTCGAACGCCAGACTATTTCGAATCGAACTTAGTTTTCCTTTTTATGATAATTCAATTACATATCCAGTCGTAAGTTATTTCGATCACGTGATCACCCATTTTTCTCCTGCCTTTTCGACCAGTTTTTCTGCTTTCGTCGGGAAATGTGCTCAACTTTGAAGCCTTGTTATGAAAAATCTATCGTGTTTTTTAAAAAACAGAAAACTGAGTGCAATTAGAGAGTTTCTGAATAACAACACCTGCTATTTTCATGCATTTCCGAACAAAAATAAATTAATGCATGTGTCACAAAGTTGCCCTTTTTGATTTAAGAACACCCTTAACGGCGCGAATCTTTTACCAATTCAAGACATTAAAACAGATGGCAAATATACAGGAAATTTGTTTTCGTGAAAAATTGAACTATAAATCCTTTGAAGAAGTTTTTAGTGATCCTGTAAATCAAACAGGATGGTCAAATAGTGCTAGTACGATAGCCTTACTATTTTCGAAACAAACTTATTTTGAGAAAATTGGTAAAACCAAATTACATTTCAGAAATTTAAGGGTGTTCTTAAATCAAAAAGGGCAACTTTGTAACATAAGTTTTAATTTTTTTTTTTTTTTTTTTTGGAAATGCATGAAACTAGCAGGTGTTGTTATTTAGAAACTGTCTAATTGCACTCATTTTTCTGTTTTTGCGCAAACTCAATGGGTATTTTTGAACAAGCCGTCAAAAATGATGTTTTGAACTGCATTTTCCGACAAAAGCAGATAAACCAGTCAACGAAAGGTAGAAAGTCGGTGATCACGTGATCAAAATAGCTTATAACTCAGTACGTAATTTAATGATTATAAAATGGAAAACTGAATTCGATTCCAAACTGCTTACATAGGCAGACATCTTTTCGTTAAAAAAAATGAGTTTTTTAATGTATCAAAACATTTTGTGCTTATTGAACAGAGTAGTTGAGAAAAACCTTAAATAAATAATAAAATAAATTATGAATTCAATCAATTGAAACTGGGTGTGAATACAGGTCAGATTATTGGGTGGGCTCGCGCTCCATGGGCCTATATAAATTGGCGCCACTGAATACCTATTGAAAGTTTCGTTATAATACTAGATTGCTCTACCACCTACGAGCTACGCTCATCAACCTTTATCCTGCCTCGAAAGATCGGCTTGAAAAAAATACGAAAGATTGAATAATAATAATAATAATAATAACTTATAAATAAATTCTATATTTATATTAATAATGATAACAAAACATCATTTTTAGGAGGATCATAACGAGTTCTATATTACGTAAGCCGTGCGTTAAACATTAACCTTCCTTTTTTTGGAGTCGGTGCCAGCCAAGCCAATTTCAAAATTAAAATTAAGTATCCAATGCAAATCGTAAAAGCACAAAGTTAATTTTTTTTTTTTTTTTTTACTAAATATTAAAATGCAAAAAAAACTCGTAGATACTTGGATGTGTGTCTATAGGAAAATTACATGTAACTTGGTTTGGCTGGCGCCGACTCCAAAAAATCAAATTCATGTACATAAATATAATAATACGCATGGTAAATTCTACGCTCTTAATTTAATTTCTTATTACTATTATGTAACAAAATTATTTTTCGCTTTGCAGTAGTTTTTGAAGCCGTTTCAATTTTTGAAGAATAGTTCATTTTTTATTTGAAGGAAATATTATTTTTTGATCATTTGGCAACAATTTAAAATAACAACCTTTTCTAAAATATGTAAAATATGTCTCTCAAAATGCTGAAAATTTCAATTTAAAATGGGAATAAATCTTCAAAAAAAATGAGTCAAATAAAAAAAATAAAAGCAATCTGCACAGAGGGCACTTTACACAAAATGATCTAAAAACGTTTAAGTTCCTATGCACAATTTTTGCTGCTATAAAACTTTTTAAAAGGGAACGATTATGACCAATTTTAACATTAAATGTTTCTTAAAATAATTATTCGTTTTAAAAACTGCCAGCATCAACGTGTTTATCAAACATTTTTCTATATTACCACCAATTTTCATATTATTTACCCATCGTACGTAGTATAGAGTAAGTCTGGCAATCGTTTTGAATTTCGAAAAAAAAATTTCAGATACTAGAAATTTCGAAAAACATATTTTTAGAAGAAAAAAAAAATCCGTCCGTCTATGTGTCTGTCTGTCTATAAACGCTTTATCTCCCGAATAAACTGAGATAGAGACTTGAAATTTTGTATGTACTTAGTATGTAAGAATGGGACGAAGCCTATTTAATATCAGTAACCTCGATTATCCGAAACTATTTTTTTCGGACTCTCGAAAAATTCATTTTGATGAAAGGCATATAAAAACTTTCAAAATTTTTTATTTTAAGGAGTGGACGTAAAAGGCAATAAAATAACACAAATCTTGCATAAATAACGAAGTCGATCGGATTATTAGTGGCCTAGATATTTGTAATCCTGTTTTCAACATTCTTCGATTTTTCATGACCCTGTATTTCATTCAAATTTCAATTCAAAGATATATTTTAATTGGAAATGGAGACGCTTAATCCTGACGCAGTAAACTGTTAGTTGATATTATAATTATTTTTGGAGCTATAAGAATGTTTCTTTCACGCAGTTCAGTACTACTTGAGTAGTTTGGCGTTTTATATAATTTGTCGAAATTGGCTCATCAGCAATTCAGTAATAGAGCATTACTATGTATATTAAAACTATTTAAATAGGCGTTTAAAATTTTTTTAGGCGGGATTGCATTCTATAAATAGTTTACACACGTTTTATTTTCATATTTTATATTATATGCATATCCATGATGGGTAAATATTACGGTGGCCCACCAGCGACTAGTTTTTGTATGCAACAGCTATCTTAATATTAACGAAGAAAGCCATCGGGTTACAAGAAATCCATTGTAAGCGGGAGTGATAGCGTTAGTTGCTCTCTTTTTTTTTTTTCTTTTTTTTTTAAGAAAAAAGAGATATTTCAGTTTTCTGAATAACTAAAACCGTGTCAACCTACATTCAGTTAGTATAGAATACCTGTATTAGTGACTCGATAACCCAGGTTCCACGATAATTTTTCATGTTAATGCCTATATCTATTACCTCTCTGAATTTTCCGGTCGAATTCAGCAACACATTATATATCCGAACAAGCTTTATAGCTTAACCATTTATGCTCAAGGGTGTTCTTAAATCAACTTTGTGACACATGCTTTAATTTAGTTTTGTTCGGAAATGCATGAAACGAGCAGGTGTTGTAATTCAGCAACTGTCTAATTGCACTCAATTTTCTGATTTTTAAAAACACTATAGATCTTTCATTACAAGCTTTCAAAGTTGACGTTTTTGAGCACATTTCCCGACGAAAGCGGAAAAACCGATCGAAAAGCAGGAGAAAAACGGGTGATCGCGTGATCGGAATAGCTTAGACCTGAATAGGTAATTTAACTATCATAAAATGGAAAATTAAGTTCGGTTACAAATCTTTTCCATCGTCAGGCATTCCACTTTAATATCTTTCCGTTAAATAGTGAATTTGTTAATGTGTCAAAACATTTTGCGCTTGTTGAGCGGAGGAGTGGAGAACACCCTTAAGGCTACTGGCTACTCACTTTCCGAATTTCCCACCGTAATGGCGTTTGATACATCCTGACATTCAAAATATCTACTCAGGAGATAAATATTTTTAACTTCTTCTTTCTGGATGATATCTTCTTGAAGGATGTCCCTTTTTTTCCTAGTTTTCAAAATATTTCTAAAATCTATGCTCAATTTTGTATGAAGCGTTAAAATTTTACTTCCAGTTGTTCAGCTTTTTACATAAACAATATTAAAGCAAAATATAAAAGCAAAAAAGTGAGAAGAAAAAGTGACCATCCTTTAAGAAGAGGACACTGAGAGAAGTTAAAATAATAATATCCCGAGAAGATATTTTAAATATAAGAATGCATCAAACGTTTGCCCCACCAGTGGCCGAGAGGTTCTGACTTCTCAACTGGTAGACGGCAGGTGATGGCCGTCGGCCGAACCGTTCGGAGTTTATGTGATTTTCTTCGAACTTCGCGTAAATATGGGTTAGGCTCCCTTAGAAAGACCCCTCACGAAGGGCACTCCCCCTGAGCCTATATCCCTCGAGTAAATAATCGGCCGACACAAAAGAAACCAAAAGAAACCAAGCATCAAACGTTTATAGAATAACATTACGGTGGGGAATTCGGAAAATGAAAGACCAGGTGCCTTAACCACATACTTCAATTAAATCTACTGTTTTTATAGTAATATGTTACTGACATTTGAAAATTTATTTTGAGAATGCATTTTACGCTAGAGAAACAAATTGCGATTACATGCTTTAAAGAATGGATATTTTTTTTCCCTCGAAGTAGCGTTAAAAAGTATCGCTTCTGCTCGCTACAATCTACTGATTTTTAGCTCACAGGCTATCATAGCCTGAGAGCTTATGTGCCCGTCCATTCTGTATGTATGTTCGTTCGTGCGTAACGCGATAACTCATGATAAAAATAACCGATCCACTTGAAATTTTGTATATAGGTATATCCTGATAAGGCGCTTCCCTGATTAGTTTTTGGAGTTCATTCGATATGTATAAGAGGGGGAACGGGGGGCTCATGCCCCTCCCATTAATTGATATAAATGGGTTTTTCATGTAGAATTAACAGTTTTCGTTCAAAATTTAGATATAGGATCATTCTGACGAGGCGATTCCGTGACTGTTATTAAGTGTTCACTGAATAAGTATAAACAGGGGGAACGGGGGTTCTAATGCCCCTCTCCTTAATTTATATAAATGGGTTTTTCATGCAGAATTGTCAGATTTCGTTCAAATCTCTGAATAGTTTCGGAAGTTTAATTTTTAAGTATAAAAGAGGAGGATAACTCCTCTTAAATTATATAAATGGGTTTTTATTAAGAATTATCCGATTTGTTCTGAATTTTGGATATAGATTTTTTATATGATAAAAATGTCCTTGATAGTTTAGGGGGTTCAATGATTAAGTATAAAAAAGGGGAAAAGGGAGAGCTGTTTCCCCTTTTTTTTTTTTTTTTTTTTTTTTTCGAACGGAACCTTGAAAATATAAAGTTGTAATGTGCAATTAGTATGCGTAGCCTGTGAGCTCGATGCTCGATTCACTGGGCAATATTCTTTTTATTTTGTATAGCGCTACGCGCTGCATTATATTATTTTTCAAAATTTAGAGGAGAATACATTTTATAATAAAGAGACAAACTGCAATTATATGCTTTCAGGAATGGACACGTTTTTTCTCCTCGAAATAGTGTTAAAAAGTGTCGCTTCTGCTCGCTAAAAGCTACTAATTATTTGTATCGCGCTTACTCGCTACATTACATTCTTTTTCAAACTTTAGAGGAGAATGCATTTTGCACTATAGAGACAAATTGCAATTATGTGCTTTCAGGAATGGACACTTTTTTTTTCTCCTCGAAATAGCGTTAAAAGTACCGCTTCTGCTCGCTAAAAGCTAATAACTATGCTATTCGCTATATTACATTCTTTTTCAAACTTTAACGTGTTACACTAATGGAAAAAGAGGCGATTATTGTAGTTTCGCTACTTCCAAACCTACATTGATGCAGTTACCCTTGAACAGTCAGGTTATTCCTTCTTCATTAAATAATTTAAAAAAAAAGTTCCTGCATCTAACTTTAAAGAATGGTTTCATCTGGAAGAATTTCAAATTTTATTTTCTTTAAAAAAAAACTCTTGTTAGTAAACTTGGATCTAAACTTATAAAAAAAATTGGTGACAAATAAAAAAAAAGAAGAAAAGAAACAGGAGTTTTAGAGAGGTGCATAGACTCAATGTTATTTTCCTGAGATAGACAACCTTGCCATGTACTTGCTTTTTTTTTTTTTTTTTCGAACTCTCGCTTGATTAAACCCGCTCAGAAATCTGACGGTATCGAGTGTTGTGATTCACCTCCTTCTCTCGTGTTGATTCAGAAAGCGAAAATTCAAGGCAAAGGTAACAGCGATGCTGGCCAAGGACGAATTGTTGTGATCACATTCTTCTCCCGGCTGATATTCGGGTTGCGACAAAACTCGGGATGGAAGACAGAACAGATCGAGTTCCTAATACACGACTTTTTTAGAAGTGTTCTTCCCCCAAAACATGCTCCTGTCGCACTTATTTTTATTTTTATTTTTATTTTTTAACCCTTTCCGGCACAGTGCGCCCAGTCCGCGCACACCTAATTTTAATTTCAAACTTGCAAAGGACACTAATAATATTTTACTAAAATGTTGCTTTTACAATGAAAGATTAAATTAATATTGACTGGTTGTATTTGTGACGTCCAATTATCTACACGGGGGATATGAACCCTAAGGGGGGGGGGGGGTGCCCACCCTGCGGGGCGTTCTAAGGAAACTTAATACAAGTTTACGCATGGAAATATAAGGTTTGAAGAAAAGCACAGAAAACTTCGAAGGATTAGGCCAACGGCAGCGATTGGGTTCAAACCCAGCACCTACCGTCTACAGTTTCGAGAGCAGAACCTCTCAGCCACTGGTGGGGCGAATTTAGAAATTAAGGAGTTCTTAATATCTAAAAAAGTCGTTTGTAAATTCCGGTGTCAGTTGATAATTTCTCATTTTACTAACAAAATTTGTAACTGCCGGAAACTCTGAAAAAAAAAAAAAAAAAAAAAAAAAAATAGTCGTTGGGGGCCACCGTAATACTTACCCATCATGGATATGCATAGCATAATATATGAAAACATAACATATGTAAACAATTTATAAAATGCATTACAAATCCAACATAAAATATAAACGTATATTTAAGTATTTTTAACACACAAGTATTTTTAACACACTCTATTAATGAATTTATGATGAACCCATTTCGATAAATTGTATGAAACGCCAAACTATTCAAGTAGCACTGAATTGCGTAAAAGAAACATCCTTATAACTCCAAAAATAATAATCATATTCACTAACGGTTTCTCGCATCGAATTAAGTATCTCATTTCCAATAAAAGATATCTTTGAATTGAAATTTGAATGAAATACAGGGTCATGAAAAATCAAAGAATGTGGAAAGTAAGATTAGAAATATCTCAACAACTAATAATCCGATTAACTTGCAAAATTTGTCTTATTTTATTGCCTTTTACGTCAACTCCTTAAAATAAAAGAATTCGAAAATTTTTATATACCTTTCATCAGAACGAATTTTTCGAGAGTCCGAAAAAAATAGTTCCTGATAATCGAGGTTACTTATATTAAATAGGCTTCGTCCCATTCTTACATACTAAGCACATACAAAATTTCAAGTCTCTATCTCAAATTGTTCGGGAGATAGAGCGGTTACAGACAGACAGACAGGCACCAGGGGCCTCGCTAGGGGGGAGGACAGGGGGGGAGCCTCCCCCCCCCCAAACATTCGCAAGTGTTGTTACACTTGGCAAATTTAATTAAAATTTTAATAAAAATTGTAGTATATTTTCTATTTTTGATAGAATTTGCAAAAGTTACAACTCTAATTGGGAATATTATTAAACTTTTTACAAATAAGAACTGTATTACTCTTTCTAAATGTGGTAACTTGGCAAAATTATAAAACGAGTTGGCAAATATGAAAATTTGACTTGGCAATTTAAGGTCTTCTCCCCCACCAATAAAAAGTCTTAGCAATGGCCCTGACAGACACACAGACGGACGGACGGACGGCAAAATTTTTTTTTCTAAAAATATGTTTTTCGGAATCTCCAGTGTCCGAAACGTGTAAATCCGTCAAGAAAAAAATTTCGATTTTCAAAACGATTGCAAGACTTACCCTGGGTAAGTAAAAATGGGTTCTCAAAAATGAGTAAAAAGAACTCACTTTGGTCACTATATAGAGATGGTCACTTTATGAAGAGTCTTTGATAGTGGCACATTAAAACTTTTGTGATTTCAAAAACAAAATAAAATATAAATAATAGAAGTTGCACTATATCAAGTAATTAATTGATTAATATACCGGGTGTCCCAAAAATGACTGATGGATTTTAAAATTCAATAACTTGCAAACGGTGACAGCTATTTAATAAAAAATTGCAGGAGGTTTATGGATAATGTCAGGAGTTTTTTTACCGTAACTTTTGATTTTAGTTCGAATTACAGATTCAGATTCAGATTCAGTTAGGTGGGGAGGTCTACCATATGGCTTGAGCTCAACAAGCCCCACCTAACATTTATTATTAAAAAAAAAAAAAAAAAAAAGTACAATTGTTTCACAAATGGTTGCCCAATTTCTTCTGGGCGAACCTAAAGTTTTTACAATATTAAAATGCATAAATTTCAAAATTTAAAATAGAAGAGTTAATTAAGACAATTAAGAGTTTGTAAATGTCTATAAAAAATTTTAGATGCATTATTTATTTAGAAAGTTCAACTAAGTTCAACTGTCATAAGTATGAAAGAGTAAATGTTTTTAGAAATGTTTAAACAGAGATATGATTTGATAAGCTTGCTAATGCGCAAGTTGAAATATATACTGATTCTTTTCAACGAGGGTGATGCAGTCAATTATTTTCTGTAATAATTTCGGACATTTCAATACATATGAAAACCACTCATTTAATTTCATATTTGATGGCTTTCGCAGATGAAAGGTTGAAGTTAACGGACAATTTAACATGAAATGCAAGGAGGTACTTCTGTTCCCACAAGTACAGAGGTCAGAATCTACTTTATTAAATTTAACTAAATATGAAGAAAAAGGACCATGATTGGTAGCGAATAAATATAGATTTCGATGAAAAAGTAAAAAGTCTTCTGAAATTTTCGGTAGAAATTCGTATGTGTATCTGCCGGTATCTGCATAGTCTCAATAGTTTTGCCAGTGTTGAAGCGAATCTAACTTTAATTTTCTTTTTACTAAGGATGCTGGTAATGGATAGAATTTTGTTTCTATTTGTGATGATTCCAGCGTAGCTTCTTTTGCCAAGGTATCCGCTAATTCGTTTCCTTTTATGCCCGTGTGGCCTCTTATCCATTTGAAAACAAAATTTTTAGTAGATTTCTGCAATAGTAATATGATTGAGGTTACTAATATATCTCTTGTATTAATGTCTTTTAAGGCTTGTAGACTTGATAAACTGTCTGTTTGAATTAATATATTTTGAAAAATGCTTGAATTTGCCCAGATTATTGCGTCATGAATAGCTAACAATTCTGCTTTAAAAACACTATTGTCATTTATTAAGGACTTTTGATATGTTTGAATTAATTGATTGCTATAGAAAGTACAGAAGGCATAGGCTGTGCCAGATTCAGTTTTTGAGCCATCGGTGTATATTTCCACTAAGTTAGTTAAATTCGGAGGTATGTCTTCTATCCAATGTAAATACTTTTTAAATGGTTTTATCTGGCACGTTTTTAGTCTTGTTTGTATTAGGGTTGGATCGAACTCTTCGGATGGTATGCCAAGTCTTAATACTTGCCCAGCTTGAGATTCTCTTTTTATTTGGTATTGTAGCGGAATTATTCCGGTTAATGTTATAACGATTATTTCGTTATATATTGGTTATTTTATTAAATTATTCCTTCCCCCCTGTCTCTGTTCAATTCAAAATCAGTTTTAAATGTCCTTCATTCACTTTCCATTTTTTTTCCCTCGGCTAGCTTTTCTCTAACCGAAAAATCGGCAGCTGCTTAACTTTGTGAGAAATACACTCACATATTAATCAACCGTTTAAAGCTATTTCCAGATGTCTGCTATTTCCGATCGAAGCAATTCTGCATTACCTTATTTGGACATCATCTCTGTTTCGCGGTTAAAATTTATGCTTACGCTTCTTTTTCCTTTCTCAACAAAAACCTAAAAAGAATTTAACATCTGCGCAGTAAAAATCTCATGTCCCTTTGGTGTGCCTCTTTATTAGACAAAACAACACGTGTAACATTCTATCGTTTGGCAACCTTTTCTTTCCCATCCTAGCTAGGAATCCAAATTGAATTCTTATCTTGCCGGCTGCATTTTAACTGTTATTTGGCGTATACTATCCATTGTGCATGGGCGAACTTGTGTGTGTTGGCGATTTTCTATCATGCCAAAAGTGGCAATTTGTTGCTATGTACGAGGACACTCGCCTCTCTGCTCTCGTCTGGTAAACTTGCTAATCGCTGTTCGGAGATTTTCTCCGAGTACTGTATGTGTGCCCCCCCTAGTATCATATGTATGAATAAAAAATAACTTAGCAATCATTGTGGGGTTTTTTCGTACATCTGAACCTGGATACATGATCATTTCGTTCTTCTAAATGCCTTAACAAATATTTTCAACTGCCAATCTCCCTTACAAAACCTCTGGTGCCTGACAGTTTCGTTTTTCCCCACATAAAAATAAAAAAAAAAAAAATTGTAACCATGGCGGCAAAACAAATTCCGATAAATATCATTCAATTTGATGGAGATCCAGATTTACTTAAATTTTTCTTTGATCAAATTCGCGTCTGTGCAGAAATTAATAAATACAACCCACAAACAACAATTGCAATCTTAAAGGGAAAGTTAGTTGGGCCTGCACAAAAATTTCTAGCCCAAAATCCCGACCTGCAAAAGATAACAGACCTTGATTTGTTGGAAAAGGAATTTGCGTCATTTTTCGCCCCCCCTAGTAAATGTGTTGCTTCTGTTGAATTGTCCAGTTTAGCACTTATGCCTTCTGAGACGATAAAAAACTTAGCTCATAGACTAAATGTTCTTGCGGCGACTGTTGATGCAGATATCAACGACGAAAGTGCACGCAACACTATTAAACTTATGAAATTTCTAGAAGCCCTTCCTTCAAATATTAGAATAAAATTACAGGAAGAAGGCATTAATGATTATAAAACAGCAGTAGAAAGAGCACAAACCCTTCATGAAATTTTAAGGAATGAAAAAATCTTACATTCCTTACCTTCGGTACACAGACCAGAAAATCTCATCGAATCGCAACTGAAAGAAATTTCCGAGAAAATAAATGCATTATCGTTTGCCCCTCCTGATACTAAAACCGAAACTGAGCAAAAAAATCTCCAGACTAGACCAAAACATTTCGCAGGTGTTTCACGCTTCAAAAAAAATTACAAAAATCGAAACTACACTAGACGTTATTCCCCACACAAGTTTTCACAAAGAAAACCAGTTGTTTGTCAGTTATGTGGACGAAACAATCATGATGCTCTCTCTTGTTTTAAATGGAAAAGAGCAAATACTCAAAGAAAAAACAATTACACAAATTCCACGCCACAATTTCAGGAAAACTGAAACAGAGATACAATTTTTATGCTGATGGTCTTGTGTCTCAGTCTAATACTTCTACATCAGCAACTATTCTTTTTGACCCTGTATTACCTAAAATTTCAAGTTCGAGACTAGTTAATTCAGTAGCTTCCCAAACTTTTGACTCTATTAAGATAGCAAATAACATCAGTACACAAACAGAAAGTGATAATGTTCAGATAATTTGTAGTGTAAACACTATGTCACCATCCCTCCCTCTTGTTAAAGCCACTATAGCAAACCATGATATTACTTTATTGGCTGATTCTGGTAGTAGTATATCTTTACTTTCACAAAAATTATTCAACCAACTTAAACCTGTCTTAAAATATAAAAGACTGTCCACCGACGTCAATATTAAAACTGTCAATTCTGACGTCTCATTTTCCGCCTGCATCAGAACATCCATTAAGCTAAAACAAAAAGCGTTTTCACATCACTTTTATATTGTTGACATACCCGAGTCTTCCAGTTTTGAAGGCATTTTAGGTTTCGATTTCATAACTAGATACAATGTTGTCATCGATACTTTTAACAAGTGTCTCCACGTCAACAATAATTTCTCTGTTCCTTTAAAAACCAGTAAAGAATCTTCTGGAGAGAAACAATCAAAATCATGCAATTCTTTGAGTGAAGTTGTATTGAATCAAGCAGTGTTCTTAACTCGAAAAATTATAGTAGAACCTCAACAACAAATATGGTGCTCTGTTTACACCTCCAATAACATTAACAATGACAGAAATTATCTATTTGAATATTTGGCACAAACAAAAGAATTAATAGGAAATGATGCCATTATTCAAATGAACAAATTATCCAATAAAAGAAAGAAAACTTCACAAATACATCATTTCTTCTCAATAACACTTAAAAACACTTCTGAAAAGACCATTCATCTCCCTAAACACACAAAAATAGGTCAATTATCTGAGATTGAGGAAATTCGCGACTATACTTCTGAAATGTCTGACAAGCAAAATAACTCAGAACTGCACTTTGTAAATTATATTCAGGCGTCTAATGAAATCTTACAAAAAAGAAAGCAGGAGTTATCGGCTAATGATTTTAAACTTTCTCACTTAAAATCTGATGAAGCAAGGAACCTAACTAAATTGCTACTTAATTATTATCCTGCCTTTTCCAAATCATTAGACACACTTGGTCATACTGATAAAATTGTACCTGATTTAAAATTCATTAATGATTACCCCATAAAGACTCTCCCTTTCCCTCTCCCCCAAGCTGTGCAAAAGGATGTTTTAAATCAAATCAAACAGTTACTTGATGCCAAAATCATTGAGCGTCATTGTTCCGAATGGGCCTGTCCCATGCTCCTTGTTAAAAAGAAACCAGACGGTACAGGTATACAGAAATATAGACTCGCATTAGATCTCAGAATGGTTAATACTATAATTCAAGGTTCGTCTTATCCACTGCCAAAAATTCAAACTATTATTTCAAATCTTTCACAATATCGTTTTTTCTCTTCTCTCGACTTTCATCAGGCATATCATCAGATTGATTTGCCTGCAAAATTTCAAAATCAGCTCACATTCACTACAATGTTCGGTTCTTTTCGGTATAAGAGATTAGTATTCGGATTAAAGTCTAGCGCCTCTATTTATCAAGCTTTAATGGACTCCTTACTTGATGAATTACAGTTAGAAGGTGTCTATACCTACCAAGATGATCTTATTGTTGGTGCCAATTCATATCAAGAAATGTGTGAGAAGTTGGATAAAATTCTTGCAATACTAGTAAAATATAATTTAACGCTGTCCCCTAACAAATGCACTTTTCACAAAACCAGTTTAGATTATCTTGGATTTCACATAGAAAATCAAACTATTTCTCCTGTTCAGTCGAACATTGTAAAAATAACATCTTTTCCAACACCTACAACTAAACGTCAATTAAAAGCACTCATAGGCGTCATTACATTTTACAAATCTCTGGTTCCATCCTTTTCTGAACTTGTACAACCTCTCATAAACTTAACTACTCCAAAAGCCAAATTTAAGTGGACAAGCAAACATCAAAAAATTATGGACACCATACAGAAGATATTCTTTAATCCACCCATGGTTAGATTACCTGACTGGAACAAAAAGTTCTATTTAAATACTGATGCGTCAAATATTGCCATTTCTGGCGTCTTACTACAAGAACATGATAAACAACTATTACCTGTTGCATACTTTTCAAAATCTTTAAAAGCATCAGAAAAAAATATCCTGCACTTAAATTAGAACTCATGGCGATTCATAAATCAGTTACTGCTTTCAAATATTATTTATACAACAGAGAATTTGTAATACTTTCAGATAGTAAACCATTAGAAAAGTACAACAAAACTACAAATCCGGCTGATATTATCTCTCGCTGGCTCATGGATCTCTCAGAATACACATACAAATTTCAACATATTCCAGGTAAAAAGAATGTACTCGCTGACTATTTATCTCGCTGTAACTTTGAAAATAATCAACAGACTTTAGCTACAAACCCTGAACTTATTCATGACACTCAACCCTTACCTATTGTAGAATGTGATACTCCACACTCCAGCTCGACTGATTCTAATATTCATGTTAACTGCCTTATCTCTGGTACACAAACAAATCCTGACCCTTTATTAGAAATTTCGAATGAAACATTTGCTACTGAACAACAAAATGACCCTACTTTGTCTGTTGTTTATAAAGAAATCTTAAAGAATGGATCTTCTCAAAAATTTCCTAACTACTTCATTCATCCTGATTCGAAAGTATTAATGTTAAAGAAGGAAAATATTTTTAATAACACTTTTTCGTATCACATTATTGTTCCAAATTCACTTAAAAGCAAAGTCTTAACAATTTCACATTTATCTCACTTTGGCTTTAATAAAACTTATGAATTCTTGTCAGGTAGATATTTTTGAAAGGGTATGTATGTAGACACTTTAAACTTTGTTGCATCCTGTATCAAATGTCTTCAAACTAAACATCACCAAACTCCACCTGCACCCTTACAGCCCACATACACTCCCAGGTACCCTGGTCACACTATCAGTACAGATCTCCTTGGACCGTTTGCTAATGGAAAATATGTTTTAACTATCACTGATCATTTTTCAAGACATATTGAACTCTTTCCACTTAATGACATATCTGCGAGTAAGGTTGTTAAATGCTTATTCTCTTACATAACCACCTTTGGGAGACCTTCGGTTGTCTTATCAGACTTAGGACCCCAGTACACTTCTCAGGTATATAACATTTTTAATGATACAATGGGCATTAAGGTATTACACAGTTCTGCCTCGAGACCACAATCAAATGCGATTGCAGAACGAATCAATAAATCAATCAAATATTCAGTTAATATTCTTTTACAAGAAGGTCATTCATTCGAAAATGCAGTATTTATACACAAATCACTTTATAATGGTTCGAAACATGCAACTACATTATATTCTCCTAATTTTCTTCATTTTGGACGTGAACTTTCTCTAATTTTTGACACTTTTGATCAGTCGTGCAACCAACCCTTTCTTGATAAACATATTGAAGTACACAAATTACTTGATGATTTGAGTAAGATATATCACAAAGCCTATAACAACATTAAATCTGCTCAAGATAAAAGATATAAATATTACGGTCAGAAAGCTAAATTAAGATCCATTTTCTTAAAAGATATTGTATATCTAAAATCAAATGACAAGTTTAAAGCTAGGTATACTGGTCCATATATTGTCACTTGTAAACATTCCCCTGTGTCATTCTCAATTAAAAGGTTGTATACTCCTGATAACACAGCATTTCGGGTACATATTGATAGACTTTTACTTGCACCTCCTCGTTATGGACATTTATTTGATGCGTCAATTCATATAAACAACACTAACTTTAATACGTTTTATCAACCTCACACATACAATCTAAGAAACAGAAGCTAATGTAAATCACTATTTATTATTTTTATGTCTTGTTTTATGATACCACATATCCAACCAAAGAGCTCATGGTTGTGTGTATGTTGTTTTTGACTGATCTTTAACAATATCATGGCTGGTCCATCATTGTTGCTCTGAAGATCTCTTAGGAACAATATTAGGTATCATTGTTATCCTTTAACACTTAGATATGTCTTCAAACTCACTAAAATTTTATTTACTTTTATTTTGTTTTCTTTTTGCAGTACACTTAAAATTTCTTTGACAATACTCATTAATTCAGTATTTTTCCACTAACTAACCTTCCACTTAACATTTCTTGTACAGTAAGTCAAACATATTATAGTTAGATAAACAGGTACTGTAGTTTGGAAATGTAAACAAAAGATTCATGTAATTAAACTAAACACAGTTTTTATATATGACTTGTTCATCACCCCACTCGATTGTGACACATTTTTCGTCTCTCTTCACTCTAGGATTGTCTGCCCATATTAGTTATTATATGATATACATTTTTGTGTTTTTTTTCTTTTTGAATTCTTCCCTTTGAAGTCTTGTTCCCGTTCAAAATTAAGGCCCTAAGGGTTCAAGCTTCATTGTGTTGAGAGACAAAATTTTGGAATTGGAGTTTCGATTCAAATTTTTGAATTGTGATTCCAATTCACATCAATTCAATTTTTTTTTCATGTAATTCGACGTGGGCTCCTTCAGAAGACCGCTAGTGCCTTCGGGGGAGCATCACAATTCCCTCCTCATCTAAGGCTAGGCCCTAAGCCGATGCCATAATACTTGTGTTGTACACAAGATTCAGGGTGACGCATATTTTTTATGGGCGTGCTTGGAGCACCTCTTTTTTTTGTCATCCTATGCTTCGGCATGAAACACTTTTTACAAAAACATTTTTATTTTTTAATATACATCATATTACTCTTTTTAATTTTTTGAAAAATATAGTGCTATTATGTTATTTTTGTGTATTGCCATTTTATATTCATTTAGTATTAGTTTCATGTTTTGTGTATATGTTTCAAAATTTTATTTATGTCATGATAACAATCAAAGCTGCAGTAAGATTTTTGTACTGTCTGAGTCGACTCAACTTATACATATAAAATACAGTACTACCTTGGATCCATGAAATACAAATATAAAAAATATAGAGACTTTAGAACTGCTGACTGTTTTTGAATACAAAAGTCTCCATTATCATGACGTTAAATTTCTACATATATAGATAAAAAAAAAAAAAAACTTTTGCATTTATGTATGTTTTTATGTTATAATATTTTATGCTAGCCTATGCACATTGGACAGCAAAAGTTTTTTTTGTGGTGCACCGGGTGATATATATAACGATTATTTCGTTATATATTGGTTATTTTATTAAATTATTCCTTCCCCCCTGTCTCTGTTCAATTCAAAATCAGTTTTAAATGTCCTTCATTCACTTTCCATTTTTTTTCCCTCGGCTAGCTTTTCTCTAACCGAAAAATCGGCAGCTGCTTAACTTTGTGAGAAATACACTCACATATTAATCAACCGTTTAAAGCTATTTCCAGATGTCTGCTATTTCCGATCGAAGCAATTCTGCATTACCTTATTTGGACATCATCTCTGTTTCGCGGTTAAAATTTATGCTTACGCTTCTTTTTCCTTTCTCAACAAAAACCTAAAAAGAATTTAACATCTGCGCAGTAAAAATCTCATGTCCCTTTGGTGTGCCTCTTTATTAGACAAAACAACACGTGTAACATTCTATCGTTTGGCAACCTTTTCTTTCCCATCCTAGCTAGGAATCCAAATTGAATTCTTATCTTGCCGGCTGCATTTTAACTGTTATTTGGCGTATACTATCCATTGTGCATGGGCGAACTTGTGTGTGTTGGCGATTTTCTATCATGCCAAAAGTGGCAATTTGTTGCTATGTACGAGGACACTCGCCTCTCTGCTCTCGTCTGGTAAACTTGCTAATCGCTGTTCGGAGATTTTCTCCGAGTACTGTATGTGTGCCCCCCCTAGTATCATATGTATGAATAAAAAATAACTTAGCAATCATTGTGGGGTTTTTTCGTACATCTGAACCTGGATACATGATCATTTCGTTCTTCTAAATGCCTTAACAAATATTTTCAACTGCCAATCTCCCTTACAAATGTGCATAAGGCAGAGGTTGCCGTTTTCCTGTATGCTTTAGAAATCATCAAGAGACATTCTGCTTGTATTGATGATAAAATGCGTAAGCATTGGGATTTTTGCAATCTTGGAAACCAGATTGGTGCACCATAAGATATTTTTTTCTCCAATATTTTTTGATACCACACTTTTAAAATATATTTTGGAAGACGATACGAGGAAGAGAATTTGAAAAGATTTTGAATAGTTTTTAATATTTCAATTTTCTTATTTCTAAGATGAGGAAGAAAAGTAAGATTACTATCTAAGGTAACCCCCAAATAAAGCAATGTTGGATTTGATTTTAAATTTTTATTTCTTATCTTAAAAATTGGTGGACGTTTTAGAGATTTGGGCTTTTTAAGATGAAGTACTGAGCATTTGTCGAAGGAAATTGACATACGATTAACATCTGCCCAGTCGCTGATGAGTTGTAAAGCATGATTTGCTGAATCTTCTAAGCTTCTCCTTGTGGAGCCTGAGATTACTAATAGTATATCATCGGCGTAGGCTATTATTTTATAACCATGTCTTTTAAGAAGTTTTAATAATTTATTTAAGAAGATTTTCCAAAGAAAGGGTCCCAGGCAGGAGCCTTGTGGGCAGCCTCTGCCAAACCAATGTAGTGAATTTGATTGCCAATTATAGTAGGCTGCTCTTAATGTTAAAAATGACCTAAACAGATTAAGATAGGGTTTGTCTAATTTTAAAAGTTCAAGTTCTTCTATAGTTATGTCCCATGGCAGACGATCAAACGCGTTTTGAAAATCTATAGAAATTAAAGAGATATACTTATCTTCTTGAGATTTTATTTCTATATTAGAGAAAAGATCTTGTAATGCCGTTTCTGTTGAACGGCCTTGTTCAAAACCATGTTGAGATGATTGTAGAGATTGTGAGTGTGATAAGAAATAATTTACTCGTTTCAAAAGCATTTTTTCTAATATTTTGCCGAATATTGGGAGAGGAGTTATTGGTCTATAAGATTGATAATCGTCAGAAGATTTGTTTTTCTTTTTAAAATATACTAATTCTTCTATTTTCCAATCTGAAGGGAAGTAATTCAATTTCAGTAGCGTATTGTACATTGATAAGAGTAAATTCTTCTGTGTTTTATAAAGATTTCTTATTATGAAATGGTCTATTTTGTCGGGCCCAGGGGCCTTGTTTTGATTGAAAGAGTAAATTGCAGCATGGAGTTCTTGGTCTACGAACGGAGGAGCTGAGTCATCAGAATCAAACGATTTTTGAGATAATTTAATTGGGGGGCCAAATATTTTATTTGTTAGATCTGTGTAGAAGAAGTTCCTAGTATATAATGGATAGTTTGAGTCTGCCAACGCCATTACTTCCTGTTGATAGAATTCTTGGAATGCAATTTTCTTAGCTTTTCCAAAAGGATCTTTGGTATTGCCACAAAAGTTGGACCAAGCTTGTCTTTTTGAATCCATGATCGCTTTTTTGTAGATGGCTTTTTCTTTTTTATATCTAATTTTGTCTTCTTGTGAAGCTGACGGTAATTTGGATTTTCTTTGCAAGGCCTTCACAAAGTTTCGTGTCTTTCGTAAGTTATCATTCCACCAGGTAATTTGTGGGGTAAAAATACTTTTTCTTTTCTTCAAGTATTTGTCACATAAGGTATGTAATAATTCTAAGAAAAGTTTGTAATATTCATCAAAAGTATTTTGATTTGGTATGTTGTTAAAATTTATATTGTTTTCTGTTAATTTAAAGGCCAATTCTTTATTGAACTTTTTAAAAGAGATATTTTTTGTTCGGTATCTCCTTGTCGAGTGTTTAGGTAATGGGATATCTGTTAGTATTGTAATTAATCTATGGTCACCGTAATTTAAGTCTTTATCAACTGTCCAGGATGAAATTCTGGAAAAGAAAGGAAGAGATGACATGGAAACATCTGGCCAGCCTCTAGAATGATTCGTTTCAAATGTTGGTAAACAGTGAGGATCATTAAGAACTATTAGTCGATGTTGACTGATAAAAGAAAATAGTTGGTGACCTTTTTCGTTATCAGAAGGATAGCCCCAAAGAATGCTGTGGGCGTTAAGATCCCCCAATATGAGGAGATTAGGCGAGTAGCCCGGGAAAGTATCCCATGAATGAAGATCTTGCTCCAAGTTCGCTGATGGCGGAGAATATTGTGAAACTAATGTGAAAGTATTTTTTGAAACAGTTATATTTACTACAACTGTATTATCAAACTTTCCAAGTTGAATGTGTTTTAAACTCTGATCTACAATTATTATGAACGCATTTCTATTATTTGACGAGTAGCAAGGTGCTCCTGCTGGTAGACCATGTGGTCGATTGTTGTTAATGTAACAGTCTTGTATACAAGCTAAAGAGTAATTTTCGGAGTAAAGAGTATTGATAAGATCAGCTGTGGCCGTTCGGCTCCTCTGCAGATTTACTTGTGCTATTTTCAATGATTTTTCTTTGGAATAAAGGCTAGAAGATTCACTTTTAGTGCCTCTATCGGTAACGGGGAGGCAGGGCCTCCCAATTCCTGCTTGAGGTCTTCTTTGAAACTCCTCGGCTTTTTCGGGAAGAGTTTTCTACAATTCTGACACAACGAATTTCATTGCTTGTTTAAAGAGAAGGATAGTCATGATCATATAGATCTTCCTCACTGGGACAATCGCTGTTGTTAGATAAAATGGGACTTGTGAGTTGTCTGCTTCTTTTAGTTTCATTTTTAGTTGAAGAGATAGACATTTTACCTAATGAATTAGTGCAGTAATTTTGCAATTTATTATTTTTAAGATGTTTGTATAATGGACAATCTTGAGATGAGGCTTTGTGATCACAACATTCAAAGCCTTCCCGTAAGCAATTGATACATTGTTCTGTAGATTCTGAGCATTCGGAAGTGTGGTGCTCTTTCGCACAGTTTGCACATTCTGATATCCATTGACAGTTTGTTGCTACGTGGCTATCTAAAGCTTGACAGTTAGAGCATCGCATAATTCGAAGATGATGGACTACTCTTACTGATTCTGTAAATATGTTTAACTTGCCTTTATTAATTATTTGACGACAAATATTTGTACTACCTTGAAGTATCCAGTTATTATAATGCCTTTGTTTCGACGAAAAATGTTTTAATATTTCAAATGGCGTGTCTCTGAAGTAGTTTCTCTGGGTCAGTTCGTTCTTTAAATCATCTTGAGTGATATCATCTGGAATTCTTAACAAGAGGATTCTCAGTCTTTTCTTTTCTGGTTCTAATATTCTTGAGCGAGATATAAGATCTTCCGATGAAGTTAGTGCTTGTTTTAGGATTTCTATATCTGTTTCTGTAGTTTTAATTTCTATATTATTGTTCATTGTTTTCCTGATTGATTTAACTGCTGCTCGTAATTCGGGTTTTTTAATCTCCGTTCTTACGCATTTTGATACTTGGGATGATTGATTAGCTTCATTAGGAATGATAATTATTTTCTTCAAATGTTTTCGAATCTGTGATTCTTCTTCTCCTTGAGTGTTTTGCATAGAATGTTCCTTATTTGGTGCCACAGTTGGGATTGTTTTAAGATAATATTTCAGTATATCTTGTATATTATCTGTTAATTGATCTGTAAGATTTTTCGGATTGACTTGTAGATATGAATTCATTTCATCGTACAAATCTTTTGAGATATTTCCCAATAAATCTAGTTTCTCTTGTATTAGGACATGGTGCTCATTTATTAATGTTTGAAGAGGCAAAGACTTTAGTTTTGAATTTTTAAGTGTTTCCAGTTCTGTTTTTAGACTTATGCACAGGTTACCATATGTAGTATTCAATACGTTTATTTCCTGTTGTAATAAATGGACTGAAGAAGTTAGTTTTATTCTACTATCAAGAGTGCTCTCTGTATTTGTTAAATGCTTTGGATGATTTATTTCTTGTTTTTTCTTACATAGTAGTTTCATGTAGCTGATTACTGTTTTATTGTTCCACTGCTTCCTTCCAAAGTTCAGGAAATCTTTTTCAAGTAATTTATATCCCATGAGATATTGGTGTTTCTCTTCTTTTGCGAATTGCGTTTGCGTGTTCAAGTTTTTAAGTGTTTTGGAGATATTCTTTCTCTCAGTTGGTTGTAATGGAGTAGATGAATCGCCTGGATCAGAATCATCTGTGCACTTATGCAATGAGTCTGAGTCTTGAGAAATGTGAGTTGAGTCACTTGCATCAGTATTAGTTACTAACTTTTCCGTGGTTTCATTTCTTAATTGCGCTAACTCTTTATTTGCATCTTCAAAACTATGTTGCAATTCTTCAATTTCTTTCTTAAGTAAGTTTTTGTCTTCTTCTGCTTTCCGAAGTGAGCGTTGGAAATTTAGACATTTTTCTTGTAATTCCTCTATTTCTTCTTCTTGTTTATTGTATAATGTCTGTTTTCTGCATGAGTGATAATGGATTTTTCCATTGAAGTCTCCTTCACTTGCAGCTTGCGAGCGCCTTGTTGTGCGTCTAAGATTAAGGGTGCTTTTGAATGGTCTTGAAGTTAATGTTTGATCTATATCCGAGATAGATGAACCTCCATTGTCTCTTTTTTCTCTATCTAATTTAATTTTGTTCTGTATCGAGTAATATTCCAGTTCAAAATCTAATGATCTTAAATGGGCTTGTATTTCATTTTTCAGTTCTTCTGTATTTTCAGACACATTTTTAGTATGCTTTTTCAAACATGCTTGCAGTTGATTTAACTGTTGGAATAATTTTGTATCATCTTCTTGGAGATCGGATGTACTTGTTGATGAGTGTTCTTGATTAAGAGAATCGTTCGAGTTCTCTTTTTGTCTGTAATTTTTGAGCTCAAGTTCTATGGATTTAACTTTATGAATAAGAGCTTCTTGAAATAAATCACCTTCATCGTTATGACCGTCAGAATGCATTTTGTAATGACGAAATGTCTGGTCGAAAAGCAGTTGCGTGCTAAGATCATATTTGCAAACAACTTGATATTCCCATAATTTAAGTCTTTGAAGTGGGGGAAATTCACTCTTTGCCATTTTTGGCAATTACTTTTAACAGAGGTTGATGTTAACAATTTATTAATAACAGCTTTCTTAATTATAAATCTATATTATAGATCAAAAACTGGAAAATGAGGCATTGCCACACCCCCTCCATACATCAATGAAAGAAAGGAGAAAAGGACAGTGAAAAGCAAAAACCAATAGCCTAGACTACTGAAAATAACTAAGATAAAAATTTAAGGGAAAACAATTTGAAAAAAAAAAAAAAAAGATAGCAATAGAAATTAAATTAAAACAGGGGAAAGACTAGTGTGAGAATATTACTGTGCACTAAAAGCTCATGTACTAAAGTATGAACACATTAAACCAATTTGTGATAGATTTACACTGATAGAAATGATAAGAAATGATAAGAAATGATAATAAACTGCGTTTTAACAACTTAAAGTCCTTGAAAAGCTTTGTACATATATACATAAGTTCACGTTTCCAAGTTCAAAAACATAAAAAGACTGATTATGGCACATAAATCAGTAAATGATGAAGACAACATAGCAGAAAAATAGTAAAGGAGCCTGATAGCAAGTTTGCCAGTCAAACAAAGTGCACACTTAACTGTAGTCAGGCACGTAGCCAGGGAGGGGGCTAAGGGGGCTGAAGCCCCTCCCGAAAGTAAAAAAAAAGTATGAAATTAAATCTAGTGATAGTAAAAAATGACAAATTTTTCCTTTTTTTAAATTCCTTTACATTAGAACTATGTACATTCTAGTTGTAAAAATATAAATTTATTCAGCTAAAGTTATAAACGGAAATTTTACTTTAAGCACAGTAAAATTCGATAGGTGCATGTATCGATAATTGTTCGATCGCATGTATCATATCATTAATTTGACTTAGAAAAAATAACTTTAATACGCGTATGGCGTATAATTTAATTTTAGGTATCAAATATAAGGCATTTTGTGTTATGATCTTTCTTAATTTCCTCTATACTCATTATATTGTGATATAATAAATACTTCAAGTGATCAGTGATCATTGTTAAAATGTTTTGCAGAAAATTGAGCCAAAAACAGTAATAGACCCTTGTAATGTAAAATTATGTGAAAAATAATGATTTTTAAAAAACTTAACTGTTAAAGGCTTTTATTTTTTTTAAAAATAATAATAATAACAGGAAATTTCGAACTGATATGGTACAAAGAAAGACTATAGGGTATCAACCATCTTTCAAAGGCCCTATAGCGGTCGATGTTTCCCGGCTCCTCACTGAGTAAATTTGAGTCAAATTGTTTGCATATGAATCTTTAATAGAAAGAGAATGTGCACAGAGTAGTCTGTTTGGGTGGGAAAGTTTCACTGTCTTTTGTAGAATTACCAACTGCAAGGATGGATGCTCCTAAGTAGGGATTTTTTGGCGGTTTTTTAGAGCTAATCACAATACCGGTTCTCTAATGTTAGAGAACAAATAAAAAAGTATGGTAGGCTAAAAACTCTTAAGATTAATATCAAAGCCTGGATATGAGGCATTGGAACGTTATAAACGTCCATAGAAATACTATTTCTTACTACACCCAGACAGTCAGAATGAAATCATCCAAATATAGTTACTGAAGAATTGATTACGAAATAAATAACGTCATCTGTTTTAGGTTGAATACTGATGAAACTATGGACATTTCAAGCACAGAATAGTTCGCCCTTGGTGTTAGATATATGTACTAGTGTTTATAAAATGCACAAGTCCCAATAATTCTGGAAATTATTTTTGGTTCATTCAAGTAAATGATTTGTCCGCCGAAAATATAACAGAAGAAAGAGTACAACGTCGTAATGAACTACGTAATGATATGTCTAAATGCGTCACACAGGCGTATGACAGAGAAATTAATATGTTAGGACATGGTAGTGGGATTTAATCTATAATTCGTCAGAAGTGTCCCGAACTCAGTTACCTCAAATTTGCAAGCCATTGTTTAAACCATACATTGTCCTAAACCTTATGCTGATTCCTGCTATTCAAATATCTCTTGGAAAATATTCAAATATATCTTAGTTAATGAACTGACAATTTTTTTAGAAATCACCCTATGGTAAATTTGATCCTTCAGCAGCCAATTTCATCATATGCCCCAAAAAACAAAAGAAAATGACTTCTTCGCCTTGGAAACGCAAAATTTATAGAAAGTCATGAAAATATGGTAACTTTTATTAAGCTGTTTGAATGAATTTGCATTAGCTTAGAAAATATTTCGAAAAACACATGAAATATTCCTTTACCAGCTACATACCTTTCTTGACAGCCATGGAATGGAAAAGAGTGCTTTTTTCACAAGCCTATTTGTTTGTAACAAGCTTTTCAGTTTGAGAAAGCCATTGTCAACTCATCTTCATGAACAATCTCATGGCACAATTTCAGCTGTAACTCATGCTAAAGAAGTCCTGATTATTTTTAAAAAGATAGGGAAAATGAAATACGATGTTGAATCTTTTGATAAGCATTTAATTCTACATCAAAACTTAGAAAAAGTCTTTCGAATTGAAATAAAAATCCCAAGATCAAAATTTAGACAGACCACACCTACAAATCACCAAATTACATTCGCTGAAGAGTATTATAAGGCTACAGTCTGCATTTCCTGTTTTGAAAGTCTTTTTCAAAATTTAAATGACAGTTTAATTTCAAATGAAGACATTTTAACCGATTTTCAAATGCTTTTTTCAGGATGTGCTTTTCCGGAATAAGCAAACAAATTAGAGAATCTCTCTCAATATTTCAAACATAAAATGTTAATTTCATAAATGAAAGTTGGTGGAGAGAATTCGTAATGTTGATAGAAATACAGTGGTTTTAAAAGTTTGAGTGCACTGTTAAAAACTAGAGCATTCACTGCATAATCACTCCGCCACTTATATAAAATATTTCTATTCCAATCAACAATATAATCAGTAATATAGCTCATATAATAATAATATAAATCAACAATTTAGCCAAGTAATCGTTTTCTATACAAGGGCGGAGAGAAGCAAATGCTGCAGATTTTTAACAGTGGCTGTCCAACATTTCAATAATCGTGGGCGCACTTCATCTAGTGTCAAACAGTGTAAGGCGTCATTATTCACATGTCTGTAGTTGTAGAACAATATTACCCCACACACAATAAGAAAAATGCCAGTTTGGACCTTTTTTTCCTTTTTTAGAAATTAAAAATTTATACTAGAAATTCAAATTTTTTTTCAACTTTAAGAAATTTTTAAATGTTTATCAATATAGACGGAGAAGTGGCTGCATAGATCGAAAACCTCATCAAGCTGACGGCAAAAAATGCAGAAATTAGACACAACTTCATTAGCATACTAAAATGCAACTGGTCTGCCAAGACATATATTGGCGGAAAACTCATGCAGACCAGATTTAAGTGGTTGATCAGTCATTCATTCAGATTTATCATTGTGTTTCCAAAGGTATGAAATTATGGAGCACTGAAATCAGAAAAACCCAATGATAAACTTACCTGTCAATCACTAAAATTGAGTTTATGGATGTTACGAAGATATGACTTGGCAGATCAGTTGCACTTTAATATACGAATAGAGTTTTAATTAATCCTGGAATTTCAGCCGTCGACTCCATGAATTGAAGATTGGTGTAGCCGCCTCCTGGTCTATTAAATAAATTACTATTCATAATTTCTGGTATGAATTCAGATTTATTATTTTTTTTTAATAAAGAAAGAGGCCATAGAGCTAATCATGATAGAGAGTAACGATATACAGATATCTTATAAGATGCACAGACACTGAACAATGTGGGCCATAAGTCCCCTACTATCCACAGCTCGGTGTAAAAATTAATTGCAGAAAAAAGCAAATCACAGAAATTTTAAAATTAGATTTTCGTAAGAGGCTTATCAAAATATTTTGTAGAAAAAGGAGCCAAAAATTCTGCATATAGTAAAAAAGCATACGGAAGACTAAGTATTTTAAAGAAACTTCTTTTAAATTTGATTTTTCATTTTAAAAAACTCCTAAATATAGGAATCATTCGAAAGGACTTAATGGCACCCGCGTTGCACAGCCCTGATGTACTGTAACGCAATGCATTACAATACAATGAAGCACTTGCTGACAGTTTTGGATACCATTCCGGTAAAATTAGACTGACTTTCAAAAATGAGAAAATTAAATTTTTGCCTTGAAGCACTATGGTTAATAAGAGACTACTGTTGGTGTTTTTTATGACAGTCAATTAGCACACGAGGAGTGTAGGCCCGAAGGGATGTGGGGTATCTTCCACAGAAATCGTGGAAAGAGAACCTAGCTCCTAACTATGCAACTAAATCCCAGATTCGAAGTAAATTATGGCAAATTCCGAACGATTAGGCTAACGGGCGAGAATGGGTTCGAACACAAAACTTACCGATGAGAGACTGAGCAGCCTTGCAATGATATCCATTCATTGGGACATTACAGTATATCTTGATAAAATAATCAGCCTTATGGCTGCGAAGAAGTCACGAAAATTACTTCTCTAGCACTAATAAATTTATTGTATTAAGAGTGCTGCATATACAACTTTTTTAATCAAAGAATGTAAAATATAAATATAATTTTTACGATTACCTATAATTTGTAACAATTATTTTTTCTTTGAAAAAAAAATATGCATAATTTTATTTACAGATTAATCAATTTAGAACCCCTCACGCAATTAAAGACACGTGTACGTTAATATTAATACTGTGTTTTAAATCTATTAAAATTATTTGCTTGAATATTGATATATATATATATTTTTAATTTCTTATAAAGATACACGAAGTTTATTGCAAAAAAGTGCTTTTTTATTTTCTTTGCAGTTATCCCCTCCCCCCCCCCCCCCCCCGCCCGAAAAAAAACCACTTTGTTTTTTGAACTGGTACTGAAAGAAGTTTTAGAAACCAAAAATTGTAATACAAATCAAGAAAATAACAATTTTTGGAATGGACAAGTATATTATGCAGTATTATATCGTAGGTTAAGCCTTATTTACGTTTTTATTTACGCTTTAAATTATGCCCATTACTGCTAACAGATTGAAAAAAAAAAAATCCAAGATTGAGCCCCTCCCGAAAGGAAATCCTGGCTACGGGCCTGACTGTAGTTAAACAACGCACGCGCTGCACTTGAGAGTTGTTTTACTCTTTGAACACTTGAAAAATGAGAGTATTATCCAAAGCATCAAAATAATGAATAATCTTTCAAGATGATATCTTCTAGCATGTAGGTGGCAATATAAAACTAAATATATATAATTTGAATGGGCGAGATGCTGAAGTGAGAAATATTTTGCAATCGTACTTTAAATAGATAGGGAATCAAATAGAATAAAAGTAAAGTTTAATTATTGAATTATCTTAATTCAAAAAAGGTGTCTAAAAGAGAAGGTAGGATAAGATGGAGGGAAGGTAAATTGTGACGAGCATGTTAATAATGCTGATTTAAAAGAATTTTAATTGAAACTGTTTAAGCAGCGCCATTTTTATAAAAGTATAAATAGTTCGAATTACAAACAATAGATGGCGCTGACGAAAATTGAAGCCCAGATCGACGCCTCACTCAACATTGATCACCTGGCCTTCAATCGCCGTCAGCGCCGCCTATTGTTTGAAATTCGAATTAAAATCAAAAATTATGGTAAAAAAACTCCTGACATTATCCATAAAACTCCTGCAATTTTTTTTTTAAATAGCTGTCACCGTTTGCAAGTTATTGAATTTTAAAATCCATCAGTCATTTTTGGGACACCCTGTACAACTATAATAACTGAATTACTAATTTAAAATGTACTACACAGAAGAGAATTTATTAAAACTCATGTCATTTCTTTTTCAATGCAGTTGAAATTCCATAGTGATCGATTTAAATAACATATTACTGCATGGCACTTTGTAAGTTATATCCATTTTTAGGTGCGTTCGTAATTATGTAAATACGTAGCACCTATTGTTGTCGCTCAGTCCGTCCGTCTGTCTGTCCGTCTGCATATAACAACGCAAAAACTATCCGACCGAATCTTTTGAAATTTAAAATAAATAATTATTACACAATTTTGTCGAGTCATTTCAAATTTTATGAAAATCGGATGGATAGATCAATTACAGGGACGATTAAAAGTATTCCGTTACATTACGGTCAATGGGGAAAAATGTTTCAAATGCATTTTAATCGTTTGAAATTTAAAATACATACTTATTACATAATTTTGTGAAGTCATTTCAAATTTTTTGAAAATAGAATGCATAGATCAAATACAGGGACAATCAAAAGTACTCCGTCACATTACAGTCAACGGTTTTACGGGTATTACACTCATTCGAATATAATTCAATATTGATATGCAACATAAAGTACATATTATAATACATATGTTGCAGAATCTGTGGTGCAAGTAACATTTGTTAATGATTTACAAGGCCATACAAAAGTATTCCATTACATAATGAATATAGGGAGAACATTGTTTGGTGCGCATTTTAATTGTAATTAACTATTTACAGTTTTATGAGATTGATATATGAGAGTGATATTTTTAAAACTTCGTACGAACGCACCTCATTTGCTACGCTTCACGTGCAATTTCCAACTTGTTATTTTCATTGTAATTGCATTAAAATAACTTTTGTATAATTGGCAGTAATAAATTTTTCATTAAAAATCACCTTAGACAAGTGCAAATACCATAACAATAAAGCACAGAGTGGTCATTTTATACCTTAAGCAAATAGTAACTACAGGAGGTAAATTCTTGTGCTTTTTTTCTCTTTTAAAATAAATTTCAGAAAATGACCACTTGAGTGTTTTAGTTTGAAAATTTTCAGCATGCAGAAAAATAGATGGTCACATTTTGCAAGTTCAAATAACAGTGACAATGACAGGTTAACTGGTCACTTTAAACAGGTGGATATATTAGCAGACAATCCTTATATTATTTTATATGAATATTTTCCCATTACACACAATTCACAAGTAATATTTTCCAAAAATGGTCACTTTAGCCAAGTGTCCACTTTTTTGGCTGTGAATATATAACGTTATCACTTTAGGGAGGAGGGGGGGGGAGGACTGGCTCATGATATCATAAGATATCGCTAGGGGGAGGGGGAGTTTGATGATATCGATATTAGTTTTGATCAAATCAAAATTTTCTCTTTTTATCTGTAACATGGTCTTTGGTTCAAAAAAGTATGTTATCTGTTTTCAGCATTATCTATTTTTATGAAATTTCAAAGTTATTATTAAAATCACTAAATTAGTAAATTAAAATCACTAAATGTATAGCAAATTTCGATAAATGGCCGCCAAAAATAATCAATTTCGTGAATTGTTCAAAGAAAAATCGACAATTTGATCATGGATCACAAATAAAAATGTAAATTCTTCCAGAGGATTGCGGAAAACACTCAAATTTTGTCAATGGAAAAACGCGAATTTCGTTCAGGTATCACAAAAAAACGCGAATTTTGTCAAAGAATCCAGGGAAAAAATGTAAATTTCGTCAAAAGATTGCGGAAAAAATGGCAAATTTCGTCAAAAGATTGCGAAAAAATGACGAATTTCATCAAAAGATCGCAAAAAGCGCAAATTTTGTCATGGGTGCTCGGAAAAAAAAGTGCTGGGAATGGATTCCCCCCCCCCTTTCCGACAATGTATGATGGTGTTAAAAATTCTGAAGAAAAAGATAACTTATTTTTAAAAGCACTTTCATTTTATGTTAATCAGAAATATTTGGGAGGTTTGAGTCCATGTAACGTAACGTGAATGATTGGAAAGAGGGCATTTATCCTTAAGTTCTGCAGGCTGTTTATAAAATTTCTACTTGTGTTGCATATTACAGAAAAAATTTCTGCTGCTGGGCTCCACTGTATTCTAACAGTGCATACCTTGTTTCCCCATTAATGTGGCAGTACAAAAAGCAAAGTAAAATTCCTGTGACATAAAGTCGATTTATATTTAAACGGTTTCAGGATTTTATTTTATAATTACTATGTTTTTTTTTTTTTAATGTTTTACTATGTTTTTTATTTTCGGACGAGAATAGATTCATCTGAATCCTTGTGGTGTCCGCATTTTATTGATCCAAGAATGTTATGTTTAATCCATGGCGTACATAATATATGACTCTGTTATTACTTAAGCAATATTTTGATCATCATAAAAATGATCAAAATGTTTTTGCTGATTTTTATTAAATCAATGGAAAACATTCAAACATTTTGCTTTGGACAAAGGATTTCCGCATTTTATTTATTGTTATTATTATTTTTGTTGTTGTTATCATTATTATTATTATTATTATTATTAACGAAATTCTTTACCTTTTTATTTGAATAGGACGTCGAAATGTATAAGACCGTTGTTAATAAAGGTAAAAATCAAGAATTTGCGAGAAAAAGAAACCACGGAAGCCAATTTTTCTTTGTTACGAATGGCAAGGGCAGTTTTATTTATTTTTTTAAATACAGAATCTATTCATAAATCTTAAATTTTAATCTTAGAAAAAATCATTTTTCAAATGGTTGTTGTAATTTGTTAAATTACATTTTATTTATTTAGTGTGAAAATACAGGATAGATCAGACAGATTCAGGATCATTCGGTACTTACGTATTAACGCCACCGCAACTACAGGTTTGGCGGTTTTTAAGTACCGCCAATCTACATCTAAAATATTTGCTACAAATCATAAAATAAAACATTTTATTGTAAATCAAAACATTTTCAAAATTCAAAAACCTTTATTTAGAAACAAAGTAGTCAATCGGATTTCAGTATAATATGGGCCGACATAAAATTTAACATAGATTCAAAAAAGTCTCTATTTTCTTTCACCTGATACTGTCGCCATATGAATTCTGATAAATAATTCCAAATGATGTCTCCCTATGTCTCTTATTCCTCCATTTAGCACTGCCCCACATTCTCTCAGCTGTTTGTGTACGAACTCCGATATTGTCGCCTTCTGAAAAAATAAAATTGCATCTTGTTCTGTCTTTGGCAAATGCCAAATACGAATTTTCGTAGCACTAAAAAATGGCGTCGAAAATTAGCAAACAACAAGGCAACAATAAATCCAAAAGATTACTGCGTGCGCGTGCAAACAACCACATTGCTCTTTATTGGCGTATTAACACAACTTCTACTGCGGTGGCGTTAATACGTAAGCACAATCATTCTTATTACACAAAGATTTTTTCGTAATATTTCCGGTTAATGTGCTCACGTTGTAATTTATTTATTTTATTTGTGTGAAAAACACAGGTAATAAAGGCGGTAAGTAAAAAACTGAAAAAATAAAAAATAAAAAAAATGAGGTAACATTACAATTAAAGCTAATCAAAGTTCCTCTACCATCACTTAAGACTTTTCTTAAATCAAAAAGGACAAATTTATGGTATAAGTTTTAATTTATTTTTGTTTGGAAGTGCATGAAATCGCCAAGTGTTGTTGTTTAGAAACTATCGCACTCAGTTTCCCGTTTTTTTTTTTTTTTTTTTTTTTTTTTTTTTTAAACACAACAGATTTTTTTCAGAAAATAATCTGAAAGTGAGTGTTTTGAATCGAATTTCCATACGAAAGAAGGAAAAACGCCCAAATTTGGGTGAAAAACGTGTTTGCCACGTGATCGAAAATTGAAAGTGTGTAGAATTTTGTGCAAAAGGTTTTAAAGTGATGTCTCAATTACTAAAAAGATATGAGCAAGCATGGAAACTCACGCATGAGCGATAAAACCGATTTCGCCGAACAATATAAAACCATCTGTAGCGTTCCGATAGAAACTCAGAAATACATATTTTCCTTTGCTTTTCGTTATCGTTATATTTGTGAGAATATATTGAGTCATTTTAAATGTTTTATTCCCTTATTGAACGCTAAATTTTTGAATGTAAAATCCGGAAAATTTGTCCAAAAGTCACAGCTGAAAGTTGCTTTATTGTCCAAATTGCCATCAATATTGCGTCTGCCACATGTAATAATGGTTTATAAGCTTACATATACAAGCGATGGAATGCAAAGGGGGGCGATAAGCGTCTGTGACATGCTGGAATTAAAGTTTTTCAATTAATTTTAGTCATTTTCTAAAAACAAATTCTAAAATATGTCAATTTTAGTCACTAGAACTTTATGTAAACCCTTAAAAGATTAAAGTTAAATATTAAAATTATTTTGAAAGAAATGTATTTAATGGCTTACTTAAAACTAAAATATACATAGAAATAAAAATATCGGGAAATTTACTACATTTCTTAATATTTATGCCTTTGGGACGGTAAAAAGTGCTTTTTTCGTATAAGAATCACCCCTATCACTTAACTCCAATTTAATTTAAATGCTTTAAGTGATAAATTAAAACAACATAAAAAGATTATAGCTTGACATGTTTCATTGCTCTTACGGAAACATTTTCAAAGTTTCACACATATTCAATCCAGCATCGATGAATTGTTACATATAGTATAAACATCACTTTAAAATAATTTTAATTAATAATTAATAATCATTTTAAAGTGATGTTTATATTATATGTAACAATTCATCGATGCTGGATTGAATATGTGTGAAACTTTGAAAATGTTGCCGTAAGAGCAATGAAACATGTCAAGCTATAATCTTTTTATGTTATTTTAATTTATCACTTAAAGCATTTAAATTAAATTGATATTTTAAAGTGATGTTTATATTATATGCACTTAACTCCATTTGTAAGAAAACCGAATAAGGGAAAATTCAGCTTCTTCAATAAAAGTTCAACGCATTCTACAACGACAAAAGTTGAAGACTCATGTAACGTTCTGAAGAAACTGTAAATATTTTAATTGTGTCTCATTTCCTTATTTAAGTTAGGGAGTGCAGAGCGGAAAAGACCAAAAAAAAAAATTACCTGTCACTAAGCTGATAATTGTTTAAACGGATTTTATGACATTTTTTTTTATTATTATTTAGTGTGGCAATCAGTGTGGAAATTGAATGCGGCAATCTTTAGTGTTGGTCTGACTCACATCCTCTGAATTTCAGGACGTGAATTATAGAAATTTATTAATATCGATAGTTAAAAATTATCATTATTTTTTTAATTGTTTTATTGTTATTTATTTTTGCCCGAAATATGTCTTCGAGTAGGAATATGTTTTTCAGCTATAAGCGCGAAATAAGCTCTTAACTTCTTTCTACACTGAAAAAAATGAGTTCTCAAAATTAAGTAAAAAGTACTCATTTTTAAGTACTTCACATCAACAGCTCTGATACATTTTCAGACTCATTTTTAAAAGTAGAAACACGAAACTTGCTGAGGTGATTTTAGAAGCGATGTATTAGATGCCGTGTGATTTCATTTTACGCTCAATTTATTAGAATTTGATTTATGAACAATTATTTCCTAACCATGATTTTTTTTTTCGTTCCCAGATCTCCCGCTTCGGAAAATTCGGTTCAAAAGACCAGCTTCGACAGCATTTTTTACAGTGTTGTCTGCATTTATCAAAAAATCGACAAGCGCGGCACTTAGTGTAGTTTTTAAATAAGAGAATTTGCCAGTTTGATGCGTTTAAGAGCTTAAATGAATTTAAAAATAAATCACAAAGTAAGCAGTTTTTATTGGAATCTACCCTTAATAATAGTAATCTGCGTTAAGGGGGACACAGTACGTTGAAATTGGTCAAAATATCGATTTTCTTTTTTCAATATTAACTGAAATTTTCTTTTATTGTAAATATTTTTACACTTCAGTTTTACCTATGCGACAATTACATCGCGAGATATTATAAATTTTGTTAATAGATCCAGCGCAATGACTCATACAAATGAAATCTTTAAACTGCTTTTTCTCCTTGTTCCTATTTTTTTTTTTTTTACTTGCTTCTTCGATAAATACTAAGGTTCTTTTGCTAATTTTGAGAGAGGTTTGGAAATTTTTGTTATTGTTCTCCATAGTGTATTTAAATTTTTTTTTGCCTGGTTTTTACATTCCAGTTTACAGTTATTTAAAAAATATATTTAAATTGAAGGTTTGTTGAATTTTCTTCACTTTTTGATATACGCGAGAAAAAAAAAATCATATTTCATGTAAAATCCCATACTTCCAAAAGCCGATACACAGTTTTATGTATTATGTTCCACTGAATGTAGAATAAAAAATTGAAGCAAAAATATTCATATTTGTAAAAGCAGTAAGGATTTTTAAAAAGTATTTTTTTTTTTTTTTTTTTTTTTTTTAAGTTTAAATTATAGAAAAGTAGAACTAGAAGGACTAGTTAGTGTTCTACAAGATTTTGTTTTGATTTTTAGTACTAAGTATTATGCTACCACATGTATTTCAGTATCATTAAAAATTGAAGAGATTATTTCAAAGGTACTACTGCGTCCCCTCCCCTTAAGGGTGTATTCGAAAAAATGATTTTCCACCTTCAACAGCTCAAAATTTTCCGATACATTTTCAGACGCATTTTTAAAAGCAGAAACACGGAAATTGCTGGGGTGATTTTTTGAAGTGACGTTTGAGATGCCGTGTGATGTCATTTTTCGATGAATTCAATAGAATACGATTTATGAACCATTCTTTTCTCAGTTACACCATTTTTTTCCCCAGATCTCCAGGTTCGGTAATTACTGTTCAAATTGGCAACTTTGACAGCATTTTTTGAAATATGTTCTACCTTTACCAAAAAATCGACAAGCACGGCACATAACGTAATTTCTAAATAAGAGATTTTGAAAGTTTGGTGCATTTGAGAACAAAAATAAATTTTAAAATAAATCTGAAAATAAGCAGTTTTGATCGGAATACACCCTGAATAAGAAAACAATTCGGAGACATAATCAAGTATGTGTATATCAAAAATTTTCGCTCTTACTTTGTTGATCATGATGTTGATTTTCTATTGACGATTACCGTTAGTTTAATACTCATACATAAACAATAGAATAAATCCAGTGAAGGGCAAGATTTTAGAAGGGATGTTCGCCGAAAGGTTTTTCTCCTTTTTTTTTTTTTTTTTTTTTTTTTTTGGATAAACGATATCAACATGAATTAAACTAAACTAAGAGTTTTTTGACAGAACCTTACGCCGCGAAAGATAACTTTTAAACATATCAACTTTGAAAAACTAACGAAATGCAACGAAAAAAGCATTTTAAAAACGTTTAATTAAACAAAATTCTGCCTGTTTTTTCAAAGAAAAGAGCCGAAATCGCTTAATCTTTTTGTTTTCAAAGTGGATGTTCCGACTCCGTAAGCCTCTGTTTAAGGCTGTTCTCAACTGCTCTGCTGAACAAACGAAAAACGTTTCGACACATTTACAAATTTATCTTTTAATGGAAAGATATGAAATTGGAAGGCCCGACTATGGATACGATTTCGATTCGAAATTTGTTTTTTCATTTTACAGTAATTAAATTACCTATCGAGTTATAAGCGATTTCGATCATGTGATCATTCGTTAACTGGTGTTTCTGTTTTTATCGGGAAATACGGTTCAAAACGCCCACTCTGACAACTTGTTCTGAAAAATCTATTGCATTTGCAAAATAATAATAATAATAATAATAATAATAATAATAATAATAATAATAATAAGTGTGATTGGATAGTTTCTGAACAACAACACCTGCTCGTTTTCCCATGCATTTCTAAATAAAAATAAATTAAAATTTATGTCACAAAGTTGCCCTGTATTGAAGAACACCATTAATTGCTTCTCAGAATTATTGCATTAAATAAGACAAAGACTACTATTCGAAAATACTAGTTCCTAAACATACGCATTTTAAAACACCCTGGACCCAGGACCGTAGCTAAAGAGGTGCTAGGGGCGGCTCAGCCCCCACTAAAACATTTTGAGCTTCCCCTGGAAAAGATTTCATTGTCATTCAATGAATTTCTGTTCCGAAAATCCAAATGAAATTTTGTTCAAAAATTTAATTCAGTTTTGAAATCTTTTCACAGTTTTGAAGAAATACTAAATTGTATCTAAAATAAGTATTTCGACACGCACATAGGAAGTTAACATGATATTTAATATTGCACTAGCTATACACTCGAATTTTACATTTTTCTTATCATAAAAAGAAGTTATTACAGCAGTTTAATAAGAAACAATGTGCCTACAATGTGACCATGCACTCATTTATCTTTCTGCGTCAGAGAGAGAGAGCAAAAATATGAGTATCCCCCCCCCCCTCCCCTATAACTCACTTCTATCTACGACCCTGGTTCGAACCTGTTCTACTTTGATTACTTCTTTGGTTAATCCTGGTTCTACTTTTAACCAGGTTTAACCAAAACCGTTCTTGATCGGACCACGCTTTCCTAAGACCGGACCTGACCATTAATTTATCAGCCTCTTAATTATGCAAAACAAGAATTAAAAAAAATTTCCCTCCCCCGACCCTCCCTACACACACATGTGTTGATTTCAGACACTTTTCTCCGGGAGGGACTGTTTTGGCTTCTGAGGGGCACAATAGAGTTCCGGCGGGGGGGGGGGGGGGGGGGTATTACACTTTTTTACCTTTGAAAACACAAAATCTCAAATTTTTATGGGGGGGGACATTTGATAACTCCGGGGGGGGGGGGAATGTCCCTCCCGGACCATCAATTCAACACTGCGACGCACACAAGAAAATTCTGAAATAGCTCTTTCCTTATCCTTTTAATCAGATTGACCACTTCAGGTAATATTTTAATATCAAAACGCAGTCGCCGAAGCTTCAAAAAAAGAGGTTTATGGGAGGAAGAAGGGGGGGGGGGGAATCACATGCATTATAAATGATGTCATAACATTATGGCACATTACGCAACGACAAAAAGGTAAACACTGTGAAATGCCGTGATGAAAACAAATGCGTCGCTGGCTTCCTCCTTCCTCTACTACACGATTTTTCTGTAGTTTTTCATTAGTCAGAAAGCAAATAAAGGGGGGGGGGGGGGGACTCCCGACTGGAATCGTTATTATACGCTTCTTTCCACATCAGTGTTTTCCTTAGAGATGAATGGGTGTGTCCACATGTCTTTTTTTATATTTTTATTTTAACATTAGAGGTCAAATTGTCCACTCGCTTAAACATTTCTAGGTGTGTATGATGAGATGAAATTGGGAATACCTCCATCAAAGAAAAATGTACATTTTTTATCCAAATGTACAGTCTTTTAAAAAATAAATAAATAAATAAAATGGTAATTCCCTTACTATTTTATAACCATATTATCGCAGAGAAACCTTTGCAAAACGAAATGCATTATGTACTTAAAAAAGTTTAATTTATACAAAGTCACAAAATTGCGACTAACAAGGAAGGTCTCCATACGGGCATACCCCGAAAAATCTGAAAAAATTACAGAATGTTCTTCTCGTGTGGATATATACGTTTATAAAAAAAAAAAAAAAAAAAAAAAAAAAAAAAATTCGGCGGAACCTCCATTTATTATCCGTAAAAAAATAATGAAAATTTCGTTATTTGGCGATTTTTCGCCGGTTGGCGAAGGAATGTATTTTCAAAAAATACTTTGTGTCAAATATACTTCAAGGAAAAAAAAGTTTCATGTTGAACTTGTTTTGATAAATTTAATTTAAATAACTTTAGTTTTATAAGTTTTAATTTGTTTTTTGTTATATCGATATTTATATTAAAATTTAACCATCAAAATTTGAGATTTAAAACGAAATTCATAATTTAAATTAATTAAATTTGTTTCCTGCTCAAAGTCCATTTGAGAATTGTCGATTAGATTTTGTTGCTATGGAAACATGTGGCTTTTATTTTTGAATACGCTTAAATTTATGAAGATAATTTTTCTCCATATGATTTTTTTTTTTCTATGAAAACATTTTTTTAAGTGATTAATTAAATAGCTACTTTAACAAAAAATATATATATATGCAATATAATATGTATATATATGTATATAATATATTAAAGTCTCTCATTGTTTATGTGTAAATTCATTAAATACGATTTACACGCATTCTAAATATCTAACAGTTTTGAGTTGCATAATAATCGTTTGCTTTTGGCGAGGAAAAGAGCTGTCCGCCAAATCGAGTGACTCTTTCGTCTTTTCACGTCAAATATTCGAAACTATTTTATTTTTTTACATAATTTCTAATGTGATTCCGCTGATAATTTTGACGGATCCTTTATTACATACATAAGTATTTTAATTAGTATTTTTTTTTTCCATAAAATTCTGAGTATGCCCAGTATGGAGACCTTCCTTGTAAGTTTAGATTAAATTTCGTGGCTATAAAAATTTCGACTATTATTTGATGTAAGAGTACATTTACTAAGTAAATATTTGCCTCATATCTCAACTAATTAATTCTAAATTTCTCTATTTAAAAAAGTGACAGCTATTTTGAAGCCTACTAACTAGTCACGCGGAGAAATTCTAACACTAATATTAATCCTAATTACAGATTTCTGGCTTGAAATTTAATATTTTTAAATGGATTTTTAATCATAGGTTACCTGAAGTCGATATCTTTTAATTGTGCGTTTATATTTTTCACAATTTCGGTAACAGGTTTTTTTTTTTTTTTTTTTTTTTTTTTTTTTTTTTTTTTGAGAATTGTTTTTGAACCAGCTCGAAAAATTGAAATTTTCGAAAATTTTTTTAACCACATCGAAAAAGCACAGATGCACGATAAAAGATATCGATTCAGGTATTCTATACATTTAAAAAAAATTCAAAACATTAAATTCTCCGATGTCCCTTCAACCCAATTTGCCCCTGAAGGAGGGGGGGGGGGCTTCACTTTTCTAAATTTTGCCGACACCTGTGACGTGATATACCGTTGGAAAGGACTTAGACGGCTTGATCAAGATATACATCTTTGGTGGCCCCACAAGCATTTTTATAAATTTTGCCGACATCTTTCACTGATGTATCATTGTAAAGCTATGTGACCAATTATTTATGTTATGCACATTCAGTATCCCTCTACTCACTTTGCCTCGCGCGTATGGGGACATTTTTAAAAATTTTTGCCGAAACCCTTCATGTAAGCAGGGACACAGTTCGAGGTTTGCTTGGTTCGAGATTTAATATGCATTCTGGGACCCAAATGAAAAAATTTCATTTTACGCTACCTTGCAGTGCGCGCGTATCACGCCTGCTATACGGTGCCGTTGGGAAACGGAACCCGGTTCGAAGTTCGTTGGTGATGAGATTTAATATTTATACAAGGACCCCGATTAAAAAAATAATTAATTTTATGCGATTTTGCAGTTTACGCAGCACGCCTGCTATACAGTGCAATAGCTAATTTTTTTTATAAGGGGAAAAAGAAGCTTTTTTTTTTTTTTTTTTTTTCAATTTTTGTAAAGCAAATTTTTTTTGTAATTGTGTGCTATTTTCGTATTTTTTTATTTTTTTTTTAATCTTTTTTGACATTGCACTGATTATGATGAATATTTTGTATTACTAGAATTGGACCCGATTAAAGACAAAAAACATGCATATCGAAATAAAAGTTCTCAACAGCCGAGAATTAGGGACTGAGGAATTTGTTCGATAATCTCAGATGTTTGCTGTTGTGAGGTAAAAATAAACAAATACGTATATCTGCGTCGTTGGTTAAAGAAGGTTTTCAGTACTCAGAAGTGTCCCACATTAGGGAATGTCCATTAACCTCCATAACGGAAATTCCCGGGCACTTCTATTTAGGGAATAATAACGCAGGATTGAACTTTTTGCAGAAGGAGAAGACTTGATAAAAGCATGGGTAATCCAGGCAGAGTCTACCCCTCTCCCCTCCTCCTAAGTTTTAGGTGCCCAAATTAGATATGCAATTTTCGTAAAACTTATATTTTAAGTTTGTTCAAAAATTTTACTGATTTATAATCAATATTTCGAACTTTTAAAATGGAATAAGCCTTTAAAAAATATTTAATAAATATAAATACAGTAAAATTTGTCAATTGCGGGCATTTTGGGAACGCTGAATTTGTCTGCTACGAATATTTGAAGGTGCTCGCTTTTCTGAATAAAAATATTTTTTTTTTTTTTTTTTTTTTTTTTTTTTTTTTTAATGTTGAAAATGCGAGTTTGTCCATATAAAGCTTTTGCGGTAAAATACCCATAACGTTCATTCCTAAATAGAGGATATCATCATTTAGGAAACTCATTTTTAATATACTTTTAACTCAGAAAAGAAAATCTCAATAGCGGACAAATTGCATGGTCCCGAAGTGCCTACTTTGAGAAGTTTTACTGTATTTAGACAAATGTTTTTTGTTTTAAATTTTATTATGTCCAAGAAGTTCAACATATGGATTATAATCGATACAATTTCGAAAAAGATTTTAATTATCAGCATTACAAAAATTTCAGAACCTGTAAAATCAGGTTGTATGGGTGTGCGGGGGGCAGGGGCATGGGCAAGGGCGGCGCCAGAATTTGCCCGACGTGGGGGCACTGTATCCCCGACAGGGGGGCCAAGTTCATAACATATATTAGAGGTCCCCGCGTGCTGGGCCAGGTGCTAAAAATTGCGTGGGCAAAAATTTCAAGGACCCAGTTCGTACAAAATAAATTAACGTTCCGGTCGGCGTAAAATTTAAAAAGTTTGCCTGCTTATATGGTCTAGCAAGTATTATATATATTAGCTCCTTCCCCCTCCCCCCAACAAAAGTTAAAATCTCAACCCTACTTGACTCTATTTCTACAAAACATGAATTTTTACTTCGATATGGTTATAAACTGTTTTACACGAAGAGTTCTGATCAAAAAGAATTAATCTTTTTTTTAAACTATTTGGAAAATAGTTGTTGATCTCGGTGGAGAACTGGAAAATCTGAAGCAGATCTGAATCTTTTTATTGGTTGAATTCCGGAACTTATTTTATTTTATTCGTTTTGTGATTGGTCCATATTTAATGCCCAAAAATGGAATACTTCTGTTGACACGATGACAAAAAAAGTAATAAAAACTTTAAAAATATTAATAATTTGAAAACCAATTGTGATAAAGTTTGCAAACAAATTTCATTTAAATGAGCATTTTTTTCTCTACGTCACTGTGTAAAAATTTAAAATGTGCGACATTTAGAAGTTTAAAAATTCGCAGTTCTGAAAATTGTAAAACTGAAATTTCATTTAAACCTTGTTTATGTTGGGCCTAGGAATATTAATGTTTAATCCATGTCGTACGTAATATATGAGGCGTAATAATCGGTGCTCTACTGTATGTATTATTGAATGCAAAAATACAAATGAAAAACTTACATATATTTTTTTTAAAGTTAAATTATTATTATCAACAAAATTACGAATTCTGCGTATAAAGAAGTTTTAAAATTAAAGCACTCAGGTAAAAATATCAAATTACATACAAATGCAAAAAAAATAAGAAATCATTTGAACTTACTCGTATGAAAGACTTGAAACTTTTTATGTACTGCAGAAAAATATTATAGTTCACACATTCGTAAAAAGATTGAACTCATAAAGTATTTATAATTAGTAGAAATAATAATTCAAATGCAAAATTTGCAAAGTCATAAATTTCATTGTTTTATAGTCAGATTCGTTCTTAAAAAGGTCATTGTAGCATTGTTCTTACGGTTACTGTATGATTAATTATATAATTTTTGTAAAAAAAAAAAAAAAAAGCATTAAATAGACGATTTGGATATTTTTAAATAAAAATACTAAATTAGGAAAAAAAAATAACTCCTTATATCCGTGGTCAATGGACAAATGTCGATAATAGGGTACTGCACCTTATGTAACTCTGAAATATCCTTCAAGCCTATCAGAGCAGATGTTTTTCTAGTAATTCCCACAGCAACATTGAGATGTATAAAGGTTCTTTTTACAACCATTCAGCAAGAATACGTTTTCTAAAGCTAAACAACATATTCATCGATCTCTTTATCATTCCAGCAGTCGAAAAGTTTGTTTTATATTAACTTGCAGAACAGAATTTGAAAACTACTCAAAACAGATAGGCATGCATTTCCTTTTGATGAACCACAGCTGTTCTTTGCAGTTTAAACATCGTTAGATTGAAATCTAAATAAGAATACAAGTATAAAGAAACAACATACTTGGCTAGAACAAAACCTGTATAAAACTGAAATTTCTTTCACATCCTTTTTCGTTAAATCTGAACACGTTGCTGTACTAAATACTAATTTCCTTGAAATGAATGTGAAAGTAATTAATCGAATTAGAATTTTTGAAATATGTAAATTTTAAGAGTTTATAAGTACCGCGTTTTACTTTTTTCATCATTTTCTAATTTAGTCATTTTTGAGAAAATGTAATTATTTTATAAACTCTCAAAAAACATTTCGCAAAAAATAAAACATACAGGCAGTAAGTTGCTGGAACGCACGTGCTGTTGGAACGGATTTTTCTATTACTTGAAGAATTTTCTGTTTTTTGATTGTAGAATTTTTTAAAAAATTGAGATTTGGTTCATGAATTTTTCATATCTTGAGAGAAAATAGAGATAAGTAAAAAATCAGTTTATAATAGAAAAACCTAGTACACAGCGTTGTTGCACAGTTAATTAAACAGTCCTTTAATTAAAAAAATGCATCTGTAGATATTGGAGGATTTCAGATAGTTTTAGCATTAAATTGATTAATTTTCTTTATTTTCAAAAAAATGTTCAAATTAAAGTAGACTTTTTTATCTATAGAAATAATAATAAAAACAATGGGGAAAACATATCTTCAATTTCTATTTTGTTTTAAAGTGTATATTGATCAAATGCACAAAGTGTGATGTTCCAAATTTTCATAAGATCAAAATTTAAATCTGAAACAAAAACTTTAATACAAAATTTCCAAGAGAAATGTAAATGAAGTGAAAAATTGTAAAATAGTTGGGAATCTAAAAGTGAATTATTTTAATATCAGCGAAAAGCGACCTGCAATTATAAATACAAGGTAGAACCCGTCAAATTTTGACGAAAGAAAATGTTTAAGGAGGAACTGTTTCATTAACTTATAATAAACCTACAAAATTAGTTGTAGTAAAAAGTGCATTTTATATTGGTATGTCTAACTCTTATGAACAAACGATATTTATCGTCAAATCAACAAAATACTATTTCTATAAAACACAGTTGTAGAAATTGTTAAAATTAAACTTTAATCGTATATGTAAGCAGTAAAAAATAATAAAGACATGTTTTTATGGTAAAGTTATCAATTAAGGTTCTTATGCTAGTATTCCAAAATGATAAAAAGCAAAATTTATTCAACTTTGACTCTAACATAGATTTTTTTTTCGTGAAATCTAAACCCGGCATCATTTTCACTCTATGAAAATTTACAAATGTACATTTCACATCTATATTCACTTTTTAAAAAAATTGGCATTTTAATTTGATAATTTTGATTAAAAACTTGAAGTGTCAATGCTATTAGCTGAAATAGATATTAAACTGCTGATTTCTTTTACGTGTAAATCAAATTTTGTAAATGAAGTCAAAATTCACCGGGTTTTATAACAGAAGATATTTAAATTTCTATTTTTTCCCTTTTAATGAGAAAATGGCAACATAAAGATACAGCACTCAATTTTTTCCCCTTTTTCCTTTGCTTTAAATAGAAATGGAGTATTCCTGTTTCCACGATTAGTAAAGAGATATTAAAAGCTACAAAAAAATTAATATTTCAAAAACAAATTAAGATAAACCTTTCAAACAAATTTCATTTAGAAGTAAATTTTTTTCCCTACACGATGGTGTAAAAATTGAAAATGTGCAACATTAAGAAGTTTAAAAACTTTTAGTAGCAAAAATTACAATACCGAAATTCTTTTAAAATTTAAAAGTGTTGCCATGCGCAAAATGACGTATGCGTTACGCACAGGTACGTTTGGCCTTTATAATATAGATATCGCTGATTCGAACTGCGGGTTATGCAGGAGATCTAGCTGCGGGTTAGAGGTCTGCAAGGACCAAAATTCCCCGTCTCAACATTGCCGAAGCATTCCTTTGATTTTCATCTTTTCTATTATTTTAATTAATTTCTGCCTTTTGACATAAGATTTTTTTTTTTTAATTTTGATCTTAGATTTCTGATTTTTACATATTTTTAGATAAAAGGGATTTAAATTCCGTTTCTAATACTAATAGTACTAAGCAACACAGATGCCAGAATACCCATGTAATTTGACGAACATGCTGCTTTAAGTGTGAGTATTTCAGGTATTTGGTGTTTTTTCTGTATTTTTTGCGGGAGGTGGAGTAGAAATGGCAAAATTAAAGTGCAATTTTTTCTGTTTTTACGGAGTCTAATCAATGGGGGGGGAGGGGATAGTTCAATTCACGGATTGTTTATCGAGCACGGAATCCTCTGCGGAATGGGTTATACCCGACCTGAGCTAATTAATTATATATCTATTCAATCTGAACCAGTTTTTAAAAAATAGATAACCCGAACTTGACAAAACTTCGATCTAAAATCAATAGTATTCATTCCGAACGCAATCCCAACTCCGTATGAAAAAACAAAATTCCATCTTGTAAAGCAATAATGGAAAAGTAGTCTAGTATCAATTATATTTTTTATGTAGAAAAATCGATATATCTGTATATTGACTCATTGACACTCAAATAATATAATTTTTCATTTTAAAATATATTTTGGGGATACTTTTGAGGAATCTGACAGAATCGAGCCCATACGCTAAAACAATTAAAATTACCCGACTCGAAATATAGAAGTCAATCCTAAACTCTCCAAAAAAAAATTAACTTTAGCCAGGTCCGACTAAAATCGCTAGTCGAGTTGAGTTTAATTTTCCGAGGAGTGCAGGATCGGGTTTCTACCCGAAACCCGATTTAAGCTCGACATCTGTACATTTCGACCTGAACCCGAAATATTTCAACCCAACCAAACACTAATTGTAACTGATGAAAAAATATATCCATGCTGTAATGCAGTTATGTAAGAATATGTTTACAATTATATATTCAATAACAATTTTAGATTTTAAGTAAAAAAATCAGTATACATAAATTCATTGACATTCAAATACAGTTTTTCATCTTAAAACAAGTTTTGTAAATTCTTTTGAGAGATCGATTCATCTCGAATCAAGAACCATAAGTATCAACATCCAACCCGAACCTGAAACAATTAAAGTTAACCCGACTGGAATCCGACACTCAACGACAAAAATTTAGGCTCAACCCGATCCGGTCCAGACTGCGAGTCATGTCAGGTGCGGTTTTCCCGACACAATGAAGCACTACTTGTTATCCAAGACAACCCCGACAAAATAATTTTCGTTTTCATATTTTAACTGAACTAAAAATTCTTCATTACCAAGCTGATCGTAAATCCAAAATAAGCGAAAACTGATCCACAAATTTAATGTAATTGAAAAAAAAGTATAAAATTAATTTTTAGTATAAATTTTATCTTTTTGATGAAAAATAAACATGTATAGAGTCATTCATGCATCATCTTATGCTATCATCTGTAGATTTTTATTTTAAAAATTCAGATTTTTCTCGACAATTCGGGTTTATCTAAACTCAAATTGCAAGAATCAAACTTCAGTCAGAAACCGATGTACAAAAAAGAATTAGTTTAGTCAATCTGACTTTCAAAAAAAAAAAAAAAAAAAGCTTCATATTTCGACCCAACTTGAATGGGCTGAAATTCAAAAGTCAAAATATTTTCCCCGACGAAATTGAATTTTGACCCCGATGGGGGGGCCAGGTATGCCCTACGGGGGGGCATATGCCCCCACGGACCCCCCTCTGGCGCCGCCCTTGGGCATGGGGGCATCTTTATCATCTGCTATAGATTGAAATTATGCCATTTTTAAAGTTTCATAAAGAAGAGAGTAGGAGACTGGATATAAGACATGAAAGGCTGTCGTGTATTTTATTCACACACCTCTTGGGGGCGGGAGAGGAAGGACTCATCTGATCTGATGCTTATATTCTTAGAAAATATTTTGCTGATCTTTGCCTTTGAAAGCTACGATAGATTTCGAGAAAAGTTTTTGTGGTCACCTTGCGGCTCAAAAATACAAGGAGGATTGAATTTAATATGCATAATTTATATAAAAGCATCTGACGTTTATATTCTGATTCTCTGTACCTTTTGAAAATTTTATCATTCAAGCAGCGGCAAGTTTTAGGATATTTCTTAAAGTCCCCTCCACTCTCCGCATGAGTAACAAAAATTGCCAAATTAGGAAAAAAAAATCTTTATCTTCTGTCTACATTTGAAGATTAAGATGCCATTCGAGTGACCCAAAAAGACCCAAATGATAATGGGGTCCATGGGGGCGTTATTTTTCAAATATCTCGCTCAAATTTTATATTTTTACACTTTTTTAATGTATAGGCTAGCTGTGGACGTTCTACAACTGTGCTAGTTTTTACCTTTTCGATTTTGGTTACGTATATATTTTATATTATGATAGTTTCAATTTCAGAACCGGTTCCAACCGGTACCGAAATTTAAAGTATTATTTTAAGGAGCATCTGAAACCAAAATCGAAAAAGTAGAAACTAGCCGATTGTAGATCGTCCACAGCTATTCTATGCAAAAAAAATTATGTGAAAATGTATAAATTTGAGCGAGATATTTGAAAATAACGCTCCCATAGATTTAACATTATCATCCGGGTCTTTTTTAATGACTCATGTAGGCTCTTAACTCTCTGGATTACTATCAGACTTTTTTATTGTGAGACTTGTAAATAAAACCAACTTTCTGTATTATTAAAAAGAAATATAGAATTAATGTAAAACTAAAAATACTATAGCTGAACTAATTTTATGTTTACTAAAATATATCAGTAAATTTATGTTTGGAACAAAATTGCAATTTTAACCCTTTACCTATCGATGGTACTTATAAGTACCATAAAAATTTCTTAATATAAAATTCTTTTGCTACTTCAATTAGTTATAATACTGTTTAGAATGAGTTACAAATACATTACTTCATTTTGTTCCAAAAGCATTGTTGGATACACAATACAAGGATGATTTCTTTTGCCTTTTTATATTTTCAGTTTTCTTGGCGCTGAGAGAGGGGGGTGGGGATTTTTCAATTCGGAAATATTTCTCTATTTATGTTGTAAGAACATCCCATTTGTGCATTTTGTAATTCTACAAAATATTAAGAAAACAATTTAAAAGAAAAGATTTGAGTGGGGGGGGGGGGGGTCAATATTGCACAAAATCCCTGTAAATTCAAATTTAATTAATCCTTATTCAATATTCAATATTCCTTATTCAAAATATATTAATCCTATTTGATTTCACTATTCCCTGGGTTTCGTTCTATAGCGTCGAAAAAAGCAACACCATTTAAGGATGTATTCGCTTTTTCACCTTCAACAGCTCGAAATTTTCCGATACAATTTCAGGCACATTTTTTAAAAGGAGAAACACGAAACTTGCTAAGGGGATTCTTGAAGGGACGTATGAGGTGCCGTGTGATGTCTTTTTACGCTCAATTCATTAGAATTTGATTTATAAACAATTACCTTATCAGTATGACACTTTTTTTCGTTCTCTGATCTCCCGCTTGGGAAAAATCGGTTCGAAATGCCGTTTTTGATTGCTTTTTTTGCGATATTTTCTGCATTTATCAAAGAATCGTCCATCACGGCACCTTGCGTACCTTCCAAATAAGAGATTTTGAAAGTTTGGTGCATTCGAGAGCAATAATGAATTCAAAAATAAATCGGAAAATAAGCAGTTTGAATCGAAATACACCCTTAAGGGTGTTCTTAACTGATCCGCTCAACAAGTGAAAAACGTTTTGACACATTTACAAATTAATTTTTTGACAGAAAATTATAAAATTTTAATGCCTGACTTTGAAAGCTATTTCGAATTGTACATATTTTTCCATTTTATGATCATTAAATTACTTATCGAGTTATAAGCTATTTCGATGACGCAATCACCCGTTTTTCTCCTCCTTTTCGACCGGTTTTTCTGCTTTCGTCGGGAAATAGGCTCAAAAGTGTCCACTTTGAAGGCTTGTTATGAAAAATCTATTGTGTTTTTTAAAAAAACAAAAGAATGAGTGCCATTAGACAGTTTCTGAATAACAACACCTGCTATTTTCATGCATTTCCGAACAAAAATAAATTAATGCATGTGTCACAAAGTTGCCCTTTTAGATTTAAGAACCCCCTTAATTGATCATCTCTTCAAGATGAACAAACATTTCCACGTTATTTTTCCCCGTGGGTTTTTTAGATCTTTCACAAAAAAAGAGTTATGTAATCTGGGGGAATTTACGAAATGAGACTTGCTGGATGGACTCCAGTGCTGAGAGAGGCTGTTTGTAAAGTGGCGTGGAAGTAGCGCATGCCAACAGGTGATTCATACACACAAAACAGCAGATGCGCATCGTTTACAGAGGCTGGAAAACCATCCGCTTCTAATCACCTCATGAATTTTGATAGAAGAAACTCCAAATAACAATGGAAAAGCTATACTATATTACTATATTAATAAGGCGGAGGGTGTAGAATAACCTCCCATCTGCTCTTTCAGGGCGGAAAGTGAAAACTCGGTTTTAGATTGAAAGTGGATAGTCATTAGCTTCAGTGATTCTTTTCTTTGTTTAATTTTGACTCCATATATATATGTTATTGCCGGCGTAAAATACCTGTGGTATATTGAGTTTAAATGATGACTCTTTTGTAGAAAAACAACGTAAATTTAATCTTGAATATTGAAACATGTCGTGTACACGACACACAAAACTATATACAGGGAAAAGTAAAGATGAAAAGAGGGCTTCATTTGGAGCAGAAACGGCATGTTTACCGATGTCCCATCGTCTTTCGGGAGCGAACCGAAATATCTGTCCTCAACTAACGTCAGAAAGAGTCTCATTTCAGAATCTGTTTCCAGGCTTGGAGGTTGAACTTATCAATTCATCAACTTCTTTGTGTTGAGTTTTTGCTAACGTCAGGTTAGCTCTTACGGAAGATGCTGAGTCTTTTCTCCTTTCTAATTAGGTTGTTTTGGGAAAGTGTGGGCTTTAATGCCAGATTCACACACATATATATATATGAAACATATTGTTTCCAGGAGATAAATAAAAGTTTATAATTATATATGTTTATATATATATTAGTTTATCAGCCTTAATTATTAATTTCTTATTATCCGCCGATCTCTGCTACAATAATTTTTTTAAAATATTACAAGCGAATCCTTCAGGGTGTAGACCGTGGCAGAGCAGAGACACCAACCAGGCACATAGCCAGGGAGGGGGCTAAGGGGGCTGAAGCCCCTCCCGAAAGCTTAAAAAGACTTGCAAAATTATATCTCTATGGTAATATATATTTTTAAATCTTTACATTTAATTACATTAAAACCACGTACTATTTTAGTTGTAAAAATATCAATTAATTAAATTACAGTTACAGTAATCCTTCATTTAATCGGTTATTCGTATCTGCCACTAAAAATATAAGTTCTTTTTCAAACGCAATTTTAACTACCTTGGCATCTTATAAGGCTGTTTGTTAGTGACAAGATTTTCAGTCTGACAAAATCATTGTCACTTCATCATGAAAAATCTCATGACATATGTTATCGGCTGTAACTCATGCTAAAGATTCCAAATTTGTTTTACCTAAATATGGAGAAAATACAGCAGAAATCTTTATATCTGTGAGATATTTCATTCTGCATCGAAACTTCAGAAGGACACCTTCCAAACTGAAATAAAGGTCCCAACTCTAACATTTAGACAGACAAAACGTACAAACTCTCAAATTACATCCGCTGAAGAGTAGAGGTTCAAATTCACGGTCGTTCAGTCATCACGTGGCTATTACATTTTTTGACTTGGGACTAATTTTTGGCGTCTAGGTTGTCATCCTTTGGTGAATTTTGCGTTTTTTCTCGCGATTATTTGACGAAAATTGCGTTTTTCTGCAATCCTCTGCCGAGAATACATTTTTTTGCGATCTTCTGGCGAAAATTGCGTGTTTTTTAGTAATCCTCTAACCGTAATCGCATTTTTCCGAGATTATTTGATGAAAATCGGGTTTTTCAACGATTACTTGACAAATCTTTAACGATTTTCTGATAAAATTAAATTTTCTTCTTCGATCTTTTAATGAACTTTGCGTTGTTTCTACGTTGTTTTGCGTTGTTTCTTAATTTTGCTTAGAAATGAAGTTTTGTTGGCGACTGGAATATTTCGGTTTAAAAGTCACTGGCTCCTTAAAAATTTTGGGAATCTGCACCTATTTCCGATGTAGAAAGTCTTATTCAAAATTTAAGAGATAGATTCATTTCAAATGAAGACATTTTAAGAGATTTTCCAATTACCTCTTCCAGGTTCTGCTTCACTGGAAAAAGCAAGCAAATCAGAAAATCTTTTGCAATATTTTCAGGATAAAGTGTCACTGTCGTATGTGAAAGATGAATATGGATTAGGCTACAAGTGAACTGCTAATGTTAGCCCCAACTCAGAAGTCCTAAAAATTTTAGAATAGTGTAATGTAACGTATTACAATAATATCTAAAAGTTGCTGACAGTCCTGACTGCAAGCTTGGTAACAACAGCCAGTACTGAAAAATCTTTTTCGACAATGAAAATAATTCAATGTTTCTCTTGAAGCGTTAAGGAGAATGAGAGACTGGGTAGTCTTGAAACGATTTCTATTCAATGTGATATTACAATACATTCTGATAAGGTAATCAGTATCATAGTTAATAAGAAGTTACGAAGATTGTTTCTGTTGCACTAGTACATTTATTGTATCAAGAGTATTACATTTATAATTATCATAATCAGAAAATGTGAAATACAAATACAATTTTTACGATCATAGTATATATATGCAGCAATATATATTTTTAAAATAAATAATGCTTGTAGTTATATTCATCTATGGATTAATCGTATTATAAGACTTCTCACTCGTAATGCCCGACACTCGAACGCTATTATTAATCCTGTACTTTAGATTTATTCAAATTACTTGTTTGGATTTCAATATTTTTTAACTTTTTTCTCATAGGATATTTGAGGCCCATTTCAAACATTGCTAATTTGTGCTTTTTTTAGTTTCACGGAAGTATTTTACTAAAAACTCTTCCGGTTTCCGAACCGGTTTGAAAATTGGAAATACTGTTGCAAGCCAAAAATTGTAACAGAAATTGAAAAAAATAAACACGAAATAACATTTTTTGACACGGTTTTCTAGTATCCTACACAGGAATACACTTTAGGTTAAGCTTTGTTTATTTTTAAATTTTCGCTTTAAAGCATACAAATTACTGTTGTAAGATTAGAAAAAAATCCAAGCTTGAGCCCCTCCCGAAAAGAAATCCTGGCTACGGGCCTGACACCAACTACTTGGAAAATTTAAGGTATAATGCTTTGGTCTATTTTCATCATTAAGAAATATGCTGCGCGATTTACCTGGCATATATGCGTCTCTAAAGACACATATATGAGCATTATTTATTATGATATTCTAAAGCAGAAATCATGTGAGTCCGATCTTTTTTGACACTTTTAAACATAATTAAACATTCTACTTAAGGCTGTTCTCAGCTGCCTTGTCCAACAAGCACAAAAAGTTTTGACACATTTACAAATTCATTTTTTATCGAAAAGCTATAAAATTGACAATGTAAGCAATTTCGAACAGAATTGAATTTTCTATCTTGTGATCAATTAATTATTTATTGTGTTACAAGCGATTTCGATCACGTAATCACTCGTTTTTTTTCTCCCTTTCGTTGTCTAGTTTTTCTGCTTTCGTCGGGAAATGCAGTTTCTTTGAAGGCTTGTTCTGAAAGATCTATGGCGTTTGCACGAAAACGAAAGAGTGAAAATATATAGTTTCTGAACAACAGCCCCTGATAGTTTCATATATTTCTAAACAAAAATAAATGAAACTTATGCCACAAATTTACTCTTTTGGAATTTAAGAACACCCTTAAAATTTAGTTTATTTGTTTAATAGCATCAAAACAGTTTTTTCTTATTATAATATCATTTATGAAGCTTTTAAGAAGTAAATAATGAAGGTAAGTGTATATTTATATACTTTAAATCTGTTTTTCTCAAAACTAATTTTTCAGCGTTTTTGCATTTTTGAAATGCTTCTTGCGACGTAATTTTTGATCAATATTCATGAAACTGATAAGGAAGTATCCTGATATTGTTTAGAAAGAAATTGTGTAAGCTTTTTAAAATTCGTCTTCATTAAGATAGTCAAATTTGATTTTAAACTTATTAAAAGTCAAAATTTTGAGGAAAATCGATGTGGAAGTTAGAAAAAAATCAGTAAAATATCAACTTTTCAAGAGTTTTAAAAAAATCTTACACATAATTTGCTTATAATAGAGTTTTGAGTGATAAAAATGCAAAACCAAGAAAATATCTCAAAAGTTAAATTGAAATTGCGTTTAAAAAATTTTTAAAAATTAATTAAAAATTTTAATAAGATTGGAAGTATTTTTTAAGGTCCATATGCTTTTGTTGAAAATTTGTATGCACAAAATTTCATAATTCTATGTTGAAAATATAAAATAATAATAATAATAAATAAATAGCGTCCACCGTCCCCTTAAACGGTTCCGAATCCTGGAAATCACACTTTGTAAAACTTCAGTAGCTTCTGCTACATTGGCTTGTGTTTGTCACGGCCACCCCCACTTCCCTCTAACCGGTCAACAACTTTCCAAGCTTTTAATTCGATTAAATAACTTCTTGAAAAAACACACATATATTGAAACAACGAACTTACTGAGGGTCGATCATTATTTTCAGGTTTGTCTTTTAATAAATCGAAAGCCAATTTTTATTCATTTCAACTAAATTGTCCTTTTTGCTGTCAAACACAAAATTTGCATACTTCAAAGTTTAAAAAAGAGAAAAAAATTGCATTTGTGATTCTCTTCTTCCTTATTCTGGAAAAAAAAAATATTTCGTTTAAATCTTTATTTTATACATGACTTGTAATATCATTTAATTGTTTTGAATGGTGTGTTTTCTTATTGGCCATCATGTGTCGGAATTCTTTCAGTGTCTCTGTAAATGCTATATTACGCACTTCATTTACAATACTCAACATGCCATAATGATACCCAATAATATTTACTTAACTTCGAAATGTACTTGTGCCTGTAGGCCAAGCCGACAAGTTTTTTTTTTTTTTTTTTTTTTTTTTTTCAACCTTTAGTTTTCAGTTTGTTTACATTTTGTACTATTTCCTTTTTGATTTTTAAAAATATCTTAATATGGGCCCAATTTTCTAAATAACTCAAATAACTAGAACCCACTTCCTTCCTAGAGCTGCAAAAATACTTGCAGGAAAAAAATATCAGAATTAAGCAACTACATAAGACCATTTCCCAGTAGCAGATAGATAATTACATTTTATTTAAAAGTATTTTTTTAATTTCAAACAGTCTAACACCGCTTTTAAATTAGGCATATGGTGATTAAATATATACACAGTCATTGTAAAACATTCTAAGAAGATATTGTGATTTAAGAAAAATTGAAATTAAAAAATTGAAATTGGTCAAAATATTGATTTTTTTTTAAATTAATATTATCTAAAAGTTTTTTTTTTCATAGTGAATATTTTGACACCTCATTTTTAACCTATACGACAATTATATCGCGAGATAGTGTACATTTTGTTAGTAGATCCAGTGCAATGACCCATACAAATGAAAGCTTTAACACTAGAACGCCCGGAAATTCTACTCAAGTTTGAAAATAATATTTCTCACCAGAATTTTTATTCAAAATTATTTAATTGATTTATTTAACGTAAATTTGCGTGGATTAGATTTAAATTATTTCAAGAAAATTTTTCTGGTTCGAATTGAAATTTAGTTACATGATTGGAGTCGAATCGACTCCATCCGGGCGTTCTAGTGTTAAAGAATGACAAAAATCAGCATGTCAAAAATTTCAAAAAAATTCATAATTCGTTAAAAAATTAAGTTAAAAATAAGAGAAAAAAAGCATTCTGTATTTTTTTATGCTTAATCGAATGGTGTAACTGGTTTTTCTCTCCGATGATCACAAGTACCTTAGATTGATGACTGCCATTCTTTTACTTCATCTTGTAAAAAAACTGTTTAACGTAAAGCTATGAATTTTTGCAGGATTAATTAGCATCGCAAAATCTTTAAAATAAACTTTACCGCAACATTCTATCTGCAATAGAACGTTAGATATACCCATTTATGACCAAGTTTGGAAAATACGCAATTTCAGAAAAACCGCCCAGCGAAATAACGTTTTCTCGATGACTACCCCGGGATAAAAAGTTTGTCTTTTGTTTATAAAAAAAATTAAGTTTTTATCTTTAGTAGTTTTCGAGAAAAGTGCTGTGACACAAAATTTTTGTCCTATTTTCAGAATACTCTACAGTACACCTACAGTATGCCATAAAAAAAATAATTTTTATGCTATGTTGTGCTTCTTAGTCAGACGAACATTTTAAAAAAAAAATCATCATAATTGGATAAGTATTTAGTTAGTTATTGCAAAAAGAAAAATTGAAAAATCCGTGTTTTTGCGCTTTCCTATGCTTAAGCATTACCGCTCAATCATATTATTGTTGGGCGCTGCCGCGCGCACAATGATTTATAAGCGATTAACTTCTCTGGAAGACCCTTTTTTTCGTTCCCTTATCTCCCACTTCGGAAAAATCGGTTCAAATTGCCGTTTTTTGATTGCTTTTTTTGCAATATTTTGTACACTTATCAAAGAATTGACCTTTACGGCACCTTGTGCACTTTCTAAATAAGAGAATCTGCGAGTTTCATGTGTTTGAGAGCAAAAGTTAATTAAAAAATAAATCGGAAAATAAGCAGTTTGAATCGAAATACACCCTTAAACTGATTTTTCCCTCCCTACTCCCCTTTGCTTGTTCGATTTTCCACCTTCAACAGCTCGAAATTTTCCGATACAATTTCAGGCGCATTTTTATAAGTAGAAACATGAAACTTGCTGAGGGGATTCTTGAAGGGACGTATGAGGTGCCGAGGGATGTCTTTTTACGCTCAATTCTAAGAATTTGAGTTATAAACAATTACCTTATCAATAGGACCCTTTTTTTCGTTCTCTGATCTCCCGCTTGAGAAAAATCGGTTCGAAATGCCCCTTTTGATTGCTTTTTTTGCTATATTTTCTGCATTTATCAAAGAATCGACCATCATGGCACCTTGTGCACTTTCCAAATAAGAGATTTTGTAAGTTTCGTGTATTTGCGAGCAATAATAAATTCAAAAGTAAATCGGAAAATAAGCAGTTTGATTCGAAATACACCCTTAAAGATACTGTGCCCCTTAAATGGGAATAATATTCACCTCTAAGAGTTCCATTGTTCAATATCTAATTCTTTTCTTCATCATCCTTTTTTCTTCTTTTTTAAAATTGCTAGCACAATATCGGGGGAAAAATGTCTTGAAACTAGCAAGAATATAAGCTGTATCGATGTTCATTCTCAAAATTATGTTTTGCCAAACTTTAGAGAGATTTCTTAGAAAGGTTTATGCCCTCCTTTCCATATATATTCTAGGAAGAGATGTGCCATAAATTAAGAAAAAGAGTTGGAGTGATTGATTGGAAAATATAGCCGTCCGAAACAGGTTGCTAGGGTCTTCTAAATGTACAAACAGAAAATTCCTGTGGGAAGGGGCTTTGACCCTTGCCATGTCCGAGAGATCGATATCTCTTTCAATATCATATTTTTCTTTTGAATCCTTTATGCTTCGAAGAGTTCAATGGAAGAAAATGCATTATACAATTTATTTAAGGGTGTATTCGAAAAAACGCTTTTCCACCTTCAACAGCTCGAAATTTTCCGATACAATTTCAGACACATTTTTAAACGTAGAAACACGAAACTTGTTGAAGGGATTCTTGAAGGGACGTATGAAGTGCCGTGTGATGTCTTTTTAAGCTCAATTCATTAGAATTTGAGTTATAAACAATTACCTTATCAGTATGATCCTTTTTTTCGTTCCCAAACCTCCCGCTTGGGAAAAATCGGTTCGAAATGCCGTTTTCGATTGCTTTTTTTTGCAATATTTTCTGCATTTATCAAAGAATCGACCATCACGGCACCTTGCGTACTTTCCAAATAAGAGATTTTGAAAGTTTGGTGCATTTGAGAGCAAAAATGAATTCAAAAATAAATCGGAAAATAAGCAGTTTGAATCGAAATACACCCTTAATTTGTCTTACTAACAGTGAAATTTCCATTTCACGAAGCCTCATCATTACATCTAAAATTTCGTTTGGGGCTGTTATAAATTTTTTGGTTATTTTGGACCCCGTGGTTCCCTTCCTATAACATACATTATCATCCCTGGAATATCCCTCCCCTCCCCCGGTTATACTATCGTTATCAGTGGGGGAGGGTTTAGGGGAGGGGGTAGGTGATATATTTGGAATTTATGAAATTTCACAGGATTTGTGCAATATGCAAAATAAAATCGCATCAAATTAACATTTTTTTAGTTTCAAAATTCCATTCCATAGAAGGTAAGTATAGTTTCCACCAATAAAAATAATAAATTAATGAAACAAAATTACATAAAATAATTAAATTAGATAAGAAAGAGATATGGACAAAAATTATAAAACTTAAATTCAATATAAATATTTATTAAATCTTAGTGCGTAAAAATCAAAGGAAACATTAATAGTCAGAAAATAAAACTTGAAGGAAAGGGGCACTTTTCAAAAAATGAAAAATTCACATGTATGGGGGGTGGGGGGGACTATTTTCGGAAAGGGGAGGGTGCTTACTTTTGTTAATTTACAAGATATTCAAATTGAAAAGTCTACCATCAGTGTGTCCCATAATTCTTGCTAACCATGTTTTTACTTACCCATCATACGCAGTATAGGGTAAGTCTCGCAATCGTTTTGAAAATCGAAAAAAAAATTTTGACGGATTTACACGTTTTAGATAGTGGAGATTCCGAAAAACATATTTTTAGAAAAAAAAAAATTGCCGTCCGTCTGTCTGTCTGTCTGTAAACGCTCTATCACTCGAACAAATTGAGATAGAGACTTGAAATTTTGTATGTAGTTAGTATGTAAGAATGGGACGAACTTATTTAATATCAGCAACCTCGATTATCCGGAACTATTTTTTTCGGACTCTCGAAAAATTCGTTCTGATGAAAGGTACATAAAAATTTTCGAAATTTTTTGTTCTAAGGAATGGTCGTAAAAGGCAATAAAATAAGACACATTTTGCATATAAAATGAAGTTGATCGGATTATTAGTTGCCGAGATATTTGTAATCCTGTTTTCCACATTCTTCGATTTTTCATGACCCTGTATTTTATTCAAATTTCAATTCAGATGTATATTTTAATTGGAAATGAGACGCTTAATCCGACGCAGTTAATTGTTAGTTGATAGAATTATTATTATTTTTGGAGTTATAAGGATGTTTCTTTTACGCAGTTCGGTACTACTTGAGTAGTTTGGCGTTTTATATAATTTGTCGAAATTGGTACATCAGCAGTTCTTTAATATAGCATTACTATGTATATTAACAATATTTAAATTTTGTTTATGAATTGCAATGCATTGTATAGATAGTTTTCACATGTTTTATTTTCATGTACATATCCATGATGGGTAAGTATTACGGTGCCCCCCCCCCCAACGACTAATTTCAGCAAACGATCATAATAGCTACCCTGTCGCGAGTAAAATAATAAACTTGTTACACAATAAATGCAATCTCTTTTGGTAATAATAACGTTCACTATTATCTTAAATAAGCTACCATCATTGTCTTTGTTTTCTTTTGGGTCAGACACGAGTTTCAATCCACAATGAACTTTTTTCCTTTCCTTTTTTTCCCCTGTTGTTTTTTATTACTACTTCGATGCTACATTGTTAGAAAATGAGTCATTCCAAGACTTGGATAACAATCACGGCAAAGTTTCGACCCTGTGTTAATGGATTTGCGAGCGACGAATGAATCAGTGTGCCAGAAATGAATTGAGATGGAGTGAATCACATTAACCATTCTCTCTCAGAGTCTTAGCTAAAGAGATTCAACGCAGGGCAAGATTTTTATGGGTATTGTTTAGCTTTATAGGATACTCTACTAAACTAGGGCATAATTATCATACGAGAATGAAAGAATGGGAAATGATTTAAGAAAATGAAACTGGGTGAGGCAGATTAAAAACGAGGATTACGAATTATGAAAGTTTTACAAAAGATTGCCACATGGGCGCCGGCCGCTGGCCAGTAAGGTTGGAACATTGGCCCTTCATAGATTTTGAAATTTAATTACCTTAAGGATGTATTCAAAAAACGCTTTTCCACCTTCAACAGCTTGAAATTTTCCGATACAATTTCAGACACATTTTTAAAAGTAAAAACATGAAACTTGCTGAGAGGATTCTTGAAGGGACGTATGAGGTACCGTGTGATGTCTTTTTACGCTCAATTCATTAGAGTTTGAGTTATAAACCTTACCCGTATTACCTTATCCGTATGACCCTTTTTTTCGAACTCCCGCTAGGGAAAAATCGGTTCGAAATGCCGTTTTTGATTGCTTTTTTTGCAATATTTTCTGCATTTATCAAGAATCGACAATCACGGCACCTTGTGTATTTTCCAAATAAGAGATTTTGAAAGTTTGGTGTATTTGAAAGCAAAAATGAATTCAAAAATAAATCGGAAAATAAGCAGTTTGATTCGAAATACACCGTTAAGGGTGTATTCGAAAAAATAATTTTTTACCTACAACAGCTCAAAATTTTCCGATACATTTTTAGTCTCATTTTTGAAGGTAAAGATACGAAACTTGCTGAGGTGATTTTGGATGAGACGTATTAAGGTGCCGTGTGATTTCATTCTTCACTCAATCCATAAGAATTTGATTGATAAACAATTATTTTCTCAGCGTGACTCTTTTATTTCGTTCGCAGATCTCCCCCTTCGGAAAATTTGGTCCAAAACGCCATTTTTGACAACATTTTTTTTTTTCAACATTTTTTACATTAACAAAAAAAGAAAATCGACAATCACGGCACCTTGTGCAGTTTCTGAATAAGAGATTGTGAAAGTTTGGTGCATTTGAGAACAAAAATGATTTAAAAAAAAAAAATCGGAAAATAAGCAGTTTGGATCGGAATACACCCTTAATTTTCTTTACTCTGATGATTTAAATAATAATAATAAATTTTTTATTCTTTATAAGCGACTATATCTTTATAAACGCTAACAAAAAACAAAATTTTCGTCGGGACCCCCACCCTCTCACCCCGAGAGTCAAATATTAATCTGTTTTTAGGTGCGTTCCTAATTATATAAATACGTAGCACCAATTGTAGTCGTTTAGTCCGTCCTTCTGTCCTCATACAACAGAGCAAAAATTACGCAATGAAATCACTTGAAATTTAAAATATAGAGTTGCTGCATAATTTTGTCGCGTCATTTCAAATTTCATGAGACGTAGATGCAATGATCAATTATAGATGGACAATCAAAAGTATACCACTACATTACGATCAAAGGGGAGAAATAGTTTTAAGTGCATTTCAATGATGCTACACTATTTCGAACATAATAGAGTTGATATGTATCTATGAAGTATATGGGCGATTCTACGATAAGAGGTTTCAAAAACATAAGGATTCGGCCAAAAAAGAAAAGTTTGAGTTTGATAAAAAAAAAAAAAAAAAAAACCTTTAAATTATGATTTTTGTCCCGTTTATTTACTTTTTCATATAAGGGCAAGTCACTTTATACATATTTTATAACTTTTTCTGGTCAGTGACTCGCTCCTCTGGCAGTTATCTTGCCAGGGGAAATACGGCAGGGGAGAGCATTTTCATGTAAATTCAATTTTTTTAACTGACTAAATTAGTTTTTGGGTTAATTGTGTATTTCACTCATATTATTACCGTATTGTTTAATTAGGGCAGTAAATGCAATTGAATTAAATGAATATTATAAGTTTTATGACTTACCAGGGGAGATACACGATCACCGTGCGAAATCACTTCACCGCACGGTCGCGTCGCAACAACTAAAAATGGTGACGCTTAAGGGTGTATTCGAAAAAAACGCTTTTTCACCTTCAATTTTCCGATACAATTTCAGGCACATTTTTAAAAGTAGAAACATGAAACTTGCTGAGGGGATTCTTGAAGGGACTTATGAGGTGCGGTGTGATGTCTTTTTACACTCAATACATTAGAATTTGAGTTATAAACAATTACCTTATTAGTATGATCCTTTTTTTTCGTTCTCTGATCTCCCGCTTGGGAAAAATCGGTTCGAAATGCCGTTTTTTATTGCTTTTTTTGCAATATTTTCTGCATTTATCAAAGAATCGTCAATCCCGGCACCTTGCGTACTTTCCAAATAAGAGATTTTGAAAGTTTGGTGCATTTGAGGGCAATAATGAATTCAAAAATAAATCGGAAAATAAGCAGTTTGAATCGAAATACACTCTTAAATGGCTTGCGCGTTTAGTATTGCTAACTTCAAGCCGATAGATGTCCTTAAGCGATACTTCCGATATAACTATCCTTGAATTTATATTTGTTTCAGCGGAACGAAATTTGACAGGGTAGATACACAAAAAAAGCGGGACAAAAGTTATTTAAAAAAATTATTTGAAATTAACAAAATTATTTTATTTTTTATTTTATAATACGTAAGTATAATTACTTAAATTCCAATTAAACATACTTTAGTTAAGCATCTGAAAAATATATGTATTGTTTGAAAGTTAAATTGAAACCAGCAAGGGGACATGCCAGGGTAGAGACTTTTTAAGACTTTGTAAGAAATTTCAGAAAAATGTGTTTTAATGAGGCATTCAATCGTGATGTTATTTAATAAAGTACATTAAGATGATGCGATTCATTGCAAAAAATAGCAACATATAGTATAAAAAATCTGTTTTAAACGGATTGCCGTACAAATTACCTCTTATCGTAGAATCACCCATATACTAAAATATACATTCTGTAAAATCTGTGGTGCAAAGAATATTTGTTAGTAATTGACAGGGAATTATATAATATGTATAGGGAATGTATAATTATTCCTGTATAATAGAAAGCAGATAGTATTTGCAGGAACATACACACACAAGATTTCGACCACTCTCCTGCATCCGAAGTATTGTGTACTATTACACCAAGATCTGAATATTTTAAAAACTTCATTATAGTACGGATGCACCTCATGTGCTACGCTTTTCGTGCATTTTCCAACTTGTTCTTTCTGTGGACCTTTTTTTGAGCAAAAATCAAGCCCAAAATTGAAATTTCTTTTTTGTATGTACAATTATTATCCAATATGTACTGAGTCATTGTGAAAACCACATGTAGATGCGATGATTTTTAACAAAGTTACAAGCGTTTTGTGCATAAACATTTTTTCAGTCCTTTAGTATATTTTAAATCTGTTTTCCTCGAAACTAAATTCTCAACGTTTTTAGATTTTTGAAATGTTCCATGAGTCTTAATTTATGATCAAAATTCATGAAATTGATAATGAAGAATTCTGGTATTTCTTACAAAGAAACTGTGCATGCATTTTAAAATTTGAATTCATTAAAATAATTAAATTTGATTTTTAACTTATTAAAAGCAAGGAAATTGCTTACATTTCATTCGAAGCAAATTTTAATTATTATTATTATTGTTGTTATCTATTATTATTATTGTTGTTATCTATTATTATTATTGTTGTTATCTATTATTATTAATATTATTATTGTTGTTATTTATTATTATTATTATTGTTATAATTATTTTGTATTGCATACTTTCGGTATTGAGCTCGAGCTCTCGTGACATATTATGTTAAGGGCTCGGGCTTCAAATCATTGATCCCGGGCGGGCCCTGGCCAGGGCCATAGCTAAGGGTATGTTACGGGCGGCTCAGCCCCCCTAAATCATTTTGAGCCCCCCCCCCCCCTCCATTTGGAAAAGATTCCAAAGTCACTCAATGAATTCTGTTCCGAAAATCTTAACGAAATTCTGTTCAAAAATCTAATTTAGTTTTGAGGACCTTTCACAGTTTTGCAAAAATACTAAATTGGTACTCAAATAAGTGTTTCAACACTCGCTCAGCCTATTTGCACATAGGCAGCTAACATGATGTTTAATATTGCACTCGTTGTATTACAGAGATAGATAGAAAATATGAGACCCCCCCCCCTATTATAAACTTTTTGCTACGGCCCTGGCCCAAAAAGTGAACAAAATTTTTATAAATCACGATAATAAACGAATTTACTTTTAACTGGTGAATTCGTCGTGCCTAATCTGCTGCGTATTTTTATCTAAAATACTATTTTTTTTTTTTTTTTTTTGAAAAACAAATGTTTTATTTAATATGAAATATGAATCATTCCCATTTCGATCTGGAATATCTTTTTTTCGCACAATGTACAATAGTGGGAAATGCTGATAGAAGTCTTCATGCTAAAGTACGTTCCGATGTCGGCGAGATATCGGGAACATAAATGTAAACAATGACTGACAACATGTCCTTTGATTTTTTTTCCCACCCGCTTTTGTGGAAAAGCCGAGATATTATATCGAATTGGCAGCGTGAATCATTTATTGTTTGGCTACGTAACACCGCTGATTATTGAAAGTGATGTCATAATCAGGAGTGTGGGGGGGTGTGTTTATTTGTACATGCATCAGATATTAATCATAATAACTTAAGAAATCAGGGCAAGGTAATTTTTTGTTAAACACGTTTTCTAAATTATAATATCGTTGAGTACGTGTATAGATTAACCATTTAACCCTTTCAGGGGCAAGGTACATGTCTTCACAAAATGTTGAAGTAATTCATTGACACCAGTATTCATAAGAAAATTTATTTGTAAACTAGTAAAAGTGTATTTTCGCTCTTTTAATAAAGGTGAAATTCTCTTTAAAAAATTCGGGTGCCAATGTGACATTCAGGCATTAAAATTAGGTGATGCCGTGGCGGCATCACCGCCCTTCAAGGGGTTAAGGGTGTATTCGAAAAAAAACGCTTTTCCACCTTCAACAACTCGAAATTTTCCGATACAATTTCAGACGCATTTTTAAAAGTAGAAACACGAAACTTGCTGAGGAGATTTTTGAAGAAACGTATAAGATGCCGTATGGTGTCTTTTTACGCTTCATTCATTAGAATTTGATTTATAAACAATTATCTTCTCATTATGACCCCTTTTTTCGTTCCCCGATCTCCCGCTTCTGAAAAACGGTTCAAAATGCCATTTTTGATTTGCTTTTTTTTGCAGTATTTTCTGCATTTATCAGAGAATCGACCATCACGGCACCTTGTGTACTTTCTAAATATGACAATTTGGCAGTTTAATGCATTTGAGAGCAAAAATGAATTTAAATATAAATCGGAAAATAAGCAGTTTGAATCGAAATACACCCTTAATATATTAAGGGTGTTGTTAAATCAAAAAGGGTAGCTTTGTGACATAAGTTTCAATTTAGTTTTGTTCAGAAATGCATGAAACTAGCAGGTGTATTTATTCAGAAGCTGTCTAATTGCACTCAGTTTTCTGTTATTTCACAAACGCAATAGATCTTTCATAACAAGCCTTCAAAGTGGACGTTTTTGAACACATTTTCTGACGAAAGCAGAAATTCCGGTCTATAAGAAGGAGATAAACGGGTGATCACGTGATCGAAATAGCTTACAACTGGATAAATAATTTAATTATTATAATAGTCCTTCCGGCAGTGCCGGGAGGAAGAGGCAGTTTTCATATACTTATATATTTGTTTATTTATTTTAAATTAACTTATATTATTCAAAAATGCTAAGCTCATATTAGTGGAACCTAATTATGAACTTGGTCGAAATCTTAATTCAGGTGCACATGCACACTTATATTGAAATCGATTAATATATACGAGTGCTGTCGCGGGCAAATTAATTTTTTTTTTTTAAATGTCACCCACGTGAGAAATTCAAACTGTTTAGGCGTTTTTTAAGTTAAAGACAAAGCAAAAAATACTCCTGAATTCATTATTAAGATAAATACTTTAAAAAGAACCTTTTTTGTCTGAGCGAAGCGAAGTCTTTATACTCAGAGATACGTAACGATATTAAAAGTCAAAAAAATTCTTTCGTCAAGCAAATCTCAAAAAGTACTTGTCGGATTTCGATTCTGTTTGTACCAGAAGGTACCTATGAAGGTAATCTGGTGAATGCACCTACTTTTAAAATGTAATTCCAAATAGTTTAAAAGTTATATTAAAAAAACTGATAAAAAAGCACAATTTATTTGCATACGTCAGAGAAATTTGGTGCGCGTGATTTTCACAGGCTGGATATTTTCGTAGATAACCGAATCAGTACATGGAATAAATAGTAATCATTTGCGCACTCAGAAATATTGAATGAAATAAAACATTTTAAAATTTAATCATGCAGGAAAATAAAACAGTTATTTTTTTACATTAAAAAAAATGTCATAAAAACTTTGATTTTGAGATTTTGTGATAATCTCTTAATAACATTTTTTGATCGCTAAAAGAATGTTTTATATATTTCGCTTGTAAAAATTAGAAACAATTACGTTTTTAAATAAAAAGTTTCTTTTATGACATCATTTTCCTTTTATATTAATTTTTATTGCATGTTTTCTTTTAACTTATATTTTTTTGTGTGTGGAAGTCAATTCTGGTTACTAATTTTTCGGCACGGATACCACAAGAGATTCAGATTTGGCGCAATTTTTTTCAAAACCCATTTGGCGAAAACTTCGTTTTCAAATAACGCTTACATACACATTTTTAAATTATTTTCTATTTTCAAAAAGAACTTACATTAAATAAAATAATAATAATAATTAATAACTATAAAAAGAAATATTTTATATAATTAGAAAAAGGAAATGAAAGTAAATAAACATTTTATGAGTAAATAAACAAATAATAAATAAAAACAGCCGGGTTACCATCTCAGGTAAAATAATGCCATTTTGACGCCAATTATGTACCCTGGTGCATATGTGACATCTTTTCCAACTTTTCATCCATTTCCTGTTGGCATACAACTTTGAAATTTGGAATATGTATGCATACCTGGGAGCAATACTGGAATTAGACATTGATTTTTTTAAATTCGATCACAAAAGGGGCAACGGGGCTAGTTTTTAAAGATTTATACAATTTATACTGTATAAAGGAGCCACTTACCTATTTTTATATACAAGAAGAAATAAGTAGTATGCAAAAACAATTATAGTATATATAAATAAAATACTTCAGATATAATATATTAGAGATATAAGCACCGGGTTTGGCGAGGTTTTTTATGCCATTTAGGCGAAAACATCGTTTTGATTACCAGATACATATAGCATGCTATAATAACATGTTATTTATTTATTTCAAAATGAGAAAAAAGGAATAAACGAAACATTTTCTGTTATTAAAAAAAAAAGAAATAACAATCAATAAATGATAATATTTTTCGAACAAACAATTTATTATAACATTTGTATGATAACCAGCATGTTTGGCAAGTGAACGCCATTTTGGCACCAATTAGGTACCTCGGTGTGTATAGGGATATATGTGCCCTATTTATTTGTACAACTGAGCATGAACGTTTACCAAGTGTGTTTTCATAGTCGCTTATATCTTTTTGCAACATAGCGCACCTTTCGAAGCCAAAACTGCACATAAGAAAAAAATCAATATTTGCAGTATTTTTTTTAATTTAATGCACATTTCGTAATCAGTAGGCTCGATAATCAGACCTCGTTTTTTTTTTGCTTTAAAAGATGATATTTCATACGACGTCTTTTTTGGATTCGTCGTTTTTCCATATTTGATAGTATGCGTCTACTCGTTTTGTAACTTTTTTTTTTGCAACTTTCTTCTTTATTAACAGCGACATTTGGACTTCCTATTTAAATAAAAATTCTTCTAATACAAAGAATTTTGTTAATATAAATAGACTAGCGGACCCGACAGACGTTGTCCTGTCACCGACAGACGTTGTCCTTCCTGGCACCGACACCAGAAAATCAAATAAATGTACTTAAATATATTAATACGCACGATAAACACTACGTTCTTAATTTAATTTCTTATTACAATTATGTAAGGAAATTATTTTTCTCTCTTCAGTATTTTTTGAAGTCGGTTCAATTTTTCATAGAAAAGTTTATTTTTCTCTTTTTTGTTAAAAGTTAACGATTTTCTGAAGTCAGTTAATCAAAATTATAATACAGGCTATATTACTGTAAAGCATACACGTTTGACAGGAGCGGGGTTCGAACACGCGATCTCTTTCTTCGAGAAGCAGAGCTTACATCTGGCACCTTAGACCGCTCGGGCATTCCGTCCGCACTCTATTCATAAAACTTATTCAACACTTTTAGTTAGCGAAAAATCACTAACTATTAGTTTTTGCCTAGTTACTATAAAAGTACTGAATCAATTTCGATGAAATGTGAATCTAAACCATTCTCGAATCCTCTGGAACACACACAAAAAATTCCATTAAAATTGGTCCAGTCGTTTAGAAGGAGTTCAGTGACATACACACGCACAGAAGATTTATATATATAAAGATAAGGATTCAAAATTTCAGGTTTTTGCGCCGAAGACATTGCCAAATTAGGAAAATGTGAATTATCTCACGAACTACGGGGTTTAAACGAATTTGCTTAGTACCATTCGATTTAGAATGAAAAAATGCACTAAAATATGTTATCAGTTGAAAAATAACTACAAAAGCCGATTTTTAAGGAATTTTTTAAAAGTTAGTTCTTTTTTTCTACTCATCTTAGGGATGGAATTTTCGAAAATCCCTTTTTAGAGGCACTCGATGTTATAAGAAGTATTTTTACCCCTATTTCCAAGATTTTTGGTTCGGTAGATTTTTTTGTGCTGTGGTTAATACGAAATCCTGACTTTCTTTTATGTATATAGATAAGCATCGGAAATTTCAGGTTTTTGCGCCGAAGACATCGCCAAATTAGGAAAATGTGAATTATTTCACGAACTACTGGATTTAATCGAATTCGCTTAATACCATTTGATTCAGAATGAAAAAATACACTAAAATATGTTTTTAGTTGAAAAATATCTACAAAAGCCGATATTAAAGGAATTTTTTTAAGTTCGTTCTTTTTTTTACCCTCCTTAGGAGGGAGGAATTTTCGAAAATCCCTTCTTAGCGGCACTCGATGTTATAAGAAGTATTTTTAGCCCAATTTTCAAGATTTTTGGTTCGGTAGATTTTTTTGTGCTGTAATTAATACGAAATCCTGACTTCCTTTTATATATATAAAAGGATTGAAAATTTCAGTTTTTTGCGCCGAAGACATCGCCAAATTAGGAAAATGTTAATTATCTCACGAACTACTGGATTTAATCGAATTTGCTTAGTACCATTCGATTCAGAATAAAAAAATGCACTAAAATATATTATCAGTTGAATAATAACTACAAAAGCCGATTTTAAAGGAATTTTTTTAAAGTTCGTTCTTTTTTTTACCCTCCTTAGGGAGGGAATTTTCGAAAATCTCTTCTTAGCGGCACTCGATGTTATAAGAAATATTTTTACCCCTATTTCCAAGATTTCTGGTTCGGTAGATTTTTTTCTGCTGTGATTAATACGAAATCCAGACTTTCTTTTATATTTATAGCACTTTTAATTAGCGAAAAGTCACTAACTATTAGTTTTTGCCTAATTGCTAAAAAAGTACTGAATCAATTTCGATGAAATGTTAATCTAAACCATTCTCGAAACCACTGGAACGCACACACAAAATTTCATTAAAATCGGTCCAGTAGTTTAGGAGGAGTTCAATTACATACACACGCACAGAAGATTTTTATATATAAAGATAAATGAAATGCGGACATCTATTGCTCAAAACACAAAATTTTTCCTATTGAGTTAATAAAAATCAGTAAAAACATAATTTTTATGATAATAAAAAAGTGACTTATGTAATAACAGAGTCATATATTATGTACTTTATGGATTAAGTATGAATATTTCTCCACCATTTATAAATAATAATAATAATAATAAAATAAAATGCGGACAGACCAAAGTCTATATTTGACTGAAAACAACAACCATTTTCTAAATGCTTTAAAAAAATGGCCAATGAAAAGTGATATTTCAAAAGTAATATGAAATTAGTTAAAAACCATTTATTTTAAACTAAATGAAAAAAAGATTTATATTTTTAATGAAATAAATGGGATTTGAAAAATTATTGGAAATTTATCACCATAGATATATCAATATTACAATCAGTACTTTGTATGCAAAATGGAACAGTTAGCAATACTTTTTGTACCCGAAAAATGGTCGTTGCTTTTTTTAAGTTAAAAAGTAGATTACGAAATATTCCTATACAGAGATGCCAAGCCCCCGCTTATTGCACAACAGAATTTTCTTATAGGAAAAGTTATTTTTTAAATCCGCAGAATGTTCCAATTTAATAAAACATTTTCTGTATTAAAATACCGGTATCTAAAATGCCGGAGACTTGGAAGCTCTGCCTATAACATTTTAATTAATCACGGTACTTTTTTAATCGGATTCAAATTTAGTGAAGACAACGTTTTTTGGTCAAAAGCAGCTTTTTTCCACATGTGTAACTACGATACAATTCCTTGATTGTGAAATAAAATGTTTTGACTTATACTATTATTGCTTCCTCTTATTTATTTATTTGAATTTTAAATAAGATGACTCAAAATCGTGTTTTTTTAAATGTACGGAAAAAATGCATTTCGAGAGAGGGCGAAAAGAACAATATTTGGCGATTTATTACCTGCGTTTGGTACTTACTACCTTGTATTTAATACTCTTCATAATACTTCGCTGTTATATGGATTTAGGCGCTTTCATAAAAAGTTTGACGTAATTCGAGCTTAAGAAAGTGAGTTTTTTACTGATTAATACAAATAAATGAAAAATGAATATAGAAATACTAATAAAAGAAAAATGAAGCATTATATTGATCTATGTACATTTAAAAATACATCTGCTAGCACTAATTAGATAATTTATGTGTATATAATAGGAGATAAATAGCTTTTGATTCTGTATTTCTATGCTATAAAGCATTAACGTTTGTGTGTTTTTCGTTATCATTGGGAGTACCTAGCCAATTTAAAAAATAATGTGAGCAAAAAATGTTGGTAAACATCTTTGCTGCAAAATATACTATATTTTGCATAGGAACAATAATCACCATCAATGCACGAGTAAAAAAAGTTCTAAAATTGAGAATTCTTTGATGTTGATATGATTAAAAATTTAAAATCTTTTTTTTTTTTTTTGGTGGCAACTTTAAAGATATAATATTCTCGTTATGAACGATTTCTAAAACATTCGACAATTTAATTTCACAAATTAAACATTTTTTTTTTCTAGAAAAAGTTTTAAACCCAATTTATTGAGACTATTGCAATTTCTAGGCTACTTTTGGGGTCAGAAACTATAATTTTGGCATCACAGTAGCTTATAAGATGTAAGTGCTCGTTTAGGACAAATTCTTAAAAACGGATTCCTTAACTCTTATCGACAACCTCAATGCATTCGAGGAAAACAGATATTCAACATTATAAACTATTCGGGCGGATTTCACACCACATAAAATACACTCCATTCTCTTCAAACATAATAGTTTATGTTATTTATAGTTTCTCAAATCGGTGCGAAGCTTCTGTTTACGCTCATGATATCATTTCAAAGAGTTATATTTCCAATATAGGAAAATTTGGTGTTTTATTTTCTGTAATTCTTTTAACATTTTGCATATTTCCAATTTTATATCCATGCATGGTTTGCTTTTCTTTTATAAAAATAGTATATGCAACTTTATATATAAGATTTTGTAATTCTATGATTCAATATGCTTATTTTCATCATATTTTATCACAATGAATGACCAGTTAAAGGTAACATCTCATTTTCTTTACTTATCGCAAGTTATTAAATGTGTATTCTCAGCAATATCGCTCAGACTAATCCCTCTGAGGGAAGTCCTAGTTAATTTCTAATTTTTTGTTTGTACATCATTATACATTTAAAAGATTTTTGACAAACTTAAACGGCTTCCATTTTGAAACAAGAGGATGGAAGGAGTTGAACAGTGAACGTGGTCAAGTCATTGCTATGTACTATGTGCACACGGAGTTATATCCAGATCAGTTTATAAATACGGGTGTTATCACGTGACTAAATACAGATCATTTCAAAATATGAGCAACACTAGAAATTAAAAATGCGATAACTCAGCCATTTTTTAAGATACAGACGAAGCAAAAAATGCTCTGAAATCTTTGTATCAAGTTCAAATGCATAAAAGAAAAATCCTTTTCAATTTCTCACTTTCTTGTACCTAATTTTAAATTTTTAAATTTATAAAAAATTTTAAATGGCCGCCATTTTGAAATAAGATGGCGGAGGGAACTGAGTATCGAACTCGATTCAGGCCTCTGTATATACTATGTACACACCAAGTTACATCCAAATCAATTGATAAATACGCGTGTTATCACGTGACAAAAATCAGATCGTTTCAAAATGTCAGCCATAAGAAAAATTCAAAGTGCTATAACTCAATCATTTTTTAAGAAATAGACAAAGTAAAAAGTGTTCTGGAATCGTTTCTAACACGTAAAAGAAAAATAGTTTTCAACTTTTAATTTTTTTCAGATTTAATTTTAAATTTTAATTTTTAAAAAAAATTAAAATGGCCGCCATTTTGAAACAAAATGGCGGATGATGCTGGGCAACGAATTCGGTCGAGACATTTGTATGTACTATGTACTAGTGATGGGCGATTCTCGAAAATTTCCTATTCGATAAAAATCGTAATCGTAAAAAAGCACATTCGATAAAGTCATCGATTAATTTCAAGAATCTACAATCGAGATGTTTTTACAATCGATTATTAAAATCTTTGTTATTACATGTTTAAAAAGCATAATTTAATAAATACATGGTAACTGAAAACAAATGAATTTAAAAAACAACAACAAACCAAAAGGATGTTATAATGGAGCCGCAATAGTAGAAAAGTCATGTAACGGCGTTCCTTGGTTTCAAAAAGTTGTAAAGTCGCGAGTAGCAAAATGGCCAAAGAAAAAATAATCGAAAACACTCTTAGTGAAAGAACATGAACTAAAAGGATATTAAAAGTGGTCGAAATCTTTTATTGATTTTTGTACATCAATTGAGATACGATCGACAATTCTCCCATTATTAGAAGACTCTCTATTGAAATTCATTAAACGGACCATTCGGGGGGCAAAGTAGTGCAGGAGCAATGAAAATGCATAATATGAGTAAATGGTCATTAGGCTTTCCAACAATACATCGTATGATGGATGTCGGTTAAATTTATTAAAGAGTTTCCCGCGGGGGCAAAGTGAAGAGGGATGAGCGCGGGAGGTATATAAAATAAAATGGTAATTACAGAGCTTTCTAATGATATATCACGAAAGAGGAGTGAATAAAAGATATAAAAACACTCCCCTTAGAATTCCAAATATTGCAACACCCGGAATACAACTTGTCCTCACAGTTTGTGATTTTTTCATACATTATATATTATATATTGGAAGTCTCCATAAAAAAAATCAGATCTGAATTCACAAAAACGAAATGATTTCAAAAAAGTTTGAAAAGCGCTTCTGTAAGGAAGCCAAATTGAGGAAAAGAGAAGAAAGATTCATAATATGAAAGAGTGGTTTGAAAACTTTCCGTTGATATATCATATGACGAGTCCATAAAAAGCTTCAAATTTACTCCTTACTACTCCACTATTTTTTTTCTTCCCTGAATACATCCGGAAATCACGCAGCCTCGCTTTAAAATGTTTATATTTAATAAAATATTTTTACCAAAGGGCTCCATCAAAAAATCCCATTTAAAATGAAATTTATTCTCAAAATAGCTACGATTTAAAAAATTCACCCCTCATCGCTCCCCTCCCCCCTGCGGAAATTCAACCCCAGGAGGAGAAACGTTCATAATGTGAAAGAGTGGTTCGAAAAACATTCCAATAATCACATGAAGGGTCCAAAAAAAGTTTGGAATTTACTCCTCACCCGCAGGTTTACTTTTTCTTAACAGAATACATCCGGAAATCATGCATCCTCCACTTTAAAATGTTTATAATTAGCAATTTTTATTAGAAGGTTCCATCAAGAAACCACTTCTAAAATGAGAGTTATTCTCGAAATAGCTACGATTAAAAAAATTCACTCCCCGTCCCTCCTCCGTCCTAAAATTAAACTGCAGGAAGAGAAAGGTCCATAATATGAAAGAGTATTCCGAAACCTTTCCTATGACATATCACATAACGGATCCAAAAAAAGTTTGAAATTTACTCCTCACCCGTGGCCGTAATGTTACTTTTTCTTCCCAGAATGCACCAGGAAATCACGCAGTCCCCATTTTAAACTTTTGTATTTATGAAATAATATTTACCGGAGCGCTCCTCTGAAAACCACATCTAAAATGTTATTCATTGTCAAAATAACTAAGATTTAAAAAAAAAAAAAAAAAAAAAAAAAAAAAAAAAAAATTACCCTCTTATCGATTCCCCTCCCCCTCCTGAAATTCAACTCCAGGAAGAGAAATATTCGTAAAATGAAAGAGAGGTGCGAAAAAATTCCGATGATATATATATAACATGACGCGTCCAAAAAAGAGGTTGAAATTTACATGTCACCTGTGGGTTCACTCATTTTTCGCAGAATACATCTAAAAATGACGCACCCCCCACTTTAAAATCTTTATATTTAGTAACTTACATTTACCGAAGAGTTCCACAAAAGAAACCTCCACATCTAAAATGATATTTATTGTCGAAATAGCTACGATTTAAAAAATTCACCCTCTTATCGCTTTCTCCCCCCCCCCCTCCCTCCTGAAATTCAACTCCAGGAAGAGAAAGATTCGTAAAATAAAAGGGAGGTGCTTAAATATTCCGATGATGCATATATAACAAGACGGGTTAAAAAAAAAGGTTTGAAATTTACATGTCACCCGTGGTTTCACTCATTTTTCCCAAATACACCTAAAAATAATGCAGCCCCCACTTTAAAATCTTTATATTTAATAAATAATATTTACTGGAGAGTTCCATAAAAAAATCCACACCAAAAATAACATTTATTGTCGAAATAGCTACGATTTAAAAAATTCGCCCCATCATCGCTCCTCCTCCCACCCCTTAAAATTCAACTTCAAAAGTAGAAAGATTCATAATATGAAAGAATGATTAAAAAGCTTTCTCATTTCAGCAAATCTCATCCCGAAAGTCAGGCATTTCGAGAAAACCATTTCATCGCGATTAAAATTTACCTAAATGAAATAGGTTTATCGAAGGACGGGTAACTTCGAGATGAAATTTAACCTTGATAAAAGCGGCATTTCGAGAAGCTTGTGGTTTGCTGATTAATGCCTTTTTCGATAAGGATGATTTTCGTTCTCGCTGAGAACAGACATGAGGAGCTTTATCGAGCAGCGTTTTGGCGATGAAGCTTTGTGAAATGAAAGTTTTATCGAAAAACGAGGTACAGAAAGAAGCATGAGAATATGACAATAACTTGTGAAATGAAGACCTAATTTTCAAAGTTTCTGGTATTATAGTCTTACCATGCTGTCACGTACCTAGAACCCACCAATAAATATTTTTAATTTAAAAAAAATTTCAAAGAGGGGGCTGGAGAACGTATGTTTAAAACTGTAGCGATTTATACAATACCTATCAATTTAAGTATTTTTTTTTTTTCATCGAATCATTCGGTAAACATTATTTATCAAATGTAAAAAAATTAAAATGTCTGCTGCAGGAAATTGAGGGCGAAAGGGTGGACTGACGGGGGGGCGGGGGAGGGGACAATTTTCACTTTTTTTAAAACCTGTCATATTGTATATCATCTTGAAGATCTCGGATCACTCTTTCATATTATGATGCTTTCTTACCTCCCCCCTTCCGAATTTGGTTCCCACGGCGCGGGGGGGGGGGAGGTTTCGAAGCTTTTTGCGTTTTTATCATTTTAGATCGAATTTTTGAATTGAAAACGTCCTTAGGCGCATTGGAAAATTTTTTGAGATGGGAAAAAAACATTGAACTAGTCACATTGTTACCGTAACCTAGACACATTGTTTTAAAGTTCCCTCTTTGAGGGCCTCTTCCAAAGGTGAGGAGCTTGACCCCCCCCCCCCCCCCAACATACACTTTAAAATATCGCTCATTTTTTTCCTCTACCAATTTTAACTTAAAAGTTTAAGGTATGTGGCACAACCAGGGCTATTGCTCCCCCCCCCCCCTGCTGGTTATTCACCAACATAATTTTGCTCATTTCTTCACTTCATTTCAATTTTTAAAAGGCTATAACTTTGCTTCTATGAGAGTTACAGCGGGAAAAAAAATTATAGCATAACTAACTTTTCTTCGCCGCTCTTTTTGCAGTTTTATGGTTTTCTCCATAGCACCGGGTTTTTTTGTTTGTTTTTTTTGGGGAGGGGGGGGACAAGGGGGCCATTTTTCATTTTTTGATGTAATATGTTTATTGAAAGCTTATGCTTCATACATTACAAATTTAGCATAAAAAAGTTTCTTCCGTCATTCTGGGTCACGTTACAGACCCATATTGGGCTGAAATTTAAATTTCTCAAACTTCGAAGTTTTCGCTAAATCGGCATCTGAAAAGCATCGCGCCAATGTGGTACGTGTATGACATCTGTATTATATGAAAATTTCACCACTGCTGGGACTCTGGCTTCCTCTCGCGTGTAGGCGTTAATTTACCGAGGTTACTTGGTCCTTGTATTTCCTGCACAATAAAATATTTCCTGGCGATTAAAAAAATACACAAGTAATTGTTCAAGTTTTCACTTCTGTCGGCACTCCCAAAATGCCACTATATATATATATATATATATATATATATATATATATATATATATATATATATATAGAACCATTAGATAATACTACAAATAAACATCAATTGCTGTAAAAATTTTTTGTTAATGCCAAACCATATCACACAGAGGAGCTGTCAGAATTAGAAATAAAATTGAAAATGTGGTATTTAGCTCGTTATCAAGGGCAATACTAAATAGCCACATTAATTGCGATTAATTTCTGAGTGGAAATCAGGATAGACCTAAAAATGATTTCCACATTGCCCGATTAATCGCAAATGAGAACTTATTTCAAAGAAAAATATCAAGAAAAATAACAAGAACACAATAGAATCATCAACATAATAATTGCAATAGAAAAGCCATGTCAAAGAAAAAATATTAGAAAAACAATTAAACTGTAATTAAATATTTATAAAGATAACTTACAATTATCAATCGCAACCATAATTTCCATAGACAACAAGAAATAGAAAATAAAAATAAATTTGAAGTAAAATTGATTAAATAGAAAAAATATGTCAAATGGAAATAATTAGACAAATTAAATTATATAATAGGTTAGCTTACAAATATCAATTTCGACCATGTGATAGCAATACAATTTTGCATTCAGTCACATTAGACAGTTAAAGTTCAAATTAAAATTGTAAAATAGTTTATATATATATATATATACGGAGCTTGCAGTAAATAATATTTATACTATATATGGAATTTAGAAAAGCAGGAAGTTGTTGTTTGGCATGCGACCACTTACTGATATTATGCACCTTGATCTTATATATCCCCCCGCCCCCCCCACACACACCTCGTTACCTTGGGGAGCAGTTTTCAAAATTTAACGTTCGATTCGAGATTACGTTCGGTTGTTCGTTCAATTCGGGATTTTTTTTTTTTCTTTTTACAAGTTTTTACTGTGCGTGCACACCGCGTTTGGTATATGATGTCTTATCCTCCTGAGACCTAACATCCATTAAAATGGATGTTTTACTTTTCCTTCCTCTTGCGAAAATTTATATTTTTGAAATCAAGAACTGGCATGGTATCATAACGGATGAATCAAAAATCACTTTTTAACTTTAAGAATCTGGGAACAGCAATTTATTTGTTTATAAAATGGCGGAGAACATGAGCCACGTTGGAAATCGACGCTCTCGCGGTAAGTTTCACTTTTCATATTATTCTTATTATCTTTTAGTATTATTTTAATGTTTTTCTGATACTTTGATCTTTTGTTTTAAGATAAAATAAATTAATAATGTTAAATATGTTCATATTTTTTTAATTAGCTTGTTTTTAAAACATCCATTAAAATGGATGTCAGTTCTCAATTCATCTATTGCATAATTAGGCTTAGTACTTTTATTTCTAATGTAAACAAATCTTCCCTTTAAAAAATAAATATCTTCTTAGTTTTAGAGAGTATTTTTTACAAATTAGAATTTTTCATGTTATTTAAGAATAAATAAACGTGTCATTTATGTATGTTTTAATAATCTATAGGATTGACAGCACTAGAAGAGTTAGAATTAATGGCTAATGGTGATTTATCTGATATTGAAATTGATAATTGGAGTGATGATAATGAGATTAAAGATCCTATTACTGATAAAGGTTTAAATGCAGTTTTGGATTTAAGTGATTCTTCGGATGAAACAGATATTGAGGATAGCCCGATAGAAAAATCCGAACAGCTAGTAGAGAAAAAAAGGAAGCGGCACCTTTTACATGGAAGAAATCTTTGAAGCAATTTCTTATAAAATAATTTTTTTTAACATATGTTATGTGTGTTTGTGTATAGCTGCTAACTTTTACATTTTTTTAATACTTCTTATTTTTATGAATACATTTTATTTTTTTTAATCTGATTATTTCTTCTATTTATTGGCATTAAGGAAGGCAAATATTTTCCTTTAAAATTATTGGTATTCAAAATCCAGAAATGTTGTCAGCTATGTGTGTGTCTTGAAAATATAAAATTGCAAAAAGTAATTATAGCAATAAAATTATTATTTTTGTTTTGATATATTTACTTACTATTGAATACGCAGTGCATATATATTGCACTGTTATTTTACTATCAGATTTTCATGATAATAATTGATCTTGAACCTTTTCTAATATGAAAGTGACACATCTAGTGTAACATAAATACTATTTCAGCTATTTAAATGCTACAATTTTACAATTAACTAAATAGTGTATTGATTATCTAGAAATTCTGAAACTATTTTATATTATTTTCAGATTTGCATTGAGTATCCCAGATGCTCCTGAAATTATTAAAAAACTTAATTCAGATGTACAGGATCGCCATAACTACATTCCACATGATTACTTTTTAAATTACATAGATGATAATATGTACAAACTAATTGCTGATTGCACAAATAGAACATGTGTTATGAAAAATAGAAATTCCCTCAACATAACTGCCTCTGAAGTTAAAACTTTTGTTGGTATCACTTTGCTCATGAGTACATTGGGGTTTCCTTAAGTCAAGATGTTCTGGAAGTGTAGTACTCGGGTACAACTAATTTTTGATGCAATGAAGAGGGACAGGTACTTTTTTATCCAATCAAACTAAAGGTTGTTTTTGATAATAATATTTCACAAGCAGATAAAGAAAAAAAGCTGTGGAAAGCTGTGAAATACAAAAAAAATTATGAAATTAATGGATATCCAAAGAAAGACTTTTTAAATTTTATGGAATTTCGAATAGGTATTTCAGAGAAATTAATAGCAGATGGTACAAAAAATACGGCCATAGCTTCATGTGATGATCTGGATTGTGATCGTAAAATTCAACCTAAAGCAAAAAAAAAAAAAAAAAAAAAAAATCGATTAGTCTCGCCATTAATTCCTTTTCGGCAGAAAGAAGCAAAATATATGCCAGAACATGCCAACATCAAAAACTCTGCGCATTGTAGAAATACAGGCTGTAACAAAAAAACTAAATTTCGTTGCGCAAATTGCCAAATGTTTTTATGCATAACTGCTGAACGAAATTGTTTTAAAACAATTCATGGAGATTAATTTAATTTTTTAGCATTAACTGTTAATAATTTACATTTACAATTTATTTTTATTAACAATAATTATTTTTTAATAATAAATTTATGTTTCCTTGATAAAAAATAAAATTTTGTTTTACATCTTTTCTGCATAAATTTTTTATAGTTTTATAGTGCTTATGACCTCAACATCCATTCAAATGGATGTGCCCCCCAGCAAAATTTAAAAATTAAAATTTATCGATTTTGTAAAAAATATTAGTTTTTAGGCCTAATTGGTCAGAAAAACTAATCTTTGAAAGAATATATGTATTTTATTTTGCTCAGGTCTCAGGAGGATATACAATGAGGACCCAGTTCGAGATTTCATATTAGAAAGTAGCGTATAAATTAGAGACACCAATGAAAGGAGGGGCTCACTAGCAAGGGAATCCGTCGTGTCTTTATTAACATCGACTCATTCACCTGTAGACGACTCTTGATAAAATTGAATCCTGTATGGTATAAAAGCAATTGCAAACTAGAGTCATCGAGAAAAATTTTACACATTCGCCCATTACTAGAGAGGATCATAATAAATTTAAATACATTGCTTTTATAAGAATTGTAATATTCCCATAAGAGTATTTTTGTGATTAACGTGATTGTGTTTGTAAATATGTTACAAAAAAATTATAAATACCGATATATTTAATCAGTTTTAATGAAAAAACATTTCTAAATTTCACATTATTGTTATTTAAAAATTCCAGTACATCTTCGGATATTAAAGACGACAATTGTTGATGGTGAAGCCTTGATAAATAATTCGGTAGATAAAGGGTTAAAACGACAATTTTGACAATATTTCCAAAAAAATCTATTGCGTTTGCAAAAAAAAAAAAAAAAAAAAAAAAAAAAAAAGGGAAAGGAGTACGATTAGATAGTTTCTGGACAACAACACCTGATAGTTTCCTGCATTTCCGAACAAAAATATCTGCTAGTCACATGCGTTTCCGAACAAAAATAATTAAAACTTAATACAACTTATAAAGTTGCCCTTTTCAATTACAATACAAACGCACGTATTCCAATCCAAATTGCTTGTTTTCAGATTTATTTTTAAATTAACTTTTGATCTCAAACGCATCCAACTGACAAATTCTCTTATTTAGAAACTACATAATCCGTCGTGATTATCGATTTTTTGATAAAGGCAGAAAATATTACAAAAAATGTTGTCAAATCGGACATTTTGAGTCGAATTTTCCAAAGCGGGAGATTCGGAGAACGAAAAAAAATGGTCATACTGGGAGAATAATTGTTTATAAATGAAATTCCAAGGAACTGAACGAAAAATTAAATCATACGGCCTCTTCTACAACTCTTTCAAAATTCTCTCAGCAAGTTTCGTGTTTTTACTTTTGAAAATGACTGTAAAAATACAGCAAAAAATTTTGAGTTAGGTTGAAAAATATTTTTTCGAATAGGCCCTTAAGCGCGCTTTTCCACCTTCAACAGCTCGAAATTTGCTCGAAATTTCAGATATATTTTTAAAAGTAAAAACATGAAAATTGCTCAGGGGATTTTTGAAGAGACGCATAAGGTGCCGTGGGATGTCATTTTACTCTCAATTCATCAGAATTTGATTGACAAATAATTACTTTCTCAGAAGGACCCTTTTTTTTCGTTCCCAGATCTCCCGCTTCGAAAAATCGGTTCAAAATGTCGTTTTTGATTACTTTTTTTGCAATATTTTCTGCCTTTATCAAAGAATCGACCCTCACGGCAGCTTGTGTACTTTCTAAATACGACAATTTGGCAGTCGGATGCATTTGAGAGCAAAAATGAATTTTAAAAAAATCGGAAAATAAGCAGTTTGAATCGAAATACACCCTTAAGGGTGTTCTTAACTGATCCGCTCAACAAGCGAAAACGTTTTGACGCATTTACAAATTCATTTTTTAACAGAAAGTTATAAAATTTTAATGCCTGAGTACGAAAGCGATTTCGAATTGAACTTATTTTTCCATTTTATGATCATTAAATTACTTATCGAGTCATAAGCTATTTCGATGACGCAATCACCCATTTTTCTCCTCCTTTTCGACCGGTTTTTCTGCTTTCGTCGGGAAATAGGCTCAAAAGTGTCAACTTTGAAGGCTTGTTATGAAAAATCTATTCTGATTGTTTTTTAAAAAAAAATTGGTTGCCTGTAAAGTCGGTATACGGGCGAAAGTTTTACGTGACAACGACTTTGAGTTGTAAAATAATTTTAATGTGAATATTCATTCGTATAGTAGGAAGAAGGATGAAATAATAGTAACAATTTAAAACATTTATTTATACAAAGAATTATATTTAAAACATTAATTTATACAAAGAATCTCGCACTGAATTTCATATTAACAAAATTTTATTTTTACCTTTACACATACATACGTATTTATATACAAATATACATACAATAACTTGCAATACACTGTGTTTGTTAAACACATTTTACTTCATGTTTATTGATGTCAAATGTTGAATTTTGTAAACAGCATATTAAAGAATTTTTCAATGAGCAGAATATAACTAAAGTAAAATGGCTTTCACTAATCACATATCATTAGTTTTCCATAATATACCACCGAATTACGAAATAAACTACACTTATTTTCTTTGTACTTTATACTAATAACTAATACATAACGTATTTCGTCTTAGTTTGATACTATCTAAAATTCCTATTAAGCACCGCCCCTTCCTTGCAGCGAATTCACATTCACGTTCAGAAAATGGTCCCACAAGTGACCGGAAAAAGTTAAGAGAAAAGTGAGCGCGTATCGTGAGCGGAGCGTAACGTAACGTAACGCAGTTTCTTGAAGTGTCTCCCGGCAAACCAATTTACAAGACGTTGTCACGTCAAAAAAAAAGAATGAGTGCAATTAGACAGTTTCTGAACAACAACACCTGCTATTTTCATGCATTTCCGAACAAAAATAAATTAATGCATGTGTCACGATTTAAGAACACCCTTAAGAACACACCCTCTAAGGTGTACTATATTGGTTCAAGTATTATGTCATCAGTTAAAACAGATTTAAGAAGATCGGTCTAAGTAAGCTATAACATTCTGTTGCAGCAAAAAATCTTATTTCTTATCAGTGAGTGCATTTATTTTTTACAAAGCTTGCGCGAAATTTTTTATCGATTGAACAAAATTAATTTCAGTTCGATAAACTCAGTGATAACGTTTCTTGTTTGATGTGATCATTAAATATCTCGAACGATATCCCCCTACACTTCGAATGTTGAAAGATTGGAAGAAGCCAAAAAAGTTCATTTTAAAAATTGCTGATTAGCTGTTAAACTGTCGATCAATAAGCACTTCATCGCCGTAACTTCGGATAAAAACTGAAACTGGGTTACAAATTGTATTCAATTTATGCAAAATATGTTTAATTTTTTTTTTTTTTTTAGCAATTTTGAATTACAAGCTAAAAAACGATATTTATGATAATATGAGAAAATATTTATTTTATGCTCAATAAAAAAACAAGTTGGAAATTGCACGTAAAGCGTAGCAAATGAGGTGCGTTCGTTGATAACGAAGTTTTAAAATATTCAGATCGTGCTGATAGAGTAGAGCGTACTTTGGATACAGTATAGTAGTCGAAATCTTTGTGTTCCTGTAAATATGCAGGAAGTAATTTTTATTATACTTCATTAACGTATATCTTATTCATAAAATGTGAAGTAGTTTCATATAATTAAAACACCTCCCAAACAATGTTTCCCCGTATAACATTATTTAGTGGAATACATTTGTGTGGCCCTGTAATTTAAGAATAAATATTTTTTGCATCACAGATTGTACAAGTACATATCTCATAGATTCATGTCAATTCTGTTATATTCAAATGAGTGTAACACCATTAAAATGCATTTGAAACTTTTTTCCCCATTGACCATAATGTAGCGGAATCCCTTTGATTGTCCCTGTAATTGATCTATCCATCTGATTTTCATAAAAATTGAAATGACTCGACAAAATTATGTAATAATTATGTATTTTAAATTTCAAACGATTCGGTTGGGTAGTTTTTGCGTTGTTATATGCGGACGGACAGATGAACATACAGACAGACAGACGGACAGACGGACAGACGGACGGACTGAGCGACAACAATAGGTGCTACGTATTTACATAATTACGAACGCACCTAAGAAGAGGAATTGTTTGACAGTCGGCTGTTTTGCCAGTTTTGAGAAAGGAATCACATGATTTATAATTTTTTAAAATGAAACAAGAAAGAAAAAAAAAATTCATGCATGGAGCATAGATTATGAAGCACTTTCCAACACATTCAGAATAATGTAACAAAAATGCTTCGTTTAAATAATTAAAATATTACGTCTCATTTCACCATATGGAAACGTATTACGCATTTAAAACCGAATTTCAACTACTCCTATCTATAATCGGAAAAATATTACAATTTTTTTAGCAACCCTGTATATGATAAAGAGATTTGTATCTATTATAACAACATGCATTCCGAAATTTATAGCAACCCTGTATATGATAAAGAGATTTGTATCTATTATAACAACATGCATTCCAAAATTTAATTCATTTAAGAGATACACATATTACAGTTGAAAATTCCCTTTCAGCAATTTCCTCTAATAAGGAGAATGGTATGCAAATACTTTTGTGCAGCCCTATGTATGAGGTATGAAATTTATGTATAAAGAGTAATATGCAAAAAGGAGTAATTAAATTTAAAAGAGCATATCGAAAATTAAAATGTATTCTCCTGCAATTATTACGGTAAACCGATTTATTTTGTGTGTCGCTATAAATTAATAAAAAAAATGCTATGAATGCTTTGATTTATCATGATTGTAATGAAATTCAGCGATTTATATCAGTTTCATTACATTAGAAATAGCATAATGTTAACAGCATCAAAATACTCTCCAGACGATTTTTTTCCCACCTTAATGTAAACGAATTCTTTTGAGTGTCTCTGTAAATGAACCATTAATCGTACATACATCATATACCAAACAAGCTTTGGTGACGCTGAATAAGTTTTTTCAATTGCATTTAAATCCCAGTCTATTTACGGGAGTTAGAGCGTGGACCGACGGTCAGGCGGACAGACAAATCGAATGAAGAAGCACTTTTCAACGTTGCTAAAAAAGCTACTAAAAAAAAAAAAAAAAAAAAAAAAATCCAGCATTTAATTTTTTATTGCACGATTTTTTCTATTTTTATGAAAAAAAAAATATTTGAAATTTATTGATTGGTTTAAGAAAAAATAGCTAAAAGAAAAAAAAATCAAATTTTTAGCTAAAATGTGATTTTTTATGGCGTGAATCCTATTTCAGAACTTAAGATTTTTATTAAAAATTGTATTATTATATTCTACAATTAAATGAGTTATATGCATAACACTCGGCAGCTTTCTTTATATTCATGTTTTTAAGTTTTCAATAAAAAAATAATAATAATAAATGTTGCCTTAAGGGTGTATTCGAAAAAACGCTTTTTCACCTTCAACAGCTCGAAATTTTCCGATACAATTTCAGGCACATTTTTAAAAGTAGAAACATGAAACTTGCTGAGGGGATTCTTGAAGGGACGTATGAGGTGCAATGTGATGTCTTTTTAAGCTCAATTCGTTAGAATTTGAGTTATAAACAATTACCTTGTTAGTTTGACCCCTTTTTTTCGTTCTCTGATCTCCTGCTTGGGAAAAATCGGTTCGAAATGCCGTTTTTGATTGCTTTTTTTGCAATATTTTCTGCATTGATCAAAGAATCGTCCATCACGTCACCTTGCGTACTATCCAAATAAGAGATTTCGAAAGTTTGGTGCATTTGAGAGCAATAATGAATTCAAAAATAAATCGGAAAAGAAGCAGTTTGAATCGAAATACACCCTTAAGGTTCTCAACTGCTTCGCCCAACAAGCGCAAAGCGTTTTCACACATTTACAAATTCATTTTTTAACAGAAAGTTATAAAATTGGAATGCCTGACTATGGAAGAGATTTCGAATCGAGCTTAGTTTTCCCTTTTTTGATCAATAAATTACCTATCGAGTTCTAAGCTATTTCGATCACGTGAACACCCGTTTATCTCCTGCTTTTCTGCTTTCGTCGGGAAATGTGTTCAAAAACGTCAATTTTGAAGGCTTGTAATAAAAAATCTATTGTGTTTGTAAAAAAAAAAAAAAAAAAATTGAGTGCAATTAGACAGTTTTTGAATAACAGTACCTGCTAGTCATGCATTTCCGAACAAAAATAAATTAAAACTTATGTCACAAATTTGCCATCCACTTTTTTTTTTTTTATTGTACCGGATTTCAAACAGAATTATTTAATCCGCTGCGATTCTGTCGGAAGACAAAAGGAAATGTCAATATGTTCAATTGGATAAAAAAAACTCATATTTAATAAATACGTACAAAAATAATGTTAAATAACAATAATATAACAAGGATAATTTTAAATAATTGCAGTTACTCGATTTGTAAAATTTTTAATTTATAAAGAGCCAAAGAATACAGCTTAGAATTTCGATGGTGGCGACATCTAGTAGTATTATGATTACTCAAAACATAAATGAATATATGAGGATAAACATTTCAAATCCATACATTTGTTATTTTTATTTTATAATACAGATTTTGCTTCATACTAGAATTTTATCGAATTTTGTATTATTAATTAACTTAATTCTGGTAAACTGGTAAAATATTTTTTTAATTTTTCTGATATGTGATGAACTTGTTACAAAGGTGAAACGTTCGATTTTTTTGTAATTATCATTCCGTTTCTATCCTAATTACTATATACTATTACACCAAGGTCTGAAAAATTTTAAAACCTCGTTATAATACAAACACATCTCATTCGTCACGCTTGACGTGCAATTTCTGATTTGTGTTTATTTATTTATTTAAGCGGTAATTGCATAAATAATCACATCGATTTGGAAAAAAGCGTTTGCATATTTGTGCTGCTCATGTTTCTTATTTATTTACAATTTGCTGCTAATACGAATTAAATAAATTATTAAAAAAGAACAATATATTGCATTTAAAAGCAAAAACTAGGAGAAGAGCAGGGCCCGACTTAGGCAATGGAGGGTCCTGGGGCAAACATGATTAGGGGGGCATCCTTCTATCTTAAAATTTTTCGTAAATTAAACTGAAGTGACTAAAACTAAAATTCATGTACGTATACATAAATTTCATACCAAGTACTATTCATATCGATATATATATAAGAGCAGAAGAACGATAACTTGAAGAAATTATAGAACGCAATTTTTTTTTTTTTCGGTTACAGGAATATAAGGATAAATGTAAGACCTTAAGGGAGCATGGAGCACGGAAATAGACGGGGTAGGAGAAGAGAGCCCCTTAAAATTGAAAAAAAAAAGAATTTTGGTCACTTTTAGCCATTTTTTATCATTTGACATTCTTTTAACGAAAAATTTATAAACTAATATCTGTCCTTGCCCCCCCCACCCCCCTCAAGTCGGGGGGGCGTGGCAATCGCCCCGCACGCCCCTGCATTAGTCAGGCCCTGGAGAAGAGTCATGTCAGTTTGTCAATTGACTAATTTATACCATATTCCTCCATTGTAGCTTAAATCAAAAGGGGCAACTTTGTAAGATAAGTTTTAATTTATGAGATATAATTATTCAGAAATGCACGAAACTAGCAAGTGTTCTTACGAAACTATCAAATCGCACTCATTTTCCCGATTTTTTTTTTTTTTTTTTTTTTTTTGACTCAATAGATTTTTCAGGAAATAGAGTCAAAGTGGGTGTTTTGAACCGAATTTTCGCTCAGAGGAAGAATAACCACTCAAACTGGGCTGAAAAACTTGTTTGTCACTTGATCCAAATCGTTAATAACTCAATAGCTAATTTATTTATCCAAAAAAGGAAAATTCAATTCGATTCCAAATCGCTTCCATAGACAGGCTTTCCAGTGTTATATCTTCCCGTTAAAAAATGATTTTGTAAGTGTGGTTTGGTTTGGTTTATTTTTGTCGTCCGATTATCTACGCTAGGGATATAGGACCAGGGGAGGGAGTGCCCTTCATGGGGGTCTTTCTAAGGGAACCTAACCCGTATTTACGCAAGATTCGAAGAAAACCACAAAAACTCCGAACGGTTAGGCCGACAGCCGCGATCGGGTTCGAACCCAGCACCTAGTTGAGAGGTCCGTACCTCTCGGCCACTGGTGGGGCCGATTTTGTAAGTGTGTCAAAACCTTTTAATATTTTATGAGTTTTCAAAATTCGTGAAAGATACTAGATGGCAGCACTACAAGTATAATTCCGTATTTTTGAGTATTGAATTCAGACACTTTTCTCCTAGAGGAACTTCTGTTACTCTAGGGAGCAATAATGAATTCAGGGGGTGGCCCGGGGCAAACACCCCCTGAAGCAATGAATTGTCCCCCCCCCCGGAAAGTCTGAGATTTTGTGTTTTCATCATCATCGGTCAAAAATTGCAATTCCTCCCCGGAACTACAGACGTCCCTCCCAGAGAAAAGTGTCTGAATTCGACACTGGGAGGGGATAACATTTTTTTGATAACAGAAAGCACAAAATCTCAAATTTTTCTGGGGGGGGGGAGGGATTTCATTGCTCTGGGTGGGATGTCTTCCGCGGACTATCCCCTGAAATTAAGGAGCTAAATCAGTAAGATTTGAGATTTTCCTCTCCCATGTTAACCCTTTCCGGCACACTGTGCCCGGTCTGGGATACCTAATTTTAATTACAAACTTGCAACGGGCACCAATAATATTTTACTAAAATTTTGCTTTTATAATAAAACCTTAAATTAAGGATTTCAAAATATCTAAAAAATTCGTTTGTGAATTCCGGTGTCAGTCAATAATTTGTCATTCTACTAAGAGATTTTACCCGTGCCGAAAAGGGTTAAACGAGTGGCCGTGGAATACATTCATATTTATCTAATATCTCGTCAGTACTGTGTGCTCTTCTTTTAGGATATCGCTTTCAATTTTAGTTGACAAAACAAATTTTAAAATATATACTTATTTTTTAATTCAAGGGTGTATTAAAAAAAGGATTTTCCACCTTCAACAGCTCGAAAATTTTAAGGGTGTATTCGAAAAAACGCTTTTCCATCTTCAACAGCTCGAAATTTTACGATACAATTTCAGACACATTTTTAAACGCAGAAACATGAAATTTGCTGAGAGGATTCTTGAAGGGACGTATGAGGTGCCGTGGGATGTCTTTTTACGCTCAATTCATTAGAATTTGAGTTATAAACAATTATCTTCTCAGTATGACCCTTTTTTTCGTTCTCAGATCACGGCTTGGGAAAAATCGGTTCGAAATGCCGTTTTTAATTGCTTTTTTTGGAATATTTTCTGCATTTATCAAAGAATCGACAATTACGGCATCTTATGTACTTTCCAAATAAGAGATTTTGAAATTTTGGTGTATTTGAGAGCAATAATGAGTTCAAAAATAAATCGGAAAATAAGCATTTTGAATCGAAATACACTCTTAAGATATATTTTCAGACTCATTTTTAAAAGTAGACACACGAAACTTTGCTGGGCTAATTTTGGAAGTGAAGTAGAAGATGCCGCGTGATGTCATTTTTCGCTGAATTCATTAGAATTGGATTTATAAACAATGTTTTTTTTTTTTTTCAGCATGATCCATTTTTTTTTCGTTCCCAGATCTCCCGCTTCGGAAAATTCGGTTCAAAATGCCGATTTTGACAGCATTTTTTGCAATGTTTCCTGCATTTATCAAAAAATCGACAAGGACAGCACATTGAGTAGTTTCTGAATATGAGAGTTTGAAAGTTTGAAGCGTTTGAGAGCAAAAGTGAATTCAAAAATAAATAACAAGTAAGAAAAATCATGCGTTAAGCATAGATTATGAAGCACTTTCCAACACTTAATGAAATCTTTAACAAAACTTTGTTATTTAGGGAAATAATAGTGTATAGCCAAATATACCCAAATATGTGTTCCAATACATTAGAACAGCCCTGTATTTCATATGTCATTCCATATAATGGGAAAATTTAGTTTAGCAAGAAAATACCCAGTAGCTTGAAATTTCTTTTTCTGCAATTCATACTATTAGATGGAAACATACTTGAATACTTTTGTTCAGCCCTGTAGTTTACTTGTACCTTTATTACACGTCAGCATTAGGCTAAAATTTATTGTAAACTAAAACACTTTTAAAGCAAATGAAATCACATTCTCATAAATCATCATTCACAGGCGTCCATGTATCGAATTCTTTGCGTGGCCCTGTATATCCCTTTATCTATATTCTGCAAACATTTCTCAGTAAATTGAATGCAGCTCAGCGTAAAAATGCATAGCTTATTTAAGAACCACGTTTAAATAATTTACGCTCATATTCAGTAACGTTGGCGAGCTCTTTTGGTTAGCCCTGTATATACACTATAACATTTACACACACCATATAATATGCATATATTTAGCGAAATATAAACGCGAATATCATAATTAAAATGCATTTCATCCCTCCATCAGCCATCATCGGACACATATACGGTACTTCGGAAAGAATATACTATTTGAAATCTTTTGTATGGCCCTGTAAATGCTATGTACTTCATATTATGCAAAACAGTAGCGTATAATTTATATTAAGCTTCAGTGACATATATCAATTTTATTATACATGGAAAAGCTTAATATATTTAAAATATGTCACACACAATTCCCCCTTTTACCATTATCTAATGGAATTCTTTTGTGTGGCCCTGTAAATGAATAATAACTACATTTTCACCTTATATTTTATAGAATGCATATTTAAATATGTTTGACAGGGTATAACATCTTTAAAATTCCTTTGAAACGATTTTTCCCCATAGGCCGTAATGTAATAGGAAACTTTTGATTCGCCCTGTAGATAAACTAATCATGGTAGAAACTTCATTTTCGATAGGACTTGTGCTAGGGTAAACGTCAATAACGTCCTAAAATTTCATGGCAATCCGAGTATATTAACGATTTTTCCCCATGGGCCGTAATGTAATAGGAAACTTTTGATTCGCCCTGTAGATAAACTAATCATAATAGAAACTTCATTTTCACTAGGGTTCGTGCTAGGGTAAACGTCAATAACGTCCTAAAATTTCATGGCAATCCGAGTATAATAACGATTTTTCCCCATAGGCCGTAATGTAATGGGAAACTTTTGATTCGTCCAGTAGACAAACTAATCATGGTAGAAACTTCATTTTCGATAAGGTTTGTGCTAGGGTAAACGTCAATAACGTCCTAAAATTTCATGGCAATCCGAGTATATTACCGATTTTTCCCCATAGGCCGTAATGTAATGGGAAACTTTTGATTCTCTCTGTAGATAAACTAATCATGGTAGATACTTCATTTTCAATAGGGTTCGTGCTAGGGTAAACCTCAATAACGTATAAAAATTTCATAGCAATCCGAGTATATTTACGGGAGTTAGAGGGCGGACAGACAAACCGAATGCATAAGCACTTTTCAACTTTGTTGGAGAGTGCTAAAAAAATAAGTCGTTTGGATTGGAATACACCCCTAAAGACCTATTTTTTGAGGGAATTTTTAAGGGTGTATTTCGATTCAAACTGCTTATTTTCCGATTTATTTTTGAATTCATTATTGCTCTCAAATGCACCAAACTTTCAAAATCTCTTATTCGGAAAGTACTCAAGGTGCCGTGATGGACGATTCTTTGATAAATGCAGAAAATATTGCAAAAAAAGCAATCAAAAACGGCATTTCGAACCGATTTTAGGTAGATTTCATAAGAAATACTACCTATTGCAATCGCACCAGTTTATATATCTATCTATCTATATATATATATATATATATATATATATATATCACTTTTTTATGGACACGATAACTTCTATAATTCTCCACCAAACTCGTACATAAAATCAAAGGGGATAAAATCTCGGCTAAGTTCGTTAATGGGCAAAATTGGACCAAGGGGGTCGAAATAGGGGGCGTTTTTGTGAAAACAGAAAAAAGCCCATAACTTCTTAATGAAAATAGATATCGAATCAGTTTAAAGTTTATATTACTTCTAAATAACGGGCCAAAAGTTTATGCATGACAGATTTCTGATAAAGTTAAAAATGGGCTCAAGGGGCGAAAAAAATAGGGTTTTGGGGGAGAGAAAAAAATCATAACATTGTCAATTCTCAAGATATCCAATCCATCTAAATTTTTTATAAATATTCTCAAAATTATCTAAAACTTTTGTATTTGCAAGTTTTTGATAGGACTATCTCTTACCGGTAAAAAAAATTAAAAACGAAAATAAAAAGGGCTTTCGAAAAAGAAAAAAATCCATAACTTTGTCAATTCTTAAACTATCAAATCCAATTAAATTTATTTTACATCTTCTCAATAATATCTACAACTTTATATTGACAAGTTTTTCATAGGATCAATTCTTATAGCAAAAATAAATTAAACAAAAATTGGAGTTGGAGAAAAAACCTCTAATCCAAACTGCTTACATTCTGAATCGTTTTATAAATTCATTTTTTATTTTAAACGCATCCAAATGGAAGATCCTCTTATTTAGGAACTATATTATGTGAAACATTGGCCAGATTTTTGATAAAGACAGAATATATTTCAAAAAAGGCTGCCAAAAAGGGTATTTTGAACAGAATTTCCCGAAGTGACAGTGATAGGAAATTTGAAGAAGTATTCAAATAACAAATTGCGTTTTTCCTGACTCATTTTTAAATCCATTTTTACTCTCAAACGCATCCAGTTTACAAGTCGTCTTATTTAGGAAATGTATAATATGACGCATTGGTCAATTTTTTGATAAATACAGAATATATTTCAAAAAAGGCTGCCAAAAATGGTATTTTGAACAGAATTTCCCGAAGTGACAGTGATAGGAAATTTGAAGAAGTATTCAAATAACAAATTGCGTTTTTCTTGACTCATTTTTAAATCCATTTTTACTCTCAAACGCATCCAATTTACAAGTCCTCTTATTTTGGAACTGTATAATGTGACGCGTTGGTCAATTTTTTGATAAAGACAGAATATATTTCAAAAAAGGCTGCCAAAAAGGGTATTTTGAACAGAATTTCGAGAAGTTGTGATTGAAAATTTAAGGAAGCATTGAAATAACAAATTGCGTTTTTTCTGACTCATTTTTTAAATTCAGTTTTGCTCTCAAACGCATCCAATTGACAGGTTGTCTTATATAGGAGCTGTATAATGTCCCGTATTCGTCAGTTTTTTGATACAGGGTGAATATATTTTTAAAAATGCTGTCGAATTGGACACTTCGCGCAAAATTTCCCGAAGCTATCATGATTAAGAATTGAGGTTATATTCTAAATTGGTTATTTTATAACTCATTTTTAAACTCAATTTTGCTCTCAAACGCATTCATTTGACAGTCTTTTGGTATTTAGGAACTATATAATGTATTAGTTGCATTATATAGTTTAGCTGTATTAGTTGCACTAATATATAATGTATTAGTTGTGCCGTATTAGTTGATTTTTTTAATAAATTCAGAATTATTTCAAAATAGGGTTTATCTGTAATCAAATTTATTTTTTTGTTGTTGAAATGAGCACTCTTCGAAATCTACCTCCGCCTATAGACCAAGCCGACAGGGATTTTTTCCCAAGCGAGGGATCAAAGAACAAAAAAAAGGGTCATACTAATAAGGTAATTGTTTATAACTCAAATTCTAATGAGTTGAGCGTAAAAAGACATCACACGGCACCTCATACGTCCCTTCAAGAATCCCCTCAGCAAGTTTCATGTTTCCACTTTTAAAAATGTGCCTGAAATTGTATTGGAAAATTTCGAGCTGTTGAAGGTGAAAAAGCGTTTTTTAAAAGAACAAGTTAGAAAAATCATGCGTTAAGCAGCATTATGAAGCATTGCATTATGAAGCACTTTCCAACGCTTCATGAAATCTTTAAAAACTTCGTTATTTAGGTAAATAAGGATATAAATCCAAATATAACCAAATATGTATTCCAGTATTTTGAACAGCCCTGTATTTGATCTGACAGCTAATATACATACTATATAATGAAAAAATTTAGTTTAGATGCAATGAAAAAATGCCTAGTAGCTTGAAATTTCTCTTTTAGCCATTTATACTAAAAGATGGAAACATACTTGAATGTTCAGCCCAGTAGTTTGCCTGGTACCTTTATTATACACCAGTGTTAAGCTAAAATTTATTTTAAAACACTCCCAAAACAAATGAAATCACTTTCTGATAAATTATCATTCATAGGCTCCATGTACCCCATTTTTGCGTGGCCCTGTGTATCATTTTATCAATATTCTGCAAACATTTCTTAGCAAATTTAATGCAGTGCAGGGTAAAAATGCACAATTTATTTAAGGACCACCTTTAAGTAATTTACGCTCATATAATCATAAGCAGTAACGTTGGCGAACTCTTTTGGGTAGCCCTGTATATCAATTGACCGTTCAATCATCTGACCGTTTTGTACTTTTTCGATCTTGTTTATTTAAAAAGCTATTTCAGTCAAGTGAAATCCCATTGTAGAAATTTATAAAAATATCTCTTCTACATTTTAATATTTTTAAATGATTTTTTGTCATTGGATAGCTGAGATCTTTCGGTACAAAGACCGTTTTGTACATTTTCGACTTTGTTTAAGGGAATTTTAAAAAAGCTACTTCAGTCAAATGAAATCCAATGGAAGAAATTTATAAAAATATCTCTTCTACATTTTAATATTTTTAAATGAATTTTTGTCATTGGATAGCTGAGATCTTTCGGTACAAAGATCGTTTTGTACTTTTTTGACTTTGTTTAGGGAAATTTTAAAAAATCTACTTCAGTCAGGTGAAATCCAGTGGTAGGAATTTATAAAAATATCTCTTCTACATTTTAATATTTTTAAATTATTTTTTGGCATTCGATATCTCAGATCTTTCGGTACAAAGACCGTTTTGTACTTTTTCGACTTTGTTTAGGGGAATTTTAAAAAAGCTATTTCAGTCAAGTGAAATCCAATGGTAGAAATTTATAAAAATATCTCTTCTACATTTTAATATTTTTAAATGATTTTTTTGTCATTGGATAGCTGAGATCTTTCGGTACAAAGACCGTTTTGTACATTTTCGACTTTGTTTAAGGGAATTTTAAAAAAGCTACTTCAGTCAAATGAAATCCAATGGAAGAAATTTATAAAAATATCTCTTCTACATTTTAATATTTTTAAATGAATTTTTGTCATTGGATAGCTGAGATCTTTCGGTACAAAGATCGTTTTGTACTTTTTCGACTTTGTTTAGGGAAATTTTAAAAAATCTACTTCAGTCAGGAGAAATCCAGTGGTAGGAATTTATAAAAATATCTCTTCTACATTTTAATATTTTTAAATTATTTTTTGGCATTCGATATCTCAGATCTTTCGGTACAAAGACCGTTTTGTACTTTTTCGACTTTGTTTAAGGGAATTTTAAAAAAGCTATTTCAGTCAAGTGAAATCCAATGGTAGAAATTCATAAAAATATCTCTTCTACATTTTAATATTTTTAAATGATTTTTTTGTCATTGGATAGCTTAGATCTTTCTCTACAAAGACCGTTTTGTACTTTTTCGACTTTGTTTAGGGGAATTTTAAAAGAGCTACTTCAGTCAAGTGAAATCCAATGGTAGGAATTTATAAAAATATGTCTTCTACATTTTAATATTTTTAAATGATTTTTATGTCATGGGATGGCTGAGATCTTTCTGTACAAAGACCGTTTTTTACATTTTCGACTTTCTCTAGGGGAATTTTAAAAAAGCTACTTCAGTCAAGTGAAATCCAATGCTAGAAATTTCTAAAAGTATCTCTTCTACATTTTAATATTTTTAAATGATTTTTTTTGTCATGGGATAGCTCAGATCTTTCGGTACAAAGACCGTTTTGAACTTTTTCGACTCTATTTAGGGGAATTTTAAAAAAGCTACTTGAGTGAAGTGAAATCCAATAGTAGAAATTTATAAAAATATCTCTTCTACACTTTAATATTTGTAAATCATTATTTGGCATTCGATATCTCAGATCTTTTGGTACAAAGACCGTTTTGCACTTTTTTGATTTTGTTTACAGTTGTTTTAAAGATGCCACTTAAGTCAAATGAAATCCAATGGTAGAAATTTATAAATATATCTCTTCTACATTTTAATATTTTTAAATGAATTTTGTCATTGGATAGCTGAGATCTTTCGGTACAAAGACCTTTTTTTTTTTTTTTTTTTTTTTTTTTTTTTTTTTTTTACAGCTGTTTTAAAGAGGCTACATCAGTCAAGCGAAATCCTATAGTAAAATTTTATAAATATGTCTTTTCGACATTTAAAAATTTTTAAATGATTTTTTTGTCATGGGATAGCTGAGATCTTTAGGTACAAATACCGTTTCGTATTTTTTTTTTATTTTGTTTACAGGTGTTTTAAAGAGGCTACTTCAGTCAAGTGAAATCCAATGGTAGAAATTTATAAAAATATCTCTTCTACATTTTAATATTTTTAAATGATTTTTTTTTTTTTTTTTTTGTCATTGGATAGCTTAGATTTTTCTGTACAAATACCGTTTTTTACATTTTCGACTTTGTTTTGGGGAATTTTAAAAAAGCTACTTCAGTCAAGTGAAATCCAATGGAAGAAATTTATAAAAATATATTTTCTACATTTTAATATTTTTAAATGTTTTTTTGTCATTGGATAACTTAGATCTTTCGGTACAAAGACCGTTTTGTACTTTTTCGACTTTGTTTAGGGGAATTTTTAAAAAGCTTACTTCAGTCAAATGAAATCCAATGGTGGAAATTTATAAAAATATCTCTTCTACATTTTAATATTTTTAAATGATTTTTTTGTCATGGGATAGCTGAGATCTTTCGGTACAAATACCGTTTTGTACTTTTTTAATTTTGTTTACAGATGTTTTAAAAAAGATACTTCAGTCAAGTGAAATCGAATGGTAGGAATTTATAAAAATATCTCTTCTACATTTTAATAATTTTAAATGATTTTTTTTTGGCATTGGATAGCTGTGATCTTTCGGAACAAAGACTGTTTTCTACTTTTTTGATTTTGTTTACAGGTATTTTAAAGAAGCTACTTCATTCAAGCAAAATCCTATAGTAGAATTTTATAAATATGTCTTTTTACTTTTAAAGATTTTTAAATGATTTTTTGGCATTCGATGTCTCAGATCTTTCGGTACAAAGGCCGTTTTGTACTTTTTCGACTTTTTTTAGGATAATTTTAAAAAAGCTACTTCAGTCAAGTGAAATCCAACGAAAGAAATTTATAAAAATACCTCTTCTATATTTTAATATTTTTAAAATATTTTTTGGCATTCGATATCTCAGATCTTTTGGTACAAAGACCGTTTTGTACTTTTTTGATTTTGTTTAGAGGTGTTTTAAAGAGGCAAATGAAATGCAATGGTAGAAATTAATAAAAATATCTCTTCTACACTTTAATATTTTTAAATGATTTTTTTGTCATTGGATAGCTGAGATCTTTCGGTACAAAGACCGTTTTGTACTTTTTCGACTTTATTTAGGGGAATTTTAAAAAAGCTATTTCAATCAAGTGAAATCCAATGGTAGAAATTTATAAAAATATCTCTTCTACATTTTAATATTTTTAAATGATTGTTTTGTCATTGGATAACATAGATATTCCTGTACAAAGACCGTCTTTTACATTTTCGACTTTGTTTAGATGAATTTTAAAAAGTCTACTACAGTCAAGTGAAATCCAATGGTAGAAATTTATAAAAATATCTCTTTTACATTTTAATATTTGTAAATTAATATATTTGTCATTCGATATCTCAGATCTTTTGGTACAAAGACCGTTTTGTACTTTTTTGATTTTGTTTACAGGTGTTTTAAAGAGGCTACTTCAGTCAAATGAAATCCAATGGTAGGAATTTATAAAAATATCTCTTCTACATTTTAATATTTTTAAATGATTTTTTTGTCATGGGATGGCTGAGATCTTTCTGTGCAAAGACCGTTTTGTACTTTTTCGACTTTGTTTAAGGGAATTTTAAAAAAGCTACTTCAGTGAAGTGAAATCCAATCGTAGAAATTGATAAAAATATCTCTTCTACATTTTAATATTTGTAAATTATTATTTGGCATTCGATATCTCAGATCTTTTGGTACAAAGACCGTTTTGTACTTTTTTGACTTTGTTTAGGGGAATTTTAAAAAAGCTACTTCAGTGAAGTGAAATCCAATGGTAAAAATTTAGAAAAATATCTCTTCTACATTTTAATATCTGTTAATTATTATTTGGCATTCGATATCTCAGATCTTTCGGTGCAAAGACCGTTTTGTACTTTTTCGACTCTGTTTAGGGGAATTTTAAAAAAGCTACTTCAGTGAAGTGAAATCCAATGGTAGAAATTTATAAAAATATCTGTTCTACATTTTAATATTTTTAAATGATTTTTTTGTCACTTGATAGCTTAGATCTTTTTGTACAAAGACCGTTTTGTACTTTTTCGACTTTGTTTAGGGGAATTTTAAAAAAGCTACTTAAGTCAAGTGAAATCCAATGGTAGAAATTTATAAACATATCTCTTCTACATTTTAATATTTATAAAAAATTTTATTATAAAAAATTTTACTAACATATATATCCACATGAGAAGAACATTCTGTAATTTTTTCAGAATTTTCTGAGTATGCCCGTATGGAGACCTTCCTTGTAAGCCTCATTGACATACATCAATTTTATTACACATGAAACAGTTTAATATATTTAAAATATGTCACACACAATTCCCCCTTTTACCATTATCTAATGGAATTCTTTTGTGTGGCCCTGTAAATGAATAATGGCTACATTTTCACCTCATATTTTATAGAATGCATAATTTAATGCATCTCGTAGAAGCATATAAATTTTAATATGTTTGACAGGGTATACCATCTTTAAAATTCCTTTGGAACGATTTTTCCCCATAGGCCGTAATGTAATGGGAAACTTTTGACTCTCTCTGTAGATAAACTAATCACGGTAGAAACTTCATTTTCAATAGGGTTCGTGCTACAGTAAACGTCAATAACGTCCTAAAATTTCATGGCAATCCGAGTATATTTACGTGAGTTAGAGCACGGACAGACAAACCAAATTCATTAGCACTCTTCAACTTTGTTGGAAAGCGCTAAAAACGTGCGACATGCGACACCCTGATAACAAAGAAAAAACCTGTTTGACTGCGTCCTGTTACACAATTTTTGACGCATGTCTCCCTGGTGTGTGGCGAGCCTTAAACTTTCAACATTCAAATAAAGATTCATTAAAAGATTAATATGGCTTTGAATGAAAGAAAAAAAAAAAAAAACATCCTAACTTATGATGCTGTATAGTAAAAACAGATTTGTGGAAATATCTCTATATCATTTTATTAAAAATTCCAAATCTAAATTCATTCTCAAGTCCAAAGGAGCTACGGAGCTACTTTCTAATACATTTCTGAATTCATTTTTTTTTTCTTTTTTCGAAAACGCATTAGATTAACAAGTGTTTTTATTCAGGAACTATGTAATCGAATGGATTTATCCATTTTTTGATAAAAGAAAATACTGTCAAAGTTAGCGTTTTGAATAGAATTTCCGGAAGCGACAGCATGGGAAGGGAAAAAAATTGCAACCATTTGACAAGAATATCTCAACAAGGTTATACAAGTATTTTATTTACCACAATTTAAAACGCTATTCGATTCCAAATCCCTTCAATAGTCAGGCTTGTCAATTTTATACATTTGCAGTTAAAAATTAGTCAGAAAATGTGTCAAACTTTCGCGTTGTTGAGAAGTGAATTTAAGAGTCACTAAGTATAAATCCAAAGATTACGTTAACATAAGTTCTTTATCGCTATTAATAATTTTGCAAATCATGTTGTCTGCTCTAAACTTTTTGAGAACAATTAAGTCTAGTTCCGGCTCGGCTCATCTGTATGTAGAAAAACAATGCAAGCCTGATCTCGGCCCAGCACGAGTCTGCTAAAAAATATTAAGCCAGGGTTCCACATAATGTAACTATCCGATGCTGATATCTGCATTGTAGAAGTTACATTTCTGCATTAATGTTCTCAAACTAAGTATCAGTTCGTGACGCACATTACTACATGTTATTTTCGTTAAAGCCATATTCATTGAAAATAACTCATAATTTATCGTTTCTGTGTAAATCTTGATAACGGGTCTGTAGGTCCGTCATAAAGATTTTTAACGACCCGTACGGCCCGTTCATTTTTTTGCCGGCCCGTTGAAAAAATTTTTTTAATTATGCCAGCCCGGCCCATGAAGACCTCTAATAAGCGTTATAAATTCAATAATAGAATCAGAATGCAAAGAATCATATGCAAAAGTGCAAGATTAAGGGTGTATTCGAAAAAACGCTTTTCCACCTTCAACAGCTTGAAATTTTCCGATACAATTTCAGACACATTTTTAAAAGTAGAAACATAAAAGTTGCTGAGAGGATTCTTGAAGGGATGTATGAGGTGCCGTGTGATGTCTTTTTACGCTCAATTCATTAGAATTTGAGTTATAAACAATTACCTTATCAGTATGATCCTTTTTTTCGTTCCCAGGTCTCCCGCTTGGGAAAATCGGTTCGAAATGCTGTTTTTGATTGCTTTTTTTTTTTGCAATATTTTCTGCACTTATCAAAGAATCGACAATCACGGCACCTTGTATACTTTCTAAATACGACAATTTGCCAGTTTGGTGCATTTGAGAACAAAAATAAATTCAAAAATAAATCGAAAAATAAGCAATTTGGATCGAAATACACCCTAAATATAAAGCTCTGGAAAGTAAACCAACGGGGAGAAAAAAGAAAAAAAGACCCGAAATATTTAGCCCTATTTTGGAAGGATTTCAACTCTTGGTTACAGTTGCAATGATGTAATCAAACTCAAGCTGCTTCAAAAGCAATGGTTCCTAATGGTTCCTGAGAATCATCATAATGTAGCTTCTAGCAGATGAAACTCATGCTTGCTAGAAATTTAATAAAGGTGGTTTTGAATTTAAGTAAGGAGAGTTATGGTGAATAAAATTAAAAGAAGAAAAAATAGACGAGAGGTGCAAATAAATAAATAATGAGCAGGAAGACACAGAAAAAATGCTCCCACAAGCCCTGCAACACATTCAAAATTATCCTCCCATTCTGTCATATATTTATCCAAAAATGAAATTTTTTCTTTACATTCAAAAGAAAAAACTGTCTTTAAAATTTCATACAAGCATAGATATATACACATCATATTATTTTTCTTTAAGTTTTAGCACTGTGACTGTTCCAAAACCATTTTCTTTACATTGAATGAAAACAGCTTTATTGTTAAAGCCAAGAATTATGATTATTTGATATCAAATAGCATTAACAAGCCATTAACAATTAGCATTAACAAGTCTAAGCATTAACAGTTGCTAAGCAACCATTTCACCAGGTTAAGAGCCTGCATCAGTCAAACCGAAACTCAAAATCCGATCACAAACCTATGCCTGTTGCCACCAGGAAGGCGTATCCCGAACCCAAAGATTGACACTTTAAAAGACCAATGATATTTTCCAAGCTTGTAATTAATAAGAAAATGGTCATCTCACGCCACCCTTTACCTCCAGGCGATAAAAAGGGGATAAGATACCCCAGGAAGAAAAAAGTCATTAGCAAATGCTAAAAACTCTCGCACCTTTTCAATACTGATAGCCCGAGGGATAAGTGCATTTGGATAGTTTTTTCGAGATCATTTCTGACCAAAACAGTCGGATCCGTTTTAAAACAAGTCGACATTGACCTTTTTTGTTAGATAGTTTCAAGTAAAATTTATATGTAATTTTAAAAGACAACATACAGATCGTGATTATTATGTCAGAGATTGCACATTAAACATTTTCCAAAGAATCTCCTCTACATTTTAATATTTTTAAATGATTTGTTTAGCATTGAATAGCTGAGATCATTGAACTGTACAAAGACCGTTTTATATTTTTTCGATTTTGTTACGAGTATTTTATAGTGACTTACATCAATAGAGCGAAATCCCAAGATAGAAATTTTTAAGATATCTCGTTTGTATTTTAATATTTTTAAATGATTTTTTAGCATTGAACAGCTGAGATTTTTCGGTATAAAGACCGTTTTGTACTTTTTTTATTTTGTTTACAGGTGTTTTAAAGAGGCTACTACAGTCAAGTGAAATCCAATGGAAGAAATTTATAAAAATATCTCTTCTACATTTTTGTATTTTTAAATGATTTTTTTGTCATTGGATAGCTGAGATCTTTTGGTACAAAGACCGTTTTGTACTTTTTCGATCTTGTTTATTTAAAAAGCTATTTCAGTCAAGTGAAATCCCATTGTAGAAATTTATAAAAATATCTCTTCTACATTTTAATATTTTTAAATGATTTTTTTGTCATTGGATAGCTGAGATCTTTCGGTACAAAGACCGTTTTGTACATTTTCGACTTTGTTTAAGAGAATTTTAAAAAAGCTACTTCAGTCAAATGAAATCCAATGGAAGAAATTTATAAAAATATCTCTTCTACATTTTAATATTTTTAAATGAATTTTTGTCATTGGATAGCTGAGATCTTTCGGTACAAAGATCGTTTTGTACTTTTTCGACTTTGTTTAGGGAAATTTTAAAAAATCTACTTCAGTCAGGTGAAATCCAGTGGTAGGAATTTATAAAAATATCTCTTCTACATTTTAATATTTTTAAATTATTTTTTGGCATTCGATATCTCAGATCTTTCGGTACAAAGACCGTTTTGTACTTTTTCGACTTTGTTTAAGGGAATTTTAAAAAAGCTATTTCAGTCAAGTGAAATCCAATGGTAGAAATTCATAAAAATATCTCTTCTACATTTTAATATTTTTAAATGATTTTTTTGTCATTGGATAGCTTAGATCTTTCTCTACAAAGACCGTTTTGTACTTTTTCGACTTTGTTTAGGGGAATTTTAAAAGAGCTACTTCAGTCAAGTGAAATCCAATGGTAGGAATTTATAAAAATATGTCTTCTACATTTTAATATTTTTAAATGATTTTTATGTCATGGGATGGCTGAGATCTTTCTGTACAAAGACCGTTTTTTACATTTTCGACTTTCTCTAGGGGAATTTTAAAAAAGCTACTTCAGTCAAGTGAAATCCAATGCTAGAAATTTCTAAAAGTATCTCTTCTACATTTTAATATTTTTAAATGATTTTTTTTGTCATGGGATAGCTCAGATCTTTCGGTACAAAGACCGTTTTGAACTTTTTCGACTCTGTTTAGGGGAATTTTAAAAAAGCTACTTGAGTGAAGTGAAATCCAATAGTAGAAATTTATAAAAATATCTCTTCTACACTTTAATATTTGTAAATCATTATTTGGCATTCGATATCTCAGATCTTTAGGTACAAATACCGTTTTGTATTTTTTTTTTTATTTGTTTACAGGTGTTTTAAAGAGGCTACTTCAGTCAAGTGAAATCCAATGGTAGAAATTTATAAAAATATCTCTTCTACATTTTAATATTTTTAAATAATTTTTTTTTTTTTTTTTTTTTTTTTTTTTTTTTTGTCATTGGATAGCTTAGATTATTCTGTACAAATACCGTTTTTTACATTTTCGACTTTGTTTTGGGGAATTTTAAAAAAGCTACTTCAGTCAAGTGAAATCCAATGGAAGAAATTTATAAAAATATATTTTCTACACTTTAATATTTTTAAATGTTTTTTTTTGTCATTGGATAGCTTAGATCTTTCGGTACAAAGACCGTTTTGTACTTTTTCGACTTTGTTTAGGGGAATTTTGAAAAAGCTTACTTCAGTCAAATGAAATCCAATGGTGGAAATTTATAAAAATATCTCTTCTACATTTTAATATTTTTAAATGATTTTTTTGTCATGGGAAAGCTGAGATCTTTCGGTACAAATACCGCTTTGTACTTTTTTAATTTTGTTTACAGATGTTTTAAAAAAGATACTTCAGTCAAGTGAAATCGAATGGTAGGAATTTATAAAAATATCTCTTCTACATTTTAAAATTTTTAAATGATTTTTTTTGGCATTGGATAGCTGTGATCTTTCGGAACAAAGACTGTTTTCTACTTTTTTGATTTTGTTTACAGGTATTTTAAAGAAGCTACTTCATTCAAGCAAAATCCTATAGTAGAATTTTATAAATATGTCTTTTTACTTTTAAAGATTTTTAAATGATTTTTTGGCATTCGATGTCTCAGATCTTTCGGTACAAAGACCGTTTTGTACTTTTTCGACTTTGTTTAGGATAATTTTAAAAAAGCTACTTCAGTCAAGTGAAATCCAACGAAAGAAATTTATAAAAATACCTCTTCTATATTTTAATATTTTTAAAATATTTTTTGGCATTCGATATCTCAGATCTTTCGGTACAAAGACCGTTTTGTACTTTTTTGATTTTGTTTAGAGGTGTTTTAAAGAGGTAAATGAAATGCAATGGTAGAAATTTATAAAAATATCTTTTCTACACTTTAATATTTTTAAATGATTTTTTTGTCATTGGATAGCTGAGATCTTTCGGTACAAAGACCGTTTTGTACTTTTTCGACTTTATTTAGGGGAATTTTAAAAAAGCTATTTCAGTCAAGTGAAATCCAATGGTAGAAATTTATAAAAATATCTCTTCTACATTTTAATATTTTTAAATGATTGTTTTGTCATTGGATAACTTAGATATTCCTGTACAAAGACCGTCTTTTACATTTTCGACTTTGTTTAGATGAATTTTAAAAAGTCTACTACAGTCAAGTGAAATCCAATGGTAGAAATTTATAAAAATATCTCTTCTACATTTTAATATTTGTAAATTAATATATTTGTCATTCGATATCTCAGATCTTTTGGTACAAAGACCGTTTTGTACTTTTTTGATTTTGTTTACAGGTGTTTTAAAGAGGCTACTTCAGTCAAATGAAATCCAATGGTAGGAATTTATAAAAATATCTCTTCTACATTTTAATATTTTTAAATGATTTTTTTGACATGGGATGGCTGAGATCTTTCTGTGCAAAGACCGTTTTGTACTTTTTCGACTCTGTTTAAGGGAATTTTAAAAGAGCTACTTCAGTGAAGTGAAATCCAATGGTAGAAATTGATAAAAATATCTCTTCTACATTTTAATATTTGTAAATTATTATTTGGCATTCGATATCTCAGATCTTTTGGTACAAAGACCGTTTTGTACTTTTTTGACTTTGTTTAGGGGAATTTTAAAAAAGCTACTTCAGTGAAGTGAAATCCAATGGTAAAAATTTAGAAAAATATCTCTTCTACATTTTAATATCTGTTAATAATTATTTGGCATTCGATATCTCAGATCTTTCGGTGCAAAGACCGTTTTGTACTTTTTCTACTCTGTTTAGGGGAATTTTAAAAAAGCTACTTCAGTGAAGTGAAATCCAATGGTAGAAATTTATAAAAATATCTCTTCTACATTTTAATATTTTTAAATGATTTTTTTGTCACTGGATAGCTTAGATCTTTTTGTACAAAGACCGTTTTGTACTTTTTCGACTCTGTTTAGGGGAATTTTAAAAAAGCTACTTAAGTCAAGTGAAATCCAATGGTAGGAATTTATAAACATATCTCTTCTACATTTTAATATTTATAAACAATTTTATTATAAAAAATTTTACTAACATATATATCCACATGAGAAGAACATTCTGTAATTTTTTCAGAATTTTCTGAGTATGCCCGTATGGAGACCTTCCTTGTAAGCCTCATTGACATACATCAATTTTATTACTCATGAAACAGTTTAATATATTTAAAATATGTCACACACAATTCCCCCTTTTACCATTATCTAATGGAATTCTTTTGTGTGGCCCTGTAAATGAATAATGGCTACATTTTCACCTCATATTTTATAGAATGCATAATTTAATGCATCTCGTAGAAGCATATAAATTTTAATATGTTTGACAGGGTATACCATCTTTAAAATTCCTTTGGAACGATTTTTCCCCATAGGCCGTAATGTAATGGGAAACTTTTGACTCTCTCTGTAGATAAACTAATCACGGTAGAAACTTCATTTTCAATAGGGTTCGTGCTACAGTAAACGTTAATAACGTCCTAAAATTTCATGGCAATCCGAGTATATTTACGTGAGTTAGAGCACGGACAGACAAACCAAATTCAGTAGCACTCTTCAACTTTGTTGGAAAGCGCTAAAAACGTGCGACATGCGACACCCTGATAACAAAGAAAAAACCTGTTTACTGGGTCCTGTTACACAATTTTTGACGCATGTCTCCCTGGTGTGTGGCGAGCCTTAAACTTTCAACATTCAAATAAAGATTCATTAAAAGATTAATATGGCTTTGAATGAAAGAAAAAAAAAAACATCCTAACTTTTGATGCTGTATAGTAAAAACAGATTTGTGGAAATATCTCTATATCATTTTATTAAAAATTCCAAATCTAAATTCATTCTCAAGTCCAAAGGAGCTACGGAGCTACTTTCTAATACATTTCTGAATTCATTTTTTTTTTTTTTTTTTCGAAAACGCATTAGATTAACAAGTGTTTTTATTCAGGAACTATGTAATCGAATGGATTTATCCATTTTTTGATAAAAGAAAATACTGTCAAAGTTAGCGTTTTGAATAGAATTTCCGGAAGCGACAGCATGGGAAGGGAAAAAAATACAACCATTTGACAAGAATATCTCAACAAGGTTATACAAGTATTTTATTTACCAAAATTTAAAACGCTATTCGATTCCAAATCCCTTCAATAGTCAGGCTTGTCAATTTTATACATTTGCAGTTAAAAATTAGTCAGAAAATGTGTCAAACTTTCGCGTTGTTGAGAAGTGAATTTAAGAGTCACTAAGTATAAATCCAAAGATTACGTTAACATAAGTTCTTTATCGCTATTAACAATTTTGCAAATCATGTTGTCTGCTCTAAACTTTTTGAGAACAATTAAGTCTAGTTCCGGCTCGGCTCGTCTGTATGTAGAAAAACAATGCAAGCCTGATCTCGGCCCAGCACGAGTCTGCTAAAAAATATTAAGCCAGGGTTCCACATAATGTAACTATCCGATGCTGATATCTGCATTGTAGAAGTTACATTTCTGCATTAATGTTCTCAAACTAAGTATCAGTTCGTGACGCACATTACTACATGTTATTTTCGTTAAAGCCATATTCATTGAAAATAACTCATAATTTATCGTTTCTGTGTAAATCTTTATAACGGGTCTGTAGGTCCGTCATAAAGATTTTTAACGACCCGTACGGCCCGTTCATTTTTTTGCCGGCCCGTTGAAAAAAAATTTTTAATTATGCCAGCCCGGCCCATGAAGACCTCTAATAAGCGTTATAAATTCAATAATAGAATCAGAATGCAAAGAATCATATGCAAAAGTGCAAGATTAAGGGTGTATTCGAAAAAACGCTTTTCCACCTTCAACAGCTCGAAATTTTCCGATACAATTTCAGACACATTTTTAAAAGTAGAAACATAAAAGTTGCTGAGAGGATTCTTGAAGGGATGTATGAGGTGCCGTGTGATGTCTTTTTACGCTCAATTCATTAGAATTTGAGTTATAAACAATTACCTTATCAGTATGATCCTTTTTTTCGTTCCCAGGTCTCCCGCTTGGGAAAATCGGTTCGAAATGCCGTTTTTGATTGCTTTTTTTTTGCAATATTTTCTGCACTTATCAAAGAATCGACAATCACGGCACCTTGTATACTTTCTAAATACGACAATTTGCCAGTTTGGTGCATTTGAGAACAAAAATAAATTCAAAAATAAATCGAAAAATAAGCAATTTGGATCGAAATACACCCTAAATATAAAGCTCTGGAAAGTAAACCAACGGGGAGAAAAAAGAAAAAAAGACCCGAAATATTTAGCCCTATTTTGGAAGGATTTCAACTCTTGGTTACAGTTGCAATGATGTAATCAAACTCAAGCTGCTTCAAAAGCAATGTTCCTAATGGTTCCTGAGAATTATCATAATGTAGCTTCTATCAGATGAAACTCATGCTTGCTAGAAATTTAATAAAGGTGGTTTCGAATTTAAGGAAGGAGAGTTATGGTGAATAAAATGAAAAGAAGAAAAAATAGACGAGGCGTGCAAATAAATAAATAATGAGCAGGAAGCAACAGAAAAAATGCTCTCACAAGCCCTGCAACACATTCAAAATTATCCTCCTATTCTGTCATATATTTATCCAAAAATGAATTTTTTCTTTACATTCAAAAGAAAAAAACTGTCTTTAAAATTTCATGCAAGCATAGATATATACACATCGTATTATTTTTTTTTAAGTTTTACGACTGTGACTGTTCCAAAACCTTTTTCTTTACATTGAATGAAAACAGCTTTATTGTTAAAGCCAAGAATTATGATTATTTGATAACAAATAGCATTAACAAGCCATTAACAGTTAGCATTAACAAGTCTGGGCATTAACAGTTGCTAAGCAACGACTTCACCAGGTTCTAGGTGATAATTAAACATATATTTTCCTGGAATATTTTCGGGATGCACATCACTATTGAATGACACAAGGAAGAGAAAAGATTTTTCTAAAAGTTTCAAAGATGGAAAGAACTAGTCGTTGGGGGCCACCGTAATACTTACCCATCATGGATATGTATATGAAAATAAAACATGTGAAACTATTTATACAATGCACTGCAATTCATAAACACAATTTATATATTGTTAATATACATAGTAATGCTATAATAAAGAACTGCTGATGTACCAATTTCGACAAATTATGTAAAACGCCAAACTACTCAAATAGTACCGAACTGCGTAAAAGAAACATCCTTATAACTCCAAAAATAATAATTCTATTAACTAACAATTAACTGCGTCGGATTAAGCGTCTCATTTCCAATTAAAATATACTTTTGAATTAAAATTTGAATGAAATACAGGGTCATGAAAAATCGAAGAATGTGGAAAACAAGATTACAAATATCTCCGCAACTAATAATCCGATCGACTTCGTTCTATATGCAAAATGTGTGTTATTTTATTGCCTTTTACTTCCATTCCTTAGAACAAAAAATTTCGAAAATTTTTATATACCTTTCATCAGAACGAATTTTTCGAGAGTCCGAAAAAAATAGTTCCGGATAATCGAGGTTGCTGATATTAAATAGGGTTCGTCCCATTCTTACATACTAACTACATACAAAATTTCAAGTCTCTATCTCAATTTGTTCGGGAGATAGAGCGTTTACAGACAGACAGACTGACAGACAGACAGACAGACAGACAGACAGACGGACGGCAAATTTTTTTTTCTAAAAATATGTTTCTCGGAATCTCCACTATCTAAAACGTGTAAATCCGTCAAAAAAAAATTTTCGATTTTCAAAACGATTGCAAGACTTACCCTATACTACGTATGATGGGTAAGTAAAAAATATGCAATTATTTTTATTAATATTTTAATATGCATTCATATAAACTTTTTTCAGCTTTTAGAAAAACTTTCAAGCGATACATTCCAAAATTAAGAAAGATTTTTTGTTAATCTATTATTAAAAATACGCTATAAACAATAAAATTTTTATGTATCCTATTATTAGATCCTGTCCATCTAGTATTTAAGATAAAAACTTTACCAAATTAATTTTAGTTTTTGAGGCTCCTTTAGATTTTTAAACTATGAATCCTATTGTTTTATTTTAGTTTTTTCAGTTTTGTTTTTTGTGTGTTTTTTATTTGGATTTTTGTTTTATTTTAGTTTTTTTCAGTTGTACTATTTGTTTGTTTTTTGTTTGGATTTTTGTTTTATTTTTGTTTTTTTCAGTTGTGTTTTTTGTTTGTTTTTTATTTGGATTTTTGTTTTGTTTTAGTTTTTAGCTCACAGGCTATCATAGCCTGAGAGCTTATGTGCCCGTCCGTTCTGTATGTATGTGCGTAACGCGATAACTCGTGATAAAAATATCAGATCCACTTGAAATTTTGTATATAGGTATATCCTGATAAGGCGCTTCCCTGATTAGTTTTTGAAGTTCATTCGATATGTATAAGAGGGGGAACGGGGGGCCCATGCCCCTCCCCTTAATGGATATAAATGGGGTTTTCATGCAGAATTAGCAGTTTTTGTCCAAAATTTAGATATAGGATCATTCTGATGAGGCGATTCCGTGACTGTTATTATGTGTTCATTGAATAAGTATAAACAGGGGGAACGGGGGGATCATGCCCCCCCCCCTTAATTGATATAAACGGGATTTTCATGCAGAATTAACAGTTTTCGTTCAAAATTTAGATATAGGATCATTCGGATGAGGCGATACCGTGGCTGTTATTAGGTGTTCATTGAATAAGTATAAACAGGGGGAACGGGGGGCTCATGCCCCTCCCCTTAATTGATATAAACGGGATTTTCATGCAGAATTAACAGTTTTCGTTCAAAATTTAGATATAGGATCATTCTGATGAGGCGATTCCGTGACTGTTATTATGTGTTCATTGAATAAGTATAAACAGGGGGAACGGGGGGATCATGCCCCCCCCTTAATTGATATAAACGGGATTTTCATGCAGAATTAACAGTTTTCGTTCAAAATTTAGATATAGGATCATTCGGATGAGGCGATACCGTGGCTGTTATTAGGTGTTCATTGAATAAGTATAAACAGGGGGAACGGGGGGCTCATGCCCCTCCCCTTAATTGATATAAACGGGATTTTCATGCAGAATTAACAGTTTTCGTTCAAAATTTAGATATAGGATCATTCTGATGAGGCGTGTCCGTGGCTGTTATATGTTATTAGGTGTTCATTGAATAAGTATAAACAGGGGGAACGGGGATTCTAATGCCCCTCCCCTTAACTTGCATAAATGGATTTTTCAATCAGAATTGTCAGATTTCGTTCAAATCTCTGAATAGTTTTGGAAGTTTAATGGTTAAGTATAAAAGAGGGGAATAACTCCTCTTAAATTATATAAATGCTAAATGGGTTTTTATTAAGAATTATCCGATTTGCTCTGAATTTTGGATATAGATTTTTTAATATGATAAAGCATGTACTTGATAGTTTAGGAAGTTCAATGATTAAGTATTAAAAAGGAGAAAGGGGAGAGCTGTTTCCCCCTTTTTTTTTTTTTTTTTTTCGAACGGAATAACGAAAATACAAGGCAGTAATGTACAATTAGTATGCGTAGCCTGTGAACTCAATGCCAACAGTTTAACTGGGCAATATTCTTTTTATTCAGTTTTGTTTTTTGCTTGGATTTTTGTTTTATTTGTTTTGTTTTGTTTTTAATTTGTAAGTTTGGATATATTTTATTTATGTTTTGTGTTTGTTATTTTTGTACATTTGTAACTGTGATAAATTTAAATACCAAATCGCCGAAAAGATTGTTTAATATGAATATATACTTAAAAGACTACATGTATACTGAGAAAAAGTAATTTATATATATGTACAATAGCCAAACAAGTTAAAAATGCATGTTTCAAAACTGTTACAAAAAATTTAAATATTTACAGAAAAGGCCGCTCAAATAATGAAACATATATATAAACTAAATAACAAGATAATAATATATATAAATAATATAAATAAGAAAAAATGCTATGAGGCCGAAAAAAATCATTAACCGTGAAAAATGTAGTTTTAGAATTCTACATGCAAGCCCACTAATCAGCATTCAAATCTGTACGCTACAAAATCCTGATCTTTCAATATTTCTTAAACAGGTGATTGCATTATATTTCGTTACATTATTGTCTAAGCACATGAATTCTTGTTAGATTTTTCCTTATGAAATAAACTTTTACTTTCATGTTAAAAATTATATTAATTCTAAAAAAAATGATTTATAATAAATATTAAAATACGACATTTTTCAAAGGAAATTAAATGATCCCCTCACTTGGCCACAGAATTTTTTTTTAATTAATAATTTTGGCTAAAAAAATAATATCAGCATCCTTATAAGGAAAAATACCAACTTGACATCCTAATAATTCACATTTCTGTAGCCATTTTTTTTTCTAATAAAAAATGCATGCGCAGTGTAATTTCTTTAGAATTCTTTTATTTACTAAAATTTATTTTTCAGAATCACCGCGACTGCGGTTTTTCTGGCTTTAATTCCAAATTACAGAAGGTTTGAAACTGGGATGCATTTAAAAAAATAATAATGCTGATATTTGTCCTAAGTATGGCAATGCAAAAAAGTTGATAATTAAAAATAATTGAGAAAAATTAATTCGAAACGCTCTTATATATAAATTTAAAAAAATAATAATTACGTAATTTTTCGCAGATTCCCATCTGTTATAAAGCACCAAAACAGTAACTATTTTTTTTATTATTATTATTACGATTTCTGATTTTTTTTTAATTCTGTAAATGATAGAAATCACAAAAAATAACAGACTTATTATGTAAAATATAGAACCTAATTTTCTAAAACCAATATATATTTACCGTATATACTCGTGTATAAGTCTAGTTGACTCCCCCCTCCCCCCCCCCCCGTAATTCTTAAGCAAAGTTTTGAAAAAAATTGAATTTTCATGTGTAAATCGAATAAAATTTCTGGTGATATGTTGAAAAATGATTTTTAATCGAGGATTAAAAAAAATAATAATGTTGAACTTTCAGTAAATTAGTAAAAAGTAAACATTTTTTTCACGTTTCTAATCAGATTTTTTTAATTCTGTCTTTTAAAACCGCAATGAATATGTAAAACTGGAGAAGCTTAAACTATTTTGAAAACTATTCACATCAATTTAATAATATCTTAAAAGAAGAAAAATTCTTTCAAAAATTTATTTAAGCCTTTTTTACAAAGGTAAACAGTTTCTTAGCTTTTAAAATACACTACTTCTTCTTTGTATTGTAGGACTTTTAGAAGAGATATCTAGAAAGTTTCCCAGGTTTACTCTTTTAAAACGGCGATTAAAATATCGAAAGTATTGAACGGAATTCTATCCCAAGAGAAAATGGATGCAGAATAGTTACCGGGACTTGCCTAGAATTATTTGTCAATTACAGGGAAAAAACCGTCTGATTTAACCTTCACTCGAGCCTATCCCCATACGTGATTACTTAAAAGAGTTGCCTATTCCTCGATTATCTGAGATATATTTATTATTATTTTTATTAACTTGCATATAAGTCTAATTTTCAACGAAAATGGTGGGGGGGGGGGGGGATTTATACACGAGTTAATAATAAACAAGAAAGAAAAAATCATGCGTCAAGCGTAGATTATTAGTCATTTTCCAACACATTCAGAAAAGTGTAACAAAACCGCGCCGTTTAAAAAATTAAAATACTACGACTCATTTCACCAGATAAAAATAAATATAGGGTAATAACCCCAGTAATTGGCACATTAAGAATTTGTCGTTAAACTTACTTAAATTTTCATTACAAAGAAATAAGCTCTTTACTTGGAAATATTTTTAAATCAAAGAATGCATATCTGTGCATCTATTTTGCCCACTAAAAGCAAAAAAAATTGAAAAAGTATTTTTATAAAAATATATTTATAAAAAGTTGCTGAAATCACCAGTAATTGGCACCTAGAGCACCAATGTATGACACCTTCTGATCCAGTAATTGGCATATGTTTATATTTAAAAAAAACTTTACATTTTGCATTGGGTTTAATCGCTTTAAATTAATTTACTGTAGATGAAGATACCATATTTCAGGTTTTTGAGAGTAAGAAATCAGCATATTAATCTGAAATGTGAACACTTTAAAACAATACAATATACTTACATTAATACCCAGTAATTGTCATGCTGTCCCCAGTAATTGTCATATGAATCTTTAATGGATTCCAATTGCTGATAAAATTTATATTTTCAAATAAAAACAAATGATAAACAAAATTAGTCTATAATTTTAAAAGTACTTCCAAAATAAATGGTTTAATCTCAAATTCCTTGCGAATTCCTTGTAATTGGAATAGGTGCCAATTACTCGGAACTAGCAAAATTGAAGCACCATTAATTGGCAACTACCATTAATTCAGAAATCCAAATATTTGTGTCGAAAATACTTTTACACAATTAAAGTACCCTTTTTAACTAAACAAAACTGTTGTCAATTAAAATTTAAAATATATTATAAATCAGATAATAATGAATTGAAAAGAATGCCTTCCTTAAGCCAACGAACAAGAATTTGCAACAAAATGGCTAATTTGATACAAACCAGATTTGTTTCTCTTTCCTAGGCTCTACTGTCATCTTGTAAAATAAATCAAAGTTATAATATTTAACGTAAATGAGCATATAACTGATATATGGTCTTGAATTTTTAAAAGACTGGATATAAATCTTGTTTTAGGACATGTTTGTAAAATGTGCCAATCTCTGGTGCATGCCAATTACTGGGGGTATCACCCTATAACCCATTTCGCAATCGAATTTCAGCGGTTCCCATTTAAAAACAGAAAATTATCCAAATTTTATCATGTAAAAAGATTTGTATCTATTAACAACATGTAATCCAAAATTTAGCTCATTCAAGAGATACATATATTTCAGAAAATTCACCTTCAGCAATATCCTCTGAAAAGGAGAATGCTATGCGAATACTTTTGTGCAGCCCTGCATATGGAGTATAGAATTTATGTAAAAAGAGTAATATGCAAAAAACTAATTAAATTTAAAAATGCATACCGAACTTAAAACGTAATCTCTAGCAATAACTATGCAAAGACAGTATTAACACTTATTTCTTTTGTGTGTCTCTGTAAATTAATAAAAAATGCTGTGAATGCCCTTTTTTAACGTGATTGTAGTGATCTCAGTTTCAATGCATTTGAAATGGCGTAATGTCATTAAAATACTGAAGTTTGTTTTCCGTTCAATAAATTGAAAATAACCGATTCTCACCACAATTTTTTAAATAAAATATTCGTAACATTTAATCTTAACATTTCCGTCTTTATATAGTATGAAATTATTTTTTTTTTTTTAATTGTGGTGTCAAAAAGCTTTAAATGATGAATTAAGCAAATTCGTCTTGCCCGAACGGCGTACGGGCAAATCAGTTAAGGCCCCTGTCCTCGCTTGAGGAAACGCTAGCGAGCTAATGCTATTCCTATGGGGAAGCATTTTTCTAATAACTCTTTCGCATTTTGACATTTTTGAATAATTTTTTTTGCATTGGATAGCTGAGGTGCATGCCGACAGCGCTCCGTTTTTATTTTTTCGATTTTGGTTGCAGATAATTTTTAAAAAATTTGTTTCACTTTCAAAACTGGTTTCGAAACTGAAAGTGCTTTTTAAAAAAATGTCTGCAACCAAAATCGAAAAAGTAAAAAAGGAGCGCTGTCGGCATGCACCTGAGCTATCCAATGCAAAAAAAATTAATGAAAAATGTCAAAATACGAAAGAGATATTAGAAAAATGCTTCCCCATAGGAATAGCATTAGCTCGCGAGCGTTTCCTCAAGCGAGGACAGGGGCCTTAAGGGTGTTAAATGTCTTCATCCTGTTCAAAAATTTCATCTTTCGACTGTTGTTCGAAAAAATATCTTTATTTCACAGTAGCCTCCTTTTTCTACTCTTGGTACAGCCTAATATTGCCTTTGTTTGAAAAAAGTAATAAATAAATAGTATAAATAGTTATTTTTAGTTAATAGTTGTTGCATCATTCGTCAGAGACACTGCTATTAGATTCCAATAACTTGCTATTTTGTAATGTATAACTAATTGCCACCAAGAAACTTTTTAACTAAAAGGCCTTCAAACAACATGTTTATTTATTTTATTTTTTTTGTGGGGTGGGGGGGGGGGCAAGTATGCGCATTGTGTTGTGATAAAATGAATCGACCTTTTTAAAATGGTTCCACATTAAAAATTCAATTTTTTCTTTATAAAACGTTGGCCTAGTTATGAATCTGAATCTCGTGAAATTTCATGTTTTTTTTTCGCGTTAACGTATATTTTTTATATTTTAAGTAACATTATCCCTTTAAGACTGAAAGAGTTTTGATAGAAATTAAAAGTCTTGGTTTTTAATCCTGACTAATAGGATCCTATTTGATTGTAGAACATAATATTAAAAATATATATATCTGATCTCAGGTTACGACAAGAAAGGACCCACACAGTTGTGTGGGTGAAGGCTCAGCTATAAGGGGACAAGGGACCTTTAAAATCTTTTTTATATATATTTTTAAAATCGCACTTTAAATATTATTTGAGGGTGAATTATATTCATTATTATAATATATATTTATCACAAAAAAATTAAAAAAAATTGTGAAAAAAATAAGGAACTTTTTTGTAATATTTTAGACTTAACGAAAACTTTTCAAAATGTCCCATGCGCATTCCATATCAATAAAAATTTCCAAAATTATTTATACAAGTTTGATTGACATATATAAATAAAACTGTGCATTGAATTTTATATATCTCAATATAAAGGTAAAAAAAATATTTTCAAAATTTTTCTGAATTTTTGAACTTGTTTTTACAATTAACTACCTATAACTTTTACAATTATTTTTATTTAAAAAAACATGCACAGTTTTATGACATGTATTATGATGAATAACTATAAAAAAATTCAAAGCATTCAGGGAAAAAATAATGCGCATGGAGCATTTTGAAAAGTTCTCGTTAAATCTAAAATATAAGAGAAATTTCCCTATTTTTCTCAAAAAAAAAATTTTTTTTACATATTTTGTGACAAATATATGTTAAAATGCATATAATGTACCCTTCAAAAATACTTAAAGTGCAATTTTAAAAATATAAAAAAAGGATTTTAAAGGTCCCTTGTCCCCTTAAATGACACAAAAAGAGGTTATTGTTTTTCCTTTTCCCTTAGGATCCCCCACACAATTATGTAGGTCAGATCTTAAAGGATTATTATACACACATTTTTAACATGCCCCTCCCAGATCCCTACTATTATTTCTGAAACAAATCCTTTTCTTTTTCAAGAACATGAAAAGTTTATTTATATATATTTAATAAAAAATTAACATATTAATCTAAATAAACTTCCGGAAATATATTAATCGAAAATAAATTAACGATAAAATGTATTACTTAAATAATTTTAAAATTATAATGTTCACAACTGATCAATAGCAAGACAAATCACAATCTAATTCCCAAACTGAACTGAAGTAATAGTTCCTGTGAATCAGCAGAATGTAGTTTCTAGCAGATGAAATTCATGCTTGCTGGAAATTTAAAAAAGGTAGTTTTGAATTTAAGTAAGGAGAATTACGGTGAATAAAATTAAAAAGAAGAAAAAAATAAACGAGATATGCAATTAAATAAATAATGAGCAGGAAGCAACAGATAAAATACTCCCCCAAGCCCTGCAACACATTCAAAATTATCCTCCCATTTTCTCATATATTTATATATATATTACAAATTTTAAATTTTTTTTCGCCAAAACTAACCTTTATACTATTTTAATTTTCTTATAATAATATTCCGTACTTACTTCAAATTATTAAATTAAAATCTTGTTTCTAGATCTAATCTGTTAATCTTTATGCAGACGATATAAATTCTTAATTCGCCTTAAAAAGCATTATTCCAGTATGCGTAAATTTAAAAAGATGGCTCTAAATTAAAAATATTCTTAATTAAACTTTATTTCTTAATATTCCAAATAAAACTCATTTCTTCTATGTTTTTATCAACACTTTTTAAGAAAGTCTTATTAAATTTATTCCAAAATCATACCTTTCAAAAAATATCATTATTTTATTTTATCTATTTATTTATTTTCCCTCCGTCAACCTTTGATAGTGTGCATATCAATAAATTCATTTCTTTTCTTTTTCTCTTAAAATTAATTATCCATAAAAATCGTCTGCCTAAGAAATTCTGAGTCGATTATAAATTGGTTAAATAATATTTTTTTTAAATAAAATTATCGTCTGTGGAAAATAGTCTCGTAGCTGGACAAGAATTCTGTTTACATAAAAGAATGATGGTTTGAGGTTAGAGAATGTTCTAGAATTTTCTTTTTAGATTTAAAAGAGGAAGCTCGAGAGGTGGTAAGAAAGATGAGAAGAAGGATTCTTGGGTGCGCTCTTGCATGAGTACGACTTGATGTAGTAAAGCATGGAATATTTTTTGGATGTTTCGGTAAAATATCGTCTGCAACAGAGCTTTTCCCTCTATTATAGCTACAGTTTAATAAAATGAATTTGCAGCAGCCAAGGAGTGATTATTTTGACCTTCTACATTTATTTATTTTGTTTTTTTCTCGCTGGCCATGACTTCTGTGCGGAGCAAGGGAAACCTGGCGATGATGTTTATGCCCCCCTAACTTCAAAATGTCACATATATATATATATATAATTCTTTACATTCGAAAAAAAACCAGTTTTTTAAAATTTCATGCATTTATAGACACTAAAAAAATATATTTTTTAAAGTTTTACCACTGTGACTGTTTCAAAACATTTTTCTTTACATTGAATGAAAACAGCTTTATTGTTAAAGCCAACAATTATGATTATTTGATATCAAATAATTGTCTAAGCATTAACAGTTGCTAAGCAACCACTACTAATTAAACATACGTTTCCATGGAATATTTTCGGGATGCAAATCACTATTGAATGACAGAGGGAAGAGGACAAAAATTTAAAAAATATGACTTTTTATCAGAAAGTACTTTTCTAAAAGTTTCAAAGATGTAAAGAAGAAATTTGTAATTATTTTTATTAATATTTTAATATGCATTCATATAAACATTTTTTCAGCTTTTAGAAAAACTTTTCAAGTGATGCATTCCAAAATTAAGAAAGGTTTTCTGTTAATCTATTATTAATCGGTACGCTATAAACAATAAAATTGTTATGTATCCTAATACTTTAGATGCTGTCCATCTCTAGTATTTAAGATAAAACTTTACCCAATTAATTTTAGTTTTTGAGGCTCTCTTAGTTCGAGTGCCACTTCCTTTCTATTGAGCCAAATGGTTTGAATGCAACTAATATTTTCACTGTTATGTGCCGATTGACAATCTACCAGTCAGCAAAATTTATTAAATCATGTTTTTCGATAAAAGTCTATTTCATGACCAACTGTTTTCTATTAAAGGCTCATTTCTAATTTTTTTGTATAATTATACAATAAGCATTAAAACAATTCATTATTCTACTCATTTAAAAAATATGTTTTGCCCCTTTGACACGAGGGATACAAGAAAGTAATGAATGCTTTCTTTTTCACTATTATGTTTTTGTTTTAAATATTGTCGTACATATAATTGAAGTGGCACTCTTAAACCCCCTCGCCAACGGTAAGGCGGAGCCTCGTCGAGGGGGCCCCCCCCACCCCCCAACAGCAGAGATGATCAACTGATTGTATCAATAAACTGTTAAAACTGAATTACTGTGTGACTAATGTCACACCATGTTCACGTCAAGAAAAAGTATTAATTCAGAAATCATGACAAAAAATGTATATCAAAACAATTTTACCTTAGTTTAGTTTAATTTTAATCTATATGTTCAATAATTTGATCAGAATTGCAGATTAGTTCTTAATTTTAATTTAAGTGGAAAATTCAATGCTAGAGAAAGACATTATTAATATTTTCCCACTTAAAATGTAATTGTAACATTACTATTTAGATATTAACATATAACAATGATATTAATATTGCGGATTTTTAAAATCCATCTATCTTAAACAGCATTTAATTTGAACTGACAATGAACTTTGTTGCTATCTTTAAAAATTGATTTCTACTGATAGACCGCGAGGCAGCAGCACCAACAATCACCGTATTGAGTTCACAGCTGAAATTTTAGAAGTAGTTAAATCTCGATTCGCATATTAAAACGCAATCGCTCTGCCAAGCCTTATCTTGGTGGAAAACAATTAAAAACATGATTTTAGCTGTTCACTCGTAGGTTTACCGTTGTGCTTCCTTGCAACCAAAAGTGTGAAAAAAGGAGGATTAGGAGCAAAAAAAACAATATGGCAAACTAATGAATCAACCACTAAAATTGAGATTTTAGGTGTTTTACAACAAATATGGCATGACAGACCGATTGCGTTTTAATATGCGAATCGAGTTTTAACTAGTCCTAGATTTTTTACTTGCGAACTCGACGAGGTAATTGTCTGTGCTGCCGCCTCTCTGTCTGTGAGAAAAGTTGATAAATTGACCATCTCTGCTTTCTGCACGCGACCGAAGCTAAATATAGCTTTATATTTTCTCTCCAATAAAACCCCTTTACAGTTCAAATGAAAAACACCAAAAAATCTTCAATCGTTTTTTTATAATTATGATAATCGATTTTTCATAAATACAAGTGAACTATGAGAAATCGATTTAATGTACCCTCCCCCTCTAAAAAAAAGAAGAAAAAATTAAATATTGCAAAACATTTTACGCATGTGGAATGCCAGAAGAATGGAGGATCAATGCTGTCACTTTCATGCCCGATGACTTTGGGCTCGGCTGAGATGATAAAGAAAGTGCAGAAAGACTGGTGGTGATGCCTTGGAGAGCCCGGTGTTAATGGGCTATCATGATCGTAAATAAAAGAACAATGCCGCTGTTTTCTAGCCCGATGACGTTGGGCAGTGGAGCCAAGAAACGGAAGAAAATGCTAATGATGAAGTTACGATTGCCATAATCTGAAGATGGTGAACTGTTAGATGTTGAGGGACAGTGGAAGAGCCAGTAAACAGGAAATTGGGTTGTACCTGAGACACCTACATCGCAATTGTTTATAATGAATTGAAACAATTCGCGTTATTACCAGAAGCCTGCCAGAGAAACACGGATTTTTAAGCTACGAATCCTATTGTTTTATGTTAGTTTTTTCAGTTTTGTTTTTTGTTTGGATTTTTGTTTTTGTTTTTTGTTTTTTTCAGTTGTGCTTTTTGTTTGTTTTTTATTTGGATTTTCGTTTTATTTTAGTTTTTTTCAGTTGTGTTTTTCGTTTGTTTTTTATTTGGATTTTTGTTTTATTTTAGTTTTTCAGTTTTGTTTTTTGTTTGTTTTTTAATTGGATTTTTGTTTTTTTATTTAGTTTTTAATTTGTATGTTTGGATATTTTTTATTTCTGTTTTATGCTTGTAATTTTTGTACCTTTGTAACTGTGATTAATTTGAAATTAAGTCGCCAAATAGATAGTTTAATATGCATATATACTTAAAAAGCTACATATACTGAGAAAAAGTAATTTATATATATGTACAATGGCCAAACAAGTTAAATATGCATGTTTCAAAACTGCTACAAAAAATTTAAATATTTACAGAAAAGGCCGCTAAAATCATGAAACATATATATAAACTAAGTAACAAGATAATAATATATAGATAATATAAGTAAGAAAAAATATGCTATGAGGCCGAAAAAATAATTAACCGTGAAAAAACTAGTTTTAGAAAGTTACATGCAAGTCCACTAATCAGCTTTTAAATCTTTCTTCTGTAAAATAATGATATTTCAATATTTTTTTTCAGTCAGTCGCACTATACTTCATTACATTATTGTCTAAACACTGGAGATTGCATTTAGATTTTTCCCTGTGAAATAAAATTTTACTTTCATGCTAAAAATAACTTTAATTCTTAAAAGAAAAATGATATATAAGAAACGTCAAAATATATCATTTTACGAAGGCTTCCTCACTTGGCCATAATTTTTTTTTATTAATAATTTTGGCGAAAAATAATATTGGCATCCTAGTAAGGAAAAGTACCCATTTGACATCCTAATAATTCACACTTCTGTAGCCGTTTTTTTTCTAATAAAAAATACATGTATAGTACAACTTCTTTAGAATTCTTTTATTTATTAAACTGTATTTTCCAGAATCTTCGCGATTGCAGCTATTCTAGATTATAGAAAATTCTGGATTACAGAAGGTTTGAAACCTGGAATGCTTTTAAAAAATATATAAATACTAATATCTATCATAAGTATGGCACTACAAAAATTAAAACAAGTTGAACTATTCAAAATATTTGAGAAAATATTGCGAAAAATTAATTACGTTCTAATATACACATATATTTAAAAGTACGTACGTATTTTTTGCAGTTTCGCCATCTGTTGTAAAACACCAAAACATTAACTATAAGATTTTTATTTTAATTTACGATTATTCATTTATATTTACTCTATAAATTAGAGATGCACAGCCTTTTCAAGAGAAGGGCCCCTTACAAATATGTCTGGTTGGTCGAGGGCCACATCTATAACACGAAGAGACTTTCGATTGAGGAGGTGATTGGTGGCCTATAGTCGGTTAAAAGTATGATTTCAGGGGGAAGTAACCGGGGGGGGGCAGTTACCCCTTTATGTTCAGTCAAAATATCCAATTCAGCCGGTAAGGATATATATCAGTGGTTTTTACGTCTGCATATACGAATACCAGATATTAGCAAGGATTATTTTCAAGATGTATTAATATTCCTTGATTTTCTTTAGGAGAGTAAATTTTGTCTTATTAAAAGTGTTAAAAAACAAATATAAGTGGTTGGTGCCGAAAAAAATGTGAACTATGAATGAAGGAGAGAGAAAAAGCCGATTAACAAGAATTTTCCACGCCTGATCAACGAAATTCGCGATTCTTATAAAGCCGATGGAGGAAATTCGCAGTTTTTACAAAGCTGATCGACGAAATTCGCGAGTTTTCCTCACGCGATCCATAAAATTCCTGATTTTTCCTAACTTGATCGACGGCATTCTGGTTTTTGCGGCTCCTGATCGACGAAATACGTTTTTTTGAACCAGACAGACGAAATGAGTGATTTTTCTGTGCCCGATCAAGAAAATTTACAATTTTTCCACACTTGATCACCCAAATTTGTGCTTCTTACGAAACCGATTGACAAAATTCGCAATTTTTACGAAGTCGATCGAAAAAATCCGTGATCTTTCAGTGCCTGATCAACAAAATTCGTTATTTTACAAAGCCGATCGATAAAATTCGAGGTTTTTACAAAGCCGAACGACGAAATTCGCGATTTTCTCTTACACGATGGATAAAATTTCGCTATTGATTGACGAAATTCTGGATTTTGTGATGCCTGACTGACAAAACTTTTGGTTTTTCTGAGTCAGATGGACGAAATGCTGATTTTTCTGTGCCTGATTAACAAAATCGCGATTTTCACAAAGCTGATAGACGGAATTTGTAATTTTTCTTCGCATGATCAACAAAATTTCCGATTTTACAGCACCTGATCCTGATGACGAAATTCGCGATTTTTTCGAGCCTGATCAACAGAATTCACGATTTTTATGAAACCGATTGTAAAATTTGCAATTTTAAAAAGCCGACAGAAAAAAATTATTTTTCCATGTGAGTTTGAAATAATGCGCGACTGTTATTAAGTCGATCGGCAAAATTTACGATTTTTAACAAAACGATCAACGAAATTCGCGATTTTTACGAAGTCGATCGACGAAATTCGAGACTTTTTCAAAGTTGATTGATGAAACTCGCGATTTTACATCTCATGATCGAAGTTCGCGACTTTTCTTCGGATGATCAACAAAATTCGCTATTTTACTTAGCATGATTGACGAAATTCGTTATTTTTATGCAGCTGATTAAATAAATTCACGATCTTACCGCGCCTGATCAACAAAAGTCGTTATTTTTACGAATCAACTTGCTAAAATCTGCGATTTTTACGAAGCCGATCGACTAAATTCGCGATTTTTTCAAAGCTGCTTGACGAAATTCGCGATTTTTCTTTGCAAGTTCACGAAATTTGCGATTTGTCTTCTCATGATCAACAAAATTCACGATTTTTACAAAGCTGATCGACGAAATTCACGATTTTTCATTGCATGATCGACGAAATTCGCGATTTTTCTTCGTATTATCGACGAAATTTGCGATTTTTACGCTACCGATCAAGAAAATTCACAACCGTTCCCTGTTTTAGCAACAAAAGTTGTGATTTCTTACGAATCCAATTGCCGAAATCTGTGATTTTTTTTCGATATCGATCGACGAAATTCACGATTTTTACAAAGCCGATTCACAAAATTCACAATTTTTATGAAACCCATAGACAAAATTCGTTATTTTTTACAAAGCTGAACGACGAAATTGATCGCATGATCGACGAAATTCGCAATTTTTACGAAGCATATCCAGAAAATTCACGATCTTTTTGCACCTGATGAAGAAACGTCGTGATTTTTATGAAGGCGATTGACGAAATTCGCGATTTTTACGAAACATATCGAGAAAATTTACGATCTTTCTGCGCCTGATGAAGAAAAGTCGTGATTTTTACGAAACTGATAGACGTAATTCACGATTTTTCCCCACCAGATCGACAAATTTTACAATTTTTGCCCCTGATCGACGAATTTGACGTTTTTCAGGAAGTCGATAAACGAAATTCCCGATTTTATTTGAGCCTGATCGTAAAAATTTGGAACTTTCCGCGTGTAATCGACAGATTCGCGATATTCCCGTGCAAGACCCGCAATATCGTCCTTAATTGACAAAATACGCATTTTCTGCGCCCGATCAACGAAGTTCGCGATATTTAACAAATTCTACCGTAATCTGCATTTTTTTTACCAGCAAGATCAAATTTGCGATTTTTTATCTCTTGATAAGCTGAAGAAACTCAAGATTTTGTTTCGCAGCCGATCAAAAAAATTTTCAATTATCCCGTCCATCATCACAAAATTAGCGATTTTTTCGTGCCTTATCAATGAAATTTGTGATTTTTTTCGTCCTTGATCGACAAAATTCGCGATCTTTTCGTGCCCGATGAACGAAATTCGCGTTTTATCCAAATGATAAGTCGAAAAAAAAGGATTTTTCAGCAACAGATGAATTTAATTTGCAATTTTTTCGAGCACCATCAACAAAACTGACGATTTTTTCTTGCTCAACTATGAAATATGCGATTTTTCGCATCTGACGGGAACAATACGCGATTTTTCCGTACCTGATCGATAAAACTCGCGACTTTTCCTTGTCCAATTGGGGAAATTTGTTATTTTTTCCTGAGCCTCATGGGCAAAATTCGCGATTTTCCCATTCCCGATGAACGCAATTTGCGATTTTATCTAGCCTCATCGACGAAAATCGCTATTTTTCGCACTTGATTATTGAAGTTTGCGATTTTTCTGAGCCCAGTTAACGAAATTTGCTATACTTAAGTGACTAGCGGAATTTGACATTTTTCCGCGGAAAATGGACGAAATATACTATTTTGTCCTGTGACATATGCACAAAAATTGCAATTTTTTTTCTAGCTGTAAACTGACGGAATTCGCGGGCATTCATCAACGCAACGCGGGCCACAGGTTGTGCATCTCTGCTATTAATAAAAAATAAAAAATATTGAACCCAATTTTCTAAAACCAAAAAATATATATACCGTATATACTCGTGTATAAGTCTACCCAACCTCCCCCTAATTCCTAAGCAAAATTTTGAAAAAAAAAATTGAATTTTCGTGTGTAAGGTGAATTACATTTCTTTAAAAAATGATTTATAATCGAGCGTAAAAAAATTCAGTAAATTAGTAAACTAAGTAGTAACTTTCAGTAAATTTGTAAACATTTTTTCCCAAGTTTCTAATCAGATTCTTTTTTTAATATTCAGTGCTTTAAAACCGTATGAAACTATTTTGAAACCTATTCACCCCAATTTAATAGTACTTAACAAAAAAAAAAGTTTAACAAATTTATTCTGCCTTTTTTACAAGGGTAAACAGTTTCTTAGATTTCTAAAATACAGTACTTCTTCTTTGTATTGTAGGACTTTTAAAAGAGATACCTAGAAAGTTTCTCAAGTTGAGCTCTTTTAAATAAGGGGATTAAAATGTTGGAAGAAATGCCCCTGTATTGCAGAGAATTCTAACCCAAGAGAAAATGGCTGCAGAATAATTACAGCGACTTGTTGAAGATTTTTTGTGAATTATAGAGAAATAACTATTGTTTGTTTTTATTCCTCTCTCGAACCTATCCCCATATGAGACTATCTAAAAGACTTTCAAATCTCTCGATTATCTGAGATATTTATTATTATAATTATTATTATCTTGCATATAAGTCGACCCTCTAATTTTCGATGAAAATGGGGGGTGGATTTATACACGAGTTAATAATAAACAAGAAAGAAAAAATCATGCGTGAAGCATAGATTATTAACCACTTTCCAACATAATCAGAATAAATTAACAAAACCGCGCCGTTTAAGAAATTAAAATACTACATCTCATTTCACCATATAGAAATCAATGAATAACCCATTTCACAACCAGATTTCAGCGGTTCCCCTCTAAAAATGGAAATTTATATTTTAGCAGCCTTGTATATGATATAGAGATTTGTATCTATTTATAACATGCAATCCAAAATTAGTTCATTTAAGAGATACATATATTTCAGAAAATTCCCCTTCAGCAATTTCCTCTGAAAAAGAGATTGGTATGTGAATACTTTTGTGCAGCACTGTATATGGAGTATAGAATTTATACATAAAAAGTAATATGCAAAAAACTAATTAAATTTAAAAGCGCATACCGAATTTTAAAACGTACTCTCCAGCAATTACTACCCAAAGACAGGAGTGACCGATTTCTTTTGTGTGTCTCTGTAAATTAATAAAAAATGCTGTGAATGCCCTGTTTTAACTTGGTCGTAGAGAAAATCAGAGATTTATATCAGTTTCAATGCATTTGAAATAGCGTAATGTCATTAAAATACTTTCCAAACGATTTCCCCCCTATGCCATAATGTAATCTTTTGAGTGCCACTGTAAATGAACCATTAATCGTACATACTTCATATGCAGTACAGAACATGCTTTGCTGACCCTAAATAAGCTTTATCAATTCCATGAAAATCCGAATATATTTACAGGAGTTAGAGCCAGAACAGACGGTGTCGGTCCATCTGTCTCAACCGAGTACCTATCATACCATCTCAACCGGATGCATTAGCACTTTTTAACTTTGTTGGTAAGTGCTAAAAAAAGAATAATAAATAAATAAGGTACTGCTTGGTTATCCAGTCGCCTCATTTCGCCAAATTATACAAATCGCCAAACTGATAGTCAAATTATACATAACTGACATAATTTTTATTTTAAATAACGGAAAAATAAATAAATAGTCGAATAATCAATAAAAATACAAATAAAAAGTCGAAATAAAAATCACTTAGTGATGTTTTTAACAGTTGTATCGTATTTAATGTCATTGAATGTGGTATTCACGATCATCCATTATTGGCATTTAATCTTATAGTTTGGCGATAATTTTTTGGTCGACGGATAACCAAGAAGTACCATAAATAATAAATACCTCCCAAATCTTACCTAAAATCATTAAATTTATACACGAGTGTATACGGCATATATACATTAAAGAGAGAAATTTAAGGCACATATGTCATATACGCACCACATTGGCGTAATATTTCACCTCCGGGAATTTGGCGAAAATTTTGTTTTTGAGTATTGCTATAACTGTTAATATTTACGATTTATTGCGATATTTTTATATTTATTTTTATGTTTATTATTCATTGCTTCAAATGCTATTTCTTTTTTGATAAATTGTCAAAGCAAAAAAAAAAGAAAAAAAAAAAAAACATACGCGTCGAATTGATAATTTCCTCTATTATTGAAGTCGGTTAAAATAACTGGGTTACCATATGAGGCGTAAAATCGCCATTTTGTTGTGATCGCGCCAATAAGGTGCGTATATGATATCTGTGCGAAATTTAAGCAAGACTTACAATTAATTTACAGTTAAAAAATGAATTTATAATTACATTAGCATATTTAAAATAGTGATATATAACTCGAATGTTAAAATAAATAAATAAATATGTAGTACTTACAAATATTAAAGTAAGTCAAAAGAAATTATTATAATAACAAAATCTGATTTCGAAAAGTTTCGGCGCCATCTCATCTTTGGTTTAAAAAAAATAGTAAAATTAATAGATTTTGTATTTTTACAACTTAACATTAAAAAAGACATCTATATTAATTATAAATGTAATACAGGAAGTTCCTGCAATTTTAAAATGTAAGAAAAAATAGCAAATTTCGTAGTCTGTTAATATTTTTAATCATTTTCTGAAATTAATATGCGTAATGGCGCCTTCTATGATATTTAATTTAAAATAAAAACGAATAAATATACCGAAATGGCTGAGCTACAGAAGTTTCGTGATTAGAGATGTCCAGATAAATGATGTTATACTGTACATATAGTAATATCAGCGTATCACCTCAATGCAAATTAATGATTTATTATTGAGATGGTCAACTTATAAAGTCATTACTAAAAAACATCTTTCAAGCGATTAGTGGACCAACATGTATCTATATATAGAATTTAAAATAAATTCATAATACTTCAGGAAAAAACTTTAAATTTAAAAATGCATTAAGACCGATTTCTCTAGTTAATACAGTTGATAAAAAAATTGCAGCCTTTGATATGACTATAGATAATGGTTGCAATCTTTAAATTTTACTGTATTAAAAATCGGCCTCATAGCATATGCAGCAGAAGGCCAGAATCTTCTGCCACCAACTTACCTTTGACTTCTTCCACCAACTCAGGGAAGGTTGGGGAGAAGTCGTACTTACTTCATCCACGGCTGCTTCTTCAACTGCTGCTGCCATGGGCTTCCAGAACTTGCGTCCGCCATCCAACGATGAGGCAATACCCAAATAAAAATTATCATTTGAGCATGCCATCCATCCGTCGATGCTCCCATGCTCCTGTCGACGACCTGAAAAAAAAGAATCAAAAGACATTACATGAGTAGTTTCCATTTTTTTCAAGAGCAGTTGCAAGTAGAACCAACAAGCTTGAATTTTTTTCTGGAAATGAATTTGAAATCGAATTCTATTCTTTTTTAAATTTACTGTCGCACGAGACGCTGATTCAAACAATGAAACATTGTTACATAACAATATTTCTAAATTGTAGCTGACCGTCGAAACCCATATTGTTGAATTAAATTATAATACTTGGTGTTTAATTTTGAGTATTACAAACAATTAATTTTGTTGCCATACCAAGAAAGTAAATTATTACGAAATCAGAGACAACAATGAGAAAGAGTTGAACAGTTTCAAACATGATGAAAATTTAATTGAAATGACGTCATTTTTTCGCTTTTTTTTTTATCTTTTGTTGTCATTTTCCCATAGCAACTAAAAAGAAAATGCAACTAAAATTTGTGCTATTTAAAAAAATTATAAATAAATGATAAAACATGGAGCTATTACAAACTATATTTAATCTTAAGTATCTATATTAATGATACAAACAAATAAAGGCATATAAATGATTAGATAGCCGATTTTTTTTTTTTTTTTTTTTTTTTCAGTTTTTTTTTTCTTTTTTATTGGGAGCGAAACTGAATTCTGAAAAAACAGAATTCTTGTTTTCTAGTTTTGACATTACATCCGTTTTATCATCGAAGCGTTATTATTCCGCTGTTTTTAGGTTACAGTTGAATCCCGCTATTCCGAAAAATCGTCTATTCCGTACAGAATTCAGAAAAAAATACCGATTTTTTTTTAACTTAAAAGCACGAAAGTTAAAAGACATTAGTAAAAAAAAACCCATATATTTACTGTTATACAAAGAAGTTAAGTAGACACACGCATCGAGTCTATGCTTGATGAAATTACGTAAGCAAAATTGGAAAGAAAGCTGGTTATTTACAGTACGTGCCAGCTCCATTTATACAACTGTGGACAATAATTTTTTATCATTGCTAAATAGAAAAAATAATTGATTAAAATAAATTTTTAGATTTATGTGTGGCGAAAAAGCCTATTTATTGCTAGGATACTACAGTTGTAGTTTTTATTTGAAGAGTCTGTTAGATACTAACTGTGAATTTTAAATTAAGCTATTAAAAATAACATGACCTGTTCACTACGAGCCAATTAACTTTGCATAAAGCAGACATTAGCCGATGTCCTCGTACTTCATTTACTCCTTAAGGGTGTTCTTAAATGATCCGCTCAACAAGCGAAAAACGTTTTGATACATTTACAAATTCATTTTTTAACAGAAAGTTATAAAATTTTAATGCCTGACTATGAAAGCGATTTCGAATTGAACTTATTGTTCCATTTTATGATCATTAAATTACTTATCGAGTTATAAGCTATTTCGATGACGCAATCGCCCGTTTTTCTCCTCCTTTTCGACCGGTTTTTCTGCTTTCGTCGGGAAAAGGCTCAAAAGTGTCAACTTTGAAGGCTTATTATGAAAAATCTATTGTGTTTTTTAAAAAACAAAAGAATGAGTGCCATTAGACAGTTTCTGAACAACAACGCCTGCTATTTTCATGCATTTCCGAACAAAAATAAATTAATGCATGTGTCACAAAGTTGCCCTTTTTGATTTAAGAACACCCTTAAAACGTCTATAACACGATTATTACGAGAGTCGATCCAAAAATGAGGTTCCAAAAGAGCTCCAGCCATAGGGGAAGGTGCGAGACGAAATACTGGAAGAGCCTGTTGCGCGGCTGTTCCCGCACTCGCGATTCCGCTCATTCTTGGCTCAGCAGATGTCCGATATGGAGGTTTCCATTGTTGATCCCGCCAAGTGCGAGATTCGTTTCGTAATCAGAATTTTTTCCGATAAAAAACTCCGGCGAACTTTCCAGAACTGCCGGTGAGGACGACTGACAGTCGGTTTAACGTTTCTTCACGACAACGCCCGACCTCACTTCTCCCATCAAACCCAGGAACTTTGGACACAGTTTGGTTGGTTATACTGTCATGCCCCACCCACCTTAGAGTCCGGACCTGTCCCCTTGTCACTTGTTTTCGAAATTAAAGACAATCTTAGATGGCCAACACTTCCGGTGCAACGATGACGTGCAGGAAGAGGTGAAACGCTTCCTCAACGGTTGGCGCCGGATTTCTACGATATTGGGATAAGAAATTGGAGCCCGTCCGTCTACAAAAAATACATAGAAAAAGATAGCGATTATGGGTGTATTCGAAAAAACGCTTTTCCACCTTCAACAGCTCGAAATTTTCCGATACAATTTCAGACACATTTTTAAAAGTAGAATCATGGAACTTGTTGAGGGTATTTTTGAAGAGATGTACAAGGAGCTGTGTGAGGTATTTTTACGCTCAATTCATTAGATTTTGATTTATAAACAAATATCTTCTCAGTATGACCCTTTTTTTCGTTCACACAGATCTCCCGCTAGGGGAAAATCGGCTCAAAATGCCGTTTTTGATTGCTTTTTTTGCAATATTTTCTGCATTTATCAAAGAATTGACTATTACGGCACCTTGTGTACTTTCCAAATAAGAGATATTGAAAGTTTCGTGTATAATAGAGCAATAATGAAGTCAAAAATAAATCGGAAAATAAGCAGTTTGGATCGAAATATACCCTTATGTAGAGAATTAAAGCAAACTTCCTTCTTTCCAACGATGTCAATTTCTATGAGATTTAATAACAGTGTTGTAAATTTGATGGGAACCTTATTTCTGGATCGACCCTCGTATTAATGAAATCTACTTATTCCGAATTCCTGCTAAAGTTTTCGATCGCAATTAGTTCGGAATCGTTGTACGCTACGGTATTAAATAATAATTGTAATTTGTGAAACATGTTTTAATTAATTTACATCAATGATAACACTGTCTGAAAATCCGTTTGAAATCACTTTTATTACATTTGTATTTTATTTTAAAAATATTAAAATATTGCAGAGAATATTTTTTCCCCTTAAATTTTATAAGAATATGAATTATAAGGGAAGAATATGATATTAAAACATAATGATAATAAACCATAATGATACAAAAACACATAAATGTTCCTCTATAACTGATATATTAATGAATTTTGATTCAAAATACTATTTAAAATGATTGTTTTGTTCAAATTAAATATCACTTAACCTCGTTTTTTGCTAAAAACAACCGTCAAGTCAGGAATAGTGTTTCTGAATTCTTCATTTTAACAAATTATAACAGTTATTCTACACTTACAAATTTTGATATTCAAATTCTATAATCAGTGCAGAAAAATCCATAAAAATTCGTTTACTTCTAAAAAATGCAGTTTTTTTTTTTTTCTGAAAAAAAAAAAAAAAATAGATTCTGTGATTTACGTGATTTTGAAATGACCGATTGAATTCTAAAAGCCATTTTTTCCCCTAAGGGAGATTTCAAGGAAACAATTATATTAAAATGTTCAGAAGTATTAGTAGTTGACCTTCTAAAAAAAAAATAAAAATTTCAAAACGCTTGAAACTTTAAGTCTTGAGATCCCTTAAACAGGAGATTAAAAGTAAAACTAATAGACAAAACAATGGTCAATATTCTTTGTCCTTTTTTTATTGATAAACACAAATTATACTTCTAAATTCTGTAACAGCGAATTATCTGCACATATGGCAGAAGAACAGGAATGTCAAATGTTGAGGTATTCCAAATTATGAAAGGAAATGATTTTATAAACTTCTAATGGCATTATTGGATTTTCATAAAACATATTTTTTAACATAAAATATATTTTTGAAAGTAACAACTATATGGATGTAAAGAAAAAGGTATTTAAAAAAGAAAACTTTGGTTGGATCGAAAATAATGATATCAAAAAGCAAACCCCTCTCCCTCCAGAGATAACTAACGATATCAAGTGCCGGACAGCCCTATCTATTAAGGTGATAATGTTATACATGCACAGCCCCTAGACACTTATTTTAATTGCGCATTCACACATCCAAGATATACATTTATATAACATATTTCAATTCACTCTCTGAACATCAAACTCTGAAAAATACGAATTTATTCGTGTAAATATATTTCAAAGGGGCAATATTTTTACAAATTTTCATTCTACTTTTCAATAAATCTATGAAAATGTAAAATCCAACAGTTAAAATTTTATATAAACATTTGTGTGTCCAAAACTACATTTGTATTTTTTCATAAATTTAATCATGTATATTTTTGGGGTTCCAATACTTAAAAAGTGAAAATGGAATCATTATAAGATCACTCCTTTGTCTGTCTGTACCAGACATTTTACTTATAAACTATAAAACATAGAAAGTTGAAAATGGGGGAAGTAATAAAGACTATACATATTTACAGATTATAAAACACTCGCAAATATATTTAAGGAAAATATTAATTAAGTAACTTGTTAAATTAACTAATTAAGGGTGTATTTCGATTCAAACTGCTTATTTTCCGATTTATTTTTGAATTCATTATTGCCCTCAAATACACCAAACTTTCAAAATCCCTTATTTGAAAAGTACACAAGGTGCCGTGATGGTCAATTCTTTCATAAATGCAGAAAATATAGCAAAAAAAGCAATCAAAAACGGCATTTCGAATCGTTTTTTCCTAGCGGGAGATCTGGGAACGAAAAAAAAGGTCATACTGATAAAGTAATCGTGTATAATTCAAATTCTAATGAATGGAGCGTAAAAAGACATCACACGGCACCTCATACGTCCCTTCAAGAATCTCCTCAGCAAGTTTCATGTTTCCACTTTTAAAAATGTGCCTGAAATTGTATCGGAAAATTTCGAGCTGTTGAAGGTGGAAAAGCGTTTTTTCGAATACACACTTAAGTTACTTGAAAAAAAATCTTTTCTTTGTATATCGTGTAAAAGCTTTTGTAACGCTGAACTCAAAATATATTTCTTTTAAATTTAGGCTTTTTTTTTTTTTTTTTTTTTTTTTTCCCTCACAGAGATAGTGCCAAAAAAGTAGTGCAACAATATATCTCCTCCCGCCCCCATCTATTTCTAAATCTATTGGAACAAAAAACTAGTCGTTGGGGGCCACCGTAATACTTACCCATCATGGATATGCATATGAAAATAAAACATGTGAAACTATTTATACAATGCGTTACAATTCATAAACAAAATTTAAATATTGTTAATATACATAGTAATGCTATATTAAAGAACTGCTGATGTACCATTTTCGACAAATTATATAAAACGCCAAACTACTCAAGTAGTACCGAACTGCGTAAAAGAAACATCCTTATAACTCCAAAAATTATAATTCTATTAACTAACAATTAATTGCGTCGGATTAAGCGTCTCATTTCCAATTGAAATATACCTCTGAATTGAAATTTGAATGAAATACAGGGTCATGAAAAATCGAAGAATGTGGAAAACAGGATTGCAAATATCTGGGCAACTAATAATCCGATCGACTTCGTTCTATATGCAAAATGTGTGTTATTTTATTGCCTTTTACATCCATTCCTTAGAACAAAAAAAATTGAACGAATTTTTCGAGAGTCCGAAAAAAATAGTTCCGGATAATCGAGGTTGCTGATATTAAATAGGGTTCGTCCCATTCTTACATACTAACTACATACAAAATTTCAAGTCTCTATCTCAATTTGTTCGGGAGATAGAGCGTTTACAGACAGACAGACAGACGGACGGCAAAAAATTTTTTCTAAAAATGTGTTTTTCGGAATCTCCACTATCTAAAACGTGTAAATCCGTCAAAAAAAATTTTTCGATTTTCAAAACGATTGCAAGACTTACCCTATACTACGTATGATGGGTAAGTAATATGAAACAAATTAGCGGTAGTAAACGTTCTTTTAAATCTTGCAGGAAAACTATAGCGATTGTTCTTCAGTTTTTGAAACAAGTATGAAAAATCATGCGTTAAGGGTACGAAAAAATGATTTTCCACCTTCAACAGTTCGAAATTTTACGATACATTTTCAGACTCATTTTTAAAAGTAGAAACACGAAACTTGCTGGGGTGATTTTTGAAGGGATGTAGAAGATGCCATGTGAAGTAATTTTTCGCTGAATTAATTAGAATTTGATTTATGAGCAATTATTTTCTAAGCGTGGCGCTTTTTTTCGTTCGCAGACCTCCGGCTTCGGAAAATTTGGTCCAAAACGCCGTTTTTGACAGCCTTTTTTTTGCAACATTTTCTAGATACATCAAAAAATCGACATTTACGGCACCTTGTGTAGTTTCTAAATAAGAGAATTTGAAAGTTTGGTACATTTGAGAGAAAAAGTGAATCTGAAAATAAATCGGAACAAGTAAGAAAAATCATGCGTTAAGCATAGATTATGAAGCACTTTCCAACACTTAATGAAATCTTTAACAAAACTTTGTTATTCAGGGAAATATTAGTGTATAGCCAAATATACCCAAATATGTATTCCAGTACATTAGAACAGCCCTGTATTTCATATGTCAGTTCATATAATGGAAAAATTTAGCTTAGCAAGAAAATACCCAGTAGCTTGAGATTTCTTTTTCAGCAATTCATACTATTAGATGGAAACATACTTGAATACTTTTGTTCAGCCCTGTAGTTTGCATTGTACCTTTATTACACGTCAGCATTAGGCTAAAATTTATTGTACACTAAAACACTTTTAAAACAACTGAAATCACATTCTCATAAATCATCATTCATAGGCGTCCCTGTACCGAATTCTTTGCGTGGCCCTGTATATCCCTTTATCTATATTCTGCAAACATTTCTCAGTAAATTGAATGCAGCTCAGCGTAAAAATGCATAGCTTATTTAAGAACTACGTTTAAATAATTTACGCTCATATTCAGTAACGTTGGTGAGCTCTTTTGGGTAGCCTTGTATATCAACTATAACATTTATACACACCATATAATGTGCATATATTTAGCGAAATATAAACGCGAATATCATAATTAAAATGCATTTCATCCCTCCATCAGCCACCATCGGACACATATACGGCACTTCGGAAAGAATATACTATTTGAAATCTTTTGTATGGCCCTGTAAATGCTATGTACTTCATATTATGCAAGACAGTAGTATATAATTTATATTAAGCTTCAGTGACATATATCAATTTTATTATACATGAAAAAGCTTAATATATTTAAAATATGTCACTCACAATTCCCACTTTTACCATTATCTAATGGAATTCTTTTGTGTGGCCCTGTAAATGAATAATAGCTACATCTTCACCTTATATTTTATAGAATGCATATTTTAATATGGTTTGACAGAGTATAACATCTTTAAAATTCCTTTGAAACGATTTTCCCCATAGGCCGTAATGTAATAGGAATGTTTTGATTCGCCCTGTAGATAAACTAATCATGGTAGAAACTTCATTTTCGATAGGACTTGTGCTAGGGTAAACGTCAATAACGTCCTAAAATTTCATGGCAATCCGAGTATATTCACGATTTTTCCCCTTAGGCCGTAATGTAATGGGAAACTTTTGATTCGCCCTGTAGATAAACTAATCATGGTAGAAACTTCATTTTCAACAGGACTTGTGCTAGGATAAACTTCAATAACGTCCTAAAATTTCATGTCAATCCCAGTATATTAACGATTTTTCCCCATAGGCCGTAATGTAATGGGGAACTTTTGATTCTCTCTGTAGATAAACTAATCATGGTAGATACTTCATTTTCAATAGGGTTCGTGCTAGGGTAAACCTCAATAACGTATAAAAATTTCATAGCAATCCGAGTATATTTAAGGGAGTTAGAGCGCGGACAGACGGACAGACGGCCAGACGGCCAGACAAACCGAATGCATAAGCACTTTTCAACTTTGTTGGAAAGTGCTAAAAAAGGCAGTTTGGATCGAAATACACCCTTTATAGCATAGATTATGAAGCACTTTGCAACACTTAATGAAATATTTAACAAAACTTTGTCATTTAGGTAAATAATAGTGTATAGCCAAATATACCGAAATATGTATTCCAGTACTTTTGAATAGCCCTGTATTTCATATGTCAGTTGATATAATGGGAAAATTTAGTTTAGCAAGAAAATACCCAGGAACTTGACATTTCTTTTTCAGCAATTCATACTATTATATGGAAATATACTTGAATACTTTTGTTCAGCCCTGTAGTTTACATTGTACCTTTATTACACGTCAGCATTAGGCTAAAATTTATTGTAAACTAAAACACTTTTAAAACACCTGAAATCACATTCTCATAAATCATCATTCATAGGCGACCATGTACAGAATTCTTTGCGTGACCCTGTATATTCTTTTATCTATATTCTGCAAATATTTCTCAGTAAATTGAATGAAGCTCATCGTAAAAATGTATAGCTTATTTAAGAACCACGTTTAAATAATTTACGCTCATATTCAGTAACGTTGGTGAGCTCTTTTGGGTAGCCCAGTATATCAACTATAACATTTATAAACACCATATAATGTGCATATATTTAGGGAATTATAAACGCGCATATCATAATTAAAATGCATTTCATCCCTCCATCAGCCATCATCGGACACATATACGGTATTTCGGAAAGAATATACTATTTGAAATCTTTTGTATGGCCCTGTAAATGCTATGTACTTCATATTATGCAAGACAGTAGCGTATAATTTATATTAAGCTTCAGTAGCATATATCAATTTTATTATACATGAAAAAGCTTAATATATTTAAAATATGTCACACACAATTCCCCCTTTTACCATTATCTAATGGAATTCTTTTGTGTGGCCCTGTAAATGAATAATAGCTACATTTTTACCTTATATTTTATAGAATGCATATTTTAATATGTTTGACAGGGTATAACATTTTTAAAATTGCTTTAAAACGATTTTTCCCCATAGGCCGTAATGTAATGGGAAACTTTTGATTCGCCCTGTAGATAAACTAATCATGGTAGAAACTTCATTATCGATAGGACTCGTGCTAGGGTAAACCTCAATAACGTCCTAAAATTTCATGGCAATCCGAGTATATTAACGATTTTTCCCCATAGGCCGTAATGTAATGGGAAACTTTTGATTCGCCCTGTAGATAAACTAATCATGGTAGAAACTTCTTTTTCAATAGGGTTCGTGCTAGGGTAAACGTCAATAACGTCCTAAAATTTCATGGCAATCCGAGTATATTAACGATTTTTCCCCATAGGCTGTAATGTAATGGGGAACTTTTGATTCTCTCTGTAGATAAACTAATCATGGTAGATACTTCATTTTCAATAGGGTTCGTGCTAGAGTAAACATCAATAACCTATAAAAATTTCATAGCAATCCGAGTATATTTACGGGAGTTAGAGCGCGGACAGACGGCCAGACAAATCGAATTCATAAGCACTTCCCTAACCCATTCGTTCATTCTACCCTCCAAAAATATTGTGATAATTTAGATTTATCACAGGCTTTTAAAGACATTTTTTCTGAAAAGAGATTTCACCATGGAACTGAAAACACAAAATGGCTTTCATTCTCAAGATGAAAAGAGCGGCCATTTAAAAGGATCGCTAAATCATCATCGATCAGCTGAAAAGACAGGCGGGAGACACTAACTTGAATAGAGGACCACACGAGTCGCTCCTTTGATAGCACGCCGATGCAGAAATGAAAGCGAAAGAGTCCAGACTTCCAGACAGATTGTCGCCATGGGTGTGTATTTTCAGGTACGAATGAGAAGACGATGTTACGAATCTCTTAATGAGAAAAGATCATCAAGGTTGATGATTGGTTCGTGACCTTTAGGGGAGGTCTTGGCTGAGACGAAAAAGAGGAAGCGAAGGTTTTTTGGAGAGGATTCTGATCTCGGAGTGAAGAGAGAGAACAGAGCTCGAGGGCTCGGATTTGTTCTCTGAGAATAGCGGATCGGCTCGGATCGAGAGCTGTAGAGGGTGACATCACCCAAGTGAACCGGAAAAGAAGGACTCTCGCTAGAGAGAGAGCCGGCGTCAAATCTTATCTTCAGTGACTAGAGTACGCCGTGTTGCTAATTTGCGGAAACTGTATGTGATTTATAAACTGATTATTCTCTGAACTAAAACAGAATAGAACTTTGGACTTGGAGCTGGTGGATTAAGATCCTACGTGTTCTTATTTTAATTTATGCTGTATTTTAAATTTAATACCGAGAACCATTTTTATTGTTACAAATAAATAATTGATTCTCCATTAAATTGCCTAGATTATTCGCCGAGCGGCACTTACGCTACCAACCACTTAGCTTTAATCTATTTGAGGCAAGTTATTACAGCTGGTGGCAGCGGAAGCCACTAGCCCAGGACTATAGTTCGCCGTGCAGTTCCAGAGTTAATCATCGATAGAATCCAGCGCCTAGCTGACGAAGGCACCCAGCCGCCAAGAGAAACCCAGCGCCTAGCTGACGAAGGCACCCAGCCGCCAAGAGAAACCCAGCGCCTAGCTGACGAAGGCACCCATCCGCCAAGAGAAACCCAGCGCCTAGCTGACGAAGGCACCCAGCCGCCAAGAGAAACCCAGCGCCGAGCTGATGAAGGCACCCAGCCGCTAAGAAAAACCCAGCGCCTAGCTGACGAAGGCACCCAGCCATAACCGGAGATACAACGCCTAACCGACGAAAGGCCACCCAGCCGCAACCTGCCCGTAGCACCCAACACCCTCCGACGGAAAGATACCCCAAGAGAGATGCAGACGACGGAAATAGGTAAGCTCATTCATTCTAAATTTTGAGTGGCTCTGTTTCATAATTATTGTACGAAATTAAATTCAGTAAGGAAAGTTATGTACTATGTTTCTATACTTTTATTACTTTAATCTAAAATTAAGAAATTAGTAAAAAGTATTGCAAAAAAAAAAAAAAAATTTTTTTTTCTTCTCTTTTTTAATGATAAAAACATTAAATGTTAAATGCATTTTTTTTCCGGACAAAATGGAACAAACTAGAAAGTTTTGAAAAAAAAAAAAAGAGTGAGTACAACTCTTGTAAAATTGTAAACTCTTGTACAATTGTAAAACTTTTTTTTAGCAACATAAATGTTATGAGGTTAGTCATAAATTTAAATTTCCTCTAAAGGCTTCTAAACAGAGAGGGATATTGTTACCTGTTGATCTAAAATTATTTATGTTTACATTTTTAAAGTGTAGTTTTCGAAAAATCTGAATGCTAAAACTGGCAATATTTTTCTAGAATCAGAAATAAGTACAGGTACTTGTATTGTGGTCGGTTGAAAAAAAAAAAAAAAAAGTGTTGAATCGGTAAATTGTGTACTTTTCATGTATATATTTTTCATTTCATTCTCATTTACTGTGTTTAAATTGTGTAGTAAAGTGTATGTATAGAATTAACATTGCATATATGATAGGGTAATTTTATAGGTTGTTAAGAAATAAATAGAAATTTCGGTTAGGGCAACTCAGTCTAAAAATGACAATCATTACTGATTTAAAGCAATGTAGAAAAATCGATTTGCAAATGTTAGCAGACGAGTTGGGAATTGATATTGATAAGAGTGATAAAATAGCTGTAATCATACAGAAAATTGAATCAGCTGCAGATTATGATAAAGAGCTTACTTTATCGCAGGCTAATTATATTGTACAAGATAGGAAGGCTAACACAGCCGCACAAAAGGAACAGGAAAAATTAGAGGCAGAAAGGGAAAGGGTCGAGCGAGAATTAGTGGCAGAAAGAGAAAGGGCCGAGCGAGAATTAGAAGCGGAAAGAGAAAGGGCGGCGCGGGACAGCGAAGAAAAACAGAAAGAAAGGGAATTTCAATTAGAGCAATTGAGATTAACTCAAAATGCGAATAGACGTGAATCCACGTCAAGTAGCGGTTCTGAGAGGAGTCAGAAACCCCCTTTAAAAGCGTTAATGCACAAATTCGATCCGGAACGATCGGATATTACTCTGTTTTTAAACCTCTTTGAACGGCAATCCTCTCGAGCAGGCATAGAAACAGAAGAGCTTGTGACTCATCTTTTATCGCTGCTCCCGGCAGATATTGCAGAATTAATTTTGCGCGAGCCCACAGATAAAATCGACAATTTCGCGCACGTGAAATCAATTTTGTTAGCACGCTTTCGGCTAAGTCCTGAAGCGTATCGCCAAAAATTTACAAGGCATTCTCGGATACCAGGCACCCCTTGGAAGGATATTATTTTCGAGTTAAATAGTTATCTAGAAGGATGGTTAACCGGACTAGAAATTTCAAATTTCGAAGACCTAAAGAAATTATTGGTAACAGACCAAATTAAGCGCCGTACGCCGACTGAATATAAAGAGCATTTTATTGACTCTTGGGCAAATTTCAAAGACCCGTTAGTTCTAGTTAAGTGTTTAGACGAGTTTGAGGCAGTCAAAGGACCCTCAAAAAAAATCTGGAACCAGAGAAATTTTCCCATAAAATCAGAAAAACCGAGACTCGAAGATAAACCGCGTGTTGAGAAATCGGCCGAAACTAAAACGAATTGGAGAGACAAGGATCCCGATAAAGAAAGAAACCGTGTTTTTGAGCAAAAGAGAACAAACAAATGTTTTATTTGCGGAAGTTCTTCGCACTATCGTGCCCAGTGCCCGGAAAAACACAAAAGGGAAAGTAACGCCACGTCTGTAGGGCATTTAAATAAAAATCAAGAATTCGAAAAAGGTTTTTCGCCATATTTAAGTAAGGCTCGTATTAACGGGGAGGAAATTACGGTATTACGAGATTCTGGTACGTGTGTCGATGTTATTTCCAGTAAATTTATAAACCACAGTCAATTAGATGGGGAATTTATGTGGATAAAACAACCACTCTTAAATGATGTTCGCTGTTTGCCCACCGCTAATATAACGCTTGAAATTGACGAAATAGGAAGTATCTCGACGAAGGCTATAGTAACTGATAGAGACGTAGATATGTCCTATTATATACTAGGGAACGATACGCAGAAGCTCATCGACGAGAGAAAAAAACGCGAAATCAAAACATTGAACGCAGTAATGACGCGCGCGCAGGCGAAAAAAAGCGAAACTTGCTCCGGGAGTGACGGAGGCGAACAAGAAACCGAAACTGACTCTAGGGAAGGGGGAAACGATTTCACGGAACAGGCAGATCCGGAAAGGTCAGAGAACGAGTTTTTACCGATAGCAGAGGAAGACTCAGGGACCGGCTTGTCGAGAATTAAAAGGGCAGAATTCATAACCGAACAAGAGACGGATTCCTCGCTACGAGACATTCGCGAAAAAGCAAAACAAAAGAAATCAAATTTCGAAATTAAAGAGAATTTAGTAATGAGGAAAGTAACGGATCAACACGGATTCGAAAGAAAACAGTTAGTTGTCCCAACTAAGTACAGGGAAGCGATACTTAGCGCTTGTCACGAAGGTATAGCGGCTCACATGGGCCAATCAAAAACAAAAGATAAAATATTGAGATATTTTTTCTGGCCTAATATTATTAGGGAAATCGAGGATTTTGTCAAGTCATGCCATGCTTGCCAGGTAGTGGGAAAAGCGGGGGAAACTAAGAAAGCCCCATTAAAATTAGTTCCCATAATTTCAGAAGTATTTTCAAAATTATCGTGCGATCTAGTAGGTCCCTTACCGACGTCAAAAAAAGGGAATAAATATTTACTCACAGCAATATGTGTTTATTCACGTTATCCAGAAGCAATACCGATACCAGATATGCTCTCGGAAACGATCATTGAAGCGATGATCACGATTTTTAGTAGACTTGGTTACCCGTCTAGCATACAAACGGACCTTGGGAGGAGTTTCACTTCGAATTTAACGACCGCCTTCCTAAAAAGGTTTGGGGTAAAACTAAACCATTCAAGTGTATGTCACCCCTCCTCAAACGTTATCGAGAGATGGCACAGGTCAGTAAAAAGGCTTTTAAAAGTGCTATGCGTGGAAAACGGTAGTGACTGGGAAGCTAATCTGCCCCATGCGCTTTTAACTCTTAGGACGGTAACGCATGATTCTACAGGTTTTAGCCCAGCAGAGCTAGTTCACGGGAGAAATCTCCGTACTCCGGAAACCCTACTTTTCGAACAATGGACGGGAGAAAATGATGAGCATGAATTAGTTACTGAATACGTCTTCAAACTTATCAACCGACTGAAACGCTGTCAGGAGCTAGCGGTCGAAAACATGACAATTACTAGAGATAAACGGAAAATGTGGTATGATAGAAATGCTGAAGAACGAAAATTTCAACCAGGAGACGAAGTGTTAGTTTTAGCAACTAACAAGAAAAACAAAATGTCTGTAGGTTGGATAGGCCCCGGTAGAGTAGAGTCTAAAATTTCTGATACGAATTATATTGTGAGTGTATCAGGGAGAAGAGAAAAATCGCAAATCTATCATGTAAACCTTTTAAAACCCTACATCTCCAGGGTAGGTAAAATAAACATTCTGACAAGAGAATTTAATGAGACAGATGAATCTCAGGATTTGGAGATAGCTTTCCCAGTAGCAGATTCAAATAGTTATGATTTTGACGAAGTTATCAAACAAAGTGCATTAAACGAGAGGTGCACAGCAGGGGAAATTCAAATGTTAAAACAGGTATTAGACGAATACAGAGAAGTTTTTTCGAATGACCCGGGCTTAACGGACCTGACTATTCATGATATTGAGCTAACTGAGGAAAAACCGGTGAGAATTAGACCGTATAGGGTATCTCCTAGACAGAATGAAATACTGAAAAAAGAAATAAAGCGCATGCTTGAATTAAATATAATTAAGGAAGGGGAGTCTGATTATAATTCTCCCATGATTTTAGTCGAAACTCCGGGGAGGGAACCTCGGCCATGCATTGATTATCGCCGTTTGAATGCGATAACAAAAACAGAATTTTTTCCGCTTCCGAATATCGAAGAAAGGGTCGAAAAGGTGGCGGCGGCAAAATATATTTCTGTATTAGACCTGACCAAAGGATACTGGCAGATACCCATGACACCAAAAGCACAAAAATTAGCCGCTTTTGTCACTAGCTTCGGTAGCTACTTACCAAAGGCAATGCCTTTCGGTTTGTCCAACGCTAGCTATAGGTTTTCCAAATTTATGTCTAAATTACTAAATGGGTTGGAAGAATTTTGTCTTCCATATTTAGATGACATGGCCATTTTTTCAGATAGCTGGGAAGACCATATTCAGCATCTAAACACGGTACTAAATCGAATTAAAGAGGCGAAACTTACCGTTAAAATTTCGAAATGCAGATTCGCACAAAAAACGGTTAAATATCTGGGACACATAGTAGGGGAAGGAAAAAGGAAACCAGCAGAAGCAAAAATCCGCGCCATAACGGAACTCCCAGACCCTAAAAATAAAACAGAAATTAGAAGATGCCTCGGCATGGCAGGGTATTACTCCCGTTATATAGAAAATTATGCGACCATCGTAGAACCGCTCACACGAGCATTAAAAGGAAAAAACAAAAAAGAAACAATCATATGGACCGATGAAATGAAAGAGGCTTTCGAAACCTTAAAAGCTAAACTCACCCAAAAACCCATCCTATATGCGCCAAATTATAATCTAGAATTTGTGGTTCAGACGGACGCGTCAGATAAAGGGATAGGGGTAGTTTTAGCACAAAGACAGGGCTCAGAAGAGCATCCCATTATATATTTGAGCAGAAAATTTTCGGAACAAGAGAAAAGTTATAGCGCCACAGAGAAAGAATGTGCAGCTATAATTTTTGCCATAAAGAAATTACGTCACTACATTGATGGACAAGAGTTCAGTATCGAAACCGATCACAATCCTTTAGTGTTCCTGAAAAACAATGCAGGTAACAATTCCAGGTTGTTAAGATGGTCCTTATCACTGCAACCGTTCCTGTATGCCATAAAACACAGAGCGGGCAAGGATATACCGCACGTTGATTGTCTGAGCAGGGCAATAAAATGAAAAGAAAAAAAAAAAGCTCAAAAATTTTTTTTTCTCTCTCACATTTGTAAATAGTTTTCTTTTATTGTATATATAAGGTTTTCTTAATGTGTTTATACTGGTTTCAACACCTTTAAATTATTAAAGTTCTCCAAGCAAAGCAAAGTCGTTAAAAGAGTTTGAAAATGTTTTTTTAAAGTGTCTTTTTAGAACTGTTAAAATTTTATTTTGAGTGCAAGGAGCCACCCAAAATGAATGAGCTAACCATGTTCTGCTTTTTAGATTTCACGCCTTTCAGACGTTAAATCATCTTAGAGGCGGGGGTAGTTGTGATAATTTAGATTTATCACAGGCTTTTAAAGACATTTTTTCTGAAAAGAGATTTCACCATGGAACTGAAAACACAAAATGGCTTTCATTCTCAAGATGAAAAGAGCGGCCATTTAAAAGGATCGCTAAATCATCATCGATCAGCTGAAAAGACAGGCGGGAGACACTAACTTGAATAGAGGACCACACGAGTCGCTCCTTTGATAGCACGCCGATGCAGAAATGAAAGCGAAAGAGTCCAGACTTCCAGACAGATTGTCGCCATGGGTGTGTATTTTCAGGTACGAATGAGAAGACGATGTTACGAATCTCTTAATGAGAAAAGATCATCAAGGTTGATGATTGGTTCGTGACCTTTAGGGGAGGTCTTGGCTGAGACGAAAAAGAGGAAGCGAAGGTTTTTTGGAGAGGATTCTGATCTCGGAGTGAAGAGAGAGAACAGAGCTCGAGGGCTCGGATTTGTTCTCTGAGAATAGCGGATCGGCTCGGATCGAGAGCTGTAGAGGGTGACATCACCCAAGTGAACCGGAAAAGAAGGACTCTCGCTAGAGAGAGAGCCGGCGTCAAATCTTATCTTCAGTGACTAGAGTACGCCGTGTTGCTAATTTGCGGAAACTGTATGTGATTTATAAACTGATTATTCTCTGAACTAAAACAGAATAGAACTTTGGACTTGGAGCTGGTGGATTAAGATCCTACGTGTTCTTATTTTAATTTATGCTGTATTTTAAATTTAATACCGAGAACCATTTTTATTGTTACAAATAAATAATTGATTCTCCATTAAATTGCCTAGATTATTCGCCGAGCGGCACTTACGCTACCAACCACTTAGCTTTAATCTATTTGAGGCAAGTTATTACAATATGATAATATAGCAGTTACGGCTCTGAAACTGAGCATATAAGCATCTAATATATTTTATCTTGTATATATCTTATTATCTTATATATATTTTATTTTTTTCAATATTTTATACCAACCATTCCCCAATAAATATTTTATATACACTAGAGATAATAATTATTGAACCACCTACGTATTGGCGATTCAAGCGCTTGAATACGCCATCTGGTGGAGAAAAGATGCAACTTCTCCATTCAGGATAATGCCGTGTAAGCTCATTGCATTACATGCGTTTTAAATCTGTCCGGAATAATTATTCTTTTGCACAATTTCAGATTTCCTGTGACATTTGTTTTCTGTCTTATATGACAAAGTAAATATTATGCGAATTTGAATATCTAAAACTTTTAAATACATTTATAATAAATAATTGTTTTAATGGGACTTTAACATTAGTTAAAGGGAAATTAAAGGGACAGTTATCCTGTATCGAAGGCTCCCAAAACGACACTAGTTACCAGTAACGCCATCGCTCGTTCATTTTAAATGGATTAGTGTTTATTCTTTTTCTTATTATGACTATGTTATATTTTGACAACATGATTATCTAGTAACTTTTTAAAAAGTAGTCACATATTTTCTTAACATTTCTAAGAACAAAAATTTATTAAATGGAAAGCTATGTTTATTTTTCCCTTGGATGATTTTATATCGGAGATTTTAAGGGAAACCAAAACCTGCCTTATTCTAATAGTTATAAAATGATTCTTCGATATTTCTCATCAACTAGAGACAGTGATTGTTGACCCCCCCTCATTGGTACACATTTTATTCAAAATTTTAAACAGTATTACATTTGTATGGACAATTTTTTGACAGAATTAGCTGTTACAATAACTTGGTCTCTCCTGGCTTCAAGTTTTTGATTCGTGATAATGACAAAGTTTTGAAATAGAATTGGGATCTTAGTTTTGAACAAAAATATTAATGTGAATACTGCTTTTATTTAAAATTTTAAGCTCAACAGCCATTTGTATTGACAATATTTTTGATTGAATTATCTATTTTGAGATACTGTTAAAATAACTTGGTCGCTCCAAAATATTGTGGATTTCAGGCGGCCACTAATAAGAATGCCTTTCGATTAAAGTGACCTGTTTGATTTTTTTTTTCCACTAAGCAGAACAAGGGCAATAATTTTTCATATGGGAAGCGACGAGAAAATATAGAAGCACTACGTGTTTTGAGATGGTCCAGAATATCTGGTTAAAATGGAACTAGATTCGAATATGTCAAAATTTTCAAGATGTATACTTTCAATTGTAAATAATTCTTCTGTAAATAGATATCCATGTAAATACAGTAGAACCCCGATAATCCGGATCTCCGGATAATTCGGATTGGTTTGGTCTTTTTTTTTTTTTTCAAGTTTCAGAAGCGATTGGCTAATTTCCATAACATTAACTTGTTTCATCGTCGTATTCTAAATAAAAAAACTTTTTCTGACATGTTTTCGGAATAATTAAGCAAAGTAAACATTATTACTGTCTGCAAATATTCAATAAGTTTAACATAAAGGTGATTTTCTTATAGTATGTTACATTTTATTTCATTTTTTTTCTAATTCTCCGGATAATCCGGATTTTCGATAATCCGAATTGGGTCCGGTCCCAATTAATCCGAATTATCGGGGTTTTACTGTAAATTAAATTTTATTATATGCATTTTATTTATAAAATAGCGTCTATTTCGTTGTGTTCAAAGAATCCAGTTCATACAATGAGATGATTCAACACAAAAGACTATGAAATTAAGCATATTAGAAAATAAAATTCTTTGTTTATATACTGTAAAAGCACTTATTTTCATTAGCTGTAATTTTCCCGGAAATGAAAATATTGTAGATTTTGCATGCCGAAAATTGGCTTGTGCACACATTTTGTAGTGTTGAAGTCAAATATGAGATAATTTTAAATAGCATCAATGAAGCAGGCATAAAAATTGTAAGGGAGTGAGCTGCATTTTATTATTCAAGAAACAGTTGTATAGTATTTAAGAAATAGTTGTAAGTATTCAAGAACTCTTTGTACTTATTTCTTATTTAAGGGTGTATTCGAAAAAACGCTTTTCCACCTTTAGCAGCTCGAAATTTTCCGATACAATTTCAGACACTTTTTTAAAGTAGAAACATGAAATTTGCTGAGGGGATTTTTGAAGAGACGTATAAGGTGCCGTGTGATGTCTTTTTACACTCAATTGATTAGAATTTGATTTATGAGCAATTAACTTTTCAGGAAGACCCTTTTTTTCGTTCCCAGATCTCCCACTACAGAAAAATTGGTTCAAATTGCCGCTTTTGATTGCTTTTTTTGAAATATTTTGTGCACTTATCAAAGAATCGACTATCATGACACCTTGAGTAGTATCTAAATAAGAAAATCTGTGAGTTTGATGCGTTTGAGAGCAAAAGTGAATTCAAAAATAAATCGGAAAATAAGCAGTTTGAATCGAAATACACCCTTAAGTAACTGCAATCAATAAATTTTGGAAAAGTGAAATTCTTTTGATTTTTATTATAATTTGAGGCAAAGAATATACATATATATTTTGCGAGGCTTAAATTTTTGCTATTGAGAGGGGCTCGCAAAAATAAGTGTTTCTACAGTATTTCTTTTTTCAAAGTTGTTAGAAAAATGAGTCAACACTTTGTGTGTTAGTGACAGACATTTCTCAGCAAAATAAAGGAATACAAAGTATATTTTTTAAAAATTAATTTTATTATGTTCAAAGACCTTGGATAGCAAGTAGTTGGCTCCAGTCTATGATTATTATACAATCATAATGAATAATGTACCACTTATATAAACCCATATATTATTTACAACTATTGGAAATAGCAACTAGCTACTTGGAAAAAATGGTAACAGAAAAAGCAGAGTGCATAGTTGAACAGTTGCATGCATAGTTCATCACAAAAGCGCAATAGAACACAAATCTTGTTGTCACAGTTTAGAAAAGTTTTGTGCATTAATTACTTCCTTGCTAGTATGACCATTAAATATTTCATGTCTGGGATAAATTTATGATAAATATTTCATGTCTGTGATATGTTTTAATAAATAGCGAGAAATTTATCAAATCGAGTGTTTTAAATTTTATTTAATTCATTGAGTGTGTTAATATTTTAACAAAATCTGCGTAATTAGAAGGTTTAAGAACTTTTAAAATTATTGTTATTTATAAAAAATATGTATAAAATAGACAAACTTGTTGTCTGTTTGACATGCATATAAATTATTTTTTCACAAAGAATTGTATAGCTGCATACATATAGCTCTTTGGGTTTTTCTTTACATTTGTTTTTACAACACATATTCATGGGTTTAATTTTTTTTTTTTTTTCTCAGCTATTTTAAAATAAAAATGGCTAAACCCCGAGTCTATTCTTCATGAATATAAAAACTAGAAGTATGAAATTCACCAGGATTTTATTCATCATTTGTAATAATATAAAGGATTTTTTAATGCATTTTATGTTTAAATATTGAAAATAATAATAATAAATAGCTTTAAAATAAAGTTCTTGAAAACTAACATGCTATAATATTATTTATTGCAGAAATTATCCTTGAGAAGATGTGCACAATAGTATGCTTTTTATAAATAAATTTTTTTATATTACTCTGTTGTTAAAAATACCTTAGATGCTAGCTGAAATAAATAAATTCATGTTCATGCATAAAAAATATAATTTTATCACAGCGCTGAATAATTAAAATATATGAAAACATTAAATAATTATGCTATTTGTATAAATGAAAATATGACTTAAAAAAATAAAGATTTAAAAAAAAAAAAAAAAAAAAGTGTGCTTTTTTTTTTTTTTTTTGGCTCTTTTTCAAATTTTGAGACTGTGTTTAAATTTATATAATGGACATACTTTTAATTTAATGGCCATATTAACACAAAAGTCAAATGATTTATTTTATACAAACAAGTAAAAAAAAATTCATATAGCTTTTTTAAAAAAGTACAATTCATACAAAAAAGCAACAAACACAAATGATAGAAAATACATAAAGAAATATATTAAATTTAAAAAACATTTTCTAAAAACAATGAAAAAGAATTATATCACCAATCTTCTACTTGCTTAATAACAATATCAACAAAAAACACATACCACAATGATAATGACTAGCCAGCCTACTACAAACATCAAGGTCGATGAGGATTTTTATAAGAGAAGCATGTAATTAGCCCCTCAAGTGAAATCATTAATTTTTTTTTATATTTTTTACAAAAGTTTGTACAGACCTATTTTACAATAAACAATGTTGGGAAGAATCCAGAATCTTCCCGGGAAAATAAATAAGTTTGCATATTTTTTTTTTGTTTGTTTGTGTTTCGTTCAGGACAAATTTCACATATATAAACAAATGTACAACAATACATAGACATACGTAAGCCTTCAAGTGACAAGCCTTGCATTTGCACACTTTAATATAATAATTAAAACATTGTAAAATGTTCATCATTTGCATATATTCGTTTTTTTTTTCATAACACTCAGAAAATTTCAAAAATTGCATCCGTTTTTTTTTTTTTTTTCAAGTATGTTGTGGCATGGCGCTTATGGTACATAATTATAAATATGTTTGCATATTCTAGCTAAACAATATTTAGAAGAAAAAAAAAAAAAACACATCCATTTTCTTTATTATACATTTTATGAGTTGTGGAAATTAATTATTTGTGGCATCAGTAAATGCGATTTCCTCAAATTTCTTGTTTGCTGACTTAGATGTAAAGGTTAATAAATACATTTTACAGGAGGAAGGAAAAAATAGTGTTCGAATATATATTGATTTAATAACAGCCACAAATAATTATTGAACGGTTAAAATAAAGTTTAGTTGCATAGTTCACAAAATTAAGAATAAAATTTTGAATAATTCACCACAGTTATGTCTAAATGTGTATTTAAAAGGACAGGAAAACTTGAGATAAGTAAATGTAAAAAATTACATAGTATTGAATAAGTACTTATTTGGTATATACACAGGAATTTAGTATTTGTTTAAAACAGTGTTATTTCAGTTAGATAATACTCACAGAACTAATGAGTATTTAATGATGAAATTGCTTACATATTTGGACAGAATGGATAATAAATGAATATAAATATATTTATATAAAACTGAAAGTTGAGATTTATCATTATTTACAGTAAAGTTGACACGTGTAAAAAAAAAAAAAAAAAAAAAAAAAAAAAAAAAAAAAAAAAAAAATAGATCTTATAACCATCAGTTAATATTCACTGTTTAAGAGGATATTTCACTCATGCAAAAACACCTGCTTGTAAATGTTCTTGCTACAGCAGAAAGTTTTAAAAACATCTTGCTTGCATTTCAATATTTTTAAATGATTATTTTTTGCATTGGAAAGCTGAAATTGTTCCTTACAAAGGCTGTTTTACTCTTTTGATTTGAGGATATTTTCCTTTTCGGAACAGATTTTCATAATAAAGGTATCCTTATAAAAAAAATCTACAAACAAAATTCAAAAAGCAAAAAAGGGTTTTTGTAATTGTTAATCTCGACTTTCCAGTGCAAAAAAATCATTTAAAAATATTGAAAAGCAAATTAGATATCCTAAAAAAATTTCTTTCACAGAAATATTATTAGTGAATGGCTGTTTTAAATTCTTAAGTACATTATACCTAAAATTTATTGCATTTTATATTTATTGATAAACCTCAATACATATTCTTTTAATAAATTATTAAACATAACTGTGGATTATCTTAACGACTTCAATAATTATTCAAATTTTCACACTTACAATATTGCAAATGCTAAAAATAACAGTACCATTTGCATACAAGTATTATTCTGAGCATCAAAAGTACTTTATACATAAAGTATATAGAGAGTACAAAAATAGAAAACCTTTCAAGTTTTGTGGATTTGTCCAACATTTATTCAAATATAGATACGATGTAATGCCAAAAATTTGCTAGCGTTCAAACAATCTGCTTTCACAAATACATTATAAAACTCAATTATTTCTTTTTATATCAAAGCAGTTATCAACAATTTATTGCTTTGTTGAAAGTAGAGTTAGGCATATATTTTTTTTTTTTTGCATATTAACTTAGTATAACAATAAGTTATACAATACATAAGCAGCTAAATAAGACTCTAGAAGTTACAGCAATGTCATATATATATATATTTTTAAGTATTTATCGATAAATTGCTCGCTGTGTGTTTTGCATAGATCGGTGTTAGAGAATATAGAATAAAATTATTATTGTTATTTTTTACTAAATCAAGGTTATTATTTTAAACTTAGACTAACTAGTTAAATAAATAGGTATGGGATTCATAACTTATTTTGGACATGTTGTGCCTCAATTCAAATAACTTTTAAAGACTTATGAATGTTTTCAGAATATTTGACAAGTGACTAATATTTTGAATAATTATCTAATAAGTTAATGTAGAATAATATTTTATTAATCTAAATTAAAAGAAATTTAAGCTATGTGTATTTTAAAATATTTTTTTTTTGTATTTTAAGGGGAAAAGACAGAAGGTTAATTTTGGTTTTATTTTAATGATTCTCGAACATTATGGAGGATTTTTATTTGATACTAAAGTTAAAATCAGAAATACTTTCAAAACCAAAAATGATTATGAGTTTTAAACGTTAAGGAAAAAATGAGGGGAAAAAAATTAGGATTTTATCATAAATTTATCTTTAATGACCCTAAATTAGTAGCGATAAATTTGAAACCTGTTAAATAAGCATGATCATGCATATATTTGTAGTAAAATCCAGGATACAAAAAATAAATATTAACAATTTTAAACGAATTTAACGAAGAATAATTTACTGAATTTAAAAATAAATTTTAGCCAACACAGAAATAAATGGAAAACAATTAAATTTTGACAACAAATTTTTTATCTTCATAGCCAAAACAGTTATAACTCGAACTTTTAAAGGTCATTTTTAGAAAAGAATATTAGTTGTTAACTGAAGTTAATCCTAAACATATTGACGATTCTTTGTTATTATTTTCTTGCAAAATCTTGCACCTTTTATCCATACCCAGGTGATAATTTGTCAAGAACATGTTCGATAAACTGAACTCAATCGGTAATTTAGTGGATAACAAGTGCTGAAACAGTGTGATCTATGTATATACAATGCATGTGTGCAAAATAATACAGAGTAATATAAATATAGAGTCAGATATTTTATACATCCTTTAATTAAATTTCAAAATTCGTTTTTTAGTTCCTTCCACACACAAGAGAACGAATGCATCATACTGAAATAATTTAACTTTAAAATAGATCATTTATAAGAATAATTTACACAAATAGTTCATTTATACAATATAAAATAAAATTGAACAAATAGCAATAAACTAAATAAAATTTTCATGAACGTTAAATTTCATATTTATTTATTTACATATCTTCAGTAATATATATATATATATATATAGATCAAATATACAATGATATTTTACATCATAAAATATTTAATAAAAAATAATTAGCTTAAAAAGTAATTAAATATTTTTCTTCTCAAGTTAACTTTTCCATATTCCATGCAAAAAGTCTATTTTGTTTTAAATATCGATGTAACATTATTTTAATAATTTCATGTTTTTATTGCAACTTGTACACCTGTTCATTATCAACTGTATACAAAAGATATTGCTGTCATATGTGCAGGCCACAAAAGAATAATAATAATAATAAAAAATTAGCTCAAATTTCCTATAACTTCAAAATAACCCTCCTTCCGTATGCAACTGTTTAAGTTCTTGTAACCCTACAAAAATACTGATCTAACAACTCCAAAATGTTCAAAATCATTTATTATCCTTACCAGTAATTTTATTATTTTACAGAAAAGTTCTCTTTATTTAATCAAAGCATTTTCCATATTGAATTAAGCAAAATTTTCTATTTTTAAAAACCTGTGATAAAAGAATTAAAAATTTTCTAAAAGACGCTCCATATGAAGGGGGTTAATATGGTTGCCATTCCTTCTTTAAGGGTGTTCTTAACTGATCCGCTCAACAAGCAAAAAACGTTTTGACACATTTACAAATTCATTTTTAACAGAAAGTTATAAAATTTTAATGCCGGACTATGAAAGCGATTTCGAATTGAACTTATTTTTCCATTTTATGATAATTAAATTACTTATCGAGTTATAAGCTATTTCGATGACGCAATCACACGTTTTTCTCCTCCTTTTCGACCGGTTTTTCTGCTTTCGTTGGGAAATAGGCTCAAAAGTGTCCACTTTGAAGGCTTGTTATGAAAAATCTATTGTGTTTTTAAAAAAACAAAAGAATGAGTGCAATTAGACAGTTTCTGAACAACAAGACCTGCTATTTTCATGCATTTCCAAACAAAAATAAATTAATGCATGTGTCACAAAGTTGCCCTTTTTGATTTAAGAACACCCTTAACAGTAAATTTTGAGAGCAATTTAAAATAATTTATTTTTAATTTATGTAACTATAACAAGAATGCTAATATTTGGATTATACTTTTTAAAAATTACGCTTTTCCATTTTTGATTAAGACTTACAATAAAATTCAAAAATTTCATTTAAAACAGTATCATGTTAAAAAATTGTCATCATACTTTAAATAATTCATGTTTGAGTAATGATTCCTTGTTATTAAATCTTTAATAATTAATCAATAATAGATTGGTTAAAAAGTTTCTGGTAGTTCATACAGACTAGAAAACTTTAATATTCTTTTTTGAATTTGCATTAAAAACAGACTGAAGAGCTCAACGGATAAATGTTATAATCTATAATATACATGTTCATTTCTTTCAATTTCTCATGTACTTTGCATAGGTCATTAAGGCAATGTGAAAATTTTATTTTCGGAAAATTATGCAAGTAAGCCATAAACATGGCAAAGACAACTTTTTAAAGAGAAAAGAAGAAAAAAATATTTTGCATGAGTTATCAAGGCAGTATGTGAACATCTTCAGTTGTTTTACATGCAAATTATTCGAAATGCAATTGAAATTATAAATAAATTAAATTGAGGGAGAAAATTTTTATAATTTTTTTTGGCATAAATTTCTATAGGTAAGAAATGAAATAATTTATCAATGTTTATAAGAAAATTTTGTGCAAGGTTATAAATTATACACAACAGAGGTAAAATAATTAACTAACAAATATCTATTAATAACAAACACCGAAGAACAAATCCCAAATTCCATTTCTTCACATCCTTGAATCAAAATTCATGTTGAGCAGCTTTCAAGGACTTTTAGGAATGTGGGAATTTTCTCTAAAATGAAATTATTATAAGTTTTCTAAATTGAATAAACCATAGATGTAATGAACCATAAATGCATTAAACGTAACTGATATTTATGTTGTTGTGCAGAATGCGCTGGAATATTTATGTCTGCCTCACCTACACATTTCTTCTCTCCTTCTGTCTTTGATTAAAGTATATAATACAAAACATATTTTACAGGATCAACATTTACATGTTTTCGGTGTTGCTACAGGGTACATGGAGTACTCACAGTATTTAGCATTCAAACCTTGCTGAACTTTTTTTAAAGGATTGTGATTGCATAGACTTATTTATGAGAACACAGCACCGTTTGAAAGTCTTTAACTTCTGATTGCTTTTACAGTACACATCTAAAAAAGGTGCATTTCCTTGTATCGTAAGCTTTTATAAGTCTGTGATCTGTCAAAAATATAACTGAACTCATTTAATAGCTTATCAACCATTGAGCTGCCAGTAATAGTGTTTTCAACTAATATTATGAAGTAAATTAACGATTTAGTTATATTATAAAAAACATGGGTGCTTTTGCCCCTCATATTTTAATTTTTTTTTTTTTTTTTTTTTACATTTTTTTATGATTTTGGAAAAAAAAAAAATGTAAAAATTTCTTCTGTGTAAGTGACGTATTATAATTAAATGTTAAGGGTTACACCAGGAGAGCTATGACTCCCAGAACCTTTATAGAAGATAAATTTTTATTCTACTTTTGTTTTTACATTCACAGGCTTCTATTTTAAATGGAAAAGTGAAGGAGGTATTCAAGGGTGGAAAAATCCACTGATTTAAGAAAAGAGAGAGAGAGAGAGAATTTCAATCTTCCATTTTGAAAAATGTTGGGGTTAAAATTAATTTTTTTTAAATATTTAATATTTCTTAATTTGTTCATATTGTTTTTTATCGTGATATGTTAAAAAAAAGGGGGTTTTACACAAGCTGGCATATGAAAAAATATCTTACTTTAGTTTCTAGATTTATATTCTTCATTTTAAAATATGCTGCATGGACTACAGCCATATCAGTTATGAAATTTTACTCCTGCCAACATCCATGTAAATAAGAAAATGCAAATAAATGAGAAAATTTTTTTTTCGAAAAATGCTTAGAAAGAAGATGTATAATCAAAGACAAAAAAACTACATAGAATCTGACTAATAAAAATTTTTTAAATATTAATTATCAATAAAATTTAATACTCTAAGTTCAGTTATTTTTTGAACAGCTCACAATTTATAAAAACAATCAAAATATAAGTATATATATTTTTGCATAATGAATTAGGAAATCTTTCAATTATAACCTTAAACCTTGCTCACATAAACTACTAGGAATACATATATATATATCTAACTTTCACATTTAGTATTGCCATCGTGAGAAAACTTTGCATCCACAGATTATAGTGACTAAATCTATTAAAAAATTACATTAAAAAACTCCTATGTGACTATTTCATATTTTTTTTTCATTTTGCCAATGTACAGAAAGCATGGTTTTAAGCTATCGTTTTGGGAGACACAAATATTGCTTCTAAGCACATGCATCACAGAAATATAATATCAAACAGATGCAACAAAATAGAGTTAGCCTTTTATTTATTTATTTATTTTTCTTTTCCTTGCTGCATAAAAGAAAGTTCCTGAAGCAAGGACGGTGCATTAGCAAGGACTGAACAAGTCATCAACACATTTCAAATACAGAGGAGCCAACCTCTAAGTCCAACCTTAATGCCGTGTGCAGTTCTGTATGTTGCTGTGGGGATGACTGCTGTAAAAGCAACCATACTTCATAAACTCAAGAGCATCCACTAGTCACTCAAAAAGACCAGGATGATAATGTTAAGTCTATAGGGGCATTTTTTTTTCAAATATCTCCCTTCAAATTTTAATATTTTTGAACAATTTTTTGCATAAGACAGCTGAGGACTATCTATAACTGGGTTAGTTTTTACCTTTTCGATTTCGGCTTTATTTATTTTAATTACTATAACTTTTAGAACCAGTTCAAACTAGCTCTAAAATTGAAACTAATTGATAATATGTAAAAGAAATAACCAAAATCGAAAAAGAAAAAATTAGACCGGTTGTAGATCATCCTCAGCTCCTATGCAAAAAAAATTATTCAAAAATATTCAAATTGGAGTGAGATATTTGAAAAGAAGGTCCCCACAGACTTTACATTATCATCTGGGTCTTTTTCAATGAACTCAAGTGGCCTCTTAATGATCTGGAGTGGAAAACGCTTTCTCACATATAGTCAACTCTGTAAAATCTGCACAGTTTAAGACTGGAGGTTTTATAGGTAAAATAATTATTTTATTTAATTTTTTTTTTCTAGCTTGACAATAAATTACCAATATTTGTTTAAAAAATAAAATGAAAAAAAAAAAAAAAAAAAATGCAATATAGGTGTAGCTTAACAATTTAAAATTTATTTTAAACAAAAATTTATGTTTAAAATTTCATTGATAGTTTAAACTTTTAAATATAGGCACAATTATATTTTGGCTTTGATTGATAATAAAAAAAAAAAAAAAAAAAAAAAAAAAAAAAAATTCTGTATTTTATGAATAGACATTAGTTGTGGTATAAAGAGAAAAATGAAATAATTTACATATGCATTGAGCATTTTTCAAATAATCTGTTGAACTTATATGTTAATATGCTGACTGTGGGTGCTTTAGACCTATATCAATGTCCTGTGCTGAATTATGTTTTTTGCACATACTATGTTTATATTAGGTATTTTTCCAATGTCTGAGTTCTTTTAGGGGAAAATAGAAGGAATCGACAACTGTATAGAAAAAGCCAATTTTCTTCTGATGAGGCTGTCAACAGATATTTAAATTTTTTTTAATAAAAATGTTTATTTTTTTTTATAAAAGTTACTAACAGTTTTATAATAACTAACTAAAATACTTTGTATAGAATTTATTTATTGTACTTTTGTTTCCTGTAAATACTCAAAAAAGACCAAAAACTATTCTCAATGAGGGATCTAATAAAATAAACTGTAATGAAATTGCTTCAATTTTAATGCAAATATAGACAAATAATAATAATAAATAAAATAACATAAAATTTAAAAGTTTTTTAAAGATAACAGTAATTTCAGAACGGGGGCAAATGCATTTTCTTAAACACTTCTTCTAAGTGTACGAATCAGTACAATGTGCTTCAACTATGCTGGATGAATGGGGGCTAATTTTAAAATAACAATTAGTTCCGACACATTACAAAATGCAGGTGAAAGCTATTTATATGTTTTTTAATTGAAATGCTAAACTATTTAGTTTATATTAATTTAAGTGTAAACATGTATATCTTTTGTAATCACCTGTCTGCAAAAGACACAAACAGATTTAATAAAATCAGGGGTGGGGAAATACATCATTTCGCTCGCCAGTCGCGAGTGGATTTTCTGACAAGGCGAGTACATTTTTAGTTTTTGAAAAAATGAAGGTGATAGAGACATTATCACACTTTTTTAATCTAGATATTTTAACTTTCCAAATTATTACAGTGTATATTCGGTACTAAGTTCTATCTTACATTAAGCTTACCTCTGTTGTATATATTTCTTAATGTTACAGAAAAAAAAGATTTACGAAAATGCATTGTAATAATAGTAATTTCATTTGTAATTGCATGTGATTTTGTCATAACTATTTTCAACTGCATGTGTGTTGCATCTTCCAGGCTGGTGAAATAAACCCTTGGCTGGTAAGATTTTTGAAAAATTCCCCACCCATGAATAAAATCATACTTGAAAATTATTTTAAAAACAATAAAAATTGAGTAAATTATGATACAGTTTTCCTAAAAAATTGTGATATAGGTTTTAAAAAACTGCCCACAAAAGTACATGTTTTTTTCTGTTTGATGATGTAAAAATTGAAAATGTGCAATACTTAGAAATTTCAAAAATCGCAATAAAAAAAATAATAAAAACTAAATTTTATCCTCTGCTATTGGCATTCGCAAAATGACATCATTATGCACAGACATGTTTGTTTTGTCCATTATAGCATAGATCGTAGCTATTAACACACGAATCAAAGAGCCAAGTGTAATTACCATTGCTTACATCACAAGTAAATGGAATAAAGAATTGTAAGGTATAACAATGGCAGACTTCAAAGAGTTGACTGGGAGAAAAAAGCTGAATTCCTTTATAACTCCTCTAATTCTTAAGGCATTCCAATATCACTCAAATGATAAAAAAAACTTTTTTTTTTTTTTAAATAACAGTTCCATACTATATCGTTCATTTCTGTAGCAATCCAACACATAAAAGAACTAAACTTTGGATGAAATTGTTCTTGTATCAAAATAAACACAAACTGACAGTCGATTCAATAATTCAAGGAAAAAAAAAACTTACATACTTAATTTACAATAAATATCACATATGTATAACTTTACACATCCTCCTTTCATAGTTTCTGAAGAACAGTTTTTTTTTCTTTTTAACCATTTCCTGTTGTTACTGAAAATGGGATAATTTTAATAAATATAATTTTATAAGCTTTCATTACTTCCTTAGCTTTGTGACATTAAAAAAAAAAACAAGTATGAAATTGAAAAACAATAAATATGTGATAGTTGGCACCTCTGCACTTTTGTCACAAATTAAAAGCACCATGTTTTTTCCACACTAAATGAGTATGTATGCAAAGAAAGTAACAAATGCACATAGACACAAAACACCCTGTTGCATATTTACAATGTCTTGCAGATCACAGTTGAATAAAGAAAAAAAAAAAAAAAAAATGATGAGAGACGAGCAGTACATTCACGAATGCCTGGCTGCCATTCACATAATTTAAGTACAAGAGTCTTTACTTGGAATGATATGCGACTGTTCCTTCAGAAATCTCATGCCCCGACAAGAAAGCAGAATTGGCATGATATGGTTGGTTTTTCAAATCTCCGTTTGATATGTCATTATGTACAAAAAGAATTTTTTTTTTTTTTTGACTGGCCTGGCAAACCCAGGAGGAACAGATGCCATCAGTGAGCAAAAGGGGTAAGCAGACCCCCCCCCCGGCACTGAATCTCTTATTTTTTTTGCGGACGGGATACGTCCAGCAACATATCACTTTTTTGCCGATCTCCAAATCAGCAATGGAAGCTTATGTTTTGCATCGGCTGCAATGGCACCTGTTAGAAACAAGTCAATGCTGATTCAACAACCAATCAGCTGTGTGTGTTTGAGTCTGTTTGAAAGCTAATTTGAGCTCTGCTATACTAGAAAACCTTCGGACATGTTTGCGTTCAGCTGGGCCCGCATCGTCTGGATGCTGTTGATTATTTTTTTCTGGTGTCCCACTAGATTGACGCCCAGAGCAGAGAGGTCTTTTAGTGTGATGCGCGTGACAGCATCCATTGTGACGATACCAGCCTGCTGGAAGTTTTCTTGGTAGCGGTTCATTTTGATCGCACTCAGCCACTCGTCGACTGATTTAAATTGTGTCATGTCAGGCGCATTAGGATCCAATGGATTTTGATGCCTGCAAAAAAAGATGAAACACTAGGTTAATAAGAGCTTTAAAATTCTACTAAAAAATATGCATTTTTAGTTAGTTTAAATGAAAAAATATATATACTTGAATAAACAGGGCTCTTTTCCAGACTTTTCTCACAGGGTCTTGTTTTTGTGAAATTGTGATTTTTTTTTCCCTTATATTTGTGAAAATTCTTGTCAGAATTTTATGAAATTTAAATTATCAACTGCTTATTTGAAAGCCAGATTTTATTATTAAATGATTGAATTTGTGAAGAGTTCAATTTGAAGGTGAAAAAATTCTGTGAAAGGTCTATTTAAGAGACAAATAATTTTCTGAAGGATCTTGTTTTGGGATAAAATGTTTTGTGAAATAAAAAATTAGGAATAAAAAATTTTGTGAAGGGTCCTCTTTAGAAATAAAAAATTTTGTGAAGGTCCTCTTTAGAAATAAAAAATTTTGTGAAGGTCCTCGTTAGAAATAAAAAATTTTGTGAAGGAAAATTTTCCTAAACATATCCTGTAAACTATAAAGTTTTTCTTTTTTATATAATCAGGCAATATATGAATATTATCAAACTATTACAAGTTTTTAATCAGCATGGCTGACAAATATAAAAATGCTTTGTATAACTTTTAGATAAATTTTCTGAGCAGATAGAGCAAAAATGAGACTATCATATGTGAGAATGTATGAAAATAATAAGTTTGCAAAGTTATTATTATTATTTTTAAGTACTTAAGTTTACTTTTATGAAAAGTTCAAATAATCATTAAAACATTCATTTCAATATATAAATCAAATATAAGTACTGAATCAATGCTACGATAACATTATATATGTTTTTAATCTTTTAATTTAAATAGATAAGTCTTTATCTCATTTTAACTACTGGTAAATTTCTACTACAGACACATATTCAGTGTTGAATTCAAGATGTGGCCCAGGGAGGACCCCTTCCCCCCTCCCCAGAAAACTTTTAATTTTGTGTTTTCAATGGCGAAAAAGTGCAATCCCATCCTCTTTCTATGAAACTCTATAATATCTATCCTAGAGATAAGTGTCTGAATTCAACACTGAACTTACCTTAAAACAAAATTAAATTTATCAACAAATTAAGTGCAATGGTGTAGTCGCAAATAGTACAGAGGGTATGCACTCAAGGCAGAGAGTATATCCTAGATACCATAGCTTTCATGAATAATAGAGGGCATTTGGTGTTCCTTTAAAAAATTTAGAAGGTATACAGTGTATACTCTCCACTACATCCCTGATTAAACCCAACTTTCAACCTTATTTAATTTTATATTAATTGCATTTATAAGTATTAGATAAATTTTAATTAAATAACAAGCATGCTTGAAAAATTTTGGTAATAGTTTGTAATTAAATCTTTTTAAAACTCACATTAGGAATGTTTTATATTATTTATTCAGCAAAAAATAGATTTAAAATGTTAAAAATCAGATTTTAAAAAAAAGTAATGATATCACACAAATAGTATTATTACCTATTTTGAGCTATTTTCTTTAGACTTTCCGGACACCTCATTAATTTGTCTAGAGTTTTGACAATAACCGCAAATGTTGGCCTATGAGCTCGCTCCTTCTGCCAGCAATCTAACATCAGTTGATGCAATGCTTCTGGGCAATCCTACAATTCAAACAAATACACAGAATATTTTTTAAAAATCCACTGTATTATAATGAAGAAGTATATACACACAATAGAACTCAGATTTTATTTTGTTTTTAGAAATGACAAAATGATGCAGAATTATTATGCTTGCAGGCTAACAAATGTTTTCCTCTTATGCTTCTTATTTCTTTATTTTTACATTCATACACTACAGAACATTCATAAACGCAATTGAAAATTTTTAAGGGTGTTCTTTACTGATCCGCTCAACAAGCGAAAAACATTTTGACACATTTACAAATTCATTTTTTAACAGAAAATTATAAAATTTTAATGCCTGACTCTGAAAGCGATTTCGAATTGAACTTATTTTTCCATTTTATGATCATTAAGTTACTTGTCGAGTTATAAGTTATTTCGATGACGCAATCACCCCTTTTTCTCCTCCTTTTCGACCAGTTTTTCTGCTTTCGTCGGGAAATACGCTCAAAAGTGTCCACTTTGAAGGCTCGTTATGAAAAATCTATTGTGTTTTTAAAAAAACAAAAGAATGAGTGCCATTAGACAGTTTCTGAATAACAACACCTGCTATTTTCATGCATTTCCGAACAAAAATAAATTAATGCATGCGTCACAAAGTGGCCCTTTTTGATTTAAGAACACCCTTAAAGACATTTTTAAACAGTTTTCCATTTTTTAAACAAAATATCAAAATACATAGAATACGTATTACTAATGATTTATTATAAATATTTAGTTTAAGGGTGTATTTCGATCAAAACTGCTTATTTTGCGATTTATTTTTAAATTCATTTTTGCTCTCAAACTGGCAAATTGTCTTATTCAGAAAGTACACAAGGTGCCGTGATTGTCGATTCTTTCATAAATTCGGAAAGCATTGCAAAAAAAGTAGTCCTGCTGAGAAAATAATCGCTTATAAATAAAATTCTAATGAATTGTGCGCAAAATGACATCACACAGCACCTTATACGTCTCTTCAAAAATCACCCCAGCAAGTTTCATGTTTCTACTTTTAAAAATGTGTCTGAAACTGTATCAAAAAATTCCAAGCTGTTGATGGTGGAAAAATGTTTTTTCGAATACACCTTTAAAGCTAACAAAATATGCATAAGACTAAGTTTTAAAATATTTGGGGCCTTTTCATGAAAAATATCATCAAATATATAGCGAGTTCTTGCCCATGATAGATAATTTGAATAAGTTAAAAGTACCAGTAGTCAGCCACTTACAAGAGAAAAAAAAAAAGCTAATGGTTACTAATTAAAAAAACGCACACAATTCTGCTATTATTGGTGAAAATCTTCTGAATAGTGGTAAGTTAAATTATTTCATTTGGAAATAAAAATCAACTATTTATAAATAATTTTTAATTTGTTGTGGTTGACTACTGAGAGATAACAACTGATAGAGGGATAGCCAACTACTACTATCTATTACAACATACACAAAATTAACTTTGTCCTAGTCATATTTTCAGCCTTTTGTCTTAAATCCTATAATATTTAATTTTCTCATTTACTTTTAAAAGTTATTTTTATTTTTGTCATTTACAATGGAATTTAATTGCTTAAAACAAAAATCATGTTACAAAACAACTATGTATAGACTGAGAAAATATTTGTCTATTAATCAAATTCTAATGCATTGAGCGAAAAATGACATCACACAGCACCTTATACCTCTCTTCAAAAATCCCCTCAGCAAGTTTCATATTTTTATTTTTAAAAACTGGTCTGAAAATGTATATGAAAATTTCAAGTTGTTGAGGGTTATTTTTTTTTTTTTTTTTTTTTTTTTTTTTTTTAATACACCCTTAAAAATGATTTTTTTGTGTAATTTGATATTTTAAAAGAACTGTTCAATTACAACAATGACAACAGCAAAACTCATTAAGTAAAATTTCTCAAAAAGCTAAATATGTGGGGAAAAAAAACAGAGTGCTAGTATTTTTTATTTATTTATTTATTTATTTTATTTTATTATTATTATTTTTTTTTTTTTCAGTTTTAGTAATTACTTTTTCGCAAGTACATTTTTTAACAACACTGTACATATGTATTATATATAATTAGATAAAATATAGCATTCTAAATACACATGGATAGAAAAGTTCCATTAAAACTCCTAAGAATGACATGGATCAGAGGGATTTATAGGTCAATCAACCATTCTTTGCACGTATTCATCTTCCTTAACACAACAATTTAATAAATTTCTTTTAAATCTATTAATCGTGATTTTTATTTATTTGAAAAATAGCTTGCTTTATTAACATAGCACAATTTCAAAACAACTGTAAATATCTTTATTTTTTTAAGGTAACATAGAAGACAAAACAAAAATTTCTGGAAACGTTAACATAGGAGACAAAGATTTTAATGATGTAAAAAATGTTCTTAGAAGAAAAGATGCACAGCAGGTGAGCATTATTTTCTTGTAAAAATGTCAAATAAATTTGAATAAATTATTTATATATTTAAAAAAATATTTATATCTTTTCAGGATTGCTTTTTAAATAATTCATCTTATAATTATCATTATTTTAATAAGGATATTAGAAACGAAATAGCCAAATTAAAACAAAAATTTGTTTTTTGTCAAGTTGATAAGGCCGCCGATAACTTTGCAGTAATTTGAAAAAAGTTTTATGCTGAAATGCTCAATGCAGAGTTAAATAATAGCAGAGTTAATAATAACCTATGAAATTTGTAAATCTTCTATACAAACAATTATCAATAAACATTTGGAAATGAAAAAAACTTCTTTAAACACCATAAAATAAGTTAACTGTGCAAGGCCTTTCGAAAGAACTTAGTCTTTCTTCGTCAGGCGCAAAAAAGACATGCGTCCACAATGAATGTAGCTGCACGACTGACATTTTATAAATTATGCCGGTTTCGCCTTTACAATAATTATGTTTTTACTGGTTCTAAAATATACCTACAAATCAATGGGATTGGTATGGGTACTAGCTACTCATCCACTGCTGCTAACTTATTTTTATTTTTTTATGAATTTCAATATAGTATTAATAAAGCCGGCGTCACATTTTTTGCTTACCGATACATTGATGATTAGATAGTTTTGAATATTAATACTGACTTTAATGAAATTTCTCAAGAAATTTATCCTGATTCTTTAACCTTAAAGAAAACAAATGAAAATAGTTTGGAGGCTGACTATCTAGATTTAAAAATAAAGGTTTTAATAGATAACAAAAAACAAATTTCTATTTATGATAAGCGTAAAAATTTTTCTTTTACTGTTAATCAGCTCGTACACTGGTCCTCCAATATTTCAAAACGAATCTACATTAACATCATAATCAGCCAAATTTTTTGTTTTTTTTTAAATCTGTTCAGAAAAATACCTATTTCATAGTGAGCTTTTTCAATTTAAAAGTAAACTTCATTATAAAAACAATATACCTCTCAATTTCATAAAAAAATATTCTGATTTTGCAGATTCTCTACATTATTGATCGTTCGCTACTCAGTGACAGCTAATGACGTGTATTACCTAAAGCCTGCTTAAGGACGGTTTTATGATGATGTGCTGCATTGAGTGGCAACAGATCTGGATTGTTCTTGGACTGGTTTCTACTTTGTTCTGTTTAAATTTTGTTTTGGGTTTTGGCATTGCAGCTAAGTTGGGGATGTGGTTTTTTATTCAGAGAACATATTTTTGCATTGTTTACAATGTTCCAGGTAAGACATTTGTTTACTACTATGGGGTAGGGTCCGGTAGGGCAACGTGTCAATTATAGCCATCTGGTATTTTAATATCTGATTTTTTGCTATTCACCATTCTAGCCGAAACCCACTGCCACTTACATAAATTTTGTTTTATAAACTCGAATGCTCAGCTGTTTTTGTGTAATAAAACCCATCGCTGACGAGGCTTTCAGCCTATTGTTTTTGTATTTTGATTGTTGAATTTTTAATTTTAAGGGAGTTTTGTTTTGTGAAGGGGGTGTGCTAGTTCTTGCTAAATTAATAATTTTTAAGGTGTGTGTATATATATACAGTACAGAACCATTTATCCAGAATGGTTGGGGTCAGATATATTCCGGATAACATGGTTTTTCCGGTTAACTGGTTGGGCATTAAAGCAGCATCCATTTGATAAATTTTATGGAATATATGTGGTTGTGGTATTACTTCTTATTTTAAATTAATTATTAGATACCTTAGAACTTTAATTACATGAACTAAGAATTAGATGCAAATAAAATCAAATGTTAGAGTTTAAAAAAAAGGTAATTTATGAGAATTCCTTGGGAATAAAAATTCTCTTGTTTTCCCTGCATAAAAATGAAAATATCTATATTATAACTATACATGCTTCTATTTCAAATACTAGATGCTGTTATCAAACTGTACAATTGTTTCAAGCAATGTACATGTCAAACTGGCAGTGTATGACATTTTTTTCTACAAAAATTCTAACATTAGTCTATTAGAAATATCATTCCGGATAACTGGTTTTCCGGTTAACTGGTTTCCGGATAAATGGTTCCATACTGTATATATATATAAAATTTAAATCTTATAATAAAGACTGAAACTTTAAATTTTAATAGCAAATATTTAAAAATTTTAACATTCATTGATATTTGCCATTACAAATTTAAATTTGACAAAACTTAAATATTAGCAAGCCTTTTGTGTAAAATAAAGAGCATACCATAGGTGCTGGAAGCCTATATCCCTTTTCAATGCTTTTAATGACATCTTGGTTGGACCAATTCCAATAAGGTCGCTCTCCGTAGGACATCACTTCCCAGAACACAATGCCAAAGCTCCAGACATCACTAGCAGAAGTAAACTTACGGTAAGCTATAGCTTCTGGTGCTGTCCATCTGACAGGTATCTTGCCACCCTAATAACATCAATATTCAGAAACATGAGCATAAAAATCCCATTTTAAATTTTAAAAAGTTTGAAATTTATCAATTACATTTAAGCACATTATAAGCAAAACGTCAAAATGAACAATGCACTTTTATAAATTGTATGAATACAACCAAATTTAATCTTATGAATTTTGTAAACAGAAGAGAAAAAAAGAAAAGAAATTACAATCATGATATTATACTATTCATTAGCACACAATTTTATTAACCTAATCAAGGACAGGATATTTTTAAAGCAGAAACAAATGTAACTCTTTTATTGGCAATTATATAATGTGATAACAAAATACTAAATATTTGTTCATTTACATAAATGTATCAGTTCATTAAGGGTGTTCTTAACTGATCCGCTCAACAAGCGAAAAATGTTTTGACACATTTACAAATTCATTTTTTAACAGAAAGTTATAAAATTTTAATGCCTGACTAGAAAAGCGATTTCGAATTGAACTTATTTTTCCATTTTATGATCATTAAATTACTTATCGAGTTATAAGCTATTTCGATGACGCAATCACCCGTTTTTCTCCTCCTTTTCGACCAGGTTTTCTGCTTTCGTCGAAAAAGATGCTCAAAAGTGTCAACTTTGAAGGCTTGTTATGGAAAATCTATTGTGTTTTTTAAAAAACAAAAGAATGAGTGCCATTAGACAGTTTCTGAACAACAACACCTGCTAGTTTCATGCATTTCCGAACAAAAATAAATTAATGCATGTGTCACAAAGTTGCCCTTTTTGATTTAAGAACACCCTTAAGGGACTATTTCAGTCAAATGAAAAGACCCATTTACTAATGCCAATCCTATGGAAGAAACTTATAAAAAGATATTTCGGTTGCATTTCAATATTTTTAAATGATTCTTCTTGCATTGGATGGCTATGATTGATCTATATGCAGCCCATGTTTAACCTTTTTGATTTTGGTTGCAGATATTCTTTCATGAGTGTGCTTTGGCTTTCAAAATTGGTTTCGAAAATGAAAGCATAACTATAATATAAAAAATAACCCCTAAAAGCATACCGTAATTTCGGGTGTATAAGCCGCAGCTTAAACAATTCTTTTTCGACCCAGAATTTTTTAAGAAACAATTATAACTAGTCAGATCGCCGTAAATATTTGTCTTCAATCACTAAATAAGATTTCTGGGTCCAAAAAAAAATTGTTTGATCTGCGGCTTATACACCCGAAATTACGGTAATTAATGTTCATATTTGATAGTCAATTATGCAGTACTAATAATTTTGAGTAAGAGAGGGTAAGTACATTCAAACAGAAATTATTTCCTTCTAAGGAACTATGAATACATTAATTAATAGCTAATGGAGAAATTTTCACAATGTAAACAAATTTTATGTATTTAATAAATAAATATACACTGTAAAATTCTAAGAGTCTTGATATCATAAAAACATTTTATATAACTAATATATAGAAGGATTAAACTTTAATACCAAATTAACAGAATATAAATATCAAAACAGAAAAGGAAAAAAAGGGGGAGAGAGGCCAAATAATTTAAGATAGCAGCAGGGGTTGATTTAAAAAAAGAAACGTGCATAGCAGTAACTGCTATACAAAGTCAGTTTTGAATAGCAGTTAGACACTTTTGTATAGCAAGTAAAAAATAGCTAACGTAACTTTTAAATCTGGAAAATTTACAAATTTTATTACAAATTACTTACAAATTTACATTTACTTCTATGAGCAAACGCCGTGATTAGCGAGTAACAGTGATTCAGTAATCAATCACAGCGTCAGAGCGGGAACAAATCATGTGTTTACTGAGAAAAATGCGGCCAGCAATGGCATCTCGCTGTACTTCCATTGTAAATAAACACTTGGGGAGAATGAAAACACAATGTATATCGTAACTTCAAGTGTATATGACATAACAAAGGGTGTGGGAAATATGCATTGCAATGATTGCAATTTAATGCATTTCTTGGATCGCATTTTAGTTAAATTTGAATCGCGAATTGCGATGCGATACCGCTTAAATCGAACCCTGGATAGCAGAGAATCCTACTTTTTTTTATTCTAAGAACAATGGTACATAATTTCTATTAAATCATTTTATTACGATGCTCTGATGTATAGAACCATTGAAGGAGGCAAAACTAAAGAAATAAACGGCGCTCATTCAAAAGTAAAGAAATAGAAAAGAAAAAAAAAATGAAAAGAAAGATATGCAGGATAATTAAAAGCAGAGGGCAGCAGAAATCTTGTAATTATTGAAGTATTTTTAGTAAATCCACCAATGTATATTTCGCAAACATCTATTATTTACACAAGATGTCGGAAAGGAAAATTGTCCTTAGCAGTTAATATTCATAAAGCTAAATTTGGTACATATATTTTTTTAAGTAATCAATGTATTTTTTGAATTTGTAATCAATGAATTTGTGTTTTTTAGTAATTTTGATATCAAAAGGGAAAAAAATGGAAAAGAAAGATATACAGGATAATTAAAAGCAGCAAGAAACAGAAAATATCGCAATTATTGAAGTACCTTTACTAGTAAGTAAGAGCAAAATACATTATGTTATGTTTGAAAAGTTATAACTGCACAAAAAATAACAACTATGCCACACTCAAGATTTAATTAAATCTTATAGAAATAAAATAAAAAAAGATCTATATAATTATATGTATATTATTTGTAGGATTTGTGCAATCAGAGTAATATTTTTAAGAAACTACTCAAAATAACACCGCTTTTTGAAGAACCCATATAAAATGTTAATTATGATTTAAAAATTTCAGGTTATGTTTATTGTTTTCCCCCTACCACGAAGCCCAATTTAGAAAAGATTTTCCCATTTTTTAATTATATATCAGGAATTACTTTTGAAACAGCCTACTAATAATGTAGAGAGTTTAGATCAACTACTATTACTTTATAATTTATAAACAAGTTATTTCAAGTAGCATAGATAAAAAAAGTTTTATATTTCAAAACTTTCAAGGTTCATGATTTTATTTTCCCTTCCAAGAATTACAACATTTCAAATTCGAAAATAGATATAAATATTTCATCATGAATTGAATACAATATATGCCAAATATATTATTCTGCAAAACAAAATTTTTTAGAATTCATGTTGTACTTTTAATAGCACATACATCATACACTGTAAGATAACAACTTTATAATACCTAGATAAAATTTTTTATGTTTTTTTCAAATGAAAATTCCACATTTTCAGATTTGTTTTTCCCTCTCTGTATTTAATATAACACAACCTTTTTTCACATAGTATTTAAAAATTCATATTATAAAAAAGTAATAATGAAAAATTGATAGAATTATTGCATGTATTATTATTATATTATTTATAAAATATTTTTTAGATGTTCTTGGATGAGACTTGAAAGCATGACTATTGAAGTGATTTAAAATGAAACAGAACATTTTCTTTTTGGATCAATAAACTACATCTTGTGTGGCCGACATTTTTTTTTTTTTTTAATAACCACAGCTAACTGCATTAAGCAATTTCTTCAAAAATATGAACTTTGGCAGTATTTTGAGATAAATACTTGTTTTGTATTAAAAAAAAAAAAAAAAAAGGGGGGGGAAGGGGATTGTTTAATTACATATTTTCTGAATTAGAAAGCTGTCTCAAATTCCTGTGTTTATAAACAAGTAATAAATAAAAATTAACTCTGAAATGTGTTTGAAAATAATGTGTTTGGATTTGGGAACAGCCACAATATTACATTAATATACTCAAAGACAAGAATACACAAATAAAGAGTAATTTTTAATCTATAATGATCATAAATTTTAAATATTACTTTCATTCTAATACATAAATAATTTGAAAAAAATGTTTTAAGTTAAACATACCCTCGTAGTATAAGCTCCTTCTGTGGCACTCTCTATTTCTCGAGACAAGCCGAAATCAGCAATTTTACAGATCAAATTTCCATTCACCAACACATTGCGAGCAGCAAGATCCTGAAAATAACATGCAATTAATGTAATTTGCTTTGGCATCTGTAATTTGTAATTACTTATTAGTATATTTACACAAATTTGATGCAATTCATGTGTTAGATCCTAAAAGGAACTAAAAAGAAATTTGCTGTAAAAAGACACTAATTAAGACACTAACTTGCAAAAATGACTGTAGATGGCAGCACTAAAACTTTGATGTTGACAGAACGAAGCTGTAATGACTTTTAATCAATTATTTCTCATTAATTTCTTGTCCATTTGTACTTTAAAATTCATAATATGTTTTTTCATAGATATAATTTGTATTTATTCATCTCTAATCCACCTTTTTAGATTGTATTCTTTATTCTGCAGTTGACTGCGGAACTGTTTTAGAATGTCCTGATTCAAAAGAATGTTTACGTTTTGCTAAGTCTATTAAAACCTTTTAAAATCCCTCTAAATCATTTTTGTGTGTGTGTGTGAAGAACCATACGTAAAGGATATAATATTGCCAGTGTGCAAAATTCATAAATAACTAATTTCAAGATATGAAGAAATCGTAAAATCGAAGACGAGGAATTCAAGTTATGAAACATACAATTGCTTATGAAAGTCGCTGACAAGAATTGCTCAGGTAATAAATCTCTCTTTGACTATAATAAAATCAAGTCTATGTTTTATGCATTCTAAAATCTCAACATAAATAAATTTTTCTGGTCCGTCGTTAGCAGGAGCGTTCAGTGAAATAGTATTTTTAAAGTTTAATTATAAAAGTTAATTACTTCAGAATGAAAACGAAAGTAGAGATACAAAATGAACAGAAATTTAATTTCACAATAAAAGAAATAAACAGATATAACATTCAAGTAGCTGAAGCAATACAAAATAAAAATGTTAAATTAACTGAGAAGCTTAAAGAAGAATTAATTAGCTTAGAAGCTGATTTAAAGAAATCTTATTTTGGAATCGCAGAAGAAAGTATTAATCCTTTATACGATTCATTTACAAAGGCGAAGGACATAGTTGTTGACGATTTAGTCAAAATCGAAGAATTTTTGGTTGTAAAAATACAAGAAATTACGAATGAAAATAGTAATAATTCAATTTCTGTTAAGGATAACGCTTTAAAGTTACCTAAATTTGAATTGCCGATATTTTATGGAGACATTAACAATTGGATTACCTTTAAGGAAACATTTCTGACTGCAATTCATAATAATGAAAATTTATCAGATCAGTTAAAATTTTCTTATCTAATAGCGAGTGTAAAAAATTATCCTGCTAAATTAATTTCGGGATTTTCAATTTCCGGTGATAATTATAAACAAGCGTGGGAAACACTTGTTAATCGCTATGATAATCGTAAGAATTTGGCATATTCATTACTGTCAAAATTCGTTAATGCTAAATCATTAAAATCACCTACGCAAAAATCAATTCTAGAGCTATTGGATACTTGTAATGAAGTTATTAGAAATTTGAAATCTTTAAAATTTGAATTTAATGAATTTGTTGATTTGATTTTAGTTTATTTAATTCAAACAAAATTTGATGATAATTTGCGAAAACAGTGGGAGTTATCATTAAATAATGATTGTTTTCCAACTTATGAAATGATAATTAGTTTTCTTGAAAAACAAGCACGTAGTCTGCAGAATTGTAATGTTGAATTTATTAAAACTGAATCTAAGTTTAATAATAAATTTGATCCTAAATCTCAACATTTTCCAAAAAGATCGGTATCGAATACTGTCGTAACGGATAATGTAAATAAATCACAAAAAATTATTTGTCCAAAATGTAATGAACCCCATCAACTTCATAGATGCCCATTAATGCAGAATTTATCTGTTGAGCAACGCTGGCATTTAGTAAAATCTAAAAAGTTATGTACGAACTGTTTGCGTTCTAACCATTTTGTTGCTAATTGTTTGATAAATACCACATGTAAGCATTGTAATTCGAAACATCATACACTCCTTCATCGTGATCAATCTACCCCTGCACAACAACAAATTATTGGACAACAAGATCATGTAACAACCCCAAATGCTGTAGGTAATTTAAATGAATCAAATTGTTTTACTAATCAATCGTTTTGTGAAAATTCTCAAACATTGTTGGCTACTGCCATTATACGTGTAAAATCCAAATCAGGCAAATTCATTCCTTGCAGGGCGATGATCGATAGTGGTTCTCAAAAGAGCCTACTTTCTAAAACTTGTTGTGAAAAATTAGGTCTTCCATCAAGGCCTACAAATCATAAAATCTCAGGTATAAATAATTTAGTTGCAGAAACATCTCTTCAGGAAGTTTCTTTGACATTCTCTCCCCATTTTAATGATGAAGTCTTTCAGTTAGACGCGTTAGTTGTTAACCAGATAACAACAAATTTACCAAATTTTCTGATTACGACTACGTTTTGGCCACATATTGAAGGCTTGAATCTTGCGGATCCAAATTTCCATGTGTCCAGTCCCATTGATCTTCTTATAGGTGCAGATTTGTTTGCTAATATCATAATAGGAGAGTCTATTTTAGGACCTAAAGGATCACCGAGCGCTATTAATTCTAAACTGGGTTGGATATTATCGGGAATTATTTATTCGAATGAATCAAACCAAAATTCATCTGTTAGTTGTCATGTTACTACGCAGATTACTTCTCAGCTGCAAAAGTTCTGGGAACTTGAGTCGGTTCCCAGTTCTGATCCAATTTCTCTTGTTGAAGATAATTATTCTAAAACCGTTTCACGCACAGAATCAGGACGATATGTTGTAAACTTGCCGTTTAAATCTAAGCCAATCCTCGGAGATTCAAAATCTCAAGCTCTAAAGCGGTTTTATTTATTGGAGAAGAGACTCCACCAAAACCCTTTGCTTAGAGAGCAATATTTAGCATTCATGCAAGAATATATCGATTTGGGGCACATGGAACTTGTACCAAATTCAGAAATCTCAAATCCGGATCATTTTTATCTTCCGCATCACGGGGTACTAAAAGAAGATAGTTCAACTACACGACTTAGAGTAGTATTTGACGCATCTGCAGTTGGTTCATCAGGCCGCTCTTTAAATGATTATCTTGAGATAGGTCCGAAATTGCAGCCGGAAATATTTCCTTTATTATTAAAGTTCAGAATGAATCCAATTGCTTTTAGTGCTGATATCGAAAAAATGTTTAGGCAAGTACTCGTTAATCAGAATCATATTGACTATCAACGCATTCTTTGGAGATTTAATTTTGAAGAAACTATCAAATCATACAGGCTGTTGACCGTTACATACGGTTTTTCCTGTGCACCTTTTTTGGCCATTAGGACATTACGTCAATTGGCCATTGATAATGAACAATCTAATCAAAAAGCCTGCCAAATTATTCAAGAGGAAATTTACGTTGATGATCTTCTTTCTGGATCCGACTCAAGAGAAAACGCTCAGAATTTAGTGACAGAGCTAATTAAAATTATGAAGAGTGGAGGTTTTAATCTACGGAAGTGGGCCTGTAACGATCCTGATGTAATAGCTCATTTACCTGATGAAATGAAGGCTTCCTCAAAAAAGGTCATTCAGGAAGATGATACTGTTAAAGTTCTTGGTTTATTTTGGGACTCTTCCAAAGATATTTTACAAATTAGGTTCGCTGATTTAAAGGATGTACAAACAAAACGAGATTTGTTATCTGTAGTGGCTACAATCTTTGACCCTCTGGGTTTCCTAGCTCCTACAACAATTAAGTTAAAAATTATGATGCAAGATCTTTGGAAGGATAAGATTTCTTGGGATGAGAAAATCCCACCTGCCATACAACATGTTTGGAATGAATTTTCATCTGAAATGCATTTATTGAAATCCTTAGAAATTCCTAGATACATAAATTTATTCAATGAAGCAGTTGTTCAAATTCAACTGCACGGTTTTTGCGACGGTTCGAATAAAGCCTATGCTGCTGTTACATATTTACGTGTGGTTACACCTGAAAGGGTATTTGTTAATTTGATTGCTGCAAAAACTAAGGTGAATCCTATTAAACCTCAAACATTGCCTAGAATCGAGCTTTGTTCGGCTCTTTTGCTAGCTAAGCTATGTTCTGTAATTATTGACACATTAAAAGTAAAATTTGACAATATTTATTTGTGGTCGGATTCCCAAATTGTTCTCAGTTGGCTAAAAGCACCACCTTTAAAGGGAAATCAGTTCGTACTCAATCGAGTATGTCAAATACAGGCATTAATGCCTTCCCATGAATGGAATCATATTCCAGGTGCTTTAAATCCTGCAGATGTAGCTTCTAGGGGAATTCCTCCACGAAAGCTTCTTAATCATTCTCTGTGGTGGCATGGGCCTCCTTGGCTACTGTCAAATGAGCAAATCCCAATACCTAAATTCACTGCTCCAATAAATGAGTTAACTCAAGAAATTGACTCTGTCAGTAATGTAACACAAGTAAGTGCACTTCCTGACTTTCTTCTTAAGTTCTCGAAATTCTCTAAGCTGTCAAGAGTCACAGCCTATTGTCTTAGATTTATTCATAATGCTAGACATAGTACATCGAAAAAAATTTGGAAATCTAAGTTCAGAAGAAATCTCTAATTCAATTCAATGCATTGTGAAATTAATTCAAAGTTCTGAATTCAACACAGAGCTTAAGTTGTTAAAAGAAAGAAAACCCTTACCAAGCAATAGTAAACTATTACCACTAAATGTATTTTTAGATTCAAGTGATATCATTCGAGTAGGTGGTCGTTTGTCACAACATCAGTCTTTAACCTTTGATAAAAAATATCCTATGCTACTCCCAAAAAATAACTTTGTCACTAAACTATTAATAAAGCATATACATGAGAAACATATGCACGCAGGTACACAGCTAGTACTTTCTATCATACGTCAACAATTTTGGTTTGTTAATGGTCGTTCTACTGTGCGACAAGAGCTCAACAAATGTGTACTTTGCAAACGCCTAAAAACACAAGCTTGTCAACAAATGATGGGAGATCTTCCCGTTGACAGAATCACCCCAATTCGTCCATTTTCCAAAGTTGGCATAGATTTTGCCGGCCCCTGCCTAACCAAGCCAAATTTGCCTAGAAGTAAGATAAAAATAAAAACTTACATATGTGTATTCGTCTGCATGTGCACTAAGGCAGTGCATCTGGAAGTGGTATCAGACTTGTCTGTGCAAGCCTTGCTAGCAGCCCTAAAGAGATTTATTGCACGTAGAGGCCTGCCGTCTGATATTTATTCAGATAATGGGAAAAATTTCGTAGGTCTAGCAAATCAACTAAAGCAGTTATTCCAATATTTGAGGGACAGAGAAATTCAAGATTTTCTTTCGAGCCAAAAAATCAATTGGCATTTCATTCCTCCATATGCGCCGCACTTTGGCGGGCTATGGGAGGCAGCTGTAAAGCTTACAAAAAATCATCTGTTAAAGGCATGTAAATCAAGTATTTTAAACTTTGAAGAATTATCCACGTTACTGTGCCAAATAGAAAGTTGCATAAATTCCAGACCTCTAACGCCGATGTCTTCAGATCCATCAGATCCGCGCGCATTAACTCCAGGTCATTTTCTAATCGGAGCACCGCTCCTTGATATTCCAGAGGCTTCTAATTCGCGAGCTCTATCATTAAATGCTCGTTGGCGCCTTATTGAAAGGGCCAAGAATCAATTTTGGTATAGATGGTCAAGAGAATATCTCCAACATCTACAACAGCGTCCTAAATGGACTACTCCAAGTGTTAATATACGAGAAGGAGACTTGGTAATAATTCATGAACGATCCATGCCCATGAGATGGAAAATGGGCCGCATTCTACAAACTTTCCCAGGACAGGACAATCGAGTTCGTGTCGTCTTAATTAAAACAGCAGACGGTGACATCAAACGTCCTATTACAAAGGTATCCCCTCTACTGCCGGGGGGGGGAGGATGTTAGATCCTAAAAGGAACTAAAAAGAAATTTGCTGTAAAAAGACACTAATTAAGACACTAACTTGCAAAAATGACTGTAGATGGCAGCACTAAAACTTTGATGTTGACAGAACGAAGCTGTAATGACTTTTAATCAATTATTTCTCATTAATTTCTTGTCCATTTGTACTTTAAAATTCATAATATGTTTTTTCATAGATATAATTTGTATTTATTCATCTCTAATCCACCTTTTTAGATTGTATTCTTTATTCTGCAGTTGACTGCGGAACTGTTTTAGAATGTCCTGATTCAAAAGAATGTTTACGTTTTGCTAAGTCTATTAAAACCTTTTAAAATCCCTCTAAATCATTTTTGTGTGTGTGTGTGAAGAACCATACGTAAAGGATATAATATTGCCAGTGTGCAAAATTCATAAATAACTAATTTCAAGATATGAAGAAATCGTAAAATCGAAGACGAGGAATTCAAGTTATGAAACATACAATTGCTTATGAAAGTCGCTGACAAGAATTGCTCAGGTAATAAATCTCTCTTTGACTATAATAAAATCAAGTCTATGTTTTATGCATTCTAAAATCTCAACATCATGCATAAATACATATTTTAATATTTTGAGAGAAAATCTAAAATAACGTATTTACAATTTAAAATTATACAACAAGGAATTTAATGTTTAAGCATCTATAAATTGTTAAATAAATAATAAAAACTTTTTTTTTAATTTCACTTACCCTATGAACATAATTCATTTCTGCCAGGTACTGCATGCCAGCTGCAATACCACGAAGCATTCCAACGAGTTGAACAACTTGAAATTTACCATCATTTGCCTGTTAAGAAAGAGGGAAAAGAAATATTTAATCATAAAAATAACAAAAGAGCAAGTACGTGCCAAAATTTCACAAATAATGCATAAATCAAATTAATTTAGTGAAAACATTTATTTACAATCCTCTATTACAACAATTCTAAACCGATTCTGCAGAACATTTAAACCTACAGTTAAATGTAGATGCCACACATAAATTAGGACAAGAGGAAAACAGAATGAATCTTTTTAAAGTAAATGATTCAACTGAGAACTACTTGTATTCAAGATAACGACATTAAATATAACTAAAAATAACCGACATATAAATTAAATATTTTCAACTAAGCAAAAAAAAAAAAAAAAGCTCAGGCTGGGAATCAAACACAGATTGTTGAGATATCCTGTCTAAATGACAGACCATATGTTATTATCAATAAGGTTTTCTGAGTAAAAAATGCTCGCTAATTGCCCAGTTACTATATCACACAACAAGATTGAATTAGAAATAGGTGGCTTAAAATTAATGCAAAACTTAGAAAATATGAGAAATGCACAAATTCTCTTGTTAAAGAAAACAAAACATGAAAAATCTAAAATGTAAACCTCAAGTTTCTCATCTATCAAGAAATAATTGTAACTAACATTGTCAAATAAATAAAATAAAAATAAGAAGAAAAGTGTATTTTGCACACCAGGTATGAAAAATTCATTATTAAGGGTGTTCTTAACTGCTCCGCTCAACAAGCGAAAAACGTTTTGACACATTTACAAATTCATTTTTTAACGGAAAGATATAAAATTGGAATGCCTGACTATGGAAGCGATTTTGAATTGAACTTATTTTTCTATTTTGAGATCATTAAATTACCTATCGAGTTATCAATGATTTCGATCACGTGATCACCCGTTTTTCTCCTGGTTTTCGACCGGTTTATCTGCTTTCGTCGGCAAATGGGCTCAAAAACGTCAAATTTAAAGGCTTGTTATGAAAGATCTTTTGTGTTTTAAAAAAAACAGAAAATTGAGTGAAATTAGACAGTTTCTGAATAACAGCACCTGCTAGTTTCATGCATTTCTGAACAAAAATAAATTAAAGCATGTGTCACAAAGTCCCTTTTAGATTTAAAAACACCCTTAAGAAACCCATTCGAAAAAATGATTTTTCCCCTTCAACAGCTTGAAATTTTCCGATATATTTTCAGATTCATTTTTAAAAGTAGAAACATGAAACTTGTTGGAGTGATTTTTGAAGTGATCTATGAGATGCCGTGGGACGTCATTTTTCTCTGAATTCGTTAGAATTTGATTTATAAACAATTATTTTCTCAGTTCCATCATTTTTTGTTTCCAGATCTCCAGGTTCAGAAATTTCTGGTCAAACTGCCAACTTTGACAGCATTTTTTTGCAACATTTTTTACCTTTACCAAAAAATCGACAAACATGGCACACAATGTAATTTCTAAATAAGTTAGGTGCATTTGAGAGCAAAAATCAATTTAATAAATAATATGAAAATAAGCGGTTTTGATCAGAATACACCTTTAAGGTATAACATATTATATCACAATTGATGTTAAATGACGTTAAATATAAAACTTTTAATAATAATAATAATGATATTTAAGATATTATACATTCATATCAATAATTTATAGAATACAAATAAAAAGATTACAGAAGAGGCTCTATTTTAACAAAAGGGTAAAAAAATGATTTACTTAGCAATTTCAGGATAAAAAACCAAACATTATTTCAAAAATAAAATATTAAAAAAAAAAATAATAATATCATCTGACAGACAAATTCATTCTCATATTAGAAATATAAAACTTGCTCAACTAAGAAACTCAATTGTATAAAATATTTTTTATCTTATTATTAAAAAATGTATCAATAGTAATAATTGAGCTTACTCTTAAGAAAGTGTCTAAGGATCCGTTCTCCATGTATTCAGTAATGATCATGACGGGATTGCTTTTGGTGACTACGCCTTGAAGATAGATGACATTTGGATGATCAAACTGTCCCATAATACTGGCCTCTGTCAAGAAATCCATTCTAGCTTTGTCCGACGAACTAGGCTTTAGTGTCTTGATGGCAACAGTTACTTCAGTTTGACCTTGGAGTTTCAAACGACCTTTGCACACATCTCCAAATTCACCTGCAATAAAAGTAATAAAACAATTTAATAACCCTGCAATTTTTTTTTCTTTCTTTAATTCAAGACAATGTAATTGCATTTTTATAAACATTTTCTTAAAATTACATATTGTAATTTGTTTAAGGGTGTTTGTTCTCAACTGCTTTGCTCAACAAAGGCAAAACCTTTTGACACATTCAGAAATTCATTTTTCAACGGAGAAGATACGAAATTGCAAAACCTGAACATCGAAGCAATTGGGAATCTATCTTACAAGGAAGGTCTCCATACGGGCATGCTCCAAAAAATCTGAAATGTTCTTCGCAAGAGGATATATATGTTTATAAAAAAAATTTCGGCAGAACCACCGTTCTCTGTCCGTAAAAAAATAATGAAAATTTCGTTATTTGGCGATTTATCTTCAGTTGGCGATGAAAAGCAATTTCAAAAAATTTTTGTTTGTTTTTTATGTCAAATGCATTTTAAAGGGAAAAAGTTTCATGTTCAACATGTTTAGATAAATTTTAAATATCTTTGTTTTTGTCAGTTTTAGTTTGTTTTAAGTATAATTTTGTTATATTGATATTTATATGTACTTAATTCAAATTTAATCATCAAAATTTGAGATTTGAAACAAAATTCAAATTTAAATTAATTAAAATTTTTTCAAGTTTAAAGTGCATTTGAGCATTGTCAATTCGGTTCTGTTGCTATGGAAACATGTAGTTTTTATTTTTGAATACACTTAAATGTATGAAAATAATTTTACTGAATAAGAATTTTTTATATATGAAAATATTTTTTTCCAGAGGTAAATTAAATTACTACAGCAACAAATAATATATACATATGCAATCTAATATATATATATATTTATAAAATATATCAGACTCTCTCATTGTTTATGTTTAAATTCAAACACCATTTACGCAGATTCTAAAAATCCAAGTTTTCAGTTGCATTAAAATCGTTTGCTTTTGGCAGGGAAAAGTTCTGCTCGCCAAATTGTGTGACATTTTGGTTTTTCACGCCAAATATTCGAAAGTATTTTATTTTTTTACATGTTTTCCTCTGGAATTCCGCCGCTAATTTTCACTGATCCTTTATTACATACATGAGTAGCTTAATTAGTATTTTTTTCAAAAAAATCTGAGTATGCCCAGTATGGAGACCTTCCTTGTTAGTTTTCCATTTTTTGATCAATCAATTACCTATTGAGTTATAAGCATTTTCGATCATGTGATCACGCCTTTTTCTCCTTTTTATCGACTGGCTTTCCTGCTTTTGTTGGAAAATGCAATTCAAAATGACATCTTTGATGGATTGTTCTAAAATATCTATTGCATTTGCAAAAAAAAAAAAAAAAAAAAAAAAAAAAAAAAACAAGGAAATTAGTGTGATTTGATAGTTTTTGAACAACAAAACCTGCTCATTTCAAGCAATTCCAAGCAAAAATAAATTAAAACTTATGTCACAAAGTTGTCCTCTTTGATTTAAGAACACCCTTAAATAAAATTCAGTAACATTACAGTGAAATTATTAGGGTTCCAACATAATTCTGGTAAAATTTCCTTCACTTTTTTCAGAGTTTCTCCTGAACTTTTTGAGTAAAAACTCGACTTATACATTGTTATAAAATACTCTACAATGGACAACTTTGATCTAGATAAATGCTTAAAAACAATATGTACTGAATGAAATTCTGATTTTAATTACTTTTCATACGGTTATATAGTTTGAATTAATTCGACATGAAAGTTATAAATTGGGAGAATAATTAATTCAAAATGTATTCATTCACGATGATAATAGCGATTCTAAAGGGAGTAGTACATCAAAATTTCCTTGACTTTCTTGCTTAAATTTTCGAATTTTCAGATTTTTCTCTGTTTTCCATGACCTATATAAGGATAGGGTTTCTATTCTATAATTCACATATATAATTAACAATTTTGAATGTAACAATTTTTAAATTTTAATAGCAATCAGTTTATGTTTATAATATGCATTATTTTATAATAGAGTAATGAGAAATATAAGGTAAATAAAAGATAACTTATAAAACATGTTCAGACAAAAATAATAGAGTAATTAAACAGATACAAAAACGCAAAACTAAGTTTTGCAAACCATATTAAATATAACATGAGTAAAGCAAATAACAAATTGTGAAGATCGATAGTATTAAGGAATGCCGCCATAAATAAACATATCTAGATTTTAAAATAACAGAATATTTAGATAAATTGGCTTCCCTAGAAGTCCTTGGAGATTTTATAAGTGCAAATATGAAGGAAAAAAATGCTGAAGGTTAAAATGTTAACATGAAAGCCAGTAACAATTAAAGTTAGTACAAATATTAAAAAATTAAAAATTAAAACATATTAAAAAAAATGCAAAATTGAGTTTTATAAAATATGCCAAATGTACATGGCAAACAAGTTGTGAAGTTATCTATAATAAATAAATCAATAAAATAATATTAATAAAAAATTCTATATGCATTTTTTTTTTTTTTTTTTTTTTTTTTTTTTTTTTTTGTGATGTTTAATAGTTATCCAATTGACAAAACATTTCTAAGACATACAGGATGTTGACTAAAATCCTGTAAACCCACATGGGAATACAGAGAAAAAACAGGATAATCAAGCAAAGTCTTTTCAATGAGATACTTTGAAAGACAAACTTTAAAATAAACTAAAAAAATGGAGCAATCAATTTTTTAAAAGTTCACTGTATTTAAGCAGCTACTTTGATTTATTATCCCAAAATACAGAGAAAAACCAGAATAATTAAGCAAAGTCTTTTCAGTGAAATATTTTCGAAGATAAACTTTAAAAAAAAACTGAAAAATGAATAAAGTTCATTTTTCAGAAGTCATTGCACCCCCCCCTACCCCCCCAAAAAATAATAATAAATAAATAAATAAAATAAAATAAAATCTTTGAAATAAATTAAAAAAATCTCAAATGTTAAAAATATTATACAGAAATAAAAGGCCAAACATTTAAAGAGAAAAAAATCATAGTTTGCAATTGGCAATAGTTTGATATGACAAGTGATTTAAAAAATTAACAATTTTACCTCCACCAATGATCGATTCGATAGTAATGTGGGAAGCATCGATTTCTTTTGTAAATTCCCTTACAGCCTGGTTTGGATCTTCGTAGGTGTGAGGGTCAATATAGGCTCTTGCCGTCCCACACTGGGTGAACAGTGGAGTTGTCACTACAAATAGAAATGGAAGGGTCATTTTATGAAAGCAAATTTTAGAAATAAAACAAAAATAAATGAAAAGCAAGACAATAATATAATAGAAAACTTAGTAGTTGTTTCACACTTTGATCATTTAATAGCATGTAGTATAACAGTATCATAATATTTTATTTTCCATAAATAAATTTATAATTCTGAAAATCACAATTAATTTTACACATGAGGACCTCAGATGATAAAGCTGGTAAGTGACACACTGATCATTTTGAGAAAATGAGCTGTAAAGGTTTAAATATCTATTTTGCCTACTTTATCAATTAAAACCTCTTTGAGTATTAGGTTTTTTCCAAATAGTTATTTAATAGTCATTCGGTTGTCTTCAGTCATATGATTAACTCAAAAGTTTTTACATATCATCATTACCATTTGAGCTTTTCACTTGTTATGCAAATAAATTGTCTGATTTAAATTGTGTCCAACTGGTAATACATGAATTTTAAACACTTGACAAACATATTATTAAAGCAATCATTGGTGGTATATCTAATATTTATGGGGGGGGGGGGGGGGGGAATTTATGAATATATAGAATAATTAATAATTTTTCAATATATTTGTATATTTTCCATGAAAGTTATTCTCTCTTTTATAATCTAAAAACAAAGATGGATGAATAAATGAGTTATTGTTACAATTTTTTTCTTTTATGTAATTGTGACAAATTTAATAAACAACTGAAATTTCTTGATTACAAATAAATACTTTATTTTGAGAAACTTGGCTCAAAAAATTATTGCTATTGTTTTGAATGATACGATTAATATACTACATATAAAGATATTGTATAAACACAAATAAAATGTCCATAAAAAAATTTCCTACACAAAATTAACTTAAAATTTTTATTTAAAAAATTATGGTAGATTTAAAAGAATAATTTTAAGTTTTCTTACGTGATAGACAATTTAAATGCCTATTTCTATACTGAAAAGAGGGTACAGCACATAAACAAGACAAATCTAAGCAAGTATATATAGATCAAATACAGAGGCAAAAACTTCAAATTTTGGTAAAGAAAATTTATAATTATTAATTTACCGAGCTTAACAAATTTTAGTCTTAGGGATAAAGAGCTGCTGAGCTCAATATCAATTTAACTACATAAAAGATTCTATTTCAGATAAAGATAATTCAAAGGCCTACTTAACTTTAAAAGGCACTCACTTCATTTTTATATAGATATTAGCAAGATTACAATACCGATTTGAATGTTTTAAATTCAGCACATATATCCATTGCTATTATGATATTGGTATGTTGTACATTATATAAGTATGTTGTATGGAACGATTATATTACAAGATTATAAATTGTTTTAAAAAAGGTTGTAGTTAAAGAGGTGATTCAGAAGTCCAATCTTTCTCCAAAAAAGTTGAAAAGGGTTCAACCATATATCTCAAAATAAAAGGCATAGTAGCTTAAAATCTCTACGGTTAAATTGAACACTCCCCATCCTGAAAAAGAAATTATGGAGATTGGGTACGATTCAATAGTTTCTGAACACCTGCTAGTTTCCAAACAAAAATAAATTAAAACTTATGACTTTAAATTGTCCTTTTAGATTTAAGAACAGCCTACGATTCAAAATGTACAAAAGGTGGAGAGGACTGAATAAATAAATTTATCCCCTCATCTAGCCTTTTCCTACCCTCTTCTGCCATGTGAAAAGGACACAAAGTAATTTGGTGATCTTAGAGATAACTATATTTACAACACTTTTTTGTAACCAGGACATACCTAAGTCACATGTCACACCCATTAGAGCAATAACACACAAAATGAATATTTTGGTGTTATGTCACTTTTCTTGTGAGTGAGTGATATTTTGGAGCAAAAATTTCCCTCAAGTTCTTGTTGTCTGGTAAAAGTGAATAAGCAAACCACTAAATAAAGTAATTGGTGCATTCATTGTTCAATATTTATGTAAGCATTGCAATGAAAGAGTTTTGAGATATGAGCCTTTATAATCTCTTAATTTAGTTTGATAATTCAAATTAAGAGGTTACTTCATTGATGCAAAAGCCCTTTTTCACTAATATTAACCATATAGGAATTATTATTATTATTTTTTTTTTATTTCTCATTTGTGTTTCAACATTTCTAAGTTTTGATTATTATTATTTTTTTTTTTTTGCATTAAATAGCTGGGGTTGAGTTGATCTCCATAAAAACTGCTCTTTACTTTTCAGAGTTTAAATACAGATTTTTTTATTAGGATGCCTTTATTATTGTAAAAGTGAAAGTATCTTCTTTAAAAACTGATAACAAAATTGATAAGGTTAAAAACAGAGAATCACTTCAGCTATCCATTGCAAATAAAGAAAAAAACCCTATTAAATATGGAAATTTAAGCAAGATACTTAAAAAGGTTTCTCCCATGGGATTAACATTAGCAAGTTGGTATTTTTGTGTGAGTAAAGTAACCTTTAAAAAGACATAATACAGCATAATTCTACATAACCATTTAAAAAAATATATTTTTCAGAACATCAAGAGGTCTGAAATAATGATAGTAGTGTTTAAAAATTGAGCATAAAATCTAGAAATCGATAAATTGGCTGAGATTGAAAAATAGAGAAAATTTTCTTCAAGCACATGCTTGAAATAAAAGAGCAGTTTTAATTAAACATCTTGTTTTTAATTAAATAACATATATAAAACAGTATAGTCTAAAACATTCTACTTTAAACATTAATACTTAGTAACCTTATTTTTTAAGATTACTTAAAAGATTATATACAGTAGAAGAGCTTTATAATGCAATTCTCTTTATAAGCACGACTTCTGAGAGGAAAACAGGGAATTTTAAAATTAAAAAATGTTGGCAGTCTACATTATAGAAATCTTTAGATGAATAAATTTCAAAAAATTATTTATCATCAACACCCTTAATTCAGATTTTTTTAAAATGAAAATTATTGCTATTATTAATTTTTTTTTTTTTATTAATAAGTTAATATAGTGCTAAAAGTGTAATGAAATAATATTCTGGTATATTTTGTTCATGTTTCTAATCTAACAATAAGTGAAATAATCTATGTTATGCAAAAAAATGCAATTTAAGTATCTTCTACCATATATTGTTATGTTCTAGACATATTTTGCAAATTTTTAAGAGAAAAATTTTAAATGATCTGGGAAATGATCTATATATAGAAACACTATTATGAGCATGTTATGAAGATCTTCTACTCTAATATACAATTATAAACTTTTAAAACAAATAGATATTAAGGGTGTTCTTAACTGATCCGCTCAACAAGCAAAAAATGTTTTGACACATTTACAAATTCATTTTTTAACAGAACATATGAAATTAAAATGCCTGACAATGGAAGTGATTTCGAATTGAACTTATTTTTCCATTTTATGATCATTCAATTACTTATCGAGTTATAAGTTATTTCGACCAATTGATCACCCATTTTTCCCCTTGCTTTTCGACCGGTTTTTCTGCTTTCGTCAGGAAATAGGCTCAAAAGTGTCAACTTTGAAGGCTTGTTATGAAAAATTTATTGTTTTTTTTTTAAATAAAAGAATGAGTGCAATTAGACAGTTTCTGAATAACAACACCTGCTATTTCCATGCATTTCCGAACAAAAATAAATTAATGCATGTGTCACAAAGTTGCCCTTTTTGATTTAAGAACACCCTTAAGAAATTCTATTTAAAATTTTAATTTAAAAAACATTATTACTCATTTCTACTTTGAGTCTCAAATAAACTTTCACATTTGAAATAAAAAACAATGAATACAAAAGACAGATTTTGGGAGAAACATGAGGTAAGTAAGCGCAGTTATGTATTAGAGACAGCAAAACAGCTACTTACACCATGCAGTGGGAACAATAGGTGGGTGTACAAGTGCTGGCACTACTGTTAAAAGGGAAAAGGCAGATATTAAGATGAAAAGTCATTACACAGTAGACAGAAATATAGCAAGTGCACTCTCATGGCCATCATAAGAGAACACAAAATTCATTTGGGTGAGGTTTGCTGACTTATGTTCATTCTCTTTTAGCTTGCATTTTATAAATTTTAAAATAAAATTAATTTATAATTTTAATCAAACATGTTTCCTGTAGTTGAAGAAGTTTCCATGCTTCTCATAATTTTATATTAAAATGAAAATTATATTTGTCAATTAGAGAAACAATTTAATTTGTTTTAATTATGTAAATATTATAATGTCATTAGATGCAATCTAAATTTTTTTACAAAAAATATCTGTAATAGATTTAAAAAAATCTCTAAACAAACTAAAATATTTTACACTTATAAAAGTTTCTTTTCTTTTTTTTATAATACCAAAAAGCATTCTTGTGTAGGGAGAATTTTTTACGGGTTTCTGTCAGTCAAATTAGATTAAGAAGTGATATAAAAGGAAAACTTCTGTTTGGTATGAACAATAAATCAATTTTTACCTTAAAATAAAAAACAGTTTTTGAGTATCTCCCCTTCCTCCCCCCCCCCACACACACACACATACACACAAAAAAAGGGCAGAGCAAATTTTGTACTTACATTAAATAAATACATTAAACTCTGTCTGAAATAGATCCTGTGTATAACAGAGATCTATTGCAGAAATATTTTAAAGACCTAAGCCTGTCAAAGACAAAATACTGTCTATCTCAGATTGGATTAATTCTGCCTTAGGCAGACTATAAATTAATATAACCTTGAACAATTTTACTTGAATTAAAAAAAGGGGGGAGGACAAATTTATTCTCATTAATTAAGATTTAAAAAACTTTCACTGATAAATTTTGCTATTAATAATCTTCATATGTATTTATAAAAAATATTTTGTGGGTGAAAAATAAATTTAAAATTTATTTATACTAGTCCATGGATATTTACAAAACAATTTAAGCTTTGCTTTTTAATAAAACAAGGCATGTAAAGTAAAAAGAAAAAATTAATTTTTCTAGAACTATCAATAGTTTTCAATCTTATCGCATAAATCAAAGTAAATTCAAAGCATGAAAGCTTCAAAAAATTTCATTCAAAGGATAAGTATTTTTTAACAGATTGCATGCAGGTACATTTCACCGCAAACTCAATTGTGTAGTGGATATTTTTTCCTGAATTTCATGGGAATTTAGTCATTCAGTAAAAGCGCAATAAATAGAAAACTACTTCAGTTTTTTGTTTTAATGAAACATTTTTTTTATTTTACATTTCTAATGACTACATGATTATTGTTTTTTTTAGGTCTAAGAAATTTTTTGAATAAGCAGATATAGATAATAAAGTAAAAATGACAAGCACAAGTCTATTAAAGACCTATTTTTACATATGCTCGAGTAATTTTGACCTGTGCTTAGGTAACAGACTGCAAAAATCGTAAAAGTGTGTTTCCCGCATACAGTGTGTTAAAAAAGTAATGCAATAAAACATAAGTCAGTACCACCACCACCATTAAAAGCAGAAAATACTATGGCAATAAGAACAAATAACATGCAAATTTTGTTATAACATGGCAGACAAAGGAATGAAATAAAAGCATTAACTAAGCCAGCCATCAACCTCCACCAAAAAAAGCACAGCCCATATGAAAACATAAGGGTAGAAACAACAAATACACATATATAAGCAGACATATATATAACAGAAAACTTAGTTATGCTGAAATTTAGACACACACTTACATTGGAAGAACACAGGTTGATGGTAGCTATTTTAACATTTAAACATAGATAAGAATGGACATATAAACTGCTTCAAAATCACTTTTGTCACATCTTAAAGCAGCAATAGGGGAAAGGTAAGTAATCCCCATGAACAGTCTGAAAATTACATTTCTCAAAGCTTATACTTTTAAATATAGCTTATACTTTTAAGTTTCCTCCATGGTTTTTTTTTTTTTTTTTTTTTTTGTCGTTGTATTGTCTACTGAGTGATGGCAACTGGTACATGTTTTTATTTTTGAATCTTGGCCTTTAATGTTTATCAAGTATAATTTTTGTCAATTTATAGTATGCCAATCTGTTTTTAATGTAAATTATTTCTCCTTTAAAAATATACCTCTGAAGATGACTCATTAGATTGAGTTCGAAACGTTAGGAATTTTTAATCTTTTATAAATTGTTTTTTACATTGAGAAGTAATAATTTTTGCTTTTAGCTTATACTTTTATTTTTCTCATCCTCCATTTTATGGACATTTTCCCCCTTTCTTTGTGTAACATGATTCCATGGATGTTATTAAGTAATTAAGTAATTTCATGTATTTAAATGCAATTAAATGTTAAAAAAGTAAATAATTTTATTTTATGTTTTTGTTTTTTAATAAAACTATATTTAATATTGTAATATTTAACTGCATTTAATATTTTGTCAACAGTATCTGTAAAACTGTATTTAATATTTTGTTATTTAAAACAACTAGAAAATTAACTTTGTGATATCTTAAGGCTGATTTTATTTCCTGTAAATACAGGAAATAAATTAATATAATATAATATAATTATAATATAATATAATGCCCCCCCCCCCAAAAAAAAAGAAAAAAATGTTTAAGCAATTTTACTTTTGCACTAAACTGCATTAGAGCTAGTTTTCTATGTGTAATAAAACAATGATCATTTGATAAAATTGAAGATAATACAAGATACATGAATTATAATTAATTTTATTTAGGTTGTTACTACAAAATGTTCTTGGGTAAAGTTCACTTAACTTGTGGAACGAAAGTTTAATTTGGAATATGGTAATATGTTCCACAATATGCATGTAATTTGCAGCCACATAGGCATAAAAAATCCAGATATTTCAAATAAAATTGCGAAAATTTGAATTCTTTTTAATTTATAACCAAATGTAATATAAGTTTTAAAAAAAAGCCAAATATTTAAATTTGAAAGAAATGAAAAAACATTTTCCAATTTTATTTTACATTAAAGCGAGATATCTTCAAATTTGAATGCCTGAAAAGTTCGAAGCATAGGTATAAAAATTAATTTGATTATATTATAAAATTCTCAAAAAACATATCAAATGAAAATTTCTAAACTGAAACAAGAAAGCATTGACAGTAGTTATATAATATGATAATACCATTGACAATAAAGAAAAATAGTAAAACTTGTATAGGAAAAAAATGTATGCATGCATCTTATTTTTGAATAAAATTTGTAATTTTGAATAATTTCAAAAATCATGTAATTTTTTATCAAAAACAATAAAAACTTGCATACATTTTTATCATACCATTTAAAACAATAAATGACAGATATGTAGAAATTTATATTGAATATTATAAAATTTATCACACATGAATATCATAATAGAAGAAATCATACCAACAAAGCAAAATGGGAAATAAAAACTGGTAAAACGTTATAAAAGAGAATTCAACATATAAATTAAGATAACCAAACTAAAAATAACTATAAAGTAATATAAATAGAAAACTAAACAAAACCAAACTTAAGGTAAAGAAAATAAGGAAAACTGAATAATGCTTACATTTCTTACCTTCCCCATTACGGTACTCTAAAGTGTCACAATCACTGGGTTGTTTTTTATTGCAGTCATCAGAACTTCTAGAAGAAAAAAAAATATATTAAATATGTTTCATAAACAATATACATTTTTTTTTTTTTTTTCAGATTTGAAAAGATTTATATCTTTTAGAATAACTACACTTATTGTATTAAAATTTCTTTAATAGCTAATAAAACAAGTTGGAAATTGCATGTCAAGCATAGCAAATGAGGCGCCTTTGTACTATAAGGAAGTTTTAAAAATATTCCGATCTTGGTTTAATAGTACACAGCGCTTCGGATACAGTACAATATCTGAAAATTTTAGTGTATCCCTGTAAATACTACCTGCTTTCTATTCTACAGCAGCAACGTATATCAATTTAATATTATTAAAACACACTCCAAACAATGTTTTCCCCTATACCACTATGTAATGGAATACTTTGTGTAGTAAAGTAGATTAATAGCAAATATTTTTTGCACCACAGATTGTACAGAATGCACATCAATTTTATTATGTACCAAACAGTTTAACATCATTAAAATGCACTTGAAACTTGGCATTGGCCATAACAGAATATATTTTTTAATTGTCCCTGTAGTTAAACTATGCATTCAATTTTTTGTAAAATTTGAAATGACTTGACAAAATTATGCAACAAAATTATACACTTTAAATTATATATATAAAACACCTCCATGTATAACAATTCCGGGATCAACCTATCCATGAGAAAAAGAAACTCATTCACCGATGAAAATGTTTCATAGTCGTAATGGAACGTTCTCATTGGTCAGATTTACAGTAGAAGCTGTAAATGACGTCACTACATTTTACTTCGCTTTGAAATCTTTCCACGATTTCAATAAGTATATTTAATTAAAACTTTTTATTAAAGGAAAGCGAAGGTGCGTTTTAAATGCAATATTGTTAAAATTTTTATATTTGGGTTGCTTTAATTTTTTTTTCTTTACAGTCATGAATGAAGACATTGTGAAAAGTTACCTCCGATTTTAAAGACAATCTATTTTCTGACCAATGAAACCGTTCCATAGTCGTAATGGAGCATTCTCATTGGTCAGATTTACAGAGGGAGCTGTAAATGACATCACTACATTTTACCTCGCTTTGAAATCTTTTCACAATTTCAAAAACAATATTTAATTAGAACTTTTTATTTAAGCAAACCGCAGGTGCGTTTTAAATTTCATTATAATCCCCACCCCCATCTACCAGATAGTTTTGCTATAATTTTAAATGCACATTTCTGTTGAAATGTTCTTTCTTTCTTTCTTTTTTTTCTTTTTTTTTTATTAGATTTTTCCCTCTGCAAGTTTAATCGCTGTATTTATCAAAATTGTTTCAGCCTAAAGTGGCTATGATAGACCACAGTTGTTGTAATTTTTTATCATCCTTTAAAAATGAAAACACGTCATTTTGACGGGCTATCTTCTAGTTTCAAATAATTTGGTTGGATAGTTTTTGTTCTGTTATATGCAGACACACTGAATACCAACTATGGGTGCTACATAATTAGAAAGGCACCTAAAAATAAAATGTTTTTACCTTCTTATGTAGAGGACAATAATGACAATGACTACGACCACAAGTACTATAACTGCAATTGCAACTCCAGCGATAATGGGAACTTGAACTGGATCATCACTGACAAGCTCTGAAAAAATAAAAATATATAAACATGGGATATTTAAAAATCAAAATGACAATCATAGTAAATAAACTAATTAAAGATTCAATACTTTTTCTAAATGATTTTCAATAGCTGTTTTAGTTTCTAGCAAAAATAAAACAGCCATTACCATATAAATTACTTGAGAAAGTTTTTTTTCTATCTATGGCATAATAATAAGCAGCTTATAGTGATTCTTATCTTAAGGGTGTTCTTAACTGATCCGCTCAACAAGCGAAAACTGTTTTGACACATTTACAAATTCATTTTTTAACAGAAAGTTATCAAACTTTAATGCCTGACTGTGAAAGAGATTTCGAATTGAGCTTATTTTTCCATTTTATGATCATTAAATTACTTATTGAGTTATAAGCTATTTCGATGACGCAATCAACCGTTTTTCTCCTCCTTTTCGACCGGGTTTTCTCCTTTCGTCGAGAAATAGGCTCAAAAGTGTCGAATTTGAAGGCTTGTTATGAAAAATCTATTGTGTTTTTTTAAAAACAAAAGAATGAGTGCCATTAGACAGTTTCTGAATAACAACACCTGCTATTTTTATGCATTTCCGAACAAAAATAAATTAATGCATGTGTCACAAAGTTGCCCTTTTTGATTTAAGAACACCCTTAATAATAATAGTTTATCATTCTATATGTTTACAATTGAGAATATTGTAGGATGACCAGAAAGCAAACTTTCACTGGTCATACTTGAGTATACTTCTGCCACTGATTGTTCCTGTTAAGTATAGTATATTTCTCAGTTCATTGAATACAGAAATGCCACTTAAAATTATATTTGAAAAAATATTTTTCTACCCTCAACAGCTCAAAATTTTCTGAGACATTTTCAAACTCATTTTTAAAAGTTAAAACATGAAACTTGCTGGGGGATTTTTTGAAGAGATGTATAAGATGACGTATGATTTTATTTTGTGCTCAGCTTATTAGAATTTGATTTATAAATGATTATTTTCTGATTTAACCATTTTTTTTCATTCACACATCTCTCGTTTCAGAAAATTCTGTTCAAAATGCCAAGTTTGGCAGCATTTTTTGCAATATTTTCTTCATTTATCAAAAAATTGATAAGCACAGAACATTATGTAGTTACTAAATAAGTGAATTTGCCAGTTTGATATGTTTAAGAGCAAAAATGAATTTAAAAATAAATCAGAAAATAAGCAATTTGGATTGGAATACGCCCTTAAGGCCCCTGTCCTCACTCGAGGAAATGCTCGCGAGCTAATGCTATTCCTATGGGGAAGCATTTTTCTAATAACTCTTTCGCATTTTGACATTTTTGAATAATTTTTTTTTTGCTTTGGATAGATGAGGTGCATGCCGACAGCATACATTTTTTACTTTTTCGGTTTTGGTTGCAGATATTTTTTACAAAGTTAGTTTCACTTTCAAAACCAGTTTCGAAACTGAAAGTGCTTTTTAAAAAATATATCTGCAACCAAAATCGAAAAAGTAAAAAAGGTGCGCTGTCGACATGCACCTCAGCTATCCAATGCAAAAAAAAAATTATTCAGAAATGTCAAAATGCGAAAGAGTTATTAGAAAAATGCTTCCCCATAGGAATAGCATTAGCTCGCGAGCGTTTCCTTGAGCGAGGACAGGGGCCTTAAGACTCCTGTTCTAGCAGGCAAAGACAGTCACGAGCTAATGCAAAACTTATGTCAAGGTGATTTTCTAATATCTTGTTTGGATTTTGATTTTTTTTTTTTTATTTTTTTTTTTGTTTGCATTGGATAGCTGAGATCTATTTGTAGATTGCTCCTTTTTTACTTTTTTGATTTTGGTTGCAAATATTTTTTAGAATGACACTTTCATTTACAGAACTGATTTCCAAAGTGAAAGTAACTTTATAAAATATATCTGCAACCAAAATCGAAAAAGTAAAAAAGGAGCAATGTACAGATGGACTTTAGCTATCTAATGCAAAAAAAGTTATTTTAAAAAGTCAAAATAGAATCTAGGGAAAGAAATTTTAATTGCATCCGAGAAGTTTAAATTTAAAAGTCTTAGAAATAAAGATTGTTGAAGAAAAGGATTAATATGGACAGTTATTTTACATATTTTACTTTAAAATAGCCTAATATCAGAATGTATACTTTTTTTAAAGAAAAATATATGAGTGAAACATATGTTATTAAGGAGAATCAATACAACAAATATAAAAAGAAAAACATAACATTTTTATTAGTCATGCATAGTGACATTTTGTTTTTATGAACATTAGTATGTTAAAATTTTGAAAAATACAAGGAAAAAGAACGACATAACTATACCTCGAGTAGCAAGTTTTGCTCCAGTCATTTTGTAAATAGTTTTACTATAATCACCCCAACCATGAGTCGTTTTTGCTCGAACCTGTAAAAACAGGAAATTTATAAAATTACAGGGAAAAAAATTAAAGCAAATGCATACAAATAAATTGAATACATATGACGACCTCAGAAGCCAAGGGGTACAAGTGACAAAATGTCAATTTGGAGTAAATTGAGTTTAAAGATAATTGATGTTAAATTGGAACAACAATAACAATTGACTAAATTGAAATAGGAAACATCTGCTTGTTGCATTCTAATCTTTGAACTCTCATTTCAATAACTGTTAAAAAATAGAGTACAATTTTCTTTAAATGTATAATTAACCAATATTGTTTGTTTTTCGAAAAAAGTGGTTTATCTGTATAACTCAGCAAATAATCAGAAAATGACCTATATTTATTTACCTGAAATGAAAAAAGCATATTTCCAGATACCCTGTGCACTTAACTCAATTTTTTCAATTTTGTCACTTATACCCTTTGGCTTCTGGGGTCATATATAAACTATCTACTAAATGTTGATAAATTGATTTAAGGGCTGTTTTAAACAACCTGAAATCCATAGAGTGTTTCTTCTTTCAAATTTCTGACTACAATTTCTTCTTTGACAGTTGTCATGGTGGAACCATTTCTCTCATTTCCTTTGGGGAAATAACGCAGTTCATAGCTTTCTGTATCGGCAAAAGGGTCACTAGGTGGGTCCCATTCTACATGGATTTCAGAACTCTTTACCGATTTGATCCTAACGTTGGAAACAAGTGACGGAACTGAAAGAAAAAAAAAATATGTATTAATAAAAGCCATAAAAATATTTGCATACATATTTTCAAGTAACTCATATGTGCATTAAATAAAATAAGAAAAGATTACTAGATTTCAGTTTATATACAATGTCATTTTGATCTTGTTTGACCTGAATCTTAATTTGCGTTTTCTAGAAATAAGAAGAGTACAAGTGAGTTGCAAACGAATTTCAAATTTTAAGGGTGTATTTGAAAAAGCACTTTTGCACCTTCAACAGCTTGAAATTTTCCCGATACAATTTCAGACACATTTTTAAAAGTAGAATCATGAAACTTGCTGAGGGGATTTTTGAAGAGACGTAGAAGGTGCTGCGGGATGACTTTTTATGCTCAATCCATTAGAATTTGATTTATAAACAATTACATTCTCAGTAGGGGCCTTTTTTTTTTTGTTCCTAGATCTCCCGCTATGGGAAAATCGGTTCAAAATGCTGTTTTTGGTTGCTTTTTTTTTTTTTTTTGCAATATTTTCTGCACTTATCAAAGAATTGACAACCACGGCACCTTGTGTACTTTCTAAATTAGACAGTTTGCTAGTTTGATGCATTTGAGAGCAAAAATGAATTTAAAAATAAATCGGAAAATAAGCAGTTTGAATCGAAATACACCCTTAAGGTGGGGTCATAGGACAATACAGTTTGGAAATCTAAATAAAAAGAATATTGCTCAGTTAAACTTATCGCACTGAGCTCATAGGCTACTTACACTAATTGTACATTACAGCCTTATTTTTCAAGGAATAATGTCTCAAAAAACAAATTAAAAAGTAGGATTAGATCACCATTTCCCAACTTTATACTTAAACGCTGAACTCCCAAAACAAATCAGGGATATACCTTATCATAATGAACCTACATCCAAAATTCAAAGCAAATCACATAAAAAGCCATTCACTTAATTTGAAAGGGGTTATCCACCTTTTATACTTAACCATTAAAGATTAAACCCCCAAAACTATTCAGAGATTCGCCTCATCAGAAAGAACCTACATCCAAAATTTAAAATAAATTGGATGATTCTGCATAAAAATCTACTTGTCTAATTTAAGGGGGGAGGGGGGGGGGTAATTGCCTGTTTCTGCCTTTTTTATATGCTAACGAAAAACAGTTAATCAGGTAAGTGTCTTATCAGTGTGAACCTATATCCAAATATTGAAGCAAATAGATTAATTCCGAGTGAAAAAACCATTTACTAAAATTAAGAAGATCCTTTCCTTTATACTTAACCAATGAATTCCCAAAACAAATCAGGGAAGTGCATTATGAGAAATAACCTATATTCAAAATTTGAAGCTAATCAGAAAATTCTGCATAAAAAAAGCCATTTAATTAAGAGGGCAGGTTGTCTTCTATTCTGCCCTTCCCCTTTATTCTTAACCAATGAGCACCCAGCACTAATCATGGAGGCACTTCATCAGAATGATTGTATATCTAAAATTTGAATGAAATATAACTCAGCTAGAGAGAATTCATTAAACAAACTTAAGGAGGCATGGGGGGATTAGTCCTTGTCTCAATCCCATTATATTTATCCAATGAACCCCCAAAGCTAATCAGGGAAGCGCCTTATGACAAACCTATATCCAAAATTTGAAGCAAATCGGATATTTTTATCTTGAGTTACCCCATTACATACATAGAAATAGGCTTTGATAGCCTGCAAGCTAAAAAAGAAAAAGTATAATAAAATTTTCACCATAAATACAATGTTTCAGATACAATGCTTATTATACATTAAATAAAGTAATAATGCACTACCTGATGCATCCGTGGTGATAGTGATCTCTGCAAACTTGCTTGTTGTAAAACTGGAAACACCATTCTCAGCGTACACTTTAAACGTGTACGTCGTAACAGGACTGAGTCCAGTGACAGTCACCTTGGTATCGCTGAAGCCTTGCTGAGATGGAATATAAGCCACTCCAGTACCACATTTGTCACACGAAACACGAAAAAATGTATCGTTACGACCACCCAGATATCTTGGAGGTAACCAGGAAAGCAGGACAGAAGACTGATCCACAAATGTTTCGGAGAGATTTAAGGGTTTAGATGGAGGTTCTAAAAGAAAATTTTACAAAAAATGTATTCATCTAATCATAATAGAATAAGACATATTTTTTTTTTCAGTTTAATATTATTTTGGAAAAGCAACTTTGGTGGCACAGCAATTCAAAAATGATGGCATGGAGCAATATCATTTTAAAACAAATTGAACAATTAGGATTATTAATAATTTACAAAATATTTATGTGAATAATTGATTATTATTACTTATTATTAAAAGCATTATCACAAAATTAACATTTTTCATTATTTCAGAGAGAAGATTTACTATACTGAAAACGGAAGAGAGTCAGGATTATCAAATTATGATACAACTGAGAAATGAGAGTGAAAAAAAAGCACCTATCATATAATAAAAACTTTTTTACATAAAATAGAATGTTAAAATATCATGAGATGCAATCATATTACTTATTATAATTCATAAGAGATAAACCTTCAGAAATTATTTGCTGTAACACTTATATGAAAAATACGAAAGCTGCAAGTTGAAATTTTCAAAATAGTTCAGCAAAATGAATTAAATTACAAAATAACATGTAGAATTGACATTGATTGAGGCTGTTTTGCAATTTTTAAATTCAATTTTCTTTGTGTTTCTTCAATATATCAATACATTCAAAATTAACATTCCTAATTGATTCCCTATTTCAATATTAATATTATTATTTATTTATTTGAATATAAAATGAAATTTTGTTCAATATACAAACACATACAAATATCGTTTTATTTCTTACTTGCTTCAAATCTTTCTAATTTACTTGCACACAAATAGGATGCAAGTATGTAATAATGGGATGAAGTCTATTGAATATCAGTAACCTCGATTATATGGAGCTATTTTACTTACCCATCATACATAGTATAGGGTAAGTCTTGCAATCGTTTTGAAAATCGAAAAAAAAATTTTGACGGATTTCCTCATTTCGGACACTGGAGATTCCGAAAAACATATTTTTAGAAAAAAAATTTTGCCATCCGTCTGTCTGTGTGTGTGTCTGTCTGTCTGTAACCGCTCTATCTCCCGAACAAATTGAGATAGAGACTTGAAATTTTGTATGTGTTTAGTATGTAAGAATGGGACGAAGCCTATTGAATATCAGTAAACTCGATTATCCGGAACTATTTTTTTTCGGACTCTCAAAAAATTCGTTCTGATGAAAGGTATATAAAAATTTTTGATTTTTTTTTTTTTTTAAGGAATGGACATAAAAGGCAATAAAATAGCACAAATTTTGCATATAAAACGAAGTCGATCGGATTATTAGTTGTTGAGATATTTCTAATCCTGTTTTTTACATTTTTTGATTTTTCATGACCCTGAAATTTCAATTCAAAGATACATTTTAATTGGAAATGAGACACTTAATTCGATGCAATAAACCGTTAGTTAATATGATTATTATTTTTGGAGTTATAAGGATGTTTCTTTAATGCAATTCAGTGCTACTTTAATAGTTTGGCGTTTTATACAAATTGTCGAAATTGTTTCATGAGCAATTCATTAATAGAGCATGATTATCAGTTAAAAATACTTATATATACGTTTATATTTTATTTTGGAATTGCAATGAATTTTATAAATAGTTTACACACGTTTTGTTTCCATGATGGGTAAGTATTATGGTGTCTCCCAACGACTAGTTTTTTATACTCTCGAAATATTCATTCTGATGAAAGATAACAATTTTCGATTTTAAGGAGTGAATATAAAAGACAATAAAAAACACAAATTTTGCAAGTAAGAAATCAATTGAATAATTAGTTGCCAAGATATTTTATTTGTAATCATATTTTCCACACTCTTCGATTTTTCATGACCTTGTATTTCATTCAAAGATATATTTTAATTGAAAATGAGACATTTAATCCAATGCAGTAAACTCTTAGTTATGATTATCATTTTTGAAGTTATATGGATGTTTTTTTTATGCAATTCGGTACTACCGTATTTTATGGAAGAAGCACCACAGCATTTACACCATGTGCGGTGTTTACAACTATTCTATTTCGCACACATAAAATTAGGATGAAATAAAAATTCAAAAAATAATAAAGTGTTTAAAACATGGTTTAAATAAAATTTTAGACATCTTAATTTATTAAATAAAGAGGCAAACTACACTGCCCAGAAATTTTTAAATAAAATATGATCCGCATGACTGTGTCGACACAAGTAGTGTTTTGTTTCTCACAGATGCGGCGTTTACAATATTTTGTAAGTTATTGAGATAATTTGGGGAGTGCGGCATTTCTTCCATAACATATGATACTTGATTACCCTGTTGACCAAAAAAGTATCGCCAACTAAGATTACATGCCAATAATGGCTTATGGTAAATGTCACATTCACATTACACGTGTTAGTTACGTTATCAAGTGATTTTTTATTCGATGTTTTATTTGTATTTTTATTATTCTTCTACAGATTTATTTGTTCTTCTGTTTCTTAAAATAAAAATTATGCCAATTTGCATAATTTACAAGCAGTTTGGCTATTTGCACAATCTGTTGAAACGGGTCGACAAGATAATCAAGTAGTAATCGCAATTCAGTAGTATTAGAGCATTATTATGCATTAAAAATATTTAAATATACGTTTAAATTTTATTTTAGAGTTGCAATGTATTTTATAAATAGATTATACATTTTTTATTTTCCTATTTGATAGTATACATAACCATGATGGGTAAGTATTAAGATGGAATCCAACAACTAGTAAATAATTATTATTATGAAAAAAAAAAAAAAAAAAAAAATACGTATCTAAAGTAAATTTTAGGCACATGCAAATTTAACAATACAGTAGTTCCGTAATTAAATACAAATGCTGAACATATTATGGATTCAATTACCTGTACATGGCATTGACTTAGGATCCTTTGGTGACCTATAATAGTTATTGTCACACTGGCATTCTACAGATCCACTGAAGGTTGCAGTACTATGCATAGGACAGGGCGAACACATGTCATCACTGACACCTTCTTTGAACGTACCCGGGGAACATACTATAGGTAAAGAAAGAAATGCTGTTACTTATTATGCAACAGAAAAGATTAAAATATATAAATTAAATTACTATTTTTTAAAATTAGTTACTGTTTAAATATTAGTATAGTTACTATTCTCCCTTATATGCCATTAAGATAATATTTAAAAACAAAACTGCATTTCAGTAGTTTATGTAATAATATTGCATACTTGTTTGTAATACAGTGGAGCATAGTTTATACGACGCCGAAGGGACTACCGAAAAACGTCATATAAACGATAACGACGTATAATCGATTTTCACTTCCAAAACTAGAAATAATTTTGTTTTCACAAAATTTTAATGTTTAACGTGATGATTTGCATGATTTTTTAAATTAAACAAACCAAAATAAACAAATAATCTTAAAAACGGGGGGGGGGGGGGGGGGGGGGGGATTAGTAAGCAATTTAAATATGCGTACCTTTATTTATGTTTCACCGAAAGGTTCCTCATTTGCAGAACATCATTTCTTTTCCATTTAAAGTTAAAGATCAAAAACCCCGCGTGGCCAACTAAAAGTCGCCAATACTGATAACAGTTAGAAGGATAGTCTATTTGCAACTTAAAACAGGTCGGGAAAGTTGACCATCCTCAAAAAAAGAATGACCCCTCCCAGTGTAATCTATTACACGTAAGCTGATTTTTCAGACTAATCGAATGCCAGCCCACATTTTTATAATGTGGATTCATAGCTGCCAACTTCCGCTCGTTCGCAAAATACACAAGAAAAATAAACAAAAATGAACCTATACAAAATCGAAAAATCGACGTATAAAAGATTTTGGGCGTCGTATATATTTTTACATTAAAATAAATAGGAATGAATCAGGACCACAGTAAAACGTCGTATAAATGTAAACGTCGTATAAGTGATCGTCGTATAAACGATGCTTTACTGTATATATTTTTTAATGTATTAATGAGTTTTAAAGTAATTTTTGTAATATCGGAGAACAGAGTTTTACAAAAAATTAAGATGCATACATAAACTGGTATTTATTCCATATATAATAAGAAATACTAATTAAATAATACTTTAAAGTTGCTTAGTAATTTTGCTTGGACAGTTACTAAATCAACATGCATAATATATTGCTACTAGAATTTAACACTTAATTTTAATTATAAAAATTTAATATGTAACTCAAATAGATTTCAAACTGTTTCATATAAACAAGTAACTAATATCATTTATAACAATATTAATTATTTAAAATACATTAAACAGGGCTTCTGACATTTGAGGGTACTAATGTGTAGTTCAAGTACAGAAAATGTGTAATTTTATGTCAAGTATTGAAATGATGAACACTCTTAAAATAGAAAAGATGATAATATTGAAATGAATTTTTATTAACAAAAATTGAAATCTCACAAAGCCTAAAGAAATATTTTATAAAAATACGAAATGCTTTTTAGAAATATGCACATCTTCACTTATTATTTTTTATTTTATTTTATTAGAATTATTTTTAATTTATATCAAATCTTGTAGGCTGAATAAAGTGACCTTTTCATTTAGCATCAGAAGATAGTAAATTTGCCAATGTATCAACTGAATATTTCACACAGAATACAGAGTATGGCACAATACACATTTTAAATTATAATAAATTATCTAATGAGAAGTTTCTACATATTGAAAAAAGAAACCAGAAATATGACAAATGTAAAATATCTATCACTAAAAAACAACTTGAAAAAAGTGTAGTTTTCAGTCTAAACAATGAGTAGTAGAAGCAGACCGATGTGTAGTTTCTACACCGAATGTGTAGTTTTTAGAATCTTTGGATTATGCCTTATAAGCGGATTAAATTAATCCTTAATAGCAGGCATGACTTCTTTAGAGAAATTTCCATGCTTTTGCAAGGAATTAAATATAAACAAAGGCAGAAAAGTTCTTACATATAGAGTGTTAAGGGTGTATTCGAAAAAATGCTTTTCCACCTTCAACAGCTCGAAATTTTCCGATACAATTTCAGACACATTTTTAAAAGTAGAAACATGAAACTTGCTGAGGGGATTCTTGAAGGGACGTATGAGGTGCCGTGTGATGTCTTTTTACGCTCCATTCATTAGACAGAGTTTCCTACAAAGGATTTCATCGGGGCGCTCCGCCCCTCCTGCCCTTTAGTTTGAAAAATAGCGCCCCTCTTGCCCCTCATCCAAAAACTAGCGCCGCTCTTGTCATTCATTCAAAAAAATAGCGCCCTTCTTGCCCCACATTTGAAAAAACGCAGCGCTCCAACTCGCTAGAGCGCGTAAATTACGCAAAAAATAGCTTCATACGCGTTCCGTGGGACAGGTAATTTCGTCAAAAAATCGCTAAAAAAACTGGCAAGTTTCGTTAAAAATCGCGAAATAACGACTACTTTCTGGCAAGATTCGCAAAAAATGGTTAATTTCGTCATAAAATTTCACAAAACGGCAGATTTCCTCAAAAGATCATGGAAAAAAGATAAATTTCTTCCAAAGATCGCGGTAAAATGGATAATTTTGTCAAATGAGTTGCAAAAACGTCAACTTTCGCAAAAAAAAAAAAAAAAAAAAAAAAAAAAATACCGATAAGACAGCAGATTTCGTCAAAAGATTTGCGAAAAAAACGGCAAATTTCGTCGAAAAAAATCGCAATAAAACGGAAAATTCTGTGAAAAGTTCCGTTTTTTCGCTATGTTTTAACGAAATTTGTCGTTTTTTTGCGAATTTTCAGCAAAATATGCCGCTTTTTGCGATCTTTTAACAAAATCTGCAGTTTTTTGTGATCTTTAAACAAAATTGGCAATTTTTTCCTGATATTTTAAGAATATTTGCCATTTTTTCGCGATCTTTTAACAAAATTTACCTTTTTTTTTTTTTTTTTTTTTTTTTTTTCAATTTTTTGATGAAAATTCTGTTTTTTCATGATTTTTTGAACCGCTAGATTCTCGAGTCAACTCTATAAAAGTGCCCTTAAAAATGAAAAAGTGCCCTGAAAAATGTAAATGTGCCCTAAAAATTATAAAAAGTGCCCTTTTCAGAACAGTAGCGCCCTGCCCTTTTTTAAACCTGGGGGAAACTCTGCATTAGAATTTCAGTTATTAACAATTACCTTATCAGAATGACCCTTTTTTTCGTTCCCATATCTCCCGCTTGGGAAAAATCGGTTCGAAATGCCGTTTTTGATTGCTTCTTTGCCATATTTTCTGCCTTTATCAAAGAATCGACCATTACGGCACCTTGTGTACTTTCCAAATAAGAGATTTTGAAAGTTTGGTGTATTTGAGAGCAAAAATGAATTCAAAAATAAATCGGAAAATAAGCAGTTTGAATCGAAATACACCCTTAACCTTAAGTATAGGAATCTACGCATGATGCACAATAAATATTTTTCCTATTTCATCTTATTCTTTTACTGTATAAAAAATGAAAATTGAAAAACCAAATTTCAACTTTAATAAGAAATCTATTAAATAGATCACTCATTAATAGAACTATCTGTCTTTATAGGTCAAATAATTTAAAAGGGAAAAGAAAAATAAAAATCAATTTGTTATGCATTTTAATTGGCCATTTAGTTGAATAAAGAAATTCACTTTGTATAGTTAAAGTTAAAAAAAAAAAAAAAAAAAAAAAAAACATCAAGAAATTGGTGACAAATAACAGAATACATGTAAAAAAAAAGTTCATAGTCTTACAAACGCAATAAAAAGATTCAAAACAGCATTGAGGTTATTTCAGATTGAAATACAAAACTGATCCTGCATCAAGTGGGGGGGAAAAGAAGGCTTATCCTTCTATAGTAAAAAAAAACTAGCCTTAAAAGGAATGACTCCTGGAATGATGCTGATGTGGAAGATTTCCGGAACTAACGAATCCGGGTTGTCCACTCCTTCCATGAGTCGAATAGACCAATCAGGAAAGGGCTCCTTCTATGCATCGCCATATGGGGTTACCATAAAGAGAGGAAAGGTTACCATCGCCAACAATCGCCAAGTTTGTCGCCAACTTGGCGATATATCGCCAAATTTGGCGACCAAAATTAGTTGTCAAAAGAGACGCCAACTTGGTGATAGCTGTAATATTTCGCCAAATTTTTAATTTCTTTACACATCAGTCGTTTGACACATCATTTGAGAGGTTTGCAACTGCTTATTCATTTAAAGGATGTCTTGTGTGTTATCCCCCATTCTGCTCCCCAGGGGGAACACATTTTTAATTTCTTTACAACACCAGTCGTGTTACACAAGATTTGAAAGGTCTGCAACTGCTTATTCATATTATGGATGTCTTGTGTGTCACCCCCACACACTGCTCTCCCCAGGGGGGGTCACATTTTTAATTTCTTTACAACACCAGTTGTGTGACACATCATTTAAAAGGTCTGCAACTGCTTATTCATATTATGGATGTGTTGTGTGTCATCCCCCACTCTGCCTCCCAGGGGGGCACATTTTTAATTTCTTTGCAACACCAATTGTGTGACACATCATTTGAGAGGTCTGCAACTGCTTATTCATATTATGGATATCTTGTGTGTAACCCCCCCCCCCCCTCTGCCCTCAGAGGGGGCGCATTTTGTAATTTCTTTACAACACCAATTGTGCGACACTTCATTTGAAAGGTCTGCAACTGTTTATTCATTTTATAGATCTCTTGTGTGTCACCCCCACTCTGCCCCCCAGGGGGGCACATTTTTAATTTCTTTACAACACCAGTCGTGTGACATCATTTGAGAGGTCTGCAGCTGCTTATTCATATTATGGATGTCTTTTGTGTCGCCTCCCCTCTGCCCCCCCAGGGGGGCACATTTTTAATTTCTTTACAACACCAGTCGTGTGACACATCATTTGAAAGGTCTGCAACTGCTTATTCATACCATGGGATATTGGCGAGCGCAGCAAGCAGGGGTAGCCAATAATTTGGAATCGCGAAGCGATTACGCGGGGGGTTGGCGAGCAGGGGGGCGGGGCCCCCCTAGTAATACGAAAACAAAGTAACCACATATCGGTCTTTTTGCATTTGACAATGAATCAGTTTTGCATATTTATTTGAAACAAATGTTATATTTTTAATGTTTTTATTGCATTAGTAAGATAATAAAACTATATATTTCTAGCAACTGAATTCTGTTAAAAGCTAAACAACTTACACTGGCAAGACTGGTCGACGGGTTCATACCCAGCAACGCACTTGCAACCTCCAGATGGCAGTGTCCAGTTACCATCTCCTTTGCACAAAAGCCGCGGTGTATCCACAACAGCAGTGTTGGCAACACACTGGCCCTCTGCGGACACAATGGCTGACAGTTCGTGACCAGTGGGAGTTTCGGGGAAGTAAGCAAAATTTAATGTGACTGACGGACACGTTATGTAGAAAACTTTGATGGCTATGAGTGACAAACATGCACCTTGGTCGCGAAATGCAAAATAAACGCCTTTTTTAGTGATGGGAACACTTCTGACTTCAGTATTTATTATGACTTCACTGGTCGATGTGAAGCGACCTTCGTCTGCTGCTATGCGGTCAATTAATTTATAGGAATCGGGTTCCCACGGTGGGGGTTCTTTTGTGGCAGCATCGAACTCGTAGTAGAGCAGTGAAAAAGTTTCTTTGCATGACAGAGCCATGCCAGGAAATAAATTACAATCGCGCATGCTAAATTTAACTTCTATATACATTCTGTTGGCGTCTTGGCGCTCTATGAAGGGAGTCCAGAGCCAATTATTAACACTGTTGTATGCTACATCGCAGACTACGTAGGATCTCCAATTAATCCCTTGTTCAAAATTTGTAAAGCTTTCTTCCACCCACTGCAAGGAAAAGAAAAAAATGCAATGAATACAAAGAAGCAACATAAAATTAAAAAACAATACAGTGAAAACCTCCAAATAAGGGACACTCCGAATAAGGGACACCTCTATTTAAGGGACAGAAGTTGCAGTCCCATAGATGTCCCTTATTTGGAGTTTTCACTCAGTAAGAAACTCCGAATAAGGGACACCTCCATTTAAGGGACAAAAGTTGCGGTCCCATAGTTGTCCCTTATTTGGAGGTTTCACTGTAGTAATATTACAAAATTTGTAAATAAGAAATACAGAAGAATGTCACATAATGTGGGGAATGCACCCAAGGAAAATAAATAAATAAGTGAGACATTTATTATCCAAAATATGCATAATTTTTTTTCTTTTTCTTTTTTAATTCAAATATTCTCATAGCATGATGCTTACACAACAAAAGCTAATAAGTGAAATGATTAAATTAGCATACGTTCTAATGTATTTCTTATATAATAAAAAATAAATTTATACTCCAAAGATTAAAACTTTCTCAACCGAACAACTAAATACGTTCAATAATGACTGTGACCATCAAATCCACACTCCTAAAATCCGCACATATTTTACGGATGTAAACAATGAAACATTCAGTTCAGATGTAGGTGCAAAAATTGATTTTTTCACTTTTATATCAATTCCATATATTTTTTAATTTGTAATTTTTGTTAAGGTTATTGAATTCATGTTTTTTCATGAAGAAAGAATAATTTATTTCTGAAAAAATAAAGATATTGCTGATATCATTGGTAATCACAATATTACCAAATATATTTATGTATTAATCAAGCTTTTTTAGTTATTAAGTCTGGCTAAAGCTGAAATAAAGCTCCATTATTTTATGATCCTGATGTGAATTAGTAATGTAACTTTATGAGGCAAGTTTCATTGAATAATTTAGGAAAACCACATTTCATCTCTATAATGAATATTTAATTGTACATTATTGATTATTAATTTGACATCCGCTTTTAGTATTTTTATCATTTTAAAAACTATCTAATTTTTTATTATTTTAGTTTATTACTTATTTTAATATTTTAGCATACTGTAAGCATTCATTATACTTTTGATTTCATTATTAATTACATTCAAATTACTTTTTAAAAAATGTAAACAAAGCAATGACCAGAAATCTGCAAAATTCTAAAATCCGCAAAACCTCTGGTCCCAAGCTGTGTGGATTTGAGGGAGTCTACTGTATTATATTTTGTGATGTTTGAAAACGCTTCCCTTTCAATTCAAATATGACAATAATTCCATAGTTCTTTAGGATGTTTAAGATATTGTCTTAGATATAATCTGTCGTTATCTTAAAGACGGATAACCACGCCCAAAACTGTAAAAAAAAAAAGACGATTTTATGGAGATTGTAATCGGGACGCCAGTACAATTCGCTGTTTTTTGACAGAGAGATTTCCGTAAATTTCAGAAATTTTTCCGTTTTTTTTTTTTCCCTGAAAGTTACGGCAATTTTTCCGTTAAAAAACAGTGAATTGTGCTGGTGTCCCCGATTACCAGTACAATCTCCGTAAAATCGTCCCTTATTTAATCAGTGAATATTACAAAGCAAAATTCATCATAATTTGTTCCTTATTATTAAAGGGCAAAATTAGCACTAGCCACCGGCCACAGGGCCAGTACATGAGAAAAAGTGGGCAGTGAAAAATTGTCTATCAGTGGCCACCTTATGTCCATTTTTTTTTTTTTTTTACAAGGAGAAAATACAATTTACTTATATATTTCATCAGAGATTCTACTTTTTTAGGTTTCAATATATTTATATTAACATATTTATTTGAGCTGTTCAGTTTTAGATTAATACTTATAGAAATTTTATTGCTTAATATTTTTAAATAAAAAAGTGGCCACTAGTTTAAACAAAATGGCTAATTGAAAAACAAGTCTTACTGGCCAGTGGCCGGTAATGAAATTTCCCAATTTTGTCCTATACTTATTATCATATTTGTTGTTAATGTTAACATCACAAGGCTAGAAGATTTCAAACCGCAAATTTTATTTTAGAAGAAGGAACTACTAGGTTATCCCGTTGACCAAAAAATTATCGCCAATCTATAAGATTAAATGCCAATAATGGATGATCGTGAATGTCACATTCAATGACATTAAATGCAATTCACGTGTTTAAAATGTCATTAAGGGATTTTTATTTCCACTTTTTATTAATATTTTTATTACTATTCTACTAATTATTTGTTTTTTCGTTATTTAAAATAAAAATTATGTCAGCATGTGTAATAGTATTGGGTATCAGTTTGGCGATCTGTATAATTTGGCGAAATGGGTCGACGGGATAACCTAGAAGTACCTAGAAGAATAATTTAAAATTTAAAAAACTGATCGAGTTAAACTTTCCAATAATAACAACAGAAATATGTATTAGATTGATAAAATAAAGAAATTTCGGTGAACTTACGCCAGGCGTCCGCGCTTGAGGTCCATAAGGAAACCTCGTCCACTCTAAGGAACTCTCAAGTGTAGTGTCAAGCAAAACAACTGGAAAAAGAAAAGAAAAAAAGAATTATTAACTACATTTATTTAATACTAGCGGCCTTCGCCCGCTACGCTGGTCGGTTTATCTAAAGAAATCTTGAAGAAGTAGTTAGATAAGGTTCAGACATACATTAAAAAAAAAAAAAAAAGCAAGTCGATCATTCAAAAAACGTTGGGAAATATCAAATATTTACTGTAATTTTTTAAGAAAAACAAAGTTTCGAAAAAAAAAATTAAATCGAAAAAAAAATTACACTGACATATTAATGCAAGGAAATTTTCCCAGAGAGAAAATTCGCCTTGAATACAATATTTCAAATTCTTTTAATTGCTTATAGGCGTTAATGCCAACATAGTGAAAAAAAATTCCATGCTGGGAATCGAACCCGGGCCATCAGTATGGCGCACTGACGTTCTACCGACTAAACCACATGGAACGACAGCCAGCTTGAAACTTTCTCATACTTAAGTAGACTGGCGAAAACATAACGATAGCGCGTTTTAAAATCGCACAGTGACATCTATTGGTTTTTATATGTACTAAAAAACGTTATGTACTAAAAAACGTGAGCAGCGCACCTAATAGTTTCTTTTGTTTCTTTTTGTTACTTTTTTGTCTGTTGTCCGATTTTGATGAAACAAAGCCTATACACTGCCCGGGAGTGTGCATTCTTCATTAGTGAAAACCGCATAAAAATCCATTCAGTAGTTACGAAGATAACCTCGAACAAACAGACAGACAGACAGACAGACAGACAGACAGACAAAAAATTCAAAAAAAATTTTTTTGTGTTTCATTGGTTTTCTTTTATCGCCCTGACTCCATTTTTGTCAATTATCTTCAATGTACAGACACACCGGGTCCTACTGTTTTATTATATGTATAGATATACAAAATGTTAAGTCACAAAATGCAAAAAAAGATTAATACAATCGGATTCGATCAGTAAAACTAGAATTGGGGGAATCACAGCAGTTGCTCGTGATCAAAGCATTCTCGAGATAAACAAGGTCATCAGATTCGGTATTACAAATATGAGATAATAAGTAAATACTTAAGGCTGTTCTTAAATCTAAAAGAATGTCTTTATAACCTTAATTTTAATTTATTTTTGTTCGAAAATGCATGAAATTAGCGGGTGTTGTTCAGAAACTTAGTGTTAATTAATTAACCGATTGAATAATCGTGTTTCAAAATTAATCTAATGCAATTTCGTATGCAGCGATTTTCTGCAGTTCCATATATTGACCTTCGATTTATTCTGTTGAGCTGATCCAGAGTATCAGACCTGATAAAGTGATCGTTGAGGTTATTTGGGTGAAATAGTCCTCCAGCGTCCGTGTCCGGGATAGCTCGGTTGGTAGAGCATTGGCGGCTTCAGCCAATACATCCCCGGTTCGAATCCTGGCCCGGACTTTTTTCAGGCAAAAATGAAAAATGGAAAAATTACATCTGTTATAATTGATTTACCAATTGAATAGACGTGTTTCAAAATTAATCTAATATCTAGTGTTTTTTTTTTTTTTTTTTTTTTTTTTAACGCAATAGATGTTTCTGGAAATACTGTCACATTGGGCATTTAGAACCAAATTTTCCGGCTAAAGAAAAAGAAAAAACTGTCAACTGAGAGAGAAAAACGCCATGGCACGTGATCAAAAACACCCATAACTCAATAGGTAATTTACTGATCAAAAAATAGAAAACACAGTTCGATTCGAAATCGCTTCTATTGTCAAGCTTTGTAATTTTATATCTTCTCGTTAAAAAAATGAATTTGTAAATGTGCCAAAACGCTTTTCGCTTGTTGAACGGAGCAGTTGAGAACAGCTTTAGCAATTAAAATTCACAAAATGTATTTTTACGGCTTGGGCATGAGCTGAACGAAAACCACAGAGGGGCAAGATTTTGTAACATATATTCTTGTTGTTCGCAACATATCCTCGCCTCTTCTTGCCTATCATCATATTTATCGAATCATTCTTTCTAAAAAGCAACAAATGCTGGTACGGGGGGAAAATGTGGAGGGGCTAATAAAATACACTTACAAAAAAGAACAAATTCATTAACTATAACCGTTTTCAACAACGCTTTAGCCAAGCAAACTTTGAAAAGAAATGTCTAATATTTCTTTTTATCTTCCAGCGCTACAACAAACATTAAATGAGAGTAATTTATAGGTATCTTGAAGCCACGCGTATACCATCCACACCCAAAAGAAAGCAAGAAGAAATAAGAGTACACGGCTAGTTCGCCTACTAATCATCATTGGGATGCGACTTAAACGATAAGTTTACGTGACAGCCATGCTGGAGATCTCCAAATGAATGGAATGCACCTTCAGAACGAAAAATGGGAGACATAAAAGAGAAACACAAACTTCTTGAAGGTAGTATCGCTAATCAGGAAAATGTATTGTAAGGCAGCGATGCAGTCAGGATCTTTGGTTCCTGACATTTTCAAAAATTGAAAAAAAAATATATACAGTGGAGTCTCTCGATAACGAAACTCCATACATCGAATTTCTCTATATAACAAATTTTTAGCAGGAACGGTCCCCTTTTCGCATGATTACATTAAAAACAGTCTCTATATAGCGAAATATCTATCTCCATATAACGAATTTTTTCATAAATTGGTCTTAATTTATTCAGTTTTAAAAAAGCTTCGAAATCATATGGAATCAATTTTCTATCACCTATTTTTGATTTACCCTCAGTACTGAGTTATATATATATATATATATATATTACTTCTCTCCTTGGTCTATAAATCCAACGAATTGATCCCACCTCCCACACACCTTTCCACATCCTTCTCGAAACAGAGTCAATTGGATTGATACACATGTAAGAGAGGAATCAATGAGAGTCACATAAGAGAGGCCTTCAAATGGAAGAAAATGTTAATGTTTTTCATTCCTTGCTAAAATTTGAGCACTTTTTTGAGAGCGTAACAATTTTAAAATCAAAACAACAAAAAATTACAAATTTCTTCGTCTGAAATTAATGCAAGTGTTCCTCATTTGATTTTCATAAAGCTTTCAAATAAATGTTTGTTCTCTTTTTTGAAACAGCTTAAATAATTAAGAAATAAAATGTTAGGTTAATATTTACTTTAAACATTTCAAATTCTTAATTCAAAAGATCAAAAATAATATTTGTTCAAATTTTACACATTAAATACGATTTTTATCATCATTCTCTATACATCGAATTTCTCTATATAACGATTTTTTTACTGGAACGGTGGATTTCATTATATAGAGACTCGACTGTATATATATATATATATATATATATCTGATATTTTTAAAATAGTCAACTTACTGCTGAAGTGCTGATAATAAATATTTTTAATAAATACTATAATATGAATTAGAAAGTAAAAACATATTGCATTTTTCAAAAAAACTAAAAGCAGTATTCTAAAAAACGCATTTTTCTTTTCCTGTAAGGGTGTTTTTAACTGATCCGCTCAACAAGCGAAAAACGTTTTGACACATTTACAAATTTATTTTTTAACAGAAAGTTATAAAATTTTAATGCGATTTCCAATTGAACTTATTTTTCCATTTTATGATAGTTAAATTACTCATCGAGTTATAAGCTATTTCGATAACGCAATCACCCGTTTTTCTCCTCCTTTTCGACCGGTTTTTCTGCTTTCGTCGGGGAATTGGCTCAAAAGTGTCAACTTTGAAGGCTTATTATGAAAAATCTATTGTGTTTTTTTAAAAACAAAAGAATGAGTGCCATTAGACAGTTTCTGAATAACAACACCTGCTATTTTCATGCATTTCCAAACAAAAATAAATTAATGCATGTGTCACAAAGTTGCTCTTTTTGATTTAAGGGTGTATTTCGATTCAAACTATGCTTATTTTCCGATTTATTTTTGAATTCATTATTGCTCTCAAATGCACCAAACTTTCAAAATCTCTTACTTGGAAAGTACGCAAGGTGCCGTGATGGTCGATTCTTTGATAAAGACAGAAAATATTGCAAAAAAAGCAATCAAAAACGGCATTTCGAACCGATTTTTCCCAAGCGGGCGATCAGAAAACGAAAAAAAAAAAAAAAGAGTCATACTAATAAGGTAATTGTTTATAACTCAAATTCTAATGAATTGAGCGTAAAAAGACATCACACTGCACCTCATACGTCCCTTCAAGAATCCCCTCAGCAAGTTTCATGTTTCTACTTTTAAAAATGTGCCTGAAATTGTATCTGAAAATTTCGAGCTGTTGAAGGTGAAAAAGCGTTTTTTCGAATACACTCTTAAGGGTGTTCTTAAATCAAAAAGGGCAACTTAGTGACACATGCATTAACTTATTTTTAATCGGAAATGCATGAAAATAGCAGGCGTTGTTATTCAGAAACTGTCTAATTGCACTCATTCTTTTGTTTTTAAAAAACACAATAGATTTTTTATAACAAGCCTTCAAAGTGGACACTTTTGAGCCTATTTCCCGACGAAAGCAGAAAAACCGGTCGAAAAGGAGGACAAAAACGGGTGATTGCGTCATCGAAATAGATTATAACTCGATAAGTAATTTAATGATCATAAAATGGAAAAATAAGTTCATTTCGAAATCGCTTTCATAGTCAGGCATTAAAATTTTATATCTTTCTGTTAAAAAATGAATTTGTAAATGTGTCAAAACGTTTTTCGATTGTTGAGCGGATCAGTTAAGAACACCCTTAAGTGAAAACTATAATACTAGTACAATAGAAATTTTAACTTATGCTGGAAATACAGATAATAGTTATTATCGATACTAGTTCTTTCTTAGAAGTGAAATAGGATTGCTATTTTGTTTAAGAATTTAAGTGAAGAGTTTTGTAAAATAATAATGTGAACAAAGGGAAAAAAATCATTAAAAAACTTATAAAATTAATATAAAAAAAATCCTATGGGAACTAGGATGAACATCCGATATCTATATTTACAATCCGATATCCAAAACTCAGTAACAGATGGCACATTTTAGGGGATTGTTTTGCTGATTCAATATGAGTCATATTCTTACTGCAGCGAGTTTCAACGGATGTAAAATGTGCAACATTTTTTTTTATAAATTGTACTAAAGAGATACCGTATATAAAAAAAAGGAACACATAAATATGCATATAAAATTTATAAATGGGAAAGGCTCAAAATTAATCTACCACCGGATGGTTTTAATCGCAATAAAATGTGTTTGAATCACATACTAAAAATGGCCTCTATTTCACAACTATTCTACAAATAAGACCTTTTTTTTTTTATGATTTGGTCAACAAACGGGAAATTTTCTGACTCATTTTTGAACACAAAGGCATGGAATGTATAAAGGCTATTTGGAATCGAATAATGTTTTCCATTTTTGGCTAAATAAGTCACCTATTGAGTTTTAAGAGTCACTTGACGATAGTTTATCCCTTTTCTAGCGCTGTTACGTTGAGAATTCGGTTCAAAACACTAACTTTACGAGTTCTGTCTTTAAAAATTGGTAAAAGTCCATTCGATTGCATACTTTTTGAATAAGAAAGAACACCTGCTAATTTCATGCGTTTCCGAACAAAAATGAAATCAGAAATATGTCAGTCAATAATACTAAATCGCGAAACAATTTGTTAATGATATGCTATCTTAATAACTATTACACTGTTTTTTGGAATAAAATTTGTTTGTATAATTTTTCTCTTGGACCCCCTCCCCCTCCCTTATCCTGCCTCCGCATCACTCAAACACACAAATGAGATATTAAAAATCGGGCTGCGAATGCTACACTGGGCCGAGTATATTAATCTCGTGTAATTTATTTTCTGTAGAACTAATTAGAGAATGACAATATAGAGAAACAGTAGACTCTCGTTAATTCGAAATCGGATAATTCGAATCTTCGCTTGATTCGAACTAAACATTAAGTCCCGAAATTTTCAATGGCAGAATAATGTTTAAAATTTTCATTAATTCGAACTCATTTTCTCTTGACTTCGTTTAATACGAACTAACGAGAATTCCGATTTTTCATTTTTCTTCTTTCTCACGGATTTCAGATCATTTGAATAAATTTTTATCTTTGGTTTTTTTTTTTTTTTAAATTGTTCCGAATGCGTATACATATAATACAATTCATTTGATATCCACTTTATTAGAGCCCCATCTGTCTATAAGTGACACTAAATTTTTCTTCCATAGTGCTTGTTTCTAATCTTTTAATTTGTTTATGTATTTATACATTCTAATTTAATACTAAGTCATATATTCTAAGGATAACAGACGAAATTAATTTAAAAAACACTATAACATTAATTCCTTTGTAATAGTACCATATTAAGCATGTTTTCCATAATTCGAACTTCGGATAATTCGAACATTTCTTGGGGTCCCGAAGAGTTCGAATTAACGAGAGTCGACTGTATTTCAATTTCACATTTACAAAAAAAAAAAAAAAAAAAAAAAAGAAAAGAAAAGAAAAAGAAAGAAAGAAAGAAAAGAAAAACTTTCATTTCAAGGCAAATTTCCAAAAGCAATTTATTTTTTGTTATCAGATGGAAGAATTTAAAAGTAAGTCATTTATTCCTCATGACTCACCAACATAGAATGCAAGCGTGATATATCCATCCAACGATCCAACGAAAAACGCTCAATTAACTATCTATGATCTCTTTTGCAAAAATAACACTAATTTATTTTTTTCGAAGACGATATGCTTTGAAGCCAGCATCTGATACCAAGACTTCAATTATAAAACCACACACAGAGGTGACATTTCACCGAAATCATTTTAAGAAAAAAAGAAGATTTAAAAAGGGGGAAGGGAGGGCAAGATCTGATAATGGAGAAAAAAATATCAGCAGTTTCCGCTATATAGTCTTTAATAGCTCCACCACGGGTCGTTACCAAACCTCATCTTTGCACGTTGAGGTTTAATGTTACGTGCGGTTGTTTTTTGGATCGGGCAAAAATAACTCTTCACGCGTTTTGCCGGCATATCCGATGGTGTCGGATTTGTCTCCGGTTCGTAAATGTGCCACAACGGAAGACATTCCCCCCCCCCCCCCCCATTTTGTCTTCTTCGAAAATTTTCACTTACTCACTCCCCTTTCATTTAAAAGGTTTGCCAAAAAGAAGAAAAAAAAATAGTTTTCTTTTTCATAAAAAAAAAAAAAAAAAAAAAAAACAGAAAAAATATTTAAAACGAAAAGAAAAAAAGATATCAACGCAAAAAAATATTCTACAATTTGCTGCCATTTCATTTTTAGAAAAGAAAATATTTTATTGCGTAATAAAACTCGTAAGGTAAAAAAGGGGCCTTAAGGATGTTCTTAAATCAAAAAGGGCAATTTTGTGACACATGCATTAATTTATTTTTGTTCGGAAATGCATGAAAATAGCAGGTGTTATTAATCAGAAACTGTCTAATGGCACTCATTCTTTTATTTTTTAAAAAACACAATAGATTTTTCATAACGAGCCTTCAAAGTTGACACTTTTGATCACATTTCCCGACGAAAACAGAAAAACCGGTCGAAAAGCAGGAGAAAAACGGGTGATTGCGTCATCGAAATAGCTTATTTATAACTCGATAAGTAATTTAATGATCATAAAATGGAAAAATAAGTTCAATTCGAAATCGCTTTCATAGTCAGGCATTTTAATTTTATATGTTTCTGTTAAAAAATGAATTTGTAAATGTGTCAAAACGTTTTTCGCTTGTTGAGCGGATCAGTTAAGAACACCCTTAAGTATTGCGTAAGCATATTTTTACTCATTTTTTACCGCTGCCCCCCCCCCCACCACCCTTGTAAAAAAAAGCACATGCTAGGCCTTCCCCTTCCCCTTTGCTTATGTAAGATTTTAAGATATTCTAACATTAACATTGTTTCCCATAAAAAAAAAATAATTAGTGATAAATTACAGTATTCATTTATCAAATTTACACAAATAGACATGTAAGGGTTGTGGCATCGAAGTAAAGCAAAATCAATTTAATATATTCTTATTTATTTCATTAAACAACTAATAGAATACAAGATAATAATAATTATATTATTATTTATCATACTGAAAAAAAAAAAAAATGCAACAGGCCTAAGTTATTTAAAACATTATTATTAGACACATAACTAAAAATTTCATCAAGAACCATAAGAATATTATGCGTTTGGCGTTCGCATTTTTAGTCTAGTGTCCAACATCTTTGAATTCATGTTTCTACATTGTATAGTATTACACTTTCAATATAGTGGTGGACTGGAATGTTCCTCGTTTCCAGTCCTTGTTTTACACCATATCTATTTTATCAAGTCGTTCAACATTCGCAAAAAGCTCATCCAAATCATCTTCTTTTGCTTTTTGTAGCTAAACTATGGTTCCTTCGCTGTCTAATGCTTACGTAAGACCCCCCCCCCTCTCTTCCCCTAATTAATAAAAATAAGCAGACACTGGACTCCTCCTCCCCCCCCCCACTACTGCTTACGTTATGCTTAAATGATCCCCCCCAAATTAAAATCATTAATTGTGTCCAATGTGAGCCTTCGATTAAGACATCTTATAATGTACGCAGATAAGAAGAGTAAAAGTTTGCAAAGAAATATTCAAGTCAACCAATCTATCATTTTTTCTACCATTATCAAACTACTATTTTTCATTAAAGTTGTGGCCATCTTTTCGGAATATCTTCTATACAGATGCGAGCAATACAGAGTACAAAAATTATACATGCGTACAGTTTGTTTGAAGTTTAGTTCTAGCCACTCTCACATTATTCACAAAAAAACCCTCTATATATAAATAGGAGGGAGCTCCTCAGAATGATGCTTGCCCCCAGTGATGTAGTCGTAAAAAAAAGCAGAGGGTGTGCGCTCTATGCAGAGGGTATACCCTCAAAACAGATGGTATATCCTAGAATATATCTACTCTAGCTTTCTTGAGAAACAGAGGCAGAGGGTATACGGTGTTCCTTAAAAAAATTCAGAGAGTGTACGGCGTATACCCCGTATATCATCCACCACATCCCTGCTTGCCCCGGGGCGATGCTAACGAAAATATAAAATGGATGCCAAATTCGATGACTACGAATTCATTTTGGCAACATTTTGATAAATTTTCTCACAGCAAATGTCGCTTGGCGGAAAAAAAAACGCGCTTCAACAGCGACTGTAGTGCAGCACAGATGGTAGAAGAAAAAGATTTAGGATGAAAAAAAAAAAAAAAAAAAAAAAAAATAGTGCAATCCCCTTTCAAGCTATCAGGTGTTGGGCGCGAAAGACGGATCGCTTTAATGTCGGAAGAAGATGAAAGCAAACGCAATGACGCGTCGAAATTATTTACGCCCTGCAAGTGTGGAAAAAGGGGGGGGGGGAGAGAAAATAGAACAGAGGTCTTCGACGAAGCAAGAAGCTTGAAGAGACAAACAGATGTTTGGATAGCACAAAAACTCGATGTCTTTGAAGAAATTCCATAAGAACGCTACTGTTTTAAACCTAATTAAGAATAAGAGGGGCTTCACTCGACAAAAAATCAACAAAACCAGATGCAGTAAGTCTAACCCCTGGTGTTCCTGTGTTCAATGCGTCTTCTCATGGCCACCGGTAGAAAGAAATTTAGAGAGGGGAAAGACTTTGGAACGGAAATGCCTATAGTTCGATTAAATGGTAAATATAAAAATGAAATAAGCTACACAAAGAATTTATCGTGCTATATAGATATATATATTCATTTGGGAGAAATTTTTTAAATATATCAATGTAAAAAGCAATATAGAAAAAATAAGAAACATCAAACATTCAAAAACAAACTTCTACGGGAATTTTCCAAAAAGAAAAATTGTAAATGGATCTAATGAAAAGCCAGTGCAATAAATAAAAAAATATATATATATAAAAATATTTTTTTTTTTCATCCTTTAAAAAAAAAAAAAAAAAAAAAAAAAAAAAAATTGTTTTGAAACTAATATAAATTTGGTCGTAACATCGGCTGACTTATAGAAATAATAATAGAATTATTTCGATTAGCTTGCTGTTCTGCTCGGGTCCAAAAATATTTGAAGGACATTTGATGTCTTTTGTTAATGAAGGTGATATGTTATTCTCCTGAGAAGGATTTTCTCTTAAACTACCATAGTTTTGAAGATACCCCGAATATTTTTTTTCCCACAAACAAAAGAGGAAAATTTACATCAGATGACATTTAAAGGTTACAGTGATGGTTAATATAGCTATAAAACTATACATTACATTGTCAAAAAAGCTTTAAAATTCAAGATTAAATGAAATTTAACAAATGAACTGAGATTTAGTTCAGCCTTCAATAATTAAAACTGATCAATACCTATCTTATATTCTTTATTTACAGCATTATTACAAAACATTTTGCTGCCAAATTAAACTCAAGACCACTAACAAGTAGTGCAAATTAATTACCAAAATAATGGAAGGACAAAACTTAATCTAAAATTTCCTTTCATTTTTATAAATCCTCACATAATCATCGCCATGATTCTCTTAATCATTTCTTTACATACATTCATTCTGTTAACTCCAAACTTATCTCGCTTATTCGAAATCCTCCAGAAACTCGAACAAATGAAAATTAGCCTGAGAAAACTCGCACTCCAAGAAACCCGGCTTTGCAAAGAGTACTTAACGCACAGTAAAACAGGCCGCACTTAATTAGTTCTCGAAACGATATTGCAAAAAGATGGTTAATCCTTTTAACTCCTCGAGAAAAAAAAAGAGTGTTAATGGAGTTAAGCTTCATTCGAATCCGGTTTCTGTAACTTTAACTGAATTACACGGGCGGCACACTTGCATTTGAAAAGGCATTTCTTCTAATTTCACTTTTCTCAGTAAAATAAACATCAAATGGTAGCGTATGTTCAGAGTATCCAAATATTGGTTAATGAACACAGTTTGGTGGAATTCGATTACAGGAAAATAAGGGCGGTCGTAAGGGCAATCAGCGAACAGAAATGCTAACGAGTGAAGAAGAAAAAAAATGGCTCAAGTGATTGGGTTCGAACTCGGAGGAATTCTTTTCTGGACATTTAAAAGAGAAGCAACTTAGTCTTTTTTTTTTTTTTTTTTTTCCGCCTTATTCTTTTCCAAAGTCCGGAAAGAAAAATTCTGGCTTTGCGATTTATTCGACTAGAATGAACCCTGAGTGCAGTCCTTGATTGTTCGGAAACAAAGTCAATTGAGGCATGCAATTTTTCTTGTTAACAATGGCATTTAAATGGTTATAATAGGATTTAAATATAAAGAAGAAGAAGAAAAAAAAAAAACTAGCACAGAAAGGCTAATAAAGAAAAACGAACTTCAGAATGCATTTATTCATCTTTATAAGAACACGACAAGTGTATAAGAAATTCTTATTCATAAAATTTTATTGACATACAAAAGATTAACATTTGAATATTTTTTTACGGTGTAAATAAAAGAAGTGCACCCATTGATTTTGTTAATTGTACAAGATTAGATAATATTTTGATAGAAAAATCAGCATCGGAAAAGTATTTCAGTATTGCGCGGCAGCGCAATACTTATTTATTTCCCGTGTGATTATATAAGGCTGCTGGTCATTCACTTTCCGAATCCCCCCCCCCCCCTCCGTAATGCAAAGTCAATGGGTGTTTGGAATTTTCTCAGGAAATTAATATTTTTAACTTCTTTCGGTGATCTATTCTTAAAAGATGTCACTCTGTTTCTTAGTTTTCAAAATATTTCTAAAATCTATGCGCAATTTTATATGAAGTTTTTACTTCTGGTTCGTCAGTTTTTAAGACATAAATATTAAGCATAGATTTCAGAAATATTTTGAAAACTAAGAAATAGAGTGACATTTTTTAAGAATAGATCACCGAAAGAAGAAGTTAAAAATATTGATTACCTGAGGCGATATTTTAAATATAAGAAAGCTTCATACGGAATAAGGCTATGGTACTCATGGAACATAAACATATCGTACGGAACACATATAACGTTTTTTAATGCTATCCACCGTTTTGTCAATTTTTACTCTTTGTTAATCTAATGATATAAGTGAAAAATGTTTGCCAGACGTCAAAGGCCAAAATGGCTTTGCATATGGATTATAACATAGAGAGTACTAGTACTAAGGAAAGCACAATTAGTGACAATGCATTCATCAGCACCAACCTACATGTAATGCGGCGTTATTCCTTTATTATAACGTCATCATAAAATATTTGTAAAAAGTTATACGCAATAACAATATTTGATTAAGCTTCATATCTCTCTGGACTTACATGATAAATCCATCTATAATTTTCTAGTATATATAGCTCTATACCCAATCCGACGTTGTATAGATTTAATTTTTGGTAATATTGCTGTTTTAATTAATATACTCGTTGTACGGAAGCCTCTGTGCGGGTGTAATGCTACCGCTTGATCTCTTTTTTCTTTTTTTCTTTCTTTTTTTTTTAAATTTATTTGTTAGAGTGGCTAAAGTATAACTAATATCCTGGTGTTGACTCTATAAGAGCAGGGCGCTGTCTATCAGGGCGCAGCACCCGACGGCCCTTTTTAATGTTTCCTATGTGCCCTGTGGCAATTCAATTGATCCTGGGAAGATATCGCGCAAATCCTACAAACTCAAAACAAACAGTTCAAAATATTTTTTATGAACAAGGTACAAATGTGCCCCTTTTTTAGAATAGTGTTATTAAAAAAAAAAAAAAAAAAAAAAAAAAAATGCATCAAGTTTTTTAGAATAGAGTTCCATTTTTGAAAAATTCCCACTCCCCGGCGACCCTTTTATTCTAGAATCAACACTATATCCATTTATTTTAATTTATTATTACTAGGGGGGCCCCGCCCCCCAGCTCGCTATGCTCGCCAACCCCCCGCGTAATCGCTTCGCGATTCCAAATTATTGGCTACCCCTGCTTGCTGCGCTCGCCAATACCCGATGGTATGAATAAGCAGTTGCAGACCTTCCAAATGATGTGTCACACGACTGGTGTTGTAAAGAAATTAAAAATGTGCCCCCCCCCTGGGGGGGGCAGAGTGGGAGGCGACACAAAAGACATCCATAATATGAATAAGCAGCTGCAGACCTCTCAAATGATGTCATACGACTGGTGATGTAAAGAAATTAAAAATGTGCCCCCTTGGGGGGCAGAGTGGGGGTTACACACAAGACATCCATAAAATGAATAAACAGTTGCAGACCTTTCAAATGATGTGTCACACAATTTGTGTTGCAAAGAAATTACAAAATGCGCCCCCTCTGAGGGCAGAGGGGGGGGGGGGGGTTACACACAAGATATCCATAATATGAATAAGCAGTTGCAGACCTCTCAAATGATGTGTCACACAATTGGTGTTGTAAAGAAATTAAAAATGTGCCCCCCCGGGGGCAGAGTGGGGGATGACACACAACACATCCATAATATGAATAAGCAGTTGCAGACCTTTCAAATGATGTGTCACACAACTGGTGTTGTAAAGAAATTAAAAATGTGACCCCCCCCCCCTGCGGAGAGCAGAGTGTAGGGGTGACACACAAGACATCCATAATATGAATAAGCAGTTGCAGACCTTTCAAATCTTGTGTAACACGACTAGTGTTGTAAAGAAATTAAAAATGTGTTCCCCCTGGGGAGCAGAATGTGGGATAACACACAAGATATCCATTATATGAATAAGCAGTTGCAAACCTCTCAAATGATTTATCAAACGACTGGTGTTGTGAAGAAATTAAAAATTTGGCGAAATATTACAGTTATCGCCAAGTTGGCGTCACTTTTGACAACTAATTTTGGTCGCCAAATTTGGCGATATATCGCCAAGTTGGCGACAAAATTGGCGATTGTTGGCGATGGTAACCTTTCCTCTCTTTATGGTAACCCATACGGCGATGCATAGACGGAATCCTTTCCTGATTGGTCTATTCGACTCATGGAAGGAGTGGACAACCCGGATTCGTTAGTTCCGGAAATCTTCCACATCAGCATCATTCCAAGAGTCATTCCTTTTAAGGTTAGTTTTTTTTTACTATAGAAGGATTACAATTATTTCTTTAATCTGAAGCCATTTTATATATTATATTATAGCAACACAATGACTAAAATTAATTTTAAAAATTTAATTAAAAATTGACTAAACACATTGACTAAAATCAATTTTTAAAATTAATTTCGAACTTTATAAGCATAAATAATGGACTGCAAATATAAAATGGGAAGCAAAATTTAAACGATTTTAAATAAAACCGAAAACTTTATAAATTGAGTTACGATAACTGGCATTTTAATTGTTCACAAAAATGCAATCCTATTATAGATGAAGCAAGCAACAGGCGAAAATAACATAATCAGCGTATACCAAGTATCTGAAAAATGTGTCGACATAACGTATACACCGAACAATGATGGGAGAGTGGTCATCTGATAGGCGGTGGAATAAAATGATCTGTCAACTTTCCTATCAAGTGATTAATAGCCTTGAAAAGGAAAAAAAAAAAAAAGAGAGATACATTCAAATTACGTAACAATGAATAACGAAATAGTTCTTCTATTTAAAATCAAACTAAAAAGTAAGAAAATAAAAGGGGAGGAATTTTTTTAGAGCAACTACGTCTTTTTATTGCATACCTGTCACACAGAGATAGGTTGTTTTCTTTTGAAAAAGTCTATTTTCTGACACATTATTAATTTTTTTTTTTTTTTTTTGTTCGGAAATGCATAGAATTAGCAGGTGTTGTTATTGAGAAATTATGTAATTGAAAGGGGCTTTCTATTTTTTGGTGAATGCAAAACATCTTTCAGAAAATCTAGTCAAATTTAAAGAGTTTTGAACCGAATTTTCGGGGGTGGCAGAGAGAAAGGGGTGAAAACATGTCATATGACAAAAAATCGCTTATAACTCTATAAATAATATACATATTTAACCTCTTCAGACCTGAGCATAAACTAACTCTACAAATATATATTTATTGCTTTTACATGATCGAAATGACAGCATAGATGACAGAAAGAGTCATTTTTATGAAATCAGTACTTTAGGGGACTAGCAATTTAGTTTTATAAATATGAATATAAAAGTACTAATCCCCTTAAAACAACAGTTTAACTATCAGTAATATAAATTTACGCAATAACAAAATTAAGGTCTTTAAACAAGTAAATGATCAGCAAATCTTCAAAATTTTTTATTGTAAAGCAATTAAGTTAAATAATCATGAATACTTCTTACTTTCTTGGCCACAATGTCTTGAAGGTATTTTCGAAACTCGGATGTAAATAATATTTATTTTATGAGGTAACATTCATCAGTGCTGGCATTTATTGGTTTTATTCAAAAGCAAAAAACATTCAGCTGTATAAGTAAAGTAAAAATGCAAAAAATTCGAACAGTTTAGTTTTTATGAAGAAAAGAATGGAGGTACACATTTGTGTACCTCAGGTCTGAAGAGGATAAAAGAGAGAGTAAAATGCGATTCGATTAAAAATTGCTTCAATCGTCAAGCCTCCAATTGTGTGCCTTTATGTTTAAAAATAAGTCTGAAAGTTTAGTTGTTGAGTAGTTAATTGGAAATCCCCCTTTCAAATGCACAACTTATGTGCTTGGAATGCATCCATATTTTTAAAATTTCACCTCGGAAAATTAGAATTTCTTTCTATCGTTTTCTGTATGATTTTCTATAAGATTTTTTTTTTTTTTTTTTTTTTTTTTTTTTTTGTATTTGATAGAATATTTTAAAAATACATACTGTTAATTTTATTTAAAGTGTTAAAAGCGTAACTGTTTTATTATTACTTATTAACTATTTTACTAAGTTTTCATACTTACAAGGAAGGTCTCCTTACTGGGCATACTCAGCATTTTATGAAAAAATTGGTAATTAAAGTATTTATGTATGTAATAAAGGATCAGTCAAAATTAGCGGCGGAATCACTGAAGAAAGTATGTAAAAAAATAACATATTTTCGAATATTTAGCGCGAAAAGACGAAAGAGTCACTCGATTTGGCGAGCAGCCCTTTTCCTCGCCAAAAGCAAACGATTATAATGCAACTCAAAACTGTTGGATATTTAGAATGCCTGTAAATGGTATTTAATGAATTTAAAGATAAACAATGAGAGACTTTAGTATATTACATACATATTATGCATATTGTATTACCTATATGTATTACTTGTTGAAGTAGTTATTTAATTAATCACTGGAAAAAATATTTTCATAGATAAAAAAAAAATAATAATAATATTGAGAAAAATTATCTTCATACATTTAAGGGTATTAAAAAATTAAACCAGATGTTTCCATAGCAACAAAATCTAATCGATAATTCTCAAATGGACTTTGAGCTTGAAACAAATTTAAGTAATTTAAATTATGAATTTCGTTTTAAATCTCAAATTTTGATAATTAAATATGAATATAAATACATAAAAATATCGATATAACTAAATAATACTTAAAACAAACTAAAACTTATAAAACTAAAGTTATTTAAATTAAATTTATCAAAACAAGTTCAACATGAAACTTTTTTTTTTCTTGTAGTGTATTTGACATTAAGTATTTTTTGAAATTACATTCCATTGCCAACCGGCGATAAGTCGCTAAATAAAGAAATTTTCATTATTTTTTTATGGTTACTGAATGCAGGTTCCGCCGAATTTTTTTTAATAAACGTATATATCCACACGAGAAGAACATTCTGTAATTTTTTCAGATTTTTCGGGGTATGCCCGTATGGAGACCTTCCTTGTTAGTGTATTATGTTTCAGCTTTTAATTTATATTGAGTCTGAAAATATATATAATCATGGATTTGTTGACTAATTTAAAAAATATCAGATATGTATCAAATATCTATCCAAAATTGCGCGTATGTAACCAAAATATCGGATAGATATCAAACCATCTGATATATAAACAAAATATCGAATAGATATCAAACCATCTGATATATAAACAAAATATCGAATCAGGGATATGTTTAGGAAAATTTTAGGTCCTTTAAAAGACCCTTCAAAAAATAACTTATCTTCAAACAGGACCCTTCACAATTTTTTTTATCCTCAAACAGGAGCCTTCACAAAACATTTTATCCCAAAACAGGACCTTTCTCAAAATTATTTATCTCTTAAATAGATTTTTCACAGAATTTTTTCACCTTCAAATTGAACTTTTCACAAATTTAATCATTTAATAATAAAATCTAGCTTGTAAATAAGCAGTTGAACATACCGAAGAGCATATTACTTAGCTTTCTTATATATATGAGGACCCCAAAAGCCAAGGGGTATAAGTGACAAAATTGAAAAAATTGAGTTAAGTGCACAGGGTATATGGAAATATGCTCTTTTCATTTCAGGTAAAGAAATATAGGTCATTTTCTGATTATTTGGAGAGTTATAGAGATAAATAAACCACTTTTATCGAAAAACAAACAATATTGATTAATTATACATTTAAAGAAAATTGTATTCTATTTTTTTAACAGTTATTGAAATGAGAGTTCAAAGATTAGAATGCAACAAGCAGATGTTTGCTATTTCAATCCACTTAACTGTTATTGATGTTCCAATTTAACATCAATTATCTTTAAACTCAATTTACTCCAAATCGACATTTTGTCACTTGTACCCCTTGGCTTCTGGGCTCCTCATATATATATAGAAAATAGAAACTATAAAGACATCGATAATTTAAAATTTACAAAATTCTGAATAGAATTTTCATATATATAAGACGAAAATTCACAATTTCACAAAAACGGCACCCTGTGAGAAAAGTCTGCGAATATTTTTTATATTTTTGAAAATATTATGATAGTTACGAACATGGATTGCATGATATAGAAAAAAAATAAAGAAGCGATACATAAAAACTGAAACAGAAATTTCTTTTCTGTGCCTTACTTTATACGTTCCTATATATATATATATATATATATATATATATATATATATATATATATATATATATATATATAAATATATATAATATTTATAATATATATTTTATATATATATATATATATATAGTAGTTCTCATTCAAGATAGAAATAATCACTATCTAGTATGGTGCATTGCGAAACCGCCACCTTATAATGATACAGTCTGCTAACAATGTAACTGATTTATTATTAAGTTTCAAAAGTAAGAAAATGATACACCAGGCATTCTCATAACCTCCTATTTCAGACACATAAAGGAAAAAATATCCTTACAATAGTCTCTTTGGGTTGTATCAGTAAGCAATATGTCTTTATCTAAGAAAGGTGAAACGACCTGTTTAAAAAGAATCCCCTGTTCCATGGGACAATGTCGAATGTTGCAAGGTAAGTACGATTAATGTGTCATATTCAACATTTTATAGAGATATCTAACAATTAATTTCCAGCCATTTCGTACGGATGAAGACTGTAATAGCAGTTATAAAATATATATATATATATGATACATGTTAATTAAGGGTGTATTCGAAAAAACGCTTTTTCACCTTCAACAGCTCGAAATTTTCCAATACAATTTCAGACACATTTTTAAAAGTAGAAACGTGAAACTTACTGGGGGGATTCTTGAAGTGGCGTATGAGGTGCCGTGTGATGTTTTTTTTTTCCGCTCAATTCATTAGAATTTGATTTATAAACATTTACCTTCTCGGCATGACCCTTTTTTTCGTTCTCAGATCTCTCGCTTCGGGAAAATCTGTTCAAAATGCCGTTTTCGATCGCTTTTATTACAATATTTTTTATATTTATCAAAGAATTGACAATCACGGCATCTTGTGTACTTTCTAAATAAGAGAATCTGTAAGTTTGGTGCGTTTGAGAGCAAAAGTGCATTCAAAAATAAATCGGAAAATAAGCAGTTTGAATCGAAATATGAAATACGAATATCAAGGTCTTTTCTACTGAAGAAGGTAAGACTCTAACAGATTTACTTACTTGCACTTCCAGTTACAGAAATATATATTTTACGGATGAAATTTTAGTTATAAAACATTTGTAAATGAATAGGAGAGAGAGAGAAAAAAAAAAAAAAACTATAAGGTACTGAGAATTTTTCAAAAAACTGGGATACTAGAACTTTTTACGCCAAAAAAAAAAAAAAAAAAAAAAACATGTAACAAATTCGCGTTTAAGCACCCAAACAGAAAAAAAAAGCAGACATGTCATATACGCACCACATTTGTGCGAGTGCAATAAAATGACGATTTTATGCCTCATATGGTAACCCGGTCATTGCTGTTTATTTATTAATAAACTTCAAATCCGCACTCCTAAAATCCGCAACTCTCTAAAATCCGCACATATTTTACGGATGTAAACAATGAAACATTCAGTTGAGATGCAAGTGCAAAAATTAATTTTTTTAGTTTTATATCAATTTCATACATTTTTTAATTTATAATTTTTGTTAAGGTTATTGAATTCATGTTTTTTTTCATGAAAAAAGAATAATTCATTTCTGAAGAAATAAAGATATTGGTGATATCATTGGTAATCACAATCTTACCAAATATATTTATGTATTAATCAAGCTTTTTTAGTTATTAGGTCTGGCTAAACCGGAAATAAAGCTTCATTATTTTATGATCTTGATGTGATTTAGTAATGTACCTTTATGAGGCAAGTTTCATTGAATAATTTAGGAAAAACAATTTCATCTCTATAATGAATAATTACACATTATTGATTATTAACTTGACCTTTGCTTTTAGTATTTTTATCATTTTAAAAACTATCTAATTTTTTATTATTTTAGTTTATTACTTATTTTAATATTTTAGCATATTGGAAGCATTCATTAAACTTTTGATTTCATTGTTAATTACATTCAAATTACTGTTTAAAAATGTAAACAAAGCAATGACCAGAAATCCGGAAAATTCTAAAATCCGCAAAACCTCTGGTCCCAAGCTGTGCGGATTTGAGGGAGTCTACTGTATTTATTTACTTTATATTTTCATTTATAAATCGATATAAATTGTTTTGTTCTATGATTATTAATTAAATTTTTTTTATTTATTATTTCATTTTTAAAATAATAGAAAATAGTTGAAAAATATATACGTAACTGATATTTAATAACGAAGTTTTTGCCAAACTGTCGTCAGAAATAAAATCGCACCAATGTGGTGTGTATATGACATCTGTGCCAAAAAAATGCTTACTAAGCATTTTCAAGGAAATTAAAACTTTATATGCAACACACATACACATAATAAATAAATCAACAAAAATAAAATAATCATGTAATTATCCCAGTTTACCGGTAAAATTTTAGTAAACATACAAATTTTTGCAGTTTTCAAAAACTTGTTTTGTAGACTTGTAATGTTTTTTCTGTTCAATCTACATGAAAACTTTTGGTAAGCCTACAAATTTCTGCAGTTTTTACAAAAACTAGTTTTGTAAATTTTCATCTTTTATTTATTTATTTAACAGTGTATTTAAAAAAAAAAAAAAAAAAAAAAAAAAAAAAAATCATCAATCAGTAATGTTTTTAAATAAACTGATATGCACATTCGAACTATATTTCATTACTATAATAACATTATATATCTGATTCGCAACAAAAATACTAATTTACGTATGTATTAAGGGTGTATTCGAAAAAACGCTTTTCCACCTTCAGCAGCTCAAAATTTCCCGATACAATTTCAGATATATTTTTAAAAGTACAAACATGAAATTTGCTGAAGGGATTTTTGAAGGGACGTATAAGGTGCCGTGTGATGTCTTTTTACGCTCAATGCATTAGAATTTGATCTATAAGCAATTAATTTCTCAGGAAGACCCTTTTTTTCGTTCCCAGATCTCGCACGTCGGAAAAATCGGTTCAAATTGCCGTTTTTGATTGCTTTTTTTTTTCAACATTTTTTGTATTTATCAAAGAATTGACAATCACGGCACTTTGTGCACTTTCTAAATAAGAGAATCTGCGAGTTTTATGTGTTTGAGAGCAAAAGTGAATTCAAAAATAAATCGGAAAACAAGCAGTTTGAATCGAAATACACCCTTAAGTACACTGGTGTCCAAAATTTAAGCATAATTGGTAATTAAGTAATTATTTTTAAGTAATGAAAGAAATATGAATCGGAATGTGCTGAAACTCCAGGTGTGTAAACAAAATAGTACGCGTCACATATTTTCGCGAAGAGTTTTCCCCGAAATCGAACAGGGGACCGTCAACAAATTGAAAAAGAACGAAGATCTTTTGGATAACCCTGTCAAAACTAATGTAGCAAAAGCGTTCAAACTGCACATTATGATTAATTGGCTTATTGTAATGTACTGTGTTAATTTTTACAAGGATAGCATGTATACTCGTAGAGAAATTAAGATTTTTATAAAAACAGTCCTAAATTTTTCCAAGTTTTTTGCTTATAATTTGCAGAGTTCTTATTATAAAATAATGTTCTTTTCTAAAAATATGACAAACATGATTGTACACAATACCCTGTCATCAGAATTTAAAAATAATAAAAATTGTATGAAAAATGAGTATGTTTAGTAAATAATTTTTCATTGCGTATGCGTCAACGATATCAAAATGTCATTTGCATATTGTGTTAGCTAAATGTATAGAGCAACTTCTGTAAAAGTTTCAAAAACATAGCTTGAAAATTCTGAAAATGGGAGCCTATAGAATCAACTCAAAATCCGTTATTCCTAAAGGAAGCAAAAAAAAATCAGGGGTTTTACCTAAATATAGTTGTACGTGCAATATTGTGTAGGCACTAAACAATGGAATATGGATACAGCCCCTCATTTTTTTGCTTCATTTAGGGAATAACGGATTTTGAGTTGATTCTATAGGCTCCCATTTTCAGAATTTTCAAGCTATGTTTTTGAAACTTTTACAGAAGTTGCTCTATACATTTAGCTAACACAATATGCAAATGACATTTTGATATCGTTGACGCATGCGCAATGAAAAATTATTTACTAAACATACTCATTTTTCATACAATTTTTATTATTTTTAAATTCTGATGACAGGGTATTGTGTACAATCATGTTTGTCATATTTTCAAAAAAGAACACTATTTTATATTAAGAACTCTGCAAATTATAAGCAAAAAACTTAGGACTGTTTTTATAAAAACCTTAATTTCTCTACGAGTATACATGCTATCCTTGTAAAAATTAACATAGTACATTACAATAAGCCAATTAATCATAATGTGCAGTTTGAACGCTTTTGCTACATTAGTTTTGACAGGGTTATCCAAAAGATCTTCGTTCTTTTTCAATTTGTTGACGGTCCCCTGTTCGATTTCGGGGAAAACTCTTCGCGAAAATATATGACGCGTACTATTTTGTTTACACACCTGGAGTTTCAGCACATTCCGATTCATATTTCTTTCATTACTTAAAAATAATTACTTAATTACCAATTATGCTTAAATTTTGGACACCAGTGTATTACAGCAATAAATAACATTATGTGTAGCAGAAAGCCTACTGTGTTCTTAAAAATTAATTTTCGCATGTAAACAGACAATAAGCTTAATTATGAAATAAGAACAACATTGTAAAGAATAACAAACAGTAACAAGCAATATAAATTGTCCTATGCCACAGAAGGCGAATAAACATGAAAAGAATTTTAAAAACTGTGCAATGTTCGATTTAAAAAAGAAAAAAAAAGAAAAAAAAGAAAGAAAGAAAAAGAAAAAAAGAAAAACTAGATACAGAGTACCACAAAACAAGAAGTTCAACAAAGTCCATTACATCTAAAGATAAAGATTTGAAGTAAATCTTCCTTGTTTTTCATCTAAACGTGAAACATCTTATCTTGGCAAGATGGGTAAAAAAAAAAAATGGTTCTGAAAAAGAAAGTTTTCGGTTTCCGAAAACTGGCAACAGTCTGCTGAAGAGGAGAAGCTCCCAATCTGCTGTAAAACAGCCATTTCTCTTTACAAATGACATTTGCACGCCGGTATGCATTCCTAATGCTCTCCGAACTTGATATTAATTTTATTGAACATCAGGCTAGCAAAGACACAATCATAAATTACGAACGAAATATACTGGCATTCAGGTACAAAAAAAAAGCAAAAAAGGAACAATATAGGAGGCGAAATTCGCTCATCATCAGTCACACGTCTAGTTATACAGTATCGTTTGCAAGTAAGGTAAGAATAATAATAATAAAAAAAAAAGGCTGCGGAAGAAAAAAAAAAGAAGATGGCGTAAATAAAAGAAAAAATTAAAAAGAAGACTTGCAATCGACAAGTTGCGTGTTTGTTTAACCTTTAATCCAAGGGCGGGGCCCAACCGGCTTTGGAAACATGATTTACATGCGACGTTGGTCTACCCGGTGAAGATATTTTGCCTGATGCGCAGGCTTCAAGCGAAGAGATACGTCTGCGCCAACCTATGAAAGGATGATACCGGTATGTAATTAAAGAAAGGCTGGATGTTATTAAACATCGTTAGACATTTCGGCCTCATAAAAAAAAAAAAGCGTTTTAGATCTAAGGACCGCTTTATTTCCTAACAAAAATTAAATGACCAACTTGAAAATAGTTATCAACGTCTGCTGCTGAACATTTTAAGTCAATAGAATGAAAAAATATAATGACAGGCGCATTAACTTGCATTGGAGATTCGAGTGCGATGGCAATGGATTGCTGTTGGAAAAAATATACTTTGGAAACTGTCTGACTCATTTTTAAATGTAAAGGCATAAAAATTGACAAGCGCTGATTATTACCCCTTCTTGACGAACGTCTTTTGCTGATATTCTAATCATATATCACCAGCTTTTTAAACATAATATACCTCGAAAAGCGGTATATATATAAAATTAGGTACTACTTGGTTATCTCGCCGACCAAAAAAAAAAAAAAAAAATATCGCCAAACTATAAGATTAAATGCCAATAATGGATGATCGTGAGTGCCACATTCAATGATTTTAATTAAGATACATGTGTTTAAAACGCCATTACAAGATTTTTATTTAGACCTTTTTATTTGTATTTTTATTAACGTTCTACCAAATATTTGCTTTTTCGTTATTTAAAATAAAAATTACATCAATGTGTATAGTTTGGCTATTAGTTTGGCGATTTGTATAATTTGGCGAAATTGGTCGACGGGATAACAGAGTAGTACCAATAATATAAATTAAGATAGACTTGAATACATTAATATATATATACACAAAAAATAAACCACTAAAAAACATTTAAAAATACAAGAGTACACGTTTCGCCAAGCTACACGCAAGGAATCATCAGTACAAATAAGGTACTACATGGTTATCCCGTCGATCAATTTCGCCAAATTGTAGAAATCGCCAAGCTGTTAGCCAAATTATACAAATTGAGGTAATTTTTATTTTAAATAATGAAATAACGGTACTTCTAGGTTATCCCGTCGACCAAAAAATTATCGCCAAACTAGAAGATTAAATGCCAATAATGGATGATCGTGAATGTCACATTCACTGACATTAATAAAGATTCACGTGTTTAAAATGTCATTAAGTGATTTTAATTTCGTTTTTTTATTTGAATTTTTATTAATATTCCACTAATTATTTGTTTTTTCGTTATTTAAAATAAAAATTATGTCAATATAATTTGGCTATTAGTTTGGCGATTTGTATAATTTGGCGAAATTGGTCGACGGGATAATAGAGAAGTACCGAAATAACAAATAAATTATTAAAACATTAATAAAAACACATAAAAAAGACCGAATTTAAAATCATTTAATTACGTAACAGACACGTGTTTCGTGTTTAATATCAAGTAAATGTGACATATACGGTAACCCATTATTGGCATTTAATCTTCTAGTTTGGCGATAATTTATTTGGTCGACGGGATAACCAAGTAGTGCATAACTAACACTGTGTATTGCAAATATGCATATAGACTTTAAAATATACAAATAATTACTAAAAAGGCGTTACAAATGCATAAGGGTGTATTTCGATTCAAACTGCTTATTTTCCGATTTATTTTTTAATTCATTATTGCTCTCAAATGCACCAAACATTCAAAATCTCTTATTTGGAAAGTACGCAAGGTGCCATTATTGACGATTCTCTGATAAATGCCGAAAATATTGCAAAAAAAGCAATCAAAAACGGCATTTCGAACCGATTTTTCCCAAGCGGGGTATCTGGGAACGAAAAAAAAGGGTCATACCAATAAGGTAATTGTTTCTAACTCAAATTCTAATGAATTGAGCGTAAAAAGACATCACACGGCACCTCATACGTCATTTCAAGAATCCCCTCAGCAAGTTTCATATTTCTACTTTTAAAAATGTGCCTGAAATTGTATCGGAAAATTTCAAGCTGTTGAAGGTGAAAAAGCGTTTTTTCGAATACACCCTTAAATACGGTGATTTGACTCATAGAAATATGCAGTTATTCAAATTCAAATAATTGATTTGTTTTCTTTAAACATTTTTTACAGCTGTATCACATTCTGTAGCATGTATACAAACAAAATTATAACAAAATAGGTTGGCAGACAGGAAATATTTATTTATTTAAACTAGGAAAATGAAAAATGAGAGCATGGGAAGAAATACAAACAGATATAATATCATCAATAAATATTTGCAATTATTAAAAATTATACCCAGCTTAAGAATATCAAGGAAGATCAATAAAAAAATTAATGAAGATAACAGACAATCTCATTTAATATTTAATTACCTGAAATTCTAGCTCTCTTGTTATATAAATATCGATCTTAGACAGTATCGATTACCCCTCAAGCACGTGGAAAGTTTGGAAATAATACTTTACAAAATTCAAATTTTAATTCGGAAATCTAAAAACAAGTTCAATAAGGCAAAAATCTACAGAAAATGCATACAAAATGATTCCGGATTTTATTTCAGGAAACGCGCGTGACAGAGGGGGAAAAAAAAGAGCAAAATGGCTAACAATTTTATGCGTCACGTGATTCGGGCGACATATTTGTAAAGAATTGTGCAGTTCCCACGGGAGGTGGAATTTCCTGGTAACGAAATACATCATTTATTTCAAGACGATAAAAAAAGGGTAAAAATTTACATATGTGACATCACTGACAGGATATGTGATGATATTTCAGAGATAATTTTTCAAATCCAACGGTATGTCATGTTTCTAGCAAATGAAAATAGACACTTTGCGTGTAAACAGCCACGTGCGTACATCGAAAATAACAACATCTTTTTCTCTTTTAAATGCATTTATGAAGCTGCTGGTGGCGGGGGGGGGGGGGGGGGGGACTGATATGCTGTGAATGTAAGTACAGATACAACTTACCACGCAAAACAGAATTCGGGAAAAAATGTATGACATAATAAACCAGAAAAGTATTGGATAGCATTTTGTTTTTTAAATCAATCGATAAAAGACAATTCAGAAAGTAAATTTTTTCAAATATATCACGTTGAAATAATTTTTTTTTTTGAAAATTATAAAATATAATTCATTTATTAAGTACAATGCAATTAAATTAATATAGGTACATATAATTTAACTAAATTATCTTCTTTATTTATACATATACGAAGCTGAAGAAGGTAATATATATATATAAGCATCGTACCTAGTATAGCAATAAAAGTTTACTACACAGAATATGACGCGTGGAAAAAAACAATCTGTAGATCATTTAATTAATTAAATATCTTCTACTTTTTTCTTCGTAATTTAGGTCATTGATAATACAATTGATATTTTAAGAGTTGGTAATTTTAGATCCGTATTTTTAAACCTAAATAACCACCCCTAAAGTATCAATTTCAGAAAGAAAAAAAAAAGTTTTTTTCTGTTATCTAAGTTGCTTTTTTGTTTGTGCAAAATCGATGAAAGTGTATTCTCAATATTATTGTCTGAAGAGGATACTTTTTTTTTTATTGATTAGTCAAACTTTTGTGCATCGTACTTTTTTTTTTTAAATAATTTTTTAAATAATGCCGCTGAGATTAAAACAACGAAAAGTTTTTAATTATATATAAAATTTCCTGTAATACTTTTTTTTTAAATTTTAGTAATTATTTTAATTATAAGTTACTTGGAAAGAATTATAAGTTACTTTGTTATTTTTTATTGAAAATCATCAGAAAAACAAAAAGTTTGTTAATTAAATTTGATTATCCATGTAGGGGCAAGTGACCCCCCCCCCCGCCTCTTTCCGTCTTTCTAGTATTATCCCGGAAGACAGTTGTTATACATATTTCAAAAGAAGATAAAAATATATAAAATATCCTCTCTTCCTTATATGGGACCTCTAACACTTTTTTTTTATTATTATTATTATAAAAATAAACTATTTGTTTTTTTTTTTTTTTTTTTTTTACATTTTGACTTCACGTGTTCCTTCAAATGTTTTTTTTGTTTTGTTTATTTCTATTTACAGTCGAACCTCGATTTAACGAATTGATTGGGACCCACAAATCCGTTCGTTAAATCGAAGCAATTCATTAAATCAAATATCAATTTTTGTAAAGAGTATGGTTTAAAATATCAATACAAAATACCCTTAGATATACAGATTTAAAAAAAGAATGAGTATTGTTTACTACGAGCTTAAAAATTATAAGTTAAGAGATCAACTTTTAAATTATCTGAATTCTTCAATGTTATTTGTTTTTGAAACTTAATACATCATACATACATAGTTATTGTCAGTTTGGAAAGAAATCCTTGATAGTGCTTTGTTTCGACTTTCAAAGTCCTTTGTCAATATTTTCTAACTCCGTAAGAACAACACCCTAAACCGCGTGAGACAAAAAATGATTTTTTAAAGTGTTCAAGCTACAAATTGATTCTTGGAATGTCACCTTTTTCAATTGAATTTCCGTTTCTTCATCATCTTCACTACTTTCAGAATTTTTATTCTCTTTCTGTTCAATATCGCAGATACTTAGCTCTACATATTTGTTTACATCTTTGTCATGTTTCTAGTTGAAAAAGGGAAAAGACTCTCTTTCAATCCACCAGAAATGAGAAAAAAAAATGTAACACTTGGATTTGGATGTGAAAGATTCAAAGTTTTAACTTTATCTGCGAATGCGAATTTTTGTCAGCGATTGTGTTCGTTAAATCAAAGCTAAAAATTCGTTAAATTAGAGCATTTTAGCATCCTTTTTGTCGGGACAGAAAAAATATTCGTTAAATCGGAGAATTCGTTAAATCAAAGTACGTTAAATCGAGGTTCGACTGTATTTACTTATTTTTTATTTTTATTTATTTATTTATTTATTTATTTTTATTTTTTTTTTTTTTTGAAAGCAAACCAATGAATGACGGCATGCATGCTGATTTTCTCAGTAAATAAATATTACTTTCATTTGAGTTTGTAAAATGCCTTCAAGACAATATGAAAGAAAGTGGGAAATTTTCATAATTATTTAAGTTACATCCTTTACAATAAAAGATTTTGACGATTTGAATACCACTCATCACTTTAAAGACATTAGATTTGTGATTGTGATAATTAAATTGGTATTTTAAGGGGATTTGTAACTTTAGATCTGTGGTTTCAACGTGGGGCGCTATTTGATTTTTTAGGGAGGCAATTCCAAATTTGTCACTCCCTGATTCCGCTGTCTTTTTGTCTATTCTTTTGAAAAATAATGCTTTTTACTAAAAATAAATTTAATATACACACCAAAATTTAGAAATAAAATTGAAACAGAAGTTTCCCTGTTGAAATTTAAAAAGTTCCAAATCAAAAGTTCTAAAATAAAAGTAAAACCGGAATAATAGTATGTCATCAATCTTTACAAATGTTTTGATAAACGAACTTTTTAATTCTTTTTAAAAACATTCTATAATATTTCTAGTTTAAACGTATTTTACAATTTTTTATACTATTTCAATTCTTTATTGAATGGGCTTTGCATTTCTGTTTGCTGTGTATATATTCACTAATGAAGAAATTTTTAAATGTGAAATCATTTAAAAGTATATTTTAACCTCTTCAGTCCCTGAGTACCCAAATGGGTACATCAATTTTGTCCCATTTTATTAATGATACTCAAATATAAATGAAACTTCGATATAAGAATAATATGTTTCGAATTCTAAGATTCGAGCTAATGAAAATAAAACAAAAATTTCGCTCTGAAGTCAAACGAGAGAAGAAATAATTCAGTAATAATTAAAAATACTGTAATAATCGCCAGTAGCGAAGAGGTTAATCTGACTATTTTGAACACATTCAATATATCAGATACTACAAACTTCACAAAACTTATAAATCTTAAAAAAGAAATAAAGAAGCAATTGGATAAATAATAAAAATCCTTAACTTTAGTGTAGTTCTCCTGCACAGTAAATAAATATAAGGTGGTCTGGTGTAATAACGCCAGGGGGTAATTCAGGGGGTATTATTCGGGGTAATAACGCCAAGTGCTAATATTATGCATAATTATGAAATAATCTGGTAAATGACACCCATGTGCTCTGCGCAGAAGGGTCATATAAATCGCAAAAAACAGCTTCAAGTTAATTTGTTTCATTTTTAGGTCTTATTGTTTTTACAGGCAACTAAAATTAACGCTTGATCTAAAATTTGCGAGATACGTTTTGTGATGTGAAGACTATTTTTTTTTATCCGGAAATACTTTGTTAATTACATAAATCTGTAGTACATTTCATGGACTTGCAAAATGTTGTTGTAGATTTTGGATATTTTCTCGAGATAATTTGTAATTAAAAATGCACAGCGCAATTACTATGACGGGTAATAACGCCAATCCTTGGCATTAATACCCCGGTTGATTCCCTACAGTGGCCGAGCTACATCCTAAATACTGATTCAAATAAACACAGTTAAAACTGTGCAATGTTTCTAATAATTCTATTTAGGCGGTCCTTTTTAAGCAAAAAGAAGCTCACGGTCTGATATTCTTTTGCCTCATCCCCCCCCCCCCCACACACACACACACCACACCTTTATTTTTCTTACGCTTTCACAAGAAATTGAACATTTTCAATAGCTTAGAATGCAATTTGTTAATTTCTAAGTTTGTAGAGTTTGTATTTTTAGAATTGGGCAATCTACATGCATTTATTCCATCTTATTTCATAGTTTTGTTTGCATGGCGTTATTACCCATATAGGTGGGTAATAACGCCAAATAGCATTGGTCAAGAAATCACGCTACTACAATTTAAGAATACATATCTGTTAAATTATTTTTTTATATAGATAATGAGTTGTTGTATAAAATCATATATTTGTTTAAAAAATACAATCTAAAAATGAACCGTGAAAATTGGTAGAACCTTAACGTGGCGTTATTACCCCGGGGTACCTTAGATCATGTCGTATATACATTTTGTATTAAGATAACGCATGGCAGTCAGTTAATAATAATGGTGGAGGGAGTACGGAGAAATATGTTTTAATGGGGAATAATGGCTATTTAAAATTGATAAAGATGAGAATCTTGAAATGTTTCTTGTGTATAATGTATTATCCTCCTAGGTCCTGCGACAAAAATTACGAGAGACCACAAAAAACTAATAAAAATTACTATAAAACATCCCAAACATGCATCAGTCTATATATCAATGCTTGCGATATGCAAGCATTGAATAAAAATGTCTAGAAGTAATTTTAACAATTATACAATCATTTGTTCCTAGTCTCTTACAGGCGACATTGGAACTGAAGAGGTTATACAAAATAATAATAATAATAATAATAATAATAAATAACTCCCAAGCTTTTCGACAAACTAAAATGAATTATTGATAAATGATGTCAATGTTATCAATTTTAATGATAAATGTGAAATTTTATTCAAAATATTTTGTGCAGAAAAAAACTAGTTGTTGGGGGGGGCCATCGTAATACTTACCCATCATATATATCATATATGCATATATAATATATAAAAATAATACATTTGAAAACTATTTATACAATGGATTGCAATTCCAAAACAAAATTTAAACGTGTATTTATATTTTTATTGTGCATAGTAATGCTGTATTAATGAGTTGCTGATGAATCTCTTTCGATAAATTATACAACACGCCTAACTACTCTAGTACTGAATTGCGAAAAAGAAACATCCTTATAACTCCAGAAATAATAATCTTATTAACTAACAGTTTATTACGTCGGATTAAGCGTCTCATAACCAATTAAAATATATCTTTGAATTGAAATTTGAAAGAAATACAGGGTCATGAAAAATCAAAGAATGTGTAAAACGGGATTACAGATATCTCGGCAACTAATAATTCGATTAACTTCGTTCTTTATGCAAAATTTGTGTTATTTTATTGCCTTTTAAGATCACCCCTTAAAATAAAAAATTTCGAAAATTTTTATATACCTTTCATCAGAACGAATTTTTCGAGAGTCCGGATAGTTCCGGATAATCGAGGTTACTGATATTAAATAGGCTTCGTCCCATTCTTACATACTAAAAACATACAAAATTTCAAGTCTCTATCTCAATTTGTTCGGGAGATAGACCGTTTACAGACAAACAGACAGACGGACGGCAATTTTTTTTTTCTAAAAATATGTTTTTCGAAATCTCCAGTGTCGAAAACGTGTAAATCCGTCAATTTTTTTTTTCGATTTTCAAAACGATTGCAAGACTTACCCTATACTACGTATGATGGGTAAGTAATAGAGGTCATATAATTTTTTTTTAACTTAGTTAAACAAAAGCAATCTTTTTTTGGCATCGAATTTATAGATTATGTTAAAAGATACAGTGGTGATAGAAATTTCACTTCTTTGATAAATTAGAAAAATAATGTGGAATGAATAGTTATTCAAATTCTTAAGGCTCTGATAAAGCTTCCTGTATGTCAATGTTAATATTTTTTAAATAATAAGAGGTACAGAGTTTATTTTTGGTGTGTGTGCGGGGGGGGGGGGGTGATTTTACAGATGCGATGGTGGGGCGCAGCCAACAAAAGGTTAGGAAACACTGCTTTACATCCATATTTGTGAGCCTAAATTACTATTAGTCCTCTAAAAAATAAATTTCAGAAATTTTCTCTCTTTTATTATTATTATTATTATTATTATTATTATTATCTACTACGTCATTTTGTTTGTGACAAAACCAATGAATAGGTATTTGTAGCATTATTTTAGCTTTAATAGCAAAAAGAATATAAACACGAAAAAAAAAAAAAAAAAAAAAAAACTATCATTCAGTAAACAATTCTTCGAACACAGACATTTGTTTCTTTCAATAATTCTAACCGCAGACCCCTCCCCTTCCCCCCCCCCCCTTTTTTTTTTTTTTTTTTTTTTGAAAAAACAAAGGATGTATGGAGAGTGTTGACCCACAAGGCCATTTTGTTAAATATGACTGATGGCGATGACATTCGACTGTCAATAAGCGGAAAAAAATTCGGCAATGGAATGTGCGGGTCACTCAGGTAATACGAACTCATCTAAATTCCTTCCTCCTTAGTCTTTCATAAAACGCGGGTAGCCGCGAGACTCTGAAATAAAATTAAAAAAAAGCAAAAAACAGCGTCTTCAAAAATAATTCGTGACCAAAACGATTTGAAAAAGGGAAAGTAGGTTAGACAGACAGACATACAAGTCATTTATAGAAATGTTGAGAAATATTATACTGTAGGATGGACGAGTCTTGACACAAAATAAAAAGAGTTTTCTAACGGACACATACATTTATTGAGACGCGAACAGGACAAAAAAAATGAACAAAAAATAAAACATAGATTCGTTCGTTCTTAACAATCTTTAAAAAGTCTTAATACGTCGTAAATATTTTAGTTCTTAAAGGAATCATCTTATATCGTCGTTTTAAATTCGTTGGAATCATAGCGTCGTTAGCAATCGTCGAAAAAAATGTTCTATTTACGTCTTCCTAATTCTTCCACACTTCGCCACACAGCTTGGAAGCTTCGCGTTTCCTAATTAATCTCGTGCCGGCGTTTCGGAGTGTCCGATACAAGTGCAACAGAGAGGGAGTGCGAGAGTATCTCCCACATGCGGCCGTCCTGACATCTGGAGCTGCCGCAGCGACATGTGATCTGAAAAGAAACAAAAACAAAAAACAAAAAAAAGTAACTGTTCTTAGGAAAAAAAAAATAGAGTTCGTTTGTACACTAGAAAAATCAGTCATCTTTTTTCTGAAATAGTGTAACATCGAATGAAAATGTTCTTGAAAATCGCTGACTTTTAAAATGATCAGACATACACATTAAAGATAAGGAAAAAAAATAAATAAATAAAGTTTCAGTTATCGTCATGCCAAGGCTTCATGTATTCAGCACACGAACTAGTACTGATCGGTCCTTCAGTTGATGAGATTTTCTCTACGTCGTAGGTGTCGTTAGACTTCACTTTGGTTACTTTATATGGGCCTAGGAATTTAGATTTCAATTTTAGCCCTGGTCCTTGTTGGGTTCTTTTAATTGCTACGAGGTCTCCAAGGTTATATTTCCGGGGTTTCTTACGTCTTAAATTATAATGCTTGCGATTTTCTTGTTGAATTTCCAGAATATTCTTCTTAGCTTCTTTTCGGAGTTCTTCTCTATCTTTCATGAATTGTTCTTCGACTGCACTGTTCAGGAGTTCAATAATTTGTAAATCTTCTTTCTGTTTCATTTTTGTGCCAAATAGTACTTCAAAGGGTGTTCTCTTAATGCTTCGTTGGTAAGTTGAATTAATGACTTGTTGAACTTTAGGAACATATTTAAACCATTTGGTCGGTTCGTCTTTGGACATTTTAGAGATTACTGAAATTATGATGGAATTAAGTCGCTCCACTTGACCATTGGCACGGGGAAGGCCAGTTGTTATTGTCTCATGTTTTATATTTTCATTTTGGCAATAATCAGCAAATTCTTTACTTGTAAATGCAGGACCTTTATCGCTAATAATTTTGGAAGGATTGCCAAAAGTATAACTTTGTTGTTGCAGTTTCGAAATGACTTCGGCAGAAGAAGTAGTTTTACAGGGATATAGCCACACGAATTTGGTAAATGAATCTATTAAAGACAAAATATGTTTATAGTTTTTGTTAGTTGATTCGAGAGGGCCTAGATGATCAATGTGGTAAGTTTGGAGGGGAGTCTCCTCTTTGTGTAAGGGATGTAACTCACCTTCTTGTTTTCCACGTTTCCGATTATATAAAAGGCATGTTACACAATTTGCTATAACTTTATCAATCTTATTTGCCATATTAGGGATAAAAAATTCTTCATTAAGGAGTTCTTCACAACGTTTGCGTCCGAAATGTCCTTTGTCATGAACGTGTTTAATGACGTTTAGCTGCATTTCATCCGGCACAACTACCAGATCGTAACCTTTATGATTTTTATAAAGAACATTATTTTTGAGGAAATAATTCTCATATGGCTTTGTTTTCAAAATTTCTTTGATGGCCTGTATATGTTCATCGGTGTTCTGTGATTGTATGATTTTGGAAGTAAAACTGTCTTGAATGGTCATACATACGGGATTTCTGCTTAAAGCGTCAACGTGGCGCATACGTGTACCTTGTCTGTGTTCGATGGTATAGTTATAATCAGCTAACATTAAAGCCCATCGAGCTATCTTGGTGCAAAGATCTTTTTTATTCATAGTTAGGGCAAATGCATTGCAATCAGTGACTATCTTGAAAGGAATACCTAAAATATAAACACGAAATTTTTTAAGAGCCTCGATGACAGCCAAAACTTCTAGTTCATAACTCGAATATTTACGCTCAGCATCTGTGGTTTTTTTGCTCATAAAGTAGACAGGGTGAAATTGATTATCAATAGAAGACTTTTGAAGGAGGACTGCTCCGTAACCATCAATAGAAGCATCGCAATGAACTTCTGTTTCATTACTAGGGTTATAAATGCTTAAAACAGGACCTGAAGCAAGAATGTGTTTCAACTGATTAAATGCATTTCGCTGTTGGTTACCGAAGTGAAATTTAGTGTCCTTTCTAAGGAGATCTGTTAAGGGCTTAGCTATTAAAGAATAATCTTGGATAAATTTACGAAAATATGAGGTTAGTCCGACAAATGAATGTACATCTTTTACACTTTTAGGTTCTGGAAAATTTAGAACAGCTTTAGTTTTGGAGGGAGATGGATGTAGTTGACCATTTTTAATGTGGTAACCCAGAAAATCAATTTCTCGCTGTAAAAAGTGGCATTTTTTTAGATTCAGTTCCAAACCATATTCGGATGCAGTTGTAAGAACGCGTTGTAATTTCTGGAGTCCTTCGGCTTCGTCTTCAGACGGTATTATAAAATCATCCATGTAGACGATAAGTACTTTTTCATTAATGAGATCGCGAAAAACATTATAGATATATCTCTGAAAAACTAAGGGAGCATCGCTAAGGCCATAATTCATGTATAGAAATTCAAATTGACCAGAATGTGTTACAAAAGAAGTGTATTTTCGGCTATTTTCTTCTACTTCGACATGAAAAAATGCATTTTTAAGATCAAGAGTAGTAAATACTTTTGCAGAGTGCAACTGATCAATAATGTCATCGATTACTGGGAGGGGGAAACGTTGTTTATGTGTTTTAGCATTTAGCTTTCTATAGTCAACACACAATCTATATGAACCATCTTTCTTTTTTACGAGGACAATGGGTGATGAAAAATTACTGGTGCTTTTTCGGATAATTCCCTTTTCAAGCCATTCAGAAATTTGTTTTTCGACAAATTCTTTCTCTATAGGAGCTAGGCGTCTGGGAGGACATGTAACAGGTATTTCGTCTTTCAGATGAATTGATAATGTAACATCGGTAGTCTTTACTTTTCGGGGGGAATAATTTTGAATAAGTTCCGTAATTTTTGAACGTATAGTTTTATCGGTAATATGAGATAAATCAAGGTTACTATCGTCTAATACTTGAGCAACATTAATCAGAAAATTATTTGACATATCTTCATTTTGCTTGATTTTTTGCATCGAAATATTATTTTGAGAAATTGTTAAAATACTCTGCTGTATAACATCTGTACCAATAATAAAATCAAAAGATATGGAATAATCTGGTACTACATAAACATTAGTGGTGTAATTAAAATCATCAATCGTAATATCCGTAGAGAAAAAACCCAGGGGTTTGATCATAGTATTTCCTAATCCAGTTAATGTGATTGTTGAATGTTCGAGGTTCGAAACCGTTGGGAGTTTGCGATAAATACTTTCTTTTAACAAACTTCTTTCACTTCCCGTATCGATCAAAGAAAGAATATTTACTGAAGAAATAATTACTTGTTTGGTCATAAAAGTGTTCGATGTAATGGTGGAAATATTGGATGTTTCAGGCTTATTTCTAGATTTCCTTGGTTGATCACACTGAGCCGACTTATGGCCAAAATTCGAACAATTAAAGCAGCGAGGGCCTTTGTCTTTATGCCTACATTGGCTACTTTTATGGTTGGCTAAACCACAGTTAAAGCAGAGAAGATCAGGTTTTGGACGAAAAGATTTCTCTTTTAATGGCATTTCTGGTTTAGATTTACGAAATTTAGTGTTCTCATAGTCATGCCGAATTTTATCATAAATTTTGAGCTTTTGTTTAAATTCTACTATAGATTGGCAGCCATATAATATTGATTTTCTAAAAACAGGGTCGGGTATACCGTTAATAATATACTGCATCAGTGCTGAATCCTCGATGTTACCGCGCGAACATAATTGTTTCATTACGAGAAAATATTCTTCAAGAGATTCATTTTCTTGTAATTTTCGTTTATTTAACATGTCATGTAACTCAGCAGAATTATAAGTAATGCCAAATTCTGAAGTTAAAAGTTGTTTAAGTTTTTCATACGAGTTAATGTGAAATTCTGTTTGTACTAACAGCTGGGCTTTTCCTCGTAAGGATCGTTTAGCAAAAACAAATTTATGAAATTCTGATAGATTGAGCATGCTAGCGACATCGTCAAAATTACTTAACCAAATATTTATATCTTGAAAAGAACTACCGTCAAAAGGCGGTATAACGCTTTCAACATCATTAAAATTAATAGTAGATGGCAAAAAACTTTGAACTGGAAATTGCTTGTTTTTATCAAAATTTGATGATTCAGTATTACTTGCAGTGTCCTTATTCAATGTAGTGTTATGTGAAGATATTTCAGGTTCCGAATCGGTATCACTTTCGTTTTGAATAATGTTAGCTTGCAGTGAATTTAAGTCTGAAAGATATGTCACTAATCTAGTTGCAAGTTCAGTTAAAGAACCTTCATTTGAGATACAGAGTAAATTACAAATTGTGATTAAATCGTTTAAAGAAAAATCTGCTTGAACTTTCGTAACTTTATTTGTAAATTCAGTGCTGTTCGTTTCGAAATCGAAACCAGTGAATTCACGAATTCTTTTCCGGTTTGATCGATCACCATCGGTGTCGAACAATAATTTATGAAGGAGTTTAATTTTAGTAGTACGTTCATTTTTAAATGCAACTTCCAATTCTTTGATGTCGACTAGCTTCATAGTAAATATAAAATATGGAATAATTAACTCACCCGTAAAATGATATCCGACTTGAATCTGAAGAAAAAAAATATCTAGTTCATAACAATGAGAAAAAATGTTAAGTGGTCACTTCTGGCACCACTTTGTAGGATGGACGAGTCTTGACACAAAATAAAAAGAGTTTTCTAACGGACACATACATTTATTGAGACGCGAACAGGACAAAAAAAATGAACAAAAAATAAAACATAGATTCGTTCGTTCTTAACAATCTTTAAAAAGTCTTAATACGTCGTAAATATTTTAGTTCTTAAAGGAATCATCTTATATCGTCGTTTTTAATTCGTTGGAATCATAGCGTCGTTAGCAATCGTCGAAAAAAATGTTCTATTTACGTCTTCCTAATTCTTCCACACTTCGCCACACAGCTTGGAAGCTTCGCGTTTCCTAATTAATCTCGTGCCGGCGTTTCGGAGTGTCCGATACAAGTGCAACAGAGAGGGAGTGCGAGAGTATCTCCCACAATACTGTATTAGACAAGGTTAGACTTAAAGAGATGCTAGTTTTTTAAAAGCAAAAGAATAAACGATAGTTTAGAAACAATACCTGCAAATATCAATAAATCAATAACTTAAAAAATCAGCATGATTTTAAACAATGGAATTGTGTTAAGGAAGGATTTATTTTAAATTAAATGATTCCTCACGATTTTTTTCTTTTTTTTTTTTTTCCGGAATAATAACAAAAATTTTCGAATGATTTTTTTTTCTTTATCAAGCAATGAACAGGGAAAACAATATAGGATACTTTTCTCAAACTCAGCAAATAGCTATTTTAAAGCTATGCGAAAACTTAGAACTGTTAATAATAATTAGGAAAAAGTAATGATTGTTACAACAACGTAAGAAGGGTGATAAAAATTTGCGCGTTTATAATTTTATGTCTAAAAGAAGGTCACACAAAGGTGTTTATATGACATTGCATGATTGCTAACAATTGCTTCAAGTGCACTACTGCAGTATTCGAAATTTCACATTGTAGAACAACTGAAATAATATTATATATATTGCCTGTTTTAATAAATTGCTGCTAATGTGGTGGATGACCTTCCTCATATATGTCTCAAAAAGTTTTCACAACAGCCGTTTGAAAATGAAAAATTTTGGAACTATTAAGTTCTTAACTGATCAGCTCAACAAACACAAAATGTTTTGACACATTTAAAAATTCAATTTTTAAGGGTGTATTCGAAAAAACGCTTTTCCACCTTCAGCAGCTCGAAATTTTTCGAAACAATTTCAGACACATTTTTAAAAGTAGAATCATGAAACTTGCTGAGGGGATTCTTGAAGGGACGTATGAGGTGCCGAGTAAAGTCTTTTTACGCTCAATTCATTAGAATTTGATTTATAAGCAATTAACTTCTCTGGAAGACCCTTTTTTTTCGTTCCCTTATCTCCCATTTCGGAAAAATCGGTTCAAATTGCCGTTTTTGATTGCTTTTTTCGCAATATTTTGGACACTTATCAAAGAATCGACCTTTACGGCACCTTGTGCACTTTCTAAATAACAGAATCTGCGAGTTTCATGTGTTTGAGAGCAAAAATGAATTCAAAAATAAATCGGAAAACAAGCAGTTTGAATCGAAATACACCCTTAACGGAAAGATATAAAATTGGAAGCGATTTGGAATTGAACTGTGTTTTCCTTTAAGAATAACTTACCTTCTGAGGTGTAAGTAATTTTGATCATGTGACAAATGCTTTTTCACCCATATTTGAGTGGTTATTCTTCTTTCGCACAGAAATTCGGTTCAAAACGAACACATTGACACATTTTCTGAAAGATCTATTGCGCCGTGCTATATGTGTCATAAAGTTGCCTTTTGGATTTAAGATTTAATTCGGCTCATCTGAATATTCGGCAACATTTCCGCTGACACTCAAGATTCTGGGCCGAAAACGAAATGAATTTTCGGTCGATCTCTAATTATTATTATTACTGTTCTTTCTTTTTCTACACTTAATCTCTTTAAATATTGCCTCTTTCCTAATTCCCGTTTCAACATTGATCATTCTACGATACGATTTAATCTCTTCATGTGGATTTGACTGGAATTAACTATGAAATCGCTTATAGCAGAAAAGTTGTTTAAAGTATTCCTTCTTAAAAAGTCATCAGAGCGCATTAATTACTAACAAAAATGGATGTTTTAAAGAATTATATCAGATAGATAAATACAGTTATTGAATAAATAAATAAATTATTTAATTATAATCAGGATTCGTTGATTTAAATCAAATGACTAAAAAAAATCATTGGTTTAAATCAGTTTTTCTTTTAAGTTATTTTTAAATAAATTTAAGATGTAAACAAACATAATAATGTACTTTAATATAGTTCAGTTTTATATAATACAGATGATCAAACTGATTTTAGAAAGATAAAACTTAATCTCTGTCAAAAAGTAAAATACAATGTAAAGTTCTGAAAAAAAAGTGCTGTCAAATTTCATTTGTATTAAATTATAAAATAATCTTACAGCCGTAAGGAAACCCAAGCAGGAATATATTGAATATTTGAATATTTAGTAATTAGTAATAGTAATTAGTATTTAGAAAACCTTCTGCAATTTGAGGTAAAATAAAATTTTGACTTGGTGATTCCTATTATATTAAAGTTTGAGCAAAATCTGAACCGATCAATAAATTTTCGTTTGAATTTAATATAGCGGATATCAGCCCTTTATAGAATGGTGGATGGTATTTGTTGCAGTTATAGGAAAGAAAGACTGATACAAAAAATCTTAGAATTAATGATCAAATTCTTTTTTACTGCAATAGCGTTATCTGTTTCAGTAGAACAAATATTTTCTGCCTTTAGTTGGATACATTTGGAAAAATAGAAATCAGCTGATAAAGCTGCAAAACTCATTTTTCTGATAATAAAACAAAAAATAACAACTGAGTTTGCTTTCAAATTTGTTTAAAATTTTTATGAGCTGCAGATGTTTTCATTTTAACTAAAATACTGAAGGCTGGATTAATTTATCTTTGAATCATGTATGTAAATTATATAACATTTTTAATATTAAGATATATTGGTAATATTTATAACATATGAGTATGCATAATTTATATTTTATAAATTAAATAAAAAATAATGCAAAACAATAATATTGTGTGAAAAAAACTGATTTAAATTAAAAAACAATCGGTTATTTTAATTTTTAATAAAAAATATAAATAAAAAAAGTCGCGAACCCCATTTTAAATGTAAATAGCAGTATGTAAGAAAAAAGTTTCTTTTTGAAGGGATGTGATTTATAGGTCTCTCCAGTTTATGTGAAATTGTGAACAAATATTACCTTCACCGCAGCCTTCTGGCAATTATAATGATACTCGTGTATAATGCGCACCTTTTTATTTTTCGAAAAATTAGAGCAAAACGCCTAGGTGCGCGTTATACACGGAATAATATTTTATTGAAGGTTTGTAATCAATCACACGATATACACAGACTTGTATAAAATGAAAAAATTTCTGCGCACATAAATATTGGGTCAAAAACTTTCTGCAAATTAATTTAATGTTTAAGAAAAATACGTGTTGTATAATTTTGACATTCGCGTTTTTTATGCAATTCATAGACGAAATTTGCGTTTTTTACGCGATTCATGAAATAAATTCGCGTTTTCTTACACAATTCATGGATGAAATTTGCATTTTTAGCAGGTCTTTGGACGAAATTTGCATTTTTTGCGCGGTCCTCTGTCAAATTTTGTGTTTATTCAGCGGAACTAAGTCAAAATTCGCATTTTTCGCACGGTTCTTTGTCGAAATTCGCGTTTCTGATGCAGTCACCTGTCAAAATAAGGGGTTTTGCGCAATCCTTTGTTGAAATGCACGTTATTTACGCGATTCTTCGTTGAAATGCGCGATTTTTTTTTAAGGTCTTAATGAGATTCGCAATTTTCTCACGATCCTTTGACGAAATTTGCATTTTTTCGCAAAAAAAAAGTTAAAATAATAAAAATTGTTTCGTTCCTAAAATTTTCTGCCTGCGGCGTGTACGCGTGCGTCTATATTATACAACTCTGGATATACATTTAAAACAAGAAATTATTCAATTAAGACATTAAAACTCGGAAAATCTTACTTAAGGGGACGGTGGACGTTAAAAATTTATTTTATTCATTTTTATCATAGCAATATGAAATTTTGTGCATATACATTTCACCAACAGCATATAGAATACCTTCAAACAATTTCCAACCTTATTAAAAATTTGTAATTTTTTTGCAAAAATTTAAATTTTTAAACGAAATTTTAAAATGTTCCTCGTGTCTCAATTTTTGAAATATTTTCTTGCTTTTGCATTTTTATCCCTTAAAACTATATTATAAACAAATTTGTGTAAGATTTTTTAAATCTCTTGAATAGTTAATATTTTACAGATTTTTTTCTAAATTCCTTATCGATTTTGATCAAAATTTTGCCTTTTAATAAGTAAAAAGTAAAATTTGACTATCTTAATGAAGACGAATTTTAAAAAGCTTACACAATTTCTTTTTAAATAATATCAGGATATTTCCTTATCAATTTTATAAATATTGATCAAAAATTAAAACGCAAGGAGCAATTCAAAAATCTAAAAACGCTGAAAAATTAATTTTGAGAAAAACAGATTTAAAGTATATAAATACATTTATCTTTTTTTATTTACTCTTTAAAACCTTCATAAATGATATTTTAATTAAAAAAAAAAAATGTTTAGACTATTATACCCCAGAAATAGACCTTTTTTCTGACAATTTTGCTATAGATGATTTTGCTCAAATAAAGGTCCACTGTCCCCTTAATTGAGTAATACTGTACTTTTTTCACTCCTTTTTTATACAACTCAGCTAGTAACATTATTTAAACGCTAATTAGCAATTCTAACTACCATCATTCAGTCCCTACCCGAAATTTAAAAATGTATTTTCGCCTTGTTTTCAGTTTGATGTAATGTTTGTTTCGACTTTTCTTACTCAAATTCATTTAGTTATTTATTCATTTACATATCAAATTTATGGTGCGCGTTATATACGCGATTTTAAAAAATCGCCATTTTTTTCTTGTAAGGTACAGAATGCGCGTTATACACGCGTGCGCGGAATACACGAGTAAATACGGTATTTAAAAAAATGTATTTTTTTTTTTTTTTAATTGGAAGACATTTATGAACGCATTAAAAATAAATATGAGCAAATTTAATGTGATTTAATTGTAAAAAACTCCCCCCCCCCCCCCTAAAAAAGTTAATGCCGGCTTTTTTTAAATGGTTACAACCAAAAGAAAAAGAAGGCAGACATTTTTATTTAATAATAATTATTATTATTATTATTATTATTATCATTGTCAGGCTGAATCCAGCAAAAATGACGCATACTCATATTTAGTATAAAATCTCTATAAATAAAAGGAATTCCGAGGATAATTAATTAATTAATTAATTGAGGCACAGGGGAAAGCAAATCTTGGCAATGCGCCAACTCGGTCCAGAGGAAGCAAATCTTGGCAATGCGCCAACTCGGTCCAGAGGAATATCATTAAGAAGAAATATAAAACAGATAATGTATTTATCACAAAAAATCGTCTGCTAAGAAAATATCAACACTTTAACACGAAACTAACGCAATCGTTGGATACATGTTCCCTCCCGTGTTTCTCATTGCTCATTTTAAGTATTTTTAGAGTTTAATATTAGTTGTTGTTTTTAAAACTGATTTTTCACAAAGTCAGCTGCGACGTATTTCAGACAATGCATTTCTGCATGCTTCCAGTTATTGATAAAATCATACAAATTTCAAGTTCGTTTAATATTGCTAATACGGACCCGGGCAACGCCGGGCGGGTCAGCTAGTATACGATAAAAATCAAACGCGTTTTATATACAACACAATTTTCGCCTATTTAAAGATATTAGAAATAAAAGTCTGCGCTTGCTCCATTTAAAATCTTCTTCACAAAACAACAAGTTTAAGCAAGCAAACAATTGTCTGAGGGCGTAGGAGGAACATATGATAAAAGATAAAAGACTATATTATATTATAAATATAGAAAACTAAGACTCGGAGAGAAGGGATAATTTATAAATCAACAAAGCATTATGAGGACATTTATGAAGAAAAAGCACTTTAAAAATGATTTATCAGGTTGCCTGACAGGTAATGCTTGATCGGCCATGTTTTATTCGCCCGATGGTCAGTTTTTGGGCAATGAATCAATCACTGTCCAGATAAGTCGGAGGATGAACAAAGACTAAAACAACAGAAAAAAAAAGTTATCTTAAGAATCTGACTGCTGAGAAGCTTATGTTTTCTGAAATAAAATCTCAAAGGAGGAAATTTTGCCCGGATGGAATCAAGTGAATAAGAAAAAAATAAATAAATAAAATAAATGCAGAGGATAAATATTTCACTCATTGTGCATTAGAAACTTAAATAGTCGCTAAGATAAATTTGTTGATTCAGTACAATAGGTTTTAAAAACACGTATTCGGAGCATACGATGCTTTTTATTTTCTATTAATAACGATGCCCCACTGATGTTGATATTAGTGACAGGGTCAGTTGAGGTTGTTCTTAAATCAAAAAGAGCAATTTTATGATATATGTTTTAATTTATTTTTATTCGGAAATGTACGAAAATAGCAGATAAACTATCTCAATTTCCTGTTTTTTTTTTTAAATAAACACAATAGATTTTTCAAAAATATAATTGATTAAACAAAAAACAGAAAACATAGTTAGATTCCAAATCGCTTCCAGGGTCAGGCTTTGCAATTTTATATTTTTCCTTTAAAAAATGAATTTGTAAATGTGTCAAAATGCTTTTCGCTTGTTAGCAGAGCAGTAGAAAACAATCCTTGAGGTAACAACAGAAGCACAAAACGTTTTGACACATTTAACAATTAATTAACTATCGAATGATAAGCGATTTTGATCATGTGAAAACACATTTTTCACCCGTGTTTGAGTGGTTATTCTACTTTCGCGCGGAAAGTCTGTTTAAAACACCCATTTTGACATTATTTTCAGAAAAATCTATTGCGTTTACCGAAAGATTAAATAGTTTCTGAATAACACTTGCTAGTTTCATACATTTCCGAACAAAAATAAATTAAAACTTACGTAACAAAGTTGCCTTTTTTTATTTAAGCGTGTTCTTAAACCTAAAAGGGCAACTTTGTGTCACATGCGTTAATTTATTTTTGTTCGGAAATGCATGAAACTAGCAGGTGCTGTTATTCAGAAACTGTCTAATTGCACTCAATTTTCTGTTTTTTTTTTTTTTTTTTTTTTTTAAACACAATAGATCTTTCACAATAAGCCTTCAAAATTGACGTTTTTGAGCACATTTCCGGACGAAAGCAGAAAAACCGGTCGAAAAGCGGGGGAAAAATGGATGATCATGTGATTGAAATCATTGATAACTCGATAGGTAATTTAACTATCATAAAATGGAAATATAAGTTCAATTCAAAATCGCCTCCATAGTCAGGCATTCCAATTTTACACCTTTCCGTTAAAAAATGAATTTGTAAATGTGTCAAAACGTTTTAAGCTTGTTGAGCAGAGCATTTAAGGGTGTATTCGAAAAAACGCTTTTCCACCTTCAACAGCTCGAAATTTTTCGATACAATTTCAGGCACATTTTTTAAAAGGAGAAACATGAAACTTGCTGAGGGGATTCTTGAAGGGACGTATGAGGTGCCGTGTGATGTCTTTTTACGCTCAATTCATTAGAATTTTAGTTAAAAACAATTACCTTATCCGTATGACCCCTTTTTTTCGTTAGATCTCCGACTTCGGAAAAATCGGCTCAAATTGCCGTTTTTGATTGCTTTTTTTGCAATATTTTGTGCACTATCAAAGAATTGACCTTCACGGCACCTTGTGCACTTTCTAAATAAGAGAATCTGCGAGTTTCATGTGTTTGAGAGCAAAAATGAATTCAAAAATAAATCGGAAAACAAGCAGTTTGAATCGAAATACACCCTTAAGAACACCCTTACAGGGATGAGATTGACAAAAAAAGTAAAAAATCTGAAAACTGCGTGAACGACATTTGATCAATAATACTTATGAATTTCAAGCGGAATAAATATTATAATTGCTATTAAAATTTATATATTACATACAATTTAGATTTAAGCAAATTAAAAAGAAACTGTTATAAAGAATTAGACAGAAATTATTTATTTACTGCACTGAAAATAATTCTGTATTTTACCAAAATACAGAACATTAATAAAACCACTGACATGAATATTTTTTAATTGTAATTTTAAAAATAGTAGATACTTTTCTTGAAACAGCAAATCAAAATAATTGCAACGACATATGATAGAACAGAGTTCCTACTTTTTTTTATTAAACAAAAATAAGTTTTTAAGGAATTAAATTGATCATAATTGATTATTAAACGTGCTTCAAGCCAACCACTACGATTGAAAATTTAAGGAAAAATAATAAAAAATAAAAAATTTTAAAGTGTTCTTTAAAAGACAGATTAGTAATACTACGGAAAACATAATAAAAAATCAGAACATTAAAAGGAATTCAGAAAAAATGGACTATTATATCAAAGTAAAAAACTAAGGAAAAAATATAAAATTTCCCCAAAAATTTAATTGGTGAAATTTTTTTAAAAATTGAAGAAAAGTCTGAAATTCAGACTTAAGTCTGAAGAATCTCATCCCTGCCCTTAAGAACAGCCTTAAGCAATGGTAGCATCTCCAGTATCATCCATCGTATTATTGATGCAGCATTTTTTGAAAGATCAAACGATCATTTCTTGTCATAATTTAAGTCAAAATTTTGGTTTTATGAACGAGTTAAGTCATAACAGAATGAACGGGGACCAATTAAGCAAATTTGGAAGAGCAACATGGACAAAATATTATAGATCAATAATTTCGAAGAGCACAATTGCTTCGATTATCAGCAGACTTGTGTCAAACCAAAAACTTTCTGCGTACAAAAATACTACATCAAAAACTTTCTGCAAATTAACTTAATGTTTAGTAAAATTACGATTACATTCTTTTGATATGGATAAAATTCGCGTTTTTTTCATGCGGATCTTTGTCGTAATTCACGTTTTTTACGCGATTCGTTGTTGAAATGCACATTTTTTAGACATTCTTTGATTAATTTCGCGGTTTTTTTCTTTTTTCCCGGGGTTATTTGTCAAAATTCCCATTTTTCTCGCGATCCTTTGACAAAATTTTAGTTTTTTTCGCTATCTTTTGAAAAAATTCACTTTCTTTCGTGGATCTTCGACGATATACATTGTAAAAATATTCGTTAATATACACAAAATTTTCCGTAAATTTTTACGGAATAGTTATATTTTTCCGAGAAAACCGTACAATTTAAGTAACTGGCAGTTTGAGATCACAAATCCGTATAATTCCAGTAAGTTTTCCGTTAATTTTCCAGAAAAATTACAAGTTCCGTAAATGATGCTTAGAAATAGTAAATAGTTGTACTGTAAGGAAAGCGAAGTAATTGTAATATTTTGTCTTACAGTGGTATTATTTTTAATGAAACTCCTCTATATTAGATAAATATGGTTCTATGTTGAATTCATTCCAATAATTCCCAAATATTTACTAAACAGTTTTGATTTACTAAACAATGTCATTAAAATTTGAGTCTTTGAAAATATCATTTTCCAAGTGGTCGTTGTAATTTGTTAAATTACATATTTTATTTTATTTTTGTTGCATAATTTACATATTTTCATTCACAATAGTGATTTTTTTTTTTTTTTTTAAAGGGGGGGGGGGGGAATTTTAAACCCATATTCCCTTTTTTCTCTAAGAAGTGTTAATAGCACTTTTCATTTTAACTTTTTTCACTTAAGGGTGTATTCGAAAAAACGCTTTTTCACCTTCAACAGCTCGAAATTTTCCGATACAATTTCAGGCATATTTTTAAAAGTAGACACATGAAACTTGCTGAGGGGGTTCTTGAAGGGACGTATGAGGTGCCGTGGGATGTCTTTTTACGCTCCATTCATTAGAATTTGAGTTATAAATAATTACCTTATTAGTAGGACCCTTTCTTTCGGTCTCTGATCTCCCGCTTGGGAAAAATCGGTTCGAAATGCCGTTTTTGATTGCTTTTTTTGCAATATTTTCTGCATTTATCAAAGAATTGTCCATCACGGCACCTTGCGTACTTTCCAAGTAAGAGATTTTGAAAGTTTGGTGCATTTGAGAGCAATAATGAATTCAAAAGTAAATCGGAAAATAAGCAGTTTGAATCGAAATACACCCTTAAAAAAAAGCAATCAAAAACGGCATTTCGAACCGATTTTTCCCAAGCGGGAGATCAGAGAACGAAAAAAAGGGTCATACTGATAAGGTAATTGTTTATAACTCAAATTCTATTGAACTGAGCGTAAAAAGACATCACACGGCAACTCGTACGTCCCTTCAAGAATCCCCTCAGCAAGTTTCATGTTTCTACTTTTAAAAATGTGCCTGAAATTGTATCGGAAAATTTCGAGCTGTTGAAAGTGAAAAAGCGTTTTTTCGAATACACCCTTAAATCAATGAAAATTCGCAACACAATTCAATACCGCAGCGGCTATCATCAAAGCAATCTTAGTGTTAGAAACTTGAGAGAAACGAAAGCAAATGTGAGAGAATGATCTCCAAGCCTTTCAATAAAATGGCAAAAAAAAAAAAAAAAAAAGGAACAGAAGCCCTTTCGATTTTCATTGCCTTTTCAGATAAGATTCTCACCTCGAGCCAAAAACACTATTATATTCAAAGCTTCGTTTTCAAACAAAGATACAAAGAGTGAAATTATCTTCCAATCGTTTTGGGGTCATGTGGGTAGAGAAGACGACAGACCCATCACCCAGTGTAACATTTTGATCCGAGCGCAGCGCAAGTAGTGGAACTGGTTTGACCAGGTCCATTGAAAAAAGTCAATATATTCCACGCGGGCAGTGTTGACAGCGGGAGTTGATGACTGGGATCCGAAAAATAAAAAAGATGATTTGGGAGATATTCGGGGAGGAGGAGGGGGGCTCAAATCAAGAAATGAACGAGCGAGCGAGCAAGTTGCAAAGGAGGCGAAGAGAAATTTCAGAACAAAGGCCCAACAGAATGTTGTGAGCACTGGAGTATGTTTAATGATCAGGAATGCATGTCCGGATAGATATCAATCTCGTTATCGTAATAAAGAGACAAGAAGCCCAAAGATGCTATTTTCTGATACATTTTTAAAATTCTTTTTTGTTTGGAAACGCATGAAATTGGCAGGTATTGTCAATCAGAAATTATGTAATCGTAAGACGTTTTGCACTTTTTGCTGTTTTGAACCGAATTTTTGCACACGATACTGAGAGAAGGGAAACCACAATTATTTTTAACTCGACAAATAATTTATAAAAAATAAATAAATAAAATAGAAAACTCATTTCGATTCGAAATATCTTCTTCAAAAATCATGCCATTCGATTTCATATATGATTGTCTTATAACATTAGTTTTTTTTTTTCCCCTGAGTTTTTGCGTCTGGAAATTCTGTTCAGAAAGCCAGCTTTGATATAATTTTCTGAAAATTCTTCTGTCTCTATCGGAAAGTGAAAAACATTGCTCGATTATAAAGTTTCTGGATAAGAGAAAACATATTAATTTAATGCGCTTCCGAACGAAATTGAATTAAGTTAGAAAGTTAAAAAAGTAGGCAGTTTGGATTTGAGGACAGTAATAAAAAAAAAAATGCGACAGTAAGGGAAAAAAAGGTTACATTTATATTCCCTAAATTAAAAATTAAAAGTATTCTCAAAATGATATTTTTCCAGAGAAACTATTCGTAAATTAATTTAAGAATGTAATAAGGGCGGAATGTTTGCAGGAGAGAAGCGTGATTATCGTATCGATTTGAAATCGAAGGTTCATTTGCCGATAAATAAATTGTATTCTAAGCTATAAGCTCATTACGACCTTATCATTCTCATTACGACCTTACTGGGACTGTCGGGTGCGGAAATTCTGATCAAAACGTCATCTTTGACAGAATTTTTACGAATGATACCTACTCCCTGTCTTTGTCGAAAAATGTAAAAAAAGATTTCATAGCTTCAGAATAAAAACATCAGACAATCTCATTCCTTTACGAACAAAAATGAATCATAAATGTGTCAGAAAATAGCCATATGGATTTGAGGGATTGATTTACAAAATATTTTTTATAACAAAAAATAAATATATTGTTTCATCTGCCTAATTTATTTTATTTTTATTTATTCTTACATTTTTCTAAAATTACTTAAAGACTTGCGGTCAGGTATCAAATGGTAACATTTACCGAAAATTTTAAACATGATGTCAAAATTAGGTATTAGTTTTGAAAACGTTTCAGTCTATTACAATTTTTATATATAGATGACCCCCTAAACAAAATTTAGTGTAATATTAATCAGTATCGATTGATATCGGTCCTACTTTTATATGATGATTTGCAGAAAATTCGTAGATCACATTTTTTTTTCTGGACTGCACACAAAATACTGATATGAAAAGCATATCATAATGAAACCGTTCAACAGCAACTAATGCACAACAATCTGCATGAAAAATCAACAATAGAGAAAAACGTGTCGGGCATATTGAGAGCTGAATACAGAGAATGTTAAATGGGATCACCCCATGTTCGATATACAACATGGCATCATTGCATTATAAGGAAGGAGTAGCGAGCGATGATCACGGGCGCATAATAATAAAAGCATACAATCCTTTTCAAAACTCACCCCTTGGAATACTAAAAAAGCTTATTATGATTGGCCCATTGTTACGTGTTGACTCCAAATCTACCAACATCTGCTCAATAACGGGTAATATATATGGCAGGCAGACGGGTAATACGAGGCAAATAAGAGAAGATATACAATGAAATTATTTTCAGTAAAAAAAAGTGAAATGAAAATTGAATGAACAAAGAAAGTAACCCTTTCTTGTTTATCTACTTAACTGGTTTATTAAAATACCAAGTTTGTGCTATTGTTTTATAACACAAATCATTTATTTACTTTCGCTTAAACGTAGGTTACAGAAGGAAATTTTGGGTCACGAGATCGAGGTGGCTGATAAAAAAGAAAATCGCCATGTTAACAAGCTAGAAGACCAGAAGCAAAAAGCAATAAATCAATAAGAAAAAAAGAAAAAAAAATATATATAAAGCAGGTATTATATCTCATTTATCAAACTGAATTTTTAAATGAACATGAAAAATGTTATTAATTAATGACATATTTATACAAAATGAAGAAAATTTTGCGCGATATGATAATTAGCACGTCAACATCTAACTATAAGAATAAATTTGTATCGATTTCTGAATCAGAAACAGAAAATAAATAACTGAAATATCGTAAATTGAAAACTGAATAACAATAATAAAAAGAAAATTAAAAAAATCGATAATACCAGAAAAGCAATTGGAATAATGGAAATATGATAAATGAAGAAATGCTTGTATAACTGGGAAGTAATAATACTCCTCAAATTCGTATAGCTTGAGTTTAGAGGTTGTGCGGATTTCTGGTCATTGCTTTGTTTACATTTTTAAACAATAATTTGAATGTAATTAATAATGCAATCGAATTATGATGCATGCTTACAGTATAGTAAAAATTAAGTATATAGTTAAATTAAGTAAGGTAATAAACTAAAATAATAAAAATTTAGATAATTTAAAATGATTAAAATGTTGCAAACGTGAAGTAAATAATCAGTAATGCATAAATAAATATTCATTATAAAAATGAGATGCAATTTTCCTAAATTATTCAATGAAACTTACCACATAAAGGTGAATAATTATTCAGATCAAAATCATAAAATAAGGAAATTTTATTTCAGGTCTAACCAGACTTAATAATAAAAAATGCTTGATTAATTCATAAATACATTTGTCAAAAAGATTGCGATTACTATCAGTGATCAATGTCTTGTCTTGAATTTTTTTTTTTTTTTTTTTTTTTTTTTTTTTTTTGAAATAAATTTGTTTTTCCTTAATGGAAAAACATGCATTCAGTAATATTGATGAAAATTACAGATAAAAATATATATATAGAACTGATATAAAAATAGAAAAAGTCAAATTTTGTCCCTACATCTGAACTGAAACTTTTATTGTTTACTTCTGTAAATTATATGCGGATTTTAGGGAGTTGAGGATTTAAGGGAGTTTAATAGTAATACTGTAATAATATTTTGCTCCTGAAAATGCATTTATTTATTATTATTATTATTATTTAATGTTAAATTGGTCAACTAAACAAAATGACGGGCGTGAACAAAGGAACATATGGAACGCAGTTGTACAGGATCATAGTGTAAAAGACCATAGTTTGACAGGGTCAGATTTCGTGTAAAATGTATGAATATGTAAGGCCTATTGGAGACACATACCCGAAATATATACTATGTCCCACAATTTCTACGAATGCAAAATAACACTATAACTTAACATTATCGATTTCAACACGAATCAAACACCAAAACACCTCTATTACGCAACACTAGACAAAAATAACTTTCTTCAGACAAAAATATCAACAAGGATCTCCCACCACGCTTGCCTCACAAAAATAATTGTCACGGGGAAAAGTCGTCGATATACAATCCAATCGAACTAACGAGAAAATAATTGCGCGTGTCATTCCACATATTACTTCTTAGAAGATGATTAATTATCGACGGCAGTTGTAGATTAGTTGTATAGCCTCTCAAATCTTCGATAGCAAGAGGCAAACTTGAAAAGAGATCATCAAATGCTTGTGTAACACCGGCATCCAGATTAGAGTTAATACTAACAGAGGGTGGGCAAAACTGATGTTGTGTCATCACGGTGGTGGCAATTGAGATTTCATGTTAATCTCGTTCGTCGGAGATTAAGCGAAATGTTATGGGTGACGAGTTTTGTCAGAAATGAACTTTTAATATTATACACACACTTGATAATAGCAACAGTGGGGGTAGTAGTTTGAGAGGAAATTTACTCTGCATATTTTAAAAAGACGCCAAGTATATGGATCCAGCTTAATGTGCGCGTGATAAGAACTGACGAACAATTTTCAAAAATTAGGAAGTTTAATGAAATAGCTTAGATTTAAAGATATAGCTGGTGTTATAAGAAAGATGCAGTTAAGGAAGGAATTATAGAAATTTGTAAATGCCATCACAGTGCCAACTGAGATTTTATGTTAATCTTATCATTGAAACTATGTGAAATGTTATGAAGGAAGCCAAGTTTGTTAGAAATGAGCTTATAATATTTATGCACCTGATAATTCCAACATAAGATAAGTTTAAGAGCTTCCATTTCTAATTTAAAAGGATAACGAATTAATAATCAAAATTAACTTATTCGTGATAAGCGCAAACAAATTTTAAAGGATTTATAAACTAGTTGGATGTGTCAATCCCGAAACTTTCTTCTATCTCATAAATACATGATATATATATATATATATATATATAATAAAAAAAAAAAAAAAAAAGTGGTGACTTTAAAATTACTTATTATCGAATTTCCTCGAACATTTGAGCTAGCCTAATGAGATTCTGGTATCCGAAAAGCCTAAAACGCAAAATGTAATTAATATTCTGAGAAAATGAGCTTAGTAGTGCCTCTTGGTGGGTAATTTATACTAAAACCTAATAAGCATCTATTGATGTCAAGACCTAACAGAATCTGAAATTTGATGGAATTTCGTCCATTTGTTCTTCAGATATAATTATAACAAAAAATTTGCAAAACGTAGCACAGCAACACCATATATTGGACAATTTATGCCAAAATGTAAAAAAGCGTCTAATTATGTTATGGTGTAAAAGAATCTGAAGTTTGATGAAATTCTGTGCATTAGTTCTTGAGATATATCTAGTTTTAAAAAAACGTGTAAAATATAGCACAGCAGCACCATCAGTTGAAGGATTTATAACAAAACGTAATCATCGTATAATTATGTTATATGTCATTTTGTAACAAAATCTGAAGTTTGATGAAATTCTGTGCGTTGGTTGTTAAGATATAGCTATCGGAAAAATCGTGCAAAATGCAGCATAGCTGCACCACCTGTTGTAAGGTTAATACCAAAATGTAATCAGCGTCTAATTATGTTATATATTCTAGTGTAAAAGAAACTAAAATTTGATGAAGTTCTCTGCATTAGTTCTTGATATATAGCTATCGCAAAAATCGTGCAAAATGTAGCATAGCAGCGCCACCTATAGGGAATTCCACACCAAAACCTTATCAGCAACTATGTATCTCAAGGTATCGCGGAATCTGAAGTTTGGTGAAATTCTGTGCATTAGTTCTTGAGATATAGCTGTCATAAAAATCATGAAAAACGTGGCATAGCAGCGCCACCTGCTGGCCAATTTACACCAAAACTTAATCAGCGTCTATGTATATCAAGGGGTAACAGAATCTGAAGTTTGATGTAATTCTGTTCATTAGTTCTTGAGATATAGCAATCTTGAAAATCATGAAAAACGTAGTATAGCAGCGCCACCTGTAGGCCAATTTTCACCAAAAACCAATAGGCACTAATTCATATCAAGGTCTAACTGAATATAAAATTTTATTAAATTTCGAGCATTAGTTCTTGAGATAGAGCGCCCACAAATTTTTTGTCACATACAGACAGACACTCACAGACAGACACACAGACTCACAGACAGACGGACAGACTCACAGACAGACATTTTCTAAAAATAGTCAAAACGTGTTCAGGACCTTCTAAAACGTGTAAATCCGTCGAAAACCGGAAGTCGAAAATTTTCATGAATCCAATACTTTCTTCTTGTAAAGATAGAAGAAAGTAAAAATGATTATCTGCATTATACACGATAAAACGAAAGAAAAATTATTTGGAAGATAATAAGATGTCGTGTTGGAAGTGATATCATGTGATACTTTGGTTGTGATTTACAATTTTTAAAAAGGAATATACATAGCTCGATTTTCCCCCTATCATGGATGCACAATAAAAATTCAGCACGGCCAATTCATAATTTATCGAGTAAAATTACCAATTTTATATAAATTTCGAATTTGTAAAGATACAGTTTTTGTTTTAAAATCCTATCTTGTGCATACATATATAAGTTTGTTACATTGGGTTATTCTATATTCATTGTAGATGTTGAATTGTAGTATTATATATATATATATATATATTATATATATGTATTATATATATATATATATATATATATATGAACACATGGTACTTGAGGGGAGGGGGGGAGCGGATGATAGGTAAATAAGTGAAATATGCGACTGTCTGTTTTCATTTGAACACAAAGAGACAGGGCATTGAAAAGAGCTCCTGTATAAATTTTATGTCCAAAAATTTTAATCCAATAGGTCCAAATTTATCTCCGTGATTTTATAAATATATATACTATATATATATTTGTAAGTGCTTCACAGAAAGAAATAAAGAAAAAAAAATATGTAAAAATATACACGCGATATGAAAAACTGATAATTAATTCTATAATTGGAAAAAAAAAAATCTAAGAAATGATAAATTAAGAAGGGAAAAAAAATGGGGACATCAATCATACATTACAGCAACTTTAGTTTTATTTTTTATGTGTGGAATAATCTTTAATAGCACCCGTAACTTCTTGAAATTATTTTAACTGTCTAATTGCATCTATGCGGTATTCAGTTCATTCATCTAAAAAAAATTTCAATGGAACCTTTGATTTAATGCCTTCGTCAAAAAAGAAAAAGTAAGAGGAAAGTTAATTTTAAAATTAAAGCGAGAAAAGGGAGGGGGTATAGACACCGCAATCTGTTCCACAATCCTCTGGCATGCACTTAATTTAATCAGCTCTCGTTTCGACTTACTTAAGCAGAGGGAGAAAGAAATTCTTTCGAAATTTATGAGACTAAATATATAACCAACTATCTAAATGATAAGAAACATTAGCATTAAAGCGTGCTTTAGATTATGCAGAAACACGGGGTTATTTTTTTATATATACCTTAGAATAACTTCATAGGCAAGCGAGAACGAGAGCAAACACATGAAGAACACTTTAAAATATCTACTCTCTCTCTCTTTTTCTTGTTTTTTTGACAGGCGTAGGCCATAAAAAGGCCAGAGCCTGCAGTTGGTAAAAATATTTAAAGGTCTTCCCCCTACTCCGGCATCACTCAGCTAGGCTTTTAACGGGGCAGACATACCTCATCTTTCAAAGCTGAGGCCCGGGGACGGCAAAAGCAATCTGTCTGAAGCAATTTCAACGTGCTTTTTCATTTACAAAGATAATTATATTTGAATTACATATTTAAAAACTAGTTGGATGTGTCAATCCCAAAACTTTCTTCTATCTCATAAGTACATTTTAATATTAAAAAAAAAAAAAAAAAAAAAAAAAAAAAAAAAAAAAAACGTGGTGACCCCAAAGTTACTCACTATCGAATTTCCTCGAACATTTGACCTAGCCTAATGAGATTCTGGTATCCGAAAAACCTAAAACGCAAAATTTAATTAACATTCTGAGAAAATGAGCTTAGTAGTGCCTCATGTTGGGTAATTTATATTAAAACCTAATAAGCATCTGTTTATGTCAAAACCTAACAGAATCTGAAATTTGATGAAATTTTGTCCATTAGTTCTTGAGATGTAGTTATAACAAAAAATTTGCAAAACGTAGCACAGCAACACCATATCTTGGACAATTTATGCCAAAACGTAAAAAAATGTCTAGATATGTTATGGTGCAAAAGAATCTGAAGTTTGATGAAATTCTGTGTATTAGTTCTTGAGATATAGCTAGTTTAAAAAAAAGTGTAAAATATAGCACAGCAGCACCATCAGTTGAAGGATTTATAACAAAACGTAATCATCGTGTAATTATGTTATACGTCATTTTGTAACAAAATCTGTAGTTTGATGAAATTCTGTGCGTTGGTTGTTGAGATATAGCTATCGGAAAAATCACGCAAAATGCAGCATAGGTGCACCACCTGTTGCAAAATTAATACCAAAATGTAATCAGCGTCTAATTATGTTATATATTCTAGTGTAACAGAATCTAAAATTTGATGAAGTTCTCTGCATTAGTTCTTGAGATATAGCTATCGCAATAATCGTGCAAAATGTAGCATAGCAGCGCCACCTATAGGGCAGTTCACACCAAAACCTTATCAGCGGCTATGTATCTCAAGGTATCGCGGAATCTGAAGTTTGGTGAAATTCTGTGCATTAGTTCTTGAGATATAGCTATCAAGAAAATCATGAATAACGCGGCATAGCAGCGCCACCTGCAGGCCAATTTACACCAAAACTTAATCAGCGTCTATGTATATCAAGGGGTCACAGAATCTGAAGTTTGGTGAAATTCTGTGCATTAGTTCTTGAGATATGACAATCTTGAAAATCATGAAAAACGTAGTATAGCAGCGCCACCTGCAGGCCAATTTTTACCAAAAACCAATAGGCACTAATTCATATCAAGATCTAACTGAATATAAAGTTTTATTAAATTTCGAGCATTAGTTCTTGAGATAGAGCGCCCACAAATTTTTTGTCACATACAGACAGACACACAGACAGACAGACAGACGGACAGACTCACAGACAGACATTTTCTAAAAATAGTCAAAACGTGTTCAGGACCTTCTAAAACGTATAAATCCGTCGAAAACCGGAAGTCGAAAATTTTCATGAATCCAATACTTTCTTCTTGTAAAGATAGAAGAAAGTAAAAAATAAAAAGTATAATTATTAAAAGAAAAGAAAAAGAGTGAAAAATTATATGTCGAGCACAGATTATGAAATGTTTTCCAAAACACTCAGGTCAGGACACTGCAATAAAACTTCATTTAAAAAATTAAATTTATGCAAACATGAATAGGATTTGTGGATATGCATATATATGTTACATAGTATGCCGAAAATGATTTAGTTTAGAAAACACACCATAAAGTAATAGAAAATTACCCTTCAACAATATCCGTCAACGGAAAACTAGTACATTTATTTTTTGCGTAACCTTGTATTGTATAGAATTTATAGATTACCGAATAATATAAAAAAATAATAATACGTATGTATATGTATGTGTGTGTATGTGTATGTATATATATATATATATATATATATATATATATATATATATATATATATATATATATATATATACATACATACATATATATATATATATATATATATATGTGTGTGTGTGTGTGTTATATATAATTTAAAAACGCGCTTTCAGCAATTATACTTTCTCGACAGTACTGTAACCTATTTCTTTTATATGTCTTTGTAAATGAATGATTAATAATACTATGTACACCACATTCTATAGAAAACACTTGTACAATGCACTTCAATGATGTCTATCAATTTCAATATCTTTCAAAAAGTTAATCATTAAAATACATTACAACCTTCCCCCCCCCCTCCTCTCCGGGATCCTCATCCTTTTGAGTATCCCTGTAAACATTCCTCAATAACATATATCAATTACATGACAATCCTAGTTTATCTAGGCGAGCTAGAGCACAGACAGACGGCAAAATGAATTTTTCAACTATGTTCGAAAGTGTTTTTATTGGCAGATTTTAATTACTTGCGATTAACAAATGCTTTTTGTATTTAAAAAATATATTTGCTCCTACTGGTATATCATTAAAATATGCAAGTGAGACAAACTTGCATTAATTTCGATTGAAAATTTTATCTTCACCCTTCCGTAATTGCGATGCCAGCAGATCAATTTTCTGAAGTCGGATCTCCTTTCGGTACTATGAAATGTCTTACAAAACATATTTTTTTAAATAATAATTTGAATATAAGAACCAGAAAAATATACGATATACTAGCATATTAAATAAAATCATACATTTTATTCAAAATTTTAAACAGAAGAATCTTTCGTGACCAAAATGGAGTCGTGTCTGATAATTTTTGTTAAGGGTCTTCTCAACTGCTTTGCTCAAGAAGCGCAAAACGTTTTGACACATTTACAAATTCATTTTTTATCAGAAAGATATAAAATTGGAATGACTATGGAAGCGATTTCGAATCGAACTTAATTTTCCATTTTATGATAGTTAAATAATCTATCCAGTTCTAAGCTATTTCGTTCACGTGATCACCCGTTTTTCGACCGGTTTTTCTGCTTTCGTCGGGAAATGTGCTCAAAAACGTCAACTTTGAAGGCTTGTTATGAAAAATCTATCGTGTTAAAAAAACAGAAAAAAAACCGAATGAATTGAACTTATTTTTTCATTTTATGATCATTAAATTACTTATCGAGTTATAAGCTATTTCGATGACGCAATCACCCATTTTTCTCCTCCTTTTCGACCGGTTTTTATGCTATCTCCGGGAAATGTGCTCAAAAACGTCCATTTTGAAGGCTTGTTATGAAAAATCTATCGTGTTTTTTAAAAAACAAAAGAATGAGTACCATTAGACAGTTTCTGAATAACAACACCTGCTATTTTCATGCATTTCCGAACAAAAATTAATTAAAGCATATGTCACAAAGTGGCCCTTTTTGATTTAAGAACATCCTTAACCATTAAATAAAAAGAAAAAAGTTAGAAATTACAAGTTAAGCGTAACAAATAAGGTGCGTTCGTACTATAAAGAAGTTTTTAAAATATTTAGATATTTGTGTAATAGTATGATGTAGTACTTCGGATACAGTATAATAGCCAAAATCTTATGTACGTGTCTGTAAATTACTATCTGCTTTCTATTATACAGAAAGCAACTTGTAATAAACCTCAGTAACGTATATCGATTTCCTAAAGTGTGAAATAGTTTAATTAGAACGCGTCCCCAAACAATCCCCTCCCCCTATACCATTACGAAATGGAATACACATTTGTGTGGGCCTGTAAATGAATAACAAACATTCTTTGTACCACACATTGCACAGAATGTATAATTTAGTAAAGATATGCACATCAATTTTATTATGTTAGAGAGCGTGTAACATCATTAAAATGCACGTGGAACTATTTTTTCCCATTGGCCGTAATGTAACGAAAACTTTTAATTCCCCCTGTCATTAAACTATGCATCCGATTTTTCATAAAATTTGAAATGACTCCACAAATGATGCAACAGTTATATATTTTAAATTTCAAACGATTCGGTCGGGTAGTTTTGGCTCTGTTATATGCGGACAGATGGACAGAACGACGATTATAGGTTAGAGTGGGCCGAAAAAAACTTTTTTTCGATTTTCGATAATGGCGGGTGCGGAAAAGTGGCCACTAGTGGCACTCAGTTCACACAAAAAATTGAGATTTTTTGGACAATTCCTTACCCTGCCGCAAATGGCTTGAAGTTTTGCTAAAATGCTGATATTTGAATTTTTTAGCAAAAAAAATTTAAATATTAAATTAAGTTTTTTTTTTATGTGGTATTTAGTTGAAAAGATGTATTTAATGTGCCAAATGTTTAAATAACCTCTAATTATGCATTATTTTAGTGATATGTTCTTTAAAAATGCATAGATTTTAACTTGTTTTGCGTTCCGTACCAACGCGAAACAACCGAGAACTCCTCGCGTGGATGTCGTTGCTGCACGCCGAGTTTTACTCGCCTATAAAAATCGGCTGATTTAAAATACACATAGCAATTAAATAATGCATTATCAGAACTTATTTAAACATTAGATACGTTAAATATGCCTTTCCAAGTAAATACAGCCAAAATAAATTTAATTTCATATTTTAAAAATTTTTACTAAAAAAATTCAAAAATCAGCATTTTGGCAAAATTTCAAGCCATTTGCGGCAGGGTAAGGAATTGTCCAAAAAATCTCAAATTTTGTGTGTGAACTGAGTGCCGCCAGTGGCCACTTTTCTGCACCCGCCGTTATCGAAAATCGAAAAAAAGTTTTTTTCGGCCCACCCTATTATAGGTGCTACGTATTTACATAATTACGAATAATTATTAAGAATATTAAGAATATCTTATTTGCAAGTAGTCTCGAACATACGTTAACAAACTGACTGAAAAAGCAAAAAATATTTGATACAAATACATGGACCATATTACATATTCTTTGAATACTATGGTGGAATCATGAAAAGGAATCGTAGATGATAATTAAAAAATATACTGTAAAATAAAATTCAACTTATACATACATTTTTGTCAATTGCTTTTTCGATGATGAGATATTTTTCCTTAGCATTATATTTTTACAAATAATAATAAATGACGAATCAAGATGAAAGAGCGTAAATACATAAAATGTATGTCAGGCTAAAACGTGAACATTTAATGTTTAATAAAATGAAAATAGATCTAGAATTACAAGGATACAACCGTCTTATTATTAAAAAAATAAAATAAAAAATACCATACAGTTAGCTTTGTGGAAAGGTATAAAAAATTTCCTAAAAGTGGATTCGAAACGATATACTTCATTATCTGTTTCATCTTCATCCATCATGCGCTTTATTTGTGTCAGAAAGCTGTCAGGCTTGCAATTATAATTTTACTAAGACTTCGAAAGAAGAAAAAAATTCCATTTCCCCTCCTGCACTATACAGTTTATTTAACCACATTTTTCTGGGAACAAGGTAAATTTCAGGGATGTAACCTGGCAGTTACCCACTGATGACTACATTTTTTTTTTTTTTTTTTTTTTTTTTTTTCTCCAACCATAAAGAACAATGTACAAGGATAGAGAACATCCCAGATAAGCTTTTAAGGCTGCGAGCACACACAAGTATTTTTTGCGGTTAGAAGTCGGCGTGGTATATTTTCGCATGCGGCGTTTTTGATGTATAATGACTTTTACAGTTCAACTTCAATCCAATTGTAGGGCAGGGAGCTTTCCCTTAAGGGTGTATTTCGATTCAAACTGCTTGTTTTCCGATTTATTTTTGAATTCATTATTGCTTTCAAACACATGAAACTCTCAGATTCTCTTATTTGAAAAGTACACAAGATGCCATAATTGTCGATTCTTTGATAAATGCAGAAAATATTGCAAAAAAAAAAAAAAGCAATCAAAAACGGCATTTCGAACCGATTTTTCCCAAGCGGGAGATTTGAGAACGAAAAAAAAGGGTCATACTAATAAGGTAATTGTTTATAACTCAAATTCTAATGAATTGAGCGTAAAAAGACATCACACGGCACCTCATACGTCCCTTCAAGAATCCCCTCAGCAAGTTTCATGTTTCTACGTTTAAAAGTGTGTCTGAAATTGTATCGGAAAATTTCGAGCTGTTGAAGATGGAAAAACGTTTTTTCGAATACACCCTTAAGCAGAGTTGAGATAGTTATCTCCTGAACCATTGTCATATTCCCGTTTTCTATTGTCAGACAAACCGGAGAAGGGAGAAGAAGAAAGGACTTCCTGGAATTCAGTTGAACTTGGGCAAAACACACTTGTGCTCGCACCCTAACTCTCACGCATAAGTCATCTTTCACTAACAGTCGGGGCCCCTTGCTTGGTTTGAGGCCCTCGCTGGGGCACAAGCCCCCTTTTTTTAGATTAATTTCGAGGGCAGAAATAGAGAGAGAGAGGGAGAGAGAGAGCAGCCTTAGCATTTGGTTCGTCGGCCTCCGGGTTATGTGCAAAAAGCTGCAGGAGGTCTGTGATCAGGTTTTGAGATTCAACAGTTGAGGCCGAACTGGTTTTTCTTTGCGCAAATTGATAAATGCGGCAGCATGAGGTCCCCTCCTCTAGGGGAGCGGGAGGTGAAGATCAGATGCGGTACGGGCTCTCTAATCCGAACCGAGCATGAGATGCACTCGGAGAAAATTCTGAAATATGAGAGCATAAAAAAAAAAAAAAAAAAATTGATAATAACAAAGTATATCATCCTATGCGTCTGCTCGAATGCCCTCCTATGGAGATTTTTTTTTCCCCCTACAAAAGAAGCGCTGAGAATAGGTCTATTAAGCATATTGGTCTCGTAGTAGATATGAACAGCATGACAACCGAGATGAATAATACATTTTTCTTTATACCAGGTAATTTCGAGTCTCGGGTATAAAAATAGTTTATTCTCCGAGTGCTCTTACATATAGTTCACGTAATTCGTCTTTAGAACATGAAAATAACTATAGTATGCAATGGTTTGGCCACCAACAGTTCGTTCTTTTTCCTCCATTTTCTGCCCTGTATACGAATAAAAGATCGTTGTCGAAAACATAACTTGCATTATTTGGATGTATAGTGATGGGAGTAAAAAAGTATGCCAACATACTAAACCGTTGCAAACCATCGTATAAAAACGCGACTGCTACCAGTCGATTAGCAATGTTATACGTATTCGAAACAAACTTAAAAATTTCTAATATAGTAGACTTCCCTCAAATACGCACAGCTTAACACCAGAGGTTGTGCAGATTTCTGGTCACTGATTTGTTTACATTTTTAAACAGAATGTAATTAATAATGAAATCGAAATAGTGATTGCTGACAATATAGTAAAATATCAAAATAAGTAATGTAATAAAATTTTAATAATAAAATTTTTGATAATTTTTAAAATGATTAGAATATTAAATGTAAAAGTCAAGTATTTACTTGATGTGATCAAAAATGTGTAATTAAATATTCATTATAAAGCTGAGATGCATTTTTTCTAAATTATTTAATGTTACTTGCCACATAAAGGTGCATTACTAATTCACATCAAAATCATAAAATAAGAGAGTTCATTTCAGATTTAGCAGGACTTAATATCCAAAAAAGTTTGATTAATGCATAAATACATTTTGTAACAATATTGTGATTACCAGTGATATCAACTATATCTTTAATTTTTTCAGAAATAAATTTATCTTCCTTCGTGAAAACCATGAATTTAGTAATATTAACAAAAATTATCGATTAAAATATATGTGACATTAATAAATATATAAATAAATAAATAAGTCAGATTTTGTCTCTACATTTGAACTGAAAGTTTCATTGTTTACTGTGTAAATTATGTGCGGATTTAAGGAAGTTTAATGCACGAACGTTTAATTTTTAACTTCACATTTTTTTTTTTTTTTTTTTTTTTTTTTTTTTTTTATCTCGGTAGCTTTTAACTTCAGATAAAAATGGAAAGTCATTTGGTCAGGCTGTTTAGAAATTAGGCACGCTTAAAATTTATACCTCTTAAAATTTAAATTCAATTTTATTCGTTGCAAAACGGATATCAATACAATACGGGGGTGGTTTTGAAATATAATTCAAAAACTACCAATTGATACGAGCTGTAATTTTAGATTCGCAAATATGAAGCTTCTGAAAATCGATTAATTAAAAAATTCATAAGTTGCAATCACATTTTTTTTTTTTTTTTCAAAAATGACAAGTTTTATCACGTGCTTTTGTTTACAAATAATATGGTTCATCATCTTAAAATATTTCAAAATTTTAACTCAATATATAAAAATTATTTTAAAATGTGTTCCTAATCACCTTAATTTCTTACGTAATAAATATATCCCATGCATAATTCCCGGTAGCAGAAAGTTCAAACGGGCGTCGCAGATTTTTTTCTCTCTCTTTTGCATATTTTTTTCATCAAACCTTGATTTAGCGTCTATTATGTTAAGCTCTTTATTGCTTCATACAAAAAGCTAAGATTGTTATCGATAAAAATTTATAAAATGACTAAAAACACGAAAGGTAAGTGATTATTAGATTAATTAGCGCTACAATGTAAAAATATTTTACCTTTTTTTTTTTTGGAGGGGGTGGGGGGGGGAGGTCGCCAGAAGTATATGACCCAGTCACTTGGATAATTTTCTGCTACTGGATGCATATGTATCCTTGAACAGTACATAAACTTTAAAGTAAAATAACAATAATTATATAAATAAGAGTTCGAAGGTCTCTTGTCCCCTTAAAACTAAACCATTTCCATTATTTGTTAACAATGCAAAAATTAAATGAGATATACTTTCTGTAAAGCGATCTGTATATACAGAGTAATGGACCACTTCCAACGATGACTTTGAAGTGATGATAGCGCACAATAACATTTGAGCAATCCCAAGGATTAAAAGCGACACGCCTTTTGAATGAGCGCACAATGTCACTCTCATAATGCGTTTGTTAATGGGTTTTAAAGATATAATCATTAATCAAAAAAAGAAAAAAAAAAAAAAAAAAAAAAAAAAAAGAAGCATGTGGTGAACGCTACATGACTCATTTTCATGTATAATAAAGAGATTGTTAGAGTAACTAGGAAATTAGAGTAGAATTCTCTGGCGGAGAATTGAATAATAGCGTGAATTATTAGACGACTCAATAGGAAAAGAAGTTAATTTTGGAGAAAATTGTTTTAAGATCTCTTTAGAATAGGAATGGAATGAAGAGTCACTTGGCCGAATAAAAAATATTCGGCCAAATTTAAGACCTACTAAGCAGGGTTGGAAAAAAACCAGGTTTTTTTGAAAAAAACCAAAAAAACCGGTTTTTTTGGTTTAAACCAGGTTTTTTTAGTTTAAACCAGGTTTTTTTAAAAACATCCTTTTTTAGTACATATACATGCATATTTATTAATAAAAATAGACATTGTTTGATTATAAGTAGTATAAATTCATTTGAAAATAATTTAAATTCAATAATTACAGTAAATTATGTAGAAAATTGAAAAAAAAAATCATATTTTAATTTAAACAGGTATTAGTAAACAGTCTTATGTCCAAACAATAAACTACTCTACACAGCAAAACATTGATACTTTGAAAATCTTTATAAAAAATTTTTTGATTACTTACAATAAACATCTGATATAATTTGATGAATGTAAATATTTTCCACAATTAAAATGAGATGTTTCTTGTTTTTGAGAGACAATTTGAAATCAACATTTATGGTCATTAGATTTAGCAGATAACAAAGGGTAGAAAATTAGTTTGTTACTGTTAAAATATTATAACTAGCACCGAATTTTTGAATACTCTCTTATACAACTTCATATTTTGATTTTATTTTTTAAAGATTATCTCCCCAATCAAAAATTCTTTTATAGTTTTACCAAAATCTTAAAGATCGAGTTATGTAGCTCCATATTCAAAAGCTTATGCATGTTATGATAGATTGCTTTAAATAATCTGCATTTTTTTAATGCAAATATTTTATACTAAATATTGAATATTTTTAATCTATTTTATGTTTGATCAACTCACATGTTCTAAGATTTTTCTTTACAGCAATGGAATATGTTCATCAATGCATAGTGATTTTCATCCTATACATAAAAAATAACCTAGGCCCACTATATCTAATCTAATGCTTATTGCTGAAAAAAAGTGTTAAAAGTAGAAAATATTTATGTACAATAATTTATAAGTCTTAAATTATAAAGAAAAATGAGAAAATATCATTAGATTTTTTTCGAAAAAAACCAATTGGTTTTTTTGAGAAAAAAACCAGTTGGTTTAAACCATGGTTAAAACCAACTGGTTTAAACCGTGCCAACGCTGCTACTAAGGGTGTATTCGAAAAAATGCCTTTCCACCTTCAACAGCTCAAAATTTTCCGATACATTTTCAGGCTCATTTTTAAAAGTAGAAACATGAAACTTGCTGGGGTGATTTTTGAAGTGATGTTAGAAGATGACGTGTGAAGTAATTTTTCGCTAAATTAATTAGAATTTGATTTATAAGCAATTATTTTTTCAGCGTAACCCTTTTTTTCGTTAGCAGGTCTCCCGCTTCGGAAAATTTTGTCTAAAACGCCGTTTTTGAAGCATTTTTTGCATTTATCAAGGAATAATCACGGCACTTTGTATAGTTTCTAAATAAGAGAATTTGAAAGTTTGGTGCATTTGAGAGCAAAAATGAATCTAAAAATAAATCTGAAAAAAGGCAGTTTGGATCGGAATACATCCTTAAGGATGTTTTTAAATAAAAAAGGACAACTTTGTGACATAAATTTGATATTAGTTTTGCTCGGAAATGCATGAAACGAGCAGGTATTTAGAAATGATCTAATCGCACTCAGATTCCCCTTTTTCAAACACAATAGATTTTTCAGAATATAGTGTCAAAGTAAACGTTTTGAATCGAGTTTCTGATAATGAAAAGAAAAAAAACAGTTTTCGAAGGGAGAAAAAAAGCCTTGTCACGGGATCAAAAAAGCTTATAGCTCAATAGGTAGTAATTGATTGATCATAAAATCGATAACTGATTCCAAAGCACTTTTATGGTCAGGCTTTGCAATTTTATATCATTCCATAAGGCTGTTCTGAACTACTCTGTTAAACAAGAGCAAACGTTTTGACACATTTACAAATTCATTTTTTAACAGAAACATACAAAATCAGTAGGCCTGACTATAGAAGGGATTTCGATACAAACCTTGTTTTCCATGTTATGATCATTAAATTACCTATCGAGTTGTAAGCGATTTCAATCACGTGATCATGCGTTTTTCCCCCCTTCGTTGACTGTTTTTTCTGCTTTCGTCGGGAAATGCGGTTCAAAACGCCAACTTTGAGGTTTGTTCCGAAAAATCTACTACGTTTTCAAAACAGAGGGGGGAAGGGGAGTGCGATTAGATAGTTTCTGAACAACAACACCCCCATAGTTTCATGAATTTTCGATAAAAATAAATTAAAACATATGTCACAAAATTTCCACTCACGAAAGAAATATAAATGTACTTTTGGAAAAAAAATAGATTGCAGATATTGATGTTATCACAGGCAATCACAGTCTTTTTGCAAAATATATTTATGTATTAATTAAGCAATTTTGGTTAATAAGTTTGACAAAACATGATATAAATCTTCCTTGCATTATGATTGTGATACAACTATGATGCTTTTGTAAAGAAAATGTATCTCATGTTTATTATTCATATTTAATTAGTTGTAATTAATTATTGACTTTTTATAATTTAATCATTTTAAAAAGCATCTTATTTTTTATTATTTTAGTTTATGACTTTTACATTAACTAATTAAATCTGAAGTATTTTTCGCATGCATTTACATGTATTTACGCATCATCAAATGACGCAATAAAATAAACAACCGCACTAGCTGCAGCATTTGCATCACGTGATTCCTACTGTGACGTCACATGAATATTGCCCATTACTAAATATGTCTCATCCTATTGATAACTTCATGTTTCAAATTATTATCCATTATTAATTCATTAAATTTATAAATATGATACATAAGCTATTATGTTTAAAATTTTTGAAACAATTAAGTATGCTGAACTTCATTTTTTATTTATTTCGTATGTGCCCATACACAGATAAAAATAATTTGAATCCATAAAATGACAAAAAAAGGCCAACGGAATAAAATTAGAAAAAAAAAAAAAAAAAATAGAGCGGGATTTTCGTTCATTATGAACGTGACCTCTCCAATGTAATCCCGACTCATTCATAATTAAATTTCATTCATAATTAAACCCATTCAGAATTAAATTAAATTTAAAATGAAATATGCGCGTTGAAACTTCATTAATGAAAAAAAACATTGTCGTCGAAATTTTCATTAAATAATAACATGTAAATAAATTTCAATAACATCTACATCTAACTGGATAAATATGTTTGAAAAGATACAAGCAGGGTTCCCAGCAAAACATGACAGGCAAATTCCCTGATTTTCCATGACCAAATCTCAAAAAATTCCATGACTTTCCCTGACCAAATTTCAAAAATGTCTTCAACCAAACAAGAATACAGTAAAATTTGCAACTTATTTTCCCAAAACTTTGTCAAAATTAATGTTTTTTTTTTTTTGTTTTGCGACTTTTTGATGAATTTTGAGATTTTTTCCAGAGACTACTTGATGACTTTTGCTTCATTCTTCATTTTTTCTCCAAGAATTTTCCATGATTTTATAGAAAATCTTTGTAAATTCCCTGACTTTTCAGATAAATTTTGAAATTTCCATGACTTTCCCTGACTACTTTGAAATTCCATGACTTTCCAGATTTTCCCTGACTTTCCATGATGCTGGGAACCCTGACAAGTGTATAATTATATAAGAACAGTTGATAAACAAATGCGCTAATTAGACTGAGATGGGAAAATTTAAAATAAATTCAAAAGACAGAAAATGGACATTAGAATAAGCGACAATCGAGGCAGTATTATCACAACAGTTTAAAACGAAATCCTTAAATTTTAATGAAAATGCTTGTTACTACAGCCGGAGCTTTCAAAAGACTGGTTTATCTTAATTGGATATCTTTATCGTATGCATTTCATTTATTAAAAATGTTTATTTTAAAGAACGTGCAGATATTCGAAATCTAAATAAAGACTTTCACATAAAATGCAGGTTTCCTAGAATATTCGTTGGAGATTAAGGCTGTTCTCAACTGCTCTGCTCAACAAGCAAAAAATGTTTTGGCACATTTACAAATTTATTTAGAAAGATACAAAATCGCAAAGCCTCCCATGGACGTGATTTTGAATCTACCCCCAGTTTTCTACTTTTGATTAATAAATTACCTATTGAATTATAAGTCTTTTCGATCACGTAGAAATGCATTTTTCTTCTCTCGCGCGGAAAGCAGTTCAAAATGACCACTTTGACACTATTTTCCGAAAAACCTATAGTATTTAAAAATTAAATAAAAACGGGAAGCTGAGTGCAATTCGATAGTTTCTGAACAATAACACCTCCTAGTTTCATGCATTTCCGAACAAAACTAGATTAAAATTTATGTCAAAAAGTTGCCTTTTTTGATTTAAGAACTCCCTTAATATCACACTGCTATTTTATTTGATGCAAGTGTTCCGGATATACTGTTATCAAACAAATAATGTCAATGACCACCTTTAATTGTTTCAGTTTCGAAGTTAAAATAATAGTAAAAATACTTATTCATTGGGTTTTTTCCCCAAACAAAATAACATTGTAAATGACAGAAAAGAGAAAAGATTTTTCCTGAAATTTATCGTTTAAGCGCTTAGTCATTTAGGATCAAAAATACGAATCTAAAACTACAAACCCCCTTAAAACATCCATTTAATAAACCGAAATGAACACTGCCACAAATGAGTTCTAACCAAATAAAAAATCTACAAATCCTTCAAAAAATTATTGAAAAAGATTTATGAAAATTTCTCTCTTTCTTTAGACACTTCTTTTTTTTATATATATATTTTTGGGAGTTTTGAAAACTCAGAAGTAAATAACATTTATTTTAAGAGGTACTCCGCTTAGTGCAGGCATTTATTCGTTGGCTTTCAATGCAAAAAACATTCAGTTATTAAGAAGTGATGTAAAAATTTAAAAATAACAGACATTTTATTACTTACCCATGATACGTAGTATAGGGTAAGTCTTGCAATCGTTTTGAAAATCGAAAAATTTTTTTTGACGGATTTACACGTTTTAGATAGTGGAGATTCCGAAAAACATATTTTTAGAAAAAAAAATTTGACGTCCGTCCGTCTGTCTGTCTGTCTGTCTGTAAACGCTCTATCTCTCAAGAAAATTGAGATAGAGACTTGAAATTTTGTATGTAGTTAGTATGTAAGAATGGGACGAACCCTATTTAATATCAGCAACCTCTATTATCCGGAACTATTTTTTTCGGACTCTCGAAAAATTCGTTCTGATGAAAGGTATATAAAAATTTTCGAATGTTTTTGTTCTAAAAAATGAACATAAAAGGCAATAAAATAACACACATTTTGCATATAGAACGAAGTCAATCGGATTATTAGTTGCCGAGATTTTTGTAATCCTGTTTTTCACATTCTTCGATTTTTCAGGACCCTGTATTTCGTTCAAATTTCAATTCAAAGGTATATTTTAATTGAAAATGAGACGCTTAATCTAACGCAGTAAACTCTTAGTTTATATTATAATTATTTTTGGAGTTATAAGGATGTTTCTTTTACGCAGATCGGTATTGCTTGAGTAGTTTGGCGTTTTATAAAATTTGTCGAAATTGGTACATCAGCAATTCATTAATAGAGCATTACTATGCGTATTAACAATATTTAAATTTTGTTTTGGAATTGCAATGCATTGTATAAATAGTTTTCACATGTTTTATTTTCATATGCCTATCCATGATGGGTAAGTATTACGGTGGTTCCCAACGACTAGTTTTTTAATAGTAAAAGGATAGAGATCCCCGAATGGGGACCCGGGGATAGAAGAGGATAAAGACAGGTCTAACTGCTAAGTTTGTGACTACGGCTGAATCACCAAAGCTTATATAGGGGTGAAACAAAACTGCTACCACGACCACACTCAAAATTTCAAATCAAACTACTTGAAATCATTTGTCCTATCCTAAAATAACCAAAGAAATATCGGACCAATATTACTTCGATTTGTTATACCTTGGACAATATTGGCAATATCAGCATGTTAGGCAGACATTAGTAACATTTGGGTTAAATATTTAAGTTCAATAAGTTCAAAAACTTAAAAAGGTTTTAAAGGTTAAAGGTTTCTAAATTAGACTTTTAAATTTCTGACACACTAATTTATTTTTAAACTGAAAATGACTAAAATGACAGAACTTACTATTGAAACATTTGGAGTCAAAATGAGTTTTCATATTATTATTATAAACAAATCACTTATCGGGTTATAGACGATCACGACAACCTGTTTTTCACCTCACGTCCAGAAATTCGGTTCAAAAGCCAATTTTGCGATATTTTCTGCAATATTTTTACGTTTACCAAAATATGGAAAATGTCTTTCACTTATACAGTTTTTTTTTTTTTTTTTTTTTTTTTTTTAAATAACAACACCTGTCAATTTCAAGCGTTTCCGAACAAAAAATAATTAAAACTTGTAAAATAAAGTTGTCTCTTAGAATTTGAGAAAAGCCTTAAAAATGCTTTTTTTTTTCAACATTATTACACACATATAGCAAACATGACAAGAAAAAGATATAAGCATGAAGCATAGTAAATGAAATTTCTTCTTTACATAGTATTTTATCATAACTTTTTGATGCGAGAGCCAAATATATATCGCGTTTTCATCAATTATGCCTATAAGTCAAATCTGCGAGAGATATGAGCGAGCAGTGTTTCGAACTGAATATCTTCGATCATCGATTTCTAAGTTGCGCTATGCCTCTCACTATATATGCTTTTATGATAAATGATTCGCAGAATAATTAATAGTGCCACGCTCTTACGGAATGAGTCGATTTTGATGAAAGAAAGCAACCGTAGGTTTTCGGATCATCCATTTTGATTACCCGTGATTTTGGTTGCAAATATGTTTTTAAAAAAAAACTAATTATGACTGTAAGCAGATGAAATTTCATCCTTCGACACACCTATACTAGATTTACAGAGGAAAAAATGGATAGTGTTGTACTTTGAACGTCTATTAGAGCAACACCTTTGGATTTTTAAAAGTAAATATACAGTAAAACCTCCCTAAAGCCAGGTCCTGTTCCGATTAAAATTGGTCGCTACGAGAGGTGATCTGTTAATGGAGGTCATGTTTAAATCTAGAGTTAAATTGTTGAAAAAGGTAATAATTAATGTTACCCGTAAAGCATGGTGACGTCAATGCAACATCGTTGTGAAGTCACATTGTGACTTTGTGACCATCGATTGTCGATGTGAAGTCACAGTGACTAAAATGTGAAGTCGTTATGGCCGCTTTAGAGCTCTTTTGTGACGTTTCACAAATTGGTCACAATGTGACAAATTTGTGAAAAATGTGTCATTTGTGACTAATTTGACATTAACATTGTGACGAAACTGTGACAAAAGCAACGATATTTAAATTGCCAGAAACGGGTTTTTTAAAGTAAATAATATGTTTTGAAGGATATTTATAAATTTCTAAAGATTTTTTAAGAAAGTCACATCTCAGTCACAATGTGACGTCACTGAGAGGTGGCATTTTGATCACAGATGTGATGTGACCAAAGTGATTCACAGTGACGTCACTGTGACCATGCATGTTATTAGGGTACTAAACTTTATTTTCCACATTAGAAAAAATATATAAAAATTTAACAATCAAAACTAAAGTTAATTTCATAAATTAATAGTGGACCCAGCCCATGAAGGTGTATTCGCTGACTTATAGCTTTTATCCAAGCTAGAATCTAGGAATATTCTGAAATAAGAGGAGAATGATATTGGTTCGGATGAAAGAAGGATCTCCCGATCGGGAGCTCTGTAAACAGATAGACGAATACGTCGGCGTATGTCCGAGAATGGTCCCAAATCTCCCTTAATTTTAATATAAAAATATGTAATTATATCATACAACCTAGAGTTATTAAACAATTATTAGCTATAATCCCTTGATCTGCTTATGTACCGGGTGTCCCAAAAATGACTGATAGATTTTAAAATTCAATAACTTTCAAACGGTGACAGCTATTTAAAAATTTTTTGCTGGAGGGTTATGTATAATATCAGGCGTTTTTTTACCGTAATTTTTTTAATCAATGCTGAGTGAAGCGTCGACCTGGCCTTCAATCGCCCTCAGCGACACCTATTGTTTGAGATGCGAACTAAAATGGAAAATTACGGTAAAAAAACTCCTGACACTATAGATAACCCTCCTGCAAAATTTTTTTAAATAGCTGTCACCGTTTGCAAGTTATTGAATTTTAAAATCCATCAGTCATTTTTGGGACACCCGGTATATACACATAGTATTTTCCATAAGTACTTATTTAAACCTGTCCATCCTCCCTGATTTAAAATTTCAAAATGGATACATACTTATGAGTTAACAGTCTTCAATCATTAAAATCCTTAATTGTATTAATCCAGAGAAATGCACAGTAAATACGTATTAATCCAAGAATGGGCAGCAAAAACTTACCTAAAAAAAGAAACTGGTCATTAGAAAAATGATAAATAATCATATAAATTAATTGCTTAAAACTAAAATTACATGACATTTCAAATGTACTATAGTCACATAATAAAACACGACATGCCCTCCCACCCCTCTCAAGTTTTCTCACGAATTAGCTTGCGAGCGTTTCCTCGAGCGAGAACAGGGGCCTTGAACAGTAGGCCCCTGTCCTCGCTCGAAGAAACACTGGCGAGCTAATGCTATTAATATAAGGAAGCATTTTTCTAATAACTCTTTCGCATTTTGACATTTTTGAATAATTTTTTTTGCATTGGATAGCTGAGGTGCATGCCGACAGCGCACCTTTTTTACTTTTTCGATTTTGGTTGCAGATATTTTTCACAAAGTTAGTTTCACTTTCAAAACCGGTTTCGAAACTGAAAGTGCTTTTTAAAAAATATATCTACAACCAAAATCGAAAAAGTAAAAAAGGTGCGCTGTCGGCATGCACCTCAGCTATCCAATGCAAAAAAAATTATTCAAAAATGTCAAATGCGAAAGAGTTACTAGAAAAATGCTTCCCCATAGGAATAGCATTAGCTTGCGAGCGTTTCCTCGAGCGAGGACAGGGGCCTTATGTACGGAGACCCGAATTATTACCATTACGATACTGTCAATGAATTTTCATAAAATTTATCACTATGATTGGCATCATAGGCGGCATCTTTCTTTGACAAGCACATAAACAAGCTCGTGCCATAACGCAATGATAAAAGCTTCAACAATGATGGTAACTATGCCGAAAGATAATTTAAAAGTTGGACTTCACAATGCAATAAATTATTTTTTTCTAATAGTCGTTTCTTTTTGTTTAATTATTTAACGGAACTTACTTTTTGCATTACCGGATAAAATGAAATAAGTTGAAATAAGAGTTCTTTATGGAACTTTTTGTGTAAGACAATTGTTAAAACATATCAAATAAAATAACAATACAGAAATGAATTTGAGCTTTTATAGAATGCGAACACTAAAGCTCTTCCAAAATCTGAAAATTTGTCCCAGAGCTACACTTATTTGAAAACCAACTAAACTGGAGCAACATGCAATTTCTTATCAATATAAACATTCATGTCCTTAAAAGAAATGATTGGGAATGTTTAAGAGCCCACAATAGTCACAGGAAAAGTACACAAAAAGACCCGGATGACCATATAAAGTCTATGGGAGCGTTCTTTTCTAATATCTCGTTCAAATTTTAATATTTTGACATGATTTTTTTTGCATAAAATAGTTCAGGACGATCCACAACCGGGCTAGTTTTTACTTTTTCGATTTTGGTTTTAGATTTATTTTAAAAAATTACTTTAATTTTCAAAACCGGTTTAAACCGGTTCTGAAACTGAAACTATCATAATATAAAAAATATATAACCAAAATCGAAAAAGTAAAAACTAGCCCGGTTGTGGATCGTCCTGAACTATTTTATGCAAAAAAAATCATGTCAAAATATTAAAATTTGAACGAGATATTAGAAAAGAACGCTCCCATAGACTTTATATGGTCATCCGGGTCTTTTTCTGTACATTTCCTGTGACTATTGTGGGCTCTTAACTCTTGGCGAAAAAAGAAAAGGTGTCATTTATTTTTGTTACGGTAAGTTATTCAACTAGGTTCCTGAGCACATACATCCCAGGAGTCCATAGCGCCCCGAGTAATGAATGAGAGCGAAGCAAGAGCATGGCATGAAGGACAGACAGGGCGCAGCAGAATTGACAGGGCGATAGTATGGCCCCATCGCCGGGGTGCAATGGGGTATGAAACTGAAAGTGTCATCTTGAAATCGAATAAATGGGAAAATGAGTAAAATGGGAGTGCTAAGCAATTTGAATGAAAATAGGTTCTATGTGCCTTGATTCCATGACTTTAACGTTGTCAGGGAAGTAGATTCTATACATGCTTTAAATCGAACTGTGAGATTGGATTTTTTTTGTGAAAGAAGAGCCTGATGTTAATAAATTTGAAATAAGGATAATGTCAACAAAAAATGGATGATTTGCTGCACTATTTCCTGAAAAATATACTGTGTTTACTAAAAGCGGAAAAATGAGATCGATTTGTTAGTTTCCGGACAACAATACGTGCTAGTTTCATGAATTTCCTTGCAAAAATAAATTAAAACTTATGTCATGAAGTTACCCTTTATGATTTACAGGAACAGCTTTAAAGTAATTTTCTTATTGAATTATTTTTTTTATCCTTAAAAAGATACACTATTTCACCAATAAAATCTAAGCCAATCTGTGCCAAAAAGTAATGAGTTTGGACTTGGAAAAGCTTTGCAGAAGAAAAAAAACTCATCCTTAAGGGTGTATTCTAATAAAAACTGCTTATTTTCTGATTTATTTTTAAATTCATTTTTGCCTTCAAACTGGCGAATTCTCTTATTTAGAAATTATATAATGCGCTCTGCTTATTGATTTTTTGATAAAGATAGAAACTATTATAAAAAAATGCTCTCAAAGTGTTAACTTTGGACCGAATTTTCCGAAGCGAGAGATCTGAAAACGAAAAAAAAAAGTATCATACTGAGAAAGTAATTGTAAGTTTCCTGTTTCTACTTTTAAAAATGAAATGAGTCTGAAAATGTAACAGAAAATTTCGAGCTGTTGAAGATGGAAAATAATTTTTTCGAATACTCCCTTAATTTATTCGACTAAATATTCTACAATATTTGACCATGAATAATATTTAGACAAAAGTATATTCGGCAAAAGGTTCGAATACAATATAGTAGCTAAATACTTGCGACATCCATGCTATTAAACGCACTAACAGCTTGGTATAACATAATGGAATCTTTTACAGGGCGAATGACCAAGTAAATGAAAGTAATTTACTAGATTCTACGGTCGTAAAAACGATCGTAAAATTCTTCAAATAGCAGGAACATAATCGGACACCCAAGGTGATCATCCTCGCTTTTAGGTAACAGAAGCCCCCATTTGTCCTCATCTCTTATACCATTTTTTTTTTTTTTTTTTTTTTTTTTTTTTTTAACAAGATTGTTAAGTCTCATATATCATTAGAAATTAGCGTGAAACTTATTAGTTGATGATGAATTTTATTTTTCAGTGAATTATGGTGACAATATAATTAATGCTTGAATTTTTCCCTCTAATCGTCCAACTAGCGATTTGAATTTAATAGGTATAAAAGCGGGAAATAGAGAGAGAGAGAGAAAAAAAAAAAGTTTTTTTTTTCCCCAGGAACCCTTTTAGAAATAGGACAATAAAAACAAGGACACTTTCACCTGCGGAGAAAAGAAAAAAAAAAAGAAGTGGAAAAACTTTTATTATGCAATGCAAACGAGATATATATTTTTTTTTAAATATGTCCCATCAGGGTTAACATTATCGAGCCAGTATTTTCTTTTCAGTAAAGTTGACCGTTAGCACACGAATCGGTAAATTTTCAAAGGTGGGATGAAAAAACTTATTAATGTCACTGTTAACAAATAAGAGTGAAGTCGAAGTGAGCAATATATTTGTTTTCTAGAAAATTAGGGTAGCAATGTAATTATGGATAATTGTAGTATTAACTCCCCTCCCCCGCTTCACACACACTTCAGGGCCGAAATTGAGGGAGCAGAGAGGGCATGTACCCCGGGCACCAGAATGAAGGGGCGCAAAATGACGATTTTTGTTGATTTTTCTCACGTCTATGTTTAGCATGATATTGTTAAAATCATCCCGTCTATGGTATGCTAAAGCATAGAAGAATCTAAGAATGATATGGCATAAGAAGCTTGTATAAAGCGAATTTTTTTAGATTCCGTTTTCAAGATTTTAATGAATCATTTGTTGACGGATCAAATTATACAATTTTATGATTACATATTTTAAATTTTAAAATAAGTCGGTTATTAGAAAATTAGTAAAATTATCTTTCTAAATATAGTAGAGGATTAGATCACCCGCCCAGGGCATCCACCAAATTTGGCATAGGTGTTTTATCCCTGGTGGAAAATTCCCACTACCCGAACATATAATAATAATAATAATTAAAACTGAAATTTAAAGGATGTAATGTTTGGTAAACCGATAAAATCGAAATAGGGTTGAATCCAACAGTTCACAGTAAATGTGTATAGAGTCAATTCAGCACGGTGTGATCACATTTTAAAATACTGTCCAAACTTAATATCGTATAAACGAAAAATAAGTTCAGAAGGGGGCAATCTACAATGATTAAACATTGTAGATTCGACACAACTTTTTATAGTTTGACGGTAAAAATATTGTAACTATACTTTAAGGAGTAAGGGAGAGGGGAGACCAAAATTTGCTTGCCCTGGATGTAAAATAGTTCGGCTCTGACGACACCACTTAGTCTTACAACAAATCTATTTATTCGAATTTTAACACTAGATGGTCAAGACAAAAGAAAGATTTCAGCTAAATAGAAATTCAGTCTCACGTAGCAGAAGCTGGGCATCTGCCCTCACCTTTTATTCCAAGAAGTAATACATTTTTTTTTTTTTTTTCAAACACTAGTCAATAAATCTTTGAAGAAAGAAGGGTCGAAAAGGTTTAACAATGTTATTGTTGGCAATTAAGGGTGTATTTCGATTCAAACTGCTTATTTTCCGATTTATTTTTGAATTCACTTTTGCTCTCAAACGCATCAAACTCACAGATTCTCTTATTTAGAAAGTGCACAAGGTGCCGTGAAGGTCAATTCTTTGATAAATGCAGAAAATATTGCAAAAAAAGCAATCAAAAACGGCAATTTGAACCGATTTTACCGAAGTCGGAGATTTGGAAACGAAAAAAAGGGTCTTCCTGAGAAGTTAATTGCTTATAATTCAAATTCTAATGAATTGAGCGTAAAAAGACATCACACGGCACCTCATACGTCCCTTCAAAAATCCCCTCAGCAAATTTCATGTTTCTCCTTTTAAAAATGTGTCTGAAATTGTATCGGAAAATTTCGAGCTGCTGAAGGTGGAAAAGCGTTTTTTCGAATACACCCTTAAGCGTGGAATTTATTAATGGACAATGTATTTACTTTTAAGCGAATCATGTCGACGACAATGCAATTATCGCTCGCAGTCCTCCAATAACAGTTCCAGCGAATTCGAGTTAGAACAACCAAACAGTAAAGACAAAAGGCAACAGCTGAGCACAAATTCGTCCCCAATTTGTATTCCACACGGATGAGCACGCGCTATCAAAAAGGGGTACACACAATTTCTGCTTGCTTGATGTCTTACAAAAGCGTGTGCATCGGACAATTTGTCACTGGAGAGGGGATTCAGCCAGACCTCATTCAAGGCATTGCCCATGAGATTCGAGGCGCTAAAGCTCATTTATACAGGGGGAGGGAGCTATCGAAGCACATACTAAAAAGAATGGGGGAGGAGCTTATAGATTGACAAACGATAGCGTTGCAAGTCAATGGCGTGCGAAAACTAAAGGTATAGAGCGTTATTATGGCCCAGGAGAGGATATTTTAAAACACAGGATTTATTTTTATAAAAGAGAGGGGATTCAAAATATTGCCGGTGCTTTACTTAGCTACGTTCAATGAGAGAGGAGAAGAATGATAAATATAAGGTCCAATAGGTTGGGGGCTTTTCTAAATTTTAAGATATGTCACGTTGCTAGTCAAATGGAAAACATTGTAGGGAAAGTTCTGATACGTATAGAATAAGGTGATTTGAAAAGGAAGGGGAAATATTCAGAAGTTGTATATAAATAAAATATAAGTTATCATTAAGAACATATATATAAAGCTGTTCTTAAGGATGTTCTTAAATCAAAAAGGGCAACTTTGTGACACATGCATTAATTTATTTTTGTTTCGAAATGCATGAAAATAGCAGGTGTTGTTATTCCGAAACTGTCTAATTGCACTCATTCTTTTGTTTTTTAAAGACAATAGATTTTTCATAACAAGCCTTCAAAGTTGACACTTTTGAGCCTATTTCCCGACGAAAGCGGAAAAACCGGTCGAAAAAGAGGAGAAAAACGGGTGATTGCGTCATCGAAATAGCTTATAACTCGATAAGTAATTTAATTATCATAAAATGGAAAAATAAGTTCAATTCGAAATCGCTTTCATAGTCAGGCATTCCAATTTTATAACTTTCTGTTCAAAAATGAATTTGTAAATGTGTCAAAACGTTTTTCGCTTGTTGAGCGGATCAGTTAAGAACACCCTTAACTGCTCTGCTCAATAAGAACAGAGAGTTTTGACACATTTGTCAAAATTGGCGTTTTCAACCACATTTCCCGATAAAAGCAAAAAAAACCACTAAACGAAATCGGGAAAAAAGCGTGATCACGTGATCGAAATATTTAATAACTCCACGAGAAGTTCAATGGTCATAAAATGGCAAACAAACATCGATTCGAAATCGCTTCCAAAGTCAGGCCTTCTAATTTTATATCTCTACGTTTAAAAATGAATTTGTAAATGTGTCAAAACATTTTACGCTTGTTGCGCTGAGCAATTGCGAAAGCGTAACAATATCTAAAAAAAATATTTAATTACACAATAGTAAACTACATAGTGTTAAAATTACGCAGAACATATATTATTTAAATGAAAAAGAAAAGGAAGGAAGACGAACAGAGAATGAAAAAAAATCTCTGTTCGCTTTTACTTATTTTTTGGTTTTATCATAAGTAGTACAAAAACCAGAAAATTCTGTTCAAAGTTCATCCGAACCCCGACAGCAAATTAAAATAAATTATTTGATATTTATGTATCTTTCATGTTTAAACCATTCTTTCATGTTTAAACATATGTTGTTTTTGTTTAATTTAGAAAAATATTATGTAGTTTCTTTTCAGTAATCTGATTAATGCGAACCTGATCCATATGTATCAAAACTTATCCAAACAAGTTGGAAATTGCACGTGAAGCGTAGCAAATGAGGTGCGTTCGTACTATAAGTTTTAAAATATTCAGATCTTGCTGATATAGTAGAGCGTACTTTGGATACAATACAGTGGTCGAAATCTTTGTGTTCCTGTAAATATGCAGGGAGTAATTTTTATTATACTTCATTAACGTATATCTTATTCATAAAATGTGAAGTAGGTTAATATAATTAAAGCACGCCCCAAATTATGTTTCCTCGTATAACATTATTTAGTGGAATACATTTGTGTGGCCCTGTAATTTAATAATAAATATTCTTTGCATCCCAGATTGTACAGAATGTATATTTTAGTACATACATCATAGATTCATGTCAATTATATAATGTTCAAATGAGTGTAACATCATTAAAATGCATTTGAAACATTTTCCCCCATTGATCGTAATGTAACGGAATCCTTTTGATTGTCCCTGTAATTGATCTATGCATCCGATTTTCATAAAATTTGAAATGACTCGACAAAATTATGTAATAATTATATATTTTAAATTTCAAACGATTCGGTTGGATAGTTTTTGCGTTGTTATATGCGGACGGACAGACAGACGAACGGACTGAGCGACAACAATAGGTGCTACGTATTTACATAATTACGAATGCACATAAAAACGACAAGGCACTCTAGGGCAAAATAGGGTTATTCGAACAGCGATGCGACGCAGAGAGGTTGCTTGCCTGTAAATGAGGTTTTTCCTTCACGATCAAACTTTAGTGAAAAAAGAAAAATACATACTTTTTTTTTTTTTTTTTTTTTTTTTTTAACGAATGGATTAGGATTGCACATAGTTAAATCATATGTTTGATTTTTACGGGATTTTTGGGATCACTATTCAGTCCAATTTCTGATAGGCTAAAATTATAAAAACTTTGCACAAAGGTGCCTTTTTAATACGCAAAATTTTAATATTTTTCATAAATAATCAACTTTAATACACATTTTCGTTAGTCCAACGTAAGTAATAAATCGCCAAATATTCTGTAAAGTTGGAATCATATACAAGCTACATAAAACAGCAATGAATTTGGTTAAAAATACGAAAGAAACGGCAAAAAATGAGAAATGTTAAAAATCTGAAAATAAGCTTCTATCACATTTCATATACTGAATATATATATATATATATATATATATTATTATTATTATTATTTTCTATGACAGGTCTTTGCTCCTTGACCAATTCCATCCCTGTAGATGGATTTACTGTGTGTGCGCATGTGCGCTTGCGGGGAGGGGAAGGGGAAACGAAAAATTATCTTAGTGTTTTTTTTTTTTTTTTTTTTTTTTAATTTTCTTAGTTTTATTACTTAATTTCGCCATTTGTGTTATTTTCTTAAACTATTTAAGAAAAATAAATTTCATTACTCAAAATCAACAAGCTAAAAAAAAAAAAAAAAAAAAAAAAAAAAAAAAAAAAAAAAATGTTAATTATAACTAAATTTATAAATCCAAGGAAAAGTAACTGCCTCCTCTGCCCCTTTTTACGAGTGCCCGTGTTTATTATTATGCTACAAAACAATAACAATTTCATTAGATTATTCAAATTCCAAATTTATCAAAAATGACACGTTTTAAGTGTTCTCATACATAAAAATATTAAATCTACGCGTATTTCCAATACTTTATCGATACAAATCCGAGTTGAAGATAAATTTCAATCAAATGATACATCTATCCCCTTCCAAATTATGTTTCTAAAATCGAATAGCTACCAGATTTTGGTAAGAGTTTAAACGCGGAAAAGAATAAAAGAAAGATGCAAATTCCTTCCATCTAAAATGATATAGCGAACAATCCCTTAACCCATTTAAGTCCTTCGAAGATATCTACCCTCCACTTTATATGAATTTGGTGCCAAGACATGTGAATCTATCCACGTCCGGGGCTTGAACGGGGGCACTTCATTACAAAACCGGTGGACCGAAAATGATTAAATTTTACCGTCCTCCACCAGAAATTGAGAAGAAACCGAGAGGAAGGGCTTTCATTTCCAAGGGATTTATTGGAACTATATAGCAACAGAGGAGGAAATATACGTTGGACAATTTTTAAACATCTTTCACGTCGATCCTCTCTTCCTCTTTTTTTTTCTTTTCTTAAAGAAGTTGCATTTTCAGAATTAGCTACATTTTTCTAAAATAGTTTAGATCATGTAAAAATTATCATTTTTAAGTAAATTAAGGGTGCATTCGAAAAAATAGTTTTCCACCTTCAACAGCTCGAAATTTTCCAATACATTTTCAGACTCATTTTTAAAAGGAGAAACATGAAACTTTCTGGGGTGATTTTGAAAGTGATGTAGAAGATGCCGTGTGATGTCATTTTACACTCCATTCATTAGAATTTGATTTATGAACAATTCTTTTCTCAGTTCCAATTATTTTTTCGTTCTCAGATCTCCAGGTTCGGAAATTTCTGTTCAAATTGGCAACTTTGACAGCATTTTTTGCAATATCTTCTACATTTATCGAAAAATCGACGAACACGGCACCTAATGTAGTTTCTCAATAAGAGATTTTGAAAGTTTGATGCATCTGAGAGAAAAAATGAATTTAAAAATAAATATGAAAGTAAGCGGTTTTGATCGGAATACACTCTTAATCTAACATTCATGGGGGGTGGGGACGGTGGGGGGGTGTATTCGTACCACTCTGATTTTTAAATTCAATTGACTAAATCTTTTTCCCCTCTGATGAAGTAAAAATAAACATTTTTTTTTTTCCAAATTAAAATAGAATAATGACACAGTAAAAGAAAAACAATTTCTCGCCAGAACAAAAAATAATTTAATTTTATATGAAAAAGTTTGGCATCTAATCTAATAGTACGGCGATTTTTTTTTTTTTTTTTTTTATTTTTTTTTTTTTTTGGGTCGATTTGGTAATCAAGTAGTAACAAATTGTATAAAAGAAACAATCTTATAATTCAAAAAATGATAAACCTATTAATTAATAGTTTGCATCGCATAATGTGTCTCATTTCAATTTGAATTGAAATTTGAATGAAATAGAGGATCATGAAAAATCGAAGATTGTGAAAAATAAGATTACAAATACAGTCGAGTCTCTGTATAACGAAATCCACAGTTCCAGTAAAAAGTTCGTTATATAGAGAAATTCGATGTATAGAGAATGATGTTAAAAATTGTATTTAATGGGTAGAATTTGAACAAATGTTACTTTTGATCTTTTGAATTAAGAATTTGAAATGTTTAAAAGTAAATATTAAACTGACATTTTATTTCTTAATTATTTAAGCTGTTTCAAAAAAGAGAATAGACATTTATTTGAAAGCTTAATGAAAATCAAATAAGGAAGACTTGCATTAAAATTGCGGAAAGGTGTGTGGGAGGTGGGATGAATTCGTTGGACTTAAAGAACAAAGAGAGAAGTAATAATAATAATAATAATAATAATAATAATAATAAAATAAACTCAGCACTGACGATAAATCAAAAATAAGCGATGGAAAATTAATTCCATATGATTTCGAAGCTTTTTTAAAACTGTAATAAATTAAGACCTATTTATGAAAAAATTCGTTATATGGAGATAGATATTTCGCTATATAGAGACTGTTTTTAATGTAATCATGCGAAAAGGGGACCGTTCCTACAAAACATTTGTTATATAGAGAAATTCGATGTATGGAGTTTCGTTATAGGGAGACTCGACTGTATATCTCGAAAACTAATCATTCGATCAACTTCATTCTTTATAGAAAATTTATGTTTGTTTGTCTGTTTTAATTGTATTTTACAGTCACTTCTTTTAAAAAAAATCGAATTTATATACATATAGGATATTTTTCAGAACGAATATTTTGAGAGTCCGAAAAAAAATAGTTCTAAATAACTGATATTCAGCTGGCTTCTTTTTATAATAATCTAAGTACACACCAAATTTCAAGTCTCTATCTGAATATTTGTTCGGAAGATAGAATGCTTCCTTACAGACAGACAGCAATGTTTTTTTCTTCTAAAAATATGTTTTTCGTAATCTCCAGTGTCTAAAACATGTAAACCCGGCAAAGAAAAAAAAAAAAAAAAAAAAGATTTTTGAAACGATTGCATGATTACTACATATATGATGGGTAAGTAATATTTACTGTAAAATGATAAAAAACAAATTTTATATCAATTTTGAATAAGATTGAACTTTAACAATTTTTTCCCCAAAAAGTAAATTGTCCCACTTTCAAAACCAATGACTCATATAAGCAATTTTTTTTTTATGAACGAAAATACAGAAGCATTTCAAACAGTAGTAAAACATTTTAATGAATTATTTATCCCTATTATTCAGAAATTACAAGAGACAAGACCAGAAGCTCACAGAAGAAATCATCGAGAAATTCGTTCACAATCGGTTTCATCGGTATAGGCAGGAAGACCATTCGGCCACAAAAGACACATTTCTAAAACATGCCGAACAAAAGATTTTTTTTATATCCGACCTCGAGTAACGCAAGAAAGACATAAATCTCTACTCAATCGCCATTTCATCAATATGTTAAAAGAAACTGACATCTGTTAAAAACGCTTTCTGGCGTGCATCATTTCTCTCTTATAAGGTAGTTGTCAATTATTGCCGACAAGGAATGGTTCTTCGACATCTATAATTGCAGTAATTATAACTATCTTTGAGAAAGGAAATGTAAAGTTGCAAATCAAAGAGTCATCTGTTTGGCAGATATAGTCATAAAAACACGCGATATTAGTTACATTCAAATAAATATAATTGGGCCGTTTAATCAAAGCCGGAGTACCGCAGAAAAAAAATAGATCGGAGACAATTATGTATAAAAGCAGACAATTCATGAGTGTGCCCTGCCTGCCCTTTGGTTTATAAAATAGCATTCTTCTTGCATCCTCATCCAAAAAATTAGCACTCTTTTCTACTCTGTCGAAAAAAAGTTTTTACTCGATTGTACATTAAAAATTCACTTGCATAGTAAAATTTGACTTATTGTTGTTTTTAAAAGAATAAATAATCTATGTATTAAATATTAAAAGAATTTTTTTAATTCAAAAGCATACTCTAAAAAAAGGCTGTTATTACGGGTGTAATCGAAAAAATAGTTTTCCATTCAGAACGTCAACTTTGACACTATTTTCTAAGAGATCGATTGCGTTTGCCCCCCCCCCCCCCCCCCCACAAAAAAAAGAAAAAAAAATGGGAAATTCAGTGCGATTAGACAATTTCTGAACAACACTTGATAGTTTCATGCATTTCAGAATAAAATAAATTAAAATTTACTCTTTTGGATTTAAGATAAGCTTTAAATTTACTACCATTTGTTAAAGTTTAAACTATTTGATAAACAAACGTTTTCCATAACAATAGGGGAAAGAAAAACACAGAATCAATATGTCAATGTAAAGGTAAAAATAGAAATTAATACAAAATCCACACAAGTTAATCCAAAAACACTATATTTTAAAACAATGGCATGAAAGTTTGCCACATCAGTAGGAATGAGAAAATAAAACTCACGAAAAGAAATTTTTATAATAAGGATTGCTGCATAAAACTATAATAACTAGAGTGCTAAAATCAACAACAAAAGCAGTGTTGAATTCAGGAACATCTCCCCCCCCCCCCCCACGGAAAATTTGAGATCTTGTGTTTTCAACGATAAAAAAAAAATATAATTCCCCCCCTCCGAAACTCTATTGTGTCCCCTCCCCTCCCCGGAGAAAAGTGTCTGAATTCAATACTGGAACAAAAAGACTATTACAAAAAAAAAAAAAAAAAAAAAAACCACTCTTTAAATTCTAGAAAGGAATAAAAATATGCAAACCTTGTTATCAATAATATACCACATCTTTATTTAAAGAAAAAAAAATATATATATATATATACAATCCAAACACGCGAAAGCACCAAAACATAATCTGCGTGTCTACAAAATATCGGTTAAGCTTCATTAAGACGGCAAATGTGGCGATTTAGATGACAAATAAGGTGCATGAACGCCATGGCGATTAAATGATCGATGAAGTATACAAAAGAGCTAAGGAGAGGGGGGGGGGGGACTGCGTATCAACTTTTATGTATGTTATTGAGATACAACATACCATGTAAAAATATATGTAAATAATTCAAAAAAACATTTTAAAAAATCTTCAGATACACACGACAAAAAAATAAGCTACATGCAAATATTGTTCTTTTTTTTTTTAAACAATCCAGTTATTTGTTAAACATTTCGCGTTAGCAACAAACATAACATGAAAACCTAACAGTCCTCTCGATCGAAGAAGAACTTGATAAGCATTCCAATAAAAATAAAAGTCTTAACAACTAAATAATATTTTAATTTGCCCATTTAGTTGGCCGGGTCCGGAAAAATGGACATCCGTTAAACGGGCAGAAAACGATTTTTGGCGTGCACAGATTTCTTTTTCGAAACCAATTGGTGGCGTTTAACCTCTGGCAAAGAGTGTCACGGAAGAATTGCATAAGGTGTGTTGTACGCAATCTGAAGAGAACATTTAAAAGGTCAGATGCGGTAACAACAAGAGGTTGCCATGACTTTTCCCACCCCCACTCCAGTTGCACGCAATCCTGGCGGGCAAGCAGCCTGATATCTACCCCCCCCCCTCCCAACTTTATTGATTGGCGAGGTTTTGTCAACCTTCGATGCTTATCGGAGGGTTAAAAAGGAAAAACGAAGGCCCACACGTAATGCCTGCGCACGCATGCCCCCCCTCTCAATCAATACCTGCGCTCGCTTTTGCTAGAGCTCTAAGACCAGAGGAGGATAGAAACTCGGCGTTGCAGAGTTCCGACACTGAAGAAGCGAACTCTTATTTGAAATGACACAAATATCTGCCTCTACTACGAATCAGCAGTTTTCCAAAATAAGATGAACGAACGCAAACCCTAGGGAGTTCGAGGGTACAGTACAGAGAAAGTTATAAAGTTATGATAATAAAGCTAGGAAGGCGGAAAATTACTCAGGATGCACATTACCAGATTAGATTTTCTCACATATAAGTAAAGGAATTTAATCAAAATAACGGTTAATTATGGAGCTAGCTCTGCAGTAGCACAGATAAAATATGTGTTGCTAGTGCAAATGTTTATCGGGGCAGAGATAAAGAGCCACTTCTCGTTTTCATGGCACCTATACAGCCAAGGTATGTGCGAGGAAGGCAGGCAGAGAGGATTGGATGCACCGAAGGAAAATAAATTCCGAGGATGTTAGTTTATGAATGGAATCCTTTATTAGAAAATCAAATCAGTTTAATCTATTCTGTGGCCAAACAGTGTTGCCATTCAATAGATAACAGTAAATTAACAGAAATTTGTAACAATGCAAAAAATAACGAAGTAGCAATTAAATAAATAATACAAATAAAGGATGGACATTTTTAAGAAACTAAACATGAATTTTAGGAGAATTCAGAAAAAAAAAATCTATATGGAAATAAATCAACTTTTTGTGTGCGTGAAAGGACATTGACTAAACTACGATAACAGTGTATGAGAGGGGAGGGGGATGCAACATAGCATTCTGGGACTCCTTGGGATGACGGTACAAGTTTGGAAATTTCCTGGGATTCGGAGCTCGGGTTATTTTTCACCATCTCTAGTAGCCTACAGTTACAATTATTAGTTTTCAAAAATCTAGCTAGCTTTTTAAAGGTATTGGAATATACGATAATGATGTATATTCCAAATATGACCCATTTACGACGAACGACTTTTACAGATTTTTTTTTTTTTTTTTTTTTTTTTCAAATCTTTTAAGGGTGTTCTTAAATCAAAAAGGGCAACTTTGTGACACATGCTTTAATTTATTCTTGTTCGGAAATGCATGAAAATAGCAGGTGTTGTTATTCAGAAACTGTCTAATGGCACTCATTCTTTTGTTTTTTTAAAAAACACAATAGATTTTTCATAACAAGCCTTCAAAGTGGACACTTTTGAGCCTATTTCCCGACGAAAGCAGAAAAACCGGTCGAAAAGGGGGAGAAAAACGGGTGATTGCGTCATCGAAATAGCTTATAATTCGATAAGTAATTAATTATAAAATAAAAAAAATAAGTTCAATTCGAAATCGCTTTCATAGTCAGGTATTAAAATTTTATAACTTTCCATTAAAAAATGAATTTGTAAATGTGTCAAAACGTTTTTCGCTTGTTGAGCGGATCAGTTAAGAACACCCTTAACATTGTTTTTTCAAAAAAGAAATTTTGGTTTTAACTGTAATAGGGAAAATGTTCTGATTGAAAAAAATTCAAAATTTACAATAAAAAATTACTGGTGAGAATAATCAAGGATTCTAAACATCTTATGAAATTCTTACATACGCTCACGTAGTGCTCATCCCGATGGGGTTAACATTTCAGTAAAAGCCTAAAAGTCATATTTTAGGAACGATAATATAATGCAAAATATTCCAAATAACTAAAACATTTAAACATAAAATATATAGTAAGCATGAAAATTATACTGTGATATAGAGTTCTATCACCTATGCGATGCATCAGCCAAGGGCGTAAGAGTGTGACGTACAGGTAACGTTATTGAAATTTATATGTTGTAAGTTTAAACTCCATCAATCTCATCACATATTTAAATTCTATTATGTATTTAGATTACATCCGAGTGTAAACTTTTATTTACTAAAGGAATTGAAAACTTTTGCAAACCCTTTGCCCATTTTCTCGCTTCATTTCTAAGAGTTCAAAGTGTGCAATGCCGGATGGTTATAATAAAATTCCGTCATTTAATGGATATTAAACAAAACCAAACACGGTATTTATTTAAGGTTCAAAACGCGATCACGCTTCTCTCCTTATCTCGAATCTTCTTCCAAATAACTAACTCCACCAACGTTATTTGGTAAAAGAAAATAAAAGAAAAATTAAAAGGTAAAAAAAAGAAAATGAGATACCAACACTGAAACAAATACTTATAGAAGTAACAATATATAAAAAAAACAAACCCGGCCAGAACATAGGAGAACGGCTCGTTTGGTATGTCCATATCCCACGTTTTATCAACATGCAAGATAAATACCATGTTAAAACTATGAAGGCAGATTAGTATAGCCAACGTGTAGTAAGATAAGATTTATCGTGGTTTACAACGTTTTTCCTTGGCGGAGGGCAAGAGACAGACAGTGTTTGCACATGTGAACGAATGTCATTAAAATGCAAATGCAGTACGAAGTGCTAATGTCTTCGTGATGCTTTCGAAGTGGGCATAAATATATTTTTTTCCCGATGCGATTTGAATGTCATACGCTTGTTCGAGTTCAGAGGTACATCACAGGATGAAAAAATGCAAAACACTTCTCATAATGTATGTTACGTTCAGATTCCTATCTATAAGTAAGAATTTTTTTCAATTTCTTTAGTAAATACGTAGGTCAATCTTTGATCTAGCCTGAACAACTGCCTCGCTTCCTTTTTTTACTTTCCTGGTATAATTGCTATAAAGCAAAATTGGGAAATTTCTTTAGTGGCCACTGGCCGGTAAGACTAGTTTTTCAAGTGACCACTTTCTTTAAACTAGTGGCCACTTTTTTATTTAAAAATAATAAACAGAAAAAATTTTGTAAGCATTAATCTAAAACTGAATAGCACAAATAAATATGTAATATAAATATATTGGAACAAGAAAAGTAGAATCCTTGATGAAATGCAAAAAATTTTTAGTCTCATCATATGAAAAAGTGGCCGGGAGGTGGCCGCTGATAGTTAATTTTCCACGAGCCACTTTTTCTCATTAACTGGCCCTGTGGCCGGTGGCTAGAGCTAATTTTGCCCTTTAATAATTGCAAGAAGAATTTTCCGGATTATTTCTCGGATTTTGTAGAATTTACATAATTTGATACGATCTAACATCTGTTTGGGAAGAAATTCACTGTAAAAAAAAAAAAAAAAAAAAAAAGGAACGATTTTACGGAAATTGTATTGGATTTCGCGACGCCAGTACAATTTGCTGTTTTTTAACGGAAAAAATCGGTGAATTCCCCTGGCGCCCGGATTACCAGTACGATTTCCATATTAAAATCGTCCTTTTTATTTATTTTTTTTTTTTTTCCAAGTGTTGGGTCCTTTAAAAGAACCTACACAAAATTTTTCATTTCAAAACACAGACAATCACAAAATTTTCCATTCCAAGACAAAATCCTTCACAAAACTTTTATCCTTCATAAAATTCTTTGTCTTAAAAACAGGCCTTTTACAAAAATTTTTCAATTATAAACTAAACTTTTCACAAAAAATTAATCATTTAAAAGCAAAATCTGAACGGTCAATTTTACATACATAAAGAAAATATATGTAATTCACATACACGTATCTTCCTAAACTTATGCATGGGGAGCCAAAAAAAAAAAAAAAAAAAAAAAAAAACTTGCATATAACGAATTGTTTCGAATTCACAAATTAGAACTAGATTTTTCACAAATGTAAAAAAGCTGTTCATAATTTCACAAAAACAACACCCCGAATGAAAAGTCTGCATAGACCCCAGCGATTGTCAAGTCATTTCAATTTTTTTGAAAATAGGATGCATAGATCAAATACAGGGACAAACAAAAGTACTCCGTTACATTACAGTCAGCGGAAAAAAAAAAAAAAAGAAAAAAAAAAAAAAAAAGGTTTCAAATGCATTTTAATGATATTACACTCATTCGAACATAATAATATTGATATGCATCATAAAGTACATATTATAATAAAGATTTTGCATAAGCTGTTGTGTAAAGAACATTTGATATTGATTTACAAGGCCACACAAAAGATTTCCATTACACAATGAATATAGAGAGAACATTGTTTGGTGCGCATTTTAATTGTAATTAACTATTTACAATTTTATGAGATTGATATATGAGAGGGATATTTTTAAAACTTCATTATCGTACTAACGCACCTCATTTGCTACGCTTTATGTGCAATTTCCAACTTGTTGGCCTCTATTTCCCATATCCCACGTTTACCTCCCACCAGAAAAACGCATATTACAACTATGAAGGGAGATTAGTACCAAACCTATAGAAGATAGATTTATCGTGGCTTATAACTTTTTCTCTATCTGAGGAATCAGGGAGACAGCGTTTGTAGTTGCGAGCGAATGCCATTAAAATGCAAATGCTGTACTCAATGTTAATGTCTTCGTGATGTATTCAAAGCGAGTATAAATAAATATTTCCACTCTCCCCCGCCCCTCGAAGCTATTTCTGCTGAAGTTCGGGGTAACAGCCTATGATGAAATATCTACATAAAATACCTTTGAACCAAAATTTATCTGAGAAGTTCACGTAAAAATATTAATGAGAATGCATATAATAACATTATACATTAATTGTTATACCAAAACATACATTAAAAGTAAAGCTTATAAATTGGACAATAGAACCTATTCATAAAATATTGACAAACCTAAATATTTTAATACATGGATATGATACCAAACAAAATTGAAATAAAAAGGAAATAATCACAAAAGGAACAAATATATATTGTGGGTTTCCTAGTTAAAATGAGATTTCTAAAGTAAGAATTCTTTCAAATTCGCTTAGAATGGTCAATCCAAAAATCAATGCAATTTTTTTTTAATTTCTTTCTTTTTATTGAGGTCTATTTTGAGAAAATAAGGTTATTTTTGTGAATTTTATTATATTTTTGTAAATTTTATTATATTTTTCTGAAAAATAACATTTTGTAAAGAAAGTTGAATACCAATTACAGATTCGAAGCACGCATATATTAACAAAAATGTCTTCAAATACTTTAGCTAAAGTTTTTGTTTTTGATGAACTGGTTTTATTAAAAAAATTACACATTTTAAAACAGTTTTTATTAAAAGGAATTTTATGAAGGGGACAATTTTACTACAATGATTTTTGTGAAAGAACCCTAAATAGGCCTCAAATCGACACCCGCAACCCTTAATTTTGTTAAACCTCAGTCCCGTTTTTTTAATTCTTTGAAAAAATATCATTCGATGAGAATATAGGGTAAAGAGGCTGACATAATGAGCCTCATTACAGAAATCCTAAGAGCATAATAAAAGTTGCAAAACCAACGTGTTTGAATTATATAAGTGAAATAATAATAAATAAAAAGACTGCTTTAGGTATACAACGCAACTTTATAAAACATGAATTTCTTAAATAAACCATAAAAGTACAGTGTAAAGGAAGTCTTATTTCTATATTTTTAGCACATTCGAATCCAAATGTTTTCGACTTTTGTGGCTACTGAATTTTTCACTACAACAATATTAAAAATATTTGCCCTTTAAAAAAAAAAAAAGAAAAGAAAAAGAAAAGAAAAGAAAAGAAAGAAAGACAAATTTATCAATGACAATTTATTTTTCCTCATTTTCAAATTATTTATAAATGATTTTATTTTATTATTATTATTATTTATTATGGGTACAAGCATGTAAACATTTTAACACTTCCTAACCCCAATTTTGAATGTCAATAACAGGAATTAATAGCGAACAAGGTAAAAAAAAAAATATTTTAAACGATAACCATTATTGGATTCCATTTAATTATTTTTATGAAAATAAAATTTAATTCATTAACATATTGATTAAACTGAATCGGACGGAGACTTGCTTAAAAGGTTCCATTAATACTTTCAAAGAACTCGTTAATTGCCTGATTATGCAAAATCAGCCCTCTGGGGGTAAAAAGGGAGAATGATCTTAAGTCGGGGGTACATACATACCCCTTTTTATCAGGAATTCATGAGGAAGATATTAGAATTTCCACTTCTTACAGCAATATGCGGGCCTTTGATGGGTGCGGAGGAAAAAATGAATGGGAGTTTCATATGAATAAATAATAGCCATTAAGGTTCATATTATTTACCTAAGAAAGGAGAAGATAAAAGCAAAGTAAAGAAAATGAGGAAATAGGGGAGTATAAGTACCGAGTTAGACCAGAAACATCCAATATCTTTCATAATGTAGCATTTTCCCACATAGTTGCCAGCCCCCCCCCCCACCTCCGATTTTTTTTTAATACCAGTAAATTCTTACAAAAATGTTTGCTTCTATTAACTGTAAAAATTGAGGGACTCTATAAACGAAGTGTTTTTGCTAAAAAATATTCGTATTTAAAAAATCGGGAAGTTAAGGGTGTATTTCGATTCAAACTGCTTATTTTCCGATTTATTTTTGAATTCATTATTGCTCTCAAATGCACCAAACTTTCAAAATCTCTTATTTGGAAAGTAGGCAAGGTGCCGTGATGGACGATTCTTTGATAAATGCAGAAAATAGTGCAAAAAAAAGCAATCAAAAACGACATTTCGAACCGATTTTTCCCAAGCGGGAGATCAGAGAACGAAAAAAAGGGTCATACTAATAAGGTAATTGTTTATAACTCAAATTCTAATGAATGGAGCGTAAAAAGACATCACACGGCACCTCATACGTCCCTTCAAGAAGCCCCTCAGCAAGTTTCGTGTTTCTACTTTTAAAAATGTGCCTGAAATTGTATCGGAAAATTTCGAGCTGTTGAAGGTGAAAAAGCGTTTTTTCGAATACACCCTTAACTGTAAAAATTGAGGGACTCTATAAACGAAGCATTTTTGCTTAAAAATATTCGTATTTAAAAAATCGGTAAGGTAAACAACTATGTTTCGTTATTTTAAACTTAGAAATGCGGAATCTCGTTTGAAACCTCAAGCTTGTTTGGGATTTGCTTTACAAACAATATTTAATTTTTATTTATTTATCCATCGTTATTTGTTATTATTATTAATACTGTCTTTCAATTTGATTAATAATGTGTAATCAAGAATCTGTTTAGGAAAAATTTGGGTCCTATAAAGGACCCTTCACCAAAATTTCATCTTAAAACAGGACTTTTCACAAATTTTTTAAAACTCGAAACTGAAACACATAAACAAAACTTTTTCACCTGCAAACTGAATCTTTCGCAAATTTAATCATTTAAAAATAAAATTTGAGTTATTACAAAACAGTTGAACTCACCAAAGAACATATTACTTTAGCTTTTTTATACATTAGAAATGTATTACAAACTTGAATATATGGTAATTTCAAATTCACAAATTTATGCCTAGGCTTTCCACAAATATAAAGAAAATTTTTCACAATTTCACCAAAACAGGACCCTGTGAGAAAAATCTGTACAGAACCCTGACAATATTTTTCCTTCGTGAACTGGAAAAAAAAAAAAAAAAAAAAAAAAAAAAACTGTCATAACTTTTTTTAAAAAACAAAGAACGATTATAATAAGTCCATAATTAAGATTCCACTGGTGCTTTTCAGGTATTGAGAATTGAAGTTTTTTAGGTGCCTTCATAAATACGTAGCACATATAGTCATCGTCTGTCCGTCTATCCTTATAAAGCAGCGTAAAAACAACTCAGCAAAATGGCTTGAAATTTAATACATGGAATCATTGCAGAATTTTGTCGAGACAAGTCAAATTTTATGAAAACCTAATCAAAACTTAATAAAGGCATTGATCAAAGTTTTCTTCATGGTATCAAAATCCTATTGCACGAGATTAATTCAATAATATCCCATGATAGGGGATGATTCTAGGTTGATATGGTAATGATGCCCTATTAAAAAGATGAAATACTATTATTTCCGTATAACTGAATAAATAGACTCGTAATAAATTCTGTATTCATGCATTTCTGCATGATAGCTCAACAGCTAAAAATAAATTTTACTATTTTCTTTTTTTCCAAGATTGCTATGTAAAAAGAAAATTTAGTTTATTAATTTCCAAAATCTAAGGAGAGGCAATGGCTCTCCCTTTTTGGCGCCTATGATGAATGAAAAAAATAATTTTCATCCCTATCAAAAAAGGTGAAAAATAAATCTAAAATCTGCCTGCGAAAAATAAATCTGTGGAAGAACCCATATTCATTTATTTAAAAAAAAAATCAATTAATCAAATTCCACAATGAAAAACAGATTTCAAGCCACATTCTTGTCGAGAAATGTGCCCGGGGCCGTGTATAAAATAGCCATAAACGCCTCGGAATATATGAAATCTCATTCTTTTTTTTTTACTCATTTCCAAAACTGAGGAGTGTGAAATTAAAATCAGCGCGTTGTCTTTTATAGATGGACTTTGGGACAGTGACCCGGGTTGCCGAAGATCACAACAGTATTCAGACCGGTTAGAATCAAAGGGATATAAGAAAAGAATGCAAAAGGCCTCCCACAGACCAAAGACATCAAAATAATTCTTCTAAGTTCTTTTTTTTTTCTTTCTTTTTACAGAGCCCCTGCTTAAACCGTATTATTAAATAATAGTTATCTCATTCGTGCTAAGTAAAGAAATAAAATAAAATGAAATTAGAACTATACGTTTTGAAATAGTCACCAAAAACTCTTCCGGATTGCTAAGGAAAACAAATAAAGAGCAAATAATGGGGTGGCTTATAAAATAATTTGATTTGCAAATTCAATAAACCGTGTTATTAGATTAGGATTATTTCATTTGAAGACGTGTAAATTTAAAATCGCTGAATAGAAAATTAAAATGAAAATTTGCATAAGCTGAAATTCGTAATATTCTTATAGTTTTTTTTTTTTCCCTTTTAATTAGCTGCTTTAATTTGAGAGAAGAATTTTATTCGAAATATTTTAAAATTCAAATCAGAAAATGTTTTTAGCTCAAAACACTTATCTAGCTTCTGTCATAAGCATTTATTTATTTATTTATTTATTATTTTTTTTCTTCCAGGATATTATCTCAGCCGATGCTTTTAAGGCTGATCTTAAATCAAAAACAGCAACTTATCATATACATAATTAAAATAAATAAATAAATAAATAAATGTCCATTACAAATGCAAAAACTCTTTGCATTTATAAATCAGGAAATTGAGGAAAATATTTTCATTTGTGTGGTTAATTGCGCTGGGTTTATTAACAAAATTTACAATATTTCGTGATGTAACTCGGATATGAACACAAAAGTATAAAAACAAGATGTCAAAATATTTGCAATTAAACAGATTTTCACTTTTTTTTTTTTTTTTTTTTTTTTTTGACAAATTTCGAGCTGTCTCCTTATATATTAAGTGGGTCGCAAGAATTTTTCAAACTAAGTTTCATAACAATAAAGTTTGGGAACCAATGCTCCTAAGGAAGAGGGTAAGTGCGGTGGTGGGGTAGAGGGAAATATATGAATGTCAAATTAAAAAATGTTGAACGTAGTCAAATGTGCGTAATGTACAATAAAGATGGAAAGTAAGTGAAAAATAATAACCCTTTATTTTCACCCCTGGCGGAACGTTTTTGAAAGTGGAACAAAAAGTTTTTCGTTTGGCTTCACCTACTTTCTCCCTCAGGAACAAAAAAAGTGTTAGAAAAAAATGCTTATGTGAGTTTCTCATGATATTAGCATTTTGGGAATCTTTTAAGGCTAGCTTCTAGGGCTTCTCCAGATTAACTTTTTTGTGGGAAAAACATGAAAAGTATGTTGGATCTCGTATTTATAATTCCCTGCTGGGTTATTAAATGTGTCTTACACCAGAGAAATGTTAGCCAGGATCTTCCAAAAAGCACAAAGCTCATTTCGAGCTGGGATATATAACAATCGTTTACTACACAAAAACGTATAGAGAAATAATTTAGGGAATATGTACTAAAAGTAAATTTTGATATTTTTTGTATTAAGGGTGTATTCGAAAAAACGCTTTTTCACCTTCAACAGCTCGAAATTTTCCGATACAATTTCAGGCACATTTTTAAAAGTAGAAACATGAAACTTGCCGAGGGGATTCTTCAAGGGACGTATGAGGTGCCGTGTGGTGTCTTTTTACGCTCAATTCATTAGAATTTGAGTTATAAACAATTACCTTATCAGCATGACCCTTTTTTTCGTTCTCTGATCTACCGCTTGGGAAAAATCGGTTCGAAATGCCGTTTTTGATTGCTTTTTTTGCAATGTTTTCTGCATTCATCAAAGAATCGACAATCACGGCACCTTGTATACTTTCCAAATGAGAGATGTTCAAAGTTTGGTGTATTTGAGAGCAAAAATGAATTCAAAAATAAATCGGAAAATAAGCAGTTTGATTCGAAATACACCCTTAAGTAAAATCCTAAATGCAAAATATATAAAATAAGAGACTCGCGAGAAATTAGGAGTCGTTTAAAATTTTGGGAGAAAATTGTTTAAAAAAATTAATTGCTATCCAATTTTTATCTGAACAACGCTTTTGTGGTAGAATTAAATTTATTGCTATTCTCCACTGGAGTGCTCAACATGCGCAAAATGTTTTCACATACGTAAAAGCTCATGTTTTAAGAAGAGTGTTCTTAAATCTAAAAGGGCAACTTTACGACATATGCTTTAATTTATTTTTTGTTCGGAAATGCATGAAAATTGCAGATACTGTTATTCAGAAACTGGCTAATTGCACTCATTATTCTTAACACAATAGATCTTTCATAACAAGCCTTCAAATTTGACGTTTTTGAGCACATTTGCCGAAGAAAGCAGAAAAACCAGTCGAAAAGGAGGAGAAACAAGGATGATCACGTGATCGAAATCAACGATAACTCGATAGGTATTTCAATTATCATAAAATGGGAAAATAAGTTCAATTCAAAATCGCTTCCATAGTCAAGCTTTCCAATTTTATATGTTTCTGTTAAAAAAATGAATTTGTAAATGCGTCAGAACTCAAAACGTTTTGCGCTTGTTGAGCGGATCAAAAGGGGCAACTTTGTGACACATGCATTAATTTATTTTTGTTCGGAAATGCTTGAAAATAGCAGGTGTTGTTATTCAGAAACTGTCTAATTGCACTCATTCTTTTGTTTTTAAAAAACACAATAGATTTTCTATAACAAGCCTTCAAAGTTGACGCTTTTGAGCCTATTTCCCGACGAAAGCAGAAAAACCGGTCGAAAAGGAGGAGAAAAACGGGTGATTGCGTCATCGAAATAGCTCATAACTCGATAAGTAATTGAATTATCATAAAATGGAAAAATAAGTTCAATTCGAAATCGCTTTCATAGTCAGACATTAAAATTTTATAACTTTCTGTTAAAAATGAATTTGTAAATGTGTCAAAACGTTTTTCGCTTGTTGAGCGGATCAGTTAAGAACACCCTTAAAAAAAAAGAGAGAGAGAGAAAATGTAGATCAAAGTTACCCCAATGACTATTGTATTTTTTTCTATTGAAGGGTGCAGAATTTCTGTATATCAAAATTTCTTTTAGTAAAAATATTATATCCTACAATGCATTAATAAGTTCAAATATATTGAAAATATCGCAGCAAAATCGCTATTATCATAGTATAACTCTATTGTTTATACAGACTTCTTCAAGCGTACAGAAGAAAGATGGGAAGTTCTCAGTGAAACCGAAACTAAATAACACTATACCCTCAGCCATTCTAGCAATCCGCGCTACATTATCGGCTGGGTCCTCTCTCTAGATCAATGAAGTCGCTCGACCGTTCACGAATGGCCAATACTCTCGGAGAAGGGCCTAATCGATAATAGGGGGGAAGGGTAGGTAAACTGTGTGTGTGGAGGGGCACACAATTATGCCACTCGCACCTCCAAACGATATCCTGAGAAAACTCCAGGAAAATTCTCCCTCCTCTTCCTCTTTAGGATGCTCCAAGGATGGGTAAATATTTTGCAAAAGAAATGCAGGAATGAATTGGGAAAATCCGAAGACGCAGCTTAATGAATGAAGAATATATTCAGTGGGAAACAATTACAGTCGACTCTCGTTAATTCGAAATCGGATAATTCGAATCTTCGCTTAATTCGAACTAAACATGAAGTCCCGAAATTTTCAATGGCAGAATAACGTTAAAAAGTTTTATTAATTCGAACTCATTTTCTCTTGACTTCGCTTAGTTCGAACTAACGAGAATTCCGATTTTTCATTTTTATTTCCTTTTTTCACGGATTTCAGATCATTTGAATAATTTTCTTTCTTTGATTTTTGTGAAAATGGTACCGAACGAGTATACAGATAATACAGTGCATTTGATATTCACTTTCTTAGAACCCCGTCTGTCGATCAGTGACGCTTTAAATTTTTCTTCCATCGTGCTTGTTTCTAATATTTTAACCTCTTCAGACCTCAGCATAAAATAACTCTACAAATATATATATTTATTGCTTTTGCATAATCGAAATGACACCATAGATGACATAAAGAGCCATTTTTATGAGATCAGTAATTTAGGAGACTGGTAATTCAGGTTTACAAATATGGATATAAAAGTACTAATCCCCTTAAAACACCTGTTTAATTATCAGTAATATAAATTTACGCAATAACAAAATTGAGGTCTTTAAACAAATAAGTCATCAGCAAATCCTCAAAAAATTTTATTGTAAAGCATTTAAGTTAAATAATCATGAATATTTCTTATTTTCTTGGCCACAAAGTCTTGAAAGTATTTTCGAAACTCGGATGAAAATAATATCTATTTTATGAGGTAAAATTAATCAGTGCTGACATTTATTGGTTTTGTTTTAAAGCAAAAAAACATTCAGCTGTATAGAAGTAAAATAAAAATACAAAAAAATTGACCAGTTTAGTTTTTATGAGGAAAAGAATGGAGGTACACATTTGTGTACCTCTGGTCTGAAGAGATTAATTAGTTTATGTATTTGTACATTCTAATTTAATAAGTCATATTCTAATGGTAACAGAGGAAATAAATTTAGAAAACACTATAGCATTCATTCCTTTGTAACAGTACCATATAAAGCATGTTTTCTATAATTCGAACTCCGGATAATTCGAAAATTTCTTGTGGTCCCGACGAGTTCGAATTAACAACAGTCGACTGTATTTCCTCACAGAAAACATTGTTATTCTTCGTTCAATTTTTAAACGAATGTTGCATCTCTATTATTTTTAAATTTTTTGTTCACTAAAACACACACAGTTAAAAAAAAATTGCGGTAAACTGTTGAGCAGGGGTGCAGAAAATATATTTACCCTCAACATTTCTCTCAAACCATATGAAAATTCCCCCAAAATTTTACGATATATTATAGGCTTAAGTACCTTGTGTATTACCGTTAGTATCATCCCCCCCCCCAAAAAAAAAAAATCAACTTGTGCATGAGTATATAGGGTACATATTATTCTGAGAACGATTTTGTGAAAGTCGTCATATGGATTTTTTTTATTTGTAATGAAAAAAAAAAAAGTATCAAGGAATTATATAATTCATTGTATTTTTTTCCTGCAAAATTTACCCCAGTCCTAAATGGCCGGATCGAACATATTCTGCACCCATTTATCAAGTCATTTTACTGTTTTTACACCCCCCCTCCCCCCCCCCCCAAAAAAAACTGATTTTATTTCTAATTTTAATTTAGCACTTCGCAAAACATAATATGCTGCAAATTTTTAACAGAGCAGAGTTCAGGAGAATGGTGTAGGAAATAAACTAATTGTGGAAACAATTATGTATAATATGAAACATCACTTTAAAATATCAAACTACTCATATTATGCTACAAGTGATATATTAAAAAAAATAGCAAAAATACCTTTTTATTTTACATGTTTCGTATGCTCTAACTTTTTCAAAAGCAAAAACGATAAAAGAAAATTTTCGCTAAAACTGTTTTAAAAGGAAAAACGATGAAAGAAAATTTTTGCTAAAATTGTTTCAAATTGAAAAATAATAAACAGAAAAACAAAGATCCCGCGAGATCCCGCATAGTGAAATAAATTGGAAAATTAAAATGAATAAAAGTTTTAAACCAAAAACTTTAAAGTGTCAAAAACTTTTATTCATTTTAATTATTAATTAATTTTAATAATTAAAACGAAGAAAAGTTTTAAAATAAAAACTTGAATAAGTTAAAAACTTTTATTCGTTTTAATTTTTCAATTTATTTCACTATACTTTTATTTGCGTGGTTTTTGTTTTTCTGTTCATTATTACTTACCCATCATACGTAGTATAGGGTAAGTCTTGCAATCGTTTTGAAAATCGAAAATTTTTTTTTGACGGATTTACACGTTTCGGACACTGGAGATTCCGAAAAACATATTTTTAGAAAAAAAAATTTGCCGTCCGTCCGTCTGTGTGTGTGTGTGTGTGTGTGTGTGTGTGTCTGTCTGTCTGTAACCGCTCTATCTCCCGAACAAATTGAGATAGAGACTTGAAATTTTGTATATGCTTAGTATGTAAGAATGGGACGAAGCCTATTTAATATCAGTAACCTCGATTATCCGGAACTATTTTTTCCGAACTCTCGAAAAATTCGTTCTGATGAAAGGTATATAAAAATTTTCGAATTTTTTTATTTTAAGAAGTGAACGTAAAAGGCAATAAAATAACACAAATTTTGCGCATAAAACGAAGTCAATCGGATTATTAGTTGTCGAGATATTTCTAATCCTGTTTTCCACATTCTTTGATTTTTCATGACCCTGTATTTCATTCAAATTTCAATTCAAAGATATCTTTCAATAGGAAATGAGACACTTAATTTGATGCAAGAAACCGTTAGTGAATATGATTAATATTTTTGGAGTTATAAGGATGTTTCTTTTATGCAATTCAGTGCTACTTGAATTGTTTGGCGTTTCATACGATTGGTTCATGAGAAATTCATTGATAGAGCATAATTATATGTTAAAAATACTTAACTATACGTTTATATTTTGTTTTGGAATTGTAATGCATTTTATAAATTGTTTACATATGTTATGTTTTCATATATTATGTTATGCATATCCATGATGGGTAAGAATTACGGTGGCCTCCAACGACTAGTTTTTCAATCTGAGGCAGTTTTAGCAAAAATTTTCTTTTATTTTTTATTTATTTATTTGAAAAAGTTACCGATAGAGAATGCGAAACATGTACAATTAAAAGGTATTTTTGCTATTTTTATTTTAATGTATCACTTGTAGCATAATATAAGTAATTTGTGGAAACAATTGTCATATGATTTTTGAGTAATTGCGAACTGCGCGTATACTTTTAAAAAAGTTTTTATTACTTTTTTTTTTGTCATTGTGGCAACAGAAGTATTCCATTTTTGGACATTAAACTTGGACCTATCAGAAAACGACTAAATAAAAAAACAGAAGTATTTCATTCTTGGACGTTAAACGTAAATCAATCAAGAAACGAATAAAATGAAATAAGTTGCGGAATTCAACCAATAAAAAGAATCAGATTTCCCAATTGTCTACCGAGAACAACAACTATTTTTTCAAATAGTTAAAAAATCATTGTTAATAAGAGCAATAACGGAAAGATTCCAGGCAAAAGACAAGAAGTTGGGAGGACTATACGAAAACTGCATCCGGATAAGCTTAGGGTTTATCGATCGAGAAGCGAAATCACGTGGGGTCCATTTGTTTCTCGACCTTCTTCCAGTTCTCAAATGGCTTATTTTTCTTCTAAATTGGTAGACTCGAGAGCGAAAGGTATAGGAAGTTTTGTTTTGATAAACTTCCACCAATGCAGGATAAATGAAATGCGATCATTTACTTCTGCAGTATAAAAAATGTTTTATATACAGGGATAAGGGATTTTGAGAAAATCTGACCAACCAGAAAAATGCAACTGTACATTTGGAAAATTGTTTGCGAAAATTTCGTAATTTTTTTAAACAAAATTAAGACATATATTGTATAATAGAAGAATGTTTAATATAGGATAAAGCTTAGAATGTTATTAAAATCACGGTAATTTGAAGTGTTTCTAAACATAGCTAACCGTGAAATAAATAAGTTTCTGGTATGTTTTTTTTCTATAAACTTTTATTTTAACACAATCAAACTGATTGGTAAAGATATTATACGAATTGAATATTTTCAACTGAGCAAAAAAATGTCCAACTCTGGAATCGAATCCCGATCCTTAATTTATGGGTTTCAATGCTCTACCATTTAAGCTAACTGGGCAGACAAATGGCGAGCATAGATCGCTAATTGTATTGGTGAATACATCTGGTCTGTGATTTATTCTGTTCAGCAGAATAAACCGAAAGTAAAGGAACGCCATATAAATGATGGGTACACAGATAAACTATAATTTTAAGGGTGTATTCGAAAAAACGCTTTTTCACCTTCAACAGCTCGAAATTTTCCGATAAAATTTCAGGTACATTTTTAAAAGTAGAAACATGAAACTTGCTGAGGGGATTCTTGAAGAGACGTATGAGGTGCAGTGTGAGGTCATTTTACGCTCAATTCATTAGAATTTGAGTTATAAACAATTACCTTATTAGTATAACCTTTTTTTCGCTCTCTGATATCCCGCTTGGGAAAAATCGGTTCGAAGTGCCGTTTTTGATTGCTTTTTTTGCAATATTTTCTGCCTTTATCAAAGAATCGTCCATCACGGTACCTTGCGTACTTTCTAAATAAGAGATTTTGAAAGTTTGGTGCATTTGAGAGCAATAATGAATTCAAAAATAAATCGGAAAATAAGCAGTTTGAACCGAAATACACCCTTAATACAACCAAATTGATTGTAAAGTTATCAGACGAATTGAATTTTTCCATTTCGCTGAGTAGGACATAAAAATTAGCGCCCAAACTAGTGCATTGAGCATTAGCACATAAAAACTAGTTACGTGATAAAGTAACAATATTAATTTTTGTTTATTGTTTTAAATTCAAAATGAATAAATGCTGTATATTTACGAAAATGCAATTTTTAACACCTGTTTATCATTTATCATTCCGGTCCCTTTTTTATACAACCCACCGCCCCCAATTTTTCTAAAATTTGTAACATTCATCTGAACATTTGATCTACATTCAATTGTTGATCAAGAAGTCACACATAATTAACTAAACATTTATCCAATTCTATTTTTTTTTTCGCTAACAAAACAATATGATTATTGTCATTCTTTTTTTAGAAATTAAAAAAAAAAAAAAAAAAAATATGCTATTTTAAATGATACGAATTGAATATTTCCAACTGAGCGAAAAATTGACCAGGATGGGAATCGAACCCAGATGCTTGGCTTACGAGGTCAATGCTTTACCTGTTAAGCTACCTGGGCGATAGCCAGCTGAGATTTTTCGCTCAGAAAACCTTATTGGTCATAACATCTGGTCTGTCATTTAGTCAGCTCAACAGAATAGACCGCAGGTAATGGAACTCCATATGACGATGGATACGTAGATATACTATTATTTTCAACACAATCTAACTGATTGGTAAAGTAATCATACGAAAAAAAATCCCAGCTGGCTATCGCCCAGGTAGCTTAACAGGTAAAGCATTGGCCTCGTAAGCCAAATATATGGGTTCGATTCCCAGCCTGGTCAATTTTTCGCTCAGTTGGAAATATTCAATTCCTATGATTATTTTACCAATCAGTTAGATTGTGTTGAAAATAATAGTATATTTTAAATGAGTTGTAAACGTGGCAATACATATAGTAATTTTATTGTAGCTGAGGTCCTTCCTTACCGATTTAAAATAATAAAATTGATACATACTCAAAGATGAATGGGTTTCAATTATGGAAATTCTTGATTGTATTAATCCAAAGAAAAGATTCATTGTATCACACATATTAATCCAAGATCGAAGAGAGATAAACTTACCTACAAAAAGAAAATCATAATTAGAAAATTGTGACAAAACAGAATAAGTTAATTAGCACATTAAGTAACATAACTGTTAAACTCTATCGCAATAATATCAAAAACACATTCAAAACAATATTTTCCCCTTGAAAACTCATTCAGACATGCACTTTTCAGCTTGCCAGTAAAATTAATCAAACAAATAAAAATTATTATTATTATTATTATTATTATTATTAATTTAAATTAAGATGAATTAAAGTATGTGATATAATTTATTTAATGTTGAATATTTG